>OX244263.1:12467500-13780000 GCA_945867215.1 Epinotia demarniana
AATCCGAGGTTTTTATAAGCCTTGTTTATTATACTGACGATGTGGTCAGAAAGTAACATTTTACTGTCTAACATAACACCTAAATCTCTTATTGATTGAACTCTTTATATACTAATGTTATTTATAGTGTAGTTAGCACAAATGGGTGTGGTCTAGTAAAAGTTATAGTTTGGCATTTAGCTGCATTAACTGTTATCTTATTTCTACGGTAATATTCTACTAAAGAATCTAGGGTCGTTTGCATAAGGCAGCAATCAAGTGTACCTATTGTTAACTTTAGGAAATATTTTTTTTTTGTTGTTTACTCTATATTTTGTTGTTTACTCTATACACGTTCATACAATAAAACGCAAATTATTGGCCGGTACTGTTATTATAGATTTATTGTTCAGCTATTCATTTATTCAAATAATAGTTATTTACGATACAAGTGCCGAAAATAGGAAATTCGTAACGAGTGGTGATAAATTAAAACACGACCGAAGGGAGTGTTTTAAATCAACACGAGTTGCGAATTACCTATTCGCACGTGTATCGTACAACGTTTTACTGTACATATGGCTCAAAGTTTCGACATATGCACGGAAAGTGCTCTTTTCCGCACTAGTGCGGGAAAGTAGCACCATATGTACTGTAAAATAATATACAATGGTGACTCCACTGCATTACTTGTGCTAAACTGCCACCAGAATCCTAACCCTAATAATGACATTTCAACAAAGAAACAAACCTGACAATTTATCAATAGCTTATAAGGGACATAAAATCAATGAAACTGATGTAACAAAATGTTTAGGGCTTAGTATCGATAATAAATTGACATGGAAAAATACACCTGACATTATATGTAAAAATTTAAGCAAATTTTCATGCGCTATACAATCTGCAAAGAATCGTAAATCAGTCATCGGTTTTAACTGCCTATCATGCATTTGTAACATCCACTTTAATGTATGGGATATTCTTCTGGGGAAACTCAACAAATAAGGAAAAAAAAGTGTTTAAGGTCGATATGTGGCATTAAGCGATATGAACCCTGCAAACCGTATTATATAAAATTAAAAATACTTACATTACCCTGTTTGTATATATACGAAATGCTCAATTTTGTGAACACTAATCACCATCAGTTTAATAAATTTAAAAGTATACGTCTCCAGAACAAATTAAAATCGCAGTCGAGTAACACAGCACTACTACAAAAGAGCATACTAGAGATGTCGCACAAAATATATAATAAGCTTCCACAGCACTTCCTTGCAAACAGTAGAAATGATGTAGATTTTAACAGGAGTATGAAGTTATTTCTTACGGAAAAAGCATATTATACGGTAACGGAATTTTTGACTGATGTATCTGATAAATATTGACATATCCTACACTCTTTACTTGTTATATCTCTACTGACCTATTTTATTTTATTTAATTTCATTAATCAATTTTTATTTATTACATGACATGTATTAAAATGATATACTTGATGATACTTGCTATTTCAACACAATACATGTTATGACCAATATATTTGTATGCCGAGAGGCATCACATAGTGATACGAAATCCAATGTAACACCTTGTAGGTACATACCTATGTTGAACAAATAAAATCTTTGAATCTCTTTGATAATAGAGCGTATTGAATACAGGTGTATTTTCAAATTAGTGCCTAACAGACCGGAACGTTATTGATGTATCAATGGATTAATAACTAAGTAAGTATTATTGCAAGTATTTCTTAAACAATCATCATCATCATCATATCAGCCGAAATACGTCCATGTAAGTTACTAAGTAGAGCGAATAGAGGCTAACTTCAGAGAGTCAAACGTATGTCGCGCGTATTGTAAAAGCGTGTATTTACCTATTCTAGAAATCTATTTCTATATTTTACATAGGTACTGGCGGGCATGAAGTGCCAGCGGGCTCGGATTGCGCAATCCTGACGTGGGAGCTGCATCGCCGCAGCGACCAGTTCGTCGAAGCACTGGAGTTCCGGCCGGAGCGCTTCCAGCTGCCCCCCACGTGGCATCCGTACGCCTTCATACCTTTTAGCGCTGGGCCCAGAAACTGCATAGGTATGGCTTATTCATCACGGATTCTTCTTTTTCTTAGCGCGGCTACACACGGCGACTTTTTGAAGCGATACAAAGTACACAAACGACATAAGACATATATTAGACGAACGTCGTAGTTAGTCAGGGCGACTGGATGGAAGCATATTGTATCTACAATATTAAAGGTTCAATCCTGCTCCAATTAAATAAGTAAATATTACTGGTACTGGTACAATCTTACACAAATCCCATTCCCGTTGTCACTCGATGGAATAAATTGTGGAAATTGTAGGAAATTGTACGAAGATTGTACAGACTCACGCACGAGCTCATCCAACCTGTCGCAAAGATCCGCGATTTAAGTATCAAATCAGTAATTATATAAGCTTGTGTATAAGAAAACATAAGATCAAGAACGGACTGGTCAAATATGTGTATGTCAATGATGTTATCTGACGGCAAGCTTACGAACAGCTATAAGTGGCGAGTTATTAATTATGATATGATTCATTAGTTGTGTGTTATGTACGTACTTATGTATTTCGCGCCGTGCTTTAGCTATGTCAAAGGATGCGAAGTAAAGCAATATCAGAGATCAGTGATTCAGGGTATACAACTTATAGCTATGGCAAATGATGCGAGGTAAAGCAATATCAAAGTTCAGTGATTCAGGGTATACAACTTATAGCTATGACAACTGATGCGAGCTAAATCAATATCAGAGTTCAGCGATTCAGGGTATACAATTGGAATACAATACATTAACAAGACGACATTCAGATTAATTCAGCTGCATATGTTATACAGTGTGGTAACCTATGGGTGGTAAATACTAGGGATGTTACGGAGGCGGCTTTACCGGAGCCGGAGCCGGATCCGGAGTTTAATTTTTTTGTTTAACGGAGTCGGATCCGGAGCCGGAGGCGAAGTTGGAGCCGTATCCGGATCCGGATCCGGAGCCGGATCCGGAGGTTTACCGGAGGCGGAGCCGGAGCCAAGTACCTTTTAAGAGTTTTAAGTGGAAGGTTGATGTGATGAAGGGCAAGTTTAATTAAACAACACAATACAATCAAACTTTTTGCTTTAATTAGTAATATATAATATAATAACAAATTTTCGTCCATTTAAATAAAAATTAATCAACGCAAAACTCAAATGAAATTGGAACTTCACCACAAAACAAGTTAATTTAAGGGTCAATCAACTTTTTCTTGTTGTTACTTGTTATTGTATACGCGAACGCAACACCAATCCGGAAGTAACTGACGGAACTAACTGATTTATTTATAAGACAAAATGCGGGCGATCGTGAGTGATAGGTAAGTCATTCCTGGACAAGTCAAAACTTGTAGGCGTGCGCCGCGCTGCCGCCGCAAATGCAATACCTTCAGCTCCGGTATAACTTCGGTAAAAAATTAACGGAGGCGGAGGCGGAGGCGAAGGTGTGAAATAAAAAATAGCGAAGGCGGAGGCGGATCCGAAGGTGTAAAACCAAACGGAAGTTCCGTCTTAACGGATGCGGAGGCGAAGCTCCGTAACATCTCTAGTAAATACTGTGAGGAAAGGGGTTACTATATAAAGGGAGGTTAGAGGTCACTAATGGATGTGTGATCCACATTCAGATTTATAGCTACTTATGCATTCTTATGCTAGATACAGAAATAATCAGTCAGAGAAATACGTGTGCAAATATATTGCAGGTACGTATAGTCAGTATTCAGTTCTCGTTACCAATCAGCAGTAGTCAGTCAATGTGATGTAACGACACAACCTACTGCACTCTGATCAAAAAGATCAATCAGCCCATCATTGTCAGAATGTTCTGTCTTGTCTGTTACAGGTCAAAAATTCGCAATGAATGAAATGAAGTTCGCGCTATCCGCTATACTAAGGAACTACAGATTGCTGCCGGTGACCACCCCTCAGAATGTGGTTTTCATCACGGACTTCATATTGCGTCCCGTCGATCCAATCTATGTTAAATTTGAGAAACGATGAAATTTAATTGTAATCATCCACTCGTACATAGCTACCTATACATTTTATGAGGTAATAGTTTGCTGTCAGTACTCGGCCTACTTATTCAAATATTGGTAGGTAACCTAACATAAATCTCTATGTGTGAGTAGTTCATTAGTAGTTGATAATATTAATCTTATTTGAAAAAATCATTGCTCAAGGTTCAAAAACCAAGGAGGAAACAGTTGAGAGCGTTTGCATGGGAAAATCGCAGGTAATGTGTCGAGTATTTGGCTTAGCATCAAGCACTGGGACGTAAGCATATCTTAGATCAATAATCAATAACATAATATATATTAACCTATTATAATCTTTTTGTTTTATTTCATATGTTTTTACCGAATGGTATTTAATTACAGTACAAAGCAAGTCCACAAGCATTGAGCAGCAACGCCGATGCGTTGGGTAAGTACGATCTTAGTTATAGGTTTCAAATTTCAAATAATATACTAAAATTTTACATGAACGCGATATTTACGATAACTATTTTAAATCTAACCAACTGATCCAATGCTGGCGTGGTTCGGCGGCGTTGTTAGGGTTCCGTAGCCAAATGGCAAAAAACGGAACCCTTATAGATTCGTCATATCTGTCTGTCTGTCTGTCCGTCAGTATGTCACAGGCATTTTACTCTAAAACCATAAGGTGTATTTGAATAAAAAATTGAGGATAGGGTGTGTTTTGTTAACCGCTACATAGTTTTGTAATGAAATTACTAAAAAAATTTTTTTTTTAGGGGTGCACCCCATACAAAAAACTGAAAGTCATAAATTAATTTTTTCATTGCAAGCCCACATGTGGTACATCAATCGACAGGCCTTTCAAAATAAATATAAGGTTTCTAAGCAATTTTTTGGATTAAGTGAATAGAGTCGGAGATAATCGCCCGGAAAGTGACTAAACTTGTGCCCCCCCCCCCCCCCCCCCCCCCCCCCCCCTCTAATTTTTGAACCGTGTATTTTAAAAATATGAAAAAAATCATGCTCATAGGGATTATAAAATTGTACCAGCGAAATTTGTTTTCAACAAGATCGGTTCAAAGGTTTTCGAGATATTTATAAAAAAAACTGCGTTGCTTAAAGAAAAGGACGTAAGTGCCATAAGTTTTCAGTAACGATATGACCTTTTTCATGTCAGACCCATCATACCCCTAGCAATACCTCTGGGTGTAGGGTGGGACTGAACCATACCACCGTAGTGCTGTGCACTATATTATGCTTTATAATATCTATCCCAAAAGTCCTATTACCGTTATCAGCATCACGCAGTGTAGTTGAAAAAGTTAGACTACCGTTATCTGTACGAGTAGGTAACCTTTGATTTAGTATATAGAACTAGATGCACAATGTCAAACAAATATGCCAAGAAATGTGCCCCAGAACATGAACGAAGAATACTCTGGACAGGCTATGGTAATAATAATACCACGTGCGAGCGAGCTGGTAGCATACAAATCTCTATAAGTGTGACAGAAAGGGGAATATCATTCATTGTCATTGTCATAGTTCCACTTTTTTTGTTATTTGTCACAACTGATTTAGTATGAAGTTGTGCCACACAAACCATTACCCGTCCCGTAGTAAGTTGTTTATGACAAGTCATCAGCCATTTTAGGACCGGTTCTTAATTTAGCTGCATAAGAGCTTTTCCGTCCCTCACCGTGGCAACACGTACAGCCCGTCCATAGTATTCTAGGTTCAGTGCCTCAGAATGACAGCTCTAGCTACATTTCAGTAGTTGCTAATAGCGTTTACTTATAACCTGCATCAAGATATATATGTTTCATAAAAAAAGAACTCAGTGTTTTAGACCTTAAGCACCATATTAGCAAACCAACATCAAAAGATTAATAGTTATTTAGTTTATTGTGACATATAATGTGACTTGACTGCTAACGTCAAAACTTTAGCGTTTAGCGAATGAATGGTCGCGTTATAAATTTTATTTATTTCAACAGAAAGCACAAATACATCTGGTTTCTTTATTTTACAAGTGGGCAATAAACAGTTTCAAATATTTGTACAAATATTATATACAAAACAATTGTTGAGATTTCCGTAAGTACATATAGTACAGCTGACAGAGTCCATAAAAAGAAATCATTTTAGTTTCCTTGAAATAGATTCAGTTTGTTAAATAATTGTATTTTCGACCTGCCTTTACTTTAAATACTTTATTTTTTGCGATGTAATGTAAGCGTACAGTCAAGTAGCGATCAGCTGTCGATTTTATTAAAACGGTCCTGGGTTTTGAACGTCACTCTCATGATCACCCGACATCTATAAAACGAGTATTACGAGATATAAGGTCAAAAATGAATGATGATGAAAATTGGCAACAATTGCATTTCCAAATGATGTGTTGGGATTGTATTATAGAATTTTATTATAGTTCATTAATGCTATTAATTACCTTTTGCAAGGTCATGTCTGTCTGTCTGTCTGTCTGTCCGTCTGTATGTCACAGGCATTTTACTCGAAAACTATAGGGTGTATTTGAATAAAATTTTGAGCATAGGTGTAATTTGTTAACCGCTACATAGTTATGTAATGAAATTACAAAAAAAGTTCTTTTTTAGGCGTGCACTCCATACATAAAATTTAAACTCAAAAAAAAAAATTGCATGCCCACGTGCGTGTGGCACATCAATCGATAGGCCTTCCAAAATAAATATAAGGTTTCTAAGCAAATTTTTTGATTAAGTGAATAGAGTCGGAGATAATCGCCCCGAAAGTCACTAAAATTGTGTCCCCCTCCCTTCTAACTTTTGAACCGTGTATTTCAAAAATATGAAAAAAATCATGCAAATTGTTTTGAACAAGATCGGTTCAAAGGTTTTCGAGATATTTCTAAAAAACCGCCTTACTTAAAGAAAAGGATGTAAGTGCCATATGATTTCAGTAAGGATACGACCTTTTTAATAGGCACGGAACCCTTGTTGTGCGTGGTCCGACACGCACTTGGCCGCTTTTTTTTTTACTCTATCGCGAATATCGCGATGACGTGACGTGACTTGGCACCTATTCATCATTTAGTCATTCCTGTTTTTAAGTCCGGAGACCCCAAAGACCGTAATCATTTTCGACCAATTTCTATTTTGCCAGCTTTTAGGTTTAGTAAGGTCTTTGAAAATATTATTTTGAATCAACTCATGTTTCAGTATCTCAACAGTTTGGTTTCACTAAAGGCTTGGCCAAACACAGGGCGTGGCGCAGCGCGACGTCCGCGCCGCGTGATGCCGGCGCTATGACTGTTCAAACAGGGCGCGCGTGGATCGCGCCGGCCTCGCGCTCTCATCATGCCCACATCGCGCGCGCGAACGCGGCGCAGACGCGCGCGAACGCGGCGCGATGCGGGCGTGACTCGCGCCCGGATACAGCATGCGCGTGCGGAGGGTCGCTCATTCCATCCGAAGCCAAAGATCCTCTGATCTATGGCTTCTATCATATATAACTTTATGATCTCTTACGAGATTTATATATTGTTATCACTATTGCGAGCACTAGGCACCGCGCGCTGCCTAACGTCCGTCCGACTGATGTGACCCAGCGCGGCGCAGCGTGCCGCCGCGTCCGCGCCGCGCTGCGCTGCGCTCGCGCCGAGTGGACGGAAGGGGTAGCGCGGCGCGGGGCGCGACAGAAGCGGGGCGCAATGCCGGCAGGACGCAGTCTGTTTGACGTCGGTAACCTGTTAGCGAGTGTATACTACATTTTCCGGAAATCGTTATTTCCAGATTGCAATTTTTGCCTATCGCAATTTTTACCATTTTATTTTTTCTCAATAGCTTTCTTCCCCTTAAGCAATTCTAACCATTCGCATATTTTCCTATTCTTTTTATTTACCAGTATCTCATGTTCCTGATAGTTTTTCTTGCCATTCGCATATTTTCCCATTCTTATTATTTACCAATAGCTTATGTTCCTATTTGGTTTCCTTGCCATTCGCATATTTTCCCATTATTTTTATTTACTAATCGTTTATTTACTATTTATTCAATAGTAGGAGATACGTAACACTATAAGAAATTTGTGTCCTCATCTGTTATTCAATTAAAATATGAAATAATATCAAAAATAGACCAATGAAACGATAATCTATATATATAAAACGCAAAGGTGACTGATTGACTGACTGATCTATCAACGCACAGCCCAAACTACTGGACCGATCGGGCTGAAGTTTGGCATGCTGATAGCCACTATGATGTAGGCATCCGCTAAGAAAGGATTTTTGAAAACTCGCCCCCTAAGGGGGTAAAACGGGGGTCCAAAGTTTGTGTGGGGGAAGCATTATGTTTTGAACTAGAGACTTAAACCTTTGTAGGAAGATTACTTATTAAGATACAAAAAAAGCACTTTCAGCGTTTTACAAAATTCCACCCCTAAGGGGGTTAAATAGGGGTGCAAAGTTATAAAACGCAAAGGTGACTGATGACTGACTGATCTATCAACGCACAGCCCAAACTACTGGACCGATCGGGCTGAAATTTGGCATGCTGATAGCCACTATGATGTAGGCATCCGCTAAGAAAGGATTTTTGAAAACTCACCCCCTAAGGGGGTAAAACGGGGGTCCAAAGTTTGTATGGGGGAAGCATTATTTTTTGAACTAGAGACTTAAACCTTTGTAGGAAGATTACTTATTAAGATACAAAAAAAGCACTTTCAGCGTTTGACAAAATTCCACCCCTAAAGGGGTTAAATAGGGGTGCAAAGTTTGTATTCAAAACTACTGGGACTACAAACTTGAAATTTACACCAGACCTTCCTTTTATGACGTAGACAAGAAATAAAACGGGATTTTTGGAAATTCTATCCCTAAGGGTGTTAAATAGGGGTGCAAAGTTTGTATCGGAGAAACATTATTTTTTTGTACTAGAGACTTGAAACTTTGTAGGAATATTACTTATTAAGATACAAAAAAGTGCTTTCAGCGTTTTGGAAAATTCTACCCCTAAGGGGGTCAAATAGGGGTGCAATGTTTGTATGAGGTAAACATTATTTATTGAACTAGAGACTTGAAACTTTGTAGGAAGATTACTTATTAGGATACAAATAAAAATATCCTTAGCGTTTTTAAAATTCCACCCCTAAGGAGATTAAATAGGGGTGCAAAGTTTGTATTCAAAACTACTGGGACTACAAACTTGAAATTTACACCAGAACGTCCTTTTATGACGTAGGCAAGGGATAAGACCGGACTTTTGGAAATCCTATCCCAAAGGGGGTTAAAAAGGGGTGCAAAGTTTGTATGGGAGAAATATGATTTTTTGTACTAGAGACTTGAAACTTTGTAGGGATATTACTTAGAAAGACACAAAAAAGTTCTTTCAGCGTTATATAAAATTCCACCCCTAAGGGGGTAAAATAGGGGTGCAGAGTTCGTATTCAAAGCTACTGGGACTAGAAACTTGAAATTTACACCAGAACTTCATTTTATGACGTAGGCAAGGGATAAGACGGGATTTTTGGAAATTCTATGCCTAAGGGGGTTAAGTAGGGGTGCAAAGTTTGTATGGGAGAAACATATTTTTTGTACTAGAGACTTGAAACTTTGTAGGAATAATATTAGTAAGATACAAAAAAGTACTTTCAGCGTTTTATAAAATTCTTCCCCTAAGGGGGTTAAATAGGTATGCAATGTTTGTGGGGGGAAACATTATTTATTGAACTAGAGACTTGAGACTTTGTAGGAAGATAACTTATTAGAATACAAAAAAAGTAATTTCAGCGTTTTATAAAATTCCACCCCTAAGGGGGTTAAATGAGGGTCCAAACTTTGTATAAGGGAAACTTATTTTTAGCTACTACGTACTTAAAACTTTGTGGACATTTGGAAATAATTACACCTAAAGGGGTTAAAAAGGAGGTCCAAAGTTTGTATGGAGAAAAAAGATTAGTTAGACAATTTTATTCGAGAATTCACAGGATAATTCCTAACGATAAATGAGTAAACTAGTGTTTCCGGTTTTTTGAGAATTCAACCCCTAAAAGGAGACATGTGGTGACAAAATCTGAAAATCAACATCGGCATCTATTGTTTCTATGGTTTATCAGGTCGCTGGTTAGGAAAACAACAACGATTTTACATTCCAACGTGGCGTTTAAATATCAATATGGGCGTTGTTATTACGGTTTTTTGGGACGTTAATAACGAAAATCACATAGATTTTGAAATGTAATGTTGTGAACATGAAAATTCATGAAAATATTTGTGCCAAATTGCAATTCAATCGGTCCAGTTTTTTTCGTAGCAAATCGGTTGTAACAGACGGACTGACAGACAGCCACACGTGATCCTATAAATAAGGGTTCTATTTTTGCTTTTGAGGTCTGGAACGAGACCCGCGTTATATAGGGTTATAGGTTTTAAAGTTTGTATTTGGTGCCATCTCGATCGTCAGCAATCGGTACCTAGGCGAGTGCGGGCGGCGCGGCGGGACGGGAGGGTAGGAGACATTGGGAAAGTGCCTGCATCCGTAATAAGTACATTCAAGGTGCTGCACGAAGATCTGCTTACTTTTTATAAGTTAAGCATTTTGGCCGCCGTTAAATTAAAACAAATGTTTTGGGTATTTATGTTAAAGACTGGTTCGAAAAGCATGGAAAAAAAACTTAGGAAACTAGCCTATAGCAATGTCCAGGCCACAAATTTGCTTGACATTCGTAGAGATATTTTGGTATTTCAACATTATCATGAACATAAAGTAGCTTTTATTCAAGAGGACAGATACTCATTAATCATGACTGTAAATTTAATAACAGAAATACGTACATACATACATACATTCAAGCCTTTATTCCCAAAAGGGGCAGGCAGAGCACATGAACTTTATGTTCCAGCGCCACTTTTAGCATAAATGTGGGTATAAAAGATTGACAAAAAGTGATATTGCTTAGGTTGTTAGCCCATCACCCACAACACACTTCAACCCTGCTCTCTTAATCGACTTTTACGACACACACGGGAAGAAAGAGGGTGGTGAAATTCTAACCCGCCACCACACGGGCATAAAAATAATAGTAAATAAAAATTAATTTACCATACTTAATGGGTTATGACGAAGGGTTATTCGTAGGGGAAGTTAGTAGTAGTAGGTTAGTAGGCGGCGTAGCAATTCAACAATTATAGGAAAATTACTTTTACTACGCGGGCGAAGCCGCGGGCAAAAGTTAGTTGTCCATATAAGTATAACCACTTTAAATATGCATGTGTTTAATGCCGCCGCGGTCGCGACGCGTGACCGCGGCGCTGCGTCGCGCCCTGTGTTTGGCCAAGCCTTAAGGGTCGTTCTACAACTGATGCCACAGCGACTTTGGTTAGACACATATTCGATGCCTTGAATGACTCACGATGCCATCGGTGTCTTTTGCGATTTATCCAAGGCCTTCGATTGTGTGGACCACTTCACGTTGTTGGCGGCCAATACACACACAATCTGGGTCAGATGCATATTGACGTGTATCACAGGACTGTCAATATACTGCAGAAATATCCGGAAATTTTGAAATCCGCCCACAGATAATAAAGAATCTGTGAGCGACTAAAGGCACACCACACGATTCTGCTTGGTGGATGGTATGAGTGGTATTACGCACTGTACGCAGCTACAAGCGAGATGGGGATATGGAAGAAGCAGAACTACCGTCTGGCCACCCTTTAATACTGACGCAATAAATAATTAGCGTTTAAAGGGCCATCCAATACTTACTGCTTCCATACTGAGTATTGCTGCAAATACTGGCAAACCAAGATCACAGTATTTAACCATCGTGTTTTGGTCGCCGTTGGCAAAACTAAGTCATTATGGTGTCAAGGGCAAATCCCTGGATGTGCTACGGTCATAATATATCTATCTAATAGAACACAGTGTGTTGATGTGAATGGATCTAAATCTAGGGAAATGTTGGTTAAAGAGTGTCCCTCAAGGAACAATATTGGGCCCTTTCCTATTTTTTTAACCTTCATAAATGACCTACCATATATGCTAGAAGGTTTAGCATGTATAGTTCTATGTGCAGATGACACATCGCTTTTGTATAAGGTGCCAAGAAACAGTGATCGAGCTGAAACTATTATTAATCCTATATTGCAAAGAGTATTGATGTGATGTGGTTCACGACAAACGACTTACTTCTGAACCCCAAAAAAACAAAATGTATTCTCTTTTCAACTTGCCGCTAACAAAAATACTATGAACCTAAGTTGATTCTGGGAGGGCATACCTACTCTAGAGTTCTCTGATGGTGCGAATTTCCTGGGTTTGACTGTGGATTCAAAGATTCAGTGGGATAGGCACTTTACTGTCTTAAGTAAGAAACTATGTTCAGCTGCTTACGCTATCTATAACTGATACAGATACCGCAAAACTGGTTTATTATAGTTATTTCCATAGCCTTATGTCTTACGGAGTCCTGCTGTGGGGAAAATGTGCTGATGTACACAGCATATATTTGTTCTACAAAAACGAGCAGTGCGAGCCATCTACAACTTGAAGCCGCGTACTTCACTGAGAGACCTCTATAGGGACTATAATATTTGGGTAGTAGTAGTAGTTAATATTTAAAAATATTGTTCAAGACAGATCAAAGAAGAAGAGAGATGGATTATTTGTCAGACAAAAATGTTTGGTATTTAGATTTAAGTATTGTAATGCCTAGTAAATAATTATTCCAGCGATAATTTGTAATTATAAATGTTATTGTATACTGTTGACGGACATAAGTGTATCAAAGCTGTCAGATCCAATGATCGCACATACTTCAGCAACGCATTCCGTGAACCCGGGTAGGTTAGATGCATCGTACCTAAGTACCTAGGCATGTACGCAGAAAATAATAGCAGCAAACGGTCCCCGAGAACGCCACTGATAGCTGTCACACGCACACTATTACACTGTAAAATATTTCTCCACATCAAGGCGACAGCTCCGTAGGGCCTTCCCCTCAAGATGCCTCGTGACGTATTGACAGCCGATCTACTCGTGTAGTCTGTTATCATCGAAGCATCCAACGTAGGCTACATCATCGGGTAGAAGCCAGCTCTCCTGCAAAGCTATGATGTCAGCAAACTTACATAACCGTCCGATTCCTTCTGCCGACCTCTGTGCAGACTTAAATACAACTAGCTGTACCTGCGACTTCGTTTGCATGTTAATGCAGGAGTTAACGCATTTCTTCTCTTGGAAATAGGACACATGCAGTTCTAATTTTAACCGATCATGTAAAACTTTCAATAAACCTATATATTTTAGTTAAAATGACGTTAAAACCGGTCACTCTGATATTTAAATTATTAAGAAAGGGACAAAACACGTGTTATTTATCAGAGGTATTTTAAGTTTTATGAATAATGGGGTAAAAGTTTAGTAGATGTCTGTGGCAATAGATCTAACAGGTAGGACACACGCTGCAGTATTAAATGTTTATTGATCTTCTTTTCTACATATTTTTAACACTGTGTTATGTTATATTATAAAAACGTGATGGATGACTGAAATGATCTTGAGTTCTTGAGTCACTCCGACTCTCAGGTAAAGATGTGTTTAGGAATTAATAATAGATAATCCTTTCGAGTACCCATTGACAGGTAAGTGTTTACGTGGAACAAAAGATCTCTTTTTTTAATTTGACAACAGACGGCCAATTTATATTTTCCAAACTATACCAAACCACTAGGTAAGTTCTACAACTATAACGCGAGTCCGAGTCCCTTTCTAATACAGGAAATTATTAAAAATGTTAAACCAATATGTTTATTTTTTTCATATTGCAATGTTTCAGATTGCACTATTACATTCTGGCAAATCTTGTCTATGTTCCCGCCCTTGCCAACATAATATGCAGGCTTTATGATAAAAGTATTTTCCTGTATGTTGGCCAATTTCTATGTCTCTATTGTGGTCTCTATATTGGCTGAATGTCAACTTGAAGCCGCCTTAAGGCACAGCCACACTGGCGCGGCAAGCGGTGGCGGACAATATTAAATTTGACAGCGGCGGACAAGTTTACTATTGTCCGCCGCGGCCAGGCCGCGCCAGTGTGATGCAGGCCTAATACTGACGCGCTTCATAATTAATGTTTATAAAAGGCCCGTTCTATACTGATTTCATACATACTGTTTATTGCTGATAAATATAAATACCATTAAATACTGACAAACCAGTGTGGCCACACAAAACGGCGCGCCAGCTCTCTCGATTTTTCTCCAACTATCCGTGTCTCTCTTATCAGATAACTTAGAAAGTGACATATAGTGCGAGAAAAATCGAGAGAGCTCGCGCGCCGTCTAGTGATAGCCGTGCAGTATCGTGACAATTAAATACTCAGCGTGTGATTCAATCTTGCAGAAACTCAAATAGACTTTGGCTGAACGCAAGAACAGCGCTATCGCCATGCCATAAAAAAAAGGAAGAGAGTCAGACTTTTGACGTTTGACGTTATTGTGTTGAAATTTGTTGATACATTTATTGAAATTACGCCTCAATACGAATTTATCGCATATAAGTTTCCATATTAGAATCGATTATTTTTTTACACTTTAGAATTTAATATGCTGCGTTTTGTGAAGGTCTATCATCACAACACCGGATCGAAATTATTAATATTCGATAGTTATGGCAAGCCCGCCATTTTGACGTCACTGACAGTTGACAGATATGGCGGCTACGATTTCAAGCAGAAGAAATGAATAATTTAATGAGGTCAAATGTTTCCTAAAATTAATTAACCGTCGCAGTCGGATAAAAACTATCCTAAACGGAAGCTTGAGTAATAATGTGCTTATGAAAAAAATTACATATTTTTCCGTTCATGGGAATCTGAAACCATCGGGGGACACAAAAATGGTTAGTTTGATACTGGCTGATTCTTTTTTAATTTAGAGATTTATTATAAGTGAGAGATTAGAGATTAAAAGTACCCCATGTCAATTCCGATGATACGTGGTCAGTCATGCTCATCATTAAACCGGTTTTAACTCGATGTGGGCGGGGCACATAGCACGTAGAACCGATGGCCGTTGGGGCGGAAAGTTTCTCGAGTGGCGACCACGTACCGGAAGGCGCGGCGTGGATAGGCCCCCACAAGGAAATGATGACCTGGTAAAGGTTGCGGGAGTCCGCTGGATGCGGGTGGTGCAGGACCGGTCACTTTGGTACTCTTTGGGGGAGTCCTATGTCTATGATATGTGTGATATGATGATGATGATGATGATGATGGACTCTATATTCTTCCTACTCGTATTTCCACGGAAGTCTAAATAACTACGAAATATGATCCCATCAGGCCATAAACTCCTGTTCCTGTAATATCGCGAACTTGTGCCTCTTATATGAATCATGCAACTTCACTCTTTTCGTGACTATTTTTTGCAAGACTACACGTAGGTATTTGAGTCTTATCGAAGATATATTGACAAATATCTGATACATCCGCGACATCCGCTTTCCTATCTACATTATTTACGTACAGGGGGATTTTTAAATCTGCCGCCTTAAATTTACTGTCAGTCACCGCTTTGCCCGTCTGACTAATAAATCTATTTCTTAACCTATTTCTTTGTGCGGCCAACCATTCATTATTCGGTGCTGCCGGTGGCTTCCATTCACCTCCTGTATTTATTATTCCTGCATAGGTTTCTTTACTTACCGCCACTTGCTCATTAAATATTAAATATTAGTGTTATCTTATCTGCGCTCGGGCGCTCGGGCTCGGGCGAGTTCGCAATCCGATTCGCGGGCGCAGGCACTATGTTCAACGACGGGTGACTACCTATTCTGCTCGCACCTCTGACTATGCAATATGGCACCGCCGAACTGATCTCATGATGGAGATAAACGGTGGCCTATTCTATTCTATAGTTATCCTAAACTAGACAGCTTAAATCCAGGGTGTTTTGACTTTTATTCTAGCGTTTAAATAGGCCAGTAGAAATCGACACAAAACCGGCTAAAATCGCAAAGCATGATGTAGTTCTGGTTTTTTGGTACGATGTATGGTATGGACCAGTTAGTTAAGCGCGCGGTTGTTTTAGGCGATAAACGCTGCGATTCCATAGATACCTGCGATTACCGCAGCAGTTACATAGAAGACCGTCTGGTATCTTTGGAATCGCAGCGTTTAACGCATAAAACAACCGCGCGCTTTACTTTAGGGTAGTGTAAACAAAACTTTGCAACTTCGAAAAAAAATCTAACTGCGCAAAAATCCGCGCGAAAAACTGTGAATGAAATGTGATTTTTTTCCTTATACTCGTACAATCATCTACTCGTAAAAGTCATCAACAATGCATTTCTGACAAACAAGACATTCTTGAAGTTTATTAATTTTCCAACATTTTGAGCCAAAACACAAGTCTGTAAACCTTATAAGAATAAGAAGAAAGAAGAATAAGAATAAGAAAATTTTATTCACTCAAAAAACCCTTGTTTTACAAAAATATTCTTCTGCCAAACTGCATGACAGTTTGTTGGCAGAGGGACTCCCTTACAAACAATAGATGGGTAGGCTTAGCTATTGAGTAGAGTATTTTAATTTTATAATTTTGTTTTCTAGTGGTAGGTACAGCTCACGTGATCACTTTACTTAAGACTACATTTCCAGTTTAGATTTTGTTTTTTCTAAGAAAAACTCCTTCACTCTAACCTTAAACATTCTAAATGTAGGGATGATGGTCCTTCGAAGAAGGTAATTTTTTCCCGTAACTTGTTATTCATTTAAAGTTTTGCGCTCCCGTATAAAATATTGGGGTTTTCCCATTGGCTTTTGATTTTTCATATGAGAAATGTTATCGGAAATATCGTTGTACTTAGTACTTTTAGGAAGAAGTATGTGAGACTTAATAGTTCAATCGCAATCTCGAAAAAAGAAAAGGTTAAAAAAATATTGAATCGTGAGACAAAGCCCTTTGAATACTTGTACATATATTTGTGTGTATAGGTAGTAGGTACCAAAGGAAGGAAAAGGCATTTTTTTTATTTGCCTTCTCGGTTATCACTTATCAGAATAGTACCTATTAGTAGTACTTTACACTTTGGACATTTGGAATCTCATAATTATCTATCGCTATTTCCAATCAGATTGCCTAATTAACACTGGCTCAGTGCATTTTGCGACTCGGCTCTGAGCTGGTGTAGTTACGCGGCCAAAATGTTAATTTATTTATTATCCACCGCGTTACTACTATGTGTCATTCATGTGTCATTTAATTACAATAGTGTTGCGAGAGCGGTTAAAAAAGTACCAGGCCCGGAGGGCTTATTTATTATCGGCAACGCGCTTTCCATGATGGCTTCACCAGGTTACGTAACTTAACATTTTTGGATTAGTCTTGAGATTTTCTAACATAAAAAAAGTTTTAACAATGGTCCACCTGCCCCAGTAGTTTTGCATCTTTTCATTTTTAGTCTATTCTATTTTTATTCTATTTTATTCTATAACAATATTACATTGTGTTACAAAATCTTAAAAACTAACTACATGCTTACAATTTTATAAGGTTCAGGACATGCCAGCAAATACATTTTCTTAACGTAACTTAACTTACAGTTTTAATAAGTACAAATAGAACAGAGACAGGGACAATGTTGCAACATTCCAACAATGTTGTTGCATTCATTCAATGATGCATCATGCGACTATACTCGGAAACCTAATTCAAGACCAAAAAAACTACGACAGATATGTCACTGTCATTAAATGTGAAAGTCACTTATGTCATTGCCAATCGTACATGTCAGATGTAGCCAACCTTTTTGCATTGATCATCAAATCATAGTAAATATTCGTAGATATGGCCAACATTTTCAATCAAATAAGTTACATTCAAAAATACGCATTATTAAAAAGTAATTGTTTTTTCTACCTGATATCGTTCAAAAACAATTACAATATCCCAAAACAAAAATTACTTGTTAAACATTTTATAAATCTATTCAGATATAAAATGACAGATTCATAAATGCTAATCTATGGGGTCATGGCTGGTGGGGTCTACAGATTATATGATTTCACCACAATTTGTCAGTACAACATGTCGAAGTCATAATTGGGTGTGTCGTATAGATGTAACAATCCAACCACATGTGCATCGAATAGCTAAACGCATGGCATAATATTAAAATTACATCTAACGTTGTTCACGACCATTGTTTATAAATCGTACCAAATGTTATGAATACCTGAAGTATTACAAGTGCAATAACAGTTTTTCCACAAAAAATCTTCTATGGTTAAATATTTAACAGGGCATCTTGTATTTTTGTAAATAAGTTGAATTAACTTGTTTATTTAAATCGTGGGTTTAAAACTACGAATAAAGAAATTTTCTTGGTGCGGCCTTTTAAAAAGTGAAAATATACCACCTTAAACATATTTTATTTTAGTGGCAACCCACGTTGGTCTTCAATTAGGTTTTCGAGTATAGGGTGTACAGTATTTATTAATACATATATAATTATAATTTATACAATATAATTATAATTTTAATTCATCTAAGTACGGCAGCGGCAGGGCTGACAAGTAAAATTGAGCAATGGCAGAACTTTTCAGTATGTTACATACCTATCTACAACTTAGTTTGTATGTAGGTTGTCCCAAAAGTCGACGTCAAGCCGCAAACGGGCAGCAAATCATACCATAAAAGAAATAAAATTAGAAAAGTTGAAAAAACATTTTCATTTCAAAGTCTAATCTCAAAAATGGCTGAATATATTTACATGAAACATATGGCTAAGAACACGAAATTCGAAAAATTTCGAATAAAAAAAACCGCATTCAAATCGGTCCATCCGTTTGGGAGCTTAGATACTACAGACAGATACCGTAAAGTTATAACAATCTCTTTGCATCGGGGGTTAAAATAAGTTTCTGTCAAAAATTTCATTTTTGGTACAAGGTTTTATTGCCGGCTGTACTTTTCTGTATACCATCAAACCATCATCAACTGACTACTCATTGAGATGATTCTAACGCGCCCAAACTCAACGGGGTTACGTCGGTTAAGTACGGAATGCCCATGGCCACCTTCTGTCGCCGTCATCAGATCAGCTCGATGGTACCATAATATTAAATTGTCATTCAAACTATAGGTACTTATACCCAAAATTTCAGCTCAATCGGTCACCGGGAAGTGGGTCAAATTTAACTCGCAAGATTTGTCCCATACTAACATACATACATACCTACTAACAGGGCAAGTTAAATAAAAGTTGTAAAAAACAAAAGAAAGACCTTGCGCGGAGTAAATTGTTCATTGAATTTCCTATGCCTTATCATAAAAATTGGCCTAGTGCGTGTCGGGCCACGCGCAGTGTAGGGTTCCGTAGTTGCCTGTCAGTTACATCGACGTGCGGTGGGGTTGCGTCGGCCGGATTTGTACGAAAATTGGCCTTTCCAAGTACACATTAAGTTGGTTGACTATTACTCGGTAACTACTTTCTGCCTACTTGTCCGTGATAGTTTTACTTTTAAATTCATTAAGTACTTCTACCACGATTTTTTTCACATTAGGTGGTCTAACGATTTTAAGTACATGTTAGGGGGAAAAAGTGTAATTTTATTTAAAATGGAGGGTTGTTCACGGTTACTATTACCTACGCCGAGACAGAAGCAATTTTAGATAATGCAATTTAAGAAGATTTAATAATGTAAAATTGCAATGTAAATTTTTAAGTTCCTTTGTTTTGTTCTTCCTTGTGTAATTTGTAACAAAATTGCGATAAAGCCTAGCGCGGAGACCGCTGATAATAAAATTATTGATATTGAAATTGTGCCAAATAAACCTTTTTATTATTATTATTACAATATATTGATGAAAAGTAAAGATTTGTAGCCGTCGTAGTACCTAAGTACCTGCTTGGGTCCATTTAAATTTATTTTTAATGTTTTTTTTCATTTTCTTGATAGTAGTTATGACTTGGCCACCCGTTTTCGACTTGACGTGGACTTTTGGGACACGTTGTATGCTTGCGTGAAGTTACATTAATATAACTTAATTTGGCTTCACTTGGTTGTTTGTAATGAATGCTCCGTAGGCGTAGGATCTAACTAATACAGAAAATGTTTAAAATAATAATAATAATAAAAAGTAGAGGGTAACTTTGAGGAGGCTTTACCCATTTCAGTCTAGAACTATTTATTATAATATCTCGTCTGAAATGGGTAGCTTTCAACCCGTCGGTTAACAACCTACAAATGTTCATATTTCCTTAAGTATATGGAATTACTAAAGCAATAGGTACCTACTATTTCAACATGTTGTTCTGTGTATGCTCTTATGTTATGTATGTTTTTACAGACAAAATAATGGGTGTGGGACGAAATATGGCCAAACAATTTCCCGGAATTTATCGATTTTGGAGTTATCCGATAGGGGCTGTCACTATCTTTAAACCAGAAGATATAGAGGTAATTAATTAACCGATAAGAATAATAATAAAAATTGCACGACTACTCTCTCGTGAATGTCGTTGTCGAACCGTTAGGTTAATTGATACCTTATCTTATATGCAAGATAAGCATTTCAATCGAATGCATTATTTTCTGTCCTATAAGTTATACAGCGGTAAATTGTTTGCAGATAATAACGTCCACAATGAAACATACTGAGAAAGGTATTATGTATCGTCTTTTGAAATCATGGCTCCAGGACGGACTTCTGCTGAGTAATGGTAAATTAGAATCTATTGTGTTGACTCATATTCATATGTTGGGTCATACAGATTGAGTAACTGAAACAAAAGTACTCTTTCCTATGATCAATTAAATGGTCAACAGTCAAGGACTTCCGTGCATATATAGTTGTTTACGGTACAAAGTGCCGAAAATAGGAAATTCACAACGAGTGGTGATAAATTAAAACACGACCGAAGGGAGTGTTTTAAATCGACACGAGTTGCGAATTACCTATTCGCACGTGTATCATACAACGTTTTACTGTACATATGGCTCTTTAAAGTTTTGACATATGCACGGAAAGTGCTCTTTTTCGCACTAGTGCGGAAAAGTAGCACCATATGTACTGTAATAGTACATTACGTAACTAGGGCGGTGAATTCGTGAATGCCCCAGAACGCAGGTGTTTGTGGCCCGAACAAAAGGTGAGGGCCATAAATATGCGCTCTGGGGCTTTACGAATTACCGCCCGTGTTGAGTACAAAGTTTTACGCCTTCACCTGGCCACAATGCGAGTTTTCCTGTACGCGCAGCGTGAAGTAAAACTCGCATTATGGCCAGGTGTGACGTAAAATATATTTTTAATGCTGGATAGCATATACAGGTTGTCCCGAAACTCAACGATAACCTGGCACTGGGTGAGAGGGCAAGGTAAATAGTACGGGAAGTAGTGTCACCCAATGTATGGAAGGTGCAAATTTTGGTATCGGATGAATTCACTTGGTACAGATGTATGATAAGTAAAGCTAAGCTAATTTAGCCCGGTAGCCATCCACCACCCCCTAGGCAGGGGGGGCATTTAAAGTTACACGCCGCCGCGCGTTATCAAAAAAGACATATTGGCTTATATTTACCATCCTACTTGGTGTCATTTTCCTGATAAATTAAAGATGTAGCTTTCATTTTTAGTACAAATAAATTCATACAATTTTCCCCCTTCATATAAATTTTGCAAGATACATGGAAAAATCTCACAACATCAGCTAATATTTTTTGTTTCAACAGACAATACTTTAAAATATAAGTTCAACATCGTATTTATAAAAAATATAATATATATATAAAAATATACCTACAGTTTTATACAATTTAGTTGAGACATTGTGTAATAGTAGATTGTATGACAAGAGTCTAAAGTAAGCCATATTAGGGTAGTTCTACTATTTCGTGCAAATCACATGTTCATAGAAAAAAAACCATATATTTACTGCTAAATAAACTTCATATATTTTTTATATGTTCTTTTAGGTACTTAGGTATACTTTGCACCTAAAATTCTTTATATTATTGCAATATATATTAACGTGCCAAAAATTCATTACCATCATCGTTCCTAACATAAATTTATATATTTGAGGGCTAATTACTAAATTATTACAAGCATCACTTTCAATTTAACCACATAAATGGTTCAAGTACTTATTAAGGAATAAAACTATGAAGGTTGTGAGTAATATTTCATTGATATCTACTTCCAATGTAGCAAAATTTTCTTTGTACCAAAAAAAAATTCATTACCATAACTTAAATTTGCAATCACAAAATCGAACTGCACAAATGCGAAGAGTTATTCTATACATATTTCCCCCTGACCGCTATCCCCGCCTCAGTCGACCTGTGAACAGTGAAAAAGACGGGTGCGTGCCAAATTCTTGTGAAAAAATAATTCGTGGCGGAATTTTGGATTTGGTACGGTTTTTTTCATTACCATTTATTATATTTTGATATTAATGCTTAAGTGTTTTATTGTACTGTGGAGACTTAAATGTAGATAATTAAGTTCGAAAGCTTGCTAAATGAATATACCTGCGACTTGCACTTCTTCATGAAGAGAAAATCTACAAAGAGTAAAGATAATTCATTACCATTCTCTTAATTACCATAATTTACCATTCACTATAAGAAGAATGGTAATCAATATACAACAATGGTAATTCATTTTAGTATTAAATTGTGAAACCCTATGTTCAACCGTTACTTTTTTTGAGTACTGTCTGGCGACAGGACCTCCTCTACAAGCTCTTGAAGATAGTGCCCTGTATAAAGGTCTACAGGCTTCTGGAAAACGCACTCAGCAACAGGCTATTCCAGGTTAACTTGGGTGGAACAAGCAGTTCCGTTAGATTACTCAACAACGGTCTCCCCTAGGGATCCTTACTAGCTCCGCTCTTGTTTGACCTGCCTAATACCACCTCGCGAAAATTTGCCTACGCTGATGAACTTGCTGTTGTGACACAAGAAGTCAGCATGAAAATCGCAGAAGCTACTCTGGAGATGGATCTGGAAGTACTGGATAACTTCTTCTCCCGCTGGCGTCTGTGTCCTAGCGCTTCTAAGACCGAGGTATCCTGCTTTCACCTGTGCAACAAACTGAACAATAAGGAGCTAAGGGTTAAATTCAGGGACAAGGTTCTCCGCCACAACTTCTTCCCTAAATACGTAGGCGTCACCTTGGATAGGAGCCTCAACTTTAAGGAAAACCTCTGCAGCCTATTTTCAGAACTGAAAACCAGGAACAGCATCATCCAGAAGCTCCCACCTGGGGTGCCAATTCAGCTACACTCCGAACTACCGCAATCTCCCTGGTCTACACTGCTGCTGAATACTGATCAACGGATTCAACGGTATGGCTGAACAGCGTCATCATACCTCCGAGGTCGACGTCCAGTTAAACCACAGGATGCGCCTTATTACCGGGTGCCTCAAACCAACTCCTACATTTTGGCTACCGACCCTCAGCCACATCCTACCGCCAAACCTCCGAAGGGAAAAGTGCCTAAACCGAGAAATCGCAAAACTCCACGCAAACATGTGAACTGAAACTCATTTTCTTCGTGGACTAAAAATAAGGAAGCCAGGTCAGTTTCTGGGGACCTGTTTGAGCTTGATGCTGTGGCTCGGCCTGTGGGTTTTGAGGAATCTCGACGGTTCTGGTATCTACTAAACCGGATCAGGACAGGGGTCGGAAATTGCGCATCTCTTTGGTGCAGATGGGTATGGTGCGAGTCAGCGGAATGGCAGTGTGGCTGCCCAGATCAGACGGTACATCATACCATCTTTGAGTGTCCCATTACCAAATTTAGCGGGAACTCAGCTGATTTCAAGTCTCTCTCTCGACGGATGCAGTTGCTTACCTTAAATCTAATATCATAAACATTTAAGTAGAGAAATTTTGTGCCATACGATAAATAAATAAATAAAAAGTACTGATTCGATTAAGATGATTAAAAAAAATGGAGAAATCTGTACCCATGGGTACCACCTGGGGTTCATTGATATAATACCTGCATCTGAGAATGCCTCTGTGCAGTTAGAAGACTTTGTCACTTTGTCAGTTTTATAATGAATATCGAATATCTATATTATATAAAATATAATGTGTTATTTTCTATATCATAATATATACATATATAATAGAAAAAATATCGGTTTTCTACTACATCCTTCATTACCAACATCGCAATTTCATTCCCATTATATCTAATATCATTACCATGTTCGGTTCTTCATTACCATTCCATTTAATTTTTTTTAATTGGCCATATCTCGGTAAATGTTGCGTATAATTCAGAATAAATTATATCATAGTGTTTCTTTTTCATATTTCTTACCATTTTCATTGCAAAAAAATATAATTAAAAAATTCTCCCAAATTCCGCCGATTTGCACGAAACGGTAGAACTACCCATTAGCACGAGATGGATATTTTCCCGAACGAAGTGAGGGGAAATAGTTCGAAGGGTAATATGGCTTTTAGACCAGAGTTATACACTCTACTTTACACTTCGACTGCGAAAAAATAGTAAAAACAAAGATTGTCCATCCACAATCAACAATTATACCAAGGCGCCATTCTTTTTAAAAAACTGCTTTGACACAGATACAGAATATACACACCACGAATTAACGCCTCTGACCGTCTAATAGCGGCGTCTTAACGGCCGAGCGCGGCGGACACCATTCGCGGGGCATATGATAAGGCGAGATAGACAGCAGTCTATCCTGCTCAATCTTCATAGCTTATGTCATGTATGCAGTCAACCATGCTTGAACGTTTGGACGGAGCTATAGTCGGTTAGAAGCGTTTATTTTTTTTAATTATTGTGAATTAGGGAATAAAAAACACCTAAGGTAAACGCAGGTACTAACGACCCCCTTAAGGCAATTTTAAAATCGACCTTACTTTTTAAGGTCACAGCCTCACAGCTCACTAGAGCCACCCGTCACCCGACCCGCGCCGCCGCGCCTCGAGCGGTTAGGTATTCTTTATATGGATTTGTACGGGCATGCGCTCACTGCATCAACTCCGTAGTTAGTACATTTACGAGGCGCGGCGGCGCGGGTCGGGCGACGGGTGGCTCTAGTGAGCTGTGACCTTTAAGCATACTGGTTGGCATCACATTAAGTTTTTTAATTTTATATGTTAGTTTTAAGTATAAAGATTATATTTGCTCAGTCAAATGCCTATAAATAAAGGGTTATCGTATTTAAAAAATATAAGAAGTCACGAAGTCGATTGTTGCTATTACCGTCCTAAAATAACGGCTGTGAATCTATTAACGATTTTTATGCAGCTATTACAAGCTACTACGACTTTAAATTGCCCACATTTTATGAGTCGGTAATACATTGTCCTTACATATTTTATTACCTACCCATAGGAGTCGGCAATGGCAACCATAAGAAACCATTACTGACCCATATAAGTTGGTAATAGCAACCATAAGAAGCTATTACCGATTGTACATACTATATACTATTACCGATCGGTAATAGTTTCTTACGGTTGCTATTACCGACTCATATGGTTCGGTAATAGTATCTTATGGTTGCTATTATCGACTCCTTTGCTCGGGTTTGGGTCGTTAATAAAATATGTAACGACAAACATAAAACTAATTACCGGCTCATAAAAAGTAGGCTATTTTTATTAAATTGAACTTCTGACTACAAAATCGATTGTTAGTGATTAATATCACAAAGAATATGAACATAACAATGCTGCTTTAAACGAGAAACAATCATTTACGAAGGTTACTATAAAATATCGATCTACCTAAATTATCACAATTTTGGTTAAATTGACAACGCTAAAATGAGAAAACTGGACAACAATTTATGTGTCGCTAATAGACGTGTGCGCCGATTAAAAAATGATCGGCGGCGGCGGCGGCGGCGACGGCGTGTTTTCGGCGTAAAATCGGCGTGAATGTTTCGAAAATAAATATGTTAATTAATTCGTATTATTTATTAAAATTGAGATCCATGCAATAAAAACTAAAGAAAATCACTTTTGCTTCAATCACACACTTTTCTGCATAAAATTAAACATAAAATAATAGGTAAATATAAAACCAAAGTTCAAGTTCAAGCTTTATGTTAATAAAGATCAAGCAGTATATAATTAAATATAACCATCTGGTTCCTCTTCTTGTGCTTTCTCCAAACAGAGAATGCAAAACTCCTGATCAGGAGTTAACAGTCTTCTCTTCCCGTCGTGCTCTAACATAACATAAGACTTCTAAAATGTTTCCAACAATAACTGGGTTTGGCTTTACTTTTATTTTTAAATATTTTACTTTCAATTTATTTATATCAGTTTGTCCCTCGTCACTCCGTTCCTCACTCATTATTTCTTCGCCACAAAAACACCACCTGTTTTACATCCACACCACATTCCACAGTCCACCGCGCAAGTACAACACTGACTGATGAACCCATTAAAATAAGCACTATTCAAGCGCTAAGAGGTGATGGTGCATTGACAAGAGGCGGTGGGGGTAGAATCTTGTGCAAAAACAGATTGGTTAAAATCGTGGCTTTGAAAATATTTATGTTTTTTTAATGAAGAGAAATCACTGTAAATATACTCCAAATTAAATCAATATTTAAATAAATGTTCCAATGCAACAAACATAAATTACAAAGTAAACCACATGTTCCCGACAAAGGCAAATGCTTAATATAAACATATACATTATTAACCGCAGCCACACACACGATGACATCATTCATAACTTGATCCGGATGACTTATTTACTTCTAGTTAATCGTTTTTATACAACAGATTTTCTGCCTTATGAAAATAATGTTTAAATCAGTTTTCTAGATTTTTTTAGACAGAACTTTTCTAAATATGTGAAATATTTTATAAAAACATTATTTTAAGTACCTAAATGTAATGCTCAAAAATTAGAATTAGTTGTAGGTTTTTAGTTCTTTTAAGACTTAACATTTGTACACCTTTTAGGTAGGTCACAGCGTACTGTAT
Organism: Epinotia demarniana; assembly: GCA_945867215.1. Lineage (NCBI taxonomy): Eukaryota > Metazoa > Arthropoda > Insecta > Lepidoptera > Tortricidae > Epinotia > Epinotia demarniana. The sequence goes on from OX244263.1 coordinate 12,494,518, forward strand.
TTTTTATTCTATCATCTATTATGTAACCTGTGTATCACAAATAAATATTTACTTTACTTACTTTACTTACTTTAGGTACTTTACTTTACTCGTTTTGTAATATAAAATCAATTATTCTAATTCAGTACCTATGTCGTTTAAGAATTGAGAAAATCAAACGAAGTGTGTTGCTTTACGCGTTGGGAAGATCAGACTGTATTTTTTTTAATTATAAAGTGATTTGGAGAAAATGAACTAGTAGGAAGGTAAAATCCAACCCCGTGCGTGTCGTACCACGTGTGTAAAGTTCCTTGATGCTATACAAAAAATCACGTCTTTTTATTAGTCGTGAGAAGGGAAGTTATATGAAGGAAAATTCAAAAACAGCCTAATCGCTTCCCTTCAAAAATAATTTATGATAGATACTACATAGAGCAATAACAAAGTTTTGTGTATGAGCATAAACAAAAATGTTAATTATTCCCTTCTATCTGCTAAAAAGAATCTTTGGCATTCAGTCAAGTCTCCGCCGATTTCACGCCGATCATTTGTCTGCGGCGGCGGCGTGGCTAAAATGGCCGGCGGCGGCGGCGCGCCGGCGCGGCGCACACGTCTAGTCGCTAATAGATTTTTACAAAGACTGATTGTTTAGCTTCAAACTGGTCAAAAAGAAACTTGCATTATAATACAATATAATAACATAAAAGAGAGAAAAACTAAACATTACTTTGCGACCATTACCGACTCAGGGGGCCTAGACAAAGTGATATTCGCTTGCGCTTCGCCATAGAATCGCTTTGTGTCTCTCTATCACTCTTCCATATTAGTGTGACAGTGACAGTTGCGTTTCGTTCGCTACGAAGCGTTAGCGATTGTAACCTTGTCTAGGCCCCAGGTGTCGTTGATAGCTGCCACAACAAAAACTGGCGATGCTATCACCGTCCCCTTTTAATTTATAGTTTTAGCGGTTAAAATGGTTTTTTTTCTTCAATAAAACGTGTTCAGAAATCAAAAGCTGATACTTAAACGGATATAATTAATAATACACGATAAAGTATAGAGTTCACAAATTCGTATAAATGTCTTAAGCAAAAAAGTCACGTTCTTACTTGGAGGAACAACAGCCAGTATGGCGCGACCTGCGTCCGCGCTTCCCCCCGCAGAAACTGACGCGTTTTATCTCTTTTGCCCACTGCTACACACACTAAAGTAAAAGAATACGATGCTCAAGGAACAAGCGCATGTATAGCTTTCTCTAGTTATACCTAAAATAGTTCTGGAATCGTAAAAATAACGAATAACTATAATGGGTCGGTAATACCTTCCGATTTTCGATGGGTCGTTAATAGCTGCGTTTACCTTAATGTACGAATTGAATTCGGTTTCCTGATTGGTCGATTTTAATGCCTAGCTGTATTCTGGTTAGTGGATAGCAAATACTAATATTTTTTTAAAGAGTTGTGATTGGTGGATGTAACATTGAACTGTTGTTATTGGTGAAATTAAAATGTTTTATAAATCATAAATTATATGTATACATATTTTCTCTAGGGGCTAAATGTACTGCTTTGGCCCCCTTTGTCAAGTCTAATATGACGCACTTTTTGAGCATGAGAAGTGAAAAATAAATTAATATTTTTAAATTAAGATTTGTTTGTGGAACACAGGATTATGTATGACACACTAATTCTCACTACCTCTACGAGATCATTATGTTCACGCGGAGACATCTAGCTGAGTTTAAGCGAGTGATGGAAGTTATGGGCAAGTGCCTCCGCAGCACGGGAAAGCTTCGGACGGTGCCGTGTCGCACAGTTCGGCTCGAAAGAAATCCGCGTATCATTGGACCAACGTATTATGAGCACATGAGGCTTTAGTGGCACGCGAGGCCGCAGGCCGAGCTCCGCGTCGGGCCGAAGGCACGAAGCGTCCCTTCAGTGCGCCCTCTCGGACACCCCATTCCCGAGTGTCTTACAAGCGAACCTGAGGGCCAAAGGCCCGATGGTGAGCGGTGAGGCACCCGATGCCGCAGGCCGAGCTCCGCGTAGGGCCCAAGGCACGAAGCGTCCCTTCAGAGTGCGCTCTCTACGTGAGCCCGAGATCCAACGGCCCGAAGGGCGAACCCACGCGGACACTCTCTATACCTAAGTATCTTGCAAGTAAAACCCAAGGGCCGAAGGTGGCCGAAGGCCCGAAGTCGAGTGGCGAGGTTTGCGAGGCCGAAGACCGAGCTCCGCGTAAGGCCGAAGGCACGAAGTGTCCCTTCAGTGCGCCCTCTCGGACATCCCATTCCCGAGTGTCTTACAAGCGAGGCACGAAGCGTCCCTTCAGTGCGCGCTCTGTACGCGAGCCCGAGGGCCACACAGTTTCACAAGCAACACGAACGAGTTTAACGCGCGAGTAACAAATCTCACTTTGTTTAGGCTGTTAGGTTTAACAAAGATTGCTTATAAAAAAATAACAGTTTTCATTTTATTTTTCAATTGTCCTTTACTACCTCTATATCTCAGGACGCAAGCAGAGGAGGAATGGGGAATTTTAAATAATTATTGATATCTACTTACAGAACCACTATACCAAATTTCACCTTGTTATGTTGCATTTGACTTGTATGCTCTGGGGATCGATTTTTCAATCTCACCAAGTGACAAATTTTCACCGATGTGAGTTATTTCCGAAAGTTCGTATTTTTGAAACTCATCGGTGACTTAAATTTGTCATACCTATGATATCGATTTACGAGTGCCCCACCCACTCGTAATTGAAATCACCATGCGATTGTTTTTGACAGTTGACGTATGTGACATCTGTCAAGAATTTTTCAAAACTTTAATTTTCGGTTACATGACACTGGCACATACGCTACGTTTTACGTTTGAATCTGTTTTAAGTTATAGTATGAGAAAATAAAAACCGGTATCAAGGACAACATCTGCGTAAAAAGGAACGTAACGGGAAGATTGTCTCTGACTAACATTGTAAAATTTCTGCATGTTGGTAAACAGCGGTGTGACTTTCAAAAATACGGCTTTGGGAAACTGATTAATTTTAGTCACCGGTGACTTAAAAAATAATAAAAATCGCACTCCAGTCTAATATTCTTACGCCTGGGAGCTAGGAGCCCTTCAAAGATCATGTATTCCCCGCTCGCTCTTCTATCAGTAGAAGTGGCTAAGTTTACACTGTGAAATATTGGACTTAATTTAATTTATTTAAGTACTTTTTAATTTACTTCGCCGTCTATTTATTACTATTAGGTACATTACTAATATTTATTTTTAAATAGTTACCTATACTTTATTGTAAATGATGTTTTTTTTTTCTACTAGATGTATTATAAGATCGTGAAAAGCGTCACACGATTATCGGGTGGTGATCTCATATTTTTAATGCACAGGTGAAAAATGGCAAAATCGCCGAAAAATCTTGACGCCCACCTTTCACTTCAACATCCTGCGACAGTTCAGCGTGGTTCTGCAGGAGAACGCACAGCGGCTCATGCAGGTGCTGGAGGCGGCGGCGGGGCGGCCCGTCGACGTCGTGCCCGTCATATCAGAGTTCACACTCCACTCTATTTGTGGTAGGTGCCTAGGTACAGTAGCCGGCAAATAACTTGCGTAACGCGGGACGAAGTGGGGGGACAGCTCGCACGTACAATTCGCCTTGCGAACTGCCCCTCCCCTTCGTCCCGCGTTGCGCAAGTTATTTGCCGGCTACTCTACTGCACCACTCTGCATGCGACATTTACCGTCAAATTTACATAACCGCGGGAATCACATACAAACTACTTAGAAACACAAAGAATTATACCGGTCAAGGCTACGAAATAGTGATGAGTCAATGACCGAAATTATTTCTGTTCCTCCACTGGGGTATTTATTGCACACGGGGCTACATGGGCAAGAGGCGCCCCTGCACGGTTATCATGCGACGGCGCGCGAGCTCTTACGATTTTTCTCGCACTATCCGTCTCTCTCTTATTAGAACACTTAGAACAAGAGGTATAGTGCGGGAAGAATCGAGAGAATGTCGCGGCCGTCCCATGATAGACGTGCTGGTTGTAGTACAGCTTTGGTAGAGTTTTTTTTGCTTTTGAATATTTTCTTACTAAAGAAAACATACTATTATTATACTATTTCTGTATATTTTTGGTTATTTTGCATATACTTGATAATATTCATACAAAAAAAAACCATGCTTCATTTAAATCTATACAGCATGTAATGTTTAGTGTAGCCATCAGGCGATTATTCCGTAAATATAACAGACTAGCTTCTGCCCGCGACTCCGTCCGCGTGGAACTTGTTTATATCGCAACTCCATACAAACTTTTACCCCCCCCATTTCACCCCCTTAGGGGATGATTTCGGGAATGAAAACTATGCTGTGTCACTCTCCATCCCTTCAACTATCTCCACTTAAAAAATCACGATAATTCGTCGCTCCGTTTTGCCGTGAAAGACGGACAAACAAACAAACACATACACTTACCCATTAATAATATTAGTATGGATATGGATGGATATCAGAAAACTTTGAACTGATATCGAAAGTACGTTGTACCTAATAAGTAAAATGACGTCCATACCTTTTTAAAATAGAAATATCCAAAATATTAAACAAAAAAAGCTATTATTAATTAATGGTTTATCATCAAATTGTCGACACTCACTTCGTCGAATTTCACTTCAAAGTCAACGTTTCATGTATTTTCATAACGTGGACAATTCTGTTCGTGGAACGGTCAATTCAATACAAGTAATTTTAAATCGTGTATTTTAACTTGTCGGATGATTCATTAAATAGTTGAATTATGTCATGGAAAACGTTTTGTGATTTATTGTTTAAGTATTTTTAATTAACATACAAATTATTACAAGGATTATTTTTTAAATTGAAATAGTTGGCATACACAGTTATCTATGGCAATGACTTTAACCTAACCTAACCGCCAGCGTGTTGACGTCACCCCGCCTCGCGGGGTGTCTATTTCCGCTTTGAGGAACACAAGTGAACCTTAACCTAACCTACTTATAATACAATTGTTACGGTTGTTTGTTTTTTTTTTACTGCGGGGAGCTTCGCTCCCCGTGCACCTATTTTCTGGCTGCCCTAGTCCAGTTAAACCCCTGTAATTAGTTGTTGTTTGTTTTAGTAATGTTGAAATAACATTTCAAACAAATGAAATTCGTTGTTTTGTTACTCTGCCATCTAAAATTGGGATGCACGACGTTTTATATAATTTCACAATCTATTTTGGTTTGATATACCATTGCTTATTATAATGTAGCGGATGGTATAATATTGCTTTAGATAATTTTCAAATGATCTAATGTAAAAAGTGATATAATGATTTAAGGCTATAATTACAATTCGTATAAAAGACATTTACTATAAATATCACTTGGTATAAAACATGCTTATCATAATGACTTACTTGACATAATTCGTTAATGCTATAAATTTCAGAAGATATAAGTGGATTTTACAATGAATAACTTCAGACATTCACAAATCATTAAAAATAATGTTATAATGAATACTAAAATAAATAAGCGAGACAGTTCTCTATTGTATGGGCAAAAATCATTTCCCACAGTGTCACTTCCCAAAAAATGTTTCCCAAATGATCATTTGGCAAAAAAACACTAGTCAAATTATTGTTTCGCATTTTATCACTTGGCAATATCTCCTATGGCAAAATATTACTTCGCAAATTATTGTTTGGCAAAGTTTTACATAGTCAAGTTTCATTTGGTCAAACGTATTATTTGGCATAACATTCGTTTTCCAAATTATTGCATGGCATACGATTTAGATCCTAATTGTGTAGTGCATACGAAATCTATTTGAGTGAGATTACATATTTTGCTAAGCAGGTAGTTTGTAAAAAACAAAAGTAAATAATTAGTAGTAAATAAAAACTTTATATGTTCTTTTGTACTATAGGTACTTAGGTAACAATATATTACAATGCAAATAAGCAGCATGCATGTATCAAGCCCCGATTCGGTTTCGCCCTTTCCATTGAGAGTCTCCAGCGAATCGACGCCACCCCGCTGCGCGGGGTGTCTATTTCTGGTCTGAGGGACACAAGTGAACCCTAACCTAACCGAACAAAAACAGAGTTCGCTTATGACAAGCCATTTTTTCCACCCTGATACCTAATGTGCGAAATGAAAATTTGAACAAATGTTTGGTTTGGAAAACAATATTAGCCCGAACAAAGTGTTTGCTTAATAAACTTTTGTCTTAATAACACTTGACAAACCAAAATTATGCCAGATGATATTTTGACCAAATGAACAAAATGCGAAACAAAAATGTGCTATTTGTTCGTTTGGGAAATGAAACTACTGCCATAAGTTTTGTGGGAAGTGAAATTTGTCGAAAAATATTTTGCCGAAACAGCAGGATACCAAGCGAGACCTTTTGCACTTTAGACATATAGCATCACCTCAAGGCCTCAGGTCGACGAGAGAAGCGAGGAGGAGTGTTAGGTTGAGCTCCGACCATACAGTGCGCGAGCGTGCCGCGGTAGCGTCCGGCGAAGCGCCAGAACTGAACATTTTTTTATATATAATATGTGCATTACATATTATGTAAGTACTTACAAAAGTCTACGGCGGAGGGCGGTCCCAGAAACGAAAGCGGGGCTCCGTTAACTTCTTGGCAAACATTGTTATATGAAAGTGCAATTATTCAAAATAATATGTATGTTAAACATTATTTATGTCAGAAATGCAATATACGAAAATAGAATTATGCCACTTGCAAATTATGTCATTTTGCCTAATATATTCAATTGATAATTTGAGTAAAGCAAAATATAGCAAAAAACCGTTATATCAAACGTTACATATATATACTAAATAACTGTATGCCAATTTGATGTATATCAAGTGTATGTTAGTTTTTCTGACATTATATGAATCGTTACGCACCCCTAAAATTGATACAAAATGAATAATTTGTCAAATAATATTCCCGGAACAGTTATTCTATGAAATAATAAAAATTGGAATGATCTTGGTCATGAAATAAAATTATACTAAACAATAATTCGCGAACTAAATGTTACTTGAAAAGTTTTCGATGAAATAAAATTCGATGAAAAGTTTGTCGACAAAACAAGGGACACCCTAAATTAATGTTTTTCAAGACCGTATCTTTCCTGGAGTACTACCTACAAACAAACATTGCAAATTAAGTGAAATTGCGTCCAATGTTACTTATCTTACAATATTCTTGCAGAAACCGCAATGGGAACACAATTGAATGAATACGAGAACGAAGCCGCGAGATCTTACAAAGACGCAATATATAAAATCGGCCACATATTTATCAGCCGTTTCGTTCGGGTATATACGTACGTAATCCCTGATTACATTTACAATTTAACATCACAGGGCAGAAGTCAGAAAGGGGTATTACAAATAATTCGAACCTTTACTAAAAAAGTTATAGATCAAAGAAAGATGATGCTCAGCAATACAGACACGATAAAGGATGCCGAAGAAGTTGACGATATTTATATGAAGAAGAAGAAAAAAGTAGCCATGTTGGATTTACTAATAGCAGCTGAAAAAGACGGTTTGATTGATAGTACAGGCATCCAAGAAGAAGTCGATACGTTCATGTTCGAAGTAAGTAGAATTTAGGTACGAACTTGCCTGCCGCAGTAACACCAAGAGCAACTCATACTTTCTGCAGGGCTGTAATGAATGTATAAAATTCACCTCTCATTCCATAACTAATAAATATATTGCATAATAAAAATGTAGAATCACAACCTTTAAATAATGTTTACACATCAGTTTACAGAATGTTTCAAAGGTACGTACGAGATGATCTTTGAAATATATTAATATCGTTCGCAGGGCCACGATACCACGGCGTCGGGTTTGACATTCTGCTTGATGTTACTAGCCAATTACAAGGATATCCAGGTTTGTCAATTTTGCTGTGCGTTTTTGAAATTGATTGACTAACTCGTTGACTCAGCGACACAGCTGATCATAGCGATCACGCCAAATTATTTTAAAAGGTAGATTTGTAAAGTGGTTTCTTATTATAATTAATAGGATAAAGCTGCAACAGAAATTAAAGACTTACTTGGCGACACCAACCGCGTTTTCACTATGGAAGATATGAACAACCTGCCTTTCCTCGACCGCTGCATCAAGGAATCGCTGCGGATGTATCCACCAGTGCATTTTATTAGTCGCCAATTGTCGGAAGACGTAAAGCTGAGTATGTAATCAATTACAATTATCAATCATTTACTACCGAGTATAATATGAGTGTACTATATAATAGAATATTGTGCCACAAGTAGGTACCTACGCTAAGTTATGTTTTACGAACGAGTTTGTAAACTTGGCGGACGGATCGCATGTACAATATTTTTCATCACATTTGCGAGGAAACAAATACATTTGAAACTAAAAGAATACTAATCGCATTACAAAATACAAAATGTGAATCGTACATTTCGGTGAATTTAGTACAAGGCATGAGTGTCAGATACAAGTTAAGAAAAATACAATTACGCCGGGCATGGGCGTAATTTAAGCGATTGTAGCTCTAGATGCCTGCGCATTATGACCCCCTTTACGAGCAAGTGTGATGATGGCTGCAGGACAAGACGCTGTTATGCGATGGAATGAGATGAAAGTATACCTCATAATTGCGTCCTGTATGTAGGATGGGCCATCCGGCCCGGCCATGTTGTCCCATTGTAAAGTATACCTCATAATTGCGTCCTGTATGTAGGATGGGCCATCCGGCCATGTTGTCCCATTGTAAAGTATACCTCATAATTGCGTCCTGTATGTAGGATGGGCCATCCGGCCATGTTGTCCCATTGTAAAGTATACCTCATAATTGCGTCCTGTATGTAGGATGGGCCATCCGGCCATGTTGTCCCATTGTAAAGTATACCTCATAATTGCGTCCTGTATGTAGGATGGGCCATCCGGCCATGTTGTCCCATTGTAAAGTATACCTCATAATTGCGCCCTGTATGTAGGATGGGCCATCCGGCCATGTTGTCCCATTGTAAAGTATACCTCATAATTGCGTCCTGTATGTAGGATGGGCCATCCGGCCATGTTGTCCCATTGTAAAGTATACCTCATAATTGCGTCCTGTATGTAGGATGGGCCATCCGGCCATGTTGTCCCATTGTAAAGCGCAGCCTTGAAACTATAACGCACACTCAATTGTATCTGACACTCATGCGTCAGTTATAAAGCCTAGAGGTTTTAACTCGCATATGATGTATGTTAAATGAATAGCAGAATTTTTCACATCCAGTATATCAATATGCAATATTTAGAAGGCGTCTTGCTACTTTGGCACTCAGCGAATTTATTTATTATTTAATTAGTTTCCACGACCTTACAGCGAACCAATACGCCGAGAAACCAGAATACTTAACTATGTACAGTAAAACAACTTACAACTAACAAATGAAGAATGAAAAGAAGAATGTCAAGTGGAGAAAAGAGAGAGACATAAAGCGTTCGTTCTTTACTAGCAAGTATAATATAAACAACTGTTTTCTGGCAGCTTGTAACTTTAGCTAGCTTTGTAAACATGTAGGTTTAAATGTAGAAGCCAATTTATTCCAATCGCATGGCCAGACAGCTGGGCCTACATTTACATCCTGAGTCTCCTACTTTTATGCAGGGGGTGCATACCGAACAACTGCAGAATACATTCATAATTGAATTTCCTTCCTCCTAATTTTAACGCCCGTGTGGTGTTAGGGTTAGGGTTAGAATTTCACCACCACCTTTCTTCCCGTGGGTGTCGTAAAAGTCGACTAAGGGAGCAGGGTTGAAGTGTGTTATGGGCGATGGGCTAGCAACCTATCACTGCAATATCACATGTTGTCGATCTTTTATACCCACATTTATGCTAAAAGTGGCGCTGGAACATAAGTTTCATGTGTCATGAAACACATCATGTATCTATGTAATTTTAACTGCAATATTTAGGCAACAAGTACGACCTCCCCGCCGGAGTGACGTGCAACATTTCCATTTACGACCTGCACCACCGCGAGGACCTGTACCCCGAGCCGTCTCGGTTCGACCCCGACCGCTTCTTGCCGGAGCGGTGCGCTGCGAGGCACCCCTACGCGTACATCCCGTTCAGCGCGGGGCCTAGGAACTGCATAGGTAATTATACCCTGTAAAAAATCGCAGTAGATATATTGTATCGTATTAAAATATACTATTACGCATGAGCAATATATATGTCTATGTTGCGTCGAAAACACCTTTCGTGCCAGAGCGCTCAAAAACGCTGATGGATGACAGTAGGTAGTGACTTGATGATAGAACTGAAAACTTTTTTATTTATTTATATATTTATTTGCTTCAGGCAACAAGGCCCATATGTATGAAGAGCGGTGCCTGTTACTCCCGTTAGTCTTAACACTGGTATAATTTAGGGGAGACCGGGGATAGATAGATAGCTATAGGTAGACTAACTGTCAAAAACTCGAGCTACGCGAAAGCCTTGCGTCGACCAACTAGGTGCGAGAATCTGTCCTACCTACTTAACTAAGGTACATACTTTCCACCAAACGCACGCATCGCATCGGACCGGAACGGATTTTACAATCTTTAAACGATATTAAATCATGTACGCAGTATTTAAAGTCTATATTACCAAGCCGCACACAGCAACTTGACAGCGGGCGTCTTCCGCGACACGCAAACGTAGCCGAAAATATGCTGAGACGCGCAATCGGCTCCGTTCGCCCGTCGAAGTATCCGATCGAATCATTTGGGCTGTCGTTGCGTGCGCTCGAAGCCATGGCCGGGCGGCACCCACAGACAGAGCTTTCAAAATTTACTTTAAAAACAAAGTTTTAACCGACTTTAATTTAGTACTTCGCCAAGCCACGAGAACATTTCCACATTGTTTTTACAATTTACCACATGAACTGATTTCTGACAGCAAATGAGTTGATTACTATAGAAAAAAAAACAAATCGCTGTGTGTGGGCCGATAATATTTGAGGACTTCCGTTGATTCCCCAAGATAACCAATGGCAATTCATTAGTTCCTATTTCAACGGAATCTTATCAAAACCTGTGACGTACTTTTGCACTTTTAAGTACATAATTGAGGAATTCGATAAGTCATCTGTGGTCTTCATCATTAATTCCTCGCCACCAAATTTGATTTTCGGGTGTAAATACACGAGTTATAAAAGAAAATACCAAAATGACTACACGCGTGCCTAATAAAATTGAGGAGTTCCCTCAATTCCTCATGGATCCCATCATCTAACTGAATTTTGAAAAAAATAGGACCCACCTGGAAGCATATACATGCAAACAAAAAAAAATCGAATCGGCTCATCCATGATGGAGTTCTGAGGTAACAAACATTGAAAAAAAAAACACAAAAAAATATACAACCGTATTGAGAACCTCCTCCTTTTTTTTAATCGGTTAAAAATAGCTTGGTGCGGGTGACCGTTTCGTTACACTCAAAAAAAGTTTCTGGGGTCTAAATATATGTATACATACTTACTTACTCCGTTGGCTCAGCGGCCCAAAATGAATCTTGGCCTCACGAGATTGCAGCATTTTTCTCGGTTCTGCGCTAGCAATTGCAGATTTGGAGCTCGCGCAGACCATATGTCGCTTGGACAGACTGCCTCAGTGTAGTCAGTATGCTCTCTTGACATTGCGATTGGCCTCCATTCTCTCCAGGTGACCAAGCCAACGGTGTCCGCGAGCTTCGATCTCTTCTAAGATGTAAGGTTTAGGACTCTCCAGCTTTCGTCCGGTCGGTGCTGGGCCGAGAATCGTACGACGGATTTTCTTTCAGTAACATATTCTCTTATTGTAGGTGTCATTGCAGAAGAAGCTCTTAATGTTTGCCTAAGAATATCCTACGAAAAAACCGAATATCCTAAACACATGGAAGATAAATATTTCAGTTGCAATTGTATGACTGCCGTAAAATATTTGATCAGGACTAATGTCGGCATCGCGATAGGATGTCGGCATCCGTTCGTGTCCTTTCCGAAACGATGCGATGCAAGCCGTTTGGTGGTAAGCGATCGGCTTTCACCGTAGCGTGTCCTTTCCGATCCGATGCGAGTAATTTGGTGGAGATTATGCTTTATAATAACACAATAACACGTTTTACTTGGTATAGTAGACTTACTCTGCGGTTATACCCCTTCACTGTATCGTGGTGTGTTGGTAAGTATAGTATACATATACTCTGCAATTATACCCCTACATTGTATGCTGCAGGTCAAAAGTTTGCCGTGCTCGAGATGAAGTTAGTGGTAGCGGAAGTACTGCGGAGATTTGAATTGCAACCAGTCACTCGTCCGGAAGACCTGCACTTCGTTGGGGATCTGGTGCTGAGGAACAAGACTGGGGTCTACGTCAATTTCGTTAAAAGGACCAGTACCGCGTCATAAACTAAGCATCCGCTATTATTATTTATTTATTATTATGAAATGAGCTGAATAGTTTGCGAAATGTACATATTTGCATAAATATCAATTTATACCTACATGGTGTGGTTCCGTATCTCCTGCCCTTCATTACCACCCCTCCCCTTGTTGTGACTAGCAGTTACATGTACCTATGAGTTGCACGGCTAAAACGTTTTTCCTGTAATGTTGACATTAATATTATTAATACAGGATGTTTTTTTAACCGTCTTAGAGCCGAGGTCCAGTTAATGTACCTATACATTACAAAGAACTTAAAAAAAGGTTTTTTTTGTACTTATTTTTTATTTGTAACTAATAATATTAATTTTAACCATCCAGCCGAGTGACCAAAAGTGACCGCTAGCTGCCATCTTTTGTAGATAGGTAGTAACACTAATCGGGTGAATGAACTTAGCACCGCGCGCCATACAGGATTTTTCAAACTTAATTACCTTTTAGTACTAAAAGCTTAACTAATACACGAATGTTTAGTACGTTTTGGATACTTTAAGTGGGCTTCGGCTTTAAGACGGTTAAAAAAACAAGTTGTATTTGTCGCTATGTAAAATCCGTCCAACAATGTTATTGTAGGCCAGTTTGAACAGCGATTCGAACAATCACAGTTCCCCGCTCCCGCCCCCGCCCCGCCGCCGCCGCCGCCGCCGCCGCCCCGCTCGCCCGCGCGGGGCAGCGCGCCGGGCCGCGGCCGCGCTAAAGTGTTTTCATATAATGATCTTTAATTAGGTACTTAATTTTGACTTATAATTATAATTATTTGCGATTTCCTCGCAGTAGGTGTGAAAAGCACTATGTAATGCCTCGGCCAAAAGTGCAATAGATGGACTCGTCTCCTTCGAGGTCCTCACCTGCGGCTCGGACCTCGAACCCACTCGTCCATCTATTGCCTACTTTCTAGCCTTTACAACAATGTGCTATTATCCAACTTTTTCTTCCATAAACCACAATTCGACCATTCGAGAAAAAGCATAAATGACTGTTTCAGGATATGCAACTCAAGTTCTTTCATTTGATCTAATAGCTAGAATAAAAATGTTGGCTTCCCTCGTATCCCTCCTTTTTCTTAAAAATTTAAAATAATATATATATGTTTCTTTTTTGATTTACCATTTAATCGACTTTAAAATTATCCAATTTTATTGAATACAGTACCTACTATCTACTACGATACAAAGTGTTACTATAATATATTGATATTGCCACGTAAAACGTACAACATTACTGCTTATCGCTATTCACGATGAGAATGAGATAGGTTCGCACTGAGTCAGTTTATAGCGCGACTCAGCAGGCGTACTCGTTCAATATGTTGTTTTACTTATTATTGACCGTAATTTTACTTTGTGCCATTCACGTGTTATTTAATTACAATAATGTTGCAAGGGCGGTTAGAAAAATACCAGGACCGGCGGATGCTTTTATAGTTGGCGACGCGTTTGCTGTCATGGTTTCGCCAGGTGGGTTATAATCAAAAAAATTGTACCTAGTTAAGGGCCTTAATCTAATCTACGCTTTAACTTTTCACATACATACAATTACTCATGCATTTTACATGGGTACATACAATCGTACCTGTACGAAACAAGTCTAGTCTAGTCTTCACAAGTTTTATGCATTAACTCAACTCAAACTCAAAATTATATTTATTCAAGTCCCAGTAACAAGCACTTTCAAATCGTCAGGTAGAAACATAATCTTAAGCTAATTACTTCGAGTAATTTATTAAACATAAAAAGTAACATTTAAATGAAATATTTAAAATTTTATATAAAAAATACTAGTCTAGAATGTTTCTAGAAAGACAATCTAATGTCAAAAAATAAATAAAACGAGAATAATTAATTAAAAACACAATGTCAAATTTTTCCAAACGGAATAAATAAATTATAAATCCAGTCAAAATTAGTCCCAAGAAGTTTTATCATTCATGTAGTCTTGTGCGCTATAATAAGCTTTAGAAATAAGTTTACGTTTCACATAGTTTTTGAATTTATTAATAGATAACTCAGTTACGTTTCCAGGAAGTTTGTTATAAAACCTTACACAATTACCCATGAATGATTTTTTTATTTTTTGGAGCCGAGTGGTGGGCACCGCGAGCTTATGCTTATTTCTAGTATTAATATTATGTATGTCACAGTTTCTCCTAAAATTGACAATGTTTTTATGTACATACACAATATTTTCATAGATATATTGACAATGCAATGTCATGATATTAATATTTTTAATTAACTTAATTATTATTAACTAGATATTTGGCTGTTAATTGAAATTAGCTAATTTGTCTAAGTTTTTTTTGATACGTATGTAATTCGCAGATAAACTGATGGACTTGGCACGAGATTTCGCCAAGAGATTTGACGGAATTTACCGCTTTTGGTGTTACCCGATAGGGGCAGTGACTGTGTTTAATACAGAAGATATAGAGGTAACTAAAAATTAGTAAATATAAGATTGTGTTTTGTTTACTTTAGTAACAGGGTTTAGTTTATTAATACAATGTGTTTATTTTGTGTAGATAATGTTAATCTGAAACTCGACTTTGTTTTATACGAAGAGCTACAATATCCTAAGAAGTCCAATCAGTGTTATTATGTCATGTGAAGGCCTCCACACACCGAACGCGGGTCGGGCGCGGCGCGAGTCGTGCGCGGCGCGGGTCGGTATAATATCTCTCTCACTATCTCTTATCACACAGTTGCGCAGGCGTTGCTACCGCGGTCGGCCCGCGCTACTGTGGGATAGAGACGCCCCGATACTGTGCGAAAGAGATAAGAGATACCGCCCGACCCGCGTTCGGTGTGTGCCTTTAGTACCTAATAACATGAAATAGGTAATAAGTAAACTAACATTTTACTTAAACTTATGAATAACTAACTTATATAAATAATTCAATATTTATAATTGTTTACAGATATTAACGTCAACTATGAAACATAGTGAGAAAAGTATACTTTATCATCTTTTGAAGCCATGGCTCCAAGACGGACTGCTGCTAAGCAATGGTAGGTAATTTAGTAACAAATGAGGAAGGAAAAAGACCTACTAAGTATGACTGTACCCTCATATGTTTATTATACATTATTTAGAAAAATAATAGATTAATTAATCAGGAATCAACGACAAAATACAGTTTATTGCGAAATATGGATAATATAAGAAAATGTCAATAAATCCTCATGTCGTGTCATCCTCGTGTCATGTGTCTCCCAGTGTCGTTCCGGGCATTTGTTTTCCATCTCTTTTAGCAAAACAGCCCATTCAAAACATATGTTTGTTAAGCGTGCTTGTGCACTTTATAACAATAATGATAAATTGATTGGGTAACCTATCGAAGTTTCGAAAAACACTTGCCCGATTTTCACTTGTCCGAAAACGGTAAACCGAATTCTCATAATCCATATACTTCGTTCACCATACTTATGAAATGTCGCTGGTTTGTTTTCCCACATTATCGTTTTCCCAAAACTCAATAACCAGAAGAACGATTGCCAACTTTATTATTTTACAACCGAATTGTTAACCACCTTTTTATATTTCCGATGCTACCTAAAATCGAAATATCATTTTCACCTCACCGGCTCGAAAAGGCTTGCTTTATCGCTCAAAATCTGCGCCCAAAAGTCCATTTTATCCGCTAGCGTGGAAAGAGTTTTTGAATTTGGAACGTGACGGTCGATCGCGAGACCCAACTTCTTTCTATACAGAATGAGAGGTGCGTTCAGAAACTGATGGAGTTATGCCAATAATATATTGTTATTATTTTGATAAAATTAAATTAATAATACTTATTCTCTCTTAATTAAGTAGGTACATACGAAATATTTACATATAGACTGACTTATAAGGATAAAATACAAATAAATAATTTTAAAATGTCGCTTTATTTTTCTAAAAATTTCGCTTCTTCCAAATTTGGAACGCACCGTTTGAAAAGTTAATTTAAGAAAAAATCTCATATACATTTAATTTTGTTTTGTTCTAAAGCTACAGTAAACCAAAATAATGGTGGTTATGTATAGATTTTAGTGCAGAATATATACATATATGAATTTTGATGCCTGCTAAGTTAGCGGAAAAAGTGAAATAAGCGTATTTGAGTCTTAGTTTAAACCGTGAGTACTTACAATACTTTGACTTTTTGAATGTAGGTAAGCGTGAGGTTATTTAAAGATGCAAAAATATTTATGTTACATTTGATAATTATAAAATGCTAGATCTTGATGAGATGTAAACAAACCTTTATTGAAAATGAGTATAAGGTCCAAATTACTTCCATTCCATTACATTTACTTACCTACAATTTTCCTCGCGGTGGTGAAGTGAAAAGTTGTGTGTTTCGCTCGGCAGCAAAATTGTTTGGCGTCTCGTGCCTTGAAAGCCTCGCTATGCTCAGGATTGTACTTTTGAACCATTCGCTTCGCTCATGGTTCAATTTTACAATCCTTCGCTAGCTCGGCTTTCAATACTAAGCACTTGCGCCAAACAACAACTTTGCAGCCTTGCATAACAAATAACTATTTCCCTAATTTCATTTTACTGCAACGATTAAAAAACATTTGGATATGCTAAAAACCCTTGATGCGCCCTTTAATATTGCGATGCGAAAATAAACTTTCGCTAATAAGTTGGGTTAGGTTAGATTTAAAACTGTGACCTTACAAAATAAACAATTGATAGAAAAGGGGATTAGATTAGGTCAAAACATTTAAGCAACTCGAGTGCTGCACAAGTTCTTAAAAAGCCCATAAAGGGCTCGGGGCTAGTGTGGGGGCACACTAAAAAAAACAACAAATGATCGTCAATGGTATTATTTGTAGGTTAGGTTAGGGTTCACTTGTGTCCCTTAGAGCGAAAGTAGGCACCCCGCGAAGCGGGGTGACGTCGACACGCTGGCGGTTAGGTTGGGTTACATGCTACAATTTTGATTTTTTGATATAGCGGGATATTAACATTTCGGACTTAATACTTTTCGGTACTAAAAACTTGTTGGCAAAGGATCCTTCGGAATTTTATTAAGTGTCTATTCGAATCTCAAGCGAAACAAAATTGCAACGACCTGCGAATTGGGAAAATAATAATATGGGAAATGTGCTTTAGGGCAAACAAAAATTCGGCCAACTAATAAAAAGGGAAACGTTTTCGGGATTTTAATATTCAGAATAACGATTTTCGAGCTTATGATAGGTAACCATTGATTGATATAGATATATTTAACTGCACAATAGAGTCATTAAAAAGTGTATTTAGAAAGTAGTAATACCTACTTAATTATACATATATAATAAGTAAAACAATTTTTCCATGTGGATAACCGGTTTTAGGCATAAGATTGAAATTAATCTGGTCTGTGTAAAAACATTACTCGCTCATACTTCTAGGTGTAACATACATATTTTTATAATTACGTCTTCGTAATGGCAATTGTTAGTAACTGTAACTAAAACCAAATAAGTTTGATATTTTTACTTAAGTACGCAACATTGTTTAATATGTTAAAATCAATTTGGAAACTATATGTCTATATAGTATTAAGTTATCACGTAGTATCTTTGTAAGACTGATTGTTTCAAAAATAAATAAAATAAATAAATAAAAATACACCAAACAAACAAAAACAGAGGAAATGGCATTAGCAGAAATCAAGTAATTTCCATAAATTCCCTAGTGGAGAATACATTGGGTGATCCAATAAAAGTTTCTGTGCTTGCTCCCAAATGCATCGTCAGACGTTTCAGATTTTATGTCAGCGGGTAGGTGGTTATAAAAAGTTGAGCCTACAATCATAAACATGATTACTTTATGCAAGTATAATGAATAGTGACTCATGATGCGCTGCGAAGTGAAAACATTTCTGCACGAGTCGAATGTCTGATGTTTAATCGGATCGAATCGTTTTTTATTGCTTCCCCATATGATACTACCTCAGTGACTAATAATGTTATCGCTTGGTAATCCCAAACATTGAATGCACAGGTGAAAAATGGCAAAATCGTCGAAAAATCTTGACGCCCACCTTCCACTTCAACATCCTGCGACAGTTCAGCGTGGTTCTGCAGGAGAACGCACAGCGGCTCATGCAGGTGCTGGAGGCGGCGGCGGGGCGGCCCGTCGACGTCGTGCCCGTCATATCAGAGTTCACACTCCACTCTATTTGTGGTAGGTAACCCTGTGTTGCATCGAACTGTCGATTATATACGTGACGATTATGGTTGTACAAACAGATATTTACTTTGATCCTGTACAAAAATGCACGTCAGTTCTTCTACCGCTAAAGTCATGAGATGTAACGTAAAACCAAGTCAGGAACAAAAGTTTATCAATATTACACATTCATATTCCTTTAACAGACAGGTTGACAGCCATCACGCGACAATACAAACAAACGAATGAACTAATAAGGAAAGTTAATATAAAGCTTGATAATTAGTTCAGTCACGCAGTGTAAATTTAAACAATAAGTATATCGCCTATATATGTATATAACCGTAATAGTCCTGACTGACTTAAATCAACGCCCAGCCCAAACTGTTGAACCTAGAATGCTGTTTTTAACCAACTTCAAAAAAAAGGAGGAGTTTCTCAATTCGGCTGGATTTTTTTTAAATGTTTGTTACCTCAGAACTCCGTCATTGATGAGTTTTTTTGTTCGTGAGTATGTATATACTTCCAGGTGGGTCCCATTTTTTTCAAACTTCAGTTAGATGATGGGATCCACGAGAAATTGAGGGAACTCCTCAATGTTATTAGGCACGCGTGTAGTGATTTTGGTATTTTCTGTTAAAACTCGTGTATTTACATCCGGAATCATAAATTTGGTGGCGAGGAATTGATGATGAAGACCACAGATGACTTATCGAATTCCTCAATTATGAACTTAAAAGTGCAAAAGTACGTAGGTTCTGATAAGATTCCTTTGAAATAGGAACTAATGAAGTGCCATTGGTGATGATCTTGGGGAATCTATGGAAGTCCTCAAATATTATCGACATATATGTGGATACAGCGATTGGAATTTTTTCTATAGTAATCAACGCATTTGCTATCGGGTATCAGTTCATGTGGTAAATTGTAAAAAAAAACAGGGAATGTTCTCGTGGCTTGGCGGAGTACTAAATTGAAGTCGGTTAAAACTTTGTTTTGAAGTATATTATTTTCACAATAGGTAGTTTATATAGTAAGTACCCACTAAGAAGGGATTTTTGAAAATGCCAACCTGAAGGGGGTAAAAAGGGGGTTGAAAGTTTGAATGGCGATGGAATTAAATTTTAAGTGAGAGAATTGGTGTATGGACTCTTATTGCAATACCAGAAAAGTATTTTAGGGTTATGGAAAAACTCACCCCTAAGCGGGTTAAATAGGGGTGCAAAGTTAGTACGGGTTGTAGAATTATTTAAAAGCAATATTTTTTCCAACACGATAACAAGTTCTACGCGAACGAAGTCGTGGGCAACAGCTAGTATTATAATACGTGAAAACTGAGAGAAACACGGTATTTTAGAAACAACGTCAAAATCTCTAGGAAAATCTGAAGTGTCTCCTCTCTTGCAGAAACCGCAATGGGAACACAATTGAATGAACACGAGACCGAAGTCGCGAGATCTTATAAAGACGCAATATATAAAATGGGCCATATATTTAGCTACCGGCTCGTTCGAATCTACTTAAAACCTGATTTTATTTTCAATTTAACTTCGCTGGGCAGATTCCAGAAAAGGATTGTAGAAATAATTAGAGGTTTCACTAAAAAAGTTATACATCAAAGGAAGATGATTCTCAGCGATACAGATACGAAAAAGGATGCCGAAGAAGTTGACGATATTTATATGAAGAAAAAGAAAAAAGTAGCCATGTTGGATTTACTAATAGCAGCTGAAAAAGAGGGATCGATTGATAGTACAGGCATTCAAGAAGAGGTCGATACATTCATGTTCGAAGTGAGTAGAAACTACCTGCTTAGGTACCTTTTTTCGGCCCTTATGTATGAATTCTACCCCTGACTCTATAATGAACTCTACACCAATTCCTGCCAATATATTAGAAAATACTAATAAACTAGAAACCGTAAGTACATGAATATCACCATCATTGGCTTTGAAAATCGATAAAAAATGATTTTGAGCTTATGTTGTACTCGTACGTGGCTTGTAAATCCAAAACGATAGCGATAGCGACGTCCACATATATGACATGTAAAGGTTCATAAACAGCGTTGTCAAGGGCGCAGGAATGTTTACTTTTGTATTATTTAGACAGAATGCTCCTCACAAGGGCACGAAATTAAAATCAACAAATATAAACATAAAACAATAAAATTGTTCGCAGGGTCACGATACGACGGCATCGGGCCTGACATTCTGCTTGATGTCGCTAGCCAATAACAAAGATATACAGGTTCTTATTTAATTTCACTATCAGCTTTGATATCACATGGAACGTGTTCATTTGAGCGGTGATTTTTTGCAGCGCTACAGAACCGATACAATATGCAGACGCAGTGCATTACATGTTTCCTGTATTTATTAGGCATTTAGCATTTGGTAAGACATTGAGAAAAGTATAAGAACCACCCGAAAAACATATTCAATATTTTTCGGTCCAGCATAAGTAATAATCGGAAACCGCAGGGTATCAAATTTTATAAAGCTATACTGAGTATAAAGGACACAAGGTTAACGGAACGCGCATTGGTATTTTTCTTAAGGCGGCTTGTGGGTATTTTTCCAGGATAAGGCTGCGGCAGAAATTAAAGACTTACTTGGCGACCGCGACCGCGCTATCACTATGGAAGATATCAACAACCTGCCTTACCTCGACCGCTGCATCAAGGAATCGCTGCGGATGTATCCCCCAGTGCATTTTATTAGTCGCAAATTGACAGAAGACGTAAAGCTGAGTATGTAATCATTCATTGCAACGATAATACATTCACTAATATGAAGGCTCATGCCTACTCGTATACCCACTCTAGACCCTGCACTTACACATCAGTCAGACTCCTACTTTATCGTTTCTACTCTCTTAGGTAATTGAATAGTAATCTTGAAGCAACAACATCAGTCTAGCTTCTACGATATGAACAAACAATTGATACACTTCAAAATTAAGCTATTGATGAATAGGTAGCCAGCGAGACATATTCATTCTAAAAAGATGCGATTAATAAAAAACGTTCTGACCAACAATTCTCAGAAATTAAATTAAATCAAACTAATACGGGAAATTCCATTGGCATGTTAGACCCAAATCACCTGATGCACACACTAAAGTTACTCATACCCACTGCAACAAACCGTTAAGACTCGACTCACAATTCTTTCACGAGAGATCATCAGACGTTCACTGATCCAACCAGACCGAACCAGTGTTGGAGGTTTAATTTATACAGACAGACACCTTTGAATTTCCCAGGTCAAAACGTAAATTAAAGTGAAATTCCAGGCAACAAGTACAACATACCTGCAGGCGTGCAATGCCACATTTCCATTTACGACCTGCACCACCGCGAGGACCTGTACCCCGAGCCGTCTCGGTTCGACCCCGACCGCTTCTTGCCGGAGCGGTGCGCCGCGAGGCACCCCTACGCGTACATCCCGTTCAGCGCGGGGCCTAGGAACTGCATAGGTAATTTGTTGGTATTAATAAGCACACATTTGTGGCATAGACAAGGGTAAACGAAGACGGGGTGCCTGTCGTATCGCATAATGTTGATCGTCCTAAAATATCTTGGCCGAGAATGTTTGGCATTATGTTGAGTGGCATAAGTACTACTTATTTAGCCTATTCATTTTTGCGCATACACATTTAAAAGTTCTAAAGTATGTTTATTCTAATATTGATTACTCGAACATCGAATTACCTAAAAAGTAATAGTCCTAATTTTCATTGTCATAGTAATTCTTGTCCGTCCGTATGTCACAAGCATTTTACCCGAAAACTATAAGGTGTATTTGAATCAAAGTTTGAGGATAGGTGTATTTTGTTAGCCGGTACATAGTTTTGTAATTAAATGACTAAAAAATTTTTTTAGTAATGCACTCCTTACATACAACTTTTAGTCAAAAAAAAATTTTTTCATTGCAAGCCCTCGTGTGGCACATCAATCGATAGGACTTTCAAAATAAATATAACAATATAAGGTTTCTCAGCAATTTTTTTGATTAAGTGAATAGAGTCGGAGATAATCGCTTTATGAATCGAATTATGAAGATCGTAAATATTTTTCTTAGATAATTTTAAGATAAACTGTTTTGAAGTTATTTAAGGAAATATGCGAAAATTTACCGTTTCCTCGTAAATAATTCCATCGTTTTTTGCAGGCCAAAAGTTCGCCCTGCTGGAGATGAAGTTAGTGGTAGCAGAAATATTGCGGAGATTTGCCTTGCACCCAGTCACACGTCCGGAAGACCTGAGATTCATTGCGGATTTGGTGCTGAGGAACAACGCTCCGGTCTACGTCAACTTCGTTAAACGGAACAGTGTCTCAACGTGAACACAAGCAATTGCCATTTTTAACCCCCCGATGCAAAGAAAGGGGTGTCTGAGGTATCGTAGCTCCCAAACGGATGAACCGATCTTCGTTTAGTATTTTTTATGTCATGGATAATTTTATCCCGAGTGTTCTTAGCCATGTTTCATGAAAATATATTAAGCCGTTTTTGAGATATTGGACTTTGAAATGAAAATGTCGGGGGTTTTTTAACTTGTTTAAGGTGTATACGTAGTTATGATAAGTACGGTCACTTTCGAAATGTTCACATTAACATTGTAGGCATTTGAATTGTAATTATAACTCAGTGAATTTGTAATTGGAACATATAATATATTTTACTTAAATATTGCAAATCTTAGTTATTACGTATTGCCCATTTGTTTTTTCAAAAAGAGGAATTAAATGCTAATTGACGACCGCATTAGCCTAGTTGGTAGTGACCCTGCCTACAAAGCAAGAGGTCCTGGGTTCGAATCCCGGTAAGGGCATGTATTTGTGTGATGAGCATGAATATTTGTTCCTGAGTCATGGATGTTTCCTATGTATTTAAGTATTGATTTATCTATATAAGTATGTTTATCATCGTCTAGTACCCATAGTACAAGCTTTGCTTAGTTTGGGACTAGATCGATTTGTGAAACATTGTCCCCAAATATATTTTTTTTATGTAATTAAAGCTGTGGTAAAAAACGGACGAAGGAGAGCAACTGTGTCTCTCCCTATAGGCTGCTATGCCTGCTGCTGTGTCCTGACACACAGGATGAGTGCTCCCGAACCAAAAACCCTCCCCGCTCTGTCCTAAACTAGTAGAGTGGTAATAGGTAGTTTCTAACCTTAAACATATTAAATGTGGATCTTTGTTTTTACTTCATGTAATAAGCATAGTTGGCTGACCTAATAAACCGATGACATGGTGATTGCACCAAACTATAATAAATAAAAATAAATTTACCATTTATAAACGTAGTTTTAGAGCTGTCTCAGTTTCGGGAAATGCACTGCAAGATCTTTTTTTTAACTAACTTGTTCCTCAGCTTTTTAAAAGCTTATAAAGTCAAGTGTCACATTAAGTATGGGAGCTCATAAATATTTATGTCCCATAGCTTATGTATGAGTGGATTAAGGTTTCGGTAAATATTTATGAAAGGATTAAATCGATACATACGGTTGCACTTGGCTTTACATCACCAAATGACAGGTAGTATCAGCGAGATGATCCGATATTAAATAGTAACGACGCTTGAATGAAATTTTTCTTTACATATTGCTGTCGCGACCATGGATCTAAATATAATGCTTTTCCCAGTCTATGGCACTACTCCCGGTAGTATGCGTATTTATAAACGATAAGCGGGCGAGAATTATGTCTCAGTTTTGCGTGTGCTCTAGAGCGGGAATACACGGTTTGTTGGCGTCAGTTGCCCCGGGAGGTGAACCCCCGTCACTGGACTGCTCACATTGTTATGCGGACTTTATCAGGCGGTGGTTACGAAGATTTCGTTATGGAACATGGCAATGATTTTGAGGTGATTATGTAGTATATGCGCACTTTGCTTTTATCACGATCATACACGCTTTGGATATCGTCGCTACTTTGACCTTTCGCTACTGAAGACCGGGTTGCACTCCGGGAGTGCCGGCAGACGTGAAAACTCAATGACATTGTAACAGTTTTTCCATCAGGTCACGTAATTGCTTTAATTATCAGTATAAAAGTACTATCATTTATATGGTAAAATACAATATTCATTTATTGCGCTATCATACACAAACATGAATTAATTTACAATAAAAATGTAACACTTCAGAATTATTACAATTATTTAACATTAAAAAGTTTATCTCTCAGAAAAATCAACTTCCATCCATACGTCTTACGTCTTACGAATCTCACAGTCACGTGACCTGTTGCGAGTTTACCATTTTTTCCCCGTCCCAAAAAGTGCACAGCGCCGCTAAAGAAATTTTCACTTCAAAAAATATTGATTACCCGGGGAAAACCTCGATTTAAGTACAAAGGTACATATGTATATATCCAATGGATTGAATAAATCTTCAGGATAACAGTATCAGACGAGCTTAATTTTTCAGCAAGAACTCCAATTAATCATGAATCTCTTATATTGAAATTTGAAGTAGCTATAAATTAAAATAGGTATCTATCTAACATAAGAAAGATGAAATCAATAAAAATATGACAAAAGCTTTTCACCATTCATTTTCATGATCTACACAATTAGCAAAAAATGCCGAGTTACAATAAATTGCACCATTTTTGTGACACTTAATTAAGTCTGATTAAAACTACGGACGCTATCGTTATCAAAATCAGCCTTATCAGTCTTACGTAGTTCTGACGAATGTATGCGACAAATTAAAGTAATCAATCACGAAGTTATCATATCCTGAAGTATCCTACTTAATATTATAAATGCGAAAGTTTAGATGTTTGGATGTTTGTTACTCAATCACGCTTAAACGGCTCAACCGATTTGAATGAAATTTTGCACGGAGATAGTTTATAGCCTGGATTAAAATATAGGGTAGTTTTTAACCCGGGTCCACGCAGACGAAGTCGCGGGCGGAAGCTAGTATAATTATAATATCTAGTCTACTACACTGCCAGAGATGGTTACGTAAAAAGTTACATTCATAAAGTCTACATCGTTATTTTTTAATGAAAAGTCAATAAAGCCGTAATATAAAAAAAAATCTGCGTATACCAAAAGTCAACCTACGATTGTATGGTGCGACTTGCGTCGCGCTTCTTGGGGAAGCATAAAAGAAAAGGAAATTAGAATTAAACTCGTTCTTACGCACATAGGCCACAAGCAAATGGCATATTTAAAAGTGTATTACTTAAATACCTATCATTTTATAGGCATACAAATAAATAATTCCAAACTGCAAATGTTTAAAGTAATACGCAAAATAGTCTTAAAAGTACGAGGGCTGTTCCGAAAATTGTTAGTCAACAGCGTACTATTAATCGTATTCATATAATTTTACTGTAGCTCAAAGGCAAATTTCATTACAAACTTTTTCGTGTAAATGTCACTGGCCAGTGACATTCAGTTATTTTTTTATGAAATCAGAAAAAAAACATGTCTGCCACTTTTTGCTCGCAAAAATGGAGCTAACGCGGGAAGCATTTCGTGCTATGATATATTATGATTATAAACGAGGGCTAACTTACAAGGATTCTCATGAAAATTTAACTAGTGTTTTTGGGGCATTATCCCCATCTCTTGCCACTGTCAGTTACTGGTTCCGTGAATTTAAGCGTGGGCGGAGCGACGTCAAAGATGAGCCTAGACCGGGGCGACCGCCAACGGCAGTCACTCCAGAAAATGTTATCAAGGTGGAGTGGCTAATCAAGGAATCTCGAAACATTACCCACCGAGAGATTTAGGATGAACTGAAGATTGGATCCCAGGCAGTTTCTACCATTTTGCATGACCACCTTCAAGTTCGGAAGGTTTCGTCTCGATGGATACCACATTTTCTCACGCAGGAGCAAAAAGATAGACGTGTCGATTGGTGCAAATTTATGCTAAAAAAAATCGATAAAGGCGATTTACAACAAGTGAGCTACATTGTGACATCCGACGAATCTTGGATATATAGCTACGACCCATTTACAAAACAGCAATCCACACAATGGGTATTTGAAGAAGATGATTTACCTACTAAAGTAGTTCGCGGCCGAAGCGTCAACAAAAAAATGGTTGCTGTTTTTTTTCGACGTAGTGGACCGGTAGCCGTAATTCCACTTGAAGATCATAAAACCGTTACCAGCCAATGGTACAGTGAAGTTTGCTTGCCACAGGCCTTCCAGGAGCTGAACGTCAGCCGTCCAAGTACTGGAACCCGGGGCATAATTTTTCATCAAGATAATGATCTTGCTCACACGGCTGCCAGAACCATGGATTTTTTTAGCAAATCAGGAGTGCAACTGCTACCACACCCTGCGTACAGCCCTGACCTGGCTCCGTGTGATTTTTTTCTGTTCCCCACGTTAAAAAAATCATTACGTGGGCGACGGTTTTCGACGGCGGATGAAGCAGTAGACGAATTCAGGCGACTTTTTTTTGACCTTCCGCAAGAACAGTTTTTTTCCTGTTTTGAAAGTTGGTTCAGTCGAATGCGTAAGTGCATAAATGTAGCAGGGGAATACTTTGAAAAATTGTAAATAAAGTTTTATTATATTCCTTATAGTTTTTGTTTAACTAAAAATTTTCGGAACAGCCCTCGTAGAGCAACCAACAGGCATCGTAAAAAATGAAATTCCTAGCACAAATAGTTCTTGACATATGTAGCGTTGTGACAGACAGAGTCGCACCATAAGTTCCTTTTTTTATATGTTTAGTATGGAACTCTAAAAGCCATCTATTCCAGACAACCTTTGGGTGGGTGAGTATTGTAATAAATTTAGTCCAAGTAGGTTTAGTAGGTGGCAAAAGACGAATTATATGTATATCCAGTGCATGTTATATGTATACAATTATGTGGAATTATAACACGAATACACATAAAATATACATAAATATTTATATCATGCTCATAGAAGTATATAGATGATATGACAATTATTAAGCTTTTTCGAAAAAAATGTTTACCCAATTAGCGTGAGTTTTTAACCAAAAATTTGTGATATCAATTAAGTATTCAGTTTGCATAAAAAATACTTTTTCTTTCCAATATGTACTCGTATATAAATTATATGCATAAGCAAATCAATTTCATTTTTATGCAATTTATATGCTTAATTTTCGTCACAAAACTGACACTGAGTTAATTTTTGCACCAACCCTTCTATAATCGTAACCGGTGTTCTATACACTGACCCGCGCCATATTTAACGTTGATCGGCGCCTGTAATCGTAAGTTAGTGTAACTCGCCTTTACTTTCTCAGACGCAAACTTTTCAAAGTCAGATGTTTCATTTATAAGTAGGCAACTACAACTCGGTGAAACAAAATAAGTTTGGCATTATTCGCGACGACCATGGAAAACTATGAAACGCAGTTCCGACAAGTTCAGATTCATAAATCTGAAGATAGCGTAGTGATAATGGACGGTGTCAACGCGTGTATTACCCATGTTCACGGCACGTCACAGGTAAACAGAACCGATAGCAGTCGCAAAGTAGCAACCAGTGCCTTCCTTCCGTTAGTTGGCGCTTGCGCGTTAGAGAGTCGCGGCACGGCGCGAGTGCGGGACTTATAGAGTTATAGAGTGCTTCTCGAAGGGCTGTTCTCCCCCGCCTGTCGCCATGAGCAGCCGCCAGCTCCGCCGGCTCGCGGCCGCGGCCCGGCCGTTCCTCGGATCGCAACGCCCTTGCGGGTGCTATCGCGAATACAGTCAAGTAATCCCCGTCTATATTATAGACAGACCCGCTGTGAGTGTCCCCTCTTCGAACCGCTTCTGTATTGCATTGCATCACGAGACACATTGTGTAAAATTTTACGTGGTATTAGGTCACTGGGTAAACTCATCAGTGACACGAATCGGCAAAACTTTCGGTACCATGGAGATGGTGATGAGGTTGCTTTTTATGAGTTGACCATCATATGAATACAGCTCTACGTAATGTTTTATAAATTTATTTAAGTTTCAATAGAAATATTAAATATCACATCATACATTGTTGCAGAAATGGAGAAACTCTGCACCCAAATTTTATGCAGCTCAATCTATAGACATGAGGTAAGCGATACTTTATATCTCGTCTAAGTGTTTGTGAATCTTGTGAAGATCATGGTCAAACCGTCTGTTCGAAAATTACTATGTAAACAGCAGCTGCATCGGTCGCATGACGGCAGTATTCAAGTGGCAGTTGTAAATAAAGCGCACCACTCCACATATTACGAACGTGTCTAGTGACAGTTATTAGAAATAAATTGTTCGTAATTACCCATATCAACTCCTATTGATCTGTATTGAACTTGCCGGCGCCCGCGAGTTCCTCGGTCCAATTCACCCCTGACATTTCGGTACTATTACTAGCATGTGCAGTTACGTAAATAGCTTCACAAAGGTTCTTTTAAAAGTTCCATTTGAATCTAATTGAATTGGAACGTCTGCGTAATTTTCTACAGGTTCTAAAATGATATTCATGCCGATGTGTACAGACAGTTAAACTAGTGTACCACTTTCAGGCGCATGACACATTGTGATACTGACACTCATTATGATAATTAATCTAATACCATGTTGTCCCTACGGGTTGACATCTTTCTGGAAATCAATTAATGATATACACATACTCTCTTACTCATGTACATATTAACATTTTTATAAATTAACTGTGTTTTAACTTCATGATAAGTACTTAATCTCATATCTTAATTAAGATTAGTACGAGATTTCAAGACAGATTTTTCTAGCAGACATAAGATATTTCTGATATTCCAGACACGTATCCATTGACACATGAGTGTTTATAACTACTAACTGTCACAAATGTCTGACTATTCACTACTCAACGTTTTGTATGTTGCATTGTTTTCATGGAAGGAGCAGACAGTATTCGTTCGTGCATAACCTCGATTCTCCCTCGTGAGTAAATGCTAAGCTTCCCGATTGTTGTGGTTTTGCATGCTTGTGTTACTCAACTGTGCACTATTATTTGCTTTTTCGACTAGTTGTACAATATCGCTAGTGGAAATATTCTATTCTATATACACAGAAAAAATACGAGGTAAGTACTACCTCTTGAACCAAGAATTTAATTAGGAAGATGGTAAATCATTTCGATTGATACCAAATTATCT
The DNA here is from genome assembly GCA_945867215.1 of Epinotia demarniana. Classification (NCBI taxonomy): domain Eukaryota; kingdom Metazoa; phylum Arthropoda; class Insecta; order Lepidoptera; family Tortricidae; genus Epinotia; species Epinotia demarniana. The sequence continues at coordinate 12,524,267 of OX244263.1, forward strand.
TGATCCAAGATATTTTCCTGTTGTTTCGAGTAAATCATATTAATTCAAGAGGATATCTGTTTAATTCAATTCAAGATATTGCCGGTCTTCGCAATTTATTTCTTGATTCAAATAATATTTTTTAAGAAGTGTGTATTATAATTTATATTCATTGAAATAGAAATACAATGAAAAAGATCGACTCGGCATACATCGAACCTACACCCCTATTTGCTTTTCGCGGGCAGAGTGCTTTACGTAACTCATTCAGGGCCAATGACTCTCGTTTTTGTACTGCCTCTACGAGCGGTTTCCGCTACGAAGTGGAAAAATGCTGCTGCGCGCTCGCTACGGCGTAGCGCACGAAGCGTTGCTTGGGCTTGAATGTACACTTTCGCTACCAAGAATCGCTACGCGCTACGCTCGTAGCCGATCCCGTGGTTTTCCTCGTATGTAGCGGAAAGCGACTACGGCGTAGGCGCCCGCTAGGCGGGTTATTGGTTGCGAAAGTGTTAAGCAATAGGTTAAGTTACGACGAATTTATTCATGTGTTCATGCTATCGACGTTAGTATGAGTTTAGTATTCCACTTTAACACATGAAAACGTGATAGTCACACATCAAGTAAATAGTAAAACATGATGATTTTCGTAAGTTAAATTAAGGATTTATTTGTTTAATAAAACTAGGCCGTATGAAAGATATGCTGAAATATAATTCGGCCATGACACTGCAACAATAAATGTGTATAAACTCCCTACATTATGATATGAAGTGAATGCCTATGCCAGGCCAGGCCATTCAATAGGTAGCCTGCCAATACCAGAAAATTAAGTTTGATAAGAAATCTACGTTTTCATGTTTAAATGCATTCCAGTTAATTCTGAGGTATGTCAGAACTCAATCGTCTATTGTGGTGTAGAATGTACATAATTTTACTTGTATATTTCAGTTAGAATAATTTATAATTGTGTAGCAACAGTTTGCGTTTCTTTAGATTAGTTTCATGGTTGTTAGAAGTATTTATTTCCATATAAAATGGAGTAATCATGAAATATTTTCATATTTCATGATTACTCCATGTTATGGCGGGTTTCAGGAGGTTTACCTGCCATGACTTATTTTGTCAATTTTAAACATGGCATTGCAAATACTATAGATATGTAAATTCTACCGATTAACTAGGTACAAGTTTATGCACGGTATTTCAGTTAAGTTTCTGGATTTTCCAAGAGTGTTTGTATAGTATATTAGCTTATTCTACGTCTAAAATGATAGACGTGACGTGATTGATAAAAAAAGTCAACAGCTAAAAATAAGAAGTCAATCTTACGGTGCCACCACACCCACCTCCGACGTCAGACCTATAACGAGCACGCGCGTGACGCCGACGGTTTGTTATTGAGCATTTTCAAATAGCTACACGACTACGGTATTTGCCAAATTCATCAATCACCCATTAGTTTTGGCACGGTTACGTCAACCGGCACTTTTTCCCCTGAATTCTTGTTTGCATTGTGAAATTTTCTGTCAAATAATTTGCATAGTGTTTGTTCTATTTCTTACACAGGGTAGAGGAAGGATCGCACAAAAACGCAGACGATGTCCTGTTTGATATGTTCAAAAATGAAGATACAGGCCTCCTGCCTGTTGGAAAGTTTTTGGCCGTGAGTATTCTACTCGTACGATGATGATGCCATCCTTTTTTGGCATGTTATACGTTTGACATTAAATTATCCTATGACCCTTATTTTAGGCCTTAAGAACTACCGGTATTAGGAAGAATGATCCACGTGTGAAGGAAGTTATGCACAACTTGTACAAAACCCATAAAGAATCAAACTATGAAGGAGGTTCTCCCGAAACTTTGAAACTAGACAGAAAAACATTCAAAGAAGTTATAGCGCCCAACATTGTGTTGATAACAAGAGCATTTCGTAGCCAGTTCGTCATTCCCGATTTCCAAGACTTTATTAAGGATATAGAAGAAATGTACTGGGCCGCAAAGAGCAATACTGACGGCAAAGTAGCTAGTTACATTCCTCAGCTGGCTCGAGCAAGCTCGGAGAGTTGGGGAGTCAGCGTTTGTACAATTGATGGACAAAGATTTTCTATAGGTAAGAATTTAACCGTTATACCCTAGTGTATTCTGACTATTTCATAACGATTGTATATTCTAGTGTTTATCATTCGACCCCTTCTTCCCAATTAATTTTACCACATTTGTTGAATTTAATCTTTTTCAAGCTTTTATTTAACTTGCGCTGTTAGTATGGGACAAATCTTGCAAGTTAAATTTGATCCACTTCCCGGTTTCCGATTGAGTTGAAATTTAGCACGAATAAGTATGCATTTCGCGTGACAGTGCAATATTCTGACGACGTGGAGCTGATCTGATGAAGGAGCTGGAAGGTGGCCATAGGAACTCCGTGTTAGTATGGGACAAATCTTGCAAGTTACATTTGATCCACTTCACGGTTTCCGATTGAGTTGAAATTTTGCACGAATATGCAAGTCGCGTGACAATGCAATATTATGATGACGTAGAGCTGATCTGATGATGGAGCTGGAAGGTGGCCATAGGAACTCCGTGTCAGTATGGGACAAATCTTGCAAGTTAAATTTGATCCACTTCCCGGTGACCGATTGAGCTGAAATTTTGGGTATAAGTTTAGTTTGGATGACAATTCAATATTATGGTACCATCGAAGTGATCTGATGATGGAGTCAGAAGGTGGCCATGGGAATTCAGTACTTAACCGACGCAACCCCGTTGAGTTTGGGCTCGTTAGAATCGTCTCATTGAGTAGTTGATGATGGTATACAGAAAAGTACAGTCGGCAATAAAAGCTTGTACCAGAAATGAATTTTTTGACAGAAACTTATTCATTTTTCATTTGTTACTAGGTGACGTGGCGGTACCATTCACGCTTCAGTCCTGTAGCAAGCCACTCACATACGCCATGGCGCTCGACATGTTGGGCCCCGACGTGGTACACAAATATGTTGGCACGGAACCAAGCGGCCGCAACTTCAATGAGCTCGTCTTGGACCATAACAGTGCGTAACATGAATCACACCTATGTGTATTTACCGATCCAATTATCCGTGATACCTATGATATACATGAATAAATTAACAAATCACACTGAATAGCGACACGACATAATGTTTACTTTGTTGGTTTACAGTGAAACCTCATAATCCTATGATTAATGCTGGCGCAATATTGGTATGCTCTCTACTGAAGCAATTGGACAAACCCGAGATGACTCTCGCTGAGAAGTTCGACTATGTGATGTCGTTCTTCAGCAGGCTGTCGGGGAACGAGCCGTTAGGCTTCAACAATGCAGTATTTTTGTCGGAACGCGAGGCCGCCGATCGCAACTATGCGCTTGGCTTCTATATGCGCGAGTACAAATGTTATCCGGAAAAAACAAACCTGCGCGAGTGCATGGACTTCTATTTTCAGGTCGGTGTACTGGCACAAAGTTGCAAAACAACATTTATCTATGTAGATCCGCTGCACTCAAAATAACTTTCGCTAATTAGTCATGAGTTTTATTACTGGCGTGTTTCAGTGCTGTTCCATGGAAGCCAACTGCGACATAATGTCCATTATGGCAGCGACATTAGCAAACGGCGGCATCTGTCCCATCACTGACGAAAAGGTCCTTCGGCCTGACTCCGTTCGCAATGTGCTGTCTCTTATGCATAGCTGTGGCATGTACGACTATTCTGGCCAGTTTGCGTTCAAAGTGGGCCTTCCGGCGAAGTCGGGAGTCTCGGGGGCTATGCTTATAGTGGTGCCCAACGTCATGGGAATCTGCACTTGGTCACCACCGCTTGACCCTCTGGGCAACAGTTGCCGAGGACTCCAGTTCTGTGACGTAAGTTTTCATTCTCTCTTTCGGTTATAAATATTCAATTTGAATAGTTATTTTCGATTCTCTATTAAATGATACATATGTCGTCTTGCAGCAACTGATAGAACGCTTCAACTTCCATAAGTACGACAACATCCGCTACGCAAGCCACAAAAAGGATCCAAGGCGTTACAAATTTGAGTCAACCGGTCTCAGCATTGTCAACTTACTGTTCTCTTCGGCCAGCGGTGACTTAAGTGCACTCAGGAGGTAATACGCCAAAACCGATCTGATTATACATTATTTAAATAACAAATTCTGAGGCAAGCCCTACATTTCTTTTACAATTTACCAGTGTTCCAACTGAGGCGTCAGTCCCATCGGAGCCAACAGGATCTTCAAACTAACGTATTTAAAAACAAGTAAAATGTATTGCACCCGTGCAATCGTTGGCCATAAGGTTGTTATTTAGATAAATCATGTCGCGTAACTAATTGGCATATCATTTACCAATTTAATTTGCTAAGTATAAAATATGAGTTAGAGTGCCAACTTCATCGTGCCATTCATACTTGCTTGTTGTTAGTATTTAATATATGTATACTAAATTCAGTTTATATGGCCGCTAACAGTAAAACTTACTCAGAAAATCTCAGAAGACGCTTTAGAAATCCAATCCAAAAAATGCGTTTCTTCGCTGAGGATGTTTGAGAAAAATTGAATACTGAAAAAGGTTCTTTGAAAGTCAATGCAGTCGGCATCATCAGCCGGGTGGCTCAGATATTTCAAGTCTATCAAAGATCTCGTTTCTCCTTTAAAAGGGACTTTGATGGGCTGGATTAAACCCCTTCGCGGGTCAGAGCTGGCTCACGGATCGTAGTTAATTAGAAAACCCCTGCCTTAGTGTAAGGCCTGAGTGGACGCCCCGCCCAGAGCGGGGTGTCGACCGTCCATATAAATTGAATTTGTTTTATATGGACGCTGCACGCCCCGCTCTGAGCGGAACGTCCACTCAGGCCGTAAGGCCTTAGAGACGCCAAGAGCCACCCAGTTCACGGTATTGCCTAATCGCTTTCAATCATAGAGTCAAGTAGAGATTTGAATATCACTTTTGTGGCCAATGTAGAAATTAGATAAACTAAACATCGTTACGTATGAATATTCTCCAATGTCAAAATTAGACCTTCACATACTTAAAAGTACATATCGATGCTTATCGGTATTTGTCTGAATATTCCTACCTATTTCTAATGAATGATTCTATTTTGAAAGGCATCACCTCTCTGGCATGGACATGACGTTGTCCGACTATGACGGGCGCACAGCGCTTCACCTGGCAGCGGCGGAGGGCCACTTGGCCTGCGTAGACTTCCTACTCGCTCAGTGCGGAGTCAGCCACGACCCGCGCGACCGCTGGGGCAGCCGCCCGCTCAACGAGGCCGAGACTTTCGGCCACACCACCGTCGTCCAATACCTCAAGGACTGGGAGCGAGCGCACCCCCTCGGCAGGGAGACCCCTGGCGCCTCCGTCGCCGAGATACTCGAGGCGAAACCGGACGCTAATGATGCCGTCAAAGACCCAAGCATTCAGGAGATCGTCTCAAGAAACGGTGATAAAACGCAATAGAATCTCAATTTATCGCTCATTGTATTTGACGTCGATCTCACGAATGTATAGGACACTTTTTAGGTGCTGGTCTTCCTTTGAAGTTGATGCTGATACAAACGTAGTTCTCTTTCATTTCTATACAACACGATGCTGATGTACAGCAGACGGAATCAAAGGGAGACTGACATTTTAGACAACAGAATACTAATGTTAACAACACTTTTGAGTAGTTTTAAGTAGAAAATAATCTATGTAAGTAGTTTTGATGCTGCTTCGTGAATGCATTTCATCAATTACAGATGCAAATTGTGTTTGAGAATATTTACCAAAAAGATTACATTTAAACATTCCATATTGATGTTAGTCAATTTACATTCAAAACATATTTAGACAATTTAATATTTATTCGAAATTTACAGATCCATTATCTTTGTGTTAGATGTCTATATATCATAACTTAAGTAGGTAAAAACTTCTATCTCAAGTTAAGACAATAAATAAAAATTATGGTAGATAGGATAGCAAGCCAATGCTTGGAGTTAGAATTGAATTATACTGTGTTGAATGCCATTATTAATGCTGTCCAAATTTATGTACTGTCAATTAAATAAATTGTTGATTAAAAAAATTGTCCTTTCTAATCCTATTCCATTTATAATATGAAAGTTTGTGAAGGTGCTTGTTTATTAATTTTTCACAATATACTGAATAGATTTGTATTTTAATGTTCAAGTGTATAATACAAGGAGAATTGTAAGCTACAGCCAGCTGCCAGCAGTTGTTTACTGTAAATAAATTGAAGATATATACAAATGAGAGAAAGTTAATGAAATGTAATGTCATATCAAGAGCTCAAAATAGTGGCATTACTCCACCGACAAGAATCCAGCTCTCAAGTTAATGGTGATGATACCAATGATAACAAATACCTTCTACATGATGTTACTCAAAGGGAATGAAAGCAATTTAGGAGGGTTTCAAAATTTCTGTGATATACTTTATTATTACGTTTATTATTCACCTACAAATACGATTAACTAACTACATATTTACAAAATCAATGGATCACTACAGACTTACAGGTAAAACAGTTATAACACCACTACACTGACAGTTTTTTTAATTCATATTAAATGTTGTTGACTGTAAAGCTGTATTGTTTACCTACCTCAAGGTTGCTTCTCAGTTACAGCAGCTCTTAAGGGTGATGATACTAAGCCTAGGAGTTTGCAGTCAGCTTCCAGAAGGGTGAGGTCGGTGCTTGATCCCAGGAATCGGGATGACAGTTCCAAGTCCTTGATCTGAATCCTAACTCGTGATCCGCGGACGTATTCATCACTCCGATTTGTAGGGCGCGTGCACACACAGTGAAATTTCCAGCCAAAGTCAATGTATAAATCATCCTCCACAACATGGAATACTTTGCCTATGACTACTTTACCGGAAGGATCACCTAACTGAAACAATTAAACACATTCTCTGTCATCATGAAGACGACAACCAATACATTCATTCTAAATAAATAAAATATAATAAGTTGTTACTTACATCCATAAGCTTAGAATTTCGTAGCAGCGATGGGAATGAATGGTTAACCGTTGCTTCCTGTGTGTCCAGGATTTGTGATTGTTTATCAAACGCCTTCGCGAAACCACCTTTTTCTGAAATATTGGGTATTTCCTCCTGGTTCTTCTCATCATTCTTGGAGTCGACTGTACTAAATAATCTTGATCTTCGGGTTAATAAGCTTGATTGCTTCAAATGTCTCGATAGTACCGCCAGGCCAAACATTTTGTATAATAATTGAAGTATCACTTATTGATACTTAAATAAATCTAAATAATTCTTAGAATGCAATAATAACCTACAAATTCAAAATTCAATATTATAAAGTTCGAGTGTTGACACTGACAATGAAATGAATGACACAAGAATGACATTTAATTTATTAAGCGTGTTACAGACAAACGTAGTGGTTATATTCTCTTTGGGTACACCTTGATGCAGTTATAAGGCAAATAAATGACAACTTCATCCTCAAACCAATGAGGACTGTTCACTAATAATAAGTGAGAACGCCATGTTGACCCTCAATCTGGCTAGAGTTTAAACACTTAAAACCGAGAGAGATGACTAGTCGGGTAAATAAATGTTGGGGTCTAAGGTGTTATATACACGACGCGGTAGGCAAATCAAAAATAATTAGCTGGCAACTCACAGAAGTGTTGCAACAAAATACCTGTCAACGTGCCGTCAACTCTAGAAACGTCACAACGACGCAAACGTAACGTCACACATCAAAGAAAGACTAAAATTAAGACTTGCGTCGATTCGAGTGCTATTACAAAATGTTGATATTTTAAAACAAACACGTAAATTAGACAAAAATAATGACCGAGGATCAACATGCTAAAGACGCGCAGCCTGATGCGGGCAGCAAAACATTTATTAATAAAACCAAGGACAAGAAAACGAGATCACAACGGCCTCTAACCAAGGTACGTTTTTTGTGTAACATATTTACATTAACTGTTAATAATTTGGTATTTAGTGAAATACATGAAATGCAGGGTTTGAAAAGCTTTTATTTATTACAGATTATCCTGCGTCGGTTGCCTCCCACGATGTCGGAAGAAGCGTTTCTGGAACAAGTGTCTCCCATACCGGAACACGACCATTTCTACTTTGCTAAGCCTGATCCGTCGTTGGGGAACAATGTGTTTTCCAGAGCTTATATTAACTTCGTTAACATTGAAGACATTTATCTGTTTAGGGATAAATTTGATGAATATGTCTTTGTTGATGATAGAGGTTGGTAAAGTTATTACTAACCACATGGGATTTAACAAATTGCCTTAAAAATATATTTTAATTGAATTATGTATTTGTATCAATCAATTTGCATTCATATTTTTTAAACAATATGGCACTCAGTCTGACACACATTTATGTCCATATTCATAAACATCCATCTTACCAATTTTAGTTGATACTTGTTGGTCCTTGTCTTTCACTTAACATATTTGTTTCTAAGAAAAGGACAAAATAAATTTTTGTTAACAGAGGTATGTCAACTTTCATTATTAATAAGAAAGTTACTGTTTAGACAGTAGTCTTGAAGTATGAAATAGGGCTTGTGATTCTGTCCCTCTTGCTGCCCAGCATGCAGCGGCCGCAACTGTTTTCGTGTAACACTGAAACAGGCACCTCTGTAGTTTTAGGGCCCATTCAGAATGTGTAATTAGGAAGTGTGTGCAATTGGAAGGATAAAATAACTAACAACACAGATTATGAAGAAGTAAAATTTGCTTACGGTACTAGGTTTTAAATCTACAAAATAAGCACTTAAATACAATATTCTCAATATGAATATGAAGCGTTTTCAATATAAAACTAATATAATTTCGCAAAACTAAACAAATCTATGTAATTTTTAAACCTGCTCACAAAATTTGCTTCAGTTGAGAAATGCAACCTGTAGAGGAGAACAGCCAGATATATGAAATAATTTATTCGAGTAACAAAGTATTAGTAGCTTATTATAATTTAGAGTACATGTTGTTACTGCATAATTTTATCTTGTTGAACTATGTCAACTATGTACATTTTTCCAACATGGGTGGAAGCTGGCAGGTATTTTTAATTTCAATATCCACTGTAATCTTGCCATTAATGAAGAAAACCTTAAAACACAAATTCATTTTTCAATAAGGTGATTTTAAGTTAATTATTAACTTAATAATAACTCTATGAGTTACAAGTAATTTGGGATTGTCACGAAACAATGGTGGATGGAACTGATAGCCATTGTGCTTTTAGTATATGTGATAACTTAACCAAAATTTTAATTTACCTACAGGTGTGGAGTATCTGGGCATAGTGGAGTATGCTCCATTCCAGAGGATCCCCAAGAAAAAGAAAAAGAGAGACCCAAAATGTGGCACCATTGAGAGTGATCCCATTTACCAGGAGTTTCTGGAATGTTTGACCAAGGAACCAGAGGTTGAGAACCTGCCTAAACTGGAATATTCATATCCTATTCCTGATGGTAAGAAATATATACAGTAAAATTAGGATATATAGATAACCACGGCACTGGTGGTTTTAATGTCCTATTAACTGAATGGGGCTGATGTCCTTTCATAGGTTTTTCCTATGTTGCAAACAATCACATTACACATACAGTCACCCAAAGGGCAACGGAGAGAGCCATGTTGGGAGTATCTCTATGTGATCGCATCAGAAATGAGGCTATCCGCAGCAGAACCAATATAGCCCTCCGAATCGCTAAATTTAAGTGGCAGTGGGCGGGACACATAGCATGTAGAACCGATGGCCGTTGGGGCGGAAAGTTTCTCGAGTGGCTACCACATGGCGTGGGTAGGCCCCCCACAAGGTGGACTGATGATCTAGTAAAGCTTGGGGGAGTCTGCTGGATGCGGGTGGCGCAGGACCGGTCACTTTGGTACTCTTTGGGGGAGGCTTATGTCCAGCAGTGGACGTCTTTCGGCTGATATGAGGATAATCATGATGACATACAGGAATTGTCAGATTAATCTGATCTTGCATTCCTGCAACAAGTTGGCCAATCTGGTGGTGAACATATCACAGGAAGGTGCTGCGTCCAGCACGAGATTATCTGCAGCATAATACTTAACCTGACTACTGAATATAGGGGGGTTTGTGATGAAATGGGTTCTTTTTTTCTCGTTAAACCCATAGTCCAGCACGAGATTATCTGCAGCATAATACTTAACCTGACTACTGAATATAGGGGGGTTTGTGATGAAATGGGAATGTATTTTTTTTTGTTAAACCCATATGGGGTATCAAATCAAATCAAATGTTTATTTTGTAAGTAGGCCACATGGGCTCTTTCACAAGTCAACAATAAGCATGAATATAACATAACAATTCTCAATGAGGAACAGCTTTACAAACCGGGGCACATACGCACCGGGAGATGTATAGTCTCCAATGACAGATTAATACAACTTATTGCAAATAAATATAACTAATACAGATATGTAAAGTCTCTATTGTCACTAATAAAAGAAAAATAATTAGGTAAGTACAGAGTCTCTAATGTCAATGTAAAATTAAAATTAAAAAGAAAATAATTAGTTATAGAGATGTACAGAGTCTCTAATGTCAAAGTAAAATTAAAAAGTAAATAATTCGGTACAAAGATGTAGTCTCTAATGTCAGAATAAATTAAAATTAAAAAGAAAATTAATTAAGTGCCGAGACGTATAGAGGAAGACCGTGAAAAATACGATTAGGATTTATTAAGAATAAGACAAGTTACAGAACTAAACTTTGGAAGATAGAGACATATAGCGAACAAGACGAATAAAGAATTTGTGACGAATATAGAATGATACGAAATACGAATTGAAAGACTAACGAATGGGACGAATTACGCTGATACCGTTTGTTATAATCATTCTTCAACTCAGTGATTTGTTTGCTTTAAAGCCCTAATTTTTGTTTGTGTCATGTTGCATAAAAAATACACATTGATGCCACGGGGACTGAACGCCTGCTTAAGGTTATGGGAGTCCGCTGTCTTACGGCTGATATGATGTGTAACATTAACTGAATATGCGAATTATTACAAATTGTAGGAAATGACAAGAAAGTCCAATCAACCCCGTTGCTGGAGTACCTGGCGGCGCGCAAGCTGGACAAGCGCGGCCGCGACGAGCGCCGCCGCCGCGAGAACGACAAGCGCAAGATGCGGATCGAGAGGAAAACCAAGGAGCTGCCCATTAAGGTAACATTACTTATAACTAGAGCCACCCGGCGCACGACCCGCGCCGCCTAGCCTCGAGCGGTTAGGTATTCTTAATATGGATTTGTAAGGGCATGCGCTCACTACATCAACTCCGTAGTTAGTACAGTTACGAGGCGAGGCCTTTAAGCTGCTAGTCCGCCAGTAAGGGCTCGTCCGGAAATCATGTGATCATATTTGGCTTACTTTTGACCCCCCATCCCCTTTGGTGATTATAACGCTACCCCCTCCCCCCCCATTCAAGATCACGTGTATTTTTGGAACTAAGTATGAATTAAGTTAGTCAATTTAAAAATAATAATGAAAATTGGTTTTAATTTAAGCCATCTCACGCTCCGTCATGTCCTCGGTCAGCGGGTTTTCGCAAATGTTTTGGATGGTGACTTGGACCTATAATACTAGGGACAGGCTATACTTGTTGCCACAGCGAGGGACGGAAATGCTTCTATGGAGCTAAATTAAAAACTGGTCTTAAAATGGCTGATGACTTGCCATAAACAACCTACTAAATTTGGACGGGTAATGGTTTATGTGCCACAACTTCATAGTAAATGTGTTGTGGCAAATATAAAAATAACCGGCCAAGTGCGTGTCGGGCCACGCGCAGTGTAGGGCTCCGTAGTTGCCTGTCTGTCTTAGATACATCGACGTGCAGTGCGGTTGTGTCGACCGAATTTGTTGGCCTTCCCAAGTACACATTAAGTTGGTCGACTATTACTCGGTAACTACTTATGCCTACTTCTCCGTGATAGTTTTCCAAATTCATTATATATGTCGCAGTGAAATGGCCAAAACAGAGATTTGAACAAATCCCTAAGAGATATGATCAAATCACGCAGGATGTTAAAATGGCGAATCCCTTTTATCATTTACCTAATACAAATCAGTCTTTTGATCAAATCTCTGAATCTGTTTAGTGAAATGACGAAATCGGACAAAAAAGGCAACTCGTTTTTTCATTTCACTAGATTTGTTTAGTGATTTGATAAATCCCTGAAACGCGTCAGTGAATTGACGAAACTAACTCGCAGATATTGGCTCCTAAATCATTAGTCATTTAAACGGTTCTGGGACTTAGACTCGGATGGCAGTAGGTTAGAAGATGGTGGCGGGAGCTCTGCTCCCACCACCGTCTTCGTGGTTATTTTTTTTTATAAAAGAGCGGAAAAATCTTTATCGCGTTAGTTTCGTCAACTCACTGACGCGTTTCAGGGATTTTATCAAATCACTAAACAAGTCTAGTGAAATAAAAAAACGAGTTGCCTTTTTTGTCCGATTTCGTCATTTCACTAAACAGATTCAAAGATTTGATCAAATTACTGATTTGTATTAGGTAAATGATAAAATGGATTGGCCATTTTAACATCCTGCGTGATTTGATCATATCCCTTAGAGATTTGATCAAATCTCTGTTTTGACCATTTCCCTGCAACATATATACGACTACCACGAATTTTTTCACATCCCCATTTAGACGGCGACTTATCTCAAACAAAAATTAGGGCTTTAAAGTCCAGTATCTCGCAAACGAATCACTGATTTGAAAAATTTTATTTAGGAAACCAATGATATTTTTGAACGAGCTATCCAACGATACCCATGGGTTTAACGAAAACATTTTTTTTTACAAGATTTTATTGCACAATTTTGTCGGCGTGACTGATTTATATACCCATGCCGAATCACAGTTTTCTAGTAGTAATGGTTACTGAGCTAAGCTGAAAAGCAGAAGACAGACGGACGGACGGACGGACATGGCGAGACTATAAGGGTTCCTTGTTGACTACGGAACCCTAAAAAGTCGAACTATGACAAGGAGGGTGGTATTATTAGGGTCATAGCTTGTCCTGAGTATTATAGGTCCATGAATGCCTGGACGGTGATGATGAGACATCTTTAACATATTCGTTTTGCCACTCTGCAGTCTGCACCTTCATATTGCGCGGATTTTGATATGAAAAAAATATTAAGTAAAAAAATTACACGTAATGTCTTCTCGGACCCAAGTTAAAGTTTCATGCTTCGCATCACTCTATTGGATAAAGCTTTCTCTCATTGCCAAAGGACAAGCATAGGCTTTGTATGTATGGTGGTTTCAGACTTGACAGTCGTCTGTGGTTATGAGTAGGGAAATGAACTTAATCAAATTGAGTTTATATCAATACTGTGGGTAGATGAGTAGATTTTTGCTGGTGCGTAACAACCCCTAACTGTTTTTCTGCTCTGCTATTTATTTTACTTCAATTGGTTGGTCCAGTTTGAAATAGGAAGGCACCAAACGTTAATTGCATGGCAACAACGTTAATTGTATTAACACATGCCTAATTAGCTGTTTGTTGCAAACACTCAAAGGGTTATAAAGAAAATAATATGTAAACTATAAGAACTTAAAATTACCATCACTTTTTCTTTAGACACCTGGTGATGTATCGGAAGATGAAGGATTAAATTACAACTGTGACTCTTATGACTACAAACCTAACCACCAGTTTTGGTTCGGTGAACAGAGGATCTACCATAAAACTAAAGTCAAATGTGCGCCAGCTAAATCAGAACTAAAAAGGTCCCAAGGATCTGACGAGTTTATTAGTACAGATTCCGACTGGGACAGCCATTTTCCTGCTTTGTCTATGAAAACGCATAATACTTTTACTTTGACCTCTGGCAAATACTGTGATAAAAAAGAAATTCAAGAAGGTAGTTCAAAGAGTGGCGGTGATACATGTTTAAAGGTTCTTTTTCTTGGTTTATTCAATATTTTATTTGGTCTAGTTTTTTGTACATATTGTTTAGATTTGTATGTGCATACCATTAACATGTAATGTAAGTTGTTGTTTTGTTTATCATTATTTGAGTTTCATGACTGTATCATTTAGATTAGAAGGTGAATATGCATATTCTGTAAGCAGTATACAATAAACTAAATCGTTTCTATCTCTAAATTATAGGAAGATGACTCTGGCGAGAATGAAGTAAAAAAGATTAAGCCCAGGGAATGGGAAAAGGATAAATCATCTAAGTCTCGAGAAGAACAAGGCAAACTAGATAGTAAAGATGGTATTGTTTTTGAATCTAAATCCTTCAGGGAACAGCGTAAGTCTGGCTTAACTGCAGCAGACAGGAAAAAACGTCTTGATTCAGATAAAAAAGATACTGGTGATGATGATGATAATGACGAATCAGATAAAAGTAGAAAAGAGAAACAAATCAAACCAAGAGATGCAGTCCGAGAACAGAAGAGCAAAAAATATAGCGACACTCGTAAAGAACGAACTAAGACTAGTGAAACTATCAAACCTGATAAACCACCTTTTACTGGTAAAATAAAATCAATGAATCATGATGACATCAAACCTTTTACACAATTACCACAAGTAAAAACTGATGACTTGACCAGGATAATAGATGGCATGGAGAAGAAAACTAAATTGGAGGAAGCCAAGACACAAAAGCACTCAGAAGAAGTTAACGAGGACGTAAGCTTTAGGAACAACGAGGAATCTATGGGCACAGTAAATGTTAGGAGAAGCAGCATCGATTCTAACGAGGGGCAGTTTAATGATGATTCTGCTTTCAAGAGACAGAACTCGCTGGATGAGAGGGGCAAGTCCACGGACAGAGAGGGGTCGGAAGAAAAGGAGAAGAGCGAGTCTACCGACCGTCGTACAGAAAGGCGTATTAGAAATAAGGTAAGCCTGCAATTTATCACACCAGACCCCGTATCATGGTCCGCCTTATCACACGATAAGTGACAAGTTAGAGCGTCCGTCACTGGCTGACACCGTTCGATAGAGATCTTGTCTCTTATCGCGTGATGAGGCCGACCATGATACGGGGTCAGTTTCTTTCATTCAAATACGTAGCATAATATGAAATATGATATTAAAATCAATCGGTTTTTTTAAGCGACTGTGTCAGTATTGTGCATTTTTAACCCCCGACGAAAAAAGAGGGGTGTTATAAGTTTAACGTGTCTGTCTGTGTATCTGTGTATCTGTCTGTGGTATTGTAGCTCCCAAACGGATGCACCGATTTGAATGCAGTTTTTTTGGGTCATAGGTAATTTTAACCTGAGTTTTCTTAGCCATGTTTCATCAAAATCTGTTTAGCCGTTTTTGAGATATTGGACTTTGAAATGAAAATGTCGGGGGTTTTTCAACTTTTTTGTAGTTATTACTGTTGTTTGTATTCTGACAATCTGTTTACCATCAAGCAGGCGTGTTTGCCAACGTGGGGCTATTTATTGGTTTTGTAGTAAAGATTATTACTATTAACTATTGAAAAGTTCCATCATCAGATTGACTTCGTGGGACCAAACTGTGCTATTGTAATTTATTTTATACATACTTGCAAAGTTTCAATTCGATGCGACTACATTCTGTTTTTTTTATAAACTATAAATTACGACGCCCTACTATTTCTATGCAAGAAACAAATGAGTGTGCCAAACTTTTACTGTTGGCAGCACTTTATAGTATTGTGGAACTGGGTGAAAGTCGACTTGCAAATTGCAAGATTTGATTATATACGTATGTACATATATAATCAAATCTTGCAATTTGCAAGTCGACTTTCACGAGTCGAGTATGTATGTACATACTTAGTCATAGGTTGTGTTGACGTATTATAAAGCGTTTAAAATAATTAACTTTTTATTTCAGGACCGACCCAGCCGCGTCATTTATCAGCCTGGCATGGGTAAGTTCAGCAAACAGCGACTCGCGAAAGAAAAGGAAACTCAGCCCACAGCAGCAAAACCCGTGAACGATAGTGAGAAAAAAGACACTTGAGACAGTTATGAAATTCCGCAAATTTGGACAACATTCAACGAAATTAACCCTAGGCTGGCATTCAAGGCACGTCCTTAAGTAAAAGACAAGTAGAAGAGGAGGCTTGAATTTGCCAACCGCAGGATCAATGTTTGCGACTTACTCATAGTTGATGCTTAACATTCGATTACATAATTTACATGTGATGGAAGTCTTGGAGAACATTCGATGCCGTAATCAGCAAGGAATCGAATGCTTATATTTTAATTTTGTGACCATTTAACTATTTAGTTCAGTTTAATTTCATTTCAATATAAATGTTTATTTTAATGGTGTATATCGTGTTTCTTTCACTCTAATATTTTCGATATACCCTGGTCAATTTAAATGTTGAAATACTTCTTGTTCTTAGGAATTCCTTTCCTACAGTAAACCTGGCAACACTGGGACACTGACCAATCAAATCAAGAGTCGCACTTTATAACCGGGACTCCTACGGCCGTATTCATAAACGTTCTATTAGCCTATTTAAACTAAAATGGCGTTAAAATTCGATTGTATTTATCTGTCACTTAGACATTTGTGTTCATAAGAAAGGGACAAAGCACATGTTATTTAGCAGATGCATTATAATATAAGTTTTATGAATAAGGGCGTCAGTATTTTAGGTGCCAATCAGTAGAGATTTCAATCATTGGGAAATCAAATAAAACTAAAACAGTATTAATATACATTTTTTTCAAAATAAGTAACAATACTACTGTATCACAGTATTAACCTCTAATCGCAAATGAACAAGAAGGTACTTATTATTGCACACACCAACATTTAATAAATACAGTGTGTTCCTAGAGATAACACTAATGAAATGCGTAATTAATCTGTCCCTTACAAGAAAACAAAAGAAAGGACGGATGTACCTATTGTCACTGATGTATGATACTTTCTACAGCTTGAAATAAAATTATTACGATTGTCTTACGGTATTTACCTTAAACAGACATCTTTGGCAAAAATAACTCCTTAACATTAATGTCTTCCGAAAATATTATGGTTCATCTTGAAGAAGTACAGTCACCAGCAATAAGATCTGCCACAACATAGCACGCATAAATATCTGACACGACTCTATGTCTAATGCCATAAGGACTTGTCAGATATTTTTGCCGGCTTTGTTTCGGCAGATATTGATGCCGGTGACTGTACACTACAACAGTAGCTTCAGTCATCTGATCTGCAATAATTCATTGACTCAACTATTCTACAGAACAGAATAGAAGAATATTGGTTGGTAAGTGTTTACACTTTGTTCGGCGCTAACCGCTCGGCGACGGCGACCAGCGGCGCATTCTACACTAAAACCAGCATTAGTGTCTTTAAAAATAAATGTATTACCAGATATTATTGCGAGAGCGTCTGTCTGTAGGGACATGATATCACACGGTATCATGTAAACACTATTATGTAACCGTTACAATCGAATCATTAGGTTACGTACAGCTAACATTATTTTTAAAATAGTGAAAACTCTCATTCTTGCCATTAATATTTGTAGGTACTTATGGCGTAAGGTTAATATTTGGGATGACTTGGTTTTTACTATCCTTAATACACGAAAAATTATTTAGTTACTGCATGACTTCAGTTCAGTTAATGTTTTTTTTTATTCTAATCAGACTTTTGAAGCCTTCTAAATTAGGCTGTTACATATAATTATGAATAGAATCGGAATGGCAATGGTAACATAACTACGACCACAAACAAAAAACATCTCATGATCTTCCTAAATAAATTTTGCAAGTTGCCATACTTGCCTACTTAGAACTTTGTCCTAATAAAAGCGTTTACAATGCATACTCATCGTGTAAGTTGTTTTATCTGCCTAAATAACTAATGTGATTAATTACTCGTGCACTTTCTATATCACGATCATCTGCGGCCCAGTTCACGAAGTTACAAGTATATTAACTGGCAACACCGGTCAAACGGCCAGTCATTATTGGTCAACAGCCTCGGTGTTGCCACTTTAAACTTGTAGCTTCGTGAAAAGGGCGTGCACTAGATCCTTTTATATTAATGTGTTCTTTCCGATATCAATATGGTCTCCATATTAGGAACAACCAAGTTAACTGTAGGTCTGGCTAGTCAATCATGGCAGTTTGAAAGTAACAGAGAGTATACACATACAGTCATCCCCTTCTCTACTTAGCGAGCCGCGCGAATCGAACGTCACAGAACGAATGACGCCCTTCGATCCTATCAACCTTTTTATCATTATATTTGTAACCATTTTATCACACACACACAGAGCTACTTTGATGCACTCATTAAATCCATTCGCTTTTGTACCTATAGGTTTCTATTGAAGAATCCATTAGTAGATGTATATCCTCTGTTATTTGTGACTGGAACGATGGACAAAGGACGGGACTAGGCGGATGAGGCATCGTTCAGAAGCAGTTCGGACGAGCGCTTGTCGCCTTGTGTGGGCAAGGGTTTCTTCTCGCTGGCCCGCTTGGTTTTGGAGACGTTGTACCGGTGGAAGACGTAGAGCAGCAGCATGAAGCCGACGAGGAAGCCGGCGAGGCCGCCGCACAGCTTCGCCCACGTGCGCCGCGATGGCCGGGACTCTGGGACGGGCTCCTGGATACAGAGAGTCATGGATCGTTTAATCCAAAAAGCTTAAGAGTAGCGCAGTAAGCTCGATTCTCCATACAAACGTAGTTACGCTGTCATTTTAAAACTACGTGTTCGATTGTAACGAAGCTTTACATATACAATAAAATAAGGTATATCTATGTCTGTAATTAGCTTCAGATACCATTGTAAAAAAATACAACTTTAAGTTTTTCATACAAAACTTGTTTTTGCTGTATTTCGTTTGTTTTATAAACTGGAACCATATGAACTAATTACATACATACCTCATGCCATTGTATATGCAAAGTTTCGTCACAATCCAACACGGAGTTTAAAAATGAGAGCGTAACTACGGTTGTATGGGAAGGTGAAATTCGGCCAAGCTTGCTGCGGACTCTTAACACGTTTACCTACTCCTCCCTTCAGTGCCAGCTACCAGAGGTTATCATAAAGGCTTAGTATACGGACTTTTGACACCACTGCGCTGAATGAAGATATTTTGAGGTTGGTCCAGGTGCGAAAAATGTTTTAGCCACTAGTGGTTCTTGGAGGTGGTCTCTTTCCCTGAACCTCATGTAAGCGACTAGCTGCAGTAGTGGAAGCCCCACAAGCCCAATTTCATAAGAAAACCGCAAATCGATGTACAGTTTAGCCGTTTGGCACACGCATACTAGAGGTCAAAACAATTTTTTTGACCCGCAGTTCCTAAAAAAAATTCCCTTAGGGGGGGAGTGCCGAAACATTTTTCTTTTTGTATGGAAAAAAAAAATTTTTTTTCAGAAACCTATCGTGTGTAGTATCATATGAAAGGGCTTTTTAAGGCGATTCTAAAAATATGCCACATCATTACATTTTAGCCATATTTTTTTAATTAAAACAAAAATAATTTTCGAAACATACCAAGTTTGGGCTCCTCCAGACACGATATGGCTGTTATTTTTAAAATTCAATGTACCACAAATGATACGTGATATCCTCATATCTAACCTCAAAAAAGCAATTTTGAAAATAATTGCATTAAGTTTTTTTTTTTAATTTTTCAATATTACCAAGTGAAACAATCAAATAAAAAAATTCAAAAAAAAAACTATGATATTATTTCTAAATTGCTTTCTTGGGGTTAGATATAATGATATAACGGATCATTTGTGATACATTATATCTTGATATCCTTATCCTTATATATTACCTTGATACTTTGTGACAAAAACTAACCAAACTATACCAACTGATGAAAAAGCGCAGTTAAAGGGTTAAAGAGGTATTTCCCGTTGGATATATGTATACTACGTATCATTTTATGATTAATAAGTAACGTATCTGCAGTACAGTTCCATAAATCACGTAAAATAGGTATTCAAGTAGAACTGTGTCCCTTGGTGATATTGAAAAATTAAAAAAAAATACTTAATGCAATCCTTTTCAAAATTGCTTTTTTGAGGTTAGATATTAGGATATCACGTATCATTTGTGGTATATTGAATTTTTAAAAAAATCTGCCATATCGTGTCTGGAGGAGCCCAAACTTGGTATGTTTCGAAAATTATTTTTGTTTCAATTAAAAAAATATGGCTAAAATGTAATGATGTGGTATATTTTTAAAATCGCCTCAAAAAGCCCTTTCATATAATACTACACACGATAGGTTTCAGAAAAAAAATTTTTTTTTCCCATACAAAAAGAAAAATGTTTCGGCACTCCCCCCCTAAGGGAATTTTTTTTAGGAACTGCGGGTCAAAAAAATTGTTTTGCCCTATAGTATGTGTGTGCCAAACGGCTAAACTGTACATCGATTTGCGGTTTTTTTAAGCATAGGGCTACCACTACAGGGGTTAATACTTCTCTTAACGTTTGTTAATACTAACTACCCTGTAGGTATCTGTTACCTAACCTCGTATGCAAGGAGAAGGATCAAAGTTAGTGTATATACTTAATAGTGGGAGAGTGGGACCCTGGCGTTAGTAAATAAATAATAAAAAATATTAGGGGTCAATATGGTAAGCACCAGCCACATCTAGAGCTTGTCGACTTCAACCTGATGATGCTTTCTCACCAAAACGAAGCTAAGATACGTTTCCATACTAAGTGTCTTAAAGCCGTTTTTGATCAGCCAGCTTACTCAAGCTTGACCGATCAATAATTTACTTTAAAAACAAAGTTTTAACCGACTTCAATTTAGTACTCCGCCAAGCCACGAGCACATTTCCTATTTTTTACAATTTACCACATGAACTGATTTCCGATAGCAAATGCGTTGATTACTATAGAAAAAAACCGAATCGCTGTATGTGGGCCGATAATATTTGAGGACTTCCATCGATTCCCCAAGATCATCACCAATGGCACTTCATTAGTTCCTATTTCAACGGAATCTTATCAGAACCTGTGACGTACTTTTGCACTTTTAAGTACATAATTGAGGAATTCGATAAGTCATCTGTGGTCTTCATCATCAATTCCTCGCCACCAAATTTATGATTCCGGATGTAAATACACGAGTTATAAGAGAAAATACCAAAATCACTACACGCGTGCCTTATAAAATTGAGGAGTCCCCTCAATTCCTCATGGATCCCATCATCTAACTGAATTTTGAAAAAAATGGGACCCACCTGGAAGTATATACATACGAACAAAAAAAAAATTTTCCGAATCGGTTCATCAATGACGGAGTTCTGAGGTAACAAACATTGAAAAAAAAAAAAAAAAAAAAAAACAACCGAATTGAGAACCTCCTCCTTTTTTTTGAAGTTGGTTAAAAAAAGAAAGAAATTCTTAAGGTTCTCTCTCTCTCTCTCTCTCTCTCTCTCTCTCTCACTTGTGCAGATGTGGGATACGAGATTGGAACACCTACTCATATATTTCATTTATTATTGTTTTGTAAAGTTAAACTATCCAGTTCAATCTTATTGTACTCACTCTATAAGCTGCCAGGCACAAGGAGTGTATGCGGTTTATTTCTTCTGAAATTGGGCTATCGGGACACGCTGCGAATTCTGTAATTAAAGATCATTATTACTAACAATTTTATCTAGAATTATAGGCCCTGGCATAGTTAGGTACCTACCTACTTAAACATTTCTTTCTCTGATAAATTGTAAAAATGAGGTCATATTTGTTCAACTGCATCGAGATATCAACAGATACCTCCTTCTTAAAACAAAGTAAGACTTACCTTAACGAGCCCAGGTTCCGCTTTGACACCTTATACCAAGATTAGGCATAGGTATGCACTAGTTTTACGAAAGCGACTGCAACCTGACCTTCCAACCCAGAGGGCAAATTAAATAGACCTTATTGGGATTAGACCGGTTTCCTCGCGATGTTTTTCTTTCACCGAAACAGCTAACGGTAAATATTCCGTACATAAGTTAAGTAAACTCATAGGTACGAGCCGGGATTCGAACCCACGACCGCCGCTTGACAGCCGCATGCCTGAACCACTAGGCTACCGTAGCTTACGTACCTTTACGCTGACGTTACGTACCGTAGCGCGCTAAGAAGGACATGTTACACTAATTGAATATGTTGGTACCAACCTTCAGATGACACCCTCACGTGCGAGCCATCCAATAATATGTAATCTACACGCCTTTTCTTCAGCCACGTTACTGACGGTTTAAGGACACAAAGTGCTATTTTGTCAACAGACTTCGTCAAATCAAGCTTTACCAATTTACACATGTCCACAAAATGAGACCTCTCTAGGTGTATCAGTGGGTTGTTTGAAATGTTGTAAAAAGTTAATTGTGGCACGATTCCCCAGTTCCATATCTTGGTCAGCGAACAGCTCGACATATCTAGGTATTGCAGGGGAGCCTTTATTGGTCTAGAAAGAGCATTAAAGTTCGAATCCATTTGCATCAACGGATTACCGTTCAGCTGTAATTTCTTTAGTGAGGGTAGTTGGAAAATTGAATTTGGGAGCGCTTGGATTCTGTTTTCTGATAAATCCAGGCTCACTAGGGATTTCAGAGAGGAGAGAGAATTCTCCTCTATGCCGTACATGAAGTTTTCGGGGAGGTATAGTAGTATTAATCCTGTGTACTCGGCGAATGTATCAGTTTTCAGCAGTCCTAGTCTGTTTCCTCTGAAGTCAATGACCTGTAATAGAAGTAATATATTTTTCTCAAAAATCATCGGCAATGTTGACTTTATTGGTAAAAAATCAGGACGTGAAGTGCATAGTTTATGGTTAGTCAACATTTAAAAAATAAAAAACCTTGCCGGCTCGATTTTGCTCGACTACAATGTTGCATACAAATTCCATTATTTGTAGTGGTACAAACTTTTTAAAAATTTAAAACCGCCATATAAATAAAAGGCATAGGTCCTAAACAGCCAAAACGCAAGATCAGTAGCTGTGACTCATCGCGACTTTTTAGTTGTCTCAAATAACTTATGGCGCTTTCGGAAGAAAAATACACTCCCAACTTATTCTGAAAAAAATTAAAAGGCGGCAATGCAAAAAATATTCTGTTTTAACACCTACAGTGGCTAATTCTTTTTACGGAAAATATAGAAAAATGGCGTGTAAATTATTCCAGATTTAAAAGAAGCTGCAAGCTCAGTTATTGATTATTTGTTTAAGTGTAATTTGTTGGTAATTTGCAAAGCCAAAAGACAGATATCGGAAGGCGTACGACAATTTCTTGAAGCGGCGAGAAGAAATGCATGCCTTATCATTTTCAGAAAATACATTTTTGTTTTCTTGCACAATTTTTGAGAAAAGCACTATATTTGTCTCAGCTGGAAGGGCATTTACTGGCTTCGTATTAAATTATTAAACGGACTCCCAAGGTCGTCCGTTTAAAATTAATACTCAGCCAGCAATTGCCTACTTCCCTTGCTTCGACAATAATGTACTAATGAAACAATAGCCACACAATAAAAATAGATACATTAATGCAGAGACCGGGAAAACAGGGATGGCCGCCCGACTAGATAGATAGATGGCCATACGAAGCTGGCAATTTCTTTACACGACGAGGTACCTATGTATAGTGTTTTTTTCAAACATGCAATGAAATATGAGTAGGTAGGTAGTTCATTTTTTTAAATTCCGGGACACGAATTGAATTTTTGGAAATTCCAGCCCTAGGGGCGTTAAAAAGGGGTGTTAATTAAGTTTGTATGGGGGGAACTTCTTTTTTTAACTAGAGACTTGAAACTTTGTGGGAAGATTACTTATTTAGATACAAAAAAGTTCCTACTTTCAGCTTTTTAGAAAATTCCACCCCTAAGGGGTTTAAATAGGGGAAACTTGCTATTTTTTGCTCTAGATACTTAAAACTTTGTAGAAAGATTACTGATTAGAATACAAAAAAAGAATTTTCAGCGTTTTAGAATATTCCACCCCTAAAAAGGTTATTTGTAAACAGAAAGAATGTATAATTGAAATTTACAGGCCAGATGCTCATAAACATCTGATACAACTGACAACTCTATTTGTAGAGCCCTTAAAGTAAGCTCGATTCTCCATACAAACGTAGTTACGCTCTCATTTTAAAACTACGTGTTGGATTGTAACGAAACTTTGCATATATCTACAATGACATGAGGTATATCTATGTCTGTAATTAGTTCATATGGTTCCAGTTTATAAAACAAACGAAATACAGCAAAAACAAGTTTTGTATGAAAAACTTTGTTGTATTTTTTTACAATGGTATATATATATATATGCCTGTAATTAGTTATGTAGCTTCAGATACCATAGTAAAAAAAATACAGCGAGTTTAAGTTTTTCATACAAAACTGGTTTTTGCTGTATTTCGTTACCATGTAAACTAACGTTAACTAGAACCATATAAACTAATTACAGACATATATATACCTCATGACATTGTATGCGCAAAGTTTTGTCACAATCCAACACGTAGTTTTAAAATGAGAGCGTAAATACGTTTGTATGGGAAGGTGAAATTCGGCCGAGCTTAAGTGCGGACTCTTAAACATGGCAGATATTTTAGAGTCCTTTACCCCAGCCCGTTAAGCTCTAGGATTAGCTGGTATCAGCCAGTTCCTCGTAGTTAAAAGTTTAAAACGTAGACGCGACTTTGACTAACCTCTATACTGCCTTTAAGGGTAGGTACACTGTCGAGCTCCAGGTTCGCGCAGGACGCGCCGTAGTACCCGTGAGCGTACTCGTAGGAGCATCGCTTCGGTTGGCCCATACTGTTTAGGTCTTGAATTTCCACGCTGGTGTCAGCAAGTGCCTCGAAGTGCCATAACAGGGCGGCTATTAGAAAAGCGCGGGTGGTTCTGAAAAAAGAGTTTAATATAAAAATTATGACCTAAGAAAATATAACCATTTCGTTTGTATTACTTTATTGTTTGGATACATTTGATTTTTGATATTATATAGATTTGTTTAGGATATTCTCGTTTAACTCTGGAATTAAAACACATTTTACGGAATGCAATAAGTAGGTAATTTATTTCAGAACAAGTATTTTTGGTAGATAATTATTTTTATGGTTCCGTAGTCAACAAAAGGGTTATAGTTTCGCCATACTTATCCGTCTGTCCGTCCGTCCGTTCGTCGGCAGCTTAGCTCAGTAACCATTACTACTAGAAAACTGTAATTAAGTAGATATATAAATCAATCACGCCGACAAACTTGTAGAAAAAAAAATTGAAACTTTTTTATTTAGTTTAACTCCCCTACTCGTAAGGGATGTTATTTAATATGTACCTAACAATACATACAATACAACAACTAACACATAACTAACTATCAATATATGGACCTGACTCCCTAGCACACTAGGTTTTATGTCCGACGTAAAGCATTTGTCCCTCTTGCACTCGCATATTTGCCAGAATGGGACGAATGCTTTATGTCCGACATAAAACTTAGTGTGCTAGCGGGTCTGGTCAGAATTATACATCTTATGAATTTGAATACTATTAGAAAATTCTTGTTTTGAAACTAAATTTTAATCCTTGAATCGAGAGATAAACTGGCATTGACGTACAGTCGAGGACAAAGAGATGTATACACTTTTGGACCTAATCGATTAGGTCCAAAAGTGTATACATCTCTTTGTCCTCGACTGTACCTACTTAAGTAATTTGTTGTGCTACGAACGAAATTGTCGCACACTACAAATTATTGTATTCTAATAGATCATTCGTTGTACAGAAATGTACCAACCCCACATGTTACTTACACGCAGAGAGGTAGGTACGAATACGAATATATCTGTCAGAGGAGCCCGGAGGTCATAAGGTCACATGGATGGAGTTACGCACTCGTATCTATCTAGATGATTCCTCGAGGTTATCATGCTCAACCCTACATACTCGGTAAGACTTTATTGACTCATTGAATGCAGCTTGTCCTTCTGTATCGTTTGGGGGATATCACTATGACTACTTAATTTGTAGAAGTATATAGGTATGTATCGAGTACCTGGATACGTTTAATCCCTAACTGAAACGCTAGGTAATCTTGTAATGGCGTTAATGCCGCATTAAATCGAGCTTTATAAAACTGCACATCTGCAATACTTTGCCACATATAATATCAAATGATATTTCGTACATAAGCCGGGTTTCGAACCGACCTCCAAATTGAAAGTTGCTTGCTATTGGTTAGAGCTCCCGTTGCACGAAACCATACCTCACAAGGTGGCAGATCAGAAATGGAATATAGTGATGATAGATACTACTTAGGAACACTGGATTTTAGTTGGTTGCCATACCATATCCTGGTACTTAAATTTTTTTTTCGTTTCTACTATTACAGCATTCGGTGGCAGATCGAAACGTTTACTCATCGAAAGGGACACATTTGTAGATAACAACCCGCATGGGTTGCCTGCCCAAACGCTGGCAGGTTTCAAGATCAGCCATGTTTTATGAGCCCCAACAAATGGGGTCAATACCAGGTAGGGTTTCGTGCAACGGGAGCTCTAACCATATGCTATACTCGCCTATCGACGTATTTAAACTGACGACCTAATTATTGTGTTTGTTCACAAAAATGGTGTACTTACCTACTTATTATAAAAATATTTGTACAAGTTGCCTATCCAAAACACCTAACCGTGTTACATTCTTGTACATCTTTCAACGTCGCACGCGCCGTATGCCGAGATCGGTTTTAAAGATACGCAGGCAGGTACCTATTCCTATCTTTAAGTAGGTATAACACACACAAGAAGCGATAAGATTTTTATCCTACTAGATCTGATATTGTTGAATAGTTATTTGTCATTTAAATGGGTTCGAAACGAATTACGATTTACATAACATAATATAACGAACCCTAATGATCCAAGGGCATGGGTTTAACAGAGTATGAGAGTAATGTTTTTCGTACACTGTATTTAGATTAAATTTTCCGTCGCCATAGTAGGGTCGTTTCGCCGGTTAGCGACCACCTAATTTCATGTGCCGGTCGGCGACCACTTAGCTGAGTTGGCGAACTGAAAGGTTATTTTCTCGGTTTTTCGGTAGATTTCTATACCAAAACAACAAAAAAATGCACGTACAACTAATTGTCTCAATAGGATCTGTAGAATTGATGTTATCTTCAATAGAAAAAACCTTCTCCTTCAGGTGGTCGCTAACCGAAGGTGGTCGCGTAACCAGCGTAATGACCCTATAGTATAGTATCCGTAGCATCTTACAAATATCATCATCCTCATCATATCAGCCGAAAGATAGACGTCCACTGCTGGACATTGGCCTCCCACAAAGAGTGCAACAAATGATGATGATGCGCCACCCGCATCCACCTTGTGGGAGGCCTACCCATGCACGCTGCGCCTTCCAGTACGTGGTCGCCACTCGAGAACCTTTCCGCCCAAACAGCCATCGGTTCTACGTGCAATGTGCCCCGCCCACTGCCACTTAAGTTTAGCGATTACAAATATGCTTTGATTGTTATACCAATTTAAAACTCTTATTCTTCGTCTTAGAAAACGCCTAAGAAGTAGCAGTTGCCTAGGAGCAGTCACCAGCCCCCCTATTCTGTAACTTGTTTTAGGCTCAGCTCAACGCTCACCCACAAATATATCTTGACACCGCGATGCGTATTAACTAAGCGTAGGTTGAGGTCTAGTTTCGTGGCGGGTGACCGGCGGGGTGAGCGTAGCGAATAACAGCCCAGCCATTTATGTCCTTTGCCATTTCCTTTACTTTCTGACACGACTTTTAACTTATGGTTATCATTTATTTGTTAAAATTTCACAAAGTTCGATATTACCAATATTATAATTTAAATAACTAAAGTGGCAGTGTGTAACCGCTCAAGCTGAAGAAAACCGAGTCTGTCACACAGAGAAATTTATATTCGGTACTTTTAAGTACTATTCATTCTTATGGTTGGAGAACTGTATTAACACAAAAATGGGAATATTCAGTGGTTTTCCCCATCGCCAAATATTCTTTGCTTTATTTCACAAACATTTCCTGTCATTTTCGTATTAGGGGGCCAATTTTCAAAGATGCTTCATCTAACGCTGGCGACAATCTTGTTTTTTTGGACTAATTAGAATCCAAGCGAATTGTAGGTAATCTAAGATACCAATAAACGATCTATATCTATTTATGCCAACAATAGATCAAACTCGATTTGTACATAAACCTGACTTTACAAATTTTACAATCATAACATAATGATATATTACACGTCTATATTTTGACTAACGTGGTTTGATGACGAACGACGGAAAGACGGAAGCGGTTCCCTGGAAAATAGCATTCACGGTGTGTGTTACTCGCCGCACCTATAATTTACCGTCACGTTGCGCGGTGACATTGTAAAATAGCTTAGTTATTCTTAATGTTATGTCAGCAGAGATAATGAAAATAATGGTCGCGAAATTAATATCAAATTAGAGGGTTTAAGTAATGCAATAATAATGGTGTGGGGTAATGAGTTGCATCCTCGTGACCAGCTGTCCCCAGTGCGCCGGTAATCCGCTGACACTCGCTTTGTTGTTGTTGACCGCCAGGTGCATTATGGTTTTACTGCCTAGATTTATATCGAAGTACGTTTGTACCACTCAATGCCGGACATATCTGGGGGCACGGCAGTGCCACCGCCAAGACGTGCCAAGCGAAGCGCAACGCAAGGGCCTACCTTTTCTCGAAGCGGTTCGTCGTTTTTTTGAACCCTCGTAACTTGGGTTTGGATTATACCAGATAAACAAAATTCTCGGGATATGATGTCAATAGTGAACTTATTAAACATATAAAGTTTCAGTAACATAGCTCTTAATACTTATGACTGACTGATGTTGATCATCAAAACCTCTAGGGTACTTCCTGAAGGCCTAGAAAGCTGAAATTTGGTATGTAAGCTAGTATTAGTACACAATCAACAAAATAATTTTAAAAATTGGAACTTCTACCCACCAACCCCTTAAATTAGGGGATGGAACTTTGTATGAGACTTCCGCAAATTTTGATGCTAGGGGTCCGAAAATCTATATAGGGACTCCTTGTTATAAATAATTAAATACGTATTTCTGGATTTTTAGTATATCACCCCCCACCCTTTAAATTAGGGGGTAGAATTTTGTATAGGTCCTAGAAAGCTGAAATTTGGTATGTAAGCTAGTATTAGTTTACAAACAACAAAATAATTCAAAAAATTGGAACTTCTACCCTCCAACCTCCTAAAACTATGGGATGGAACTTTTATATGAGACTTCCGCAAATTTTGATGCTAGGGGTCTGAAAATTTATATAGGGAATCCTTGTTATAAATAATTACCTTACAAAAAGGAATGAGATCCCACCAAAAACATTACATGTAAAGTGATTGCCAAGACTCCCTAGCTCATATATAGCTTTCAGCGTTAAAAAGATATCAGATCATAAGTAGCGCCAAGCTTCCTATCCTACACAGCGTAACTCTACCACTACCAGCCACGCTCTACAAATTCTACATCTTGGCTAAAAAGTATAGACACGCGTGAGAGTCTATGCGGCGACCGGGATGTGCCTAACAAAGCTATACTTTTTAGCCAATATGTAGAATTTGTAGACCGTGGCTGGTAGTGGTAGAGTTGCGCTGTGTAGCTGTGTGTGGAAGCTTATTGGCGCTACTTATGATCTGATTTCTTTTTAACGCTGAAAGCTATATATGAGGTAGATGGAGTCTTGGCAATCACTTTACATGTAATGTTTTTGGTGGGATACACAATGACTATCGTACTCACGTCCATGATAGTCTGTATGACGCAGGTACTTTTTTAGGGTTCCGTAGTCAATAAGGATCCCTTATAGTTTAGCCATGACCGTCCGACCATCTGTCCGTCTATCCGTCGGTCGGTCTGCGTCTTAGCTCAGTGACCCTTCCTACTAGAAAGCTGTAATTCGGCATTGGTATATAAATCAATCACGCCGACAAAATGATAGAATAAAATGTTGAAAATAAAAACATTGTTTAGGTACCGTCCCTACACGTACGTAAAGTTGGGATGTACATAATTGTTTTCTCGTTAAACGCATGGTGTGTGGTTTCGTTGGATAGCTAGTTCAATAATATTATGGGTTTCTAAAAACCAGTTTTCAACTTACTAGTCCATTTGTTTGATATTGGGCCCAAATTTTTGTTAGAGTCATATGACCTCACCCCCTGCTGGCTAAATGGCTGGCTGCTACTGGGACTGTAAAAAAATCGTGGCAGTAGGTAGTACATGCATATAATTAATTTAAAAGGAAAACTATGACAGTTAAGTATAGATATTACTATATAGTTACCGAGTAATAGTTTATAACAACTTAAAAAGTACTTGAAAAGGCGAACTTTCCTACAAATTCGTCCGACGCAACCGCATGTAATAAATACAGACAGGCAACTATGGGACCCTACACTGCGCGTGGCCCGACACGCGCTTGGCCGTTTTTATATACTATTCGTTTTTATTCACTTTACTATACACTCATCACTCATCTTTCCAAGAGTCTTCTAAATAAACGGCGATTACGTAATTTTGCGAATACTGAAAAAGATAGCGTAGATCACCTTATACAGTCACCTTACAGAAAAAGTCGAATAGGTATTAGGTACCTCTACCTATGCACAATGAGGCCAGTAACCGAAGCAACGTAATTATGAACCTAAGCGCTTCAAATTGGTCCTCCTGTCTGTAGGTAACTACGTAAGTATTTGAATTTATTATTAGGATGTTCGTTTAACAACTATTATTATAATTATTGTGGCTGTTGTCGCTAAACACACCCTGTAATGTAATAAACTCTGTATAAATATACTGATAGCTATAACTTGCAATGCAATTGACTTCTTTAGATCAACCACTTAACCATGACCCACTACTGAATCGATGTGGTAAAACTTGTTAAATTACGAAAAGATGGCACGAGATTGATAAGAAAGTGATAAGACGTGCAATGTCCTCCTAGACGATATTTGGCTAGTACACCTACTTGAGTGATGTGCATCAGCTTAATACCTACCTATTTCTGATACCTGCGTCTGTCACGTAATGCATTGTACGTACGACATAGGTAGATCTGAATGACACTTTTTGTATGGTAAAATGACAGTTGAGTCGTCCTAACTTGCGTTCGAAAAGATACGTGACGTGATCACCCTTGGTCAGATAACTAGTATTAGGTATAAGGAACTTTTTAGGGTTTTGTACCTCAATAGGAAAAAAGGATAATCCTTTTAGGATCACTTTTTTCTCCGTCAATCTTTCAAATTACACGTTACAAATTCAGTGTTCTTAAATAATATACGTACTCGTTTATTTTTTTGCAATGGATTTTTCGAAAACCAGTACATTGACTAACTTTTCTAGTCTTCAAATTGCCTACAAAATAAGACTATTGTAAACATCTAGTCTCCAACCTTGCTGAAATAAATCCTATAGTGTAGTATTATCAATCTTATCGTTCTGTCTAATCTTTAAAATAATCGCTATATTCAAGGTTCTTAAATTGAACTCTGAGTAAGCCCTTGCCGTTGCGAGTAGGTACTAAGACTTCCAGGGACTGACTCAACCATCTTAATTGTTAAGGTCAATTTAATCCAGTTTAATTGATGGTTCTTGACCAATTGCTTGCTGGCTAGTGTAAATTTGCGATAGAGGAGTACTTAGCTCTATAAATGGATCATACAGTTTAGCTAAGTGTGTTTATATTTCAATTGTCTTATCGAACACCCATTTGATAATAAGAACATAGTAATTGAGTTAGCCGTCTTGAGTTATCCACCTAGACATGAATTCACTTCGTCCTGCTTTACCTACGAACAAATTTTGAACTCTTGTGGAGTTAATAAACATATTTTTGGAGATAAGGAGGTTTCCGTTTTTTCTTTGCGAAAATATTTAAAACATGCCTGTACATTTGAATATCTTAAAAGCCCTGTCATGTGTCAGACAGTAAAGTCTGTAACACTTTTTTTATTTTACAAGCTTTCATTTTTTTATATTTGTCCCACCAAAAGTAATTAAATTTACCTATCTCCACTTCTATATAATCTATATTTAGTGGTGGTTCGATACCACTTATGTAGTTATTAAATGTTATTATATTCTCTTCTCTCTACATTATAAATATAAATAAAGATATATGTCTTACTGTTGGGCACAGGACATTAACCGTCAAAAATTCGTTTCAGGTGCCTAAGTACGTGTCAACGTGCTATGTTAATCGATGCTAGAATGACAATTGTACCTACTCCCTTACAGCCAGGTATCGATTCTGGAATGTTTGCTGAACCGATGCAACGGAAGCTGGGCATTGTGAGATCCACTCCTGCGCTGCGCATCATGCGTGACGGCCCCAATTACGTGATTGATCTTTATGATGCGCCCCGCCCGGACCAATCGAAATACGATAGATCTATCCTTTAGATATAACGCCTTACGTGCTTAAGAAAACTGTTACTTACCGAGAAACGAGTATGCTTTAAAGGTCAATCATTTTTTACGGGTTATTTAATGTAAGTGCCTACAATCTATATATATAAAAGAAGGATACCTGATCTACCATCAACGCACAGCCGAAACTACTGGGACTAGAAACTTGAAATTTACACCAGGACTTCCTTTTATGACGTAGGCAACGGATAAGACGGGATTTTTGGAAATTCCATCCCTAAGGGGGTTAAATGGGGGTACAAAGTTTGTATGGGGGAAACTTTATATTATGAACTAGAGACTTAAAACTTTGTAGAAAGATTACTTATTAAGATACAAAAAAAGTAATTTCAGCGTTTAAGAAAATTTCACCCCTAAGGGGGTTAAATAGGGGTGCAATGTTTGTATGGGGGAAACATTATTTATTGAACTAGAGACTTGAAACTTTGTAGACAGATTACTTATTATAAAACAAAAAAAGTGCTTTCGGCTTTTTACAAAATTCTACCCCTAAGGGGGTTAAATAAGGGTGCGAAGTTTGTATGGGGAAACATTATTTTTTGTACTAGAGACTTGAAACTTTGTAGGAATATTACGTATTAAGATACAAAAAAAGAACTTTCAGCGTTTAAAAAATTCTACCCCTAAGGGGGTTAAATGAGGGTCCAAAAATTTGTATGGGGGAAACATCATTTATTGAACTAAAGACTTGAAACTTTGTAGAAAGATTACTTATTAGGATAAAATAAAAGTACTTTCAGCATTTTATAAAATTCCCCTCCTAAGGAGGTTAAATAATAGGGAAATATTATTCTTTGAACTAGAGTCTTTAAACTTTGTAGGAAGATTACTTATTAGGATACAAAAAAAAACTTTTAGCGTTTTATAAAACTCCACTCTTAATGGGTTTAATAGGGGTGCAAAGTTTGTATTCAAAACTACTGGGACTAGAAACTTGAAATTTACACCAGAACTTCCTTTTGTGACAGAGGCAGCGGGATAAAACGGGATTTTTGAAAATTCTATACCTAAGGGGGTGCAATGGGGGTCTAAAGTTTGTATTGGGGAAACATAATTATTGAACTAGAGACTTGAATCTTTGTAAGAAGATTACTTACTGATACAAAAAAGGACTTTCAGCGTTTTATAAAATTCTACCCCTAAGAGGGTTAAATAAGGGTGCAAAATTTGTATTCAAAACTACTGGGGCTAAAAACTTGAAATTTACACCAGAACTTCCTTTTATGACGTACGCAAGGGATAAGACGGGATTTTTGGAAATTCTATCCCTAAGGGGGTTACATTGGAGTGCAAAGTTTGTATGGGAAAAACATTATTTTTTGTACTAGAGACTTGAAACTTTGTTGAAATATTACTTATCTATATATATATATAAATGCCTTTGTCCTGACTGACTCACTCATCAACGCACAGCCGAAACTACTGGGACTAGAAACTTGAAATTTACACCAGGACTTCCTTTTATGACGTAGGCAACCGATAAGACGGGATTTTTGGAAATTCCATCCCTAAGGGGGTTAAATGGGGGTGCAAAGTTTGTATGGGGGAAACTTTATATTATGAACTAGAGACTTAAAACTTTGTAGAAAGATTACTTTTTAAGATGCAAAATAAGTTATTTCAGCTTTTAAGAAAAATCCACCCCTAAGGGGGTTAAGTAGGGGTGTAATGTTTGTATGGGGGAAACATTAATTTTTGAACTATGAACTTGAAGCTTTGTAGAAAGATTACTCATTAAAATACAGTAAAAATAATTT
This sequence comes from Epinotia demarniana, assembly GCA_945867215.1. Classification (NCBI taxonomy): domain Eukaryota; kingdom Metazoa; phylum Arthropoda; class Insecta; order Lepidoptera; family Tortricidae; genus Epinotia; species Epinotia demarniana. The sequence goes on from OX244263.1 coordinate 12,558,554, forward strand.
CTGCGTTTAAGAAAATTCCACCTCTAAAAGGGTTAAATAAGGGTGTAAAGTTTGTATGAGGGAAACTTTCCCTTTTGAAAGGGAAACTTGAAACTTTGTAGACAGATTACTTATTATAAAACAAAAAAGTGCTTTCGGCTTTTTACAAAATTCTACCCCTAAGGGGGTTAAATAAGGGTGCGAAGTTTGTATGGGGGAAACATTATTTTTTGAACTAGAGACTTGAAACTTTCTAAAAAGATTACTTATTAAGATACAAAAAAAGAACTTCCAGCGTTTTAGTACATTGCACCCTAAATGGGGTTAAATAGGTGTGCAAAGTTTGTATGATGGAAACTTTTCCTTTTGAACTAGAAACTTTAAACTTTGTAGACAGATTACTTATTTGTATACAAAAAAAGAATTTAAGCGTTTTGGAAAAATCCACCCCTAAGGGGTTTTAAAAAGGGTGACATGTTTGTATGGGGGAAACTTTGTTTTTTAGGTAGAGACTTAAAACTTTGTAGAAATATTACTTATTAGGTTACAAAAAAAAAGACTTTTTGCGTTTTAGACTATTCCATCCCGAAGGGGGTTAAAAGAAAAGGGTTGTATGGGAAACGCTTTTTTTTAGTAAGATACTTGAAACGTTGTAGAAAGATTACTTATCAAATAAAAGAGTACTTCCAGCGTTTAAGAATATTCTATCCCTAAGAGGGTTAAAAGGAGGTGCAAGGTTTGGATTGTCAAAACTCTTTATTGAGCTGGAGAATTAAAACGATGTATAAACAATTATTATCAGAATAAAAAAGATCTTTCAGCGTGTTGGAAAAATCCTCCCCTAAAGGGTTTAAAACGGCATTCAAGGGATGGAGACCAAGAAAATATTATAGTAAGAGATTTGTAACTTCGGTCTTATAGCCTTTATCTTAAAAGACCACAAAACTGATTTTTTGAAATTCATACCCTATGGGCAACATAATTTAGACTGCTTGAAATGGATTCCATAAGGGGGTTAAAAACACTCATCCCCAAAATGAGCTAAAAGGAGTTGGATGTTTGTACAGGGAACAAGACAATTTTTAATTAAGGGATCTGGAACTTCGCTAAAAGACTAGGTAACTAATCACAACATTTCTTGAAATTCATCCTGTAAGGAGGTTAAAAAGGGTTGGAAATATGTATGAGGAATAAGTATTTTTTGAAGTAAGGGAATTCATAGGTCTTTTATACTAATTATATGGTAAGCCAAAATAAATAATCCGACTGGCAGCAGGGAAGTAGGCAAGGATAAATTAGAACCACGACCCATACAGAACCGAACAGCTTCCAGTTCCCATAACCGAAAAGAAGGTAATGTTTCATTTAAACTGTGGATTATTTTGTTAATTTATAAAGTTTATTTTAGATAATCAAAGTCATGTATGCTCTAACAACACCGTTAAATGGGGACAGCAGATGGAGATGAAAAGTTCTACGTCTTTTTATACATTAGATAGGTTTTCATAACTATACAGGTAGCTCGGACTAACGTGAACTACTGAACGGATTTAGGCAAACATTTCCAGTAATGTAGCTTTCTTTAATACATTATAAAAAAATAGGTATACAATTATAGCAGAAATGTCTGTTGATGATTCTTAAGATATTTATTTTTCTAAAAACGGAGTTTTTAATTTAAATTTAGCAATTTAAACTAATGAACTCATTTCACTGTTACCTTTTACGCTTAATCCCTGAACGGATTTAGATGAAATTTTCCGTACGCTGAATTTGACACCCTTGGAATGGAAGGATAAAGGATAGTTTTTATCTCTGAAATAATCCCATAAGATGGTAGAACTTTGTTTGGGTCGGCGATAATTAAGGTTCCACCTACAATAATTTAATACCAATCATTTTTCTAAGATACAAGTTCTACGCGGACGAAGTCGCGGGCAACAGCTAGTCTCAAATACAATTTAGTGAAAACGCCCATAGCAGTGGTGTTTACTTAGGCACTTAGGTCATATTGTTTACTTATTAGGCACGTAAAGTATCCATAACTTTCGTTAGAAACAAACGCTACGCAAGTACTTTCATGTTCAGCGTAGCAATTATTCTTAACAGTTATTAATTACCTAAACCGGCCAAACATTGCACGTAAAACCGTTGGCCGTTGGGAAAGGTTCTGGAGTGGCGAGCACGTACCGAAGGGCGTAGCATGCATGCGTGGGTAGACCCCCACAAGGTGGACTGATGACCTGTACGCTTACCATGAGTTTGACAATGACGGCTTACGCTAACGAGTATCGAGTTTTCTATCTGTGCATCTCTATTGCACTTTGACAGTACGAGCGGGATGCACAGATAGAAAACTCGATACTCGTTAGCGTAAGCCGTCATTGTCAAACTCATGGTAAGCGTACTGGTAAAGGACGCGGGAGTCCACTGGGCGCGTGCGCGTGGCGCAGGACCGGTCATTGAGGAACTCTTTGGGGGAGGCCTATGTTCAGCAGTGGACCTGATATGGTGATGAAACCGGTCAAACTGCGCGTTGGACTCGCGCACGTGGGTCCCGTACCACTTCCGTACGGTCAACAGGATTACTCTATAAGTAGCTTGTTCATCCAAAAGTTCCGAAACGTAGTTACCTATACATTAGAGCCTTGACTTAAAATCATGCAGTTTGGCAAGAAACAAGGGACTACCCACAGGCCAGCCACGATCAGCCGACACAGCCCCCGGGCTTCGGCAAACGAAACGGTGTCAAAAAAAAAAAAAAAAAGAAACAAGGCACTCAAAGTGGAGGAATAATACTGAAAACTGAATTTGTAACTAGACAGCAAAAAAAAAACAAAAAAACGCTATGTCCATTAGAATATACAATAAAATCCCGCAGCTTATAAGAAACGAAGTTACTAAACTAAACTAAACTTAAACTTACTTACCTCCTAACTGAATGCCCATACTCTCTGCAAGAGTTCATGGGCCATTAAAAGGTATTAATTTTGTAGAAATGTGAATATTCATCTAATGTGAAGATTTTATAATAATTTACTTTAAAAACAAAGTTTTAACCGACTTCAATTTAGTACTCCGCCAAGCCACGAGCACATTTCCTATTTTTTACAATTTACCACATGAACTGATTTCCGATAGCAAATGCGTTGATTACTATAGAAAAAAACCGAATCGCTGTATGTGGGCCGATAATATTTGAGGACTTCCATCGATTCCCCAAGATCATCACCAATGGCACTTCATTAGTTCCTATTTCAACGGAATCTTATCAGAACCTGTGACGTACTTTTGCACTTTTAAGTACATAATTGAGGAATTCGATAAGTCATCTGTGGTCTTCATCATCAATTCCTCGCCACCAAATTTATGATTCCGGATGTAAATACACGAGTTATAACAGAAAATACCAAAATCACTACACGCGTGCCTTATAAAATTGAGGAGTCCCCTCAATTCCTCATGGATCCCATCATCTAACTGAATTTTGAAAAAAGTGGGACCCACCTGGAAGTATATACATACGAACAAACAAAAAATTTTCCGAATCGGTTCATCAATGACGGAGTTCTGAGGTAACAAACATTGAAAAAAAAAAAAAAAAAACCGAATTGAGAACCTCCTCCTTTTTTTTGAAGTCGGTAAAAAATAAAACATGTTGATTTTATGTATACGTATGTTTAGGTTAGTTTAGTATTTAAGTATGTTGCTACACCTTAGTAGGATCCATGTCTATACTGGTTAGACTTAAGAACATCCTGTTAATACCATGGTTGCAGCGAATAAATGAATATGAATATGAAAATATGGTTGGAAATTGGAATGTAACCAGCGAACTTGAACTCTCGAGAAAATATCAAGATCTAATTAAAATCAATTCTGTCTGGTCCAATCCTGCGACCTACTCTACTATATGTATGGTGGAAAACATTTCGTAAAGCTTAATAAATTACACAAAAAAAAACTATAAGTAGGTACTTAAGTACTTAATAGGTAGGTACCTTATTTAATCAACGAGTATATTCTTACCATCGCTCTACTAGAGAAAAATGCTTCAACATATTAGATTGAAGTAAACTACGACAAACTTTTTATGCTACGACGGTGGCAAACAAGCATACGGGCTGCCTCAAGCAGTCATCGTTGCTTATCTTCTTCGTCTCGTGTCGAAAGTTTGATGGTTCCTATTGCGAGACCAGACGAATCAGAAGCGAACTTTTTACCCGACTGCCGAAGGAGACGAGAGTTGTTTATACGAGTATATATGTGTTGCAGGGAAATGGTCAAAACAGAGATTTGATCAAATCTCTAAGGGATATGATCAAATCACGCAGGATGTTAAAATGGCCAATCCATTTTATCATTTGCCTAATACAAATCTGTAATTTGATCAAATCTCTGAATCTGTTTAGTGAAATGACGAAATCGGACAAAAAAGGCAACTCGTTTTTTCATTTTGATAAAATCCCTGAAACGCGTCAGTGAGTTGACGAAACAATCCCATTATCTCGCAAACGCATAACTGAGTTGATAAATAGGTTTAGAAAACCCAAAATATTTTTGAACAAGCTATCTAACGATACCCCACACTACAGGTTTAGGTAACGAGAAAAAAAATACCTCACCATGTAGGGGAGGTACCCTAAAAAAATTTTTTTTTTCAGGATTTTATTCTACTGTTTTGTCGGCGTGATTGTTTTATATACCCTCGCCGAATTGCAGTTTTCTGGTTGTAAGGGTTACTCAGAAGCCGAAGACGGACAGACAGACAGACAGACAGACAGACAGACAGACAGACGGACGGACATGGCGAAAATATAAGGGTTCCTTGTTGACTACGGAACCCTAAAAATTACGTAATTAGGGCCTTTGAAATAATTAACGTACCTACTGGAGTATGACTGTTGACTTCTTGTTATCATAGACGTAGACTGTTCCCCTTTGTTTTGATATAAGTACCTTGTAACAACTTTTGCCTTCATCTTCTAATCAACCGAGGTAATGAGAACTTTAAGATTATACGTAAAAGAAGATTTTCTGTTTCGGGGATATTTGAACAAGGGCTGACGTTGGGAGGTCAATTGAGGGTACGCGATAAGTGTAATTACATCATCACCATTCGCTAGTCCTTATTCCATTTACTTATTTGCTAGGGTAGTTGCAGCATGTCGCTTGCTTCCATTACTCAATATTGTACGTCATATCATCACTCACATTTCATCCACCTTTCCCTTGTCTGACTTTCATCCTTCTGCTTATTATGCCCATACCACAATGGGCGATTAGATCTTGATTGGTTTTCAGCTATGGTGCTACTTCCAACGTCGCAATATTGTACCTATAGGTACCATAGGTACGTTTAATTCTACTTTGTTAACCGACTTTAAACAAAAGGAGGAGATTCTCAATTTTTTTTTGGTTTTTTTTTTATGTTTGTTACCTCAGAACTCCGTCATTGATGAGCCGATTCGTTTTTTTTTTGTTTGTATGTATACGCTTCCAGGTGGGTCCCATTTTTTTTTTAATTCAGTTAGATGATGGGATAGGGAATTGAGGGAACTCCTCAATTTTATTAGGCACGCGTGTAGTAATTTTGGTATTTTCTATTATAACTCGTGTATTTACATCCGAAAATCATAAATTTGGTGGCGAGGAATTGATGATGACGACCACAGATGACTTCTCGAATTCCTCAATTATGTACTTAAAAGTGCAAAAGTACGTCACAGGTTCTGATAAGATTCCGTTGAAATAGGAACTAATGAATGAAGTGCCATTGGTGATGATCTTGGGGAATCGACGGAAGTCCTCAAATATTATCGGCCCACATTCAGCGGTTCGGTTTTTTTTCAATAGTAATCAACGCATTTGCTATCGGAAATCAGTTCATGTGGTAAATTGTAAAAAAATGTGGAAATATTCTCGTAGCTTGGCGGAGTACTAAATTGAAGTCGGTTAAAACTTTGTTTTTAAAGTAAATTATTAGTATAAACTTAAACGTTGCTTACTTAAGAGCTGTTGTCATTACTTTACGCCTAATTTATCTACGAATTTGCTGATAAGATTATTTGATTCATATATTTTCTTTGTGTGAATCAATGCTCATATGCTACTTACAAGCGTGACATATATCCCCATGCAACATGTTTCTAAATTGCTTCTAAACAGTGCTCTAAAAACCACAGGATAAAAACGAATCAATGTAGTTAAATGCATATCTTAACGAATAAATATGAACACCAACCCAAATATGTGCCTTGTGGGACTAATTAAGGTACGTATAACTAATATGAGACAGGGGATTCTTAGTAGGCGATTGCATTAACAGTCATTTTAATAATTGATATCATTAAGAAACGATGAGGAATGCATAAATGGTAAAAGTAATGTGACTTCATTATGTAAGAGTACAATCAAAGGAAAAGCATCTAAGTAACTCTTAATTTTCACTAAGAAATACTTATGTTCTGTGTTGAATTACAGGCGCCTTCGGTACTGAAAGGACCTCTTCTATTTAATATTCATAATTACATTTATTTTAAATCGTAACAAAATTGTGCAATTTAGAACCTGTCGTATTGGTTCTGTCTACTCGTATGAATGATAGGTAGGGTTAAACAACATTTAAATGTGGTTAAACCGTATTCCTCATGATTAATCCTCTAATTAATTTTATTATCAAATGATTACCTGTACATGATGAACTCCTCACTCCCTTTTCAAGATATTTCACTATGATATCAAAGCACTGTGTAACAGTTGGCACACGATCACTTGAGAACAACACTGGCCGCAGTCCCGGCACAATCAGCACAGCCGGGAGGGACACGCTCAATTGATTCAATTAGTTCATACTCTTGGAGTATAGGCAAGGCGCGGAGGTGTTCTGTACTCGTCAGAGGAGCGACTGATACTGCTGCCGTATCTTTTATCAGACGCAGTAAGCCGTGCCGCAATGAAACTCATAAGACAATAAACGCTCACTCATTTGGGCCAGATATCAAATAGACACTCGTATCTACATGCCCCGGTTGGTTAAAGAATTGTGTTTATTAGACTGGTCCCTGCACTCGATAAGTAAATGGCATCTTTGTTTTGATTTGGTGTCAACAGTGTGATAAAAACCGTATTTCTGAGGAGTGGTCACGTTGCTAATGAGGATAATTAAGTAATTGAATATCACAGCAAACCGCCAAAGAACCGTGGTTTATAGTACCTATTTTGTGTTTTATAACTGGGAATAATATTATAAGGGTAATAAATCCTATCAAATGGCTAACTTCTAAAATTGACGAGAAATTATTAGTACAGAGATATTTGTATATGTAACTATGTGTAGCAAGTATAGGTAGTAGCCTGCCTTATTAATGATTCTACATATACACAAAAGGGTTTTGTAGCCGGCTGTTGGTCTCTAGTGTAAGTTGACCCCAAGATCCTTAAAAACGCGAACAACTAGTTAAGTCAACAGTGGGGAGGTCTTTGACTGGTTGGCCTATACTGAAAGTGGTCAATTTTGTGAATATATAACAACATTATGGTTGAGTGGCTAAACCAATGACTAAAGGTCTAACAGACTAATTATTTATTGCTAACACTGAATAGGTACCTGACATAATCCCCGTTCGTCAATCTTGGGATTTTTAGCTTATTCAGCGTCAATATAGGCTCGTACTTACTAGTAACGTATCGTATTGTTGGGTCTTACAGAGCCATCCCACAGTCCTACTGCTTTTTCTCTTGGGAATGCGCAGTATATAGTCGCCACGCTGCCCAGTGCGGGTTTGGGACTCCACATACAGAATCTAAAACAAAAGTCTTCTTTCCTGCCCCCCTATTAGGTAACTTGTTTTAAGCTCACCTCAACGTTCACCCACAAATACATCTTGACACCGTGATGCGCGTAGTAACTAAGCGTCGGTAGAGGTCTAGTTTCGTGACGGGTGACCGGAGGGGTGAGCCGTATTAGCGCATAGCGAATAACATCTCTGTGGTCAATAGTTAAAGCGTTAAGGGTTTATTGCATGAAATATATTAGAGCAGGATATGCCGTTTCGCATAACGACGCAAACCTAAATCTCTGTAGGTAAGTATACCTAATCCTGATTTTTTGTTATCTGTCGAAGAAAAAATCAATCCTACCCCTAACTGAAACGTAACCCATGATCGTCCGGAAGTAGCGAGATACCTACGCGCATCGCCGACCCTTTATTGATTGCATGTTGCAAACATTCGCATCCGCATCCGCAAACGCGGAAGTTCCGAATCAATTTCGACAGCTGCATCTGCGTCCGCAAAATTCATTGCGAAGTTTCTGCGGATGCGCATGTAGTGCAAGGCGGGATAGGTACCCGCGCGTGTTAGGTATTTTAATAAATAAATAAATTAAAATGAAATAAATATTAGAGGGCAATCTTAGGAACATAAATCGACCTAGTCCCAAACTGAGCAAAGCTTGTACTATGGGTACTAGACGACGATAAACATACTTATATAGATAAATAAATACTTAGGTAAATACATAGAAAACATCCATGACTCAGGAACAAATATTCGTGCTCATCACACAAATAAATGCCCTTACCGGGATTCGAACCCAGGACCTCTTGCTTCGTTGGCAGGGTCACTACCAACTAGGCTAAAGCGGTCGTCAAATAAGTAAATAGTTGGGGACAATCTTACACAAATCCACCTAGTTCCAAACTAAGCAAAGCTTGTTCTACTTATGGGTAGGTACTAATAGACGACGATTAACATGTTACTTATAGTCTCATATAGATGAATAAATACTAACAAAGAAAACATCCATTACTCAGGAACAAATCTTCGTGCTCATCACACAAATAAATGTCCTTACCGGGATTCGAACCCAGGACCTCTTGCATCGTCGGCAGGGTCGTCTTCGATTTACGTCAGAAGTTGAAAACTCTTCATTTAGTTTCTGTAAACTTCCGCTTTGCCGCAATCACATTCACTCGTGGCAAGAACGACGTCTCTTTTTTAACCAATTTCATGGTCTATTTTGTTCGTAAAGATTACAATTCAGTCGCAACTGAACAATGAACGTGGTTTATTGATGTGTGTTTGTCCCTAAAATCCGTATAACAGCACGTCTATCATACGGCCGCGACATACTCTCGATTTTTCTCGCACTATACCAACCTCTTGTTCTATTCTAAGTGTCCTAACAAGAAAGAGACGGATAGTGCGAGAAAATTCGAGAGAGCTCGCGCGCCGTCGCGTGATAGCCGTGCATAGGGTTACCAGATACTGTTGAACTGGCCATCAGAGAATGATTTATGTTTGACATGCATTTGAATTATTACTCACTTGACGTATATAAACTGTAAATAAGGGACTATTGTTTTATTAGGTTATGGGAAAATTTTACTATTGACCCTTTTATAACGAGTATTTTTCATTTTTGGGATCAGTTTTACAGTTTAATTTGTGTTTCGCAAATATGAGTGCCCAAAAATTGGAACGCTTTAATATTGAGAAGCTACGCGGACTTGACAATTGGCTGGTATGGAAATTCGATATAAACCTGCAACTTACTATGCACAAGCTGCAAGATATGGTGAAAGGCGTCGAGACTCTCCCTGTACCACCTAGAAAAGAAGCGCTGGCTGACGAAATAGCAAGTTATCCAAGGAAACTTACCCAATATGAAGATCGTGACGCATTACTCCAATGTATCATCGGCTGTAGCGTCTCCACGGAACCTAAACGTCATATACTCACTGCTAAATCCGGTAAGGAGATGTGGGATTTACTTCACTCAGTTTACGAGCAGAAGAATGACAGACGACTAGATTTGTTGTACTGTCAGTTGTTCACTTACACGAAAGATGAAGCTGACGACATAGCCACGCACGTTTCTAAGCTGCAGGCATTATGGCAACAACTCAACGACGAATTAAAGGAAGAAGGATCTCTCCCTCAATCATTGTTAATGAACAGGATACTGAACACGTTACCGTCAACATATCTTGAGTTCAAGAATGCTTGGGAGTCCGTGCCTAAGGAGAATAGGAGTATTTCTATTCTTATGGAGCGTCTGCGTCTTCATGAACAGCGCCTCGAAGACCTAGGTACTAACCCTTCCACTTCCTCGTCAACGTCTGACAACGCTCTTTTGTTGAACAAAAAGAAAGTCAAATGTTCACATTGCAACAAGATTGGACATACTAACAAACAGTGCTTCGTCCTCAAGAAATTGAAGAAACGAAATAAGAGTAACGAAACCGTTCAAGATGATGGTGACGCATTCCTATCTCGAATTGACGTCTCAAATTCAGAATTTATAGTCGATTCTGGTGCTTCTCACCACATCACGTCTAACGCCAATTGGTTCAGGAGCTACTCACCTTTCGATAAACCAAGAGCTTTGCGACTTGGAGATGATCAGGCTATGTATGCATACGGCCAAGGAATTATAGATGTCGAAATGTCTGTACAAGGCAAATGGAAACGTGCTCATCTAAACAATGTTTGGTATGTACCTCAAGCTGGACAAAAATCTATTCTCAGCGGGTTCAGCCTTGGACCATGGTTATATAGAGGTAGCTGACAAGGACAAGCGTATCTTCAAAGATAAAAGCGGCCAAGTTAAAGCTGTCAGTATCAGAGATGGTAATCTGTATAGACTTTTGATGAGAGTAACAACTGTCAATGCTTGTGTTGTCAAGGAAGGAACAAGCCTGCAAATTTGGCATGAACGACTTTATCACCAAAACAAAAGACATGTTAAGGAAATCCTTACACGCAACGGTATTAAGTTTTCACCTGATCAATCTGACTGTGATGGCTGTGTATACGGAAAAATGACCAGATTGTCATTCGGTACTAGGCAACATCGTGGCACAAAACCCGGCGATCAAATTAACGCGGATGTCTGTGGCCCTATGTCAGAATTATCACTTGGCGGAAGAAGATACTTCGTTGTATTTAAAGATGACTTCACAAGATTCAGAAAAGTTTACTTCTTAAAGCAAAAATCTGAAGTAGCCAGTGTACTACCTAAATTTCTTGCTGAAATTAAAACTGCTGGTCACGTTGTTAAGGAATTACTTACAGATGGCGGAAAAGAGTTCAATAATGCCGAAGTACATCGTATGACAGAAGCAGTTGGCTTATACCACCGTCTGAGTATGCCGTACACTCCAGAACAGAACGGCGCGGCTGAAAGAGAGAACAGGATTCTGGTTGAGGCAGCGAGAAGCATGCTATACAATAAAGACCTGCCTAAGAAGCTGTGGGCCGAAGCTATTAATACTGCGAGCTATGTACTTAACAGAACTGGACCGACACAGATCGAAGGGAAGACACCATACGAGCTTTGGTACAATAAGCAACCTCATATTGACCACTTACGTATTTTTGGCACAGAATGCTTTGTACATATTTCTAGCCAGAAACGTAAGAAGCTGGACAAAAAGGCTATGAAAGGATTTTTGGTTGGATATTGCGGAGATAAGGACGGCTATCGTATCTGGATACCTGAAAAGAATGACGTAATCATCTCAAGAGATGTACTGTTTAGATCTGAAACAGTTTCTTCTGACTTCTGTAAGCTTCCGTATATATCTGGTGAGCGTGAAGATCACGAAACAACCGAGGTCATTATTACAGAAAACGATTCTTCTCTTCAGGACGATCAAGATGAAGCTGGACCATCCGACACAGCTGAAGATGAAACTCCTCCTGATCTTAATGAAGAAGCAACACATCATTATAATCTAAGAGATAGACTATTGCTTCAAAGTTCCAGATCGAACTGTTGCATCTGTCTCTCTGAAGATGAACCTCAGACTTACAAACAAGCGATGAAGTCAGAGAACCATGAAGAATGGATTACTGCCATGGAAGAAGAGTTGAATTCTCTCAAAGAAAACAACACGTGGATTTTGGTAAATTTACCTGAAAATAGAGAAGCCCTTAGCAACAAATGGGTTTACAAGATCAAAAAGAAGGTTGATGGTTCTATCGACCGTTTTAAAGCTCGACTCGTCATTAGAGGTTTCAGTCAAGAGCACGGTATTGATTACCACGAAACTTTCAGCCCTGTTGTTCGCTGGGATACAATCCGCGCTATGTTAAGCGAAGCAGCTATTAGAAAAATGCATATGACCCAATTCGATGTGAAGACTGCCTTTTTATACGGTGACATCGACGAGGTTATTTATATGAAGCAACCTGTGGGATATGATGACGGATCAGGCCGAGTATGCAAGCTCATCAAAAGTCTGTACGGCTTGAAACAGGCGCCTCGGTGCTGGAACAAGAAGTTCAGTTCCTTTTTGCTGAAATATAGATTGAAGCAAAGTGACTCAGATCCATGCTTGTTCATAAGTCAAGACCGGCAGCTGATCGTCATGATCTATGTTGATGACGGACTGATCTTATCACCAAATAAGACACTTGTGGAAGAATTCCTTAGTGCTCTGACCACAGTATTTCAAGTTCGCACTTCAGAAGTTGGTTGTTATCTTGGTTTGCAGATAAATCAACAAAACGATTGGTCGATATTTATTAACCAAGAAGCATACATAAAAACTATTTTAAAAAGTTATGATATGTGTGATGCAAACTCTGTACTTACCCCGATAGACAAAAGTCAGTTGACAGACAACTGCAATTTCGACACTGACAAGAATGTCAATAATTTTCATTACAGAGAATTAGTCGGAAAATTACTTTATTTATCTATTGTAAGTAGACCCGACATATGTTTTGCTGTAAATGTTTTGTCAAAACATGTTGAGAAACCCGACAAACGCCATTATGCGATTGCGAAGCGAGTATTGCGATATTTGAAGGGCACTCAAAGCCTTGGTATTTTATACAAGGGTTTGTCATGTGAAGAAAATACCTTCGTTGCGTACAGCGACGCAGATTACGCCGGAGATATTGAGACGAGAAGGTCGACTTCTGGCTATGTGTGTCTCGCCGCAGGGGGAGCAGTGTCATGGTCTTCCAAAACTCAAAGATGTGTGAGTCTCTCGACCACTGAATCGGAATTTGTGGCGGCAAGCCTCGCAGCCCAGACGGTTATATGGCTCAGTCGTCTCTACAAGGAAATCCGAGGATACGACGTTATACCGACGGTTTACGTAGATAACCAAAGTGCTATCAAGCTTGTCAAGAATCCAGTGTTTCATTTCAAGACAAAGCATATAGACACGCGGTATAAGTTCTTGCAAGAATTGCATCAGGAGAAGAAGGTCAATGTCCTCTACGTACCTTCGCAAGACCAGGTAGCGGATACCTTTACGAAAGCCTTGCCAAAGGAAAGCTTTCTAAGAACGCGAACCTCACTAGGATTGGTGAGTAAGCCTGATCTGATGTAGGGGGAGTGTTGAACTGGCCATCAGAGAATGATTTATGTTTGACATGCATTTGAATTATTACTCACTTGACGTATATAAACTGTAAATAAGGGACTATTGTTTTATTAGATACAAATTTCAAAAGTCCTGACAAAATTCCTGATTTTCGGCCAAAATTCCTGACACGAACAAATTTCAAAAGTCCTGACAAAATTCCTGATTTTCGGCCAAAATTCCTGACACGAGCTTGTCGCGCTCGTGCTCGCTTGATTTATTTATGTCTATATCGTAAAAAAGATAATTACGATTATTTATAAGTCATTTATGAAACTCCAAAGTACTTGTGGCTTTACCTTTTTTTGTTTTTGTGATTAAAAATAAAAGTTTACAGTGTATAAAATTTTATTGTCATTTATTTGCCGAAAATTCCTGACATTTCCTTTTTCCGGCCGCATTCCTGACATATGTCTAAAATTCCTGACATGTCAGGAAAATTCCTGACATCTGGTCACCCTACGTGCAGGATAAACGTATTTAGTGATTATATTATCTTTGGGTAATCGCTATAATGAGACATGTAGCTTAAATGATACGGCGAAACAAAGGTACTTACGTAAATAAATCATAAGGGTTGAATCACGCGCCGCCGCAGGTCGTGCCAGTCTGTAATAGGCTTATCTCTTCCTTTTGACTAATTTAAATTAGTGGCAATACTTTTGAAGGGTATTCTCGCAGTATATTTAAGTAGTGGTCAATACTGACCTCTGTTCCGTATCATCTATAAATCGCTACGTGTGCCATCATAGTTAGAATTTAGACCAAGATTATCTTGATTCGGTAGTTATTTCTGGTTTTAAAGACAAATACTTACAGATTATTATTTAAAAGGAGAATTTTTCATGAGTGAATTATTCGTCATTCGTTCCTAAAAGGTTGAGTTAAAGGCGTTTTAAGATTGAACTCAAATAACACCATTATTTGACATATGTCATCCATCTGTCAAATTAGACAATCACAGAAGCGCATCGCTCGGCACTCTTCAACTTGCGTTAGAATTTTTGTTGTAAACAATCAATTTGCTTTATTTGTTTTTGCTTAGTATCGCAATAACACAATAAATGAAGATGAATGCTACTAGTCTATATGTTTCTACGTGTCGTCTCATAATACTAGCCGACGCGGCGGATAAGTCTTCGTGGACGGATTTATTTCGTTTAGTCCCATACTTGCGGCAATCTTTGTCCTGTACAGTTTGCAGTAATTTGCTTAAAGAACCTTATACGCCGACAAGCTCTGGTTGCCAGCATCACGTGTGTAAAAAGTGTAAAGGCGGGAGAAAGAAATTAAAACCTTCATGTAGTTGGTGTAAAGATTACGATAATTATGCGGAAAATCTGCAGTTACGGATTCTGCTACAGTGTTATAAGAAGCTGTGTGAATATTTTATGGGTACGGAGGTGTACAAGAGTCTTGTGGAGGAGGACGAGGTGGCGGCGGGCGTGAACGGTGGCACGGTGGCGAGCTCAGGGCTCATCGACCTGATACAAGAGGGCGCGGGGTTCGCTGACGACTATAAGAGCACGGCAGGGCTCTCCAAGTCCGCCTACAGCATCCTACCCTGCGTCTACACAAACTCCGCATCCACACAAACACAAGCTGCCTCCACATCAAGCAACACAGAAACAAGATCCTCTAGTAAAGACTCCCCAAATTCAAGAGCAATGTCTAATGGCTCCCCTCTGTACTCTGTGATGTATGCTGGCTCTGGCAATAAAATTACTATTAAGAGAAAGGCAGTTGATGAAACCGATTCATCATCACCAACTGAACCAGCCCCTAAGGAAAGTAAGGTAAATTAAAGCAACAATGTTGATTTACAAATAAAAAAACAAAAGTAATATTAGACCATTTCGCTTCTAATATTGTAATTAATAGTACTTATTATAATTTAAAGCCCCATTTTACACACACATGACTTGCATTCAAGTTGCAATAGATTGGAATGTTTGATAGATTGTTTAAACCAATTAAACCTCAGTAACCTGCACTGTAATGAAACTTGCCTGCAAGTCTTACACATGTGTAAATGGACCTTAAGTATCTTTTTAATTGCAGTCAAATCAATTGGGATTTAAGAAGCCTTCAAACCGGTCCCGTAGCTCAGCAAGCAGCAAACGGAAAGGTTGCAGATGTGGCAATGCCACTGCTACTCCGGGCAAACTAACTTGCTGTGGGCAGCGGTGTCCATGTTATGTGGAAAGCAAGCCCTGTACAGAGTGCAAGTGTAAAGGCTGCCGGAACCCACACAGGCCTGATGGGATGAAGGTATTTACAAATATTCCTTTGTATTATTTAATGTGTTTAAAAATTAGATTAGTTAATCTACTCTAATTTATTTATTTACTCGTTATTCTAGAAGCTATAGTAATACATAATCTGCGGCAATTTCAAGTGTCTACATATTACGGTTCTAGAAATATACCGATTGTTATTGGTGGGCAATAAAATTACGTGTCATGTATGAGAGAACTGTTTAATTTTAAATTTATTTTTATGACTCTATAAAGCAGCAATAGAAAAACAACTTCTGTGGAAATTTGAACAGTCTAGCGATTGCTGATACGCAGACAGCCCAATGGACAGTGGAAGCTTAGCTTTGGGAACTCAACTCTAAAAAATATCGGGATATGTTTAACGGACCACCAGATATAGTAAAATATAAAGCCAAAAAAATACTTTTTCACTTCTCATGCTCAAAAAGTGCATCATATTAGACTTGGCAAGCGGGGCTAAAGTAGTACATTTGCATGCAGTTAACCACGCTTGAACGTTTCGATGGAGCTATAGTCGGTCAGAGGCGTTTATTTTTTTAATTATTGTAAATTAGGGAATGAAAAACTCCTAATGTTTGAATTGAATTCAGTTTCCTGATTGGTCGATTTTGATGTCTAGCTGTATTCTGTTTAGTAGACAGCAAATACTAATGTTATTTTAAAGAGTTGTGATTGGTGGATGTACCTAATTACATGACATAAGCTATGAAGATTGAGCGGGATAGACTACGCCGCTATTAGACGGTCAGAGGCGTTTATTCGTCTTGTGAATATTTTGTATTGTATCTGTGTCAAAACAGTTTATTAAAAAGAATGGCGCCAAATTGAACAATTTTTTCGCCTTGGTATAATTGTTGAAATTGTGGATGGATAATCTTTGTTTTTTACTATTTTCTCGCAGTCGAAGTGAAAAGTAGAGTGTATAACTCTGGTCTAAAAGCCATATTACCCCTCGAACTATTTCCCCTCACTTCGTTCGGGAAAATATCCATCTCGTGGTAATATGGCTTACTTTAGACCCTTGTCATACAATCTACTATTTACTGCCAAAAATACTAAATGATCACCAAAATTTTTTCTCCATTTTAATATGAAATAGTAACCCAAATTATAACATCTTACTACCCTATTAAAGAAAATGCTATCCAAATAAATCATTGCTAGTCTAAAAATAGTTAAGTGATCACCAAATTTTTATCTCCTATTAATGTGAAATAATAACCCAAATTATAACATCTTACTATCCTATTTAAAAAAACGCTATCCTAATAAATCAATGCTAACCCAAAAATAGTTAGCGTACACCAAAATTGTATCTCCTATTAATATGAAAAAATAACCCAAATTATAACATCTTACTATCCTATTAAAGAAAATGATATCGTAATAAATCATTGCTAAATTAAAAATAGTAAAATAATTTCCTAAATTCGACGGATCTCCGCTTTCCTTTCTAGGACTCAGACCTACGCTTCGCTCTCTACTGATAATCTCCAGCGAGTAGACGCCACCCCGCTGCGCGGGGTGTCTATTTCTGGTCTGAGGGGCACAAGTGAACCCTAACCTAACCGACCTAAGACAAAGTTCGCTCATGACAAGCCATTTTTGTCCGCCCTGATTATTGGCTCCCAATAAACACGGCCGCCATCGCATACGCAGCGCCACCCGCTGGTGGCACTCCGTATGCGATGTTCTTGGCGATGCGATGCGATGTTCTTGGCAGTGGCCAAAAAAGAAACTATTTTACAATGTGCCCGGTATAGAGCTAGGAATATCGACAAATGCGTTGCTGTAATCGATCTGCCGTATTGTTTATCAGGCACATCGTGATAAGCCTGGCCAACTTTTAGGCATATCATGAAATGGCGGCGTTTCACGATATGCCTAGGAATTTCGTGATCTGGCGGATTTTACGATCGGCCGACGACATATACACTCTAGGGGTAGGACAGACAAGTCCACGTGGAAGTAGGGTGTGCTGATTCGGGTTTTGGTATCACTTGTTTTGGCATCATTATATTTTATTTGGTAATACTCATATATTTTATGGCAATCATAGTGGGTTATTTAGGTAGAAGTATTGTATTAATTTGGTCGCAAAGATTTGGTGATCATTTAGTAAATTTGGTGTGCGATTAAAATTTAATGTGCACTTTTTATTAAAACAGCTAGTACTATTGTAATGTTAGAATTAAATTCAAAATTCAAAATTCAAAATATTTATTGCACATAATATTACAAGTAATAAAATGGACCCTGTAAGGGCACAGCAAAGAAGCTTAAGACTAGGTTACATCTAGGTTGTAAGTACTACCTTAATACTAATAGTTCTACCTTGAACTAGATTTATTATTAGGTACCTACTAATTAATTTGGTAGACAATTAGGAACTTTGCTTAAAATTCATTGACATTAAAGTCAAACAAAAAACTATTATAATATGTGTTTACAGAATTTGGAATTGGAATAATAATGCGTGAAACAGAATTTAACATCTCTTCACGCACACTTCATCAAAAAAATCTTGTAGTGTGTAAAAACTATTTTGTACTAAAAATTTCTTTAATGATTTTTTGAATAGGTTAATTGGTTCTATGGATTTGATTGCTTGTGGTATTTTATTAAATATTTTTATACACATCATATGTGGCCCGGAGTGGTATATTTTTAAGCTGGATGTAGGTAAGGCTAGGTTGTTATTGTGGCGGAGATTTAGTGGTTTTACATGACGGTCTTTAGCTTGTGAGAAAAAAACATTATGTGTTTTAACAAAGGTACAGGCTTCTAGGATGTATAAAGAAGTAAGTGTTAGAATGCCGAGTTTTTAAAAATATGGCCTACAACTCTGTGTCCTTTTTATATTAACTAGGATTCTGATGCATTTTTTTTGTAATATGAACATGATATTCGAATTATTTTTGGTGTTCAGTATATTTTTTTGGTAAAAGATCTTAGGGTATCAAAGCATTTTTTGGTGATCATTATATTTGATGCCAAAAATATCTAGTCGTATTTCTTGACCCCAATTATGTATATTTAGACACTAAGTTAATGATTCTAGAGTTCTAAATAATGACTTGAGATATTAATGATATACATATTATTCAAAATGACTGCCATAAAATTAAAGATGGCCGACGGAGGAGGTGTTTCCTATCAAAAACTTAAAGCTATGGACCTCACAAGTACCTGAAAAAAATTTGGTGCTTTTGTCCAGCGTGTCCACATTATCACCTGAAACTGCCCTGCTATAGTAAGTACCTAACACTGAAAGTGTTACCACTCAATAGGGGTGTGGTGTAGACACAAAATTTACTATTATTTGAAAAGAGAGAAGGAAAAAAATGCATTATGACGAAAATCCCATTAACATATCTCAAAAAATTACGAAGCTACAACCGTTTTAATTTTGCTTGTTAGAGGGAGAACACGCTAGCAGATCGTGACGTCACGATCCCCCAGCGTCGCAATTGCTTACTTTGTGATTATAAAATATAACCTATTTGCTTTTTTCTCCATTTGACTTCATTCTTAAGCCTTTTTGAAGAAAATATATCATTATTATATATAATAATAAATCAGCCTTTATACGTCCCACTAGTGGGCACAGGACTCCTCTCATGGATGAGAGGGATCGGGCAGTATTATATATACTAACACATAATTGTAAGTTTAATTTATACTAAAATAAACCGATCATGTTATCTGAATAAATAAAATTTTGAATTTGAATTAATGATTATTATATTTAGTGCCTACACCCATATTGAAAAGAACTTCCAACATCGTAATACCATTTCCTCCTCATAATTCCAGGTGAGACCGCACATACCCCAGCTGGACACACTGCAACTGAATGTGAACTCCAATCCTGACAGTTCCCCATCCTGCTCCGGCTCTATGGACAGCCTCGACCCGGACACCCTCACCATGGAAGCTATGGAGGAGAGCCTCAACTTCAATACGGACCTCAAAACGTCTAACATTCAAGGTACGTGTGAACCTCCATTTTTAAGACCTATTTGATTCATGTATTGAGGAGTGCATGCAATAAAGAGTATTTGTTTTTATTGATTGAGTGAACTGGACTTCAGAAAGTTGTTCTGACGTGCAAGATTTCAAACAACGTTTACAAAATACACTGCAAGTAAAATAAAAGCTAATAAAAATCATCTAATTTCCCTCGTATTTTTTTGTATGAACGATTCGAAACTTCGGAATATAAAGAACTAGCTTCTGCCCGCGATTCCGTCCGCGTGGAACTCGTTTGTATCGCGGTTCCATACAAACTTTCACCCCCTTAGGGGATGATTTCGGGGATAAAAACTATCCTATGCCCTTCCCCGGGACTCAAACTATCTCTATACCAAATTTCACCTAAATCGGTTCAGCGGTTTAAGCGTGAAGAGGCAAGAGACAGACAGACACACTTCCGCATTTATAAAATTAGTATGGATAGTAGGTATGGATTAGTATGGATATGGATTGCATGATTATTTATTTTCAGTATACACAAGTCAATTACAAGAAGTGTCAGCATCGTTGCCGGCTACCATTATGATGGACGAGGAGCTCCCTCAGTCGGAGCCCGACGAGCCCAGCTCGCCGCCCGACTACGCCCTGTCTCCCGACAGCCACGAGTCCCCGCGCTCCGAGCGACACGACCCCAACAGCGACATCGAGGTGGATGTATGACACCCGCTCTCCCTCTCCGCCGATTAGGAGTTAATAATACACATTATACTTCTCTTGTGCTTTGGACATTTTCAATTGGCCAGCCACGAGTCCCCGCGCTCCGAGCGACACGACCCCAACAGCGACATCGAGGTGGATGCATGACACCCGCTCTCCCTCTCCGCCGATTAGGAGTTAATAATACAAATTATACTTCTCTTGCGCTTTGGACATTTTCAATTGGCCAGCCACGAGTCCCCGCGCTCCGAGCGACACGACCCCAACAGCGACATCGAGGTGGATGTATGACACCCGCTCTCCCTCTCCGCCGATTAGGAGTTAATAATACACATTATACTTCTCTTGTGCTTTGGACATTTTCAATTGGCCAGCCACGAGTCCCCGCGCTCCGAGCGACACGACCCCAACAGCGACATCGAGGTGGATGCATGACACCCGCTCTCCCTCTCCGCCGATTAGGAGTTAATAATACAAATTATACTTCTCTTGTGCTTTGGACATTTTCAATTGGCCAGCCACGAGTCCCCGCGCTCCGAGCGACACGACCCCAACAGCGACATCGAGGTGGATGTATGACACCCGCTCTCCCTCTCCGCCGATTAGGAGTTAATAATACACATTATACTTCTCTTGTGCTTTGGACATTTTCAATTGGCCAGCCACGAGTCCCCGCGCTCCGAGCGACACGACCCCAACAGCGACATCGAGGTGGATGCATGACACCCGCTCTCCCTCTCCGCCGATTAGGAGTTAATAATACACATTATACTTCTCTTGTGCTTTGGACATTTTCAATTGGCCAGCCACGAGTCCCCGCGCTCCGAGTGACACGACCCCAACAGCGACATCGAGGTGGATGCATGACACCCGCTCTCCCTCTCCGCCGATTAGGAGTTAATAATACACATTATACTTCTCTTGTGCTTTGGACATTTTCAATTGGCCAGCCACGAGTCCCCGCGCTCCGAGCGACACGACCCCAACAGCGACATCGAGGTGGATGCATGACACCCGCTCTCCCTCTCCACCGATTAGGAGTTAATAATACACATTATACTTCTCTTGTGCTTTGGACATTTTCAATTGGCCAGCCACGAGTCCCCGCGGTCCGAGCGACACGACCCCAACAGCGACATCGAGGTGGATGCATGACACCCGCTCTCCCTCTCCGCCGATTAGGAGTTAATAATACACATTATACTTCTCTTGTGCTTTGGACATTTTCAATTGGCCAGCCACGAGTCCCCGCGCTCCGAGCGACACGACCCCAACAGCGACATCGAGGTGGATGTATGACACCCGCTCTCCCTCTCCGCCGATTAGGAGTTAATAATACACATTATACTTCTCTTGTGCTTTGGACATTTTCAATTGGCCAGCCACGAGTCCCCGCGCTCTGAGCGGCACGACCCCAACAGCGACATCGAGGTGGATGCATGACACCCGCTCTCCCTCTCCGCCGATTAGGAGTGAATAATACACATTATACTTCTCTTGTGCTTTGGACACTTTCAATTGGCCAGCCACGAGTCCCCGCGCTCCGAGCGACACGACCCCAACAGCGACATCGAGGTGGATGCATGACACCCGCTCTCCCTCTCCGCCGATTAGGAGTTAATAATACACATTATACTTCTCTTATGCTTTGGACATTTTCAATTGGCCAGTTACGAGTCCCCGCGCTCCGAGCGACACGACCCCAACAGCGACATCGAGGTGGATGCATGACACCCGCTCTCCCTCTCCGCCGATTAGGAGTTAAATAATACACATTATACTTCTCTTGTGCTTTGGACATTTTCAATTGGTGAAGGTTTTTGTGGTTGCGCTGTTGTTCGCGAACGTTTTGGGTTGGTGCAGTTGAGGAAATTACATACATACGTGCCGTTTGACAAGACATAGTACACATGTACTTTCAAATTTGGATACAATCTTGTCGACATCTCAATCTTGAACGACATCAACACTTGGCTCGACAGCCAAAGTATTCCTTAAGCTCCTATGACCACGCGTACAAAATTTTGTACAAATTTCATAATTGACTAAAATTTTACTGAATGTCAAAAAGTTCCTAATTCAAAAGCACTAAAGCGTACCCCGGGTCTCAGGAGGTACTTGAAAGATAGTTTAACTGGTTGCAATTGTAAAATAAACTTAAATTAAAATTCCTATATTTGCACCTTTTGGACTATTAACTCCTTGGAAATAATGCAACTCAAGTGACCTATTTGATAAGTATTTAATAAAGAAAAAAACTTTATTGAAACAAAGTAGACCCTATTTCGTTTGAATAAAGTTGCTAATGAATATCTGTATTGTCGACAGTACATTAAATAAAAATGGCAAGATAGCCGTCACTAGACTACTAAATAGTGTTACTAGTGTTATTGGAAAGATGCTGCCAACTTCATTTTTATTTGTTATTTGTATATAGTAGCTAGGATGTAAGCGAATCTTTAGTTCCAATAGTAGGTTCATAAATATAGTGTGTAAATAGTCGCCTTGTTTTGGTAAAACCAGCTTTAGATGTTGCATTGAGTAATCATAATTATGTACAATGTTATGTCTTTTGTCATACAAAATCTTTGGCGCTTATTAAAGTTTTTAATATTAGTCAACGAATTTACAATTGTCTTTAAAAAAATAACATTTTCCATAAATCAAAGATTTTTCCAATATATTGAATATTATAATTTATGTCTTTGTAAATGTAATTCCGGTACTGGTTTCAAAAGTAACATCTCATTTTCTTGGACGAATTTATACTCGTGCCCTTAGACTTGGGTTGACTGTAGCGCGGAAATCATCGTGCGAATGGGGCCATAAAAATACGTTGGATTTCTCGCTTACACTAATATATTCATAACTGAAACGAGCAAGCGAGAGGCCGAAAGCAAGGTGTTCGACATGATATATTATTCCCTCGGTACAATGACTTTGGTCCTAGAATAAGGTCACATTGAGATGTGTGATCCTACAAACAATATTCAATGATATTTTGTAAAATTAGTTCCATGGAAATGAGGCCTTAAGCCTTCACAGGCTGGCGCGGGCAGGCCGCGGCGGTCAATAGTAAAACTTGTCAATAAGGTCTACGAGATTTGGGACTGTTCTTTTGACAGTTCTAATATGACGTAAAGAGTGATGTAGCTAGAGTAAATCGATTGTCATAATATCCGATTACGATTGATGGTTGCTAATAGAAGGAATCGATTGATTACTGTGTAATAATTATTTTTAGGAAATCAAATAAAGAGCCTATACACAGACGTCTGCTAACAAAAGTGTCCCGTAAAGGCGTTACGAATGCAAAGACCCTAGATTCTTTAGAATACGTGTTTGGATCTACATGCAAAATTGATTTAATATATTATTCCTAAGTAAATTCATGAACCATGTGAATTGATGTGATTTTAATTCGTATTATCGTGACAGTAATTAAATAATACATTGTTATTTTCCTATTCACAATTACTTGATTCATACCGATTTATTTCTAAATGGACAGACTCCAATCGATTGAAGCAGTATAACACTAGAGTCTGGCTAACGAAACGTGAGACTGAATATGACCGCGAAATTTAAAAATATAGCTATGGTATCCTTGAATGAACAAAGATTTAACAAATTTAATACTTTCCCCATTCATTATTAGAAAATATTAACTGTACTAGTTGATGCAAAACTATTCAAACTGTTTAATCCTTGATACCAAGGTGATATTTTTTAAATTTCGCGGTAATTTTCAGTCTCACGTTTCTTTAGCCAGACTCTAACTTAAAAAAAGTCGTAGGACGTAATTGTTCGCATACCGAGTTTTCAATGCTAATTTCTGCACAAATAAACCGTTAAAAAATATTACAATCATTTTATACATGATAAAAAAAGCTTGCATGGAGATTGAACTTTGTTTCGGAACTCGTAAGCTATTGAAACTCTTTTTTATTATTTCGATGAGCAGTGAAAATTTACGTTATATGGGTGTCGCGATGTGTCAAAAGACCAGTCCCAAATCTCGTAGACTTGCAGCCGTCAAATTCACCATTGACCGCCACCGCAGGCCGCGCCAGTGTGATTCAGGACGAATATCGACCAGAGATAGGGTGCTATTCCACTTGTCGAAGACCTTTGTCCAATGTGTATTTGCGTCTCAGATTTTGCTTAAAGAGTGTGTGAGACGCAATGCACATTGGACAAGGATCTTGGACAAGTGGTACAGTCTGCATCAAAAGTAACTGGGCAAACGAAGACGTCAAAAGTCTTTATTAAAAGGGAACAAGAGCTTTCCAATGAGTTTTTCGGAACTTATGTATGGAATATGATTTAATATTTACCGTTAGCTTTTCGGTGAAGGAAAAACATCGTGAGGAAATCTGCTTACATCTGCGAAGAAATTCAAAGGTGTATGTGAAGTCCTCAATCCGCACTGGGCCAGCGTGGGGACTACTGCCCGTTCCCTCTCATACATGAGAGGAGGCCTGTGCCCAGCAGTGGGACGTATATAGGCTGATGATGATGATGATGAAGAGCTTTTGAAGACGTCAATTGCGCAGTTACTTTTGATGCAGACTGTACCACCCTAATGGTATCCTGCTGTTTCGGCAAAATATTTTTCGCCAAATTTCACTTCCCACAAAACTTATGGCAGTAGTTTCATTTCCCAAACGAACAAATAGCACATTTTTGTTTCGCATTTTGTTCATTTGGTCAAAATATCATCTGGCATAATATTGCTTTGTCAAGTGTTATTAAGACAAAAGTTTATTAAGCAAACACTTTGTTCGGGCTAAAATTGCTTTCCAAACCAAACATTTGTTCAAATTTTCATTTCGCACGTTAGGTATCAGGGTGGAAAAAAATGGCTTGTCATAAGCGAACTCTGTTTTTGGTCGGTTAGGTTAGGGTTCACTTTTGTCCCTCAGACCACAAATAGACACCCCGCGCAGCGGGGTGGCGTCGATTCGCTGGAGACTCGATGAAAAGAGCGAAACCGACTCGGGGCTTGCTTGCATGCGTGCTGCTTATTTGCGTTATAATATATTGTTACCTAAGTACCTATAGTACAAAAGAACATATAAACTTAACTGTAATATCTAAATCAATGGAATTTGCTATGTAAACAAACAATGTATTGAAATTGTCAATTAATGTAAATTTCAGTATGACGGTTTGTTTACATAGTTAGCAAATTCCATTGATTTAGATCTTAAATTATTTACTTTTATTTTTTTACAAACTACCCGCTTATCAAAATATGTGATATGATCCAAATCGTATGCCATGCAATAATTTGGAAAACGAATGTTATGCCAAATAATACGTTTGACCAAATGAAACTTGACTATGTAAAACTTTGCCAAACAATAATTTGCGAAGTAATATTTTGCCATAGGAGATATTGCCAAGTGATAAAATGCGAAACAATAATTTGACTAGTGATTTTTAGCCAAATGATCATTTGGGAAACATTTTTTGGGAAGTGACACTTTGGGAAATGATTTTTGCCCATACAATAGAGAACCCACCCTAATACATGTTGACGTGCGAGGTGTCAAATACATATATGAAATCACAGCTTAGCACATCTCTGGTGCAGACTCACCCTAATACATATAATTTTACTACTAGTTTTACTATATTGCAGTAGACAATTCTATGACATTTTATTAGAACTCTAGATTAATTAAAAAAAACTTTTTAAAGCATGGGCTTACGTAGGTTTTATTCAATTATAAGGCATAATTTCCTACGTTTGTATGTGATGTGTAGCTGCAATGCAGTAGGCTGTAAGCAAAGTTCACTGCTCAAACAAAATGGACCGTATTGCAAGGTGAAATTATACTGTTTCCTTTTCATAAATTGTAATATGTAAACAATAAACATAATTAGAGAAAAAATTGGGAAAGGTTGACCAATATTCGAGGGTGAAAGGAATTTTTCTGAGTAAGCCCAAATAAATAGTTTGCGAATTTAGGTTAATTATCAGCAGAAAAAAACATAATTCCAGAAGCAATCTATTCTTTATACATCGATGTTCAGTCAAGTGCAAAAATATGTATCGAGAAAAAAGTTTCAACAACAAATGTTGAACATCCCTTATTATTTGCATATCCATAAATTGTGTCATTTATGTTTCTCTGGGATGTCTTGAATAATATGCTCGCATAAAAATAATCAGTATAATGGTACCTCCCAACTCTTCATAATCAAGTATCAGTTTATACTTTCAATAACATGGATTGCATCAAATTATTATTATACATATAAACATAAAACATTTCATAAAAATATATGAACAGTCATTTCAAAAATATGGTCATACGAAAGGTTTCAGTATAATTAGTGGGTATGTAGCCTTCTTTTAACTGGATCAAGTATGTAAGCAAAGGTACTGGCTAGAACTCTTTGATTGACGTTGCATGAAAGCAGTACAGACTTGTCATTGTATACATCTGTCTCACGTTTAAGACTTTATCATATGTACCAAGTCATTTTAAACATATATTACGGTTAGAGATTGAAAAAACTGGGCAAGCGTGCAGCGCAAGATCATTGTGGGGTTCCGTATCGACTACAATAAAGTAAATGAACTTCACGATTATGCAAGGATTTAATTTTAGCTGCGGCATTTAAATATTGCTTGCATTATGAAATGTACGCTGTTAGAATATAAAGAATAGGGCGACTGACTATAATACACACTGAAACAGTTTTCCTTAAAATGCTTTTTTTTCTACATTGGCAAATTTTAACCCCTTTAACTCTGAAGTTTATGACGCAGTTGCAAGTTGATTTCGCAGCCCTTCAAAATTTCACTTAGCTTTCGCATTAAAATGCAAAAATATGATTCGAAAGAATCCTGTCATAAATCAGTTATGAAGTTATTACCTATTTCACTGGAATAAGAGCATTGGACCATATGTGATAGTCCATATTGAAGGACATTAGGGGCGGTAGGGGTTTACGCTTTTTAGGTATTACATAACTCCAATACATATCAAAAATAAACAATGGTCGTAAGCGCTCGCCGCCCTTTCAATATGGACTCTATTATTATTATTTAGTAATTTTTATGTACAGTCAGCGTCATATAGTACGTAGCAGTCTAGATCATAATAATTCATAATTCATTTATTATTAAAAACGTATTTTACGAAATAATGGCTTAATACTAAAATATGGAACACACTTGAAAACTGACCTTTATTTTAAATGATATAAGATTAAATCTCGGTCCTATGATACAATGGATGAGGTGAGAAACTAAATAACATGACGAAACATATTAACACCTCTGTATGTACCTATGTTTTACGAATTAAATGATTTGATTGATTGATTGAAACACGTGTGACATTGACATAAGATTCAATTTAGCTTGAAGACTGATTACAAGTTATGACACTTTTGGATGACGAATTATTTGGATACTGTAAGTAACTACTTTTACTATATGACTGTATAGTTAGCAGCAGTCAAAGTATCCAAATAATTCGTATCGTTTGTATGACGCTGACGGTACAGTCAAGTGTAAATATGGGCGCATACAACTTACTCATAAATATGTCCCATAACAGTACACAAGTGGTTTAAGGAACAACATAAGCGGATTAAGGTTGTGGTACTTATTTATGAGAGTATGTTATCGATACATTTTTTTCACTTGACTGTACCTACCTATATTTTGCACATGACAGTATGCGGGTAAATTACAAAATAAAGGAAATGTTTTTCTTTAAAATATTTATTGCTGCTTAAATTACTTTTTGTTACAATAACAATATACTGTAAGGGTAATGGCAAGTATCTAGTAACGTGTGTTACCTTCATTGTCAATCACAGACTGCAAACGGTTTCTCATGGAACGCACCATATTTCCGCAAACATCACTACCAATAAAACTGTCCCAGATGTTTTGAACGTGTGTTTTTAAATTATGTTTGGTTCTAACTTCCGACGGATCCCACGCCTGTACCATCAAACCCCATAGATTCTCTATGGGGTTAGAGTCGGGAGATTTTGGTGGTAATTTTATCAAGTTTAAGCCAGCTTGATCTTCTATCCATGATTGTACCACAATCGAATTGTGGACAGAACTATTGTCTTGGATGAATGTTATTGGGCCACTACCGAATACCACCGCAGCTGTTGGAACAAGCACGTTTTTTAGAATATCTTTATAATCTACACCTTTCATTCTACCAGACACTTCCACCAGTTCCCCAGGTCCGCTAGCTGACATCCAGCCCCAGTACCCAACTGATATTCGTCCACTTCTGCGATTAGGAATAATGTTTCTTTGGTCATACCGTGTACCCTTTTCTCTCCATAAATAGAGGCGGCCATCTTTTGCAGAGGTAAACACTTTCTCATCCATGAAAATTACGTTTTCAAAATCGTAATTCAAATATTTGTTAGCGAAATTGAAACGCAATCTTTTGTGCCTGTCGGTCAGTATTGGTTTCTTGGCCGGAATGCGACATTTGATGCCAGCGGCATGTAATCGACGGCGGACAGTGTGGGTCGACACACCATAGCGAATGGCATACGTCGAAGTGGCGATATTGGACATCTTCTATTAGGAGATGATCTTGTGCAGTAGTCGTTTTCCTCGGTCTGCCAGTGGAAACATGGTTCACTATTCTTCCTTCCCCTTCCCACCTCTGTACCCACAACTTCGCCGTCTTCCATGAAATACCTAACTCGTCTGATATGTCCAGAATTGAAGCACCTTCTTCTCTCAACGCAATGATACGGTGTTTAGTATGATCGACTATACGTGACATTTTATTATCATAACAGGTTTAATAGACGATTTTAATAAACCCAACATAAAATTAAATTGCAATCAGGAATATGGTTTCCCTATTTTATTTAACAATAAGCAAAACTGTCATGAGGAAACAACGTTTTCCCGTAATTTCTGACTGAAATTATTTTTAGTTGTTGACAGATGCCAAATAAATACTTGTAACTAAATAGTAGTGATTACTTTTCATAGAACACCTTATTGCTGACTTAGTTGTCCATGTCATTTTGCAAAGTTTAGGAAGATATATTAATGATGAGATATATTATAGCCTTTTTATTTATTGTTTTCACTAGTACATATTTTTGATAATGATTTGTAAAAACGTAGCATTGCACCGTTGTGTAAATATCAATAATTGAGTTATTATTTGAATGCATATTTTTAAATCATCAAACTAAGACATAATAATGATGACAAAGTATAACATATATTTCATGATCACTTTACTAAGGTCGTACTTTTGCAGTACTTTTGTATATACTTATTTATACACTTGACTGTTCCTACATTGATTTGAGCGTGATAGATTGTGGTACATTCTGTTACATGTCGTTGTACCGGCCTTCAAGCCAGAGACAAAAGTGCACCGTTCAGTGATGCACCGTTGTATTGGAGCTGTGATAAACGTCACTAGTTGTAAAAACCGCTTGTGATGTTTTCAACATTGAAATATTATCCTTGTGCATTTCACGTCTTGCGTTGTCTTTTATTTATATCCGTATCAAAGCAATGTAAGGAAGGTACCAATTCGAGACCATGCAATATTAAGAGTGCTACGCCGTAGCGCGTAGCAACAGTTTTCCGCTTTGTAGCGGAAGTAGCTTGTAGATGCATGACTCATATGCGAGTCGTTGGCATTATCGAATGGGTTGTATGTGATCACATTTAGTGTCTTATAATCAAGTCTTGCGGATTATTTTGTTGCCTCAAATACTTATAATAATATGGTTAAATCAATTGTTTCCACTCCTATATTGTAATGTCTAGACATTCGTATACCAATGTAAATAATTAATCAGACTCTAAAATCCAGTACCTAATATATTAATGTTGGAAATCGGATATTGTAAATATGACGTAATAGGCTAATACAGCACTCAAGTACAAAGAAATGATGTAGAGTATGATGAAATTCTCAATAATTTTCACATTTTCTTACCATTATTATCTCGTCATTAGGGAAATAAAATAAAATATTTTGTGTTACTTAATGACTTTTATTTTAATCTTATATCTAAGTTATTAACATAAAAATGTTGCGTATACCTTCCCTTTTTTCCTTATTTCGATTCCTTAACCTATTAAGATAAAAAAGCTTATATCGAAGGTCTTTTCAGGGTGATACTTATTCAGATGAGTTGATATATATACAATAGTGCACTCTATCTAACCTGCTTATATAATGACATACCCGCTGAAGGACCCAGTGTTACATGGAGTACTTAATAAACTAAAAGTGCATGAAAGATTTAATCCTTATTTTATCAAATTTTCACTGGCTTGTTTGCTACCAGTGGAATCCCATACTCTGTCAAACTCTCTCTTCAAGGACTTCACCACGGATGGTTCCGATGTGAGTAGCGTGGCGTCCCTATTGCAGTTGACCCGAGCCGTCTCGTAGTCCAGGGAACCCATTACGGCCACTGCCTCACCGGTCACCGCCGCCGCGTCCACCAAAATATACTCGTGTTCCAAAGGCTGTAGCGACTTAAGAACTTTAACCTCGATCCCATGTCTATTCAACCTCTGCGTATCAAACTCGCTGTTGCTATGCACTATAACCCGAACGTTTACTTTGTTCCTCTGCGCCCCGATGAGGCACTTGGCTATCGTGTCACTCTCCAGGTCGGGGAGGCACACGTCGATCGAGCAGTTCGCGTGCACTATCACGTAATAGATACAGAACAGGTTGTTTAATCCAATTTGCTTCGTTTGCACGTCGTCGTTGGCTCCGTACAGCAACACTTCGTTGATCGGAATATCGTGGCGTCTTTTATTGAAAAGATTGCTGATTTTCAAAAGTCTAATCGCCACTCCACCCAATAAAATAGATCCGCTAGCGCAGACGGCGGTTTTCCAGTTTGGTGCATTCATTTTAGGTAATAACTAGAGCAAAACTCAATCTCCAAGCACCTTCACAACCACTGTTCAGCTAATTTATAGTTTGCCACTGTCATTACATTTCCAAACTACCCTCCGGCAAAAATATCATGAAATATTCTAAATATCCAGAGTTTATTTTTAGGGTTCCGTAGTCAAGAAGGAACCCTTATAGTTCGCCATGTCCTGTCTATCCGTCCGTCTGTCTTCGGCTTAGCTCAGTAACTCTTACTACTAGAAAACTGCAATTCGGCATGGGGCTAGGTAGAATAAAGCCCGACACGCACTTGGCCGATTTTTTTCAACTATGAATATGAACAATTTCTTGTTATAATGAGTCCCTAACCTCGCGGTAGCGAGTACTTCAGTGACTCGCAATGTTGGGAAGAAAGTTTCTGGTTAGGTAATTCTTAAATGTTACCTGCTTAATATATAAGAGCTTCCTTTTTATGTTTGAGAGTGAAGTAAAGTTAAGATCTAAGTTATGTTGGTGTTGTTTGTGAGTGTTAGACATGCGCGTTAAAGGACAATGCCGCCTAAGATTAGTGCGACAGGTCGGCACATTGGATAGGTAGGTAGCTCGAGATTGCACGATCTGGGAATTCTAGATGAAATACCTATGGAAATTTATTTTTTGGAGCAGATCAGGGCTTTTAAGTACACCTGTCACTTCTTATCCTTTTCAGAAAAACCACATCCAACATATGCCTTCTATCAGATAGCGAGCTGATTTTGTAAATGCTTAAAGCTGCAAACGCACAGAGAGCGGTGGCAGGGCGGCGCGGCGCGGTGCGGAGGCGGTACCGGTTGTAATGTTCGAACTACTTAATATACGAAAGGGTCCGCACAGAAAACCGCGCCGCGCCGCGCCGCTCTTTGCTGACCGTTTCATATTAGCTCGAACATTACAACCGGTACCGCCTCCGCGCCGCTCCGCCTACGCTCTCTGTGCGTTTCGGCCTTAAGACGTGCATTGTAATTAAGAAAATTAAGCCGAATATGGGCAACCAGGGGAAATAATTCGTTTAGTTTTGTAAATTGGTACCATTATACTAAAAGTCCTCGTGGGTGAGGGCTGTGCTGAGGGTGTAGGGGGGGGGGGGTTGAAGGTACCTTTTTTCAGATTTTCGTAGATATCTCGAATATCTGTACGAAAAGCGTTATGATAACTTCAGACAAAAGTTTCTACATAAAATTTCCTACAAAATTGGTCATAAATATTTTTACTCTACGATCAATTCAATACTTTGGGAGCTACAGGATGTTAAAGTAAACAAAGAGATAAAAAAATATTGATTTAAGACAACGTCGTTTTTTCGTAGTTGTTCATCATAATTCATTTTGTCACCTGCTTATCGAACTTACAATTCCCATGTCGATCCATTGAGAATTTCTAAACAAAACAAACAAATAAAGCTGCAAAACCACTGATTTCTCACACTGACATAGTTGTTTCTCCGGGAAAGAGTGCTAACTACGACCTGGTGATGTATAGAACAAGTGTAGGGTCTCTCCGCGCGACCCCCAGAAAAATCTGACATTTCAAGATTTGCCTCGTGGTAAAAAGTTGTAGTACAGCCTGGCTAAACGTTCAGACCTAGGTCAGGGGTGCTCGACCAAATGTCATAGACAACCGCGTGCAGTTTTTGATGACCAAAAAAAAAACGACACGACAAGAAAATAAGTAAAATCATTTTATAGGAAATTTTATGTAGAAACTGTTGTCTGGAGTTATTATAACGCTATTCGTACAGATATTCGAGATAGAGATAGAGTACCTTCAACCCCCCCCCCCCCCCCCCCCCACTTTACACCCTCAGCACAGCTCCCACCCTCGAGGACTTTTAGTATGCTCATCTGGACACGACAAGGTATAACTGTACCAATTTTCAAAACTATACGAATTATTTCCCCTGATTTTATTAATTTTCTCAACCTATTGTACGAACTCAGCTTCCTAGAGTTGCTGTTACTAAAAGTCAAAAGTAAGACGAATCTTTTTTGTCTCCTTCCAAACCTGTTAATGTGGACGTTATAGCGCGGTGACCTCATTATTTCCAAATTACCTCTTACAATAGCATTGTACAACATGAATAGTTCAGTAGCAGGTTTTTTTGATATTATTACCTACATTCCTGATCACAAATCCCAACAATTTGAAGCTTTCAGGATTAGGTACTTTGTCAATATGGTCGGAATTTTTTGTTTACGGGCAATGTGAATATGCTATATAAACTTTTTATAATGCACAGAAAAAGTTTGTAACTAATATCCTTTTACCAACATCTGTGCACCCGTCAAAAACAAACAATTGAAGGTGCCGTATTGACACTTTCTTTTATAGCAATTTAACAATGTATTTTTAAGAAAGTAGTATTTGGCTGTTCAATTGCGTGTATGTCGTTGTTTTTCGTCTCTTGACATTAGTGCTTTGATCATAACGATGTCTCAGCCGAGAAACCGCCGGCGACGTCGAGGGCCCGTGAGTCGCCGAGGGCAACAGCGGCGCCCCGCGCCGGCTATGTGACATGCGATGTTAAAGAAAACTATGGCAATAAGAGCACGTATAAAATACCGAAAAATATCCGCTACGATTTAGAAAATGCTTTAGTGGGGGTAAGTGTTTATGACAGTTAACTGCTAGGTTTGTCAATAGTAACTAAGAAAATAATTTGCTACAAAGTGGCAGGCGTCTTAAACTGGAGTGATCGGTGCAGTGCCGTAACTATTTCTGATGTTGGTACCTAATAAGGAACCTAAACCTAGAATAGAATGGCTCATCTCATTGTTTTTTTGCGTAGTTACTGAATTTTTATAGAATCTTCCTTCCTAAGAAAGTTGTAAGAATACTAAAGGACTGTTATCCAAATGTTTGCTCCTAAGAAGACTATAAAGTTGGTAAGGAGCTAAGGAGATGCTGTGCTTAGCAAAAATTCACGTCTCCATACAGCTTTCCCAGTAACCTACTTTAGACCTACCTACTGATGGTTACCTGGCTTTTGGTTTCGATCGTGAGAATAAAAATGCTATCATATTTAAATCACATGGTAAATGTTCAAATGAAATGCTAGTGTAGGTATCTGTGGCACTGTAGCTCCCAAACGGTTGAACCGAATTGAGTTGAGTTTTAACATTGAACATTTTTCTAGTCCTGACCGCCCTTTGCTATCCTAAACCAGATTTTAGTTATTTATTTAAATTAATGTAACTGACAATGTATGATTAATACAAAATAAAGACATATACACCCCAACCCTTGTCTGTCATGATGGTTCTTAAGTATGTGATA
Organism: Epinotia demarniana; assembly: GCA_945867215.1. Lineage (NCBI taxonomy): Eukaryota > Metazoa > Arthropoda > Insecta > Lepidoptera > Tortricidae > Epinotia > Epinotia demarniana. The sequence continues at coordinate 12,593,093 of OX244263.1, forward strand.
GTGTTGGGGGTGATTAAAACGTTTAATTCATTACTCATTACCTATCAAAATCATACTTTTGTTTATTTTTTATATAATAGCTATGCGACGTCTGGTTCGAAGAAATAAAACCGTATCTAGTCAAGAACAAACTGAAGCTCCACACGGGCGGTGCTGTTAACGAGGACCTGGAGCCGACGAGGGAGCCCCGGCGCGCGCCCCGCCTGCTAGACCCAGGTGCTGCTCCCGATGTACGGGCCTCTTCGCTCCGACCACACCAAACACTAACCCCTTTGATGAAATCATCATCATTTTTTCCTTGGCCTATATTTAATTCCATTTAGGTACTTGGGGTCGGCGCCGCAAGCATTTTTCTTCCCTGCCTCTGAGACTCACTTTTTTATCTTCATATCGTCTCTTGTGCCAAGCGATTTCACACGGGGGCACAATTTGAACGCACAGAAATTACTGTCTTCTATCTACTGTCTACTGTTCTGTTCGTTCAAACCTGTTCAAACAGTAGCAGTACTGTGCTGCCCACTGTTCTGCCTCACTGTTCTGCCCACGTTGAAATCGGCATTAGGGATCGTCCTAATACAACGCGACTACGCGATCATCGCAAGCTCGCGACGGTCGCGTAGTCGCACAGTCTATTTAACATTTCCTTGGCCTACCTCGTCTCTTACGTCCATCCATATTTTTACCTAAGTACAGTCGCTATCAGATATATCGGAGCGGTCAAAGTGCTCACAAATATCTGAACTCGTCTCTATTGTCGAGGCATTAGATACGTGTTCAGATATTTGTGAACACTTTGGCCGCTCTGATATATCTGATGGCGACTGTACATACAAGGTATTCTTTTGGTCACAATGTTTTTCATCTCTCCGCATTACGTGCCCGTACCACGCCAGGTGATTGGCTCCTACCCAACATATTATATATAAAAAACAAAGCCTCTGATAAATGAAATGTGTTTCGGCCCTTTCTTTTACCAACACAGATGTCAAATTGACAGATAATGGCAAACGAACTTGTATAATAGGTTTGTTGAACGTTTATGAATACGGCCAAAACTAACCCTCCGGCCACGTGGTCCTACCGCTTCGTCCTACTGATCGGACCACATGAACTTTTTTTTCCTGTTGGTCCTACTGACTAATCGGACTACGCGGACTATTTATTTTTAAGGCCACATGGTCCCACTGATCGGATGACGTGCACTTTTGTATTCCGCGTAGTTCGATTAACTAATCGGACTACGGACACTGTCGTTTTGTTGGACCACGTGGTCCCACCGAGTTTAGAGGCGTAGTCCCTGACACGGAAATTACGCGGAGGGCCAGGTTTTCATTCGCAATTTACCTGCATTTGGGTTGGAAAAACTAACTTCAATGGCTCACCGACCTAAAGCACCGAGGCTTGGCGTCCGATACGAGTTGTCCCGATCTTGCCTTTTGCTACAGCTACAGAAAACACTAGTAACTAGAGTAACTAAAGTACTATCATCAAGCCTAACGTTAGAAGGCAATATACCTCAGATCATAAAATAGGTACTATAGAGCGGACAAGCCGCCGGCGGCTGTGTCGCACATGTCAGCTCATTGGGCATACTCCGCCATACATTCACCGTCCGTTGTCCACCGAGATAGTTTCGTTTTTAGCCAAAATGCCGAGTTGTGCAATAGTTACTTGCAAACATCGCAGTGATTTGATTAATTTCCACATCAATGGGATCGCTTTTCACAGGTAAATACTATAAATACTATATTTCAAATAAAACGAAGAATTCAAGAACTTGCGAAAGGCATATTCAATACAAATGGCGCGGCATGTCCGATCTCCTACCCTTGCTCGAATCGCCAATGTTTCATGATCAGGATTTGCAGATTCGCCTACCGGCAGCCAACTGCAGGCGCTCCTCGCCAACGCGGCCCGCAGCATCGAGAGCGCCGTGTCCCAAGCCGCCCTCGCCGCCCAGACCGAAGCCGCTAAGCCCAACCAACTTTCGTAAATTACTGCAGGTACGGTCAGTATTACATTATGTTTATTATCGTTATCGACAAAAGAAACCGCATTGCGTGTCGTAGGTAATAATGATTGTGATCAGGATGAAGAGTAAGGCCATGTTTGCGTTCGGCCTCACTTAAAATAGCTGTGGTTTAGGTACATAAACGCAGGGGCCTTTCTAGCCTATGTACGCCCGTGTGCAACCATTACCCTAGCCCCCTCTAGGAGGCCAGCGCGCGCGGCGTGTCGCGCTCGGCGCCGCCTAGGATTGCTCGCTGCCCCCGTGTGCTTGTACGCGCTGGCTGTTCCGCCGAAGCCGCCTCTGCATAAGGCACTTGTTCCACCGCCGGCGAGTAGCGAGTACTCTCATAGTAATTTTTACTCGCTTTTATTCGCGCGAAGGCCGTTTGATGCAATATGCTGGCCCGCAGGTTCGCGCGATGCACAGGAGTAAGAATCACTCACGTGTATGTTTCTATTTATTCATGCAGCCTGTGGGTCAACTATACGCAGAGAGTGTACAAAGACCTTCGCGTTCAATATAATAACTTAATACGGGTTCCGGGTGAGATGCCGATGAGACTGCCGCGTTACTGTAGCGCGTCCGGCATGTTTGCCGAGGCGCGAACTGATGGTTTTGCTGCAGTTATAAGGAAGAGAAGTGCTGAGATTATGTCTCTGCTGCGCGGCAGTCCCAACCGTATCCTTAGCGTGTTCGTAAACCGCTGGGAAAGCCCCATGCTAGCCCGTTGGACGGCAATGCACGTGGGTGGAAATGTATAATTCATTTCATAGGTGGTTACTGACTTTAGATTATAGGCAAAATATTGTAACAAGCTGTAAACAAGCTGAATGGACTGTTGTCTGAAATAAACGATTATTATTTAATAATAATAAAAGCTATATTCAGAGCAATGACTCGTAGTTGCGTGTACAAGAGGCAACCGGATGGCTCGCGGTATTTGAGCTTCCAAAGTGTTGTGAGCCCGCCCTGTGCAACCCTAACTGACCCAACTTTGACTTTTACTTCAGGTTACGTTGCGTCCATGTTACGATACGGCCTCATTATTTGGGGTAATTCTAGCAGTGTTATTTGCCAAAAGAAATGTGTGCGAGCCTTAAGTGGAGTAGGACGGACGTTTAGAATCATGTAGACCACTCTTTAGGAATTTTGACCTTTTAACCTTCACCGGTTTGTATATCTAGGACGCTGGAAAATATAATATTTTTAAACAAGCTATTCAAGGATACCCCACTTTACGTGTAGGGAGGGGAGGTACGCTAAGAGATTCAACATTTTATTCTATCGTGTTGTGACGTGATTGATTGAGGTTTTGTAGTAGGAACGGTAACTGAGGTAAGCCGCAAACGGACAGACGGACATGGCGAAACTATAAGGATTCCTTGTTGACTACGGAACCCTAAAAGGCTTATTAAGTACCTTTATTCGATGGTCTCAGTTACCCGACGACAAGCGGACACGTCAACCAGCAAGGAGTACTCCTGCGCCACCACAATTAACTCACAACTACCAACGGAATACCTACGCAATAAAACAGGTATTTATTGCACTTACCAAAACATATTCTATTAAGTAGTTTCTAGATTAAAATACCACCGTACACCGCGATACGTCAAGTCATTCCCCGTACAGCATGTGTAAAAAAAATATAGAGCGTGACCACAATGTTAGCGTACATAAATCTATTTTTTTTGAACGCAATATAGCCAAAAGAAGACTTGTATCGTTCCAAATTTTATTTATTATAGAGTAAGAAAATGTGATTCCTGAGTACGCCTCTAATCTGCGTGTAAACTTATCGAGCGTAACCTCAACCTCTGTACAGTATTTTGGCACTAATCATTTTTGTGCTTTCATGATGGATGGTGGCTAGTGGATGGGGTCAGTTCAAGAAGCGTCCCCGCCACCACCGTTGACTCGCAATCATCAACAGAACCATCAGACAGTCCATCGTACATCGGAACAGGTTCGTGTACCTTTACAAAGGTAAACTTTTTTACCCGGCTGCCTCAGAAGGAGGGTTGTGTTTTTCGAGCGTAGGTACTTATGTTAAGGTTGTCTGGAACAGATCGCTCTTCAGCGATAAGACCGCCTGTTGTCTACCTCTTCCTACATTTTATTGTATTATTTCTCTAACTGCTTTGTTTGTGTGAGGTGTGCAATAAAGAGTATTGTATTGTATGTATGTGGACAAGAAAATTATATTTCAAGGGCCATCCAAACAGCTTGATGGATTTTGACATATGAGGTATCGTTGGATTCTTCATAATTGTGTGAGTGGCATAGGCTATTATACTATGTATTTGAAAAAAAAACATGTGGTTTTTTCAAATCTTTGATTTCACATGTTGCATGACTTATATCATTATCATTGAACATAATTTATTGCAATTTGAAAATTATTTGCTGGATCTCTATATATGTTTAAGTAGTGACTAAGGCATGAAAAAGCGATTAACTGGTCGAAACCTAGGTACAGGTACTCGGGCACCATCACCGACTCGAACCTCCATCTGTTAGCCAATTTGCTAGTGACCCTGCCTACAAAGCTGGAGGTCCTGGGTTCGAACCCCGGTAAGGGCATTTGTTTGTGTGATGAGCATGAATTGTTTTTGAGTCATGGATAGTTAAAAAAGAAAACTGTACCAAAATAAAGACTTTGCCCAATGATACTTATCTACTGATTAAATTAAATTAATAAAAGTCCATTCTTGACTGTACGGAATATCTACTGGGCACGGGCCTCCTCTCGTTAATCAGGCTAAAAAGGGCAAATTAGAATACAAGTAGTTTGGATGGTGGGTTATACCAGGCTTACTTATTCTCACGTTATTTTAGGGTACCACCAGCAAAAGAAAAACGAGAAAAAGCAAGAGGGTACGAAGAAAATCGCAGTTTCCGACCACGTTATCAACACAGGCTCAGAGGCAGGTTTCGCGTCCGTGTTGCACCGCCTGTGCCTTAGCGGCGAATGCCCAATCTACCAACAGCCCGCAACGCCCCCTGGCTGCCACACGACTTCATTTACCTCGCACGAAGAACACTCTGCCATCGCAACCACTTCCTGACAATAAAAATGCTAACAGCAAGCTATATCGGCTCGAGGTCAAAATTCCACGTGTCAATTATCCCACACAACGGCCCACTGCCAGTGCTATACCATTGCCACCCCGTGTTGCCAGAGTAACGCCAGCTGGTGACGTACCACCTTCCTCACAGAACGCTGCCGAAAAGTGTTCATTTCTACACGATGCTCATAGCCCCCGGAATTCCTTCAATAGAAATAAGACAAAAAAACATTCTGCCAATAATGATCCTTTTCTACTGTTTGAGAGAAACGTGCCTTTGCCGCTCCGTGCTCCCAATATCTCACCAGCTGGCAACGTACTGCCGTTGCCGCACGTTGCTGCCGTCAACTCTCCTCCTTCGCAAGATTGTACCTGTATTCGGAATCCTATTGTTAAGAAACAGACACAAAACCGTTCTTCAAAATTTGTTAGAAACTGGCCATCTCCGCGCTGTGCTGCCAACGTCTCGCCAGCTAACCCTCCTTCATCCCTGCACGTTGCTACCGGAGACACTCCAGGCTTGAGCAATATTGCTGGAAACCGGAACCGCCTTGATGCTGCCAGGACACCGCCAATGCCACCGTACTTCAGGAGAAAATCACCATGCCCACTCCGTGCGGGTGGCATCTTGCCGACCCATGCCAAATGTATGTCACCCGCCCAGGCCAGAAGCCGGAGTCCTGTTTCATTACCTGTTGCGATACTTTCGCCACCGCCGTCTGAAGATGAGGTACTTATAAATTTAGAAATTATGCATTGATACCTGCCTGTGTGAAAATTGACTTTCTGCGTATGGTGGTGAGTAAGCTTGCTAGTGCTTTCGAGCTTGTGGTGTGTGAAATTTCGACACAACGAACCCTCAAATCAATAAAGGGACGGCAACACGCTTACTGTGACTATCCTGGAGTCGCAAGGGTCCATAGGATGGTGTCTGATTACCATCGGCCATCCATTAGGCAGGCCATATGCTTGTTTGCCACCGTCGTGGAGAATAAATAATCTGCTACTACTACATGCCATTAGTATGTATAATTAAGTTAAGTTCAGAAGGTCAATTTCCCCACGCGCTAAGAATTGTATTAAAGTAAGTATGTAGTTATTGTATTTGGTAATGTTCGTGCGCGTCAGAATGGGACGCAATTACAAATAAATTCAATTCAAATTGAATTAAATACCGACGTGCTTAGTTCGTTTTTTATGGACCAAATATTATTATATTTAAGTAAGTATTACAAGTTAATTTTTGTATAGATGGGTCAATCAGTCATATCACTCGTTGATCTTTGTTGGCTTTCTTAATACGCAAGTGGCTCATACATGGTGTCCGCGTGCCCTCCAACAGAGACTTATTAAATTTCGATGATATAATAAATATCGTTACTTCCGCAGACTTGGTTCCGTCGAGCCTTCCCGGAAGATACGGCACAGAGACGAACAAGAACACGAATAAGGGAGAACTCAGTGCCGATTAAGGATGCATTCACATCCAGTGGTAACATTACCATCCCTATTCATCATGATAACGAATTGCAAATTAAATATGATCGTTCGTTATTCGCTAAGGTAAATATATTGATTTTAAAGTCTTGTTTTATTTGCACTGTTAATGTATAAGTATGAAAGTAGTTCTTCAAAAACTTGTATAGTCGCCCTCACAAATATCTGAACACAGTCAATGAACTGACAACTTTTATGGAAAAAATTACAACTTTGGAAATAATTTATAATAGCTTATTTTGTCTGTGTAACGGATCAATTAAATAGTTACCCATCGACAAAATACGACAAAATTTCAGACATCAAAATTTCCATAGATATATATATTACTTCGTAAATATAGGCCCAACGCGCAAGAGTACTTCGTCCAATGCGGTGGCCCGATACTGAAAATCGCGGGCCAACGTGCCTTAGTCTGTGTGAGGACGCCGTACCGTTCAGCTGTCACAGTGTGTCAGAGCCGACTGTCTCAAAATGCCAATGCAAATGTAAAAGGCTGCAAAAACCATGATAAAAAAGTAAAAAAGAAACATGGGATATCGTATCATCGGTAACTAAGTTTTTATCGCTTAGTAACACATTTTCAAGATAATTATTTTGTTACCAAGCGCCATTACGTTTCAGTTACATCGCAACCGCTAGTCAATCGAATTAACCTTGTAAGGGCGTCATTTTTATACTGGTGTATGAACCATTGACTATGGACATTGTTTGATAATATACAGCTAAACATTTGATTGTTAATGATTCTTATATTGTATCATAATAATAATTACCTCTAAAACGGTACTTTGGTTTCGAATGGTTACATTTTTTTAGTAACTTGTATGGTCCAATCTTGCAATAAATTTTAAACTAGTTATCCCCAGTTAACCGACATGAATTGTTAAATACTTAAGTATGTATAGTATATTTATGTACCTATGTTTGGTCACTTCGGATGATTACGATACCCTGAATCAACTATAGTAGGATTTTCCTCGGATCACATAATTAGTATTACAGGTTCAATCCAACCTGAGTGGAGTATTTTTTTTAATTACATTTTTTTTTCAGCACTAATATTTATTTCAACACTATTTGGGTCTATCATCATTTGTGATGTAATTATACACACATAAGCTTAGGCTTTTGTGGCCTAAGTCACTTAATTGTGCCCGTGTGGTTTTCTATCATTTGGAGACAGTCATTTTTTGTATCCTCTACCGCATCCCTGACAAAATTTCGTGACGAACCGTTCAGTAGTTGGGCCGTAAAAGTATATAAATATACAAACTCAATTTTAGATTTATAAATATTTATTTATAACATAGGTACCACTATCTCTATGGAAACATCAGTGCATCAACCACTGCCAGCCACATTAATAATTGAGAATAGTCCCCCTTACAAGGTTACTCCAGCCACCCAAACGAATAGTCCGCGCGGTCCGCCACGTGGTACGCAGTCCGTACAACAGATGGCGCCACTCTTTTCCATAAGGGACAGATGTCAAGCAAATTGTTCGGACAGGCGTATCTTTACTTTCGATATCATTGCTAATAAATATTTTTGTTTTTATTTTGGTTCATTTACATTTGCTTTATTCAAAATAAATCATACACAATAAGACAATGCACGCTTCATTTAAATCTACATAATTACTTCCGGGTGGCAAGTTTGTCGGATTCTTGAATAAAGCATGTTAGAATAACATTTTGACGTGGAACAAAAAAACGCTGTCATAAATTACCTACCTACTTAATGTTTTTCAAAACCATTTTTTTTCTGGAGTACCTACACGTCTTTATTGTCGAGGCACTAGAAACGTGTTCAGATATTTGTGAGCCCTTTGGCCGCTTCCATATTTGTGATGGCGGCTGTACAGTCAGCATCAGAAACATGCATACCCTTTTGGTGGTTCTAGCTAGGACTGTATCTCTGAAGTCCTAGAACCACCAAAATTGTATACATGTTTATGCTGTCTACTCAATTCACTTTCGTAAAAGTTCAATAAGGTCACTTTCGTTTCAATTCACTTTAGTATAAGTGCCCCGAGTTATCCCAGGTTGGATAATGATCGTCAAGCGAACCTTTGGCCCTCCTTTGCAGCGACATGGTTGGACAATCGTTGGGGGTTTAGTGGGTAGTCTGAGCCTTCTGTCCGGGAGTCCCACACACCCGTCTGGTACCCCTGACCGGGCGGTCGGTGCGTCAAAGCATTCCCCCAACGAAAAAAAAAAGGTTTGATGATGACTCTGCAAGAAATGTACCTACATACAACCTAAATAAAAGCATGGTTCTAAAAAAAATACAAACTTGTGTTCCTTAAGCTCCAAGTTCGAAAACCAATTCAAAAACCGACAATATATGCCGGTCTCACACAGTCTGAATCAGTCACTGAAATCAGTATCTTCCTTATCCGGTATCCGGCCTTAGGCATCGCATGGGGGTCCGGTCCATGCTCAATGGTGAGGATCGGAGGATCGAGTTTGTAAATCCGACCTGCAGTTTCGGGGGTTATAACTTGCACAATTCACGATGGGTTCTGGGTCTATGATAGTTCGCGAGAATCAATAGTGATGTTAGGATGTTGCTGGCTTAAGAGTCCCCAGTGTTTACCTATACTAAATTTCATGTGTTTCTAACATGTCGTTTTAAAATGAGAAGGAAACTACATTTGTATGGAGAATCGAACGTCCTGGCGAGCCTTAACGATTGGATACATTAACTGTTTAATTAATCAGTTGATGTGACTGCGAATTTTTGTTAAGGTTAAATCCACAGGTCCAAAGTCCGCAGGTTTGGAACACTTTGGAAGATTTAACCCATCATGTCTTGTGCTAATTGTAGGTTCCTAACTTATTGCACACCCTATAAACCTTCTTTACCATCTTATATTAAGAATGTAAATTACTTAGCTTCTGCACGAGGCGTATGGGCCGGACGCTAGGAGCCCATGGTAGAGTCTAGTCAGCAAGAATAGAACATGATATTACGATCCCTAAGCATTGAGGGAACGATTGATGATGAAACTATTATTTGTTCCAGGATTTAATAGAACTAATAGGAGATAAGAACGATGAGAGATTAAGAGTGCTATATGAAAACCCAGCGATAGAAGAGCGGCAGCCGTCAGTATTGCGTTTGGTAGGAACTAGAAACAAAAAAAGGAAAACCGCACCCAAGATGATGCCGTGGAGGTAATATCTTTGAAGAGTCCTGACTCCAATTAAGCATGTAATAGTTACCAATTTGAGTTATTAGCTATCGTCAAATTGTTTAAAATCTATAAACCACAAGTTAATACGTAAGAAGACTACTAGGATTTTTTTAATGTTGATGGAGAACACAAATCAGAAAGGTGCGTATATAGTTTATATTAATCTTTATTTTGTGGTTAAGTTGTCTAAAATATTATTAATGGATATAAAATATGTAATAAATGTAATAATGTACGAGCTGTATTTCATTATGGCTGATGCTAAACACAATAATGAGAAGATTATGGTCGACGCGAGCTATATTTTAACTAAAACGTGAGATCTTCATTGTAGTATTTCTTTGCGTGATACTTATTTATCACAATGTATCAAGTATCTATTTATTTTCTCACACTTTTGCGCCATTAGACGATACCACCTATGATCCAGATAGGGTAAAGCACCCAATGGTTGGGACTCGGTCAGTAGGTATAATATTAAAGTATACGTAGTGTAAACTGTAACTAATAAATCATTCCTGCTTGGGGTGGTATTTCAAATATCACGAATGACATTTAATTTAAAATGGCTACGCAAATATGTAGTATATAGGTACAAACTTGAACCAAAATATTGGACAAGTGGAATGGGCCTCCGTCAAATAAATAACCCCTTATTCATAAAACTTAAAATGCCTCTGATAAATAAAATGTGCTTTGTCCCTTTCTTACGAACACAAATTTCAATGTGACAGATAAGGACAAACGAATATCAACGCCATTTTAGTTAAAATGAGCTTAAAGAACGTTTATGAATACGGCCATATATTATATAAATTGGACAAAGATCTTGGACAAGTGGAATTTCACCCTTGCGTCTACAGAATCACCCTGTCAAGTTATTTTTGAACACGACGCGGTACCTACTAGTCAAGGCATTTTGGAGTTAACTTAACCCTTTGGTCTGGCTATATTTACAAATCATTTATACCATACCGCGACTTAAATATTTTGACAATGCACTTTCGATTTTCTAGCTATACGATATCCAGCGGTGCCTTCACGTCTAGTAGTCGTACATCTACATTTTGTGGTTACGACTTGCGATGAATATTAGTTAAATATAAAACACATTTCCACTTTCCACGCGACACTTTAATTGGTATACAACTTAAGGACTATTTTCCTTACTAACGACTCTTTACAAAATTACAACAGACGTATCGACTATAGGTATAAGGCAGCACAGAGTGCGTTTCACACGAATAAAATAATTTACAAAACAGTCGAACAAAGACATCACGCTCATTAAATAACTAAATAAATAAGTCACACGTCACCGGGCTTCGATCGCGACCGCGACAGCGGCGGCGCCGTCCGGCCGGGGCCGAAGCACGCACGCTCTTTGGATCCGAGAAGAGTTTTTGGAACGTCCTCGCGTCACTCAAACCAACACACTTGACGGGCGCTAGTTGGCGTGCTTCACGTAATCCGTCTCGTAGTAGGCGGCGGCGCCGTGCGCGCCCTTCCGGTCGAGCGCGCGCACGCGTACGAACAGAAAGGCGGCCACAAGCGACGCCACCACCAGCACTAGCAGCAGCATCACCAGCCCCGCCACAAACGACGGCACTGACATGCAGATCGTCTCCGGGTCGCTCGCAGGAGACTGGATTACTACTGTCTCGTTACCCGCTGCATTATTCAACGCGAAATTGACGTCACCCGGTGCTACCACTTGAATAGTACGACTAGTGTTCACATCTGTCATTTCCTGAGCGTCACGCTTGTAGATGCGTGAATGCGTTGATGTCTCTCTCCGCCGTCTTGCACCGACCAGTCTTTCTGGCAAATCTTCGACTGATCGTGGGCGGCCTCCTAGAGTTGCGAGATTGCCATGAGCTTCGTCTTTCCTCTTAACTGTGTTGTATACGCCGCGACGGCCTGGTGGTGGTGGTGGCGGTAGGTTTACTTCGTCCACGTCTCGTGACGGCGCGGGTGAGGATGGGCTGGGTGCATTTGGCGTGGACGAGACCTGAGCTTGTGGAGGCGGCACAGCATCGTCACGTTTCTCTGAGAAGGAGCCAGTTGCGTCGGCGGGGTGTCGTGGGTCTGGGAACGCCGGGGGTACGCCGTACTCAGAGTGCGGCGATGGGGGTGGGGGTCCATACTCAGCATGAGGTGAATTGGGCGCACCGTATTCCCCAGCGCTGAGGGTGTTGCCGCCTAGCAGTGGTACGCCGTAATCACCTCCAAGACCACCACATTTAGGTTCGGGACAATTGTATCTGCATACTTGGATGACACACTGGAAGTGTACATTCATGGAATCTGGGAATTTGAATGCTTGGAAGTATGCGAAAGATACCACTGATGCCGATGGTCCAAAGTTCTTTATCTTTTGGAATTTGCTCATAATTTTTGGGCGTACTACGCAGCCGTACTGATCAACAAGTTGAATGGGTGCCCTCTTGCCGTCATGTGCGACGCAGTTTCGTACAAGCATGTCGAATTTGTTTTCGTCGTCTTTTATTGCTAATACCATGGTCATGGTCTGTCCTATTTTCACTATGCCTGATACTTCGGAAGCCCAGGGTCCTTTGCCGACTTGTATCTGCATCCAGCACTGCAGGTTGTCGCCAAGAAAGTTCGCCGTGACTGCGTGTAACATATCGACTTGAAAGGGTCTGAATGTGACTGCTTTTTCATAGAAGTCATACCAGGTGCATCGTAATTTTCTTGCCTGATCCCAAACTTCTTGGACGTAGGGGTCGTACTGGACAATAATCGTATTTTCGACGTAGGATCCGCTCGGAGTCGGACTCCCGTAGGTAGCAACATTGTGGTTTCCGGAACTAGACATACCGCAGCTGTTCAAGAAGATTTCAAAAGTTGCACTGAGGTGCCCCGTGCCAGGTTTAAGATGCATACAGCTAGCGTCGCTGTAGAAACCTTTAGAAAAGATCATTCCGTAGAATGGGCGATCAAACTCAATATTGACTCGCATGTGAGTTTTTTCGCACTGAACTTGTAGATGTTTTATCTTTGGGCTATCCGGCGTCGCTAAGGGCCATGGGTCGTCCGAGTGAGTCGGGGCGAGAGGCGGGCCGTAGCCGCCGCCCGCGCGATGCTCCAGCGGCAGCGAAGCGGAGTCCACCGCAGTTTCGCATCTTGCATCCTGAAATAAGGAGAAAATGCAAGTGTTAAATTTACATCTACGATATGAATTAAATAAACAGTGGTTTTATATGGATTTATAAGAAGTAATTGCACTGGAGGAGCACATTCCTTGCGCGTTGTCGTCGCACTCTAGTTGCGCCACGCGACGCGTGCGCGGGCGCTAGTCCCGCGAGCGACGGCGTTCTTTCCGACTTTCTACACTGATGGATAGCTCGCGGGACCAATTATAATATTAATCAAAGCAATCATACTACTTAGATGAGTTCCGAAGATGCTTTCACGATATTTGCCGTATTCCTCAGCGTTTGTACACCGGTTTGCAGATACAATTATTGTCGTTCTGCGAAATTACTACCGATGAATTACGGTATAAAGTTTCTGCCGTAGGTGTTGTGAAGTAATATCGAATAAATAGGCTTTAAGCGCTCCAAGGCTGCAAGTCCAGTATGTGGAAATGGAGATGGAATCGTATATGGGGCGAGAGCGGGGTGCTGCTTCGACCGGTGCGCAAGAATAGCTGGCAGAGCTGACGGCGGCTGGGCGCGGGCGATGCGTACGGTCGCGTTTTCTAAACCGGTTAGAAATTGCCTACTCTGATCGAGATTGTCAGTTGCGGAAGAAAACACCGGACCTATAAAACATGCGCGGCTCTTTAACAACTAGAGCTTTCTTTGACAGCCCTCTACATACAGGCTCATAATATTTGAGGGCTTTCACTTCCGATCGAGGGCTGCCATACATTCAGTGCCTGTGCTGTCTTATCACAAGTGAAACTTTATCATGAATCAAGAATATGCAGATATAGATATGACGCAATTAACACTCGCAATTACTATCAATCAAACAATTTCAACCTCTTTCTTTTCGATCCGCTCTGTGTTCAGCAGTAATTTATGTATGGACATAAATTGACACAAATGTTATACTAAAAAATCTCGAATAATCAAGCTACAGTTTAGTCAAAATCGCTTCAAAATGTCCACTATAGTAATCATCGGAAAGACACCGAGGCTGTTGGGACTTTGATTTAATAGATTATTTAACGAATGAAAGTATATAGGTACGCTGGGATGACCTTATAGTATTTCTAAATGAACATTACGTAGGTAAATGAATTCTTCTTTAGAAATTTTACACCGCGTTATATGACATACAGCTGGATATTTTATTCATGTACTAGCTTCCGCCCGCGACTTCGTCTGCGTGGACCCGGGATAAAAAATATCCTATATTTTAATCCAGGCTATAAACTATCTTCGTGCAAAATTTCATCCAAATCGGTTGAGCCGTTAAAGCGTGATTGAGTAACAAACATCCAAACATCTAAACATCCAAACATCCAAACTTTCGCATTTATAATATTATAGTAGGATTTTATTGAACGAACATGTAATGCAATAGGAATACTAAATGCCGGTCAAGGCGTTTTCTCTACCTAGTCTAGAACCAAAGTTTAATAGGACACAATACATACCCTTTGTAAAATACACCCTGTGTAAACAATATATTTAGATTTGACTAACCCGATTTGTTATCTTGTTAATCGCAGTAGATGTGAGTAATTATAGTGGGCTCGCGCGGGACAGGTGCGCCGCTGCGCGCGCGCAGGTGAAAGTACGAGATCCGCCGCAAACCGCATCCGCTTCCCCCAAACATGAGCTTCATTTGGCAAACTCCGCCTGGTATTTGTATGGTTTAACCTTTCCTTTAAGTACTTTGGTTTGGCTCATTATTTTTTGGAAACATTTTTGTGGGTATCAAGTTTTTGTTGATGACACCATATTCCAATTTTTCTCGACTTTATGAAAATTTTAGGGATTTTTCAAGATAATCAAGATAATCACTCTAGCTATAGCGTAACTCAGCTGTGGATATACTAAATAGTCTCCGAAAAAAAAATTATATTCAGTATTAACTTTGTTGAAAACATTTACATCCCAGCAGAACTAATGAAAACTATCTGAACACGACTCAATTAAATTTCGACCTAGGTTTTGTACAAACGTAAACGTTTCCTTCCTATAGCTCCTCCCATTCAGTTATGAAACTTATGAATAGCGAAATTCTAACAACAAATATTGGTACGTAGTGAGGAAAGCTGTTCAAACAAACGAGATTTTCTCAATACCATGGAACCGGATTTTTGTGCTCACAGTCGACCGCGAGTCTTAACAAGGTCGATGCCGTAAGTTTGGGTACCGCCATAACTTCGCGCATTTTTGCCTGAATCTGATAAAATGAAGCGATATATCTAATCGATTTTACCGGAGCTCTACGGAGGCGACACCATTTTTTTTCGTTATTTTGGATGTGGTATCGTTAAAAATCCAATAATTTGGGGAATGAAGGTAAAGTGTACAATTGCTTTCGAAATCAACAAGAACTACCCAGAAGTACCCATATGAGATGGCAAGCTAATTTACCGGTAGGTACTTTTAATAATTCCCACTAGCGCTCGCGACCTGCAAGGCTAACATTGTTCGCGTAATACACCTAATTTCCCGAGCAAGGGGACGTGGGAAGTGTGTTTCAGGTGCGTACGACACGAGAGATGCGGCATCAGCGGCAGCGCCCGGTATCTCGAGTATCTCGTCTCTTTAAGCTTTAGGTACAAATATCCGCGTTTCGCCGCGAGGCAAAGCGCTTTCCATCCAAATTAAAAGGTTCCTACTCATAAATTACGTACAACACAGATGTGTAATTAAACGAATAAAATCAAAAATAAACGAGCGATGAAAATACTTTTACAAGATAATGGATTTGGTGCTTAATTGGTGAGATTTATACAGTGCTTATATAGAACGTCTGCCATACGGAACGCCGAAAATGTTGGTTCTAAATGTACGGTAGAGTTATCGTGGTAATTGAGATTTGTAACCGCACATTACCATGCCTATGCGCATGAACTTGAACTCTGGCTTAGGGCCGCTCGTGAGTACTTTCCCTGCGGCCGGCGGCGAGAAAGCATTAGTTTGAGTCTAAAGTACTTCTCATATTTGTTGTGATTCGACGCTTTCAGCTTTGCTGTTGCTAAAGATAAAGAGATGTTTTTATAGCAAGAAAAACGAATAAAATAAATTATTCGAACTAAAATAGGCATGCAATATAATTAATAGTTTGTTTGTTTTACAACCTATACAAAATGAATAGTTAAAAAGTCGTTGGCGGTAACGAGATTGCGGATCAATGTGCGATAAACGTGACAGACAGGGTTTGTCTTTAAACATTTAGATGTTATGCCCAGGATTGGTTTTCACTAGCTAAGGGTCGTCTTGATAATGACTGGTTTATTGATTCGTCACGATCTAGGCAGCTTAAAGGTATACATTTCGCCGAACTGCAGGACCTTCGTTTTTTTCATTTAAAGCGTCATACTCGGTAAACTGTTCAAGATAGAGTAACCAAAATAAATCATCATGAATAGCTACAAAATGCTTATATTCAACCAACACCATGTCCTTAAAATTCCTTGAAAAAATCGACTTTTATCTTTGTTTTATTTTTTTGACAGTTTTCGCGGAGGTAGGTACACTGCTACACCCAGGTCATTTCTACTTCTTTCACTTGTTCATTTTCATGGTGTTTATTTAACTTATACATGTTCGACCTTTGTTGGTTGTGAATTACATCAATTGGTTTTGTTGACATTAATTAACTTTTTATTATTCAATCAGTCTATTACTTTTGAGAGCCCATTATTTATTTCATCATTATAATCATCGATAGAGCTTCGATGCATTGTTTGTTGAAACCGTTCTCTGAATGTAATAATAATAAATTTCATCTTTCTTTCTTACTGTCTTCCTTTGTCGTGCGGCCGATATAACATTTTACCTATTTTACTTTGCCGTCCCAATAAACGTCCAGTTGTTGTGTTGATAGTTAGTTGCTGATAATATTACATTACAGCAATTATATTACAGCTATCGGCAAAATAAAATTAGTTGCTGATAATATTACATTAAGTACAGCAATTATATTACAGCTATCGGCAAAATAAAATGCATAAGACATTTATTTAGCAAATAACACGTAATATAAGTAGGTACCGGTCCCTGCATCTGGTTTGTTAGATCGCTTACCCCAAACGCAATTTTTCTTTGTAGCGAATTTTCTTTTCGAATTGTTTTTCGAACTGCAGTTTACTTTCTCAGCCGTGTTGCTCCCGTGTCGTATTTTATTACGTATCAATTTGTCATCCCTGTAGGAAACCCATTGCAGTCGCGAAAGAGTAGGTGCGTAAAGGTGGGATTCCACCGGTGTGCGGCACTGTGCGGCAGAAGCTTATTCAGTACAAAAATGCTTATGCTGCACACCGGTGGAATCCCGCCTTAGGATCGTTAGGCAGCTTCAGATGCCCGAAGGGCAAACTGCCCAGAAATAGGCGGGGCTCAGTCGAAACTGTTCATTTGCGAATAAAATGAATGTTAAAAAGCGCGTTTGTAAACTTATGCAAACAAAACATTCCCTACCATAGTATAATGTGGAAGGTAAATTTTAAGAATGGGACATAATGCGACTAGATATAATGGCAAAAGAAAAAAATGCTACAAAGAAAAAATTAGTTTGGGAAACCTAACTGACAAATCTGCTCCATCGGTATATAACATTCAAAATAAAATGTGGTATTTTCATTTATTTATTCATTTAAACCTTATTGCACGATTGCATCAAATAACTTGTTGTAAACTCTTTTGAACCCATCTTAGAGTACCTACTTATGATATGTGTGTAGATAAAGTAGTGTATGCAACTGTACATAATTAGGCTTTAAAACACACTCATGTGATCCTATTATGAAACTCGCTCACACTCGTTTCGTTAAACCACAGTTGGCTTTTAAGGCCTTTCTTTCTTTACTATTAATGATAGCGCCTGTTAATGTTTACCATGACAGACTTGCTTCTCAATTTCACTGTTACTTATTCAGGGTTCAAGCAAAATTAGACTTTCCAGTGACAGTCATTCCTGTCATCCCTTAAAAAATTGTTTACCCGTAATGGGGTCTATCCCAGAAGTTCCATATTTTCTTGTTCCATATGGGTCTACCGGGATATTAATATTGAAGGAAATTTCCCAGAAGTACCATATGGAACTATTTAATGGTCCCTACATATTCCCCCCTGTTCCACCTACTACTAACACTAACAAAGTACAACCTTTGTCTATGTATACAGGGTGTCCCAAGAAGTAGTGATATACTGAAGCTGGGAGGTAGAGGACCTAGAGGGCTATCTGAATCTCCCCCATGTATGTTCCGCGATTTTTCGTATTTTCGGAGTTATGACTTTTTAAATTTTTCACCTATCGCCGAGTACGATGAGATTTTATTTATGGCGACGTGAATTATTGCTATAGATGCTTGATTTAGACAACTTTTTCCGGCGATGTTGCACTTGCATTGAGCAACAGGGGGGCCATTTTGAAAAATTCTTGTAATTAAACACCTTGTAATTGGTTTTACTTTGTTTGCATTAATCATCATGTAAATTAAAATTTTGCACTTACCACATTTAAATTTCAATTTTTTGATTGAAGCCTTAAGAATAATAAAATTAATTTTTCAGGGTAGCTACCTGATAGATAGAGCAAGTTTTTAAAAACCAAACGGTATTTTTTTATGTGATATTATTTTTTTAAGGGCCCTTGAAGTTGTGTTCACAACTTAAGATGGAGTACAAGATGCTGGGTAATTTTATCTTTCTTGGCATTTTTTTTTATTCCATTCAAAGATCTAACGATAGTAAATGTTACCATACTAAATTGGCCTATCTATCAGCTTAGCACACAAAAAAAATCAAACATCTACCGCAATAATTCACGTCACCATAAATAAAAATCTCATCGTACTCGGCAATAGGTGAATTTTTAAAAAAAAAAACAACTCCGAAAATACGAAAAATCGCGGAACATACATGGGGGTGATTCATGGGGGTGATTTAACAATACAAAACGTTACAAAAACATAATCTAGTTAATCAACCAGTTAATGAAAGGCACGTCATGACAAGGTTATATCAGTATTTAACTTGGCGAGATCCACGACCCATTATAAATTGTGCAATAACTGTATACTTCATGTGGCATGAATACTAAGTACTTCACTGACATCACGTAAATTGATTAACTATTTAGGTACCTTTTTGTCAAGCCAGTCGATTTGTGTAGGACTGCCCCTAACATTTATTTATTACCTATTTACATAAAATAGTGTGCTGCCTGTCACCCTACATAACCGTTTAATTGTCAAGTTAAATAACTGCTTAAATAATCTTTTCATAGATGTACAGTCAGCATCACAAGTAACTGCGCAATCGAAGGCGTCAAAATCTCTTATTCCCTTCTAATAAAGACTTTTGACGTCTTCGTTTGCGCTACTTTTGATGCAGACTGTACAAGGCCAATGATGATGATGACAATATCAAATAGAAATAAACAATTTGCCAAACGTCAACGGAAATTAATTAACCTGTATATTGTCAATTATAGTAGATTGTATGACAAGGGTCTAAAGTAAGCCATATTACCACGAGATGGATATTTTCCCGAACGAAGTGAGGGGAAATAGTTCGAGGGGTAATATGGCTTTTAGACCAGAGTTATACACTCTACTTTTCACTTCGACTGCGAGAAAATATTAAAAACAAAGATTATAGTATTCCACAATCAACAATTCTACCAAGGCGAAAAGATTGTTCAATTTGGCGCCATTCTTTTTAATAAACTGTTTTGACACAGATACAAAATATTCACAAGACGAATAAACGCCTCTGACCGTCTAATAGCGGCATAGTCTATCCCGCTCAATCTTCATAGCTTATGTCATGTAATTACATCAACCAATCACAACTCTTTAAAATAACATTAGTATTTGCTGTCTACTAACCAGAATACAGTTAGACATTAAAATCGACCAATCAGGAAACAGAATTCAATTCAAACATTAGGAGTTTTTCATTCCCTAATTTACAATAATTACAAAAATAAACGCCTCTGACCGACTATAGCTCCATCCAAACGTTCAAGCGTGGTTAACTGCATACATGACTCATGTATGCAGTTAACCACGCTTGAAAAACACCCAATGTTTGAATTGAATTCTGTTTCCTGATTGGTCGATTTCAATGTCTAGCTGTATTCTGGTTAGTAGATAGCAAATACTAATGTTTTTTTAAAGAGTTGTGATTAGTGGATGTAATATTGAACTGTTGTGAGTGGTCAAATTAAAATGTTTTATAAATCATAAATATGTATACATATTTTCCCTAGGGGCTAAATTTACTACTTTAGCCCCGCTTGCCAAGTCTAATATGATGCACTTTTTGAGCATGAGAAGTGAAAAATTGTTTGTGAAGCATGATTTATTAATAGAGATCTCCATTATCTTGTTTATCTTCCCTCGTTATGTATTTCAAATCTATGACCGATATATCTCAATCAAATCAATTTGACGGTTGGATACAAAACAAACTACTGCATAATCCAGCGCTATTGTATGGACGGTAGATCAATCAAAGCACCTAATAGGCTATTGTGAATGTTATGAATTGCTGAAATACACCGACAAACGAAAGTTATCATCCGTTTGCACTTTCTATGAGGGATTGCTTTCTATTGCGAAGTGCCAAATTCTGTTTTCATTTTACGACATTATTGTGAATTTTGATGTAAAATTTCGACTAAAAAGAAAAAGGACTGTAAAGGAAATCAATATTTGAAGTTATTTTATGTACCTTAAAACACAAAGTTCAACACATCACAATGCCAAGTACATATTCTTCATTGTGTATGAAATTAAACTAATAACATAATAAGTATAAATATATGTTGTACGAGTATAATGTGTATGTATTGCGAGTGAAAAATTATTAAATATCTAATGGTCATATGTCCTACGTCCAGCAGTGGACGTCTTTCGGCTGATATTTATTTATGATAGGTAGAAAATGTATGGAGACACGCGCATACAAATTCAAAGGTGTAGTATTTAAAAGCCTACAGTCATCAGACGACAGCTCATTCCCTCCCATCATGAGATCTGTGCCCAGCCGCTGCTTATGACAATGAGAATTTAACGGTAGGGTGCAGTGTTGTTTTTCAAATAGAATCCGATGCTATAATTGTGCAACACGATATCAACATACATTACGTCCGAATGTATGTTTACTCTAACAAATACAATAATAGTGTAATTAAACAAATTTCGGTGTCCCAAAAACTCTGAACTAAAAGGAATTGTCCAAATGAACTCGTTGTTGGCAAATAGATGACTGAAGCGAATCGCTTGATGACCCGATCACGACGACGCCGTAAACGTAATAGTTACCTGTTGCTATTACGAACGGATAACGACATTACTGCTTCACCAACCCGCATTATAATAGTACGCGGCAACCAAAAATGAAATCGCCCGCACGACGCATTACGTAATTTACGTACAAAGCCGCGAAACTTTATTCGCAGTGAAAGTGATCATTGAAAAAGGCGTTTTGGCGGTCAACGACTGCGCGTAGTGCGCGTTTCAGTGAGGGAGAGCGCGGGAATTAAGCGGTCTTATGCAAATTTGTATACCGTACTTTATTTACTACCGTACTTTTTGCCCGCGGCCGCGTGGTTTTGGAGATAGTGTGTTTTCTTGGAGTCAAGTTCCTATTGTTTAGATTTTATTAGATAACTTTCATCACACATATTACCGAATATAATAATTTACTTGATAAAGTGTACAGTTGCAATGTATAATGTAGTTATACCCCAGGAAAATTACGTTTTTTTCACACATTAATTTATAACAGCGTTTTTTTTGTTTGTTTCATTTTAAAATGTTATTCTAAGATGCCTTATCCAAGAATCCACCAAAATTTCCATCGGGAAGTTAATATATAAATATAAATGACACATCCATTATGTTTTTTGTGTGATTTATTTACTATTCTTGAAGAGCTCCTGTAAATTAACCAAAACAAAAATTAAAATATTTATTAATATTTTTCCTCTTTTTTCTGGAATTGGTTAAATATCGATTTTTTTGATGATTAATATTTTGGTGGATTTTGAGTCTACGTAATTACTAAAGTGATAATATATCAGTTACACGCAAAAAAGTTGCTGTTATGAATTATTTCCAAATTTGCATTTTTTTCCATACTAATGAAAATAAAGTGCTTGGGCTATTAGCCATTTTAAGAATGATTCATTTATTTCTCTTAGTTGCGTGTTATACAAAGCTAAATTATCTTATTTTTACGGCCGGTGTCAACAATTTAAGCCATTAATTTCTCAACACTACACTGATCACTCGCTAGAACCAATAAACTACAGTGGATGCAGTTAGGATTCATTGGTCCGCCGTTTTGTGGATGTGCTAACGGAAACATTAGCCTACTTGTTGGGAACGCGAGCGGAAAAAGCTGAATATGCAATGCCTAGAGCGTGCCGAGGACCACAGCGTTCACAGTACGAGGAACAGGTGTACGATTACACTTGTTCGAAGTATGTTTATTTTCGCGTCCGCAATTCCATTTGGCACAATTCACAGAGAGGGTTATGCTTAGGATATCGCTATGGTTTCGTGTTTCTAGTTAATTCTGGTTTTTAAAGTGAAACTATGACATGCCGGTAACATTACATTGGAATTAGGTTCCGGGAATCATTAAAAACTGATACGCACGAAAATCGAAGGTACTAATTCCTACCTATAGATATGTATTGTGTATCGAGTAATTTTTCAGGGAAAAAGAGAAATGTATTGTTTATAGCCGAAAAATTATATTAAGTAAAAGTACGATGTCTGAAAGGACCTTAGACCCTGCCTACACCAATAAAAAAATTATATATAAATTAAAATTATTCTGAAAACTCTCTAAAACTCAAGCTTGTAAAATTCTGTACCGTGCCGCTCCCGAATATCAGGACCTTGCAGATAATATTTATTTACTTGGCCGGTCTGTCGGTCGGTAAACGAAACAGTATTTCTATATCGTTGCACATCGAAATCAGGAATCGACACCAGATGCGCGGTTCGCAATGAGAAGAAACGTTAGTGGACGGTTATGTAGCTCCATTATCCCGCGCGAATATTGGACTGTACGGTATACGCAGGAGCGCGTTTGATAGACCGCCGCCGATGTGTGCTCTCTTGACGTTTTTACACTATTGCTGCTGTATTCACAGTTTTTGTGGGTAATCATAGGGTTATTGAGCCTGGGCGAGCGTGTAGAATATAGTCCACTATAGTAGAAAATATACACGTACTACGTACTTACTTTTACTTGAGTTTAAAAATTAATAATTTTTAATGACTTTCATTAACATTTGTATTTAATTTAATAACAAAGAGACTAATTTTTTAAGTAAATAAAAAAAACTAAAATTGTTTGGAAAAAATGCAATTTCCGAAAGTTTCCATGTCATTTAAATGATAATTAGATGAAACCAATTTAACTCATTATGGTGGTTTTAAAACCTTGTTTTTTTTTTCTAACTTAATCACTATCAACTTATAAATATAAATCGTAATAAAATAACTAAACTCAGATACTAACCTGTAATAGGAGCGCCGCGATTGCGAGCAGTAACCTGGTCCTCTTCATAGTCTCAGTCCAGGGTCGTTCAGCGCCTGCAACCAACGAAACACGTTCAAGCGGAGCACTATCCTATGGCCCTCATCGCGAGCGGGGGCGCTAGCGGAGCGCGTACGCAACCACACCGGCATCGACTGAGCGTGGCCGCAGGGCCCCACCAGCCCCCCACCCCCCCTACCCTGCTGGTGGGGTGACCCACTGACCGAGTGCAGCCCGCCGGATGCACCGCCTACATGTTTCTCTGCGGGAGCTCTCTGCAGCCGCGGCCTTCACCTCGTGCAAGGTCGTGATTATTTGCGTTATGGGTTCACGGGGTTGCGGGCGCATGTTCGGGTATGACAGTTGAATCGAAACTGGAAGTTATGTTTTTTATTGATTTGATAGGCATTTATTTTTATAATACTTTTAGCCGTAAAAGGTCCCTAGAAGTAATTATGACTTATAATTATAACTTAGCCATGCCACAGATTATATAATAGTTCTATGCTTGATTGCTCGCGGAACCGATCGCGTGGGATTCAGTTTAGGGTGGTATTCCACTTGTCCAAAATCTTTTTCCAATGTGTATATGCGTCTCACACTTTGCACAAAGAGTGAGAGAGACGCAATACACAATGGACGAAGATCTTGGACAAGTGGAATACCACCCTTAGGCACTTGTCCCACCGCCGGCGAGTAGCGAGTACTCTTATAGTAATTCTTACTCCCTTTTACTCGCGCGAGTAAGAGTTACTATGAGAGTACTCGCTACTCGCCGGCGGTGGGACAATTGCCTTATGTCAATTCCCGTTCTTCACCCTTGGTCGTGGATTTCAAAAGCTGTCAACACGGCCAAATTCATCAAAAATAGTTTAGGCATTAAGGGCAACAAACAGACTAGTCACTTTCGAGTAGTATGGATCATTTTCTGTATTCGTTTGGTACTAATTGAAGCAAATCGTAGGTACTCAATGACCACACATACCTAGGTATTGCCTCAAGGAGTAATATTATAAGACGGGGGAGGGATACCTATTCATTTGCCGATTTTTTCCGTACGTTGCGATCCATGAACCTGTTACATCCGTCGCTTCCTTAGATTCGATTTTTGAGAGCGTCACATTGAAATAGGTATTTAGAATTGTGGCTAGCTTAAATCGATTCTCGTATTTAATGATTTAGATTAATGATGGCTAAGAAAATAAATCGATTGTAGTTTTCTTTAGTTCAAAAGCATTTTTCCTTGATTTTATTATTTTTAATTACACTGAGCAATGCTAATTACGTTGTATGGGATTACGATGTGAGAATAATCATTCTTAGGATGCGACTGGTATACAGCGTTAATTTTAACTGACTTAGTGCGGATGGCACGACTGGCGTGTCATCATTTTCTTTGGCGCAAGGCACGCCTGTCGTGTCATGAAATAATTGTTCGCCGCCACAGCCAAAAGTTTTCGAAAATGGAAGACGCAACGAATCGGTTAATATGCAATAAGCCAAAAATCGTATTTACGCACTAATAAGAATTCAGTGATAGTCTTTCGAACAAAGTTGCCTTTGTAGCCAGAATCTGAATTACTTTAGCAGACTACCACCTTAGTATAAAAACGTATTGTATAAATTATCTAAGCGTCATTAAGGTCATTAATTTTGTAATAGGTAGGTAAGGGCTTATGAAAACAAACCAAAATGTGTCGCTATGCTCCCGCTTTTAGTAATTTCCTCTTTGCCTTCACCTGCAGTCTGGTTTTTGTACACTACCAGCAAGCAGGTTTTGGGGAAAGCATTTTCCCATGAGTGCTAGCAGTCCTTGTACAGCGCGACTATAATGTCGTCTCGAGGCGAGGCGAGTTGCCGATTTCACCCCAGACACTCGATCGCTAGTTAGAAAGTCTCATCTCTGGATATGAGACAACCAACGTGAACACACACACGCTCCGACACGATATGACATTACAACAAACCACCAATTTTACCGCAAATAATTATAGTTACCATTACAAGGCGATAAGTGATTAGAATATAATCACCCGTCTAAATAATACGCGTACTATCTGTTTAATGTCTAGCTTTCTAGATTATTTACAAATTGAATAATAAGTAGGCATGTGCGGCAATGGCAGTGCATAAACATGGATGATATCTGCCGCCACGGAGCCGCGTCGGCTTCAAATGTTTGTGCGAAATTATCAGTCATTAGTCAGGCATCCGAATCAAGTGGCTTAATACGTTTCGTGTCGAGGATTGACTATTTGTGTTTTTTGTGGCTCCGCCCAGGTGGCTGGCGGTGTAACTAGGCTGCAGCACCAGTTACTGCAAGAAAGCGGGCCCTCGGGCATTTTCTATTTTCTTCTAATCTGCGGCGATATTATAATAATAGACGAGATAGCAGGTGGTGGCGTGCTCAATTAAGCGCTTCAACAAGAAAGGCGAGCAATGTGGGCCAGCAGCGGGCACACCACCAAAATCATAACCATAAGTAGTACATTACGTATATTGGAGTGCGGCCACCACAGCACGCCCTTCTCTGCGGTTTTTATTGACTACCTGCTTTTGTTGCACCTACTTACAAATATGTTTACATTCTTAGACGTTTCCATAAATGGGGTACCTAGTTATATTAACATGCTATGATTCTATTGTAGGTTAATGTACCTTCCTAAAGAACATGGCTTCATAGACATTAACGATAACTTTGATCTAAGTATATAAGCCATTCCATGCGAGCCTTTATAGAAAACAAATGCCGCATTAGTATTAATGGCCTATACTATACATAACTTTTTAATAAATGCCTACCCATTAGATATATCACTCTATAACAGAATCAATTACTGATTAACGAGTCGAGCATTATCAGATAATTGTTTTCTAATAATAGTTACAATCAATCACAATGATATTTGATGTATGGGCTATTGTGTGTATGCACGAGTACTATGTAGGTATTAAATGGTTTAGTAGCCGATGTTTGAAGATAAAGATAAAGATAAAGATAAAATTATTTATTTGTCCAACATAGGTTACAGGATGTTACAGAATGTGGTCAGTTTCACTATGTGGCGCCTTACGGCTTACAAATTGTTGAGCATGCATGTCAAAGTCACTATCATTTATATATTCATTTATGGTATAATAACTTCTATGAGCTAGGACATTTTTTAAGGTTTTTTTTAAATATATGTAGTTGGTCTATTGAAATTAAACACTTTTGTAATTTATTAAATATCTTCGGAATAACTCTGTTTTGGGTATCAATGGGTATTTTATTTTATGTTGTAAACGAGTGCTCTTAAGGTTTAGGTACAGATGGGAGTTACATTTCACGAAAACACACATTTCATATGTATAAACTAGGAAGAGTTAGGATCTTAAGTCTTTGAAAGTGGGGCTTACAAGATTCCAAAGAGTTGATACCACATAAAGATCTTAGACACCTTTTCTGCGCTCGAAACGCAATTTCTCGATCTGTCGAGTTCCCCCAGAATATTATACCGTATCTTAAAGTTGATGTCACAAATGCATGGTATGCAGTAAGCACTGCAGCTAGATCAACTTTTTTTCTTAAATTATATAATGCATAGGAGAATTGATTTAATTTCTTACATATAGAGTCAATTTGATATTTCCATGTCAACTTATCATCTACATTTAATCCTAATAACTTTGTTATGTCAGTGTCTTCAATTTTTTGTCCTTTATAAGCTATTTGATCGACTTAGTAGACCTACTTAGGCAACATGAGTAAGGTACTCATCGTATATCCACCAGAACTTATCAATCAGACCCCGAATCAAGGCGTATCACACGATAAGTGACAAGATAGAGCGTCCGTCACTGGCTGACACCGTTCGATAGAACGAGACGACGCTCTTATCCTGTCAATTATCGCGTGATAAGGCCGACCATGATACGCGGCCTGACCCCGTAGCATGGACGGCCTTATCACACGATAAGTGACAACATAGAGCGTCCGGCACAGGCTGACACCGTTCAGTAGAACGAGACGGACGCGCTATCTTGTCACTTATCGCATGATAAGGCCGACCATGGTACGCGGCCTGGTATTATGATGGTAATTATTGAGCGTTATACCTTGTGATACTCCGTATAACACTACTTAAACTCATTTAACATCCATACATTAATAAAGGGTGTTTAAACTGTATTTAGATAGCTGTTTGTCTTTGCCCGCAGGCAACCTATTATTGTGCTCATACAGCTTGTCTCTAATAACTCTGTCAGAACTAGCATAGCTATCAGTCGTCGGCAACGAGGAGAGGTTACTGTCTGGTTAATTCTCATTGATCAACGTCTTCACCGTACTTACGGTGAAAGCTGCGCTAAATTTTCATAACATGAAGCCTACACAATTATTAATTACTAAGTTGACGTTTAAAAATCGCTGAAGACGTTAGCCATTTGCAACCGTTTTCGCGAATTAAAAGATCATTCAGATAATAATATGTCTGATACTTTACGTTCAACGATGGAACTAACATTTTTGCTTTTGTTGCTATGATTCAGCCTAATTAGTTATAAATGATGAAGCAAAGATAACTCGGATTTAAAATGTATAAAATGCAACTATGATTGGCTTCGCTATAAGTCTGATTGGACAATGAACGCATTGAACCGAGTTGCTCCGTAGCGAGTTGGTTCGTGCTAGGTGTCACTTGTGTAGTTATGTCGAACAGATAAAACCAGTGCGCAGGTTTCACACGAGATGATCGTCAAAAAATTACGTGAATCGAACCTTTGCTCGTCACTTTCGTTTTCTATTATCAGCTATCTGCAATTTTATGCGAACGACATCTTGCAGTTACTGACTTAATTGTGGTTTTTGCAATGATTCATGTTTAATTCATTGACTTTTGTATGTTACTAGCGATTAAACTAGGTATATATCTTTATCGTAGCCATGAGAAGCTTTAACAACGGTCTCATTATAGGTGGTTGCATGTTTTCTATCTCTGAATCTGTCCAATTTCTGTAGTTTTATCTAGAAGTATTTCTGTTTTTTGGTAAATTTATATCGCATTTAAGGTTATGATTACTCGATCAGGCACACTTTTCCGTCGATTTATCAATGAACCACGTTTCTAAAGGTAATATTTTATTTATGATGCTCAATTGCGTTTAAGACGATGTCCAAAAGCGTCTAACAGCATAACGAATGGAGCGAGAAAGCCGAGTCACGTAAAGCAATTACGCGTGCAGCCGCGGCACGCTCCGCGTATCTCATCATCTACACCTCGTCAGTTCCGATGATCCCAGAGTCGTTTACAACGCTTCACCTCACCTCTGAGTGACCTGTGTAGAACTCAGATTACGCGTTCTTTTAGTGAATCCTGGCGTCAAGATATACTAGAGGTGAAAGGTGAGGTGAAACTAATTGTGAATAGCAAGCAGTTCCGCTCGACCCGACCTACTGGATCACAAATACAGTAGTATTGGCATTACTAGGTGGAACAAAGATTACCAACAAGTCACCTGAGGACAACCAGTATATGCCTGATCTCTCGCTTTTAGAAATCGCCGGATCTAGATGTACTTGGATGTATCTGGGATGAGTGGGGTTCTGCCTTTTCTCCGAATTTGTTATGTCCGAATTTCACTTGCCAACCAACTTTTCGCCGATGATTCACCTTGACAACTAACTTATGGCAAATTTTTGTTTGACAACAGATTCATTTGGTAGAATTATTGATAAGTCGATTATTATAATGAATTCAACATTTTGGCAAATCTTTCAGTTGGACTAAACAACTACTAACCGAATAACGTTTCGTCAGTGCACCAGTTCCCTTTTCTTACTAAAGCCAACTTTTTACCACAAGGAACAAGACAGCGTAACATAGGCAGACTTTTATTCAACGTGTTCTTATATAAGTTACAAGGAGAGAAGTGGGAATGTGGGGGGGGGGGGGGGCATTAAAAAATAACACACAATCGTTACAGTGATGTTATTTGTAGGTTAGGTTAGGGTTAGCTTGTGTCCCTTAGAGCGGAAATAGGCACCCCGCGTAGCGGGGTGACGTCGACACGCTGGCGGTTAGGTAAGGTTTAGGTGAGGTTAGAATAATGGGCTGGTGTTTGTTCAAAAAAATCACACATGTACACCTACATACATACATTCCACCAAGCAACAGTCCAAAAGTAATGATGTAAACACTTATCTCCAAAGATGTGATAATTCTGGTACCGTCATTGTCAAAAAAACAAGTGAGCGGTTGCGCTTACTCACTTTGTAAATACGTTACATAATTACTTAATAAAACATCTGGTAAGTGTTATACCACGAAATGTATATAAGTCAAACTGACCTATTCTGCTACCCGAAAGGTGGCATTTTGAAAAGTGACTTTATGAAAAAAAAGTCCAAGCATACAGTTGGTAACCGTGAAGTTGGGAAATAAAACTAAACCCTTTGATAAGTTGACACTTAATCATTCGGCGAAATGACATTATGCGAAAAATTGGTTGCGATGTGATATTCGTACATAAAATTTTCGGAGATGATTTAGAGAACCCCATGTCGGATAGGTTAAACCTTCCAACCCATTTTTAACAGTTTCACTGTCAGGAACCTGCCTAGCCGGCGCCTACGCCGGTGGCGCTTTCCGCTACTTCGCAGAAAAACCACGGGATATTGGCTACGAGTGCTACGACCGTAGCACATAGCGATTCACACTGAATGTTTTGTTTGGGCCGTATAAACATATTAATTATATACAAATTCAACCTTATTTCAACGTAAAAGTGACAATAAAGTAAACGAAGCGCCAAGTTCCATCTATAGTACCTATACTATAATCTTTTGATAGTGGGTATTTAATTCTGTGATTCACTAAATCAAAAGGTCAAAAGTAACATGTCAGGTCAAAGTAACACAACAATCACAATAATGTTACGGGGCAGGTGGCAGGTAATTGTTTGTTACATGACGTACCCAATTATAAGATAAGACTTGTTACAATGATTGCATCACGCTTAACGCATCTCAATTGTATGACACTATTTAATAGGTTGTCAGATGGAAATGTATCGCAGGAGGTAGGTACCGGTTCTACAGAAAAAACTTCGATCAACCTAACTCACTCTAATGTTGCTACTATCTGCTACGCTTATAATGAATTGATTTATAGATTCATTGCTGTTAACCTTCCATTCCACATGCTCAATCAATCCTTAAAAAAAGAGGGCTTCAAACTCGTCGCGAAATAAAATTAAGTTCTTAAAACAAATACAGAGAGTTGACAAATCGGTTTCCGTTAAAAAAAATGTACAAGCTTTTATTGACGACTGTACTTTTGTGCACAGTCATCAACTTACTGGTTGTGATCCAATGAGCTCAAACGGATGGTTCTTGTGAAGTTTAGTAGTTGCTAGGACCGGACCACCTTCTGTCTCGATCGTCGGATCACCGGTCATACATAGGTATGCTTAATTAGCTAAATTTTAAATCTTTCAGATAGACCAGTAGAAAAACTGTTTACAAAACTGCCGTTGTGTCGATCATCATTGACTTTGAATAATGGTTAATCTTTTTGTCCATTAGTACCCCAAAAAGAATCAAGACGCCTGCATTACGTTACGCTACGGGCTCCATAATGAATACTATTATATAACGCACATACGTTCAATGAAATAGTAACTATTCCATTCAATTTTGTGTTCACAATGGAAACTATAAGTCACTTTTAAGCAGGATAAAGAAATGGTATTGCTGTTACAAATAAATTTGCAAGACCCTACCGAAAGGGGTAATAAGACCCCTCAAACTGCCCCCTTTATTGGGGTTTACACCTTTTTGACTTTTATGTAATTAAGCCATAAATTTTTATATCTATACCAAATTTCAACTTCCTATGTCAAACGGTCTTCGAGAAAACTGGCTGTGACCAATTTTGGTACGGAACACTAAAATTGGGATCAATGCCATTACTTTATTTTTTCGTACATGTTGATAAGTACCACGGTTGACGAAGGATTTTAAGAAGTCCGTACACGGAACACTAATAAATATGTACCGCACTGTCGGAAAATAGAGGTACTAACTGGTATTCAAATGGTATTAGGTATCAATGAGTAACTTTACAATCGAAAATATTGGAAACCTGGTGGTCTATTTCACTCGACTTTGTTACTTTGTAATCAAAATTACATTTATCGTTCACGCTCGCTATGACGCGCACTACACGCCTTCCTTGGCATAGCGAATATTTTATGGAACTGAACGCAACAAATTATAATAGGTATCATAATATTCATGACGAGTACGCTGAGTCAGATATTTTTTTTAATAATTATATTTTTTTGTCGATACAGTTCTTAACTCTTTGAACGCCGAGAGCCCCTAAAGTGGCCGAGTGCTGTCGTGCCCACCACGCCAACAACCTTTAAAGTGGTTATGCCAGACACTGTCAAAAAAATTTTCTTACTGTCAGATAAGTTTCATATTCGCTCTTTAGCTGTCAAGATGCTGGCGTGTACGTCACATTCTGAAACCAAAATTAAAAGCGGTCAAAAGGTTAAGGATAAAAAAACAGGCGTGTAAGTTTTTCAGCTCACAGAGCCACTAGTCTATATAGATTCAAGTATCTGGGGTCACATAGCTCGTTAGCAAGTTTCCTTCCATCCAAAAAAACACACAATTTCATAGATACACAATTTAGCCGACATCGTGTACTTTGGACCCCTAAAATATACACTAACATCACGTTTGCTTCACGACGGCGCTGGAACAATATAAGATCAGCCTGCGATTACATACGGTACGTTTTCTTCCACTGCTAATTGCATACATGTCCAAGATCCTAATCTATGCAATGAAGGGCACGCAGATTCGCAAAGAAACCACACTCGTGTACATCGGCGTCACGCTCACTTTCTAACGACCGAAAGAATAAATGAGAAAACCTTCGCAGGCATTCCCAGCCATTAATTTAGATAAACTTTCAGCTCGTTACCAACCAATTAAAAGTCCCAGCACTCGTTTATCAGAGCCGAAAGTGACTTAGCAGATGTAAGACTAGACAGACAGTAATTATGATCCCATTAGACCGTCATTGACAAGCGCGTAAATCGCGTAATTCAGCGTAACGATTAGTCAATACCATTAACGTTGTAGTTCGAGATTGAACTCGCTGACATTTGTATTTGGACAACTAGATTGATAGAAACAAATTGGACTTTTAATGAGTGTGTTAACGAATGAGCTCCGTTATTATCTTGTCAAATTATGAATGCAGACAGTTAGTGTGTTTTTTGCGAGATAATTACATGCAAAAATACGAATAGGTCTAGGAATGTCATTAGCAGACGAAGAGGTTTTAGTGAAAATTATTTACTTTTGAAACAAAGTTTTAATCTTTGTATACTTCAATTCAGAAATTTGCTAAGCCACACTTCCACATTAGCACATGAACAGATTTTCGAGAATAAATGCGTTGGCTATTACACAAAAAACCCAAAGTCACTAGGTATAATGTTTCCAGATAATATTTGAGGAGTTCCGTCGGTCGGTTCCTCGAAGATCTCAGAATCACCTTTTGCACTTCATTCGTTGCTACTTTAACGAAATCAAGAATATTTGACGTACATCATCATTGAGAAGTTCCATAAGTCACATAAGAAAATTAATGACGATCAATGATGATCAATTCTACTACCATATCATATCTGTAAAGTTTGAGGGTTGCCCTCAATTTCCCTTTGATCCCAACATCAGATCCATTTTGGGTGATAATGGGACCACCTTAGGAGTACTCTCCTATTAATTAAAAAATCGGTTTGCAATTGACAAAGAAATCGGTTTTGAATGTATTTTACATGATTTAAATCATACAGTGGAACATATAACCTCCTCCTTTTTGGAAGTCGTTTATAAAGTCAATTAACTAAAGATTTTCTTCCAGTATCAAATTTATCGACTTATACTTAACCATTTTAATTACCTACCTACTTACCTACTTCGAAGTGACATTTATTGCATCAAATGAAGAGGGCATAAAAGAACAAATGAATAGGGCAAAATGTGTAAGTGGATAAAAAAATCTATTGTAATCGTGACACGTGAAGAAGTCATGTTAGTAGTTACCTGTGTAGGTTACTATACATAAGTATGTGTAAGAATCTAGGTATGTAATGTCATTCATTAAGTAGCTTTCGATACAATAGAAAAAGACTATCAGTTTGCCATTGATGATTCTTTTGTTAGTGTATTATTGTGCATTGATCTAGAATTCACAGATTCAAGTCGTTTTCACTTATTGGGTCAACCCATGTCGCCACAATAGAGCAGTCGTACATTATCGGCACTTGGGTATTGTTAGTGCAGTATACTTTACTGACACTTTATATATGGTATATGATAACAATCCGGAATGCGTCTATCTCTCTGATCTGCTCGAACTGACCAGAATAATACCTACTATCTATTTCGAAATCAGACGGAGTGTGAGATTTTCCAAAAACTCCATAACCTGCAAGACCTTTAATCTCATCGCGTAGCAAAATTAACTGCTTCCAAAAACAAACATATGCTTATTAGAATTGATTATCGTTTCGCTAAAACGATAGTTGAATTGGTATTCACAAAATGTGTGAGCTAAATTCTTACCTCAAAACCTCAATTGTGTTCGTGTAAAAATATTTATTTATTTAGTTCTTATTTTAAGAAAAAAAAATCATATCGCGCTATACGAGCATTATACATAGAACGATGGATTAATCTAATATTAATTTGAAAATAATGACCGTGAGATCTCTTCTCAAATTTCAAACGACAGCTGGCTATATATATAGGTAGACACGAGTATATTATTTATTTATTTATTTATTTATTTATTCCATACAATTTCACAGCATTACAGTAACACCAAAGCACTGTGAAACAAAACAAATGTAGATATATATACACAAAAGAAACAAACTATTATTATAATAACACAGAAGACGGTCGTGCATCCATCTTCTCGCAGAACGTCAAACATTCATCACACACATCTATCCATCGGCTAGCAAATATATCACAATTTGGTGCTGATTCAAGCAACGAGTTCATGAAGTGCAAAGCTCGAATAAGCGGGGACTTTCTGCGAGACAACGTTCGCGCTGCCGGCGCCGCTAGTAAATGTTGACAACGAGGTCGAAAATTATATCTAGAGGGCGAGGGAACATACAGGCGCACCAACTGAGCTACTAATCCGGGACAGTCTGAATCACCACGCAAACTTCTACCAGCTAAGGAAAGAAGACCGAAGTTTCGCCTCACCTCTAGTGAATTTAAACCTAAAACGCCTAGCAAAAATTTTGTAGGGTATAGAAATGGGTAGTAACCGTACATTTTTTTGTACAGAAAACGCAAGAATACTTTTTGTACCTTTTCCAGAAGCTAGATATATGTTGTCTCATGAGGATTCCACACAACAGCGGCCGATTCAAGCTTGCTTCTGACAAGAGCGGTATACAGGAATTTTATTATTCTGGCATCAACAAAGTCCCTAGCATTCCGAATGACGAACCCTAATCTCCTGCAACAATTAAGAGCCAGCGAGTTGATATGCTCATGGAAATTTAGGTTCTTATCTAAAATAACGCCTAAATCCCGAATGGAATCGACCCGGGTAATTGCCTCAGAATCTAGGTAGTAATTGTTATACAGCGGATTACGGGCCCTGCTAAAAGTTACGTGCGCACACTTAGCAACATTGAAAAGAAGTCTATTCTCGATGCTCCACTGATACAACCTATCGATGTCACTTTGGAGAGAATTGCAATCCAAGATATCTTGTACACCATACATTAGCTTCAGGTCATCGGCATAAAGCAGACAACTGGCGCACTTTGGAACTGAAGCCAGATCATTGACCATAATTCCGAAGAGCAACGGACCTAATATTGAACCCTGGCTGACTCCAGAACGTGTCGGGTATGTATTTGATACAAAGCAACCGTGCTGCACGTACTGCTGCCTGTCGCGTAGATAGCTAGCAAAGAACCGGAGCAGTTTTGGTGAAAAACCAACACTGCACAACTTGCCCAAGAGAACATCATTATCTACGCGATCAAATGCTTTTTTAAAGTCGAAGTACAGCACGTCTACCTGAACTCCGCTATCCAAATGATCCGAAATGGAATCAACCAGAGTTAGAAGGTTAGTCTCTACTGAACGACGAGGTCTAAATCCATGCTGAGCATCGCAGAGGATCGGTTTTAATTGAGGAGCCACAATCTTATTTATGACTGACTCAAATAGTTTAGCAATCGAAGATAAAATAGCTATTGGCCGGTACTCCTCAACCTTGCCTGTAATATTGGATTTGGGAATAGGCTTCACTCGAGTGATCTTCCATTGGTCAGGGTACTCCCCAGTAAATAAAGCTAAATTGAAAATATGAAGTAACGGAGATAATAGCGATTCTTTGCATCCTTTTACAATGAAAGCCGGAAAATTGTCGGGTCCCGGGGAGCTTCGAGGTTTCAGTCGGTTTATACCACTTTCAATATCTAGGGATGATATTTCCTTAATGTGAATATAACTGGCATTATTACTAGGGTCTGCGCTGATGACCTTCTTATAATCTAGGAGAGGTTTGTTTGGCAAGAATACGGAAGAGAAAAAATCAGCGAACACTTGAGCTACCTCACTACCCTCGTATTCCTTCCCTTGATACGTAACATGGGACTCGAAACCACCTTTGGATCTTAAGGAGCTGATATGTTGCCAGAAAGAACGAGGATTGCGCATGAGACTATCTTGAATACGACTTATGTACTGATCATAGGCATGCGATACTCGCATCTTCAAGTCTGTCCTGAGCCTGGCAAAGGCAACGTATAGAGCATGGTCTCCAGACTGTTTCCAGTCTCGATGAACCTTAGCTTTCCGCGATAAATCCTTTATTATGTCGGCTGTAAACCAGATAGGATACCGCCTACTGGGAGAGCTGTTCCTCTTTTTACCGGGTACACATTCGTCAAAGATGTTGTAGACTACCAGGTAAAAGAGCTCTACAGCATCATTTATGTCGCGGCACTCTAGTACTTCATTCCACGACACTTCGGAAAACCGTTCATATAGGAGCGTATAGTTGCCCTTAGTGAAATCCCAGTCACGGTTTAAGTCAACATTACTAGGCTCTAGAAATTCAGGGCAGTGTTTTGCGGCCGTGACAGGTATGGAGATATATGGAGATATATATATATCGGACTG
Organism: Epinotia demarniana; assembly: GCA_945867215.1. Lineage (NCBI taxonomy): Eukaryota > Metazoa > Arthropoda > Insecta > Lepidoptera > Tortricidae > Epinotia > Epinotia demarniana. Next base: position 12,629,808 of record OX244263.1, read on the forward strand.
GGACTAAATCAAAAATATATTATAAATAATATAATATACCTACCCGATACCAAACGATACATATGATACATAATAGTGAATTTCCACGCCAAAAAGTAATTACTAAACGACCAATCAGCTTATAATGCCATACGTCTATTGAAACTTTTCGAGCGGATTGGGCAGCTATTTAAAATCAGTTCACTCTTCAATTTCGCGAACCACCAAATTAGATTACCCTCTTTCATACCTCATATTATGATTATCTAGCGAATCACACAATGTAGTGTGACGTGTCTATTAGATGATTCGATGAAGAGCAGTTGGGGCTCAAGGTTACGCCACGCAACACTTTCACCACCCGCCCGCAGTTCGTTGCTCTCCGAAATCTTCCGAATTCTGCGCTCTGTGCACTATCAATGGCGCTCTGAACGAGCTCCGATTCGATGCCATCCAGGCTTATAGACAAAACGACGTCATATCTAAAATAGACCCAAATTCTGCCTAATATAGCACCTATTTCAGACTAGCATAGAGCTTCCGAGATTCTATTCGTTGACGTTTACGTTCAATGCCCGTGTTAATGGTACCGAGAAACGTAACATGGCCCACTTTCTCTTTTAAGCATATATAGTCTCTTTCTCGCGGCCAGCCTCCTAGCTTGGAGGAAGGAGATGACAATATTTGAGATGGTTCGGCGAGGAAGCTGGCTAGCTTGCTTTCTTCGCAGCACTTGGCATTGGAGGCGTACGAAATCCGGAAACTTTCGTTAGCCGCTTGTGCCGGTCGGCGATTGAGCGGGGTATTATCGACAGCGAGCCGGCGACTTGTTACAATTAGCCGATTTTTCATTTATTGCATCACAACCACTGACGAGACTTGACCTCCTTGGACGTCTACTTTACAATGCGGTAATCGGGTGAACAATTGCGACATTTTTAAGTATCGGATAAGGACTGTGTGAAAGATAAAATCTTTCAGAATGTTTTGTTTAATTATTATTTGTTAATAATTATGGCTTCATGACCCTTATTAATTTTAAGTAATTAATAAATATTTTTTTTTAATAAATAAATATAAGGGGACAATCTTACACAAATCGAGCTAGTCCCATAGTAAGCTCAATAAGGCTTGTGTTACGGGTACTAGACGACGATATATATAATAGATATAAATACTTAAATACGTAGAAAACATCCATGACTCAGAAACAAATATTCATGCTCATCACACAAACATTTGCCCTGACCGGGATTCGAACCCAGGACCTTCAGCTTCGTAGGCAGCGTCAATACCCACTAGGCTAACCAGTCGTCTGGAATTGGTCAATTAAAGGAAATGTTGAAGGTATCTTTTGAGAGCGTCATAAAACTAATCTGTATACCTACTTAACTATGAAAAGATTGGTTGTAATTTTTAACGCCTTTACGATTGAGGTTAAAATTTGGATATGACAAGCATTATTTGGGTTTTGAACCTGCCGGCTGTGTCAAATCCCGACGTATCGCTGTGTCGATCTGCGCGCGCTAGATACGCACATCGACCGGCTGGAGTCACATCTCAATCAACCGAGGAGCTGTCACGCACGCCTCTTTATATCTGCCTGTTAACTCGCTTTCGAAAAGTTAACAAATATCTCGAAATTTTATAAAGATAATCTTATTAAGTGAATAATGATAGCAAGGGTGAAGTTCAACATTTTAATCAGTTAACGCAACAAAATAACAAAGTGGGAATAGTTTACAACATTATTTCGAAAACTTTCATCAAGGCGTTCCATTTGCATTGAAGTTCTGTAACAAAACTACCTCACAAAAGCGATTAGTGGATAAAATTTCCTTATCAGTTATCCTTATCACATTCCCTGCCTAGCGGGTGCCTACGACGTAGGCGCTTTCCTCCATTTAGCGGGAAAACCACGCGATTGGCTGCGAGCGTAGCGCGTAGCTTTTCTTAGCAGTGATTTGTGACATCCGTAAAGTAATTACTGTAATTAGCTATAGTATCGAATCTTTGTAACACTTTGGTATTTGCTGTAATGCTACATTTCTTAAGATTCAATAAATAAATGAATAATCTGGTGATTTGTTTGGATTTTCATGTTTACAAATTAACCGTTTCAATTGTACTTGTTATATCTTTTCATACCCTCCTCCTTTACATTGCACTAGCTGTCCGGCCCTGCTTCGCACGGTTAGTTAATCCGTTTTCCCGTAGGAATGTAAAAGTAGCCTATGTTCATCAGGGATAATGTCGGCTTCTAATGGTAAAAGAATTTTTCAAATCGGTCCAGTACTTTCGGAGCCTATTCAATACAAGTCTCTTTATAATATTACTAGCTTTTGCCCGCGGCTTCGCCCGCGTAGTAAAAGTAATTTTCCAATAATTGTTGAATTGCTACGCCGCCAACTAACCTACTACTACGTACTTAACTAACTTCCCCTACTAATAACCCTTCGTCATAACCCATTATGGTAAATTAATTTTTATTTACTATTATATTTATGCCCGTGTGGTGGCGGGTTAGAATTTCACCACCCTCTTTCTTCCCGTGTGTGTCGTAAAAGTCGATTAAGAGAGCAGGGTTGAAGTGTGTTGTGGGTGATGGGCTAACAACCTAAGCAATATCACTTTTTGTCGATCTTTTATACCCACATTGATGCTAAAAACGGCGCTGGAACATAAAGTTCATGAGCTCTGCCTGCCCCTTTTGGGAATAAAGGCGTCAATGTATGTATGTACGTATTTCTGTTATTAAATTTACAATCATGATTAATGAGAATCTGTCCTCTGGAATAAAAGCTACTTTATGTTCATGAACACTAATGTTGAAATACCAAAATATCTCCACGAATTTCAAGTCAAATTTGTGGCCTGGACATTGCTATATAGGCTTGTTTCCTAAGATTTTTTTTCCATGCTTTTCGAACCAGTATTTAACATATATACCCAAAAATTTGTTTTAATTTAACGGCGGCCAAAATGCTTAACTTATTAAAAGTAAGCAGATCTTCGTGCAGCACCTTGAATGTACTTATTACGGATGCAGGCACTTTCCCAATGTCTCCTACCCTCCCGTCCCGCCGCGCCGCCCGCACTCGCCTAGGTACCGATTGCTGACGATCGAGATGGCACCAAATACAAACTTTAAAACCTATAACCCTATATAATGCGGGTCTCGTTCCATACCTCAAAAGCAAAAATAGAACCCTTATTTATAGGATCACGTGTGGCTGTCTGTCAGTCCGTCTGTTACAACCGATTTGCTACGAAAAAAACTGGACCGATTGATTTGCTATTTGGCACAAATATTTTCATGAATTTTCATGTCCACAACATTACATTTCAACATCTATGTGATTTTCGTTATTAACGTCCCAAAAAACCGTAACAACAATGCCCATATTGATATTTAGATGCCACGTTGGAATGTAAAACAATAGATGCCGATGTTGATTTTCAGATTTTGTCACCACATGTCTCCTTTTAGGGGTTGAATTCTCAAAAAACCGGAAACACTTGTTTACTCATTTATCGTTAGGAATTATCCTGTGAATTCTCGAATAAAATTGTCTAACTAATCTTTTTTGTCCATACAAACTTTGGACCTCCTTTTTAACCCCTTTAGGTGTAATTATTTCAAAAACGCTGAAAGCACTTTATTTGTATATGAATAAGTAATCTGTCCACAAAGTTTTAAGTACGTAGTAGCTAAAAATAAGTTTCTCTTATACAAAATTTGGACCCTCATTTAACCCTCTTAGCAGTGAAATTTTATAAAACGCTGAAATTACTTTTTTGTATCCTAATAAGTTATCTTCCTAAAAAGTCTTAAGTCTCTAGTTCAATAAATAATGTTTCCCCTCCATAAACATTGCATCCCTATTTAACCCCCTTAGGGGAAGAATTTTATAAAACGCTGAAAGTACTTTTTTGTAGCTTAGTAATAATATTCCTACAAAGTTTCAAGTCTCTAGTACAAAAAAATATGTTTCTCCCATACAAATTTTTGCACCCCTTTTTAACCCCCTTTGGGATAGGATTTCCAAAAGTCCCGTCTTATCCCTTGCCTACGTCATAAAAGGAAGTTCTGGTGTAAATATCAAGTTTGTAGTCCCAGTAGTTTTGAATACAAACTTTGCACCCCTATTAAATCCCCTTAGGGGTGGAATTTTAAAAACGCTAAGGATATTTTTATTTGTATCCTAATAAATAATCTTCCTACAAAGTTTCAAGTCTCTAGTTCAATAAATAATGTTTACCTCATACAATCATTGCACCCCTATTTGACCCCCTTAGGGTTAGAATTTTCTAAAACGCTGAAAGAACTTTCTTTGTATCTTAATAAGTAATATCCCTACAAAGTTTCAAGTCTCTAGTACAAAAAATAATGTTTCTCCCATACAAACTTTGCACCCCTATTTAACACCCTTAGGGACAGAATTTTCAAAAATCCCGTCTTATCCCTTGCCTATGTCATAAAAGGAAAATCTGGTGTAAATTTCAAGTTTCTAGACACAGTAGTTTTTAATTCAAACTTTGCACCCTTATTTAACCCCCTTAGGGGTAGAATTTTATACAACGCCGAAAGTACCTTTTTGGTATCAATAAGTAATCCTCCTACAAAGTTTTAAGTCTCCAGTTCAATAAATAATGTTCCCACATACAAACTTTGGACCCCCATTTCACCCCCTTAGGGATAGCATTTCCAAAAATCCTGTTCTATCCCCTGCCTACGTCATAAAAAGAAGTTCTGGTGTAATTTTCAAGTTCCTAGTCCCAGTAGTTTTGAATACAAAATTTGCACCCCTATTTAATCCCCTTAGCTGTGGAATTTTCTAAAACGCTGAAAGAACTTTTTTTGTATCTTAATAAGTAATATCCCTACAAAGTTTCAAGTCTCTAGTACAAAAAATAATGTTTCACCCATACCAACTTTGCACCCCTATTTAACACCCTTAGGGATAGAATTTCCAAAAATCCCGTCTTATCCCTTGCCTACGTCATAAAAGGAAGGTCTGGTGTAAATTTCAAGTTCCTAGTCCCAGTAGCTTTGAATACAAAATTTGCACCCCTATTTAATCCCCTTAGGGGTGGAATCTTCTAAAACGCTGAAAGAACTTTTTTGCATCTTAATAAGTAATATCCCTACAAAGTTTCAAGTCTCTAGTACAAAAAATAATGTTTCACCCATACAAACTTTGCACCCCTATTTAACACCCTTAGGGATAGAATTTCTAAAAATCCTTTCTTATCCCTTGCCTACGTCATAAAAGGAAGGTCTGGTGTAAATTTCAAGTTTGTAGTCCCAGTAGTTTTGAATACAAACTTTGCACCCCTATTTAACCCCCTTAGGGGTGGAATTTTGTAAAACGCTGAAAGTGCTTTTTTTGTATCTTAATAAGTAATCTTCCTACAAAGTTTCAAGTCTCTAGTACAAAAAATAATGTTTCTCCCATACAAACTTTGCACCCCTATTTAACACCCTTAGGGACAGAATTTATAAAATCCCGTCTTATCCCTTGCCTATGTCATAAAAGGAAAATCTGGTGTAAATTTCAAGTTTCTAGACACAGTAGTTTTTAATTCAAACTTTGCACCCTTATTTAACCCCCTTAGGGGTAGAATTTTATACAACGCCGAAAGTACCTTTTTGGTATCAATAAGTTATCCTCCTACAAAGTTTTATGTCTCCAGTTCAATAAATAATGTTCCCACATACAAACTTTGGACCCCCATTTCACCCCCTTAGGGATAGCATTTCCAAAAATCCTGTTCTATCTCCTGCCTACGTCATAAAAAGAAGTTCTGGTGTAATTTTCCAGTTCCTAGTCCCAGTAGTTTTGAATACAAAATTTGCACCCCTATTTAATCCCCTTAGGGGTGGAATTTTCTAAAACGCTGAAAGAACTTTTTTTGTATCTTAATAAGTAATATCCCTACAAAGTTTCAAGTCTCTAGTACAAAAAATAATGTTTCACCCATACCAACTTTGCACCCCTATTTAACACCCTTAGGGATAGAATTTCCAAAAATCCCGTCTTATCTCTTGCCTACGTCATAAAAGGAAGGTCTGGTGTAAATTTCAAGTTCCTAGTCCCAGTAGCTTTGAATACAAAATTTGCACCCCTATTTAATCCCCTTAGGGGTGGAATCTTCTAAAACGCTGAAAGAACTTTTTTGCATCTTAATAAGTAATATCCCTACAAAGTTTCAAGTCTCTAGTACAAAAAATAATGTTTCACCCATACAAACTTTGCACCCCTATTTAACACCCTTAGGGATAGAATTTCCAAAAATCCTTTCTTATCCCTTGCCTACGTCATAAAAGGAAGGTCTGGTGTAAATTTCAAGTTTGTAGTCCCAGTAGTTTTGAATACAAACTTTGCACCCCTATTTAACCCTCTTAGGGGTGGAATTTTGTAAAACGCTGAAAGTGCTTTTTTTGTATCTTAATAAGTAATCTTCCTACAAAGTTTTAAGTCTGTAGTTCAAAAAATAGTGCTTCCCCCATACAAACCTTGGACCCCCGTTTTACCCCGTTAGGGGGTGAGTTTTGAAAAATCCTTTCTTAGTGCTCCCCTACACCTTATAAGGAACCTACGTGCCAAATTTGGAATCCGTAGACCCAGCGGTTTGGGCTGTGCGTTGATATGTCAGTCAGTCAGTCAGTCAGTCAGTCAGTCAGTCAGTCAGTCAGTCAGTCAGTCAGTCAGTCAGTCAGTCAGTCAGCTTCTTCTTTTATATATTTAGATAATTAGGGAGGCGAATAGGGGAATTTTCGGTAATACTCGAGCGTGGCAGTTTAAGATATGAGAGATACCTTAGACCTAATAGAACAACCTTGTAAAGTATTTAGCTCTATATGTAGTGACGCGCGCCTAGGATAGACGATCAGATTAGTAAAAAAAAACGATAGTCTGAAATACTCGAGCGCGTCAGATGAAGATATTGGGGGTTGATTTTAGTGTTTTACGACTAAATTTAACTATTCTGACGATAAGTCCTTGACGCCGCCGAGTTATAGGGTCGCGAACTTGTAAAAAAAAACGTTAATCCGGCATTCTCGAGCGCGATTTTTTTTTATTTTTTTTTGAAGAATATAATCTAAAACTTACTAAAAATACAAAATCTGCCGGTTTCCGCATGACCGGAAGTGTGGAGGAGCCATTTCGTCTTCCGAAAAACGTTATATAGGTACGCGTATATACGCGTATGCATATATGGTTTTTCGGTTTTATGACTTATACGTCGCGAACGATACATTTTACAAAAAAAAAGTTTAAATAACCTCCTGCCGCCCAATGACCTATCAGAAGGTCTCCGCATGAGTAGTGGTTCCGGCCCAAGCGTAATGACAATTTTAACTTTTTAACGCCCGCATACCTTTTAAAAGGACTTCAAATTCATCTTGTCACAAAACTTAAAATTTACCGCGTATTGAAATCGAATGATTTCTGAACGAATACGTCACATTTGACGTTGACACTAGATGTCAAAATGTGAAACTTCATCTATCAGTTTTATTCATGTATGTATATTATTCAATAGAATTCAAGAAACCAAAAACCTTTTTCGGTCAGATTAAGAGAACCCACCAACATTTTTGTCAGATTAAGAAAATATGCTTTCAGGATACCGAGATAAACCTCCCCTATGAAAATATGACGCGCTCGAGTATTTCAAAAAAACTTTATTTTTTTGCATTTTCAAAAATTCATCGTAACTTATCGTCACGCCGAAATCGTCAGAGCTTCCTTGGGGCCTACTTAACACCCCTTCCGAAAATCTGACGCGCTCGAGTAAATTTTTTTTTTTGCATTTTTGACTACTTTATATGCCTACCCCCACCACGCAAACCGGCAGATTAGTATACCGTTGTTATCAGAGGGACTTGGGGCATACGTAGTATGAATATCTGTCGCGCTCGAGAATGCCCAAGTAACTGTTTTTTTTAACATTTTTGAAAAACCGTACACGCCAAACCCACCGCTAAAATGGCTTTTACCATACGAGCTTTTCTTTTCGAAATTATTTTATCTTTCGATTTTGATAGGTCTCGACGGCGCCGTTGAATTACGCCATTTAGCTACCTCGCCTCCCTAACTATTAGTGTAGATAGTGTAGATATGTATAAAGTAAAGAGTACCTACCTATCGCGGTACTTTAATTTTCAAGCTATAAACTGTTCCATTTTTTATATACTCTGTGATATAAAGTTAACAGACCGTATGATCGCTTAGATATGGTAGTATTGATAGTAAGTTACATATTTTATTTGTCGTAACTTCATATCTAAATTATACATTCCAATAAACTTGCCACAGCAGAAACAAAAGCGAGAGAGTGACCGTGGAATAGACGAATAGATTTGACCAACTAATAAATATGATATCAAAAAATTGATACAACGATAGTTTGATGACGATGTAGAATCCGGTGCAAGTGGAGCGTCGAATCGTGTTGAGTTTACTTTTATGTATTTGATGGCGCAGATTGTTTTGTTGAAACGATAGCTAGGTAGTTCGCGTAAATAGTTGGGTACGTACGTACTCATGTAAGTATCACAAACTACTGAGGCCCGATTTTGTAAAGATCCGTTGGATTTTACTATATCAACCTTATGTAAACTACTCAACAAGGGAAGTGAAACTTAAGATGCAATCATGGCTCAAGTCACAGTGTCCTTATGAGGACATAGAGAAGATTCTGGAAATACTCAAATAAAACATATACACATTCACACACAAACACTTTACAAACACTCACACGCAAATTCCATTATTTATATAAACTGATATTTTTAATATACTATAGAATTTGATTTTAATTTGAACTTGTAACAAGTCAGATGTTCTGAAAATTAATCTAAGTATTCATTTATGCAGCGCGTGGCACGCAGCGCGTCAAACGTGTTGACCTGAATTTAGAGAATTCCTAGCAGATTTACATAGACAAGACTCAGAGTTAAAGTCAAGTTGACTCATCAACCCGCCTCGCCTGACCGGTCGGCGCTGAATTAACTCGGATGCAATCAAGCGCCGATGCCGATGTCAGCTTTATGCTAGCCGAGTAACTTCCGTATCTCGAAGAAATTGGCCCAGTTTTCTGAGAAAATTGCCTCATTTACATACACTTGTGACAGTGGATCAAAAAGCAAGTAGGGCTTTGCGCACTGCCGATCTTCGATATAAGAATACCAGGTTTAATGAATTACATTTCAAGTCAACTAATGGCAGTTCGTATGTTTTGATCGAATTCTCTTTCAGGTATTTTAGTAAAACGTCTTATTTCCTTCGGCGTAGGCAGCTATTTAATTTAATTGCATCATTAAGCATTACAGAGAAAATAAACCAGGTTTACCTACAGCTAAATTGAGGTTTGTGGTCATGGCGCTCATGCAATAAAGTGACAATATAATTCGACACCGGTTATAAATTGTCATCAGTCAACAACTCGTCACGATAAAGATGTCAAGTAAATTTGTGTTGTGCTATAGCAGATGTCCTGTGTGTTGTGGCGCTAGCAATATGTTACTGCCAGGTTGCTATGTCATTATATCAGTTTATTTGGATGAATACTTGGGCCTTATGCGTTATGTAAGTGTTCTACGTAGTTTTGGGAAAATCGAGGTTGAATTTACCCATATTCGGAGATCGCCACTTTAGTACAAAGATTATCAAAGTTTTTAAATGAGGGGGTAATCACTAATCACGTAACGTTCCGAACGTTTGTTAAGACAATCCAACTGTCATATAAAATTTGACATTTAGATCTACGTGCGTACAATGCGTTACGTGATCGACTGATCGACCCTGGTCATCGCATCTAACGAACTATACGCGAACAGGGCGTTGTGAGTATGTACTGTATGAATTTACATACTTATGGAAAGTATGTATACAAACGCAGTTTTAACTCATTCATCGTTGATTCATTTTTGTCTCTTGTCGGTGCATTTACTTTCCGATCCTGTCTTCTTAACGAAAATTATATCGCTTCCTAATAATAAAGCATTATTTCCGTCCATTAACTTTTTAATAAGACCGTCATTTCGAATGAATGAACTCAATCTCTTTCCCTTTCTCAATTCAATGGTATTTCGAGAATTTATTATACTAAAACTTCCGAGTAATCCTTTAAATCCAAATGATCCCTTCCATTTCTTACGAGAACCACATCTTTCTGCCCCTTGGCTATTAAACGATAATACCTACTCCAAATATATCTATGCTTTGATAAACTTGACAGTTTTGCAGCAAGGAAACATTATCTCGGAGGTAGATGGGCGACATTTTCTCATAGCGCCCGTGGGCGTTCCGGACGCTTCCATTCCTAACCGGAACTTCCGCAGAGAAACCTTCAGCCTAGACTTTGTAACTTTCCTCGGCAATCGATACCAGCTATCGCATAACTCGGCCCTGCGACACTTGTTGGCGAGATAACCATTAAGCTAAGCTATGGCGCGCAATTCCAATAATCAGCCCTGTTTAGCAAGATTTTCTCTATTTTCAGATGTAATAAGTACAATGCACATGAACGTAAGTTTAGATTAAAAATAGGGGGGCGCTTTGTTTCACCTATTTTTTTAAGTCCTATTATTGGAAGACCGAAAATGTTCTTTATAAAATTTTACGCCATAATAATCGTTAGTCCTAATAATTCTTATTCCTAACGATCGTAAGTCATAACTACTCGAAGTCATAATGACAACAACCATAAATTTCTCATATCCTAATATTTTTTTTCATATTTTTTTTCATCATAACACTCACTTGTCCGTTTCATTTATATTCATAATGACATTAGTCATACATTTTTTACTCCTAAAATTGTTTTTCATAATATTTTTCACCATAAATGTTACTTGGCGTTATCGAAGTAAATAAACGTGTTTGTTCTTGTCACAAGGCACAAGGCGAAGGCAACAAGGCTCTAGCTAGACGCTAAACAAGGCGCCTGTCTGTACGGACGTAGCCTAAGGCAGGTCCGTGTAGGTACGACGACGAGTGAAGCGATGAGGAGTGTTAGTTGCACCGCGACCCTTTTTTTTTGTTTGCTTAGCGAAAGCGTTTTTCACTAGGAAAAACTAAATTAGGGTTTGAAGTATGTTCTTAGTTATTATATTAGGAGTAACAAAATTATGATGCATGTCCATTATGAAGAAAACTGTTATAATTAACAAAATTATTACTTCAAACAATAAGTTCTTAGTACTGAAATTATGACGAAAAATTTTAGGACAACTGATCATTATGACTTCCGATGATAGTTACGGAAATTTTGAAACAATAAAGTTAGGACGAAAAAAATTACGACTAGTGATGATTATTACTACAACATGGACCCTAAAAATAGACAGTTTAAGATTGCTGAAACGAGTATCTTTGATGCAAAGAAAGGATACAAGTAGAAGTGCGAAGATACCGAATTGTTTCAACCACTAAATTCCTTCAGATAGGTATTGACAATTATTCCTACAATCAACAATGGTAAAGTGAACGATCTTTAAACTTATTTTATTTATGTGTATACTGTCAGCAACATTAACATCTGTACACACGTATATGCCAATGATAGTTTGAGTTTTAACAGATACCTATTTATTTTCTACAAAATATGAATGTTGCCGACTTTGAAATAATATAAAGTTTACAAATTCCGTCTATCACATCGAAAAACATAAAGTGCTTAGTAAAACGAATGAGCCCAAAAATATTTGTTTGTCAAGAATCCAAGCGTTTGCGCCGCTGACCCAGTGTGACGTGCGCCCGCGCCGCCGTGCATGGATAATAATGTCTTTTTCTCCAATATGCTCGGAAATGTTCGCCTTACTGTAGCAAAAATAGTACGTGAAGTTCCTCTTTACTGTCAAACGCAAATTTAAAAAGTTAAAAGTCTTTATTGTACAGTTTTAGCGGCCAGGAAATTGTATGAAATTCCTTTACTGTATACTTTTTTACCTTTTAACTAAATACTTTGACTAAGACAAATCACTACAAACAGCCAAGTGCTCATACGTTTAAAGTCCTTGCAATTTGTCACAACAACGTGCGATAGTGAGACTGGTTAGTAGTGTATGGCTGTCTCTTTCCAACTATTGCAAGTTGCTGTGACAAATCACGCTCGCTCGTAGCCTGAGGGGCTACCGCGAAGTGAAAACGAACTTCGTTCGAGTATCTCCGTCTCTGTCGCACCTGCTAGTTCGAGCGACAAAGAGGGCGATACTCGAACGAAGTTCGTTTTCACTTCACGGTAGCCCCTCTGTTTTAAGTTTTTTTTTTTAATGGTCATAGACTAAACGCGTACTTTTGAAAGTGATCGAAGTGACGTTTTTAAATATGTCTCAAATAGTTATAAACTAAAACTCACAACGAACTGAAATACATGTAGATTGCAATCCCGTTTAATGTTTAATAATTTTAATTGCATTAAACATTTAAAACTGTGACCGGTTCTTATGGTTTAAAAATTTGTATGTATGCCAATTGAAGCTGGCACTATGAGTCATGCCGTATACATACTATTAAAAAATAAGTTAAGTTGGGCGGGACCTTGATAGGTTATTGACATACTCGATATTTCAAGATTATTGAAAATGTTATTTGATTTCCTCACATTTTTGGAGAAAAGCACTATATCTGCCTTGGCGGGAACGGCAATTCGTGGATTCGTCTCTATTGTCGGATTCAGCTTCGCTTCATCCGACAAAATCAATTTATCCACGAATTGCTATTTCCCGGCCGCTGCAATAATGTACTATAGTTAGACGTGTGAATTCGTTACTTTCCTGGCTTTCGCGGATTCACTTTGTATACACAAGTGTAGGAGGAAAATTGCCTTTAAAAACAGTGTTTCTGATTTTTTATTCACTCTTAACAAGGTCATAAAAGGTAGTTTTTTACTTTATGCAAAATGAATTGTCCTCCTTCGTGAATCTTGTTGAAATAACTATTATTTGAATATATAATAAAATACACCGACGATGATTTAGAATAAAAAATCACGTACATCGCTGACAGTCTCCTCTTCCAATTCATCCGTCAGCATAACTAATTGCTCATCACCGGTCTTATCTCGTCGATCTATGAAATGTTAACAAATCCGGGTCCTATTGTTCCCCGTGACCCTCAGTAGGCTTCATAGGCGGCTGCGTTTGCGACGGAAGAGAAAGTCAGCCCACTGTCTCAAGGACGAGGGCGACGCTCCCGCGTTGCGCAACAATCGTGAGATAATTGATGCGCCCGCGACCACGTGGCATTACAATGCGGATGCCGATTAAGCCTTCGGCACACTGAACGCGGATGCAGCGCTTTAAGGAGCCCGTTTCGGCAAGGCCTGAAAATAGCGCCCGCCTACAATCGTGCTGCCTCCGCTCTTCCCTCACTAATGTATGATTCCCACGGACCGGGCCGGTCCGGAGTGCGCCTTTGTACATTTTACAAGTTGCCAAAGGAATTTGAAGCTTTAATATAGACGTTAAATGTCATATTTGAATGTACTTGCGGCCGGTCGGCTCCTCGCGGACGTGGACGGCTGTGGTCGGCTGTCGTCACATGTGACCGGCTCCGTCCGGTTTTTGCTTGACTGTCGCTCGCTTTCGCCACTGTCATGGGTCGATACGTCCGTGCATTACATGTTATGCACAAATGTATAGAATAGACCTAGTTTGACGGTGCATTACATATAATGCACGGACATTCAAAGTGTTAAAACGAGGTCGCCTGCCGCCGGGTGCTGGCGCACCCGTGGCGACGCTGAGCCAGGTGGCCCGGCCCGGCCCGTTCGGTGGGAATCGTACATAATCATGCCCGCGGCGGTCTCTTGTCATTAATCCAAACTAGCGCAACAAATTGCAACCAGGCAGGCATCTAATGCTTTTGGTATACCGTAGCCTTTAGGGACAATGACATGTTTTTTTTCTGATTCAGTCATGAAACGCTCATGGCCGCTGCTTTCTCCCCTAATTCTTTCTACTGAGACCTGTAAGGCCTTCACGTTCTCCGCGATCATGAAATATGATTACGATATGATTGAAACTCAATTGCGTCAGAGTTCGATTATGAATTTCATTGTAGGGAACCTGAGTAAGATGTTACTAAGTAGTATTGCTACACTTGCCACGTATTTATCATTCAGTATCCAACAGAGTTTTTCTTCATACTCTTGACTTCAGTTGTGTTTATATATATTTTTTATGCAAATACTTAAGTCTGAAGATAAGTAGGTATTTCAATATATTGATTAGTACGAAAAATAGTTCAAGAATCGTATATGTTTGTAATTTGCACTTATGTGAAACTTCAGTGACTAACTACCTACATTAACTTTTAATTTAAGTAGTATTCAAAGACACAGAAATAGACACTTGTATCAATCTCGTACAAAAATGTAACGCAATGTATCATGGAGCAAAAACAAAGCGGAGGCTGGGAGTAAGGTCATGGTCCTTCAGTACTTTCACTCGCGGCTGCGCTGCGCCGGCGCCGTTGCGTAACACTAACACTCGCAGATCGCGGAGAAAGCCGATACACATTTCGGTGAGAATAATTAACCGAACAAACCAGGTATATCAATCTAATGGCTGCCTTCCGTTCCACACTTACACAACGTTACATGTTAAACGACAGAGTTATGTAATATGCTAAAATTCTGACGTCGCTGATTTTCACTAATTTGCTGCCGGTGTGATCGCTTTCTAAGTGCATTAAATATGAGCATTCGGAAAATTAAGTGGAATAATATTGTTAGTTTTTACTTACACACTTGCTTATCTTAGCGGCATATATTTGTGATTGTCCTGAGCTCTATAACCTGCAACAAAAACAAACGGTTATTACTTATTAGTTAGTAGGGTAAGTCCGGGGTAGTTGGCCATAGTTTTTTTGGAACACTGTTAAAATAAATGCTTACATATCACGAATACATATTTTATTTTTTATTAAACTTTGGTTAATTAACTTTGGATTATTAAACAAAAAAAGTATAATATCTATATAAATTACCTCGAAAAAAACCCTTTGAAAAAAACACGATTGGCCATCTCTCCCAAGGTGTACGGGTGTGATGACTATACCTTTACAGGAAAGATGGCCACTCTCTCAGTTAGTATGTTTTTCGTAATTTTTTTTTATACTTAAGCACGTGTCCTCGAACTCGGTGAAATTCTTATGTAGCCGAAACTACATTGAAACCAGTCTTCGAAGAAAATAACTTCTAATAGGTTATCCCCACAGCCGAGCCGTGGCAGTTTCTTTCGTTTACAAAGCGAGCTGGCAGTTTTGGATATTTTTTCCTGCTTAGGTTTCCTGGATTGTTTTATATACTCTTCTTTGACACACATTCAGCATCATATCATATGGCATACCGACTAAAACTAGCCAGCGGCCATCTCTCCTTTTCTTGCGGGAGAGATGACCACACCTAATTTAAAAACAAGTCATGACATGACTTGCCAAGTCTGACCTTAGAACAATGAGACACTCATATACTTTGCAACAAATACAAAAAAAAACAGCATTATTTTGAGAAACTAACATCATCACCTGGTAAAACATGACCTCTCCAAAAAATATTGACACTAGTCTAAATAATCAAAGACGATTTTACTTACTTTGTGGTTTTTTTCGCCTAATTGTTAATTGCACCCGTGCTCTTACGCACAAAGCGAAGCGAAATAAACAAAATGTCGCGAAATCAAGTCACTGGTTCCATGAAATATTTCGATGGGCCATCTCCCCCTTATGGCCATATACCCCGGAATTACCCTATTAGTTGTGAGACTAAAGTCTTTAATTTTAACTAACTATAAGCACACACTATAAGTTATGGTTTTTAAATAGCATTCATACTTTATAACATTGGTTATCAATATAACGCTTAAGTGTTATTAAAGTGACAATAATAAATACAAACTATCGGTGACGGTCGGATGGTAGGTGCTTCGCGTAACCTACTCTCCCTCTTTTCTACAGTACATGAATAAAACAAAACAACTTCGTCCTCATTGCGGCCTCTGCATTGTCCACACGTAGTAAGACATCGAATACAATATAAAGATTATTGGCGTCGTGCCTACTCTTCGAAAGGTCTAAACACATTAGTTTGTTTATATACCAATTTTATGCAGCTTTGAAACAAATGTTACTCATTAGTCCAACAACAGTCATTTATCAACATCCCATTAAAGTAATAGATGCTCTTCTGCGTGCATTATATGTACCTACTCGTACAGTGACAGACGAATGGGGCCAAAATTTTATTCTGCGGAAGTCATTGTTGTGTAAACCTCAATAAAATGAACCATTTAAATAGTCAAGTCCTCAGGGTTTAATAGCGTAATCCAAATGTGGCCGAAATATTCTGATCCGCGTCCCCACTTGACAACTGCTATTGTTTCGCAAGCTACTCATTCTGATGTGTCATAATAGATAACTTATATTAAGTAACTGTAGTAATGTACGGAGGTGTCACGCAGAATAGTGAAATCGTCCTTGGAACAATGGGGCCGCAGACAATGCGTGTTCCTGATAAGCCTCCTCGCGCTGTGGCTCTGCATAATTGCGGAAACAACAAGTGAAAGTTATTTAAGATAATGAAAATTTTACCGCCAGGAGCGCCTAATCTTAATATCTTTTAAGTCTGGAGAACCAGAAGTGTTGTTAAGCATTGCCGTTATTTTGTTTGTTGATAGTTCAGTTGTTCTTTTGTGATGATCATAATTAAAACTTTTTCGTCTTACATCTCTTTTCTCAAGGAAAATATCATAATGTATTCAAGCTGTCTATAGCAAGAAAACTATTAATCTCTTATTAATATGCTCAATCATCACCATAAATATTAAACGTCTTACATTAATAAATAATGGTATGATTGAAAACCCAGTCCAAAATGTAATCTGTTATAATACTTACCTATGCATTTTATTACATGTATACCGGGCCTATAACCATGAAATTGTAGGGCGACCTCGTTCAGTTCTAAATGTAAATTAAGTCAAAGAGGCAGCAATTAAGTGCGGATTAGGTGGATGTAATAATGTGATTTATCTATACCTGGACATGGCTTGTGTACACTCGTAATGCAAGATGAAAGTGGTGAAATCTCGAGACGATCTGCGAGAAATCGTACCCATAAATAATGCACTAGTTCGGCTCAGCAAGCCCTTGGTCTGTCGCGCCGACCAGTTATACCGGCGATCAACGATCCAGATCCCGAGCCGACAAGTCGAATAGCTCAGAGATACTAAGCCAGACAAAGTTGATCATTGATATCTTAACTAGCTGTCACCTCTTTATAAATTGCAGAGATATATGTACATATATAAACATAGGCAAATAACTTAACGATGTCTTTATTTAAGTAGGCACTTACATTCGCTGCATATTCAAGCAACTAAATCTCATAACTCGAAGCATAACCAATGGTCCGTAACTTAAATAGGCGAAGAGAAATTGTAGGTACACTTGGTGTAAAAATACGTTTCTATTTTTGTTAATGAGAATAGAAATGTATGATTCGCATCTCGTTGATCGAGCCACCTGCTTACTACGCGTTCTTGCTTGCATCTCGGCATAATTACTACTCCGTAGCGTTCTGCTGTGGAGTAAAGTCACACACCGTGACACAAAACTCCGCATCATAATTGGCGCACAATAATTTGAGATACTTTCTCCAATCCGACGTTAAAATATTCATAAAATTCACACATATGCGCGAATGTCCACAATACATTTTCCTCTAATTAGTACTTTCGGTTTCTTACGAACAAATACGAAGACAATGCTTAATACGGTACGGTGAAAATAGAATAATATGCATTAGCTTGAAAATTCATAAGTAAAATATTACGTTTTCTTCAACTATAACAAATCATGTATAATGCGTATTATTAAGAGCCAAATAGTGAATAACTTTTCCCTTTAGTGCAAGACGGCCTAGTTTCCACAAGAGCCATCTTTGGACCTGCGCGGAATGTGGATACATTTCCGAGTGATAGCGTCTGTCGAGCTTGATATATGACTGGACACAACCACTCAGAGAATAAGTTTTCAAACGGCACAGGCGTTTCTCGTGTATGTAACTTTCAAGTGTCGTTGATAGACGAGACGAGTGCAACAAAAGTGAAATCGGTTAATTTTCCCCGGGCGGCTGCGTCGTGATTGGGAGCTCATAAGGGCTCTATCAGCGAGTGCAGGTGAGTAGTGCGGCTAATTCGACGCGGGCGCAGCATGCGGGTGCGGCTTGTTTATACACAATCTCTTTATCACTCGCCAATAAGGCTGCTAGAGTGACATACAGTGACACTTTCACTTGTTGGTAATATGAAAAAAAAAACCGGTCAAGTGCGAGTCTGACTCGCGTGCCGAGGGTCCCGTACAAACTATCAATTAACTCAAGGTAAATGTGCCAATATTTGTTAAATTACTTATTTTAACCCAACACTTGAAGACCAACCAACCCAACCCAACCGACCAACCCAAGAATTGAATTTCAAATAACGAATTACTTTTTTCACCAAGGCCAACTACCAAGACAATTGCCATTTGTTCAGTGATCCAACCAGAATGACTGCTACTTCTAAGACGTGTATAGATAACATTTTCTGCAATTATAATTGTGAATCTAAACATATAATAAGTTATTTGAGATCTGATCACACTGGTCAAATGGCAATATGGAGATTTCTGGACGAATGTTGTCCTCCGAACACATACGATTATAGACCTGTCACCGATGAAAAAATACAGCGTTTTCGAAAGACCTTAGAGCAAAAACGAGCATTTTCATTACATGACAGGCCTAAGACAGATCAAACGGTGAATGGGTCAATTTTCAAACGAGCTGTTTTTGCTGTCCCACGGCCATAATTTCAAGTCTGATTAACATGGAGTATTGATTCATATATATTTGTATTCCGTGTGTTATAAAGTACTTAAAATATATATAAAAATACCTTAAACATTCATTGATTCTGAGAAAAAATGTATTTCAAATCGTAAAACAGCGAAATTTACCGCTTTTTTGCGTGTCCCACTTGCGGTTTTGCTCAAACAAAAATTCATAACTTTAGACTACGGCAACGTATAAATAAACAACTTGTACTGTTATAAAGAAAATTTATTAGCGTATTCATTAATATATCTTGCAAATTTAATGCGTGAATAATTAAAACCAGTGAAGTATTTTTGTAGTTGTCCCACGCGCACCCATTTATTAGGACTCAAGCTCAAAACCCTTAAAATCTGTTTTTTTAATATCCCACCGTTACATTTACTTTACGATACGATAGACAGGTTAGTTGGGCTTAAACCAGCAACGGGAGTGGACGCAGAGCTGGTATTTTCGAAGGAGGAAACAGGTTTTCTTGATACGATGTATTTTGGTACGGCTATCACGATTTGTATGGGCGTTAATTTATTAATATACGATTGAAATAAAAATGTGTCTTTCATAAAAAAGGTTAGCAATATGGGGTAAGAGTTTCGTGTTTAACTAATTAGTGAATTCAATTAATAGTGTACGAAGGATCGCCAAAAAACATTCATGTTGACATTTGTATGGCGACATTTGTACGGCTTTTTTGGCCATACAAATGTCGAACGTGGCATACACATGTCGATTCAAAACAAAATCTAAGTGATTTTTAATATTTTGGAATATAATCACAGAATAAGTAATAGTACAATATAACGACCATCATAAACCGGAGATACTATATCGAAATAGTGAGTTTTTTTATTGTACAAATATGTTAAGCTGTTTCAACAATTGTATGGCAAAATCGTCATTTTGATGGCACTCGTCGACATTTTTATGGCGCTATCGACATTTATATGGCAGAATCGACATTTGTATGGCATTATATCGACTTTTGTATAGCGCTGTCGACATTTTGAATGGCGCTGACGACATTGGTATGGCACGGTGATTTTAAAGCATCAATATCTAGCTAACCATTAGAAGCACAGTGGTGCCTCATGCACCATATTTTTTCTTTTTAAAAACCCTACCTCTCGCTGTCGGTACGAATCTAATATTACAAAAAATAAAAAAAAAACATACAAATGTCGAAAAAACGTCTTGTTCAAAAATTGACCCGAATAGTTGCTACACAGAGTTTTTCCATAGTGTTACGAAGGTATTTGAAAACACATTTCCTCTAAAAACTATAAAAAATAAATCTAAGCTGATTTTTAATGATTGGGCTACACCAGGGATTCGTATAAGTCGGGATCACTTATTTGAATTATACCATTTAAAAGCTACGCTTTGTGATGAATCTTTTACTGAATTTGTTAAAAAATACTCGAAACTGTTTTAAAAAGTTTGTGCGAGTGCTAAGGCAATGTATATTAGAAATAGGGTTAAATCTTCTAGTAATAAAATTAAGGAAACCTGGGCCGTCATAAATGAGGAACTAGGTAAATCAAAAACGTGCAAAACTAAAAAACAGTTAGTGGTCGATAATATGATTCTTGATAAGAATATTGATGTTGCTAATTCATTTACGGACTTCTTTGCCAACATTGGTGTAGAAGGGCATATTCATTATTTTAGGGCCCTTAAACGGATAGTTACGGATAGTAACAAAACCGACAGTCAATGTCAATTGCATACATTTAGTAACAAAACCGACAGGTTAGATGTGACTTAAGCATCACTTTAGTTAACCTTAATCTGCCATTTTTTTTGAAACTCCCCAGAAACAACAAAGTCTCTCAATTCAAACTGTACAGTAGCTGAGCACATTTTAAAAGAAAATATCGCAGAATGCGTTGTATTCAGATTCCATCATATAAATGAATTTTTTCTCATAAAAACGTTTAAATACCTAAAGCTTAAAAACACGAAGGATATTTTTGGACTCTCGATAAAACTACTACATACAGTCATAGACATCTAGTCACCTAATCTGTGCAATTTTTTTAACTTGTGCGTAGATAGTGGTACTTTTCCTGATCTAATGAAATGTAGCAAAATCATACCGTTGTTTAAGTCCGGAGACCCTAAAGATCGTACAAATTTTCGACCAATATCAATTTTGCCAGCACTAAGTAAAGTATTTGAGAAAATTATTTTAAATTAACTTTTGGGCCATTTTAATGCTAATAACATCTTGCACAGTCACAGTTTGGCTTTAGAAAGGGTCGTTCAACAACTGATGCCATAACAAGACTTGTGAGGCACATATTCGGGGCTTTGAGTGATTCGCATGACATCATCGGTGTTTTTTGTGACTTATCCAAGGCCTTTGATTGTGTGGATCACTCGACGTTGTTGGCTAAACTTAATCATTATGGTGTAAGTAATAATAAGGGGTAAGTCCTTGGATGTGCTCCAATCATATTTGTCTAACAGAAGCCAGTGTGTCTATGTTGACGGATCGAAATCTGTGGAAATGTTGGTCAGAATGGGCGTTCCTCAGGGGTCAATTTTGGGTCCTTTTTCTATGCTAATGATCTACCATATACGCTGGAAGGTTTGACCAACACAGTTTTATTTGCAGATGACACATCTCTTCTATTCAAAGTACCTAGAAATAGTGATATAGCTGAAACTATTATTAATCCCGTGTTACAAAAAACGTTAACGTGGTTTACAATAAATAACTTGCTTCTTAATCCCAAGAAATCAAAATGTATTCGATTTTCAACTTGTCGTCCAAATCAAATAAATCATAAACCCAACTTAATTCTGGGGGACCATGTTCTGGAGTTTTCGGATAGCACGATTTTTCTTGGTTTGACGTTAGATAGTAAATTACAGTAGGATTCACACTTAGCTATTTTAAATAGTAAATTATGTTCTGCCGCATATGCTGTAAGAAAAATAAGACAGATTACACATATAAATACAGCTAAATTGGTATATTACAGCTATTTCCATTGTCTCATGTCTTATGGAATCCTGTTGTGGGGTAGATCTGCTAATGTAGACAGCATATTCGTTCTGTAGAAAAGAGCAGTGAGAGCAATTCATAACTTAAAACCACGAACATCTTTAAGGGATCTATTTAGAAAAGTGGATATCATAACACTGCCGTCACTATACATTTACGAAGTTATTATTTACGCTAGAAAATATTACGCAGATCTCCCCAAAAATAGTGACCTGCACCAATTTAAAACTAGAAATAAAAACAAACTCGCAGTGCATCGGTTGCGATTATCAAAAGTTAGGAAATCATTTACGGGTCAGTCCATACATTTTTACAATAAAATTCCCAGTCACATTACAGACCTACCAGACTATAAATTTAAAAATATTGTTAAGTATATATTGACTCAGAAATCCTATTATAGAGTAAAGGATTATTTAACAGAAAAAGATGTTTGGAAAGATTGTATAAGTAAGTAACTAATTAGCGTTATAATAGTTATAATTTTTAGTGATAAGATGTATTTACTGACGGACATAAGTGTATCTTGTATACCTATATGAGAAATAAATTGAATAAATTGAAAAATTGAATTGCAATCTTTTTTGACCTGCTCTTGAAATATACCAGTCCCAAACCCATTAATTCTAGAAAAATCTTAACAGCGCGAAGTAGGAATGTGGTCAGCACCATATATCGGCCCCATTTAGTACTAACGTGCAAGGGCATCAGCTTAGTATGTATGTTGGTGTTAAAGCGATTATTGTTTATCACGTGAACCGATCTCGATTATTATTTTTATTTGAAAGAAAGTACTTCTATTATAGTCTTATGGAATTTCGTTCGTTCGGAGATAAGGGGAAGGGGGGATGGTATTTTTTACATTTTCCTTCATAGATCGAAAGTTTACCGCTGTAGAAAAAAAAAGAAAAACTGTTTCAAAAAGTGCAACTCAAGCTGTTTCAAATGATACCTCACTAGACCTTTCTATTTTTCATAGAAAATTAAAATGTTTATTTAATTTTTTATTTTTCCATGTACGTGGATAACTCTCATTTAATACCATTCCTAATTTCAAATTGATAGCTTAAGTACTTTGTGACAGACAGACAGACGGACGGAGTCACACCATAAGGGTTCATGATTTACCTTTTTTGGGACGGCACCCTAATGACAATTGACACATCACAACCCAAGCAAGGGCTCATGTTAGGTGCAATTTCACTAATCTAATTTTTTACGCATATTTATCACGGTTTCACACGATTTTGAATTAATTTATGGTTATTACAGTAATTTAGTTCAATATTTCGAAGATGAGTGGCCGTTTGGTAAATCGATTACAACCAAATACACATTTTAGCGGCGCCAACGGGCATGTCGAGTTGATCAAAACAATCATCAGTGGAAAGTTGCCCGTTCGACAACCGCATTCCTTGTATGCTTTATGAGACGACAAATAAGATGTTGCGTCATTTTCTATATTCAGAACACTTTCGCAGGAGCGGTACTTAAAATGATGTACTGGAATTTTGTTTATCACTATAACAAACACCGAGCTATTTTATGTGCACGTATAGCACTAATAAATAGCTCAGAGCACTTGACCGTGTTCACCCACAACAGATATTACTTGACTTATTTCCCAAGCAAAAGAAAAGAAAGCTCCACTTCCGAATGGTGCCTCGTTCGAGACAATACCGCGATGGCATCTCAGATAGTTCCGACAACACTCATTTCACACCTTATTGTCAACGCAGTAATTAAGATAAACTTAGTTTTACTCGTTTTGGCGAGATGGGGCGTCAGATATAACGCGGCTCTACTTTTACAAGACGGAAATGTTGAAAATCATGACAGGCAATTAAGGAATACTGAAATCGGAGATTATTTTGTTAAAGGTTGGCGAATCGATCATCGATAACAGAAAGCTACTTACCATTATTTTATATAATTAAAATGTCCAATAATTCTCAATGAGAGCAACAGCCTCTCTCGAGATCTATATCAGTAGGTAACCTAATCGATTCGTCGATATTTTGTACCACGGTCCCACGTACGCATGTCACGAAAAGTACAAGCTTCAACAGACATTATGATGGGGACAACCCACTCACAAGAGTTTGAAGCACTTTGGGAGATTTGACAGTCAGTAACCTTGTCACAATTTTGCTGTAACTTAACTGGCTGATTCACCAGTTAATGTCTTCAATCGATATGACAGCCAGGTCATGACAGGGTTACACGACTATATCCTAACTATATCGCATTGTATCTAAGCCCACGCTCGTCATCATACCTATAAACTGAGAAAGTTATAATAAATCCCAACGAAACTTGGCGTCGCGACTTGCTCTTCAATTATTTTCTTAAAACTCCCACCAGCAAAATTCATCGATATACCTTATAATCAAGTCGATCTACATCATTACTGATACTATTATAGAGTACTGGTAAACGGTGTCACTTCGCTCGCAGGGCTCTCGGGAATTAACTTGTTTTCACCCAACGATCGTAAATACGTCAATGGTTCACTTCGGGCGATATTTTTCACTTCAATGTATGCGCCGACGCAATTAAGTTGTGTTTATGTGGACAGGAGCGCCGGAACCACTAACCTGCTTCCTATGCCACGAGATTATCCTGGCGGTTTATTCAATACAAGCACTTACTGGCCGCGCCAACTTCTAGTATTTATTATTCAGATAACTATGAGTTCATTCTAATTTCAATCTTTTAAAACCGTTTTCCACGTAAAAAAAGAAAGCATTATTAATAAATCAAAAGAGTGTATAGAAATACTGTTTTACACGTAGGAATGAAAAACAAGGTCCCAATTGTAGACTAAAGCGTGCTAAAATTAAATTAATTTATACTTTAAAGCTATTTAATAAAAACCGGACAAGTGCGAGTCGGACTTGTCCACCGAGGGTTGCGTACAAAACCACAAATGTATAGTTATCAAGTTTTTCCCTGTACTTGTAGTATAAGACGATATTACTTGCCAAATTTCATAGTTCTAGGGAAACGTACCGTATAAATTTTGATTCCTCTTAGAAGGTCGAAAAATACTTTTTTGCGCCATAAACGGCCTTATCTTTTTTTTGTGTTAACTTAGAAGTTGGATTTTTTCACAGCTTCAACGGACTGTAGACTTGAGTATAGTTTTAATCTCAACTCGATACCACCAGGTGGTGCCGAGATAAAGGGTCTTGCCAGACAGACTGACGGACAACAAAGTGTTCCTAAGGAACAAGGGAAAAAGGAAGGATGGAGTGAAGGAGAGTGATGTGAAGGAGTGTTGAAAGTATTTATAAGGGTTCTGTTTTTTCCTTTTAAGGTACGGAACCCTATAAATAATTAACTGTTCTGATCCTAACACCGACTTTCGTAATTCGCGATACATTACAAATTCTTCTTTATTTATGAATATACGGATTATACGGCAATGAACAACATTGGAACATCTCCATCAAGTTCCATTCAACAGGTACGACAAGTTCCACACGACAACAATGGGATCATTTGCGGAGGGTGCGTTAATCAGGTGTTATTGAAGGAGCCGCGCCTCTCGGTTGACACACTGACTCGCTTTCCACTGCGCCCGCGCGGTGCCGACGGAGATGCCTCCTAGCTTAAATCATTCGGTGCTTGGACAGGAATGTCATTTGTAAACATGACAAAAATGTATGTAAAGGAATTCTCGTCTTCTTATATTATTGTGTTATTTTGTGGATAAAATTATACTAAAGGTTAAACGTTCTAGTCCTCGACATTGCACTTAGTGTTTTTACATCAAAGTGACATGGCTGAAATTTGGATAAAGAAAAGTCCTCTTACTTCAAATTTACGAGTATCCCACTTTGCTTTGACATAAAGTGTCCTACTCTAGTGCAACGTCGAGGACTAGGAATTTTATTTTATTTATTTATATGATAATTAAGATCCTATTAATATTGTAAATGCGAAGGTTTGGATTATTGTTACTGAATCACGCTTAAACGGCTCAAAGGATTTGGATGAAATTTTGCACGAAATTACTTTATAGTCTGGATTAAAATATTGGTTAGTTTTTATCTCGGTTCCACGCAACAAAGTCTCGGGCGGAAGCTATTATTTCATAAAGATAATTATTTTGGACCTCCGCAAGTATAAACCTTCCTACCTATTATCTGTGTAAGTGAAGAACAAATTTGACATAGGCCATGCAAAATTAATTATATTTATCGTGATGTTTTTTTATTTGGTTGTCGAATATCAGAGCTACAAATCAAATACTTTCCTCTAATACTTTCCCAGATGATCATAAACGACGGAGGTACAATGTGTTTTATTATCAACTTAATACGCAGCCAATTTGCGGCGTAAGTTTTTTTAAGATTTAACTCGTCTTAGCGGAAATTTAAAACTGGACATGCTCATTAATGCTTTCACCGCGGGGTTTCCGTTACATTCGAAAATATCTCGTAAACAGCCCATCTACTTTACGGCTGTGTGATATTGTGGTGAGAAGAAGTTTATTGCAACAATAACTAATAACATTTTATTTACACCTATTTATTTAGAAGTTAGGGTCGGATATATACAATGTTTATTCCATTATGCGCTATTAGTTAATGAAGCTTTAAAGTACCTACGGGCGGGCTGTACCAACTTACGATTACAAACCGATCATCGTTAAATAAGGCGCCCGGCAGCTATAATTCCATAGAAATTTGTCAAACTTTCCATAAATTCAGATTTTAACGAATACTGCTTTCGATTACAGACAGAGTCTTTAAATGTATCATGTATAAATACGTTTTCAATGAATATCACTGAATATTAAATAAAATGCCTAATAAATTTTAGGTCAATTTTGTTTAAACACTAAATAGACAACTTTCAAAAACACATCCCTTTTGTGCAGATATCAATCGTTCCCATGCACATTTAAATTTAAAGCCAAATAGTGAAGCACTACCTTTCTTTAAAAGTTTATTGAAAGATAATGACACATGATCAAGGAAACCCAATCTTTACGCCATACTTTAAGCGATTTTAGTGCATGTCAGTCCCCGAGTTTATCAGCTGCATCACGAAGAGAGAAAGTGACAATCAATAAGTTATATGTACGTATTACGTAGTTCAACTAAATGAACGAGTAAAAGTGACCCTATAAAATGTTTAAATACAAACCAGCTTGGAGTGCCCGCTATCTAAATAAAAACATAAGCGGCCTCAATACCTCTGTTTACTTTCTCGCTTATTTTAGTAATATCAACAATGTGATTTCATTGGAATTTGCGAATGACAAAAAATTGTCATGTACAAAATTTTTACTAACTTGTAATTTATAATATATACTTGATAACACGTTTTTGTACTATTATTAGATGATAGGGCCCGTATCGGAATCGGGATGCGGTAGATTTTCAAAACGCATACCGTGAAGCGCGGATTCGGGCAACAGTATTCACTTAATGGTCGATTTCCAAAACGGATGTCGTGATCCGTATGCCAGGAATCCTCTTGGATCTATATTCATGCATGACGCTCTCCCATTCAAACGACCCTCGTGCGCGTTTTTAATTGACCGATATATTTCACTGGTAGATCGACTGTGGTATCGACGCTGGGATAACGATTAATGAAAGTCATCAGACTTTCAATAATCGTTATCCCATCTGCGGAAAGCATCCACATGGTGTACATCGACCGTTATATAGACAATTTAACATAGCCTTTACATAGATATGTTTGTAGTTCCAAACCACTACATAAGATAACGGATTCATTCGCAGAATAGTGAGTAAACACGGACTTTCTATGAAAAGAAAATAAAGTTACTTCGTTGGTTGTGATCCTTTTTGCGTCTTATATAGTTCTCAGTCCTACAAGAATGGCAATATGAAAAGCTTACGTAGTTGCTTGCGAGTTAGTGATATATGTCTAAACACGAAATCAACTATTTTTACACACTGAATACGTAGTAGTAATGTCGCGAGTAAGACTTGCAGACTTGCGAATCCCTAATTAAGTGTGTTTTCGAAGCTGCATCACTTTCTCGGAGACATTTTCTTGAATTACTGTTTCGACATTATCATATCATAACATTGATCTTTGAGAGTTACTGCGGAGACTTCAATCCGTCAAGGTTACATATATCGGAAATTCACAACCTTTTATCATCAACAAATTGTAAAATTAACTATAGACATGACATAGTAATACAAACAAACGATTCAAATTACTTATGCAAAATTAATACAAAATATTTGAGTACAAACCCTACTACAAATTGCCCCAGAAGTCGGGGCTCTAAATGGGTGACCCATTATAATACCCTGTAGTCATAACCATTAAGGCTAAACTAAGCTACATTTTTTTTATATACAACAGTCAGGTACAAAAAAAAAAAAAAAACATTTTTTTTTCAGAAATATTTACCTACTTACATTGTTTTTGTCTAATCTGTGTCAATTTATTCATCCTACTAATATAATATTATGAATGCGAAAGTTTAGATGTTTGGATGTTTAGATGTCTGAATATTGGTTACTCAATCACGCATAAACAGCTCAACCGATTTTTATGAAATTTTGCACGAAGATAGTTTAAAGCCTGGATTAAAATATAGGATAGGTTTTATCCCGGGTCCACGCAGACGAAGTCGCGGGCGGAAGCTGGTAATTAATATTTTTTTTATTACTAATAGGTTGAACCACTATCACATATTTGTTAAGCATGTAATCTTTCTATTAAATAATACCTACTGCTTATTCTTTTTGTGAAAAAGAAACTTGTATTTAACCTTAAAGCCACAGCACTAAAATAAGACCTAAAAAGCATAATCAAAGACAAGAGAAGTCTGTCCGTTACTGCTCTCAGTGAGTGCTCAAGGTGATATCCTGCTGAGCCTCATTTGATTAAGGGTTGCCAGAGCAATAAAAAAATGCTACTTTTGAGCTAAACTAGGTTAAATATCTTCAATGTATCTCTGATGCCTATTTGCATAAAATATTATAACGTGCATTATCCCTATCACTTAATCACCTTAATGCATAAGCACATAACAACATTACTTACATGCAACGAGCAGCTTGAACCTAAATGAAATGTTACCTTTTGCAAGATGCATTGCGTTGCAGTTGCACAACACGTAAACGATCCTTCATGATGGCAGATCACAGTGCGTGACGTCCACTTACAAAACCCAAATGCATCCAAACAATGAAATGGGAAGCCCACCCGTACGTGGACGATTTTGCAACACCGCCACTCCAGTAATACGTACCTGTTGCTTGCCACATCCACCAGAGATAAGGTTAAGCTGAACGTTTTGCCTTACTTAGTCTTGGTAGTCAGTTCAATTGTTTTGCTAAATGTCTGAGCTAACAACATAGGTAGGTACTCTTAAACTTTTAAACACGCCTAGTAATTGAACGCAAAACTAACGTACTGTATGTTTTGTAAGTGATGTAAATGAGCTTTCTTTTCTTCTTTAAAAGTAAATATTATTAGGACGATTTAAATTTACTTCTTTATACCATAAACAATATTGTTTCTGGCTGTATTTGAAAGATAGTAAAAATTTTAACTTTCAATATAATCGGTTGGGACGTCCAGAAACCCTAAAAAATTAAAAGGGAACTCTGCTTCCTGTGCCAACCCCAAGTATATTTGTGATTTTGGCGTTCAAATAACGGTACCCCTACCTAAACTTAAACACCTTTCCTTTTAACAAAAATCTACTTGATATATCTTAGGTACATTCTGATACAATTGTAGCTTCATATATATTTTTATGCCACGACGGTGAGAAACAACCATACGACCTGCCTAATTGTGTGACACCGTCACCTATGGACTCTTGTGACATCAGAAGAGGGAGCTCTGAAGCTCTGGCGTCCTATTGAGATCAGATAGTGATGTGCGTGTACCGAGTTTTAAAGTTTGTGATCGTCGCCATGAATGTTAGCGTGCTTGGCTAATAGAGACCATGGTTCTCCCTATTGGGAAATTGAGCACCTTGCTAGTGTAAATCTTAACATAATACTGTAAGTGTATGCCAAATTTCCGACCAGATATTATTATAATTATCTCACCGGCAGCCCGTCGTTTTTTGGCAAGATTATTATATCACTGATAAGATAAAATTTTACTTATCCTGTTGTTTTTATTTTTACTTTCGAATCAACATGATATTTTCATTTATAAATCATTATCTGTGTTACAATAGAGTACTATTGACTCATGTGTAGGTAGGCATATTAATATCTAAGCTACAAGAATAACCCTCGCAGGTAAACCTATAAAATGCGAGGTGTGTGACGCCTGACCCACTTTCCACCGGCTGTTATACCACATGACGCTTCTTCGAACAAACATTTACTTGCAGGCCATACAAATGCTACCTGTCTACTAAATAAGTGCCATATTCCTTTGATATATAAACGCGCAAAGCCGACAGTAGTAAAAAAAACGGTGAGCAGAAATGCAAATGCATTTCAAATAGCGATATCCGCGCGAAAGATAATTTTGGTTGTGCAAGTGAAAGTAAAATTATGCAACTTTCTACCACCGGGCGGTTCGGTGCGGTCGGATTTGACATTTAATAACGCTGATATAGTTATTCGTTGCAGATAATAATTGGGAATATACATAGTCTTTTTATATAATTAACTATTATGGTATTCAGTGATCTATATTTCTTACTTTTATAGTTAGTTTAGTAGTTAGTAAGACAAATTTCTATTGTTGTGGTAATAGAGGCATCCTACGATATCCTATTTGATTATTAATGTACCTATACTTAATACTTACATATTTATATATATATATATTTTTTTTGTTTATTAATATTTCCTTTTGGGCTACAGTCTTTACACATTAAAGAAAAAGGGTAGATAT
This sequence comes from Epinotia demarniana, assembly GCA_945867215.1. Taxonomy (NCBI): domain Eukaryota; kingdom Metazoa; phylum Arthropoda; class Insecta; order Lepidoptera; family Tortricidae; genus Epinotia; species Epinotia demarniana. Next base: position 12,660,559 of record OX244263.1, read on the forward strand.
ATTTTTAAGGTACACCCGAATATTATTTTCTTACTGGGGGTACTTGAGGAAAACGTAAACTATGACGCATGTGACGTCACTGCGTTTTGTAAGAGGACGTCGGATTTAATGTGACTTTTTATATAAAATTTAGGTAAGTAATTTAGGTTTGTAAAGTCCAATTCAGAAATTTTATTTCAATTTAATTTTACAGTTTAGTATATAGTCAGTTTAGTATTGTCTAATTTAGCACTATTGTTTCTACTGTCTGTGTTGTTTGTCTGTCTATGTCTGGTGAGAAATAAAGAATATTTGTATTGTATTGTATAGTTAAGTGATAAAAGAATTAAGTTTAGCTCTATTTTATTACATTCAGTTATTAGTTATAATGTGATCTAAACATACATCTACACCCACGCGAAAAATATTAACTTTTAATTACTTCATTATAACTACTTGCTTTTTAATGTTTATCTTTTAGTTATATTGTCAAAAAATGTTGCTGTAAAATTGCTACAATTCCTTTTTTTGGCGCTCCGAAATTGTTTATTGCATATTTATCAAAACGTAACCCAAGTCATTTTAGTAAATCCGCTTTTCACATACACGCACAAATTCACCAAAACTCATATCCACTTAATCCAAATCTACCTTTTGACAGCAGGCAGATCCAGTCGGGAACAGTTTCAGGATAACACGGGCTACCGATCACTGCTCCAGTCACACACACTATCCAGTCACCGTATTCACAGTCTGTCACTTTCGTTGGCGCGGGCGTCACGGGGCTCGCGCGTTGAGCTGCGTACTACACTGTTCGCGGGCGCGGCGTCACCGCCGTTATATACGCGAGAAAGTTACCGCCGCTGCGTTCCCGGATCGCGGATTTGGAGTCCTTTGATGTCATCGCGTGGGCTCAGGTTTTGTAATAGAGAGATTTGTTGCCACAGGTTTTGAAACATGGTTCAACCACAAATCGTGGTTGAACCATGTTTGCAACCGCCATATACGAAAGGGAGGGCCGTTGAAGATCCTGCTCTGAACAGAGGTCTTTTCCCTGTCACCTTAATGCACCTGTTGCCACCATATCCATGTCTTTTGAAGTCGGTGCTCGTCATAGCCTAAGGTTTTGAAACAGAGATTTGTTGAAGCAGGTTTTGATTTGCGTTTGTAGCAATATACGAAAGAGAGGGCGGTTCAAAATCCTGCTCTTAACAGGAGTATTATCCTTGCGGTTTACTTAATGCACCCGTTTCCATCATAACCCATGTCCTTCGATCCCATCCCTTATCATGGCCTAAGGTTTTGTAACAGAGAGATTTGTTGACGCAGGTTTTGATGAGCTGTCACCCTCAGCCACGATATCCTTTGATGTCACCGGTCATCGTGGTGTAAAAAATTACATTATATGTAGAGACTTGCTTTTAATTATTAAACTGGAAAACAGGTGTATTCTTCTCTCCATATGGTTAACTTTAGTACCGCGTAGCGCGAAACAGTTATCGCCGCTGCGTTCCCGTATCGCGGAGTCCTTTGATGTCATCGCGTGGGCTCAGGTTTTGTAATAAAGATATTTGTTGACGCAGGTTTTGATTTGCAGTTGCATAATGTTTTCCATATACGAAAGTGAATGCCGGTGAAGATCTAGCTCTGAACAGGAGCCCCTGCACTAAACTCCTTCACTGCTAAGCTACGCTTGTATCGCTACACCGACGGCCTAAGATGCCGACGCTCATTGTGGTTTAAAGTGTTATAATCAAGAAAGTTGTTGATGCAGGTTGTGATGAGCGGTTGGACCGCTTGACGTCGTCCTGCTCTGTAAAATAATATGGCACCGGTCGATATGCTGTGTAACTTCTCCTTGTAAGTAGTTAACTTTACACCCGCCTGACGCAAGGATGTTGCCGCCGCTGTGTCCCTGGATCGCGGATTTAGAGTCTTTATAATATCGTCGCTCATCGTGCTAGTGTTAAGCTTTTATAATATGGAAATTTGTTGAATCGTTCTGCTCCCGCAGAAATAAAAATAATAGAACCGCTTGACCACCTGCTTACTTGACATGACAGGTGTTTAGCTGAACATTACAATGTTTTACGGTGACGGGACAATGTTATTGGTCACGTCATATTGTTCTGAATTAAGATTGTAGTGGGCTAGTGTCAAGCACTGGCGGTATATTTTATAAACGGGATAAAGTTACCGCCGCCGTGGTTCACATCAAGATCGTGTATTTTTAAATCCTTTGATATCCTTCGCTCATCATGTGTGTGCTCAAGATTTTTAATACAGAGACTTGATGTGGTCAGCAACATACGGTATCCAAGATAAGGCCCGGGCTACATGCCTCCGAAATCCCACCAACCCCTACCCCCACCGCTCCATGAACCGACGTTGACGCCGTTCCTTAGCGTGTTCATCGCATTATCGGCCCGAGCATAAATCCACGAGATTCCGGGAAATGGATAAGTAACGGCAATGGAAAGGGCTATTCTGGGAGTTTCTCTGCGTGGTCTCATCAGAAATGAGGCTATCCACAGAACCAAGATAACCGATATAGACCTCCGAATCGCTAAACTTAAATGGCAGTGGGCGGGGCACATTGCACGTAGAACGCACGCACGGCCACCGGCCGTTGGGGTGGAACGGTTCACGAGTGGCGACCACGTACCGGCAGACGCAGTAGATAGACCCCCCAAGGTGGACTGATGACCTGGTAATGGTGGAAGGAGTTCGTTGGGTGCGGGTGGCCAGCAGTGGACCTCTTTCGGCTGACATGTTGATGATGAGGATCAGTGGTTTTTATATTTTTTCTTACATATTGGGAAATTGTTATTGGTGAGGAAAGGTTGGAACAAGTGAAAGAGTTCGTGTATCTGGGGACGTTATTCACTAGGGATGGAAACCGTGAGAGAGATATTGAAAGGAGAGTGAATGGTGGGAATAGTGTAAACGGGGCACTCAGCGCCTGGCAACAAGCACGTCTGGCTGTGCTTAAGGGAGTGTTAGTCTCCACACTTATGTATGGTAGTGCAGGTTGGGTGTGGCAGAAGAAACATCAGAGTCCAGTGAATGTAGTGGAAATGAGAGCGTTATGAAGTATGGGTGGGGTGAGTCTGAGGGATAGAATAAGAAATAGTGTGATAAGAGAAAGATGTGGAATGACTGAGGATGTAGTAACGAAAATTGAGAAGGGCGTGCTAAGATGGTATGGGCATGTAGAGAGGATGGATGAAAGAAGATTAACAAAGAGAGTGTTGTGAAGACCTTGTGGAACTTTTTCCGACCAAATCGGAGAAATTCTGTAGAAAGGTCAAGTCGAGAGTACCCTAAACCGACGAACATGTATGCAGAATGTAATGAAAGTGAATAAAGCAAGATCGTAGTAAGCGGGAATCCGTGATCTCTGCCTACCCTCCGGGAAATAGGCGTGATTATAGTGCATGCATCCTTACTTGTCTTATTTGGTAAACAACATTCTAACCTCAAAATGCATCTTTTTAGGATAGAATAGCAATTTTGTGAGCATTAGATAATGCCGAGACGACTTTTCGGACATCAGTTAACGATTTTTTTGTCTAGCAACGCTTTTTTACGATAAAATTAGCTGCTATAGTCTAAAAAGATACATTTTGAGGTTAGAATGATGTTTACCAAATAAGACATATAAGGATGAATGCACTATATATGTATGCACTCAAATGCATTATAGAAATCATAGCGCCTGATTTGGCAGTTATATTTAACAACAGTGTCGATTGCGGCGAGTTTCCTGATCTAATGAAACATAGTAAAATCACTCCGTTATTCAAATCGGGTAGCACTACTGACCCCACTAACTTCAGACCAATATCTGTGCTCCCAACATTTAGCAAAATTTTTGAGAAATTAGTTTTGTCGCAATTAATAAAGCATTTTAATATAAACAATTTGATGCATAACATGCAATTTGGATTTACCCGGGGTCGCTCGACAACCGACGCTGGTGTCGAGCTGATTAAACACATTTTCGATGCCTGGGAGGAATCACAAGATGCTTTAGGTATCTTCTGTGATTTATCCAAGGCCTTCGACTGCGTTTGTCATGAAACATTGATCAGGAAACTCGACTACTATGGAGTCAGAGGATCAGCACTGAATTTACTAAAGTCATACTTACATGGTAGAATACAAAGGGTCGAAGTGAATGGACAGCGATCACCGGGGTCATTGGTCTCGATGGGTGTACCGCAGGGATCAATATTGGGACCTTTCCTGTTCCTTATCTACATAAATGACTTGCCATATCTCGTAAAGACCCACCATGATATAGTATTATTTGCTGATGACACCTCACTTATTTTTAAACTTATAAGACAGCAAAAAGCTTGCAATGACGTAAACAATGCTATTTCTAAAGTAGTAAATTGGTTTAATATTAATAATTTATTGTTAAATGAGAAGAAGACTAAATGTATTAAATTTGTCACGAATCACGTTGAACACGAGCAAGGGAGTGTCTTTGTGAAAGATGAGGAATTGGAACTAGTTGATAGCACAGTTTTTCTTGGTTTAACGTTAGATTCTAAGCTTCAATGGGGTCCCCATATTGCTAATCTCTCGAATAGACTGAGTTCTGCAGCATTTGCAGTGAGTAAGATCCGTCAATTAACAGACGTGAAAACAGCTCGATTAGTATATTTTAGCTACTTCCATAGCATTATGTCATATGGTATTTTATTGTGGGGCAGTGCCTCGGACATTCATTCGATTTTTGTTCTGCAGAAACGGGCTATTCGGGCGATATATAGATTGAAACAGAGAGACTCACTTAGGGATAAGTTTAAAAATATTAATATCATGACATTGCATTGTCAATATATCTATGAAAATATTGTGTATGTACATAAAAACATTGTCAATTTTAGGAGAAACTGTGACATACATAATATTAATACTAGAAATAAGCATAAGCTCGCGGTGCCCACCACTCGGCTCCAAAAAATAAAAAAATCATTCATGGGTAATTGTGTAAGGTTTTATAACAAACTTCCTGGAAACGTAACTGAGTTATCTATTAATAAATTCAAAAACTATGTGAAACGTAAACTTATTTCTAAAGCTTATTATAGCGCACAAGACTACATGAATGATAAAACTTCTTGGGACTAATTTTGACTGGATTTATAATTTATTTATTCCGTTTGGAAAAATTTGACATTGTGTTTTTAATTAATTATTCTCATTTTATTTATTTTTTGACATTAGATTGTCTTTCTAGAAACATTCTAGACTAGTATTTTTTTATATAAAATTTTAAATATTTCATCTAAATGTTACTTTTTATGTTTAATAAATTACTCGAAGTAATTACCTTAAGATTATGTTTCTACCTGACGATTTGAAAGTGCTTGTTACTGGGCCTACTTGAATAAATATAATTTTGAGTTTGAGTTTGAGTTTGAGTTTATGTATGTATGTATAAAGCGTAATCTGCTGTTAGGTTCTTGCTGACACTGCTGACAACACTAGGCAAGTGTGCCCCTTGGGATTGCAGTTCGTGTTCGCCTCTTCATCTTCATGAAGTAATGAATTATATTTTAGTTGCTATATTAAGCCCGAGTATGGATGTGCTTGGCACCCCCTGTGGCTACGACGGCAGGTTCTCTATGTGCATACAGGGAAACTTAGTTTACGGAAACACATTCAAGTGGCTTTCTATAGTGAATTTATAGTTAGTGGAATATGTAGGTTAGTAAGGTGTAACATAATAAACGTAACTAACGTGGTCTCGAAATATCGGTCTTCTCAATTTGTACTTACGGTTAAACTTGTATTTTTAACTAAAAGTTAACTAAACGTATTATGCCACTCCTGCACGTGTCTGTGCTGTACTACAGTACAGTTTCATTACTGCATGCATCTGCATTATTTATTGCATGAGTTGATACTTATTTTTTTATGCGGTAATAAAGCCTGTAAACCTATAAGTAGTATATTTAGTTGCACCAGTAAAAGAAGAATTAAAATTAAATGGGTCTTCGTTATTAAATTTTAGCGTCCTATACGATAGCTCTATAAATGCAAAATTGAAAAAATGGAATCCGAGTTACATTTGTATAACTTCGCCTTAAGTTCAGTCTTGGAGTCCTTCACTTATATCCCGCGCTAAATTATTACTTTGCAGCATGTGTAACAAATAACTACCTGCGTTGTATCTGTATATCACCAAGTTCAAATAATAAAATTATTATTAACTATATTTATGGTGCTCTTTTACGTTCACTTTACGGGCCAACTTGAGAATATAAATAACTTCCATGAATTTTATGTAAATGTTCAACTAAGTATTTACTACTTGATATCAAGTATTCGCTCATTAAATCTAATTATTAAAACTACTTATTTGAATTGTTAAATTAGCAATTTACTTTTAGTAGGATCTAATGTAAAAAATAAATTTAATTTAAGTAGGATTTAATATAAAGAACTACTCGTAAATGAAGCCTTTTTAATGCCTCATATAAAAGACTTCAACGAGCGTTTGGTTCTTCATACAATCTAGGTACTCGTACACACATTTACATTTGTTTCTTACTGGAAGTGAGTCCCACTCAACAAATCGCATAGCATTATGATAGGATAATATACGGCAGACGTAGCGTTGCTGGACCTCTTATGGATAATCCGTCATCTACCGCGGACGAATTCGCGGCAGAATTAGTATAGGTACAATGTATTCGCGGTATAGATCGCGGAATAAGTCCGGTAATGTGTTACGTCAAATAAGTACCTACAGGCATTTACGCCGTTAACACAGCGCATCCTCAATAGCTCAGAATTCATTAACGCTTCACACAAACTTCGTGTTTAGGCTGTTTTTTCACCAAAAATACTTACGTGTATATGTTAGGCTATGTTTTCAAACGAATCAGCCAAGCTAAGCCACGCAGACAGCTGCGTTCTGTGTAAACTGAGAAAGTGGACGCGCCGAGCAATGAGGGTTGCCCTAAAGAAGGATAACGCCGAAAGCTGGGACGCATACAGAGAGGTAAGGAACGAGTAAACCCGACAAAGAGAGAAGGCCAGCCGCAACAGCTGGAGAAGGTTCACGGAAGACATACGAGGCTATGCTGAGGGGGCACGGGTAGTGAAACTGCTTGCGGGAGAGCGAACGTGCGAGCGACGATTACAGAACCGTCCCAGTGCTCGAGACTAGCCCATTTCTTGGCACCTTCTATATATAAAATATTCAAAGCAATAGAGGTGACAAAGGTGTCGCTTACGTAATTATCAAATTGTAGGTAGGCGTAGCTTCATCTAAGCAAGGCTAGCTGGCGGGCTAGCGGGCTGGCTGGCTATAGCACCGCTAATGGTGACGCCCGTTTCGTACCGAGGCGTTGGACAAATAACGACTGGCTATTTGACGAGTGTTACCAGTAAGATTGTAACAGACTACAGCTGAGACTTGTAGTTTCGTGAAACGGAGTAGCGGTATACCTTCCTCAGATCTCTGAGCTGGCTACACAACTACTAGTAGTGGCAAATACAATGATATTCAATCATTAGATAAAGATAATAATAACGCATCTGAATTAATATGATTTGATTTCTCCATAAATATGAGGCAGGGGAGGACCGCGGATTGGTGACTATAGGGTGAGGATGCTTATTTTTGGTATTATTTATCATATTTCTTCGTGAACTTCTTTGCATTCAGTACTACATAGGTCAATTTACCTAACCTAACTAACATAGTTTAAGTGTTATGTACGTAATTTCATTTTAGATTACTAATATTATATGGATTTTGTCCGAAATAAACAAATTTTATTTTATTTATTTTAATTTTTAATTTACCCCAAGTGACGAGTCAACAGACCCCTAATCGTTTTCCTTTTTCTCTAAAAACATCGAGCTTGTACATTATATTATGATTAGTAGCGAGATATTTGGCATCTTTTTCAAGAGCCTATAGTAGGTATAACTATCAATTGATTTGGTTTTTAGAAAAATATACTCTAAAGCAATAAAGATACAAACCTTTGAGCAGAATTTTGGTCAAGTATCCTCGGTCTCCTCTACATGTGCAAAAGGCTAATGCAGCTCCATTATCTTAAAGTGAATTACGTAAGTCTAGACTTACTTCAGCAGGTGTCTAAGTCAAATAAAAGCCATTGTTGCGTAGTACTCGTACTAACCACGTATTATCTCAGATCGTTCATCCGTCGCACATGTTGAGGAATGAAAGTAATACTTACCAAATTCGTGCACCTCACAATGGGCAATTTATTCAATTTCACTCTCTCCGCCAATTTCATATTTGTGCGCGCGCCCCGTGGCAGTGTAAACACGGGGCCAGTACTTTGACTATCTTTTATTCTTTGTCAAGAACGACGTAGGGTATTTAAGATCAAATTGGCCCAGTGAGCTGTATTAGAGCTCACAGAATAAAAAAATATTTGACGCCCTGGATATTGAAGACCGTGGCAACATGGATGGTATCTTTCTAATGCTTAGATATAGTCTGCCAACCATGGCGAGTTTCAGGTAGCTTAAGGTAGGTTGTACGGGCTCAATTTTAATGCACAACAAAATCATATAAAATACGACATAAAGTTATAGTGATAGGATTGCTAAGTTGCATACATACTGTTAAACGTAGCAATTTAATTGATCTTGAGGGGTACTAGAAACGACCCATGACTGCCTTTCTAAATCCTCGCTTCAAGGTGAATTTTAATTGATTTATTGATTGATATTGTTAAAAATCTTCGATTTATTATTACATATTTATCATTTACTGTACTATTTACGCAGCGATAAGTGATTAAATGGCAACCATGCTACGTTCGCAGTATTGTAGGGCCATTCCGGGCACTACTTTAGCCATAAATAATGATGTCTACTCCACGTTGCATTGGATGGATAAAACAAAGTTATAATACTGGCCATGGTATAACCGTAGCGCACCGTAGCGCGCGCCTCAAAACAATGTCACGGCTGCGCCCGCGCGGCCCTAGCGTATACAACTAATTAACAAATTTAATTAAAAACTTTCTAGGTGCTCTGTGCGGATATAACCACCTCGATCCGTAATCTCATCTCCATAGCAGACCCTTTTTTATTATGCAAGCCATCACAAATTTAAATGTTAAATTCATAGTGAATGTATAATACTTAATTGAGTAACCTTTTAAGTACCTACCGAGCTACCTACCAATACACTATTTAACAGTGCGAGCGTCGGAGAGTGTCGATAACCATCAAACGCGTAAGTAATAGTAATTATCGATTATGCTGCAATAGTTTTTGTTAATTAACACAATCTCTGGTCGATAATGTTTTGTTTGATATTTACTTACCTAGTTACACACATAGAGTAGAGTTGAACCAAACCGTCTGTAATCGTAAGCGGTGTTCGTTAAACTCTGAATGTATGGAAAGTTTGACAAGTTTCTATGAAATGACAGCTGCCGGCGCCATATTTAAGATCGGTCTGTAATCGCAAGTTGGTGCAACTGGTCTTAAATTGTAACCTGAAAACACTCCTAAATCATTAATTTCCTCAATTGACAAAAGCGTTCCCATTCTTACTCAAGTTGAATATTTCTAGACGCACAGATGTAATGCAAAAGTATCGATAGTAACTAGCAGCACAATGTGCTCAAAAACCTACTCTATTGGTAGAACCGTGTCTGCGTGTTGAATGTTTTGAATACCTTGCACCAGTTGTCAGTTAGATACTATTGTAGTCTAATACTAATAACACTAGTTAGCTACCAGTGGCAGCGCGTAAAATAAAACGATGGGCAACCAGGAACAAAAAAGTATGAAACAGTTTAAAGCCCCGCCACGTAGTGGTGGAATAACTTGCCTCCTCCAATTCGTGCGCTGAAGGCGCTAATCTAATAGTTTTAAATCTAAATGCAGGATATTATTTTTAACCGTCTTCAAAAAAAGGAAGAGGTTCTCAATTCGGTTGTATTTTTTTTTTCTTTTTTTTCAATTTTTGTTACCTCAGAACTCCGTCATTGATGAGCCGATTCGAAATTTATTTTTTTTTGTTTGTAAAAGTATATGCTTCCAGGTAGATCCCATTTATTTAAAAAAATCGGTTTGAAGATGGGATCCATAAGGAATTGAGGGAACTCCTCAATTATATTAGGCACATGTGTAGTGATTTTGGCATTTTATATTATAACTTGTGTATATACACCCGGAAATCATAAATTTGGTCGAGTGGACTTGATGATGAAGACAACAGATGACTTATGGAATTCCTCAATTATGTACGTAAAAGTACAAACGTATGTCACAGATTCTGATAAGATTCCGTTGAAATAGCAAATACTGAAGTGCCAAAGGTGATCCTTGTGGAATCGACGGAAGTCCTCAAATATTATCGGCCAACATAACAGCGATTTGGTTTTTTTCTATAGTAATCAACGCATTTGCTATCATGAAATCAGTTCATGTGGTAAATTGTAAAAAAATGCGGAAATATTCTCGTGGCTTGGCGGAGTACTAAATTGAAGTCTGTTAAAACTAGGGCTCCCGCTACACGTGTAAACCCGCCCGCCCGAATACCCGTGTTCTTAAGGTTCAACGTCACTGGTTCCTGTCGAGCTGTTGCTAACAGATGTCGCGATATATAATTTCGATGGTTGCTCATCGTTTTACGCAAAACCGTGATGAGTACCAACATGTGTTTCAAACTGCGGAAGCCGAAGAGCTTGCTACGTATGAATCGCAATCAATCTGCACCAAACAGTGTTTATTTTTAAAATGTAGTCCGAAAATATGCATAAAAGTGCTTTTCCGTGAATTTACGCAGACTAACGTAGCTAAATGTCACTTCGGAGTCAGTCATTGTCAAACATCTTGCATAAATCAAACTAGAGGGCGCAAAACTAAATCTATAGTATCGCCTCTATTAGGAAATAGTGAAACTAAATGTACTTGTCGCAGGCACTCTAGACTACAATATGAATCAAGCTGACTTTTTTACTCATTACTTAATGTCATGCGGTAGCGCAGTGCGCGTCTCTTTTGCTTAAATCTGTCTGTAACGCCATCCTTGAACCGGGTTCAAATCCCGACGGACATACTTCTTTTTTGTTTTTCTATTTGGATTTCTAAACCAATATGGCCGTCTCAACTAACTAAGATTTACTTATAATGTGCAAAAATATATTTTATAACTTAAACATGTTTATAATTTCTTGATAAGCATGATTGTATCTAGATGATCCACAAAAAAAACCCTACTATATTTATGGCAGACCTATTCTTACATGTTACATAATACATAAATACTATTTTGGATAGGTATATCATTTAAAAGATGTTACGCCTTTCATTTAATTAGAAAATCATGATTCATGAGTAGGTTTACTGTTGAAAAATCAAAGTACGACCTTTATCTATTCTACATATACCCTATTCCATATGAGATTAGACAAATCGTGCGTAAATCTTCAAGTCATTCGCGTCATGAAAACCATAATGATAAACAAAAACATTTACATTGTTCTATTTGAAACACATTAAATAATCGAAATAACACTAGTAAGTACAATATTTATAAAGGAAGATAAAAGAGGTATTTTTCCTTACAAAAATCTAACATTGTAAGGAATAAGGTACCTATACTTAGTAAGTATATTAGTACTTTGATTTGTTATATCCATATTCACCCGCAGTTGCGGTACTACATAATTACAATCAGAGAGGCTACGTATTATTCACAAAATGTTTTGTATTCGCCCGTGACTCACGTCTAAAATAATGACCTCAAAGTTGGTAACAATTTTGCGTTACCGGACGGACGAATTTAGTAAGCTTTGTGAATAACAGGCGAGTTTGTATATCAAAACTCTTAGTGGCCAGTCTCTCGAATCTGGACGTAGACCGCGTCAGAAAGAGAGAAATATATCATTTGACAATATGGTACTGTTTTCGATGAACGTCAAAATTCAAAAATCGAATTCAACTTTATCACGCGTTTACGTTTCTATACGTTTATGATGCTTTCACTCATTCATTCCTAATCTTCAATGGTTGGGTTATGGGCATTTGCTTACAAAATTATTGTTTGTCTTGTTCAGGTAAATATGAGATAAAACTTATCTGTAGAACCCACGACCGCCGTTTGACAGTCGCATGCCTGAAGCACTATGCTACCGGAACGATTATTGCAAAGTGTTATTTTTTTGTATGTTTGTATGTACGGTATAACCTCCGAAACCACTTATCCGATTATAAAAAATAATTCACTGGTGATGGATGACTGAACTTACTGGGGGGACATAGCCATGCTTAGGCATAGTAAGTATACTTTGGTACATTTTATACGCAAAAAAACGAACTTGGATTTTTAGACAGATTTGACTGTGCACTAAGTTAAATGCAGTTTTTATTCTTTCTAAAATCGGTCTGGGTGACTCCTTAGAGCAAATTTCCGTGTCAGTTTCGGATTGAATGTCACTCTGCATAATCTTCAAATCAGCTCACAAAATTTCCGGAGAATCGGTTGAGAAATAGCTACCTACGACATATAGTGAAGTCTAGACAGCCGGACATACGAAAGAATATTTATTTATTTATTTAATCTTTATTGAACATAAGAACAACTTATCGTACAAAAGGTGGACTTAAAGCCGTAAGCATTCTCTACCAGTCAACATTTGGGCAAAGCAGACAAATTGTGGGCGGTGCAACTACAGATTTATATCTGTAGTTGCACCGCCCACAATTTGGTTGTGTGTGGTTATACATACATAATAAATAACGACAATAGACAATAAATAAATAAAATACATATAAATACTTTCATTCAATATATATATATACAGACGAAAATAGAGAACAGAAACACTAAGAATTTACGGCTCTGCTAGCAAACAACTTGCGTAAAGATCTTTTAAACGCGAATCTGGAAATCTGGAATAATATTGCCTAGCTGAAATGAAAATCTTCGTTCGTCTCGATCGCTCGTTCCAATTAAGTATATGGATATTGTTATCGATTCAGTTTTTAACAATTGGCAAACAATTTTGTTTTTAAAGGCTTACTTACGAGCATAGACTGATTTCGGTTACGGTTATACCGGTATGGAATCGGTATTCCATTACAATAGCGTTATATTGTAAAGGTTAGCCGCGCCGCCAACGTAACGGTACGGGATCCAGAACCGTGTAGAAATACATATCAATTACCGGTATTTATTTTTAATTGTACTGAAACTTGTATAATTCCTTTTTCAAACCGGTATAATTATGATACCGTTATTTTTTTCATTTTATTCTCGTCCATGAGATGAGGTCTGTGCCCAGCAGCGGAACGTAATATAAACTGATATATTATTTATTATGCCAATATACATGAAGTCATTATTATAATCGTCAGAAACGAAATAGATATATACCTTCAATATCAGATGATCCTCAATGCTGGTAGTATTGAATTGTGATATTGGACCTCAATACCACAATCCCGGGGCCTCGATACTAATACCTATGAACATTTGGTTGCACATTATAGTGCGTTTTTTAGGATTAGAAATACGCTAAACGAAGAAGAAGTCGTCGTCAACCTTTTCTGCTTGGGATAAATATTGAACAGACATGGTTTGTTACACGATAATTCATTCTTGCTGCAAAGTTCACACACCAACTTGAAAATGTTGAACACCAACGTTTCTCGTTTGATGTTAATGTACTTTGTTTCTGTCTCTTTGCTTTTGTTGAAGGCCATACGTTCGAGAGAGAACGAGTCGGTCTTTTTTGCAAGCCACTTGGGCCTGCCTCTGGTAGCTCCATCGCAGTCCGCACACACACAGCGAAAAATAAAATCTTAATATTAATTAAAAAATAGATACTCGTTTAATAATCTCGTGATCTGAATTCAATAATTTGTTGATTAGCAAGAAAACAAGAAAAAGAACGTGATACGATTGTCAATTTTGACAATTTCGATAAACCTCTTCTTCTTTAGGTTTTTTATTTAAGCAACCTTTCGAGAACTGAATAACGAAATTTTAAATTACAAAGTTAAATAATTAATACATTCAAAATAAATATATTGTTGTAAGTATTATTTAGATATAAATAATAAAAACACTTGTATCATTTTAGGGTCGACAACAATGATCTTAGTCTTTTTTAATGGCGGTTTGAGATACTTTGACAGCTGTATGTGTCTTATATAAAAGACCTCGTGCTTTGTGCTTTATCCTTCTTTCTAATGCTAAAAAAACGCACTATAAAGTTCACTTTTTCTTGTAAAATAAGCCTGAAATTAAAAGTGTAAACAATACATTTGTGTTTTCACCAAATACAAAACACTAAATTGTAACAATTTAATTTACAATTGTAATAAGTTTTTTAAATTTTGTTTCATCTCCTGCATTACTTGGATTTACATTATTGGATGTTTTACAGCTTATTTTTTTGTCAAAAAATCCATAACTATTGGTATATTACCTAATATAAAATTAAACACTCATCTCTCCACTGCTCCACCACCACCACCACTGCTTTTATCTGTTCAGGGAGTCATTGTGAATTTGGAAACTGTCTATACAATAGAATTAGTGCCCTCCCTGAACCAATAGTAGTAAGAGTAAATGCATAATATTTTTTTAACATTCATGTTTACAACCAAAGGTTTAGTAAAGTTTTATGTCAGGTAACGTTTATGTTATCAGTTAACAACCCTAAAAACTGTGTTTTTTTGAGAAAAAAAGAACGAACTTACTAGAAAAAAATCAATAAATCATTTTTTTTTCTACATTCCCCATTTACGGTGTTCTACGTTCATTCATAGAAGTTACTCATTCTATTTTACCTTCTAAGAGTTCAAATAGTGCTCCTACCACCAGCATCAATAGAGTGGAAAAGCGATTATTCTTCAGTAGAAAAATTACGTAGGACAGACAATAACTAACAAATAAATTGAACTACACTAGATTATGCGTTCCTTTTTTTTACAAATGCATGACAATTTCATTTTTTTAAAATTAAAAACTAGATTCCACTCACGGTTTCGTCTGCATGAACCCGGGATAAAAAAATTGTCCTATATTTTAATCTAAGCTCCTCCTAAGGCTCAGCATATATTACAAAATGGCACTGGAATTGCCATCGCGTTGGGTTGGAAATAGAGTTGACTTTCGTTTATTTTGAAAAGTGCCCGAAACAAAACAAATTCAGCTCTATTCCAGTTGAATATAATTTAAATGCCTTCGACACAACAAGTCCTATGAGTAGGCCCATGGGCCTTAAGAGGTTAGGCAGGCAAATAGGTAGGTTGCCCAGTTTAGGCGTGATTGAGTTACGAACATCCAAACATCTAAACATTCAAACATTTATACATATAAGCATCTAAACTTTCACATTTACAATACTAGCAGGATAAAAATAATAATAATACCGGTAATGTAGTACTTATTTCGACATTGGTCCTTTTAAATTCTGGTATTAGAATATTGGGAAAATCGGTAGGGGATTCCGGTATTTCGGGATTCCATGATGGTGGTTTGCATTCCCTATATGTAGTATGTTAATAATAACAAAATTAATGAAATATATGGGTTTTCTTCGGGACATAGCTGGCTGCAGCTTTATATTTTATGTCATTTTTTTCGGTACCGTAAATACGGTTTCATAAAAGTTACAAAAGTAACCGATACTTCGACTTCGGCGTGGAGGGCAAGGTCGACCCGCTTCAGAACAAAAAATATCTAAGTAAATATCGAAATAATACTGGTTTGAAACTGGTATTAAAAAGATATCACTAGGCTTTAAAAAAATACCGGTAATGGATATTTCTAACTGGTTGCGGCACTGTTTTGTTGTCGCCTAACCACTTTGCCTAACCACCGGTCGTAACTGGCATCAGTTCCTGCACCGAAGAATGCCTACGAGTGTATAATTCTACCCTCACAACATTGTGAAGAAGAAAAATTGTGACTTAGTTAATTTACATGTTGGGGGTAATCTAATATTCTATTTGAGCAGTCGATTCCTAAATAGGTTGCAGTAGGTATTTTAATGTCAATCGATGTGCAGCCGACAAAAGCGAATGTTTAAATTTATCAGGTACTTACACTCCTAATAATTGTCTGTTATATTTAATGCTATATTACGTAACATTCACTCAATCGAAACTTGCTCATAATCTGCAAGTTGGAAATTCAAACGGTTCATTTGATCAACAACACCCTTTTCTTCCCGTGGGTGTCGTAAAAGTCGACTAAGGGAGCAGGGTTGAAGTGTGATGTGGGCGATGGGCTAGCAACCTATCACTACGATATCACATTTTGTCGATATTTTATACCCACATTAATGCTAAAATTGAGGCTGAAACATACGTTTCAGGTGCTCTGCCTACCCCTTTTGGGAATAAAGGCGTGAGTGTATTTATGTATGTATGTATGTATGTATGTATGTCATTTGATCAAAACCTATATATGTATACGTTCGGTAGCACAGATTACGTTTCAATATTGGATCTTACTCCTTTCTAATAAGACGCAAAATGTACAGACCCATGCATAATTATCGTTCCGTGGACTTTAGGTAGGTCTATCACGGCTAAAGAGCAAAGCATTGAAATTCATACATTGTTGCTTGAAATTCAGTCTATCAAAAACAAATGACATTGCTCTTACGTCATTACCGAAATGAGCAGCGTAGCAAGATAAAATGAATGCTATCTCATTTACCAAAAACTAAAATGTGTTTGTACGATGGTGTCACCGTCTGGTGAGTATAATTACTACTATTCACTCCGCTATCTAACTAATCTTGTTTGATATTAAAGACATCTAGTGAAGGTTTTGGGCAACGTGCTGTCATGTGACGCGGCCATGTCATTTACACGGACAGTGTCTAACTCACGCACACATACAAGGCTCGGAGTAAAATTTTATGAATTTCAAATGGCTATATTTTGAATATTACTGGTTTTTGCGTGTATTTATTCAAACTGCGGGAGAAGAGGGTCATATATTATCTAAATATCACAATTTCAAGTTCCTGACATCGATAGATTAGACGTCTAGTCCGAACGAAAATTGTATGGAATTCGTCAGTGACGTTGCACCTTAAGCCCGCGGTGCTAAGCGTCCGTTCCACACGGACACGCCCGAACCCGCCCGGTCCGCGGGCGGGTACCCGGGTACCCGTGTACCCGTACACACGTACCCGCGGGTTCGGACCGTCCGCGGCCGTTTGAGTTGAGGCAAATATAATTTATTTATTTCATTTTACTCTATTTGCATTAGCAACTCTATGGGTTTGGTGTGTATGATGTTGTTTTATATTAGGTATGTGGCAAAAGGAAATATCGCAGGAAGCCTATGTTTGCTCTATTGCGTCATAATATTGTATAAACCCAGTAGGTATTTTATTTAATGATTGACCGACAAAGGGCACGCAAACTGTTTGACTTTTATTAATAGCCGCTTATAGATATGATTGCGAATACGTTTGCTCCGAGACGGACGTGTACCCGGTTCTAGTAAAAATATTTATCATTACTTTAAATAAAGTGCACTCTATCTTGTATCTAAACTCACAGTGATAAGATCGAATTTTGCTTGTGACGGTAAGACCACCTTACGCTTCCTCGACCCTGTGCGCGTTAAGCGATAAGCGATAGTACCACATCCAGTGCAGCCCGGCGTTTGGGGTTCCTCGCGATGTATTCAGTGTTGAGGTCTCCTGACAGCAAAAAGCCAAATTGTGGAGGGTCGCATCCCGACCTATCTAAGCTAACCGACACACAAATTACTTTTAGAAAGCGTAAGGAACGCGACTGTGACCCCGAATACAAGACGGATTTTTTAGAGTTCCGTAGTGAAATTATGCAAGCTATTACAGACATGAATAAAATTAGCAGCCAAACGCTGATTCAAATACGCGAAAGCGTCAATGAAATCAAAGACGAAATAAAAGCTCTCAATACAACAACAGATAACTTGGTGCAAGAACACAGTACAATGAAAAACGATTTAACTGAACTGAAAAATAATAATTCACTAACAAACGAAAAAATTACCACATTAGAGGCGAATGTTAGTGCCTTAAAAAATACGCCCTGCTCGTCTTCCACTGCTCATCAACCATCTTATGCCAGTCAAGAGCAATTCATCTCTGAATACAAGGAACGGCGCTTGCGAGAGAAAAATATTATTATAACGGGAATAGCTGAATCAGAGGTCAGTACCTATACTGAAAGACGGGCATATGACGAGGGTGAAGTCGATAAAATCTTAAAATCTATAGATCCTGACTGACCAAGTCCTTCCAGTATAATACGCATTGGGAAGTACAACGCAGCCAAAATACGCCACGTCAAAGTGTCATTTGAATCTTCTCTATCAGCGCTAACCATTCTTCGCAAAAAACCGAAAAGCACTGTAAACTCGTCATCTGCTGATCCTCAACCGCGCAATAATATATTTGCAGACAAAACACCCGCGCAACAAAAATACTACAGAACTCTAAAGGAAGAGTTAAACACCCGCCAGAAAAACGGTGAGATAAACCTCATTATAAAACATGTCAACGGTACACCGAAAATTGTAATGAACGAAATCAAAACTGACGACCATTCAAAAAACCCGAAGCAATCGATGGGAATAAAACAATCATACACCAGAACCCAGTAACACATGTTCCTGATACCCAAGAGACAAAGTTAGTACTCCACCAAATAACTAGTGATTACAGTCATCTACCGAGCACTTCACCTTCTTTAAATGTTTTTTATGCAAATATTCGCAGTATTATGAAGCCAGGAAAGTTTGAAGAGCTAAAATGCATTCTAAAATCGATACCTAAAACAGTTCATGTTGTTCTACTGACGGAGACCTGGATAAAAACAGAAGAAGACGCTAAACTTGTTGATTTGCCTAACTACGATCACATGTATAATCATAGAGGGGGAGGCGTCTCTATATATGTAATCAATACATTAACATATAAGGTAACGGAGAATCTTTATCTGGGAGGTAACAACTATTTATGGATTCACTTGGACAAACTTTCCCTCGACATCGGTGTAATCTACAAGCCCGGAGATACTACACTTAACCCATTTTTGGAAGTGTGTTCCGCGCAATTGGAGAAGAGACGTCGAGCCATTGTCATAGGCGACTTCAATATCGATATCCTAAAATCTAACGCCAGTACTATAGCTTACAAAGAAATGATTGAAGAAGCCGGCTACGATATTTTAAACAAAATAGACGCCAAGCATTGCACACGCAAAACTGCTACAACTGAAACGATCCTTGACCACATCTGCTCAAACTTAAGAGACCGCAACTTTCATCTAGCAGTGATTGACTCTTCTCTGTCTGATCACAATCAACTGTATCTAGAAGTAAAGAAACATGTGCCAATTCAAAAAAAAAACTGAACAATATGAAGCTATTGACTACGAAAACCTTTACAAACAGTTATCAAGCAGTAAACTTACGAACATATCGAACGAGTATTCTAAGCTGGAAAACTACATTATATCGAATGTTAACAGAAGTAAAATTATAAAGAAGAAAATACAAAATCTCCCGCAAGATGACTGGATAAATAAAGAAATTATGACTGGAATCACAAAAAGAAACATATCATGGAAAACCCTTAAAAACGACCCTGAGAATGAGATCTTGAAATATGCATTTAAGAAGCAGCGGAACAAGATAACAGCATCTATAACCTCGGCCAAAAATAAATACTACTATGGTGCTTTTCAGAAATGTGTTAAAAGTAAACCAAAGACCATGTGGAACCTAATTAACACCTTAGCAAATAATAAAATTAAATCATGTGATACAGGACCTTCGAAATTAATAATAGACAGTACAGCAATTATTGATAAAAAACAAATATGTGAGCATTTTAATAAATATTTTTCAACAATAGGCAGCGAACTGGCCAACCAAATACTAAGTCGAACTTCTAGCAAAGTAGCCCCCTCAGACGATATAATAAACAACCTCTATAATATTCAACTTACCACAATACAACCATGTACGTGTGATGAAATTAGCAAAGTCATAGTTAACTTGGATCCAAATGTCAGTACAGGTCTAGATGGCTTAAATACAAAAAGTATAAAATGTATTAAAACCCTTATCTTAGATGACTTAAAGAACTGTTTTAATGATTGTTTCGAAAAGGGGGCATTCCCAGACACGTTAAAAGTTGCAAAGGTTACACCTATCTTCAAATGTGGTAAAAATTCTGAGATAGAAAACTATCGCCCTATACTACTATCGGTTCTACCCGTACTATCCAAAATTTTAGAGAAACTACTTTTTACACGCCTAAATAACTACTTAACGTCTATAAATTACATAACTGATAAGCAATATGGTTTTCGAGAAAGATCAAACACACTAACAGCTACTATAGATTTACTGACTAGAATAAAGAGCAATATTGATGATAAAAAAGTAGTGTTAGGTGTATTTATAGACCTAAAAAAGGCGTTCGATACAGTTAGCCATTCCATCTTGTTGAAGAAGTTTGTGAACATAGGAATTCAAGGCGCAGCTCTTAAAATTTTTGGATCTTACTTAAAAAATCGACAGCAGATAGTGAAAATAGGCAATATAACCAGTGAGCCACGGGATATTGGTTTCGGGGTACCACAGGGATCCATTTTGGGCCCCTTATTGTTCACTATTTACATCAATGATGTAACGAATGCGGGCTTAACTGGGGATATAACCCTATATGCTGATGACACCTGCTTATTTTACTACGGTCATTCATTTTCTGACACAATAAAGCAGGCGCAATCAGACCTAAATATATTAAACACGTGGTTCCAAAGGAACCTTCTCACTATTAACACCGCTAAAACAAGTTACATCAAATTTTCGGCCAAGAACAAAAAATCAGACAATCACGGACCTTTGACTATAGATAGACAGACAATACATGAATCTAAACAAGAAAAATATTTGGCACTAATACTCGACAGTAATTTAACATGGCAACCACATATACAAAAAATTAAATCTAAACTGTCTTCCCTTAATGGAGCGTTGCGACGAATGGTTGGCTGTATCCCTCGGCCTGTACGTTACATTGTGTACAACTCTATGGTTAAATCCCATCTGGACTATCTTGTAGAGGTTTGGGGAAACGCAGCCAAATCTCACATAGATAAACTACAAAGATCTCAAAATAAAATAATCAAAACTTTATTCAATTATGATTATTTGACACCAACGAAAAAAATATACAGCGATACTAAAATAATGACAATAAAACAAAATTATATTTATAATACCTGTATATTAATTAATAAAATTATAAACAAACGCGTTCACTCTCAATTATCGTTCGAGACCAATATTGAAAAGGGTCTACGGAACACCCGTCGCGCAAGCGATCTATCTTTACCGAAGGTGCGCACCAACCAGTTTGGAAAAAGAAATATTACTTACGAAGGAGTTAAACTTTACAATTGCTTACCTAAAGAAATACGAAACGCGGTGTCATTAAATGTATTTAAGAAAAAACTGAAATCCCACGTACGTTTTATACAAAACTAGCTTTCGCCTGCGCCTTCGTATGCGTGGACACGGGATGAAAACTATCCTTTATTTTAATCCAGGCTTTTCAATTATCTTCGTGAAAAATTTCATCCAAATTTTGAAATTATTAAGCGTGATTGGATAACAAACCTCTAAACTTTCGCAATTATAATTGAACGCCGCGGTGCCCCGTAGTTACATCACGGGAAGAGGGTTGCGACGTCTGGTGCCTGGCTTCAATAGCCTCGGACTAAGTGGGCTGACCTAGCGAGGTCGCTAGTCCGAACCGCGAAGTAGGTCGACTCGCCCACAAATTAGCATGTGTGGCCGTCGACTGTTTACTGCAGCAGCGGAGGCACGGTGCGAGCGTGACGGGAGCTCAGTTGTCGTCGCGCTCACACACAAGCGGGATCCACAGGCGGAAATAAAACTCCGATACTCTTGAGAAAGCTTGATGGCACGGCTGGTTGGTTGGAGCGAGATGGGTATATGTTGCTCTAGTGATAGTCGAGCTTGTTATGAGAACATTTTGCTTATACTCCACCTCATATATAAACCTTCCAACATTACCATAAAGTGAAACATCTTTATTTCAAATAAACAATCATTTCTTTACACAAATTCGTCTTAGGTTTTAGCGTTTGCATTCCAGTACCGTCTTAATCTAGGTAAACCTAGGTCTTAAATTATGTTAATCTTGTACAGAATTACTTAGTGCATAATTGTTAATAGGCTAAATGAATACATTGCAAATAGTTTAGGCGAAATACCTAAACACTGAACTTTTGTAGTTTTATATAAATTAATACTTTTGATTCCTTTGTTATATCTAACAGAGGTCGTAAGCACTATTCTCAGTTATTTCATTAGATTAATATAACACTGTAGATTATTGATGTAGTAAAGTTTACTGTATTAAGCTTAAGGCTTGTCTAATATTTATGAATTATGAGCATAGTGCAAGCGAAAACTACCATAATATGAGCTATGCAAAGGAAATGATTATAATACATGTTTCTAATTAGCTTGAAGAGCTTTACCTACCGTGGCATAGTGCCGCTTATGCAAATTTACTACAGAAAAAGGAGGCAAGTTATTAACTTTACTATCAAGCTTGTATGTAAACAACTCATGTATCTAGAATATAATTATGGTTACAAAATTAATGCAATTATATGCAGATTCTACTGAATATAAAGAAAAGTTTGCTAGAAGCTAGTGAAAGCTCTTATGGTTAAAACTTATGCTAAATCCTTAACTACGTTCGGCGCATTGCCGTTTTAAGCAGAATTAATTACGGATAAGCAAAGGTTGTTTTGTGATTCTACTGTCGAATGTAAATTAAGTAAATTTAGAAAATATGGAAACAACCTTGTATGAAAACTAAATGAACCCAGCTTTGGTTATGTGACTGAAAGCTTTGCAGCCACCGGCTTTTCAGGCGGCCAGGCCAAAGTCACAATCAATGAGGAATATTTGAATCATGAGGCACACCTACCAAAGGTCTACCTATTTATGTTTGGAGCTTAAAGCTCTTAACGGAGGCTTTTACCTACACGTTATTGTCAAGTCCGGGTATATTTGGATGGTTAGTAAACTAAACCAATCCGCTCATATAAGATGTTAACTGTAGGAGAAAATATCTTGACATAAGTCTGAAACCTATGAACCAAAGAGAGCTGTTGATATGGTAAAATAAAGAGTCAAAGCTATGTATTTGTCTTACAGACGGCTGCCTTGAACAGTCTCCCCCTAATACGTAAGCACAAGAAATATGCTAACCAAGGTAGCTTAATCGAACAAATATGAGTATAAATTTGTCAATCCAAATTTCGTTCTCACCTTTACAATACATGCGTGTACATCAATTTTCAGGTACTACTGAAGCGCGCGCTGCAGTCATATTTACGTATCGATTAAAAACGAAATAAAATATCGCGCGCCGCGCTTACTACTTATTTTTCGTATTGTAGGTGGATCGAAATACTCCCATTCAAATCTACCCACCATACATTTTATGATTAGAACGAGACGCAAGATAACAAGCGCCTGCTCGCTCAGTGCTCTTTTTAAATGTAGGTGGATTGAAACAGTCCCATTCACATCTACCCACCACATGTTTTATGATTAAAACGAGATGCATAATATCGAGCGCCTGCTTGCTCAATACGCTTTTTTCTTATGTGGGCGGATCGAAATGTTTCCATTCACATTTACCCACTACATGTGTTTATAATAGTAGATGGGAATAAGACTACGAAATTTACTAAATAATGACTGTCTTGAACAATCTCCCCCCAGTACGCAAGTACAAAAACTAATCAAGACTAGTCGAATCTATCAGTACGAGTCTCGAGGTCGGGCGACGGATGAGTCCAGCTGATGTTCTTACCTCTGTGACACGTACCTTGCCATCAGGTCCAGGAAAACTTTCTCTATACGCCCGCGGGGCCAAATACCTCTAGGCAAAGTGTTGTCCGCTATTAAAACAATATCGCCGGGTTTTAAGTTTGGCGAGTCGGAGGTCCGCTTGCGTGGTAACAAAGTTGGTTTATATTCTATGAGCCACTTCTTCCAGAATCTCTCAGCGAGCTGCTGAACTTCTTGCCAGCTATTTTTAAGAGATTTTTTATCGCTGAAACTACCGAAAGGCATCATACCGTTAGACCTATGTATGAGGAAATGATTTGGCGTGAGTTGCTCCTCTGAAAGGTTGGCGTTTATGGGTGTCAATGGTCTGGAGTTTACTATGTGTTCCGATTCCAATAAAAGTGTATGGAGCGTATCCTCAGATGGAACCTTGTCCTTAAGGGTTGCATATAAGGCTCTCTTTACTCCCTTGACCATGACCTCCCAAGCGCCGCCCATGGATGGCGCGCCTGGCGGTATCTTTTTCCAGACAATGCGCTTATTTACGATAAAGTCGCTAAACTCAACGCTATCCATTGCCTCTTTTATTTCACGTTCAGCTCCAATGTAATTGGTAGCATTGTCACTATAAATGATGGTGGGCGTACCTCTTCTAGCCATCATGCGTCTAAGGGTTTGAATCATAGAGCTGGCTGAGAGAGAATTGGCTAACTCTATGTGCACTGCCCGCGTAGTTAGGCAAGTGTACAAAGCGCCCCATCGCTTCTCTACGCGACGCCCAATTGTGACCTTTAATGGCCCAAAAAAATCAGTAGCTATGGCGGTAAACGCGGGTTGGTGGTGCATAAAGCGTTCTTGTGGTAAATCTCCCTGCTGATGCATAGCGGGTTTACCTTTTCTTATTTTGCACCACTGACACCTTGCGTATATATTACGTAGATAGCTTCGCAAACCGATAATGTGATATTTCTGTTGTAACTCATCAATCACGGTATGATGATTTCCATGATTAAATTGCTCATGATAGTGATGCACAAGCAATCGAGTTATGTGATTTTTAATATCTAATATTATCGGTTGCCTCTGATTGTTAGCAGCATTGATCTTATATCTGCCATCGAGTGTTAACAGCCCGTCTGTTGACAGCTTTACTGCCAGCCGATACAACTTTGATGACTTTGGTACAGCTTCATTACCACGCAAGCGAGTGAGTTCCTCGGTAAAGTCTTCTTCCTGACATCTACTTAATAACAGATGCTCTGCTATCAGCAGGTGTTTAGGCATCATGTCATTACCTAACGTACTCTTTACTTGCCTAGAGGTAAAAATTTCAACAGCCACCAACAAACGACTGAGAGCGCGCTGCAATCGGACGAAACGTGAAAAACGCTGCGGATCTGGCAGGTGAGCGAACCTATCCTTGGTGACACTGCCGGCGGTGGCAGTATTAACCGGTTTACGTTCTTCACCGGTGTTAGACGTAGCCTGTACTATCGTTTTAATTTTAGGCCACTTATCTGGAGACTCTAAAATAAACTGAGGGCCTCTAAACCACCGGTGGTTTATATCGAAATCCGATTTTATACCGCGTGTCGCAATGTCCGCAACATTTTCACTGGTCGGTACCCAGTGCCAATCGGACGGTCTCGTAAAAGTCTCTAATTCGGCTAAGCGATGTGCTACGAACGGTTTAAATGTCCTAGGATCCGAGTTTATCCAAGCGAGTACGGTTCGAGAATCAGTCCAGTAGTAGGACTGGCAGATTTCGTAGTCCGTTTCACGCCGGACCGCGTCTGCCAGTCTGCAAGCTAAGACGGTTGATTGTAATTCAAGTCTAGGTATCGAAATACACTTTAAAGGTGTTACCCTAGCTTTACTACTGACCAGATGTGATGTTTTATTGCCGTCAAAGTCGGTAACTACAATGTATATCGCAGTTGCAAAAGCTTTCTCGCTCGAATCGCAAAAGGCGTGCAGATAAGCTGGTCCTTTCGATCTAGGTATATGCCTAGGTATAGCAAGATCTTGTAATAAGTCCAGACTATCCAACCACTCGCGCCATGCTTTGCTTAGATGTTCGGGTATCGCTTCGTCCCACTGGCAAGACGCCCTCCACAAATCTTGAATTAGCATTTTGCCTAAAATCGTTACTGGTGTCGCCATGCCAGTCGGATCGAAAACGCTAAACACTGCGCTTGTGACCTGTCGTTTCGTAGGTACCCTAAGTCCCTTGACTACGTCTATAGGTGTATTGCGTAGATTCAAGTTGAAACCTAAGCTGTCATTTTGGTGGTTCCACAAAAGTCCTAATGTACGCTCGTGGTCCGATTTTCCTATTATCGTGGTAGAGTCCTTAGACACATCCTTAACGTTGCACACAGCTCTAGGTTCATTAGATGCCCAGCCACATAGCGTGAACGAGGCCTTCTTGAACACCTTGTCCATGTCGCTAATGGTTTTCTGCGCCTGCTCTACCGTGTCAAATGCGCCCAAAAAATCGTCTACATAGAAGTTACGTTCCGTGAGTCTAGCTACTTCAGGATACGTATCGCGATATTCGTTTGCGTTTTTATTCTTAACATAAATAGCCGTAGCAGGACTCGACGCACTACCAAAAATCAAAGACGTCATTCTATAAGTCTGTGGAGGCGAGTCCCTGCTTTCCCCGCGCCATAAAAATCGTAAACTATCGCGATCCGCTTCTATGACTTTAACCTGAAGGAACATTTGCTTTATGTCCGAAATTACCGCTATACGGCCCTCACGAAATCTTATCAAAACTCCGAAAAGCGATTGAATTAAATCGGGACCAGGTAAAATCGCGTCATTTAGTGCTCTACCGCTTGTTCTACACGCAGCATCAAAAACGACTCTACTTTTTCCTTTTTGGGGGTGAATAACATTAAAATGCGGGAGGTAAAAGGCGCGCGGTGAGTCCGTGATAGAGTCAACTCTTTCAGCGAAACCTTGTTCTATAAGATCATCCATCTGCCTATTATATTAAGCCTTAAGTTCCGGGTCTCTATCTAGTTTTTTCTCTAACGTGTATAAGCGTCGCAATGCGTGAGCTTTATTATCCGGTAGAGTCTCATCATCAGTTTTCCACAATAAACCTGCTTCAAACCTATCCTCGTTAGGTATACGCTTACACGTAGATTCTAGCAACTTAACAGCTCTATCTTCTGGATCGTTAATTTGTTTACGCGGCTCTATGCCCAATGACTCTATACTAAAGTGCTCGCGTATCAAAGCTAGAGCTGGATCTTGATTATCGCAAGTAGGTTTAATGTGATTAACTGCCCCTAACAATTTACGAGGAAGATCGTTAACTCCATGAAGCACCCAACCGAGGTGCGTCAGGGATGCGCAGGGTAAAGCTCTACCTGCTTCACATACTTGCCTACTCACTATCAAATGCCATGAGTCTTGACCTATAAGTATAGTGGGTTGTGCTGACTCGTAACACAACTCATCTTCTAAATGCCGTAAATGAGCACATTTACGAACGACCGACCTATCTACAGCTTGCGACGCAAGGTTCAACTTATCTATCGTATGCGCGGTAAAATCATGAAACTCTCTACTAGAGGTACCTCTAATTCTAAGTTTTACTCGCGAAGAATCGTTGTCTATCACCTCGTGACCACCTACTCCTTCGAAGGAGAGGGTTTCCCGTTTACCGGGATGCGAAACTTGCAAAGCTATATCCTTCTGGATTAACGATAGCGTCGCGCCTTCGTCCATCAAAGCGTATGTAGAGATGGTACCTTTTGAACCCTTTAGCTCTACCAGAATTATTTTTAAATACACTTGAGACTGGTTCGAGTAGTTAACCGAACTAACTTGCTCTTTAGTCGCTACGGTCTTTTCTTTACGCTCTAAGCTCTTTTTCCTGCCATGCAATAAAGCATGGTGGGATGCCTCGCATTCTCCCTTCCCACATGGGTTATATTTACATTTATTGTATGAGGATTTATGCAAGTCACCTAAACACCGGAAACAGAGCTTATAGCGTTTTAAAACGTCCCATCTATCGTTAACGCTCAGCTTAATAAAGTCAGCACAACTTGCTACAGGATGATTGCCTGCGCAAACTGCACACTTACTTTTCTGACTGTTATTAGCAGAGACGTTATTCCTATTTTCCTGTGGTTTAAACTTCCTATCATTATTACGCCTAGACTTGAAGCCGCCTCGCGTTGTGCGCTTGTTTGCCGTTGCAACATAATGTTGCTCCGAATCGGCTTCACTATCAGAATCATTTGATATAGGTAGAGTTTTCCTATCCTGCCTATGTGACACAGACGCGCGAGAGTCGTGACTTGATACGGAATTGTCATCGTAGAAATCACTACCTCCCTCATCGTCGGACGACACCGAGCTCTCCCTATACCTATGCCGTGAATTAATGTTATTCACCCTACGTGAGCGCACACCCGACTTGATCTTGGATTGTTCATACGCGAACATACAGTTAAAGTTCTCACTCAAGTCCTTCAAAAATCTTGACAATGATAAGAGTTCCGGCACATCATTAGCGTTGCTTTTGTACCTATACCACTCAAATCTAACTATATTATTCATTTTTTCTACTATACGGCTAACTAATTCAGGAGCGTATAGGTACTGTGGCTTATTCAGGGCTTTAATAGAGGCTACTACATTACACACACGATTGCTGAATTCAGAAATGTTCCGACTATCATCGCCCAATCGCGGCATCCGCTTGACATTCTGAATTTCAGACAAAATAATTACGTCTGGCTTGCCGAAAGCTCTATCTAAAGCGGCGATTACTTCGTAAGGATTACTGCATGTGTGTAACATAGACCTTACTGACTCACGTGCCTGTCCCTTGACTGCCTTCCGAAGGCGTCCCATATTAGCTATGTCGGAGAACGAACTCTCCGTATCTAAATAAACACGTTTAAATGCAATCCAATCCGAGGGATTGCCGTCAAAAAAGGGCAAGTCACCTATATATTTGCCCGAGGTGAATTGCTGTGGCATGGGTGAAACGTGGTTGTCAGTCCTATTCATACTGATGGCTTGCACTATAGCGTCGCGTAGAGCGCTAATTTCCCCAGCCGTATTGTTTGGGCTGTGGTTCCTATCTATACCCTTGGTTTCTTGGGGTCTATGCTGTGGTGGCCTACTGCTACCTGGCTGTCCCAGAGTGGGAGAGGCGTTAGCTACGTTTCTACCATGCGTGGCTTCGTTGGGCAAACAAAAAGGGTTGGGCGGCGGCGCTCTTATAACCGAATGTTGACTTTCAGCTAACAACAATTCGTACCTAGAAGCGGCATAAGCGACGGCTGCCCTGGCTTGCTCCAACTGCGACGCGCGGAGTTCCGACTCCGCACGTAGTCTAACTAACCTATTGTCTTAAGCTCTTACGGCGTCATAATCAGTGGCGTCAATGACCCTAGATGGCGTTTGTGCCCGCTCACCTTCTACTGAACCGATTCTCGAACCACTACGCGGATTTACAACTTGATCGACAACGCCCGCGTGAACTACGTTGCCTACATTCGCGCCTAAACTGTTGGCGTCTAAAATATTTGCGCCCAAAGGGTTGGCGTCTTGTAGGTTCGCGCCTAAACTATCGGCGTCTAAAATTTTACCGTTATTGGCTAGAACGGGGTTCTCATCCTCACCGCTGCCTGACTCCTGCCGGTCCGCTCCCAGCTGATCCAGTCTACTCCTCGACCTCGTTACTCGACCCTCCCCCTTACCTGTCATCCTAACCTTACCCCCCTAACACTAACAGTCCCTACCTGCCTAGCACTAACAGGCCCTATCTGCTCGCTCGGCGTACTACCGTATTGATGCCGATTGAGAATGGGAACGTAGGGAGGAAGGAGGTGATAGGTACCGTCTGGCAGAGGACCACTGTGCGATATAGGTGCTCGGGACGTGGTGGAACGCCACGCCCTTCAGCTTGCCAACCTGTGGCCAAACACCGCAAAGTATCAATACCAGCAAACGGCCGAGTTATAAAGACGCTCTGAAAAGAGCGCTGCAGTAACCACTCGGTATACCGCACTAAGACGTGTTATGAGCTCTGGTTGACACCGTTAGGCCAGAGCCACGCCACCTACCAGATTACAACGGGGATTGACATATACCCGGTTCTGATAGGATTTACTGATGCTCGATGACCACGACGCCTTGACGCTTCGATTTCGAAGTCTTCCTCGCTGGTGTGTCTTCCTCGCTGGTACGCCTTTTCTTGCTTCTTTATCCCTGTTGAGGGCTTTTCGGTCTTGAGGCTTCGTTATCCCTATTGAGGGCTTTTCGGTCTTGAGGCTTCTTTATTCGTTAACCCTGTTGAGGGCTCTTCGTGCTTGAGCCTTCGTTATCCCTATTGAGGGCTCTTCTTGTTTCTGCTTTCATTCTTCATTAACCCTGTTGAGGGCTTTTCTTGCTTGAGAGTTCTTTGTTCTTATTTCCTGGCAGCTTCTTCGTACGGCGCAGATTGTTCGAAGTTCACTTTCTTTAAGGCCAATCCAACAGCTTGATTGTTAGAAAGGAATCTTCTTTAAGGCCAATCTGTTCGCGCTGAACTGCTTGCTTCAAATGGCAGCTTCTCGTACGATGCTTGAAGATTGTTAGAGGATGTCTTCTTTAAAAGGGCCAATCTAATGCTTGATTGATAGAAGAATCTTCTTTAAAGCCAAATCTTCTGCTTGAACTGCTTGCTTCGTCAGGGATCCGGTTCGAAGGACCATTGAACGCCGCGGTGCCCCGTAGTTACATCACGGGAAGAGGGTTGCGACGTCTGGTGCCTGGCTTCAATAGCCTCGGACTAAGTGGGCTGACCTAGCGAGGTCGCTAGTCCGAACCGCGAAGTAGGTCGACGCGCCCACAAATTAGCATGTGTGGCCGTCGACTGTTTACTGCAGCAGCGGAGGCACGGTGCGAGCGTGACGGGAGCTCAGTTGTCGTCGCGCTCACACACAAGCGGGATCCACAGGCGGAAATAAAACTCCGATACTCTTGAGAAAGCTTGATGGCACGGCTGGTTGGTTGGAGCGAGATGGGTATATGTTGCTCTAGTGATAGTCGAGCTTGTTATGAGAACATTTTGCTTATACTCCACCTCATATATAAACCTTCCAACATTACCATAAAGTGAAACATCTTTATTTCAAATAAACAATCATTTCTTTACACAAATTCGTCTTAGGTTTTAGCGTTTGCATTCCAGTACCGTCTTAATCTAGGTAAACCTAGGTCTTAAATTATGTTAATCTTGTACAGAATTACTTAGTGCATAATTGTTAATAGGCTAAATGAATACATTGCAAATAGTTTAGGCGAAATACCTATCTAAACACTGAACTTTTGTAGTTTTATATAAATTAATACTTTTGATTCCTTTGTTATATCTAACAGAGGTCGTAAGCACTATTCTCAGTTATTTCATTAGATTAATATAACACTGTAGATTATTGATGTAGTAAAGTTTACTGTATTAAGCTTAAGGCTTGTCTAATATTTATGAATTATGAGCATAGTGCAAGCGAAAACTACCATAATATGAGCTATGCAAAGGAAATGATTATAATACATGTTTCTAATTAGCTTGAAGAGCTTTACCTACCGTGGCATAGTGCCGCTTATGCAAATTTACTACAGAAAAAGGAGGCAAGTTATTAACTTTACTATCAAGCTTGTATGTAAACAACTCATGTATCTAGAATATAATTATGGTTACAAAATTAATGCAATTATATGCAGATTCTACTGAATATAAAGAAAAGTTTGCTAGAAGCTAGTGAAAGCTCTTATGGTTAAAACTTATGCTAAATCCTTAACTACGTTCGGCGCATTGCCGTTTTAAGCAGAATTAATTACGGATAAGCAAAGGTTGTTTTGTGATTCTACTGTCGAATGTAAATTAAGTAAATTTAGAAAATATGGAAACAACCTTGTATGAAAACTAAATGAACCCAGCTTTGGTTATGTGACTGAAAGCTTTGCAGCCACCGGCTTTTCAGGCGGCCAGGCCAAAGTCACAATCAATGAGGAATATTTGAATCATGAGGCACACCTACCAAAGGTCTACCTATTTATGTTTGGAGCTTAAAGCTCTTAACGGAGGCTTTTACCTACACGTTATTGTCAAGTCCGGGTATATTTGGATGGTTAGTAAACTAAACCAATCCGCTCATATAAGATGTTAACTGTAGGAGAAAATATCTTGACATAAGTCTGAAACCTATGAACCAAAGAGAGCTGTTGATATGGTAAAATAAAGAGTCAAAGCTATGTATTTGTCTTACAGACGGCTGCCTTGAACAGTCTCCCCCTAATACGTAAGCACAAGAAATATGCTAACCAAGGTAGCTTAATCGAACAAATATGAGTATAAATTTGTCAATCCAAATTTCGTTCTCACCTTTACAATACATGCGTGTACATCAATTTTCAGGTACTACTGAAGCGCGCGCTGCAGTCATATTTACGTATCGATTAAAAACGAAATAAAATATCGCGCGCCGCGCTTACTACTTATTTTTCGTATTGTAGGTGGATCGAAATACTCCCATTCAAATCTACCCACCATACATTTTATGATTAGAACGAGACGCAAGATAACAAGCGCCTGCTCGCTCAGTGCTCTTTTTAAATGTAGGTGGATTGAAACAGTCCCATTCACATCTACCCACCACATGTTTTATGATTAAAACGAGATGCATAATATCGAGCGCCTGCTTGCTCAATACGCTTTTTTCTTATGTGGGCGGATCGAAATGTTTCCATTCACATTTACCCACTACATGTGTTTATAATAGTAGATGGGAATAAGACTACGAAATTTACTAAATAATGACTGTCTTGAACAATAATACTAGTAGGACTAGCCTAGAAACAAATGATATCCATTACGAACCAAATAAATAGTAATCATTACATAAATTGTTATTGTTTATTTCTTAGCTGTTGGATCTCCAAATAAATAAAATAAAATAAATTATTTGACTGTAGGTACAGTCAAATTTGCTCGTTAACTACGTAACGTATAAAAAGCTGGTATCATAGGAAAAATAAACAAATAAAAAAAAACCATTAAAATCTGCCACGTAATTATTAAATAATTTAGATTATTACAAACATACTTACAGACACACCAACAGACGTGGCCGGAGATTTCGTTTTATAATATCTATTTAGCGATGGTGCCAAGACAGTGATATAGTATTAAATACAACTCAAGACCTTAGTTCAAACCGACACAGTAATTATTTCATTTCTGCCCACATATGCATGTTCGTCATCCTGTTTTACCTAATATTTATGTTAAGACTTTGCGCTTACACATGCCATGTAATATTTAAGTTCTCATGACCTGCTGCTGCTAATGCTCGCCGACGCGCCGCAACACGGCGCGTAATCGAAATCTACCCTCCCGTGGGCGCACGTGATGATGCATCTTTTTGTTCAATTTAATGTTCCTACATACCTACTTATACATTTTGCATATATGCGATGTTAGTTAGGTGTGCATTAGCAGCCTAGACTAAGATTGATAATTATACTCATGTAACTACAAATGTAATTCTCATATAAGTGAAGATGTAAATAACTTCTTTTGAGAATAAATGATCTTAAACCTGAGATATGATAGCTAAACAAAAACAGTAGGTAAGTACAGTCAACCACAAAAGTGGTCTACCACTTTTGTACTTTATTGCATGCAAAATAAGGTCCAAAAGTGGTAGCCCACTGTCATGGCTGACTGTACATGAGAACTTTTTAATATTAACCGAGCGCTTATTGTATTGTACAGTCGATGAAATTTAATGTTTAGCACTTTTGATCCTTAACGTCATTCAAATAGAGTTGACATTTCCTAAGTCTTCATTTTCCTCCACCGTCAGTATGGTTCTAAATAAGGGACTGAATGTGGTATACCTTTTTAAACCGTACCTTTACTCACGAGGTTGAATATGAGCACCGAATAAAGGCACTGAATCAAAACTATACTTGCATCATTACTCTGCCTACCTATCTAAAGGATACTACTGTATCCTTTTAAAAAAAAAAGTTACTCGAACAAAACGATATTACGACTATTTTGCTACTGCTTCAATGTATACCGTTATCATTTTTAAATAAAGGTACCTATTCAAACAAAACGATTTTACGTTACCGATTCAAAGTATACCATAATTATTTCGATATCGGATAACGGTACGATTTTATGCTCTCATGAAAAAGTCGTTTTCTGTTTGCGTTTTTGACAGGATTTTATCTTACAATTTCGGACGTACTAAACATCGTTGATATAGTTTAACGAGGTAAAAATAATTTGCAGTAACGAGATCATCATTTGTATAGGCCTTATCAGTGTCTTGCATTTTTTTTGGGTAAACCCAAAAGTCTTAGCGACTAAACTATAGATAAAGAATTGGTTGAATTCCAAAGCAATATTAAGTTTTATGCCTTTGCGATAAAGTCGAAATTTCAACAAAAAAATGGAAGCTAACTACTTAAGTCTTAAGTATACTTTGTTTGTTTTGTTCGTCACCTGCCGGCGAAACGGGTCTCCCAAGGTCGTCCATTTAAAATAAATACTCAGCCAGCAATTGCTTACTTCCCTTGCTTCGACAATAATGTACTTTTATCTGTTATCTTCGCCGACCCGAGCTGTGGTATTTTACCGCTGAACGGCTATATTAGGGAAGTGGAAGGGGCAGGTGGAAGGGGTCTTAAGGGACATAGGATATAAACGAGTTCCACGTGGACGGAGTCGTGGGCAGAAGCTAGTAAGTCTCATCCCATAAAAAACATTTCACGGAAAAAAGAGGCTGTCTCAAAACTCTTCTTAAACTCAAAAAGTTGTTAGACATTTCGTAGAGCCAAGTCTCAGGCATTCATTAATCTTTATTTAATCATCATATCAGCCGAAAGACGTCCACTGCTGGACATAGGCCTCCCCCAAAGAGTGCCAAAGTGACCGGTCCGCAACCTTTACCAGGTCCTCAGTCCACCTTGTGGGGGGCTTTATTTACTTGCTAAATAAAATTTTACGTCACACCTGGCCATAATACGAGTTTTACTGCACGCTGCGCACAAACACCTGCGATCTGGGGCATTCACGAATTCACCGCCCTAGTTACGTAATGTACTATTGTGACTTGGTAATCGCACAATACTACACAGTTTTAGGTATGCAAAATTTCATAAATGCAGTAAAGTCTCATCATTATCATCATCATTTTAAGACGATATTCTCTACCAAATTTTTGTTATTTGTCTCTCATGCATATTTAAGAGTAGTATTGTTTTAGTAATTATCGTATACATTAATTGTTTATTGATAAGCGCGATGATACTCGAACTGCATGTACCGAATCGGGTCGCCACCGGACAGGCTTGGCCTAGTGTGGGACCACCAGATATCTTTTATGTTTTTAATGTAGTTTCCCTTTTTAAATAAACAATTTTTATTTTTTTTATTTTTTATTATATTATTTCTAAATTGGGACCGGCCAATTTTAGACCACCAGCTTCGTTACTATTATGGTTCAAAACCAAAACTAGATTAATCTTACTACATTATTTTTTACATTTTAAGCTCAAATAAAAATCTGGGGGCACGGCGGTGCCCCCGCCAAGTCGAGCAAAAAAGCGGCACTGCTGTACCATCTTTTTGCGAAGCAGTTCAGGCCGTTTTTGACCCCCCAATAACTTCGTTGTGAATAAAACTGGAAGCCTGAATTTTCAGTAACCAAGCAGGCATTGTTTAAACATGGTATATTTCAAATTTCATTCAATTTGAAGCAGTAGTTTAAGAATTATAACTAGTCAACGTTTCTTAATTTTGTCACTCACGTATTCACTGAACGATCAACAAAAACACTAATTTAGAACATAATTAGTGTTTAGTGTTAAAATCAAAATGAAAATAAAATATTTTTCAAATTTCGGTCCAGACGTCTAGATACGCATAAATAACTTTGTAAT
The DNA here is from genome assembly GCA_945867215.1 of Epinotia demarniana. Lineage (NCBI taxonomy): Eukaryota > Metazoa > Arthropoda > Insecta > Lepidoptera > Tortricidae > Epinotia > Epinotia demarniana. The sequence continues at coordinate 12,696,416 of OX244263.1, forward strand.
CCCATATAAATATATAGGATTACAAAGTTACATTTGCAGCGAATGGGAGAAAAAATTCAAAAGCAAGAATGAGACTGCATTCGTAATTTGTATGTATTGATGACACAATAACCTACAAAAAGAAGTAAGATCCCATAAAAAATACATTCCATGTAAAAAAGAGGCCAAGTCTCGAAACTCTTCCACCGTAAAAAGTTGTGACATATTTCGTAGTACCAAGTCTCAGGCATTCTTATTATTCTTTATTTGCTAGCTAAATATAATTTTGCGACTTGGCAATTACACAATACTTTATAGTTTAAGGTGTGCAAAAATCCATAAAAGCAGTAAAGTGGTGTGATTGCCAAGTGGCAGAATTCTATTTAGCTGGCAAATAAAGAATAATGAGAATGCCTGAGACTTGGTACTACGAAATATCTCACAGCTTTTAAAGGTGGAAGAGTTTCGAGACTTGGCCTCTTTTTTATATGGAATGTTTTTTTATGGGATAAAACTTACTAGCTTCTGCCCGCGACTTCGTCTGCGTGGAACTCGTTTATATCCTATGTCCCTCCCCCAGACTCAAATCTCTATACCAATTTTCATCTAAATCAACTCAGCTGTTAAAGCGTGAAGGGGTAACAGAAAGACACAGACACAGACCCACTTTCATATTTATAACATTAGCATGGATTCGTACTTACTTTTTTAAAATATAAATTTGAGGAGGCGAACTTTACGTACTTTGTTATAATTTGTTACATTTATTCCTATGCTATTTTTATTCCCATTTGCAATGCTACGAACACTCATTTAGTACTTGTATGTACATTCTTAGAACAACGGGATAGTTCCTAGCTTCACACCACAACTCAAGGATGGGTAGTACTACCCGCGTGTAAACAGGACGCGGGTACCCGTGTACACGTGTACACGTGTACACGGGTACCCATGCGCTAATTACACGGATCCGTTCGGACCGGTCGCTTAGACCCGCGGGCGGGTTACACGAACACGGGTACCCGACACGTGTACACGAAACCCGGACACGACCGCGAGCCCTAGTTAAAACTTTGTCTTAAAAGTAAATTATTAAGTAATTAAGTGTATTTTTTGTGTGTCGTCATTCGTAGTATAAAGGCAGGTCCCCACGGAAGACCAGCGCGGCGGTATCATCCTGAGTGGGTGCCTGTTATCGTCGTTGCTTTGTATATTTCTGTGTTCAATTGTAAGGTGAAGACGTTAATAAATGTATTTTCTTTCTTCTTTCTTTCTTTCTAAAGTACCTAAATATTGTAATATAGGTTTGTCTAAACATTTTAGGCAAGCCGTTAGTACCTAATGACTGACTATAAGAACCTGAGTTTACGGTACGCTTTTCGTTACAAGTCACTCTTTTAGCTGATTGATATTATATCTATTAAAATCGTTAAGCGGATTTTACTGTAGGTACTCAGCTAAACTATCTCTACACATACACAGTCGTGCTAATGCATCTGATTGAACAATAGCGAGACACATTTACAGATCGCACCCTTGTCGTGTCTGCAGGGCTAGTATTCGCCACACTAACCATTCGCCTCAGGAAACCACTATTTATCACCAATTTGTTGTAACGAATCTCGGATCACGTGATACCGGGCGAGTAGTGAGGTGAGTCGAGATAGGTTGTGAATAGCACAGATGGCGTTAGAGTGATCACGGAGCGGAGGTCCGGTTTGCATAACAATATGGTGTCACAACTTTCTTGAAACGGAACATGGCACAAATTCGGATCGGCTTAGTCACTTAGCTCAGATCTACCTCCATTTGCATAAGAGGATTGCTAGGCATTATAGTTGCAAATTTTCTGAATATATGAACATAAAATATGACGATACGTAGAGGTATATTTATAAATGTGTTCTTTTGTTTTTGGGTTTGTTATTTATTGTCCTCTTACATTTGTTGACATTGTCTTTTACTCAATAATATTATATCTTAAATTTTCTCTGTCTTTGACGATTGTGATAAAATGCTTATTTTTTGACATGTAAGTCTGCAAATCTGTAATGTAATTTTTATCATGGAATAAATAATCTAATCTATAATCTAATCTAATATATCGCTAGAAAATGTATTAGTAGTACTTACTAATATTAAGAGGTAAAGTTTGTGAGTTTTTAGCTTTGTAAGTTTGTATGTAATCATAAAAATGATTTCAACAGAAATGACTTTAGGCGGATGTCACACTGCGCCGCATCTCCGGACGGTGGTGCGGAGCTGCATACAAATTTCGCCGGACGGAACTGCGGTGCAGTGTGTCGTATCATAAGGAATTTATATACAAACTGAAGTACTTGCATGCAACGAGCTCCGCACCTCCGTCCGAAGATGCGGCACAGTGTGACATCCGCCTTAGAGACGGACATAGGTTATAATATAATTTTACCAGCAGCTCCGCCTGGGTTTTCCGCTAGTCTCTATAGAGGTAATGTTTGCAAAATTAATGTTTATATAAATTTCAAATTAAAGTAACTATTTATAAAAAGGGCATTGGGTAATCTTGTATGAGAAAAATGTCGTTTTTATTTTTGCAGCGGCCAAGGACGTTTTTAATAATCGCTTAGAGGAGCTCTTAATACGCATAGATATAAAAAATAACGCGTTAAACAGTATCGGAAACAAGATATTTAAGTTTGAAGTTTTGTTTATGATTTTCAATATGACTTGTTAAAATAAATATTGCAAATATCTTGGCTCCTATACATTTTAGTATATGACATTTCATAACAAAATATGTTTGTTTTGAGTAGATCTATCATAAACTACCTACCACTTTTACGAATGGCCACACAATCTACAAAAATCGATCGTCGATCGTCGTGCCACTCGTGAAGAACAGAACCGGTGACGTAGCGGACAGTTCTAATTATAGGCCCATATCGCTGGCTACCATAATCGCCAAGGTATTGGACAGTTTGCTTGATAGGATTCTAAACAAGCACCTTGATCTGCACGATGCACAATTTGGCTTCAAAACCGGTTTATCCACAGAGTCTGCCGTGTTGTGTCTCAAGCAAACTGTACAGTACTACACTGAAAGGAGGACGCCAGTGTATGCGTGCTTCCTAGACTTATCAAAGGCGTTCGATTTGGTAGCCTACGACGTACTTTGGAACAAGCTGGAGTGCGAGACTGATCTACCTGGCGAAGTTATTAATATGTTTAAATACTGGTACAATAACCAAACCAATTACGTCAGGTGGGCGGACTCGCACTCAGACATGTATCGCCTTAAGTGCGGGGTGAGGCAGGGGGGCTTGACATCACCCAAATTGTTTAATCTTTTTATGAACATGCTGATCGTTGAACTCAGCAGTACCGGAATCGGATGCTCGATTGACGGAATCAGTGTCAATAACATTAGTTACGCTGACGATATGGTGCTGCTGAGTCCATCGATCAGTGCTCTCAGGAAGCTGGTCAGTGTGTGCGAGGACTACGCCGAGGCCCAGGGGCTCCGGTACAACGCAAAAAAGAGCGAACTGCTTGTGTTCAACCCGCGGGGTAGCAAACTTGATACAGTGCCGCCCGTCGCACTGGGTGGTACAAACTTAACCCGCGTATCAAAGTTTAAGTACCTGGGCCACTGGGTTACGGAGGAGTTGACGGATAACGTTGATGTTGAAAGGGAGCGTAGGGCGTTGGCAGTACGGTGTAACATGCTGACACGCAGGTTTGCACGGTGTACTACAGAAGTGAAGATTACTTTGTTTAAAGCCTTCTGTCAATCTTTTTACACGTGCAGCCTGTGGGTCAGCTACTCGCAGCGGGCCCTCAGCGCCCTGCGAGTCCAGTACAACAATGCGTTCAGGATGTTATTGGGTTTGCCACGTTACTGTAGCGCATCGGCCATGTTTTCGGAGGCGCGTACGGATGGCTTTCACGCCATCGTGCGTAAGCGCGTTGCCTCGCTGGTGCGCAGGGCGCGTGGTAGTTCGAATGGCATCCTGAACGCATTGTCAAACCGGCCAGACTGTCCACTTACCAGACTATGCATCAGACTCCATGCGAGATCCCAGCAGCCCTAAATAGGTATGGGAGGGTGGGACATGCTTAATAATTGTAATAATAATTGTAATGTTAATTTTATATTTTATTTTATTTTGTTTAAATTGTGACATTTTATTTGATAGTACTAACAATAGGTTAAGTTCATAATGTATACTAACTTATATGGACAGACGTCTGAAATAAATTATTCAATTCAATTCAATTCAAAAAATGACAACATTTTTACCCAAACCCCTTTAATTTCCAGACGTTACTGCTCAATATGTACAAAATATGTTCTGTACGTTTATAGTTTTGTCAGTTTGTATGTATGGTAGGGGTAATGTCCGGAACTCCTCATCCATTTAAAAAATATTTTCGTGTCGTATTCTACAGGTTTCTTTACTAATATTATAGAGAGAGGAAAGTCTGTGAGGTTGTAGGAAGATGTTTAATCATCTCGAATGAAGCGAAATTTTCTTAAGCTAAAATTGTTTGTGTTGAATCGTGAGACATTTTTTTTTAATTCAATATGATTTCTAGTATATTAAGATAAATGGCAATCGTCCTAATAAAAGTCTTCACTCAAGTATTTTTTTTTGCGTACCCTTACTTATAAGTTTTTTGTTGCTTACTAAAACGATCAATGCCACTGTGTGGTTGAAAAACTTCTCTTGAACAACCAATTTCCTTATTTGTAGTTTTATGCAAATTGTATTTGTTACTTTCATCTCAACTTTTTTTATTTTAGAGAGTTCTTAGATGACGTGTGCATAACTACACTAATTGCTTTAAAGACTAACTCGTGCCTAGAGTAACCGTATTTACTGTTACGTAACAGTGCCAAATCGAGAGCTTGAATAGGTCAGACATTATTCGATAACGTCATCGACGCACGCGCAAGGAATGAGGGCGGATCTGTGACGTCCGTGCATTTCATAACGCGGACACCTCACGAAAGAACTTGAGGAAAGTGAGAGTGGGACGGATGTGTGTCGGGAACCCCGGTGCCACCCGCAACGATCAATGATGTAACATCCTTATTACTACTCATCAAAATATGTAACGCATACCTGTTCACGATTTTTCTCATTTTCGAAGAGGTTGTAGTAACTTACCTAATTATGAAACCAGCAACTGCTTCTATAACGATCTCTTAGATCCGGCTATAGACCTACTTTGTAGCGCAATTTTTTATCATTTAAGTAATTGCTCGAAAACTTCTGGTTTGTTACATATTTTGCTTTCAATCACTAATTGAAATAAATGAAACGGCATTTTCACAGATCTACAATATGTAATCTAACTTTCGCTTGGATAAGAACGAGTAGTATGTGTGTAGCAAGGCACAAAATGATCTTATTGTGTGCAGATGAGATGTCACAACGGGGGTGGCCGTCTTTGTTTCTAGTCGCTCACGCAAGCTTGGGAAGCCATGGAAACCTTTTCAAATTCATTGTTATTTTAAGATTAAAGCCCCTAAATTATGACCGTGACGTTAACAAGTCACAAATGCACATAACGTCATAATTATTAGTCCATTTATACGTGCGACTCGTTAAGAAAGTTTAGACGATTATTACGTTATGAAAGCTTACGCTCAGTTTCAACGCAATGATGCTACCAGTTTTAATAAACTGAGAAATTATAGAAACTTTCTAATATTAGGCTAGTGGCAGTTTATTGCGGATGAAGTATAATTATATTGTAGCCTCAATGAGTCATTGTTATTGTTAAAATGCGGACAAGGTGTTGCACAATGTCGCGGGCACGCAGGTAAGAGCCGTAAGGGGTCCTGCAGTATGGCCTGGCCCGTATGATTCAGCGGGCGAGAGTGAAAGTGGCACATTTTGCACAGCCCTCCACGCGCACGTTTACGAGTTAGGTTCATTCATGAAAAAATCTAAGTAAATAGTTTACCTACCTACTACTGTAATTTCATTTTATGATTTCCAAACTTGTCATTTTATTGGGTCCTGTAACTCAGGGAATCCTAGTTTGTTATCTATCAGCTATTTGTATCAATCATGTAACAGGTTTTTGTCCATAAATATTTCATTTCATTTAAATTTGATTTCCAAAAAGTAGAGTTTATATAATAAAAGTTCAATACTCCAAAGTAAATTTTCAAGCACTCTCATATAGTTGAAGAAATATAATTTGCAGCGATTCCTCGAAAAGATTGTAGCGCGAATTTTTCATTTCATTTCTATCGGTAAAAGAAAATACAAATCAGAATCTAAGGGCGGGTTGCACAGACTTACGATTACAGACCGATCAACGTTAAATATGGCGCTGACAGCTGTCAGTCCATAAAAACTTGTCAAACGTTCCATACATTCAGATTTTAACGAACACCGCTTACGATTACCTGCAACAGCCGATTTGGTGCAACTCACCCTAAGTCTGTGTAAGTATTTTTGTAGACATGCGTTCTTTCGTGTTCACCTCCCTTTAATTTTTACGAAGGAACGTTGAGCCCCTCTCAATTAATCCAGTAACCTAGTCACCTGAAAGTACGGGGTACTTTGCGTCAAATCCGGTACTTCTGATTTTTTGCAGAGTTGTTTATGATGTTGACCCAATGAATAATCCAAGTTTATGACCTCGAGTGCCGAACGCAACTTTGTCAAAAATCGAAAATACCGCGAAAACCCTAAAGGACTATTTATCGATAAGTAATAGGAACCTACCTTCTCAGGACTGGACATAGAGTGCCCATGTCATATACTAGTACAGTGTCGACCACTCGGACGTGTACCTTACTTGGATTATTCGTTGGGCCAACATCATAAACAAGTCTGCAAAAATATCAGAACTATCAGATTTGACGCAAGCTATGGCTGTATAAAGTTCTAGCCTAATTTCGGCGGCTTTCAATTCGGTGGCAGGAAGCAATAGGTGTTCACATATTCATAATGTGGCATACGAGACGTATAAGGAGCTGTATCCGTTTGAAAGCGTTCATCTCATCTCGTGTTTCAAATTATTTAATACCGCATTTACCATCATGAACACGTTTTCAATGTCTGATTTCGCAACAAAATTATTCTGATTCTTATTTTGGGTTGGTCTCAGACGGTCCTGAACGCAATTTGCCTAGTTGGAGTTTTGCCCACATTGCAGTTTGACCACCAAGCATTATGCCTAAATCGCAAAACGCCTACATCACATTTTCGTCGTTTTGAGGTTACGTTAGCGATATTGACGGAGCTCCTATTTCTGGTCTGTTTGCCCTTCGGGCATCTGAAGAAACCTAACGAACCTAACCTACCTATAAGTGGTCACTTTGCGTTTTAGGCATAATACTCGGTGGTCAAACTGCAATGTGGACAAAACTCCAACTAGGCAAATTGCGTTCAGGACCGTCTGATACCAACGCCTTATTTTGGGTCACTAACGTACTACCAGTCGGTACTATGTTGACATGAATGACGAGAATGTTCGTGAGACCAAAACTTTACGCATTTTTTACCGTGGCGTTCAAATGTTGTGTGTTCAAAACGAAGGGTTCCGTAGATACCATTATCTATAAAAACTGCAAAAAAAAACATGTATGTTGAATGGGAGCCCCCTTAAATATTTATATTATTCAGTTTTTTAGTATTTTTTGTTATAGCGGCAACAGAAATACATCATCTGTGAAAATTTCAACTGTCTAACTATCACGTTTCATGAGATACAGCGGTGACAGACGGATGGACGGACAGCGGAGCCCGGTCCCGTTTTTACCCTTTTCGGTACAGAACCCTAAAAATAAAGCAAGTAAATGGTCTACTCTATAGACTACAAAGAAAACGACACGAAAAGAATGGATAACTGAGCGACAATACATCATATTCCCAAGCCCAGTTTTGCCATAGAAATGTTAGCGAATTGAGGACAAAGCTGGTATGCAAATTGAAAAGGACGGGAGTGGTGTGTTGCTCATGCCTGCCTTACGCCAGTTACGCCGTAAATTCTCGTGCTACACTTTCACTGGCTGAATAAGTTTTAATGCCATTGTTTACTTACGTCTTAATGCGTCTTTTTATGCAGCGTCTAGATATATCCGTCTGATGTGAAGGTCGTTGACTCGTTTTCTAATTGTTACTCTTGTTAATCTCAGAGCAAACTTTCATTAACGTCTCTTGTGACCCACGCCACGTAGATATTTAAGTACCTTAAACATTATTCGGAAATTAAAGTTTCAGTTTTCACGGAGTGTACGGTCTGAGGAACAATGTATTGTTTCAAGTTACGGTTATAGTGGCGGGCCGTGGGGCAGAGTGCTCGAACAAATTGTCGTAAATATGGACACGCTGGACAAAAGCACCATTTTTTTCAGGCACTTGTTAGGGCCATAGGTTTAAGTTTTTGATAGGAACCAACTCCTCCGTCGGCCATTTTTTTTGGCAGCTATGTTAATTATAATTAATTATTAATATCTCGAGTTCCAAGTCACTTAGAATCACAAACTTGGTGTCTAAATACACATATTTTCTTTGAACAGGCTATTCAACGATATCTCAAACCGTGGAATTGCCAAGAAAAAAAAAATACATTCCCGCTTTACATGTTATGGAAGGTACCCTAAAAATATCGTTTCTCAAAAATGTATGCTACCATTTTGTCTATATCTTTGATTTATTTACTCATGCCAAATTACAGCTTTCTAGTAGAGCTAAGTCGAAGACGGACAGACGGACATGGCCAGACTATAAGGGTTCCTTGTGGACTACGGAACCCTAAAACAAGAAATAAATTCGGTCAGGTTGCCTTATTGCCTATTTGATGCTTTATTTACAAATAGGTTACCTATAGGATATTTTAGGCCTGCCACACACGGGCGGTATCTCTTAATAAACAAATTCCGATAAGTCGGCCAATTTCATCCGCGACGGCAAAAATGCAACGCAATAGGGTTTTTACTTTATCCTCTGTGTTTTATCATTTGATATTTACTCAAATATCGTTTTCAAAATAGGTGTACATTCTGTATATTTTGTGTGTCTCCTTTAAATAATATTACATTGCAAATAATACCGAGCCTATGAAATTAGCTTACTCGGTTAATAATGTTTTTATGCTTATGCCACTTAGTTGAAAGTATTTTTTGACTTCAATTACAATAATTTCATTAAAATAGTATCACAAAAGCAAACCCCAATTTAAGCGGTCCATACAAAATACTGTTGTCCCACTAGTACCCTTGCATGTTCGAATACTCTTAGTTACTATTTTTATTGCAATTACATATATAATTGTTATTGATCTTGTCAATAGAGATAGTGTTTTATTCAAAATATTAAGGTATTGTCCATATTACCTTAAAAATGACAGAAACAATCTAATTACATTACGTGCCCCCTTTTTTATTCCTTTGTGTTATTCCTATTGTGTGACGATGATTACTTTATGAAATCCAGTCTAATTTGGAACGCATCCATAATTTTTGTTAGTCTAGCAACTCTGTGAGATACTAGGGGAGACTGGGGTCAATTGAAACACGGGTCAATAGAAACAAGTTCAATAACTCCGAAACGAAAGGCGATCGCGGGGTGGTCCCTGAGGGGGAAGGGATTGGCGTTCGTGTCAGAACCGGCCGAGCAGTGCTAGCCGCGGCTCTGTGACCGTCGGACGTTATTACGCGAGTGTATTGCTTATTCGGCACAAAAAGTAAGTATTTTTGATGTTTTTGTTTTGTTTATTAATCAATATCCATTGGTAGTAATTTAATACTATTTAACCTTTTGTTTGTATGGTTATTCCTGTTGAGTTTTTAGTGGTTTATGTGTACGTAACGTCTACCGTTTTTTTTCTATGATTTTAAATATTCACCAAGACGTTGCTGGGTCAATTGAAACAAATTTTACCGGGTCAATTGAAACATGTTTCAATTGACCCTTGTATATGGATTTAAGCATTATTTTGCAGTAACATTTTTTTTTGTCTTTAGATGCCGCGAAACCGTCCAAAAACTACGAATCGAGGGGAGTGTGATATAGATTTATTTAAGAAAGCTTATGAGGAGATCAAATCCAAGGGAATAACACTTAGACAAGCTGCCGAAAAGTATGAAGTTAATTTAACATCATTTTTCAGATACAAGAAAAAACGGGACAGTTGCAATGAAGAGTCCTCAGAATCCGTGAAGATGGGTTATTCTCCTCACAACAAAGTGTTCTCTGCAGCCCAAGAAAAGGAGTTATCGAAATATTTAATGAGATGTGCTGATATATACTTCGGTCTCCCCAAAAAAGAGGTAAAGAAACTGGCATACGAACTTACAAAATCATACAACTTGACAAGGCCTCGATCTTGGGATGAGAATGAGATTGCAGGAGAAGACTGGTTTTTAGCATTTATGGCTAGAAATCCCGAACTATCTGTAAGAGCTGCTCAAGCCACAAGTTTGTCAAGAGCCACAAGTTTTAACCGTACAAATGTTGAGGCGTTTTTCGACAATTTGCAAACGGTTATGGACCGTCATAAATTTGAACCACAGGACATCTATAATGTTGACGAGACGGGAGTAACCACGGTACAAAAACCAGACAGAATTGTGGCAAGGCGAGGCACAAAACAAGTTGGATCAATGACATCAGCAGAACGTGGAACACTTGTGACGTTAGCGTTTGCAGTTAATGCCATAGGTAATGTGATTCCTCCATTTTTTGTTTTTCCCCGCGTCCGGTTCCAAGATCATTTTTTGAGAGACGGTCCTATAGGTTCCACGGGCACTGCTATTCCTTCAGGGTGGATGCAAGATTCAGGCTTCCTGCTATTTCTAAATCATTTAAAAAAAACACGCGAACTCATCGAAGGCCCATCCAGTACTGCTGGTTTTAGATAACCACTCGTCTCATATACACATTGATTGTCTAGACTATTGTAAAAATAACGGAATTATTTTATTATCTTTTCCACCCCACTGCTCGCATAAGCTGCAGCCGTTAGATAGGTCATGCTTTGGTCCATTAAAAAAATCAGTAAACACCAGCTGTGATGCATGGATGCGGAACAACCCGGCAAAAACAATGAGCATTTACGACATTCCAGGCATTACAGCTACTGCTATGCCACTAGCCTTCACTTCCAGAAATATTCAAGCTGGATTTCAAGCAACAGGAATCTACCCATTTAATAAAAACATTTTCACGGATCTAGACTTCGCACCTTCTTTCGTAACTGACCGCCCAAACCCAAACGACACTGATGATCCAAATCCTGTGGCTATTGAGATACCAACATCTAGCACCAATGCAAGTTCGGTTACTCCAGATCAAAATCAGACATCTATTCCTATTGGAACTCCAACAAGCGTCACTAACAGCCAGGTTACAAGCTTGAATACAGAGTCCATTGCAGCAATAAATTCAAGTGCTATGGACCAATCTAGTACGCCTCCAAAAAATTCAGATGTTGCAGTTACAATGGATCAATCCAATACACCCCCAAAGACCCTTAATCCTGTTGTTGATCTATGTCAGCCATCTACAAGCCAAAAAACTGTTTTCTCACCGGAATCAACAAGACCTTTTCCCATTGCTCCACCAAGAAAGATGCCTGCAGGTGGTAGAAGAAAGAGGAAGTCGACAATCTACACGGACACTCCCGAAAAAGAAGAAATTAGGAAAGAATCAGAAAAGAAAAATCAGAAAAAACAGGCAAAGAACGTGAAAAAGAACTTAAGTAAAAAGAATAAAGGAAAGGGTAAAAAATCTAAGCAAACTAAACAATTGACTTCTTCTGAAGATGAATCAGATAACTGCTTTTGCCTCGTTTGCACAGACAGTTATGAGAAAAGCAGACCAGGAGAAGACTGGGTGCAGTGTTCGGGGTGTAAGCTGTGGGCACATGAGGCTTGCACACCTGGAGACCTCAATTACTTGTGTCACAATTGTGACTCTGACTGATTTTACCAAGACTTGAATTTTAAAGATCTATTATAATCGTTGATCTCTGTTTATTGAATGTTGGTTGTATTAACATACTCTAAGACAATAAGTGCCATATGAATGTTATGTTAAGTTAAGGCAATAAGTACTAGGTTTTTTTGTTAAATAAATGGTAAAAATAGTGTTAGATGTGCGGTGGGCACATAGAGATCTTAATATTATTTGTGTCACAATTGTGACTGACTGATTTTACAAAGTGTTCATTATATCAACCGCCTTAACCCTAGTTAAGATGTATAATAATAGTTTTCTATCTTTATAAAATGTTGATTATAATTGTAGATTAGTAATAGTTGATCTCATTACTTATAGATATCTACATAATCTAAACAATAAGGCAATAAGTACTATATGAAAATGTAAGTAAATTCATAGCAATAAATACTAGGTTTTTTCTTTAACTTAATGGTAGAAACTACCACTTACAGTGTTTAAATCAAAGATTGAGATCGTGTGATTTAATCATGACCAAAAAAAGGAATATAAATGATTATTACAATAAATAAGTTTTTATTTCTAGGTGTTTCAATAGACCCCAGTCATTGTTTCAATTGACCCGGAATCAGGGTCAATTGAAACAATTTTCGAGGATTTCTAAAACGCTTTTAATTCCGAATCTGATACCAATGGATACAAATTTACATAATAACTTTAGAGCCAGATAATTTACCCATAGTCGAAACCTTTCACAAACCAATATTGATAGAAAATGTAGTCACTATGGCCGTTTTTTCAAAAAACGTTTCAATTGACCCCAGTCTCCCAACGTAAAAAATGACAGCGTAGCCATATCGATTTCGGTGATATCGACCCAAACGTGTTGTAATCGTGTTTTGTCGCGTGAACTTTTCCCTCCGGCCACGTGGTCCTGCCGCTTCGTCCTATTGGTAGGACCCACATGAACTTTTTTTTCCTGCTGGTCCGATTAATCGGACTACACGGAATTGTAATTCCACATGGTCCTACTGTTTGGAGTGATCGGACGACATGAACTTTATTGGTCCTCGTGGTCCGATCAATCGGACTACAAGGAATTGTAATTCCGGGTAGTACTACTGACTTTTATTTCCTGTTGGTTCGATTAACCGCACTACGAGGAATTGTTAAGTACTCTACTGCAGGATTCAAAGTAAGTACTTAAATAAGTACCAAAACGACACTAAAAAAAAGAAGATGAATACACCGTAGTACTGACTCTCTCTTGATATGAGGATTCCCTGTGTTGACAGCTATATACAGTTCCACTTCAAGGAGTTATATATTAAGGGTGAAGAAAATGTGATAATGGAGAAGTAGGTTGCAAGTTTCGCTCCGAATCGCAACTGAACACCGGAATCAGTTTAAGTAAATATTGAAACTAGATTATTATTAAGGCAGGCGCACGATAAATACCTTATTAAGTTATTAGCAGTGCGTACTCGTAGCACGTCTTGCACTACGCCGTGACTCGGAAGCTCGGAACAGGTCAGTCTCAGTATGGAGCTAAAACCCACCATACCATATGTACCATAATTTATAATATTATTAATAATGCTGGCTCCACATAGTCGTTTTACACGCTCGAAGATACAATTAAATAGGTAACTGTTTAAATACTACAACTTACCTATTCGTTTATTGTATTCACATGCCATCAGTTCTACGCGCAATGTGCCCCGCCCATTGCCACTTAAGTTCAGCGATTCGGAGCGAAACTTGCAACCTTATTCTGCAATATCCCTTTTTTTGACAACATATTACATATTTCCTAGAAGTGGAAGCCGTCAACACAGGGAATACTCATATCAATAGAGAGTCAGCAACGCGCTTAATCACAAGCTTTCTGAAGTCGAGCGTCAATGGGCTACGATTTCTGCTTATCTCAAGGCAAGCCGTAAGCCGTAAGTCTTAAACGTAGAAAAAAAACACATGTTTTCCCACCTTTTGTAAATGCAGGTAAATTGCGAATGAAAATCTGGCCCTCTGCGTAATTTCCGTGTCAGGAACTACGCCTCTGAACTCGTTGGGACCACGTGGTCTAACAAAACGACAGTGTCCGTAGTCCGATTAGTTAATCGGACTACGCGGAATACAAAAGTGCACGTCGTCCGATCGGTGGGACCATGTGGCCTAAAAAATAAATAGTCCGCGTAATCCGATTAGTCAGTAGGACCAACAGGAAAAAAAAGTTCACGTGGTCCTACCAGTAGGACGAAGCGGTAGGACCACGTGGCCGGAGGGAAACTTTTCTATTGTGTAACGTGGATTTCACGGATACGTAAATCTAAGGAACGAAGTTGTGTTATTGAATAATGTAGTTTTCAATTGTTGTAATATATTATTAATGAAAGTATAAGGCTATCTAGTTAGGCGACACCATGTCTTTAAAAAAGTGAGAGAAGTAAATTAGCCGTTCTTTTGTTTGACACTGAGTATAACACAAAATATGTGTCACGCTGTGTGACGTCACACAAAAGATAAGGCTGTATATTTAATACTGCAGAAAGCTGTGTTTCACATCTGCATTTTTTTACTATGTCGAAAAATATGAGGACAATTTTTTACGTGTGTATGTAAGTGATTATGTATGTATTAAAATAATATTACGAAAGTTTAATAACAAAAATATGACTTCAAACCATTTGTCTTAACATTTACCTAATCACATCAGTGAAATCCAGATGTGATGAAGTGACCCTTATGAAATCGTTTGTGTGACAAATTTTCTTTTGTGTTATAATAAATAAAAAATCTTCTGTGTTTATTTTGTGTTACGTACACCTATTTTGCAAAACGACTCATTCACCGTTAGCTTTTCGGTTGAGGAAAAATATCGTGAGGAAACCTGCATTATAATATTAGTAAGTACCTACCTACTTACTATTATCTAACTCATATTGATACTGAAGTAATCAATCATATCGAAACTCATATTGAGACTCAGATCTTGCAATCACGTTTTCGAAAACGGCTAACGATTTCGATTAAATATGGAATGTAGGGGTTTACAGGGGCGAGAAATCGATCTAGCTGGGTTTCATGTCTCGCAAAATTAGTTTTCTCCGTATTTTCCTTATTTTCACCCGAGCAGAGCTCGATCGCCCAGGGATAAACTTAGCGCGAACTTATCTATGCAACAATGATAAAACGCAAAAAAGCAGTGTGTCCTCTAATGTACCTAAGTTGTAACAACCTCATAAGTACCTAGAGATATCCCTGCTATAAATAAATGAGTTTCAGCTTTCAGCTTGGGCGAAAATTCTTATGTCCGGCGTCTTCCCCAGCTGTGCCCCCATCTAACTAACTTCTGTGTTTTAGAAGTTAGTTAGTTAACCGATTGTCGTGATTTTGTGAGCAGGTTCCAATAACGATATCTATAGGTAGTTTTTTTGTCAATTCAGTTATTCACATTATTTTTGTGAAAATACAGTAGGTATTGCCAGTTTGACAGCTCACAGAGAGTGTGACTTACTGTGTGTGTGTATTTTCCGGAGTCAGTTTTTCCAAGTTGCGATTAATGCCATTCGCATATTTTACAACTTGTATTTTCTTCAGTAGCTTCTTTTTCCGAAGGGATTTCTAACCGTTCCGTTATTTTCCCACTATATTTATTTTTCAATAGTTTACTTTCCTGATGGCTTTTCTAACAACTCGCATAATTTCTTACTTTTTTTCAGTAGCTTATTTTCCTGACGGGTTTCTTATCACTCGCTTAGTTTGTAACTTTAAGTAAATAGGATTTGGAAATATTTATACCTCCACTTCTGTTGTAATATAGGTAGTTTAATAAAGGTTCGCAGAGCGGCGCTCCGTCAAAAGTGTCAAAATACCAGAGGCTCTAGTATAAGTTTTACCGAAACGAAACGTTACGACCGCGTTCCCATACAAACAGGGTAAAACGAAAACGCGATCGAAAAGTTTTGTTTCGGTAAAACGTAGGTATACTAGAGCCTCAGGTCAGGAGACCATACAAACTAACCTAAGTACCTAGTGTAGAACAAGTCAAATATGGCCAGGGCCACTAAACTTGTCCAAAATAATACTGCCTAAAACGAATATTCGAATATCAAGTTTCATGAGACATGTTGAAATAATGTTAATGTTTAATGTTGTCGCCCGTAGTGACAATTAACACGTGTTAAATGTCACTACGGGAGACATGTTTCGAACTCTTCGGGAGTTCTTCTTCAGGATGAGTGCCGCGCCAAACACTTGAGTTGAACCTTGTAGTTATCAGTATGACAACTAATATTGCTGGCGAGAATATGTACAAATGGTTAGATAGGGTGGCCGTCTAGTGGCATAACAACTATTGTCATAATATCGATTGTCCTACAACATTACGAATTAAGTTGATGCTCATATTTTTTTTGGCATAAATTATACTATGGCATAATTGTTCCCTGTCATAATTAAACGGAGTCATAATTTGTTTAACCATAATGTAGAATGTCATACATTCATTTAGTCATAATATTGATAACTATAATTATTTTTAGTAATAATTGTAAATGTCATACATTTATCAAGCCATAATATTGATGATAATAAAATTTGAGATTTGATCAAGAAAACAAAACAAAGGGTGGCCGTCAAATAAACTTTTCTCTGAGATCAATCACTGATACTAGTGGTGTATAAAGTTCAAATTTTCACGTAGGCAGTAGGGAACAGGGACTTAGTGGCAAAACTGACTCGGATCGCGGATAGGTTATTTTTGTTATAAAAGAGCGGAAAAACTTGTTATTAGATAAAACTTGTGTGTACTTGTGTTGTTCCCTCTCATACATAAGAGGAGGCCTGTGCCCAGCAGTGGGACGTATATAGGCTGATGATGTGTGATGTGTGTGTGTAAACTTTTATAGTGATCGCCCTCTGCTGCCGTGACCCAACATAAAAGACATATTTGTAACTTACTTGCTTCTGATTCGAGATCTTCATTTACTACTAAGAAAAACAGGCTTATGCGTTTTGCAGTTTGGTTAAATTGTTTTATGAGCTACCCATTTATGTCCATTATAAAGTATGCTTAAATAATTTTATGCGCATTACACAATATGTTCTTAAACATTATGACTAAAAACGTTATGCGCATAAATGTATGACTGACTGTAATGATGAGTATGACGAATCCACGTATGCCTACCAAAAATATGACTTTAAACTTTATGCAACCCGACCCCTACCCGGTTAGATAATCTATCAGGAAAATAGCCATTGAATCATAAATATCATAGAAGAATATGCGAATGGTTAGAAATGCTTTCGGGAAAGGAAGAAAAAATAAAGTGGTGAAAATTGCGAATGGCAAAAATCGATTCCGAACATACGGTACACTCTCCTCACAGCACACAGCCACTAGTTAAGTCATACAACAACATTAAGTACTTAGCAAATGATATATTTAACATAATTTCGTACCTATACAAAATCTAAGATTTTCATTCATGACACATTTATCCCTGTTTCACAGCCTGGCTGTAACTGTATGGGCGAATGGGACTTCCTTTGCCTTGGCTGTCGTAGAAATTGACCAAACTCTTCACGCTGCCGGGTATGCCAGGGGGGGGGCTGCCAGGGGTCGTGATGGGGTTGGCTGCTGGCGAAGGATTCACGGGCACTGGTCTGATCTGATTGGGTAACTTTGGCTGTGGGGGCGTGACGGGAGGTTGCGCTGGTTTGACGGAGACGGCGGGACCTGCGGGTACTGGTTTGGTGGTCGCGGGTGATGCTGGTTTCGCTGGCTGTGCTGGCTGGACGGGCTTAGGAGCCGGCGCGGGCTGAGCATTGGGGGGAGGGGTGGAGGGTGCAAAGGGCCGCGGCGCGGGCTTCACTCCGCCTCCCTCCATGTTAATGAAGTCGACGTTGGCATGCTTGTCGAGAGGGGCGTACGTCTTCTTACCTGAAATTTAAATAAATCAGCTATTAATATAATATTTTTTTGTACTCGTCGACTTAATTGTTTGAGTTAGGACTTCATACACAAATCTATAATCAGAATCACATACTTTTATCTATGGAGCTTTTAACTCCACTATA
This sequence comes from Epinotia demarniana, assembly GCA_945867215.1. Classification (NCBI taxonomy): domain Eukaryota; kingdom Metazoa; phylum Arthropoda; class Insecta; order Lepidoptera; family Tortricidae; genus Epinotia; species Epinotia demarniana. Next base: position 12,714,388 of record OX244263.1, read on the forward strand.
ATAAATCATTATACAACTGTTTGGACAACTACAATTAATTTGACCAATACAACGTCGCCCTGGTCATACAACAAAAGATATCAACGAAAAGCTGAGCCGGTGGGCTGCGCTTCGTGTCTGCAGGGGTTATAGATTTTCAATAGATACCACAAGTTTGTTTAATTAGTATTGTATAGAATAGTTAGACAATTAGTTCTTAATAAAGTCGAGTGGCCTAAGTAAGATACGAGACAAAGTTCTTTATAACGGCTTCTACATGAGGATACCTATTATGTTTTTTTTTTCAATCAATTATACCAAGGATTTTTACACAACCTTAAGTACATTGTAATAAGGTTCTATATAAACACAGGATGGTCATTTAACAGTGTTGTCGTTTGTACCTACAGATTATGGTTAAATAGCATTTTATCAGCTTAAGTTTAAGTATTAGACCCTGGTACAATATGTTTCAAGTTACTTATAAGAATCCACATCCTTTTCGGAATTAAATAATTATTAATAACAACAGCAAAATAAACGTCACTAACCATTGAGGTTATGTTGTACCTAACTATTTATTTACCTACCTACTATTTTAGCGTCACGCCTAAGCACACACTATAATTTCTTCAAGCAAAAGTTGGGTATGTATCCGTTTCAAATGCCTTCTCATTGGCTGTAGATTAAATACAAAATATATATACTCACATTCCACGTAACAGATGACCAACAGCAAAGTGAATACACCAGCCTTCATCGTGGAAATGTGGAAGCGTGGCACTCGTGTCAAGTCCGACCTCAATATGCACACTGAACCTATATTTTAACGAATAGCAAATTTGGATGAACACTATTCGCTCGCCGAGGTTAAGGAGTGATCTCACAAGAGTACAAGCAAGCTGGCTTGGCTGAGGGCGGTGGCCAGGGCCACTAAACTTGTCCAAAATAATACTGCCTAAAACGAATATTCGAATATCAAGTTTCATGAGACATGTTGAAATAATGTTAATGTTTAATGTTGTCGCCCGTAGTGACAATTAACACGTGTTAAATGTCACTACGGGAGACATGTTTCGAACTCTTCGGGAGTTCTTCTTCAGGATGAGTGCCGCGCCAAACACTTGAGTTGAACCTTGTAGTTATCAGTATGACAACTAATATTGCTGGCGAGAATATGTACAAATGGTTAGATAGGGTGGCCGTCTAGTGGCATAACAACTATTGTCATAATATCGATTGTCCTACAACATTACGAATTAAGTTGATGCTCATATTTTTTTTGGCATAAATTATACTATGGCATAATTGTTCCCTGTCATAATTAAACGGAGTCATAATTTGTTTAACCATAATGTAGAATGTCATACATTCATTTAGTCATAATATTGATAACTATAATTATTTTTAGTAATAATTGTAAATGTCATACATTTATCAAGCCATAATATTGATGATAATAAAATTTGAGATTTGATCAAGAAAACAAAACAAAGGGTGGCCGTCAAATAAACTTTTCTCTGAGATCAATCACTGATACTAGTGGTGTATAAAGTTCAAATTTTCACGTAGGCAGTAGGGAACAGGGACTTAGTGGCAAAACTGACTCGGATCGCGGATAGGTTATTTTTGTTATAAAAGAGCGGAAAAACTTGTTATTAGATAAAACTTGTGTGTACTTGTGTTGTTCCCTCTCATACATAAGAGGAGGCCTGTGCCCAGCAGTGGGACGTATATAGGCTGATGATGTGTGATGTGTGTGTGTAAACTTTTATAGTGATCGCCCTCTGCTGCCGTGACCCAACATAAAAGACATATTTGTAACTTACTTGCTTCTGATTCGAGATCTTCATTTACTACTAAGAAAAACAGGCTTATGCGTTTTGCAGTTTGGTTAAATTGTTTTATGAGCTACCCATTTATGTCCATTATAAAGTATGCTTAAATAATTTTATGCGCATTACACAATATGTTCTTAAACATTATGACTAAAAACGTTATGCGCATAAATGTATGACTGACTGTAATGATGAGTATGACGAATCCACGTATGCCTACCAAAAATATGACTTTAAACTTTATGCAACCCGACCCCTACCCGGTTAGATAATCTATCAGGAAAATAGCCATTGAATCATAAATATCATAGAAGAATATGCGAATGGTTAGAAATGCTTTCGGGAAAGGAAGAAAAAATAAAGTGGTGAAAATTGCGAATGGCAAAAATCGATTCCGAACATACGGTACACTCTCCTCACAGCACACAGCCACTAGTTAAGTCATACAACAACATTAAGTACTTAGCAAATGATATATTTAACATAATTTCGTACCTATACAAAATCTAAGATTTTCATTCATGACACATTTATCCCTGTTTCACAGCCTGGCTGTAACTGTATGGGCGAATGGGACTTCCTTTGCCTTGGCTGTCGTAGAAATTGACCAAACTCTTCACGCTGCCGGGTATGCCAGGGGGGGGGCTGCCAGGGGTCGTGATGGGGTTGGCTGCTGGCGAAGGATTCACGGGCACTGGTCTGATCTGATTGGGTAACTTTGGCTGTGGGGGCGTGACGGGAGGTTGCGCTGGTTTGACGGAGACGGCGGGACCTGCGGGTACTGGTTTGGTGGTCGCGGGTGATGCTGGTTTCGCTGGCTGTGCTGGCTGGACGGGCTTAGGAGCCGGCGCGGGCTGAGCATTGGGGGGAGGGGTGGAGGGTGCAAAGGGCCGCGGCGCGGGCTTCACTCCGCCTCCCTCCATGTTAATGAAGTCGACGTTGGCATGCTTGTCGAGAGGGGCGTACGTCTTCTTACCTGAAATTTAAATAAATCAGCTATTAATATAATATTTTTTTGTACTCGTCGACTTAATTGTTTGAGTTAGGACTTCATACACAAATCTATAATCAGAATCACATACTTTTATCTATGGAGCTTTTAACTCCACTATAATAAATCATTATACAACTGTTTGGACAACTACAATTAATTTGACCAATACAACGTCGCCCTGGTCATACAACAAAAGATATCAACGAAAAGCTGAGCCGGTGGGCTGCGCTTCGTGTCTGCAGGGGTTATAGATTTTCAATAGATACCACAAGTTTGTTTAATTAGTATTGTATAGAATAGTTAGACAATTAGTTCTTAATAAAGTCGAGTGGCCTAAGTAAGATACGAGACAAAGTTCTTTATAACGGCTTCTACATGAGGATACCTATTATGTTTTTTTTTTCAATCAATTATACCAAGGATTTTTACACAACCTTAAGTACATTGTAATAAGGTTCTATATAAACACAGGATGGTCATTTAACAGTGTTGTCGTTTGTACCTACAGATTATGGTTAAATAGCATTTTATCAGCTTAAGTTTAAGTATTAGACCCTGGTACAATATGTTTCAAGTTACTTATAAGAATCCACATCCTTTTCGGAATTAAATAATTATTAATAACAACAGCAAAATAAACGTCACTAACCATTGAGGTTATGTTGTACCTAACTATTTATTTACCTACCTACTATTTTAGCGTCACGCCTAAGCACACACTATAATTTCTTCAAGCAAAAGTTGGGTATGTATCCGTTTCAAATGCCTTCTCATTGGCTGTAGATTAAATACAAAATATATATACTCACATTCCACGTAACAGATGACCAACAGCAAAGTGAATACACCAGCCTTCATCGTGGAAATGTGGAAGCGTGGCACTCGTGTCAAGTCCGACCTCAATATGCAGACTGAACCTATATTTTAACGAATAGCAAATTTGGATGAACACTATTCGCTCGCCGAGGTTAAGGAGTGATCTCACAAGAGTACAAGCAAGCTGGCTTGGCTGAGGGCGACCTCACTTGATAAGTGACCTCATGTGATAACATAGATTGATCAAAGTAGACTTAATCTGCAAGGAAATAAAGCATACATTTGAAAGATCGGAGGCATTTAATGCAAATACTCTTAGTACCTACTTTGTTATTATGGATTTGTTTGTTTGGGTTTAATAACCGTTTCCGAGAAATGTTAGTGATATAAAGGCAACTTTATTTAATGGTCAGTGTAAGTTATATTTAAGGAAAAAAAAAGTAGGTAACTATTTAGTCGTGATGTTTATTACGAGAAAGGTATTCAATAAGTTGACATCATCAGATCCCTCTATTTTTTACCACTTGTCAGGTAGAATTGACAATTTTAACCTGACAATGATAGCTTTACACTGCTGGGGCCATACTTAAGTATTGTTTCAGCTGACTGTCGTTACAAGGCGACCTAGAATTATAAGTACCTACAGTAAATGGTCATTGAAAATTATCAAATCGATTAAATAAGAGACCAGCTAGTTACGGAGCTGGGCACAGGCCTCCTAATTGGTAATAGGCTGCAGACTAGATACTTAGTTCCATCTTCCCTTCGCGGCGTTTTGTGAACGTAGGTACACTAACTACTTATTAATTAATATTAAACTATAGCTCTATCTTGAAATAGTTAGGTACCGTTTAAAATGTATCAACGGTGTTTAAACGACTGTAAATTAAAACTATCTCCATACCTACGAGTTACGTCATGTTTCGCGCATCAATAAAATATGAAGGAATTCCAATAAGGAATCTCACAAGTTGTGAATTGGCTTTCACGGCACACCTTGTAGAACATTCGCTTATCTGGGGGCAAAGAGTTTTACATAAACGTATAAGCCCTAATGGGTAGTAAAATTAGCAAATGGTAGGCGCTAATGACACAAGATGCACTAAAGACGAATAGAAAAGTGAGAAAACTACAAATCAATCAAGTAAATCGAGAGAAAACGCGCATCAATACAAAATCGTGTCAAAGTTGTAAGACGTAAATACCGCCCGTAATAAATCTTAAACCAGTTGGTTAGCTAGCACTTTTAACAAATGGCTTTGATTTGTGGGACGTCTGTAGTAATAATTGTCCTAATAGAGAATTGAACGGTGAGTGTACAGTTGTAACAGTGGATGCGGGCAGTAATGCATAATACATAAAGTAAGATAGATTTTCCCGCCCGGCGCACGCGAGCGTGCATTGCGGCTGCGCGCTCGCCTGCGACCGTATGGTGACGATGTCTCTTCTCGGCTTTCTTTTACACATTGCCTAAACAATCGAGCACACGTGGCGGGAGAAACTATAGCGAGATCAACAGTACCTATTACTGATACTAAGTAATGCTAATTGGAGATGAGACGTTCTCTGACTATAGCACCTACTACAAAGAGATGTACTTAGGTAAATGCACATAATTTTTTTCGCCTTATCACGCGGCAAGTAGGTGAATAAAATTGTAACATGTCTAATATTTATTTACGTACAGTTTATCATAGCGTATGTTCGCAGCTAGCTATGATAAACTATACGTACGTACGTACACTACAAATATAACAATTAATCAGAATTAAAAATTAGATTAAAACAGCCTCCGCCCGTTTTTATATCAATAAGCCACTGGCAGTCAATCAAACTAAATTGCCGTTCAGACAGAATGACGACGACTGCTCCTTGTTTTGTTCATTAAGAGCAATGCCTAGCTGAGCAACTTTTCAAATCTCGAATTTTTGACGCAATGTTTCTGTCGCGCTGAAGACATACGGTAATAAATGTACTAAGAGAGCACATATGTAGGTAGACCGGAGGAGCGAGCAATTTGTAAGATCCGTTCAGGGTAAAATCAATATTTTCCGTCGGCTGGAATTCCTTGACAAGTTTAAAGCTCTTAACTTGGTAGTTATGTTGACTACGAAGCCCTAGCACGTGCTAGGAAATAATTACTGCCATTAACAATACAGGTTGATGCCTACTTTCGATCGTATAAGTAATCTTCGTTTCTAAAGTAATCTCTCTAATTAACAGTTAGCCATGACTAGAATGGAAAATAACCGCAATGTAAGAATATCGGCAAGGTTAAAATTTGTTTCAAAGTAAATAAATTCTCTTTTAACCTTATTGTTTCACCATCTCGATTTTATATGCATTAAAGTTGTATACTCCACTACTTTATCCTTTATTCATTTTAAGTCTTCTACTTTAATATTATTTAAATAAATACACTAGTTCGCACTAGAGGGCCGTTCGGATTATTAAATGGATTATCATTTAAATCAAATACTTACTTAATATCGATAATAAACGCATCACTAAACTCGTTGGCTTGGCCACTGATGAGCGGTGGCTAAGCTGACGAATTTTGGCATGTGTTTTTACTTTACATTGAACCTATTATAACAGTACATATGAGTTGATTATTTGGTATATAAAGGTCATCCAGCCTCGAAAAAACTAAATTGACGTAGGTTCAAATCCTTCTAGGTCGTTTCTTTTTCATTAGGTTTCATTTTTATTTAAATTATTCCACAGACGGTAAAGTCAAAGGTAAAGTAACACACTATCTATCTACTAGGTGCTTACTTTTAATGTCTATATCTACGTCTATACTCACTACCTACATAAAAGTTAATCAAATTATAACGACGAGAGACCTATTAAATAAGCATCAGGAAGAGTATTAGTAGCGTAACATTATTCCAATCTAGCAGGTCAAATTTATTTACGAGAGGTCGCATAATATGCATGTACAAGTACCATCATATTACCTATTCAGGGCAATCACCGCAAGCGGCGCAAAAACTGGAAATCCGCGGGTTGAATCTCAATAACATGCTGTACCTATGTCCTATGTTCCATTCAGGATGACGTCACCCAGAGGTCGCACATATCGCGCCGCGGGCGCAGCTCAGAGATCACTAGTGCGCTGTGATTGGATTCGACACCACGTACTGGTCCAACATGAAGTGTACTATATTTATACTCGTCTGCCTGGCAGCCTGCCGCGGCGACGACCTGGTCAACACTGCCGGCCAAATATTCAATAGCGTCCTTCCGAAGCTCCTAGGAAACCAAGTGACCCAAACTCAGGGTAACACAGCGACGAACACTCTTCAAAACATCGGTACCGTGGTCGGCGGTGTTGTGGACTATGCTAAGAAGAAGAGTTATGAGGACCTTCTCAGACAAGTGCAGGACTCAACGAACGATGAGGATCTCCTGCGACTTAGCGAGGAGATGTTTAACGCTGACATCAACAATGCGTTCAACTACATCCAAGTGAACCTGCAGGGCCAGGCGAGCCCTATGTCAAAGGACGATAAAGCACCAACGAGGTAAGTTAAAGGAACTGTGCTTCCGTGTTATAAGTATTATGTTATTTCATAGCAAAACCATTGATTGCAATTTTGCTTACAGCCTCCTAAGTGTACCTGATAACGTTTGGAATGGACCTACTATTAAACCGTTCGTAGCTCTTTTCGACAATTATCACAAGAATGTCATTAGGCCCGAGTTCGCCACACCTAACGTAAGTATACAAGTAATTAAATTATACCTTCAATTGAATGCTGTTTTCCAAATAAGTAAGTCTGTTTACTAGTTCTACTAAGTACCTATCGTGTCAATTGAGGAAACTAACAGTGATGTCATTTCGCAGGAAGAGTCCGAGGAAACTACTTACATCAACACTATTTTAGCTACCGGACCTATTAGGAGTCTCATGGCCTACCTTGTAAACAAAGGTTAGTTGCAATCCCATATTCAATGTACTTAGCATTTATCTGAATACTTCCGTCGGATTGTTTGGCCTGCCTAACGTTACAGTAGAAGTATTATTACCAGTATTTTAACAACCGTGCAATCATTCGTATGTTTGAGCACGAAACTGGTTTATCGGAAGAGAGACCCGATAATCTAATCCTTTCCAACGGATGTGGTCAGACTCAGATCCAGTAGGTAGGTATAAAAGAAAGACAAAAAACTTGGCCTTTAACTTTCATGAGCAGATAATGATTTTTGTTTTTCAGTCCTTGTTCGTGGTGAATATCTTATTATCATGATGTTGTTTTGAAACAATCATAACGTTGACGACCGCTTTAGCCTAGTCGGTAGTGACCTTGCCTACGAAGCAAGAGGTCCTGGGTTCCAATCCGAAAATAACAACTTTTATTTGTGTTATGAACAGGAATATTTGTTCCTGAGTCATGGATGTTTTCTAAGTATTTATTTATCTATATCGTCGCACCCATACTACAAAAGCTTTGCTTATAGTTTGGGACAAGGTCAATATGTGTAAGATATTAATCTCGCTCCGCAAATATTAATAAACAGATTCAGTATAACGTAAAATACTGTTGCCAATATTTATACAAATACATATTTTATCGCAGGTTTGACTCAGCTGAATGAATACAATGAGCAAGTGAATTTGTTGAAGAAGATTTGGTTCACTAAGTACGCGCGCCACTGGACCGGCCTGTGCAAGTGCAGCTGTGCCTTCGAGAACATCTTTATGGCGGAGCTCAAGGGCAACGATGTATTAGGTACGTTTTAAGGCCTCCACACACCGAACGCGGGTCGTGCGCGGCGCGGGTCTGGTCGGGCGCGATGCGGGTCGGTAGGTATATCTCTCACTTACCAACGCATTTAATATCTCTCTATATGTGCGATAGAGACGCCGCGCTACTGTGCGAAAGAGAAAGAGATACTGCCCGGCCCGCGCCGTGCACGACCCGCGTTCAGTGTGTGGAGGCCTTTAACTGCATGTGCATGCCAGCAACTTGTCACCCTTGTACAGTCACACACTACTCTATTTCTAGCGCCGTTAGGATGTGTCAGATATTTTTGTCGGCTTTGTTATATCATAGCAGTTACTTATGCTGGTGATTGTACATAGGTACCTACGACGTAGAATGTTCAAAATAACAATAAAACCATACATTGCATCGTGAATTTGGCCACAATATCAATCAATATTGTTAAATTAGGTTAATATTACCTAACCCTAATTAGGTACCTAAGCATTAAGATTGAAACTGTTTAAATACCAATTGCGATAACAACACTAACACAGGAGCGGTAGGGTTTAACACATTGTGTTTTCATCGAAAGTACTTACCTACCAAACAACAGACAGTGCAAATTTTAATCTTTCTCATTCGAGCCAATACTTACATCAGGTAATCGTTCTGGCTTATTAATATAAGTTGTATACCCAGCAGTGCATTACGTCGGCACGATAACACTGTTACTTCTTATTCAAGTGAGGTGAACTACAAGTCATGTGTTCTTTAGCAAAGTTAACTTACTAGAGTATTGATTTTAAAGTCATCTTCAATCCCGTGTGGTGTCGGATCCCACGTTATGTCGGGTTAGAATAGCACCCTGTTTGTTTCTGTGGGTATCGTAAGAGTCGACTAAGGGAACAGGGTTGAAGTGTGTCGTGGGCGATGGGGTAGCAGCATGTCACTGTGATATCACATTTTGACGATCTTTTATACCCACATTTATGCTAAAAGTGACATTGGAACACAAGTTTCACGTGCTCTGCCTATACCCCTTTTTAGGGATAAAGGCGTGAACGTATGTATCTTCAATCCACTCGCCTTCGTGAAATGCAAGAAGTATAGGTACATACCTAGTGCAACAAGAAATTGAAGGCCGGGTCATCTTTATACCCTATTGGGCGCCTGGCCACTTTAGGGTAATAACTCTTTGAGCGCCAATGTCAGCTGTAGCCGACATCGGAAAGTCCTGCCATGGACGCCAACGACGGCCACGGACGTCAGTTTTGTTAATGCAATAGGGACCTATGGGGGATTCTGTAAAGTTCAATTTCGCTCAACAAAATGCGACAGCGTGGCGTCAGTGACAGGTCATTTTTGTTCAACGCTTGGCTGTGAAAAGGATAATGAGGTCCCATGGAGACGTCGTGGGCCCTGGGCAGTTGCTAGCCTGTTCGATGGAAGAGAACAATTAATCAAATTGAATGCTTGTATAAAAACATAAACATTTTGGCTTTTGTTTGTAGGTCTGCACAGTTGGCTGTTCTTCGCCAAGCGAGAGATGGACCGCAAGGCCAACTACCTCGGCTACGTTTCCAAATTAGACTTGGCCGGAGTAAGTTGATATTCAATTAATGTACCAAGTTTCATCTTTTGTACCACAGTCCCATGGCCTTTATACTGCACGGCTATAACAAGACGGCGCGCGAGTTGTCTCGATTTTCTCGCACTATCCAGCTCTCTCTTATTAGAAAACTTAGAAAGAGAGGTAGTGCGATAAAAATCGAGAGCTAGCGCGCCGTCTTGTGATAGCCGTGCTGCACTGCAATGGCTGCTCATACTCGTAGAGTAGATACCACCGATTATGCTACTTTCAACGATTCCAAATGTAACTGCCGTGGCCGCGACACTACTGGTTTCTCTGTAATTCTATGAAATACCTTTCGTAGACGCTACGCTGCACCAAAAATGCTACAAAATTTACGATCACTGGTAATAACAATGTTCAGAGCATTTTCTCACAGATTAACCGTACATTCCAGAAAGGACTGATCCTAAAGCAGCACTCGATCCTGAGTGAAACGAAGGACGCCCCCGAAGTGACGATGTTCGTGGGGACCTCCCCCGAGCTGGAGACAGCCCTCTACACACTGTGCTTCATGGCGCGGCCCGACCGGCCCTGCAAGCTGCACTACAACAACGTGCCCTTCACCATACAAACAAAGACCATCAAGTCGGACAACGTGTTGCTTATTGACACCGCGTATCCAGTCTACTAAATAGTCCTTATTCCTAAATTGTTAAGCCTGCATCACACTGGCGCGGCCTGGCCGCGGCGGACAATAGTAAACTTGTCATTAGCTGTCAAAATTCGTATTGTCCGCCACCGCAGGCCGCGCCAGTGGGTTGGACCCCAAGAACACCTAAGTCATGAGTGTTCTCGTGCCCACAGCCCCAAGAACAACTATACGAGTAGGTGATATGGCGTGCGCTGTTAAAATCACCTTCATGGTTTCAACTAAGGTTCATAATATTTACACTCGTATGAGGAAATAGTTTCACGTGAAGTATGGCGTCCAAAGGGCTAATTGTAAATTGTTACGTTTAATGTCTTGTTCTGTACGCAAAATCTAACTCATACATTTTGTTATGACCAAGTAAAGTGCCTCATAAAACCGTTTCCAATTTGTTCTGCAGTTAAACGAACACGGCAGCAATACTCAGAAATATTTAAAATGCAATAAGATGAAATATCAAGAATTCATTTATAAATATTGTAATATAAGATAATATATTTAACGAAAGTTCTATAGTGATTTATTTCGTTATCAACACCCCTACTTAACTATCTCGGGTCAGGTTGCGTAACCTCTATTTATCGCTAGTTAGAGCGCGTTTTGCTCAAGGAATGTAATTAAAACAAACAATCGTATCAATGTTTTTAATTTTGAAGTTAATGACAAACAACGTGATTTCACAATTTATCCGACCTTGCGACGAGACTATTTTAAATTATTGTCTAAACCGATGGCACAATTTCAACTTAATTAAAAGTCGCATCTGCGAAGGTCGTATACATTTATGGTCTAGAAGCTTTTTATCATAACAGTCATAGAAAAAGTAGAGTATTCTCTTAAATATAGCATTAGCCATTGGTACAAAGGTATTGAAGAGATAACTCCACGCATACATAATTTATAACTAATTGGGGACATTAGCAGCCTGTCACTACAAATCCCAGTCATTCAATCTGAAGGTTTTACATGGACGAAGAATCTTACATAGATTACATTCATTCATAATGAATTGTAGGATAGAATACTGGATATTCAAAAAAACATAACCTATAAAAAGAGTAAATGCTTATGTACTATAACGCAGTTGCACAAACAGTTATTTAATACCGCTTCAAATAGCATCAGTTTCTCAAATCATTTATAATTTACTTTAAAAACAAAGTTTTAACCGACTTCAATTTAGTACTCCGCCAAGCCACGAGAACATTTCCTATTTTTTTACAATTTACCACATGAACTGATTTCCGATAGCAAATGCGTTGATTACTATAGAAAAAAACCGAATCGCTGTATGTGGGCCGATAATATTTGAGGACTTCCATCGATTCCCCAAGATCATCACCAATGGCACTTCATTAGTTCCTATTTCAACGGAATCTTATCAGAACCTGTGACGTATTTTAGCACTTTTAAGTACATAATTGAGGAATTCGATAAGTCATCTGTGGTCTTCATCATCAATTCCTCGCCACCAAATTTATGATTCCGGATGTAAATACACGAGTTATAACAGAAAATACCAAAATCACTACACGCGTGCTAATAAAATTGAGGAGTCCCCTCAATTCCTCATGGATCCCATCAACTGACCGAATTTTGAAAAAAATGGGACCAACCTGGAAGTATATACATAAGAACAAAAAAAAAATTTTCGAATCGGCTCATCAATGTCGGAGTTCTGAGGTAACAAACATTGATAATAATAATAATAATAATAATCATTGTCCCGTGAACGGGAAAGACATACATAATAATAAAACAAAATACAGCCAAATTGAGAACCTCCTCCTTTTTTTGAAGTCGGTTAAAAACAGAGTATTCTAATACCACGAATTACCACTTACAAATGTGCAACTGGATCGGTTGAAATAAGCATGGTTACATTGGTTAGGTATGTATGCGTGAAGACGATCTTTCAGCAGTATTAGAACAAATATCTTCTGGCAAACAAAAGCTCTCATGACAATGCATCATCAATACTAGTTATAAACAAGGAGTTTATCTAATAAATAATAGTCAAAAATACTTAAGAGTGATGATCAGACCCTTTAGGGCTTTTAAATAATTAACAACTACGAATATTGCACTGGAAATGCATTCAATAATGCAAGATACATAGATATTTGACTGATCCTCATCATTAGCTCAAATAGGTCCCGCTGTGGGGGCACTAGCTTCCTCCCAAAAAGGGAATATGTTTACTATTTTTTATTAGGGTCTGTGGAGTCCCACTGCTGGGCACAGGCCTCTCCCCTCCGCTTCCAGACATACCGATCCAGAACAGCATCTGGCCAAGCTTTTAAAAAAAAGAGTCCAGCTCGTCCTGCCATCGCCGGTGAGCGCTTGCCCATAAACTGCGTCATTTCAAAAAAAAAGGGGGGGGGGTCTGGCCATTGGATGACGATAGAAATTTATAAGGCGGGGACAAGCCCCGAGGTCTGCCGCGTCTCTGTTTTGAGCGTCGGACTGCCATTCCGTTGCAATTAGTTTACTAGTTAATTCAAATTAAATAAGCAGTTTAACTTGTCTTAAATAATAAATTACAATTACGTATTGAGATTAATGGCCTTCAATTCATAATTTTCATAAACGCTCATCAAACCTATTTTAGTTAAAAAGGGGTTGTCCTTTACTGTCACTTTGACATTTATGTTGGTGAGAAAGGGACTTAACACGTTTTAGTTAACAGAGATTTGTTAAGTTTTATAAACAAGGATGTTAATAGTACATTACGTAACTAGGGCGGTGAATTCGTGAATGTCCAAGATCGCAGGTGTTGGTGGCCCGAACCGAAGGTGAGGGCCATAAATATGCGCTCTGGGGCTTTACGAATTTACGGTTACGCCCGTGTTGAGTACAAAATTTTACGTCTTCACCTGGCCACAATGCGAGTTTTCCCGTACGCGCAGCGTGCAGTAAAACTCGCATTATGGCCAGGTGTGACGTAAAGGTTTTTATCTAAATACAATTTGTACTGCACTATTACTCATCATCATCCTCCTAGCGTTATTCCCGGTTGTGCCCCTAAAGGAGCCCAGGGTCCGCTTTGACACCTAATCCCAAGATTTGGCATAGGCACTAGTTTTACGAAAGCGACTGCCATCTGACCTTCCAACCCAGAGGGGAAACTAGACCTTATTGGGATTAGACCGGTTTCCTCACGATGTTTTCCTTCACCGAAAAGCTAACGGTAAATATTCCGTACATAAGTTCCGAAAAACTCATTGGTACGAACCCACGACCGCCGCTTGACAGCCGCATGCCTGAACCACTAGGCTACCGTAGCTAACTGCACTATTACTAATGTGTAATATTTATCATTATGGCAAAATAAGTATCCCATACAGCTTGAGCGACATATACATTTGTTACAAATACATTTTAAGTCTAGGAGAAGTGTCTTTTAGATTTTGGTTTTACTGGTTTCATTAAAAATACTAGAACTTCAATTCCACTTTATCCTTAAATGTATAGATAATATTAATAACAGGATAACATGAACTTACTCCGAGTCACTAGTAAATACTTCTGACTAGAACACTTTAAACTTACATACTTGCAATGACATGTTTACATCATACATAGAAATAACAACATACGGTTAAAATCAATTCTTTGAACGCCCTCCAACTTCTACGTGTCAGAACGTACAGTAAGATACACCTACAGTGCGTTATAATGAAGTCCAAAATCGTGTTAAATACCGCTAAGAATGGCATTCAAAGAGTTAATCAAGGAGTTTCAATCTTAAATATTCCCAAGTCAGTAATATTCTCATAATTCGATGTGCTCGATCAAGTTATGACCTGATTGATGCTAACAGACTATAAAAAAAGAATAATTAAACCTTAGAATTGAAAGTAAATAAGCTCTTATAAGCAATACTTTTGTTTGAGTAAAAGGTTCCATTTTAAAATTAATAAAATGACTGCCAGGTTGTATGTTTTATACAGTAAATGTATAAAATATTGACAAATTATTTAATCCAATTCACTACAGTTTAGTGTACCTACTCTAGCAACAACAATAAGCAAATATGCTGGTAACAATACGTTTATAAAATGCACAATTTAGCATAGACAAAATTGACTTCAAGATATAGAATCATAAATTGAAACTACCATAAACAAACGAAGAATACAATAATCTCATTTCAAAATTCATATAGAAATTTTACAAAAATCTACTCAATTTATTTATTTACAAATTCGAATTAATCAATAATAAAACATAATGAGAGGCAAACAGATTAACGATATTTGCACTGATAATACGCTTATTTCCTCTTACTTTACATGATTCAAATAAACATAGTTCTTAACCTAAACGAAATAAGATCCATATTCGTGTGGCATGACGCCTCGTCGCGGGTAGAAGGTGTGCGTTAACGAATAGCTGAGGAGATTTCTAATATTCGAGGTGTACACGTCAGCAAACCTGAACAGTCTCCGAGAGAAGTACGTGGGGTTGTGATAAGTCCGAAATACACTCCCGAATTGTGGGTTGAACACTGCTTTTATTTCGTTCCTGGAACCGACACAACAACTCCTACAATGACAGCGTGAAAAGCAAACACAAGCGTTATTTATAGCCAATTGGGTACACACAATAATTTGGAATAGTCATAATAATACTGATCATAACATGGTTTCGGACGTGATCAATTGTCTTAATTTAATTACAGAGGCATCCAACTTTTTTATACATTCACACAATCAGCCACTTTCAGAAAGACACATAAAAGCCGAATTACTGGGGAATTCATTGCTGGCGGCATGCACATCATAAATATCATAACTATTATATACACTCGTACCTAGGCGAAGTAAAATAAAAGTAAAAGTATTTGTCCACGTGCACTTTCGATCGATACCGGTCGCATGAAATTACTATAAAATGCTAGAAAGTATCGTCAGCTAAATATGTGTTAAAATAATGAATACAGTCTAAGAAAAAAGAAAATAAAGATGAGCCTAGAAGGGTGGCAAATAAAAAAAAAACCGGTCAAGTGCGAGTCCGACTCGCGCACCAAGGGTTCCGTACAAACTAACAATTAACTCAAGGTAAAGGTAAATGTCCCAATATTTGTTAAATTACTTATTTTAACCCAACACAACAGATTCAAATCAAACAACGAATAACTTTTACACCAACACCATCGAACTACCAAGACAATTGAATCACGATCTTTTTTTGACCTGCTATTGAAATATACCCGTCCCAACCCCATTCATTCTAGAAAAATCTTAACAGCGCGAATGGGGTCAGCGCTATCTATCGGCCCCATTTGGTACTAACGTGCAAGGGCAATCAGCTTAGTATGTATGTTGGTGTTTTAGCGATTATTGTTTATCACGTGTACCGATCTCGATTATTATTATTTTATTTGATATTAGGGTATATCTGTTACAGTCTTATAGGAATTTCGAAACAAAAAAATACTTATAAAGTTGATTAAATTGCAAACTGAACTAGGAAATGATTTTTGTAAATAAAACAAAAAATATGCTAGATACAGAAAATAAAAAACTTTTCCCGTTATATTTATGTTTATCTTAATCACAAGTAATTATTTCAATTTTTTCGCTTGAACAACTTTCCTTCATAGATCAAAATTTTCCCAATGTAGAAAAAAAAAGAAAAACTGTATCAAAATGTGCAACTCCAGCCCTTTCAAATGATACCCCACTTGACCCAATAGTTGAATTTTTTTTTTGCCCCCTCCTCATATTTGTAATTTTTCATACAAAATTAATATGTAAATTTAAATTTTTCATTTTCCATGCACGTGGATAACTCTCATTTATAACCATTCCAAATTTCAAATTGATAACTTAAGTAGTTCGTGAGATATTTCACTTTGTGACAGACAGACAGACGGACAGAGTCGCACCATAAGGGTTCCTTTAGTACCTTTTTTGGTACGGAACCATAAAAACACTGTATAACGCGATAAAATAGTAATGATAATGATACTTGAACAGTTAATATTTTTCTTAAATTCACACAATGCAACTGATCAAGCAGAAGGAAGTTAAGTTACATGAAACAAAACTCCTTAACTTCATTTTACTTTATATTTAATAGAAGAACAATCAAAACTACTCTCCAAAATTTTTATAAAGCAAAACAGTCCAATTTATTACGGAACAGTTACTTTCTTAGTTACCATATTTTAGTATCAAGAATCATCATACTAATTTAGGACGTTTGACAAAGATATTACTGTTGCCATAGAAACTAGAATAAATCATTTTTTTTGTCGAAAAACCCTACTGCTTTATTACGAATACTATAGCCTATGTCACTCCTACGATTAAGAGGAATCCAACGACACCTCATATGTCGAAATCCGTCAAACGGTTAAGGCTGCAGGGCGTGCCAAAGAATAAGACATACATACATGCATTCATAGATACATATAAACATACATACATACACCTAAGCTATGCTAACTAACCTCCTCTCCTTCGGCAGTCGGGTAAAAATAGGCTCTACCCTGACCAGATTTTGTTCTAACTTCCTAAAAAGCCTCGGCCTCGCAAGGAGATGAACACCTTTGTACCGTGTCCCTTTAATGTCTCATTTAAACTGCCATACGAAGTTGTCAAACGGGTGAAAGTGACAAGGTTCAGTAGTACCACCCATATTAGTTACACTGATGTACCTGCGCAGAAAACTTTTTTTAAAAACATTTTAACCAATCACTGCTTTCCAATGATCCCATTTTAACCAATGACTGCTCCGGTGCCCGCCATTTTGTCTGGACGCCTTGAGCGGGAAAGCACGAGTTCACCTGTCATTGCATATTGTACCTTACGTATAGTGCAACAAGGTCTTTATTGAAATGGTCATACTTTCGATTTCATTCGGTACTTGTCAGCACTCGTCGGCGTGGACATAGTTTGCCGATGTAACTGATATTTGTGGTACTACTATACCAAGGTGTTCAGCTAAAAATATATATATCTGTCACTACCGGAAAAAGTCTTATATAATAAAACTTGTTAGATCAGATCGATAAAAAGGCGATTCCTATAAATTGAATTGTAATAGTTGTTATTTTAAAAACGGGACATACCTGAGGAAGTCCCTCTCAGACATCCAAGTACTCAGGACCTCCATCGCCTCAGGCTCCTTGTAGTCCTGATGGTCCTCGATAAGCTGGGTGAGCATCTGCAGCCAGTTAGCGTTCTCCTTGAACGACTGGGTGTTTAGCGTGTTGATCTCGTGCTGAAAATAGTTTTGACTATTTTAGTTGCGAGTCAAAATAGGCAGAAAAAGTTTCTGTCAACAATTTCATTTTTGATACAAGCTTTTATTGCCGACTGTATTCTTCTGTATACCATCATCAACTACTCATTGAGACGATTCTAACGAGCCCAAACTCAACGGGGTTACGTCGGTTAAGTACTGAATTCCCATGGCCACCATCTGTCTCCATCATCAGATCAGCTCGATGGTACCATAATATTGAATTGTCATCCAAACTATACTTATACCCAAAATTTCAGCTCAATCGGTCACCGGGAAGTGGGTCAAATTCAACATGCAAGATTTGATTACAGACAGACAGACAACGGGACAGGTGAAACTAAATAAAAGCTTGTAAAAATGGAATCAACTTGTGTTCTGTCTGTGTTTGTTGGGGAAAGGTGAGGATTAGTAGGCCATGATTTTATGATAAGATAAAATAAGTATACAGTACAATAAATAAATCAGAACCACAATTGAAACTAACAGCGCGGCTACCACGCGACGGTGCGCGAGCTCTCTCGATTTTTCTCGCACTATCCATCTCTCTCTTAGTAGAACACTTAGAACAAGAGATATAATGCGAGCAAAATCTCTGCGACATACTCTTGTATGCATGCAGATATTAATATTTAACAACTTAACCGGCAAGTATATTAAGTCAGCCGACGAATGCAATGCGCGGCGTCAGCAACAGCACAAAGAGTCGGCTGATTTCGGTGACCGACGGCTGCAATCGCTTATTTATGTGACCGCAGCAGGCGGACAGACTAATGTGAAGGCGACAATCGTTGGCCGAAGTAGTTTGAAACAAGTTCGGCGACCGTCTTAGGATGTTACTCACTCAAACGGACAAGCGTCATTACTTATGAACACTAGTGCAAGTCAGCGGTACAACGGTCCGCGTGCCATGCACATGCATAGAACGTTAGCTAGTATACAGGGGGAATTTTTGATGAGTGTCCAAATTTTTTGTAACACTAATAGACCCCATTTTTGAAATTAAAACTGGTAGGTATTGTTATTTTTAAATTATAGATTGTCTATCCCAAAAGAATTATCTGTACAGCATGGTTACTGGGCATTCAGTACCGCGCGGAGCGGGGCGGGGCTGGGGGAGGGGAGGCGTGCCGTGCGCAAACCTTACTACCGGCTGAGGTGCCCGCGCGGTAAGGTTTTTTTGGGACAACTTTAAGCAACAATTACTAAAAATTTTAGTACTGAATGATATGAGACAAAAACACATTATATTTTTTGCTAAAGAATCTTATACTTGAATTTGGACACTCATTAAACATTCACCCTGTACATGCAGGGTGAATGTTTGCAATTGCAATTTTAATGTTGCAAAAAAATAAACCCTTCCTTCCCCTGCGTGCCAATATATTAGTAGTACGCTATAGTTCAACTTAACTCGGCAAAATTGATGAAGCAGACGATGAAATAAAATACCAATTTGTTTTTGCCATTGCCAAATATTTTTCAAAGCTTTATCTCTTTAGGAATAACGTCCAAATTCGAACTATTCGAATTTTTCTCAATAGCAAAACGGACGGACGCGTGGACAAAATTACAAATTTACTTGCAGAATATGCAATTGCGAAAAGTGTTTTAACGGCTTTATACTCTTACGAATAGTGTTCAGTTTTGAATGAAGTCGAATCGGCTAACAGCAAAATATACAAGTTTGATAACCCAAAATGGAATTTGCATTTACGGAAAATGTGTTACGACCTTATACTGTTAACAATAAAGTACAAATTAGAACTATGTGCCCCTAGTCAAACTCCCGTTTTCCCTACGTTAAGCTGTCACTTTCAGCTACAGACCAAGACTTGTTGAATAGGGTGACCATAGGGTTGGTGTTTTTTCTAATTGAAATTACTATCAATAAAGTTTAATTGTTTGCTTCTAGGGCCAATGCAATGAATTTGCATTATAATACTGTGATACTAACCAAAAAGTCTGTTTACCACTTATATTTCACCCTGTTACTGTGATGACGATGATCCGTACTGACCGTGAGCTCATTGATGATGGCGCCGGTCCGCCAGCCGTGCTCCAACGTGACGTCAGCGAGGTCGGTGTACGGGTGGTCGCCGAAATACAGCACTTGGTGCCCGTGCCAGCCCGTCAGCTCTTGCAACTGGTTCACTGTACCCTGGAACAAGACGTTACATGTCATCATCAACAATTATAATAAATAGATTTGCATGCCTACTTTTATAAGGTATTGACATTATATGGACATTATTTACATCTGACGATGACATCTTCATACGTAGGTACATAATGTTAAGCATATAAACAAATTTCATTTCAATTCATTTCATCATATCAGCCGAAAGACGTCCACTGCTGTACATAGGCCTCCTCCAAAGAGTGCTAAAGTGACCGGGCATCCAGCGGACTCCCGCAACCTTTACCAGGTCATAGTCCACCTTGTGGGGGGGGGGCCTACCAACGCCGTTATATATTGTCAGTACTTATCATAATAATTAATAGGGGTGTAGACACTAAATAAAATAATCAATAATGTAATATTTTCTCGAAAAAGCATTAAAAATATAGTCAAACGGAGAGAAATCAACGCAAAAGGTTAAATAATCACTAAGTTTTAAGAAGGGGTATGTTCCGTCCCTTTTTCGCAAAACGCAACTTCATATGAAACGATGACGCTGAAAGATTGTGACGTCGGTAATAGTCGCCAATGTGCCGCGCCCCATCGGGTGCGTCGCCGCCGGCGCCGTCTACGCGGCACCCGGCAGCATCGCGTAACGTGACTTCAAACACTGTTTGCGTTTTCTCTCTAACAAGCAATATTAAAATGATTGTAGCTTCGTAATTCTTTGAGATATCTAAATGGGATTTTTCTTTTGGAGTAATAATAATTTTCGAGTCTACACCCCTATTCATTGTCAACGGTTAACAAGTAGTAGCTAGCCATTACGAAAGCCTTGTCGCCAGATCAACATATTGTTACAACAGTTTGATTGGACTTCATTCCATTCACTCTAAATATAATCCCAACCTTCTAGAAGTCGACCGCTGGTAGCAAAAGAACCCTGGTAGCCTGCAACTTTAAGGAGTCCCGTTCGCATTGCCAACTCTTTAATGATTGGAGAAATTGATATCTTGACAGCAAAAGACAAATGATGGATGGAACACAACACATCCTCGGGAGCTCTGGCGTCCGTACTCACCACCATCAACACAATACGACAACATACAAGGGCGTGTAGTAGAGTTATTGTGACTACGATCTTCAAAGTGGCGTTACTTCCCCGTTACTGCATTTGATATTAAACCTTCAGAACTCGCTTCAATCTCGCTGATCCAGCCATCATTGTTCGGAAAATAGTAATCACCCGAGTGCGAAAGCTTTAGCATAGATGATATTAAAGTTTATTATCTCTGGCAAAAAATGCATCTGGAAATTTGATTTTCGACACATCAATGCTTTCAGGGAAAATAACTGGTCAATGTGGTAAAAAAAACCGGCCAAGTGCGAGTCGGACTCGCGCACCGAGGGTTCCGTACAAAAATTTACGGTTTTCGCAATTTTTCCTTTATCTATGCTATAAGACAATGCTTCGTACCAAATTTCAAGATTCTGAGTTCACGGGAAGTAGGTTTTTATTCCCTTGCGAGTTATGAAAATTTGCGGAAATTTATGCCTCCACGCGTTCCGGAGAAAAAGGGTCTTGACAGACGGACGGACGGACAACAAAGTGATCCTATAAGGGTCCGTTTTTTCCTTCTGAGGTACGGAACCCTAAAAAAGAAGAAAAAGGCCCTCACTTCATAATAAATGATCCCCTTCTCGAGCGACGTGACCTTCTCCCAGATGTGTGTGTTGGCGTTCTTGTCGAACACGCGGATGGGCCGCGACACCTCCGTGAAGAACTTGGGCTTGTTGGCGTTCACGATCACCACGTCGAAGAACTCCCGCCAGTCTAGCCCGACTAGCATCTCCATGCCCGCGTTACTACAGTACAATAAAGGTTAGGTTAGGTTAGGTTAGTAAGGACCTAAAGAAATTTCACAGCAATCCTGTGCACAGGCGCTGCAACGCAAAATATTTGATGTATGTAAAATTATTTTTAGGACCGTTTTTTGAAATAAAAAAGATGGTTTATTATTTGGTTCATAAAAGGTACATTTATTTGCTATTCAAATTATATCTCGAAGTGGCGTATAATTAGCAGATCTGTGTGGGCCGGGCTGGGTAGTACACTTCTCAGCCCGGCCACATTGGATGACCTGTAACTGGCAAACTATGGAGGTACAATTAATTTCCGACTTGGTACATAATAGTACATAATGGGTACATTTTATCACTGTAATCACAGCCTCTTACGAGCATGTGGCCGGGCCAGGAGGGAACGCACCAGTTACATCGGCAATCTTCGTCCACGCCGACGAGTGCTGACAAGTACCGAATGAAATCGAACGTATGACCATTTCAATAAAGACCCTGTTGCACTATACGTAAGGTACAATATTCAATGACAGATGAACTCGTGCTTTTCCGCTCATGGCGCCAGACAAAATGGCGGGCGCCGAAGCTACCGGCGTCGCGCGCAAACGCGCACTGCACTCTTCACTAAGAGAAAGAAAGAGAGAACCGAACAAACGGCCAACCGCCAACTAAAAGTCTGCAGTCTGCGGGGGGTCTTATGATTAGACGCCGTTGCCGTCTTGTCGCACTGACATCGCTATTCCGTAGAGCGTGAGTGTTTTTTTTATCGACCGTCTCGTTATCGATGTATAATGCGACAATGCGATTGAATTTTCGCCTTTTTCTCTTTGCTCAATCTCAATGAAAACTTCTTAATTAAAAATAAGTAGATAACCTCATTGGTCGTACGTGAAGCGATAACCTTACTTATGATTTACCTATTTGCAACTGCATACTGCATGTCACATTGACAGCCGCAATACCTTGCAGTTCTTTGTAATAATGTTTGTTTAACATTGACGTAGACTTTATTTAATTGCTTAGTACTATGGCACAATGGAAGATTCCCCCCTCCAAATCCGCCCTTGACTATTTGACTAACGTTGAAAAAGAATTGTTTTGTACATAGTGCAATTTACTAATAGTTCCAAAAAGAGACACCATACAAAAACATCTAGATTCAATAAAACAACCAAAAAAGCAAACCAAGTACAGTTTACTATGGATGTACCAAAAAGTATGATTTCCTCCTCCGTCATTTATGGTTTCGTCCTTGAAATAAATTGTATAACACACAATTTCGATTATTTACTACCGAGACTTTTTTTTAAACCTTTTCACCGCCAAACACGTGAAATCACGTCATCGACGATTCGTCGAAAAAATGTCGGCATTTGCCGACATTTTTTTTATTTATGAAAACCTACTCTGAAATAGCCCAATTTCATGTTGGCATTATTTCTTTATCCATTATTTTTTTACCCTTGTGGCGTGAGGTGGCACGGCAAGTTGCTTTACCATCTAGCGGTGAAAAGGTTAATCATATATATTTATATCCGATAGTACCTGTGACTCCTTATCAGTTGACTAATTATTTATTTATTTCATCTTTAAAGAACAACTTATCGCACAAAAGGCGGACTTAATGCCGTAAGCATTCCCTAACAATCAACCTTTGGGCAAAGCAGACAAATTGTGGGTGGTGCAACTACAGATATAAACACACAGTGGATATACATAATAAAATTATCAGTGAATATAACTCAAGTACTACACTATCGACATTCAGATGGTCGATAAAAAATCCTTCACGCGCTACGGAAAAGCAATTTCAGTGCGACAATATAAAGGGGTGTAGTTATGATTGGTTAAAATGTTTTCAGAAAATGCTTTCTGCGCAGGTACATCGTTGTAAGTTTGTAACTTATACGTGGAGTAGGACGTAGGAGCTAGTGATCGGAGCGCTGCTGAGCCTTTCTAGTCAAGATCCTATTTATACTCACACGAAATGGTACGGACTATTTGTAACCAGGAACAGTTTCTTATCACACTGCTGGAGCATCTCGAAATATGTCCTGAGGTCGGGATTGGGTCTGATGTACTCGTCCACGTTCTGCGCCACTATCTTGTGCATTACGGGGTGACAGCTTTGTACTGAATTCTGGAGACAATATTTATAGGGTCAGGACCAACTCTGTCTATGTAAGCGAATACAAGAATGCCATTGTCTAGTCGCGTTCCTTTAAAATAATGAGCCTGCAGCTAGTTTCACTATAGTCTCTCCCTGTACCGTTAATTTCGCATGATGACACTTAGGGTGGGTTGTCCTTAATTATATAAAGTCCTTAATATAAACCTTGTGACAGGAGCCTCGCTCTTTCATAACACTGGAAATAAATAAATGTGAAACTTGGACATTGACAAAGGTGTAAGTGTTACAGCGACTATTGTGCGTGGCTACAATTGAACATTTATAATACTCGTATGTAAACACTGATAAGAAACAAAGGACAAAACAAGTGCACGCATTGTGTTTGTTAGAAAGGGATGGATGCGGTGTTAGCATAAACGGTAAAGACCTTATGGTATGTTCGAGAAATTAACGACTGCTGTTTTATGAGGCGATTAAAACTCCTATTTCTTACGCTGCCTGTCACATCAATATATTACAACATCCTGTGACTTTTCCATTGTTGTCCTGTTTTATTTGCGAGTTATGAACAAACGTTGCTGAAAGATATAGCTCCTTTCATGCAATTTATTGTTAACCCATACGTTCATGCAATTTTCTTTGTTTTATGTACACTATAGAGAAAGATACGACCTAAGTTACAAAAATATGAATACACGACTTTATTGACTTGGTTGTGTATACTTATTTTTGCAACTTTGGCTGTATCGATGTCTTTGTAGTCCACTATACTTACTGGGAGTCCATTTGAAAAAGAAACGATGAAAATGAATTAAATTTTAATTTAAAGTGCGTGCGCCGAAATGATTGTGATCAGATTGGTATTGTCTCGAATCAAACCCCTATTAGATACATAATGTGCGGTGTTGTTAGTGCATTTTACACACATACATACCTTAACGTCTAAGAAGAGGATCTCAGGATGGTAGTCAATATGGTTTTTAATAAAATATTCGGCGACATTACATAGTAACCCCATTTCTGGCACGGAAAATAAGTCTGCTAGATGCACCATCTTCGCTCTGTTGGCCTGAAAACGTAAACAAATCCCGTTAATAGCTGCTCATATCATAACAAGCACGTTTTATTTTTGGAGTAGAATTAATTAAATAACGTAGGTCACCTGCACTAATATCAGACACGACAAAGCGGGCAAAAATGGCACGCCCTAACAGCTATAGAATTCAAGTTGTGCCAGATATTTCTGCATGCCTTTTCTTTCATATGACGACCACTTTACCCTAGTTGGTAGTGACCCTGCCTACGAAGCAAGAGGTCCTGGGTTCGAATCCCGGTAAGGGCATTTATTTGTGTGATGAGCAAGAATATTTGTTCCTGAGTCATGGATGTTTTCTATGTATTTAAGTATTTATTTATCTATATAAGTACCTATGTTTATCGCCGTCTAGTACCCATAGTACAAGCTTTGCTTAGTTTGGGACTAGGTCGATTTGTGTAAGATTGTCCACTAATATTTATTTATTTATATATAATTGCAGGTGACTGTACTAACTCTTATTTTATGATACTTTATTTAGGACGAATTGAGTTCACGTGTAGGTATTTACTTTTCTTTTGTGTTTTACATAGGCCCCAAGCTAGCCTATTACGTATTACAAAATACCTACTTGTACACAACAAGGTTGAAACATGATGTAGATTAAAACACCGTTTTGATTAGCATAAACCAGTGATGGCAATATTACATTTAGTAATTTATAATCCCGAAACTTCAGGTTTTTTTACTCACTATTGAAATACGTTTGAGTCACGAACTAAGTAGTCTGATCGCAATTAAATATCAAACGCTTAAATATAGGTCTATGTTACTGTAATTTAAATGTAGAAGCTTCGAAAGCTGAATGTATGAAAAAAGCATATTTTTTACTCCATGGTAAATTCCATAAAAAAGTTGTCAGACTTCAAAAAATAGCGTTCCAAGATGAAAACACAGTTATCTACTGTTCTACATGTATATCCATATAATCAGTGTCTAACTAGATTAGACTATCTACGATGTTATCTAAACTGTCACACGAGTTTTATAGAAAAATTGTCCTACATGGTAACTGAAGTAGTTATTTACAATCATACATCAGTGTCAAGTCACAGCAAGGGGAGAGTACAAATGAATGATTGCTTACAAGTGCCAATGATTGCTCCACTGTCTACGAACCAGATACAATGCACGTTATACTAGTCTATACGTTTCATTTCATAGTAGTATACGTTTCATCAGGGATATAATCTTATGTTCAGTGTTACGCACGTCGGTTATGAAGAAATAAACATTGCTATAAAATCACATTCACGCTGATCAGCATTAGCAATTGCTAAGTATTACAAATTTTAATAAGTTAGGTCTATTCATCAACTACTATTCAGATTGTGTATAGATGCAGATGTTTCATGTTCGCCGATCGTATGATTTATTCAGGCTCCTTTTCGCCGGTGGAAAAGCACCCTAATGCTGGATCTTTTGTCCAAATGTAATTTGATTGATTGCATCCTACTAATATTGCTACGAATAACTTTGCGCTTAAACAGCTGAACTGATTTGGATCAAACTTTGCAGGATGATAGTTTATAGCCTAGATAAAATATATGACATTTTTTATCCCGGGTCCACGCAGACGAGGTCGCGGGCGGAAGATAGTTAAATATAAATGAATTGATCCTGATGGCTGAAAGCAGGTTCTAAAGCTCCTTTGAATTTTGATAGCAATATGATAAAGGGGGAGGAGCTGAGAAAGCATTGTGCTGTGTGGCTATGGCAGTTGAGTTAATAGGCTGCATAAAGATGATTTCATCATTGTTGTATGCAAATCTGTTGAAACTTGTAGACGACGCGCGTACCCAAACACAGTAGATATGTTATTTGTTCATATTAATAAGTTATTTATAAATTAATAGTTACTTTCATCCTACTATTATAAATGGGTGAGGACCAAATTCTTGGCCAGTAGTTAGCCTGGTTAGTCGGTAGTTGGCCATACAAACTGAAGAAGTTGTGACACAAAAATTGATCATAGAGTTGTATGGTTAATTTTCACAAAGATAGTTTATAGCCTGGATTAAAATATAGGATAGTAGTTTATAATAAAATGAAGATATATATATATTTAAAGACATTTAGAGCAGTCTCAAATTATATTTAGCCCAAAAATACTCAAATCAAAGAAAGGTCTGTAACATCTCCTATGCAAAATAAACACAGCCCAGGAATACCTATAAAGGATCGGAAACATGCTAGTGACTCTTGTGGAATCGCAGGCATGGTCAGCAGACAAAGGTGTCTGCTTATCATCAGGCAGACTGTATGATTGTTTGCCACCATTGCAGTACATATATTTTTTATATATGAATTGATATAACACCACCCTATTTTTATTTTTTTGCATTTAGTTGCCCCCTAATTAGTTTCAAAATTAATATGTTATTATAGCATGCTTACCTTGTGGACCCTGTTGTCACCTTCAACATAGGCTATCGGTATAATCCTGTTCTTATAAATCTTGAGAACCTCATCTGTTGATACCGGAGTCAACCCTCTGTACACTGCCCCAAATTGAATTTGTAGGAAGGAATCCAATTTTAGCAGGAGACCTTTTTCAATGTCATAGTGCAGACCTCTAACTGCAAAGTCAGGTTTATATTCAAGTGTCAAAATTTCTGCTGGATACTGAAAATGACAATAATAAGCAATTTTAACAAGTTGTGTCTAAAGGCCAGTGTTTTAGTCAGTCCGTCTCAACACATAGGTATGACATAATTATAAAATAAAATAATAAATCAGCCTATATCTACATCCTCTCATGGAAGAGTCTCTGACCCACACTGGACCAGCATGGCCTAGTGGGGGTTGGAAACTTCACAGTATACACCTTTGAATTTCATTCCAGATGTATGGAGGTTTATATATCAAATTAATTATAAGTGCTTATTAATGAATGTAGGGAATGTTTTAAAGCAGAATAAAGTTTTGGATAGAGTGTAGTTACTTATAAATTAATCATTACTTATAAGTTAATCATTCAGTAGATGAAACAACTTTCCAACATTTGTTTTGTTATTTCTTTTCACTGATAGTTCTGGGGACTTATATTATATATCAATGAGTAAAATTTAAAGTACTCATTATTTCCAGCCCACCTTATATTTCTCCAGCAAAATGTCTCTGCCAAGATTATACAGCAAATGCTCCAAGGTGGGTTTGTAATGGGCCAGAGTATAATCATAGTCAAACCCGTAAACCTGCACTTCTGACAAATCCAGCTCATTGCAGGCGAACACACCCCGGGGATTCACATCTTGGGGCAGCTTCTTGGCTAGAAGATCATCAAATAGTATACATATTATAAAACTAAGCAAGCCTAACTTTAGCTGAGAGCGTAAGCGGGTTCTAAGGACGTAATCAAAACAAATGACATATGATATTGATGTGATATCGCAGAAATAACTTTCATATCTTGACGACAATACACATGACAAACAAGAGTTTAATTTTGGAATTCTATATTAAGAAATACTCACATCGACATTTCAATTTCGTGCGACAATATGCTTCCTTCAGCAATTCGCGCGTTGAAAACTCACGAGTACACCGAACATCACATTTCTTTGCCACATTATGAGACAACTTTAAGTTTATTCTTTTAATTACACCGAATAATGTAAGAAAACTCATATTGAAAGGTCTGACTGATTCAAAACACTGAAGGCATACAAAAACACAATGTTATTTTATAATTGTTTCGTGAGTAATTTCATTGCAAAATGTATCTAATTTGATTCCGATATGTTGCACTCAATACAATAACAGGATAAATTACTAGTTCTTAATATTAATACAAAACATCAATGAATATCGTTGCATAATTTAGTAAAATAAAAAACGTGTCTATAGGCAACTAAACTACCCGCTCACTGCATGCATGCACATGCATGTTCTCAGTATATTATATAGTTAGTAGTGTAGTGCACACTGTTCACAGTGTTCCCACTATAACGATTACGGTACGGATGAGACTATATGAGACGAGTCGGAAGTCGGACAACACAACACTCAATGGAATGATTTGAATGGTGGAAGTGACGTTCGTACGATAGTCGACAGTATTGTAATCGATAACTAGATATCGTCAAGAATCGACTCGAGTCGAGAGTGACTTATTGTAAGTTTTTATTTTAGGTACAAGTCAATTGAACTTGTATATTGATGAGCATTTCTGATATTTAATATTTTTCATCTCTCGTGTTCTGAAAGTTGACTTTTCATGGGTAGGTTTTATGGGTAAAGCCGGGTGGAAAACTGTGTTTTCTACCCTAGGGTGGAAATTCTTATTTTTTTATCTTTAAGGGTGATCTTAAAGATAAAAAAATAAGAGACGGAGTCAATGATAATTGAGTAATTGAGTTACGTCAATTATTAATATAAAACTTTAATTATATCTAAACTCAGCTATTCATTAAACCCGTCGGTTTATTACAATCCACAAGTTAATATTCAAATCCTTTTATAGTTGGTGTATGTTTTATTGTAATAAGGCACAGAAAATCATTCCTGTAAATTTCGGCTGCCTGCCAGAATTCCAGAGATACAACCGTTAATTAAGTTTAAGTGGATACTTCTTTGTTGGCTATGGAACCCTGTGTGCTGTTGATAAATTCAAAGTGTTTTGATTATTTAAAGGAATCTGCTATTATGGTGTGACCGTAAAATTTATATATATCTGAAATTAATTCACAAAAATCTATATAAGTACAGATAACTCGGTATATATGGCAACATTGACTGACGTAGCTCATTTGACTCGCGATACATTGAAAATGGCGGTCATTTCAGCTTTATTTTCATGTCCGCCACATAAACTAAATAACGTTTTGTGATTAACAACTAAAGGCAAATAAAGAAGGATTCAAACATGTAACAAACAATTATTTGAAATCAGATTAGGCTTCTCTACAAAAAGTCGTTCCGGAAATCACGTGATACATTTTGAACTGTACCCCTATACAAGACCGCGACCGAAGAAGTATCCACTTCAAAAAATTATAAAAAAGTACAACCGAATTGAGAGCCTCCTCCTTCTTTTTAAAGTCGAAAAAAAAATGCGCTTAAATTGAAAAAAATCATGCATACTCGTATCTTACTGGTTACACGATACGCATAGCGGCGCATAGTAGGAAGGTACTTGTTTATGATGAAACTAGCTGTTGCCCGCGACTTCATCCGCGTAGAACTTGTTACTGTCTTAGAAAAATGATTGCTATTAAATTATTGTAGGGGGAACCTTATATCGCCGACCCAAACAAACTTCTACCATCTTAAAGGATGATTTCCGAGATATAAACTCCTATATCCTTCCAAAGGTGTCACATTCTTGAACGGAAATTTTCATCTAAATCGGTTCAGGGAACCTGTATAGTTTTGAAAGCAAACTTATCTAATGCTAAAAGACGTAGAACTTTCCATCTCCACCCGCCGTCGCCATTCGACGGGGTTAGAGCATGCATTATTTTGATTATTCAAAATAATCTTTTAAAATACTCGGTAGGTTAAATGAAACACTATCTTTTTTTTGGTTCTAGGAACATTGCAGTTCTAATCTAACCTACATTTCTAATAGCTGTTTGGTTCTGTAAGGGTTGTGGTCCTAACTTAACCTAACCTACTTTTCTGCTAGAAATCAGTTTATGTATTTTGACTAATAAATGGGTTACCGTATAGTATATGGATGACCTAAGAATTCCCTTACTTCAAAAATTACTTGTTCCTCATACATACTTCTAACCTTTTTTTTTAACCACGTTAGAGGATCAATTTGAAACGCTGTAATTAGTTGGGTCTTTAACCGAAGTTACAGATCCCTTGCTTTAAAATTGTCTTGTTCCCCGTACAAAAATCCTTTTAGCCCATTTTAGGGGATGAACGTTTTTAACCCGCTTATGAAATCAATTTTAAACAGTCTAAAACAGATGTTACCAACTTACAAATCTTTTACTTTAAAAATGTCTTGCTCTCCATACACACTTTGGACCCCCTTTTAACCCTTTATAGGGGACGAAAACTGAATATCATATAAACTTTGAATCCGCTTTTATCCCCCTTAGGGGTGTCATTTTTCGAAAACACTGAAATAACTGTATTATTCTGATAAGAAATCTTTATACAACGTTTTAAAGCTCCATCTCAAAAAAGAGTGTTGGGAGTCGTTCATAAATTACGTCATTGTTTTTTGACGATTTTAACCTCCCCCCCCCTATTATCATCCTATTATTCCTTGAAATGGCCTAATAAAATGGCTATCGTCAAACAATGGCCAGACCCCCCCCCCCCCCCCTTCCCTATTTTGAAATGACGTAATTTATGAATGGCCCCTTTCTCATCCAAACCTTGCACCCCTATTTAACCCCCTTAGGGGTGGAATTTTCTAAAACGCAGAAAGAACTTTTTTTGTATTAGTAATCTTTCTACAAAGTTTCAAGTCCCTAGTTCAAAAAATAATGTTTCCCCCATACAAACATTGCACTCCTATTTAACCCCCTTAGAGGTGGAATTTTTCAAAAACGCTGTAAGTACTTTTTTGTATCCTAATAAATAAGTAATCTTCCCACAAAGTCTCAAGACTCTAATTTAAAAAAAAAGTTTCCCCCACACAAACTGTGCACCCCTATTTAACCCCCTTAGGGATGGAATTTCCAGAAATACCGTCTTATCTCTTGCGTACGTCATAAATAGTATTTTTCACAATCGTGTTATAATAGAGAGCTTTTTAGTCAAGTACCGTGTTTAGGCTACGAAGCTTGCTGAGTGGCCTAAGTAAGGTACGAGATTAAAAAGCTTGATAATGACAGTATTGTGAACAATACTTTTTGTACGAGTTCATTAAAATTAATAATTTAAGTCATTAATACGAAAACTAAATATCGCTTCGTAAGTACTATATTGTCTAGTTCTAATATCCGACTTCTTTTACACACATTTACACAAGATAATCCATAGATAATCACACCACCGGCGTCCGTAATGTTGCAGTACTGTGCTTTGATTGGCCAATCACAAGGCGTAGTTTATTTTTAATTTTTTCATGCCCTGGATACAGCAGCCAGTTTAAGTAGATTTTTGACAGACGACGCGACGCTGCATCGTACCGAAACGCCATAGATTGGCAATTTTGTATCGGATGAAGGACACATATTATTGAAATACGAAGTTCTATTTTCAAATTTTTTTCGATTGTCTAGAGCGTATCGAAAAAGTTATTTCGGTTGTTTCGGAACTAACATAGACTATTCAATGACGAAAAGAGTGACGTTGCACGGTTGCAGTATTCTCTATGAAATCTTAATACACAGATTTTAATCGACGAGTACAAAAAGTAAGTTTTGGTGTTAGTTTCTAGTCCTAGTAGTTTCGGCCGTGCGTTGATGAATCAGTCAGGAAGTCTTCTTTTATTACATATATAGATGACGGTTTATTTCACAGGTAACATACCATATAAATAATTTGAAAAAATAATGCTTGTATTGACTCTGTGCCAGTGCCAAAACATACAGGGTGGTTTTGGATAAACTGTACATAATAAAAGGGGTCAAATTTCAGACCATTTTATCGGTGAAACTACATTAAATTTTTTTTTTTAGTCGTTAGTTTTTTTTTTACAATTTTTTAAACATTTTAGTTATGACTCTGGTAGTACATGCAATTGAGACGGTATAACTTTTGATTCAATGGTGAAAAAACGTTTAAAAAAATGCAGAGTATTAACAATGAACAGAGCAATAATTATCAATAACAAATAATAACCAACCTAAAGAAAAAAATTGCAAAAAAAAATATTGTTGACGAAAAATGGCTACAAAAATTACGTATTTTAAACCAAAATCCCAATTTCCCAGAAAAAACGCAGATTTACTTACCGTTTTTTTTTATTAGTTTTAATCCTCACTTAATGTCGATTGTAAAACCGCTTTTAAATTGCCTTGGACTTGGAAAAATACCACGCAAATGGCTACGCAAATGTATACGTACCTAATTTTATTATCAACATTTAAATTAGCTAACTAGAGGTCATTAAAGATTTTTTTTTATCTAATTACTAATTATTCTCAGGTAGTTGAAATGTCGTCGGGTCTAAGATGAAGATAACAATGGGAAGAAAAATAATTATAAAAGTGCGTTTAAATTAAAAGTCATAAATTCAATTGACAAAAAAATCTTTTATTAAACTTATTCTACTGTTGCAAAGGACGTTCCCTGTATGGTATTAATTGCTCGAAATGACTTCCTCTTTCTTGAAGACACAATGTGGCCCGAACTTGTATCTGTTGTGTAGCCCGTCGAATCATTCCCGGATTATTTTTGATATCTTGTGCAGCATTCAAAATTCTGTCATACAACTCTGCTTCGGTATTGACTATTGTGCGATAGACCCGTTGTTTCATCTCACCCCAAAGAAAATAATCCAACGGCGTCATATCGGGCGATCTTGCAGGCCATCCAAAGGGGCCATCGCGGCCGATCCACCTATTGGGATATTGCTCATTTAAAAAATGTCGCACTCTTAATGCCCAATGTGCAGGGCATCCATCCATTTGGAGAAACAGGCGGCGTCTTACATCCAACATCACATCTTCCAAAAGCTCTGGGAGCTCGTCTCTCAGTAACAGTAAAAATCTGTCGGCGTTTAAAGTATTCGGTAAGAAGACTGGTCCAATCAATTTATCGTCGAGTACGGCTGCCCAAACGTTAATGGAGAATTGGTCTTGGAAATTCGATGGTCTTACAAGGTTAGGATTATCGAGGGCCCATGTGTGTAGATTCCTGAAATTTGTTATCCCCGTGTGAGTAAATCGTGCTTCGTCCATCCATAAAATTTTCCTAGTAAATTCCGGATCTCTTCTGATATTGTCAAGTATCCAAGTCGACATAACACACCTAGAACGGGCATCGCCTAGTTGCAAATTTTGTACCCGTTGATAATGAAATGGGTGCAGTCCTTCCTTTTTCAAAATTTTCCACGCAGAGTATTTTGAGATTCCGTGTCTCAATGCCAGGCGTCTTAGACTCGTGGTTGGGTCCGCGTACAAGTCTCTGAGAACTGCTTCTTCTATGGCAACATCAATTATGTTTCCTTGCTCTCGGCGATCTCGGGCACCGTATCCTAGGCCAATATTGCTCAACCGGCGATGAATTTCTTGAAAATGACGAGCAGCAGGTCTTGGGACATCATTAGGGTACTGTTCCAAATAGGCGATACACGCAGCTCTTGCAGATCCATGGCACAATCCATAATAATAGTGCATGTTGGCTATTTGTAAAGGCGAAAAATCTTGTAAACGTGGCATGGTGATTGAATTTGAACTGGAAATTCTACTGAGAAATTAAAGAAGTGGCGGGCAAAGACAAGCAATTGCGAGCGACTGAATAATTGACCTGATTGCTCAATGCCTTTATACCTGAGGGGTAGGGGTGAACTACCTAAGAACAAGAGGTCATTAACATTTTTTTTATCTAATTACAATCGGTAATTTTAAATCACAATGTTAAAATTGATAAATTATGGTTTCATTTACGTAGCCATTTGCGTGGTATTTTTCCAAGTCCAAGGCAATTTGAAAGCGGTTTTACAATCGACATTAAGTGAGGATTAAAACTAATAAAAAAAAACGGTAAGTAAATCTGCGTTTTTTCTGGGAAATTGGGATTTTGGTTTAAAATACGTAATTTTTGTAGCCATTTTTCGTCAACAATATTTTTTTTTGCA
The DNA here is from genome assembly GCA_945867215.1 of Epinotia demarniana. Classification (NCBI taxonomy): domain Eukaryota; kingdom Metazoa; phylum Arthropoda; class Insecta; order Lepidoptera; family Tortricidae; genus Epinotia; species Epinotia demarniana. The sequence goes on from OX244263.1 coordinate 12,749,187, forward strand.
ATTTTTTTCTTTAGGTTGGTTATTATTTGTTATTGATAATTATTGCTCTGTTCATTGTTAATACTCTGCATTTTTTTAAACGTTTTTTCACCATTGAATCAAAAGTTATACCGTCTCAATTGCATGTACTACCAGAGTCATAACTAAAATGTTTAAAAAATTGTAAAAAAAAAACTAACGACTAAAAAAAAAAATTTAATGTAGTTTCACCGATAAAATGGTCTGAAATTTGACCCCTTTTATTATGTACAGTTTATCCAAAACCACCCTGTATTACACATCGAGAACAATTCTTAGGATTTTGAAAATAAGATGCCATTATAAGCCAATCATATAATATAATTTATCACGTAATAAAATTACAAAAAATGTCAACATTCATTACCTAAATAATCGAAAACCAAATTTTAAAAAAATAATATCGAAATCATTGCCATTTAGATTTGCGGATACGCACTACCAATCAGGTTTTTGCTGCGATAACGGAAAGTGTGAGATATTATTTGTACGTCTTTATTTCCCAGCTTCAGATTGCAGTCATTATCCGCACGAGTCAGGAAACAAACAGTGTACAATGCTATTTCCAGTTCCGGTGATGTTCCAAGGAACATGCTGTCAACTGGTTTGTCAACACCATTCTGGTTGAAATGTAGTTTCATTACGGCTCCTTTCTGTAAAGGAATTAGATATAGTAATAAATAACGAGTTATCAAGCAAAACAGCGGTACGGACGTAACATCCCATTTCTCGAGGCAGTTCAGGCCATTTTCGAACTCCCTATAACATCGTTCTGAATAAACACGGTATATTTAAAATTTCATTCAATTTTAATCAGTAGTTTAAGAATTATAACAAGTCAAAGGTTTTTAATTTTGTCACACACACTCACTGACTGACTGCCCGATCATCAGAACTCTAAGACATTTCTAGCAGACATATAAGCTTCAAATTTAGAATACAATTAGTCTTTTGTGTATAAATCAAGAAAAAACTAAAATAGAAACAGTTTTTTAGATAAGTACACCAATTGGATAAAAAAACAATTGAGATATTTTGTAGAGCCAAGTTTCAGACATTCTTATTAATCTAAATTTGCTTGCTAAATAAAATTTTGTGAGTTGGCAATCACACAATACTACATAGTTTTAGGAATACAAAATTCAATAAATGCAGTAAAGTTGTATGATTGCTAAGTTGCAGAATTTTATTTTCAAGCAAATAAAGATTAATAGGAATGTCTGAGACTAGGTTTTACGAAATATCTCACTACGGAAGGGTTAAGAGACTTGGCCTCTTTTTTACAACAAATGTTTTTAATGAGATTACACATGTACTTACATCACCAATGGGCACGTATTTAAGATATCCTAAATAGTTAATCCGGTTTGCTGCCTCTTCCTTGGCAAAATAAATCCAGTTGTGTAGGCCTGTGCAAAAAAGAAAGAAACAAATCATTATGTGTGGGCCAGAAATAGCCTAGCATGAGTAATGATTGTTTACAATGTAATTTGCCGTCTGACATTTATTTTCTTACCTAAAACTTCACTATTCCTTAATTCAGAAACAAAAATATGTTCAAATCCCGAGCTGCTAATTTTTCCTTTTCCCCTAGAATACAATCCGAACCACAGCTGTTTTAGAAAATCACGCTGTTGTCGTGGATCTTGGGTGACATATCCTAAAATCAGATACCTTTGTTGAAATAATCAAAATATTAACTATATCCAAGCCAGGCGTAGAAAATGTTACATGATATATATTTCAAAACATGAAATCAATATCAATACACAGTGAAATTTAATTCGTGATACAAAATAGCAAAATGTGAATCTATCCATGACTCTGAAGTACTTTTACGAGCAAAGTGTATAAAATATCTGGACTTTATTGGCATAACACAAAGTTGGTCTATAGGACCAATGAAACCGGCGACGACGAAAATGTGTCATGAATAAAATTTCACCCTATAATATGAGTATGGATGTACCAAAATACCTCTGCCTTTTAAAAAGGTCATCAAGTGACGGATGACAGTTGTAGACATGATGGCATCCATAAATGCATTTTCTTCGTTTCTTTCCTTAAATTTGAAAAATAATTAGTAGTTAATCTCTGGATACAAATTAATGAATATTTTGAGAAAAAATACAGCGCACAGCATGTATCACAAAATATGTCTTTTTTAATACGTTGCAAGTACTTTTATAAACGGTTCAGGGCAAAATTTAAGTATGTACTATGTATAATTTTCGAAAAAAAATATAATTTTCTTTTACAAATTTGCTGCAACATTTTAATTTCACCTAACAATTGAACAGTGAAAAAAAATACACTCAAAACCCTTTTTTTTTATAACTATTTAGATAGCCATTTTTTAAAATCGTAGTTTAAACGCCTCTTTATATACACACGTAGGTATACAGGTGGTCCCGGAACTCAACGATAACCTGGTACCGGGTGAGAGGCCAAGTTAACTAGTTAAAAAAAAAAGAAAAAATGCACGTCACTTAGTCAAGCAGTATAACACTTGCCACTTTCCTTGCCAATAAAAATGCTATTTCTATTTTTTTGCGAAGGAACCTAAACCTAATACGATACTTGATTATTCTGATTACATTTTCCGTGAGGTCCCTTTGCAAAAAATTGGAAATAGTCCTTTTATTGGCCAGAGAAGTGGCAAGTGTTGAAATTTAGACTAACAAGGCCATCTTTTAATTTTAAAATAACTTGCCAAGCTTGTGTGTTTTTTTTTCCAACATGGAGTGTCAAAGTTGCCTGTTAATAATTTTATAAACCATAACTTGTCATAACTTTTTTATTTACTTAGTTTAGAATGTTTATTACTTCGATTTGTGGTTGCGATTAATAGTACAGTTAATTGAAATTATATTATTAAAAAAAACAGTGTAAAATTGTGAAAATTGTGATCACAGTACTTAAAAATGCAACCAAGGGTGTCAAATTTTCAAGTTTTTCGAAAATTGTTTTTTTTTTTTCTTCTTTTCGTTTTTTGGTTTTTTTTTCTTATTTTTTCATAACTCGTATACCTTGGCCTCTCACCCAGAAGCAGGTTCTCATTGAGCTTCGGGACACCCTGTATATGTGTGCATATGTGTGTGAATTTAATGTATTGACAAAAAAATGTATTTTCTTAAATATTCATAAAAAAAGACGTTGATTTTACACTTAAAGCGAGCACACAAGTATTAATTATACTTAAAAGTCTGTACAGTCAGCTGAGAGAGACTTGACCCATCTACAAATCAGTTTGTATGCAAGGGGGTCACGTTTTTATGCAGGTGACTATACATCATTTGTTTCTCTTCTTTATTGTACAGGTTTAGGAAAAATCTAACTATATTTTTCGTTACTCCATTCAATTACCAGATGAAATGCAAATAAGGCGGCAAAATTTAAGTCTTTTTATTTATTTAGTTTTAGTATTTTCGCCTTTTGTTACCACTGCATAATTATTTAATCTGTAGTGCTTGTAACATGTTTTCATATGTTGTGGTTTGTGGTGTAATAAAGAATATATTTTATTATTAAAGACTATTTTGGTCAGCTTCTGTAGCAAAGTCGTTTCAAATGTTGATCACATATTTTTTTACGTTAACCCGACAATTCTGGTATTTTTCTCTATAGTGTAGTGTAGTTTGAAAAGTTTATGGAGATTAAACAATGATGTAATATAATAATGAGGTAGATACGTTCTCTATACGAAACACCGTGTTTAAAAATGGCCAGGCTTACGCACACATGAAAGAGGTGCGAATATTGCAGCTACACACTATTATGGGTATGAAATGAGAGCAGGACGGTATGCTTATTTCCGGGAGCGAAAAAGAGACAAGAAAATGTGTTGTGACGTAAGATGCAGAGAAACTATACTTGTCTCTGTTTCTGACACAGAAATAGCCATAGCATGCCGTCTCATGTAAGCGAGATGGCATGCTATGGCTATTTCTGTGTCAGAAACAGAGACAAGTATAGTGTATACAAAGAGTATTAATAAATCAGACTAGACACTGCGTCTTATCATATTCTCGTTACGTACTATTGTACATTTATACGTCTCGATTTAAGATGCTCGGCTCTTCACACAAACATAGTTTCTTTCTTGAGAGTGTCGAAATATCCGTTTTTTGCTGGCATAAACGGCCGTCAAGCCACTGTAAACCTGAGTATATGGGTTTAATTGCAACTCGATACGTCCTAAAAAGGGAACTGTAGAACTGTTAAGTTTAAATTGACAGTTTTTACCAGTATTTATTTTTATACTTTCGTGGTCTGTCAATTTCTCGCTATCTCTCTCTCTCCCTCTCTCTCTCATTTAATGTTGTGAACTTAAATAAACGGGCAGTCACATTTATTGTAACAGAGGCATTTTAAGTTTTATCAAGAAGGGAGTTATTATATAAAGTTAGCAAAGGATGAAACTAAATAAGGATAATAGAGATACATATATTATTATAATAATTTCAAAACCATAAACTTGATCAATAATCAATCACGAATCTTATGCCTACGATCTTATCAAGACCCCTCTGTTTATGTGTTATTCTTTGATCGCCAAAGATATTGCGTCTCTATCGCACTCACGCTTCGGGTATATTTTTGTTGCACTCAACATGATCTGTAAATTTCTTTTATGCACGTAATTATTGAATACGTAAAATGTATTGATATGAAGATAAAAGTAGATTACTTACGAATGATGCGTTATCCCCTGGCTTTTTTAGTATAGTTAGTGCAAAATCGCATCACACACGACGGCATCTTTTATTTTTTGCGCTGCAAATCTGACAACTGCGACACGTTTGCACGTAGCCATTGACGGCGCGATACTGAGGCGAGGTCTGGCAATTGCATGAGTTTTAGTGTGCCACTTTTGGAGCGCTTATAATCTACCTAATTTTTTAACCGACTTGAAAAAAAAGGAGGAGGTTCTCAATTCGGTTGTATTTTTTTTTTTTTTTTCAATGTTTGTTACCTCAGAACTCCGTCATTGATGAACTTATTGGGATTTTTTTTTTGTTTGTAAGTATATGCGTCCAGGTGGATCCCATTTTTTCAAAAATTCAGTTGGATGATGGGATCCATGAGGAATTTAGGGAACTCCTCAATTTTATTAGGCGCGCGTGTAGTGATTTTAGTATTTTCTATTATAACTCGTGTATCTACATCCGGAAATCATAAATTTGGTGGCGAGGAATTGATGATGAAGACCACAGATGACTTATCGAATTCCTCAATTATGTACTTAAAAGTGCAAAAGTACGTCACAGGTTCTGATAAGATTCCGTTGAAATAGGAACTAATGAAGTGCCATTGGTGATGATCTTGGGGAATCGATGGAAGTCCTCAAATATTATCGGCCCACATACAGCGATTCAGTTTTTTTCTATAGTAATCAACGCATTTGCTATCGGAAATCAGTTCATGTGGTAAATTGTAAAAAAAAATAGGAAATGTTCTCGTGGCTTGGCGGAGTACTAAATTGAAGTTGGTTAAAACTTTGTTTTTAAAGTAAATTATTATATTACGTCATTGAGATTAACACTTTCCTTACACTTTTTCTCTTGAACTTTAACAGTAAGTTCTGTTCCCTTCACTTATTTTAATTATCTACTAAAGCAATTCACATGAGTTCTTATTTTTCCTTTAAGGTATACAGTAGACATTAAAACACTAAAATGATGTAGGTATTATAGCTATTTTGTTAATTTTACAATAATTTAAGTAATGTCATTAATCGTACCTATTGCAAATACACATAATAGCTGTTTTGATAATGATAATGACCCTAAATGATCCCTCTCGAGTTACCATTTAATATTTTTACTGACCTGAGGAGTAACATATTCATTAACCATGGTATCTCTTTCGTAATTATCTAACAATGGCACAAATTTTTGAATCGTCGGAATATTCCAAGCTGCTTGTGAAACCGTAATTAATCTGCGAAAAATATGATGAAATGTAAACAAGTCATAATGAAAGATGAGCTACACTTGCTACAGCAACTTCAAATTAATTACGAAATGGGATGATAAGAGAATTGACTAACAAATTTAGAGTAGGTACCCATCGTACTCTTTGCTTAGAGTAAGGGTACGCACTAAGTATACACTATAAAATTCCGAAATTTAAACTTTCGTGAGACGTCTAAAATATTACTAATTATTAAATGTCACGACAGGCGAAATTTTTCGAACTCTGCGGGAGTTTATCTTCAGGATGAGCGTTTTCGCGAGTTTCGCGACAATGTCGTTTGGAACACCGAAACATGTCGCCTGTCGTGACATTTAATACGTAAGTTTAACCGTGAATTTATTAGTAGTATAAAAATTCAGCAAAACAGTTAATTACTTACGGTTGCGGGGCTTTATCTTCTTTTGATTGGGATGTTGTTTTTTCTTGATGATTTATAGTTATATACTTTGCTGCATTATTAGTATCTTTCCTCAGAAGCTCTTCGCTTAATGTTTGAATTTCGGCATCAGTTGGAACATTAGAGCTGCTGGCCTGGTTATTATTTTTATTGTTATTTACAATAGCACTTGGCAATTGTAGAGTCACGGGTCGAGATGTTGTAGACGTTACTCTTGACGACGTCGAAAATGGAGGTCTCGTAGTTCGTTTATCAGAGCCAGATACAATAGAACTATAACTTTTGGTTGTTTGCCCTTGGGGTAGGTTGGGTGCATGTTGCGTAACTGGCTGTTGTACCTTGGTACTGCCCCATGCGGTTACAGTGGAGTCCTGTTTAGTTGTTCCTTGTAAGATGGAGCTGTAAGATGGTGGCTTTGGGGTGACAACACCTTTATTGCTTTGGCTGTCAAAAAAGTTGACTAAATCTTGTACCTGTCCAGGTCTTTTGTGAGTATTATCTGCTGATTTTGGAGTAGTGAATTTCGGATTGACGAAGTCTCTTCTGGCAGGTGTGCTTGGTGGTTTAGAGGTAGTTTGTTGAGAAGTGCTGTGAGAAGGTGTTGAAGAGGTAGACGGCGCTACATAATCTCTTTTGCCCGTCGATAAATGAGCCTGAGGATTTGGATTTACGTAGTCTCTTTTTGGAGACGTTACAGGTTTAGCAGTAGTTTGCTGGGAAGTACTAGACAGAGGAGGCATCGAAAACGACGAAGCCACATAGTCTCGTTTGCCTGAATTTGATTGTTGTTGATCTTGTAAGGGTCCTGTTGATTCATGAAGTAAAAAATCCGAGTTTTGGTTGTACCGACGTTGCTTATCAATCTCCAAACCTGGAAATGACAATTAACATGTGACTACGCTACACGTTGCTACGGGTGACCCTCGGGCAGGCAGCTTTCTCGCCCAAAGAATAGCGATTGCTATTCAGCGCGGGAATGCTGCCTGTGTGATGGGCACCCTGCCTAAAGGGCAAAATTTTGATACATTTTTCTAATTGTAATTTATTATAATTAGTTTAATATCATTTTGTATATGTATACTTTAGTAAATAAAGTTTTATCCCCCTATTAACATGTAAGAAATTGTAAATAGTAGTGAGAAGTAGAAGCACACAATAATATAGAAGTACGTTCGTAATACTGTAAAAGAGTTTATACAGAGAAACTTTCCATATTAAACAATTTATACAGAGAACCACACCCGCACAGTCATATCGATTGCGTAGGTAGAGCAATAAAAGTTCTGGGTGGTCTTCAGATGGGTGATCTCTTTGAAGAGTTACTGAGTGCTTCCGTACTTAAAACTCGGTAAGCCGCTGATCCCAGGTGTTGGTTATGACAACTGTCGTTAAGCCAACTTGGAGGACTTCGAGCGGCTTGAGAACTTTAAACCGTCTATTTGACACCGCCTAATTCAAATAAGGTATAGTTTCCTATACGGGTTGAGGTTCAGACGGCAGTCGCTTCCGCCAAAACTAGTGTCAATATTAGAGATTGGATGGACGCCACCGGGTTACTAGGAGGAGGCACAGTTTTAAAGAAGCGTCGTAATCGTAACTCGTAATACGTACGGTTAGCAGTAAAATGAATACGAAATTGTGTAAATACTACAAGATTTAACTGTAAAATTAAACTATTACCCTTGAAAACTCAAATAAAAGTAAAAGTGTAGGTACATACGCTGCACAATTTGTATAAAAATTTACTAAAATAAAAAAAGTTTCATTTTATGTCATTGGCTAATCTATTACAAATGATAAGTACGTAAGTAGGTGTAATAGGAACGCGAAGTTGTTTACTTGACCTTCTTTAAACTTAAGATACTAAGACTATGCCTGGCGATATACCATTATGCAGGCGTCATTGTTAAGATTAAAGTTTAGATAAATGTAGATCTCAATTGTAAACAAATTGTGAAAATGATGTACAACGATATAAATCCTGTTTTTAAAACGACTTCATAAAGGAGGAAGTTCTATGTTCCACTGTATGTATGTTTTATAACGGAAGCTGTTATGATATGAATAAAAACCTAAAAACGTTGATTTATTACATGTTAGTCCAATAAAAATTACCAAATCCAATAGATATTTAAAACCCATGTCTCCGCCTTCCTCACTCTACTTCGCAGAACATTAAACAGGTAAATAAAAAAACGTACAATAACAACTCACACTGACTAATATGAAAGCACAAAACAATCGTCAAAATCACAGTACAAAGATTTTTACACATCTTCGGTAGTGAGTTCACTAACATAAAAACTAGCTCACTGCTAATAATATTATTATCATAAGGTTACGTTGCTGACTAGATTGACCACTTTGGCTAGTACCGTCGGGCGCGACCATAGAGGAAATTATGGCGCGACCGCTTTGTTCACTGTGAATGTACAGTGTGCCAATACTGAGATCACACTCGCACGGCTCGGCTATCACAAGTTGGCGCGCGAGCTCTCTCGATTTTTCTTGCACTATTCCTCTCACTCTTATTAGAAAACTTAGAAAGAGAAGTCTAGTGCGAGATAAATCGAGAGAGCTCGCGTGACGTCTTGTGATAGCCGTGCAAGACGTTCATTCATCGTGTGCCCTACTTGCGTTTACTTTAATAGTGCCACCACAGTGCCACATAATTATAGGTACAGCGATCCCAGCGATCCGTTCCACAGACGTTTTCGTGAATCACCGTGAAATAAAATATTGTTCGATAAATTGTGTGCTTACTGATGAACCATCAACATAATTATTTTTATAAAATGCTTTTGTCATATTTCAGTTCTGTTTACTGTTTGTTAATAAAAACAGTAAGTACATAATGAGGTGGCAGCACTAAATCTGCAAGAATAGCATACAGATATCGGCGGGAGAATTTGAAATCATAATTGTGTTTTAAATACAGGTGGGTAATGAATGTACTCTTAACCGGTTTTAGAAAATCAGCGCTGTCTTTGTTAATATCCCATGATTAACTATATAACGTATTATAAAACAAGCATATTTTATAATGTGAATCACTGATCTGTCACATTAAAAAAAAATCAATGAAATCACGTAGTAACAGGCGACTTCAAAGTGATGTAGCTATAAGGTTTTCGCCTTATTAAGAAGGATTTGGAATATGTAGGTACACGATTTTTTAATCTATTTATTATTTTAAGGATAAATAAAACCGGTCAAGTGCGAGTCTGACTCGCGCACCGAGGGTTCCGTACAAACTAACAATTAACTCAAGGTAAAGTAAATGTCCCAATATTTGTTAAATTACTTATTTTAACGCAACACAATAGAATTCAATTTCAAACAACGAGTAACTTTTACACCAAGACAATTGAATCGCGATCTTTTTTTGACCTGCTATTGAAAATAAATATACGCCTCCCAATCCCAACCCCATTCATTCTAGAAAAATCTTAACAGCGCGAATGGGGTCTATCGGCCCCATTTGGTACTAACGTGCAAGGGCAATCGGCTTAGTATGTATGTTGGTCTTTTAGCGATTATTGTTTATCACGTGAACCGATCTCTATTATTTTTGTTTTATTTGAAAGAGAGTATTTCTATTAGTCTTATAAGAATTTCAAAACGAAAAAATACCTATAAAGTTGATTTAATTGCAAACTTAACTGTGAAATGATTTTAGTAAATAAAACAAAAAATGTGATTAATACAGAAAAAAAACTTTTTCACTAATATTTGTTTATCTAAATCACAAGTAATTATTTCAAATTTTTCGCTTTGACAACTTCGGAGATAAGGGGGGGCGACAACAATGGCGGGATTTTTTGTACATTTTCCTTTATAGACAAAATTTTACCAATGTAAAAGAAAAAGAAAAAGTGTTTCAAAAAGTGCAACTCAAGCCCTTTCATATGATATTCCACTTGATCTAATAGTTGAATATTTTTTTTTGCCCCCTCCTCAAATTCGTAATTTTTCATAGTAAATTTAAATGTATATTTAAATTTTTCATTTTCCATGCACGCGGATAATTCTCATTTATAATCATTCCAAATTGATAGCGTAAGTAGTTCATGAGATATTTCACTTTGTGACAGACAGACAGACAGACGGACGGAGTCGCACCATAAGGGTTCCTTTTTTACAATTTTTGGTACGGAACCCTAAAAATGCGCTTGATAAGCAGCGAACGAAAAAACCATAGATTGCGAACTCCTTACCAATTTCCACCCAAGCACGTGGCTAAAACCCGGTATGCGCAAGTTCGAACTAAACGCCTGCCTGGCATCGTTTTGACACCCCACCCCCATCCCCGCATAATGGCAAACATTTTGCGGCGCTACTTAGACTTCTATGGTTTTTTCGTTCGCTGTCAATAACACAAGATAACTAAGACAATATCAGTGTTTCCCATTCACATGACGCATTTCAGTTAAAAACGTATAAAATTCGTATTTAATACGTCACTCGCAGACTGTCTTTTTCAAGCAACACCGATAAAAAAGACAAAAACTTTGCTCAATGTGTAAGCAACCAGAGCCAGTAAGTAACCTTGATTTAAAGGTACTTAATTTGTATCTGCCTGTATTACGTATTAGAAAACTGGCTCAAAATCGTGTATGATATTTTACAGTAAGTACATATGGTGCTACTTTCCCGCACTCGTGCGGAAAACAGCACTTTCCGTGCATGTGTTGAAACTTTAAAGAGCCATATGTACAGTAAAACGTTGTACGATACACGTGCGAATAGGTAATTCGCAACTCGTGTCGATTTAAAATAAAACACCCCAGTCCCTTCGGTCATGTTTTAATTTATTACCACTCGTTGCGAATTTCCTATTTTCGGCACTTGTAATCATAAATAACTATATATGTGCTCAAAAATAACGTTTTCCAAGCAGCCAAATCCTGCAGAAAGTGCCACTTTATCACACTAATGCATTTTACATTTCAATTTTTTTTAAATTTTTAAATCTGGCATTAGCCCGACACAAAGAGTTTATTACTTGAAAAAAAGTTTTACAAATATTTCAATTACGCTTTTTCTATCAAATAATAGGTACATATTTACTAATAATTAATAAAACGTATTAAATATTTTTAAAACTTATAATTTGATCCATTCATTAATTAATTTTAAATATTCACTTAATGTGTTTGGCTGAACACATATCTTATTTATGAATTTAGCAATAAGGGATGGAGGGCATTTGCACATGCGTAGTATTAATGTGTAAAAAAAGCCCGCCATTGTTGTGTTGTTTACTTTCGAGTTGTCCTGTATAAATTTGTAGAAAATGTCAAATGAAATTGACCAGTTAATAATAATAATTTAGAATTGCGGTCCAATCGTGACGTTTTACTATGGAAAAACGTTGTATGATACGCACGCGTAGGTAGATGATTTCCGACTCGTGTCGAATTATAAACACAAAATGACACTCGTCGGAAATCACCTACTTTCCGAACTTGTAGCATAAATAATTATTACAAGTCAACATGCTTATTACTTACGTACCTAATATGTTTAACTTATAACCTCGTACCTACGCACTTATAAAATAGGTCTCATTGTTATCAATGAACAGACCTTGTTTGCTAATCACGAATCTCAACGCTTACCGACAATTCGTCCAACGAGAACCAGTGTAAGTTTGGCCTTTAATTATACACAGTTGATAGGACTTATCATCAAGACAGACTGGTTAGCTATGAGGTGAGTTTATAATTCAACATAGGTTGTGAATAGCGTGATGGTGTTTATAGCTAGATATAATCTCAGACCAAGAAAAAAGACAGACGGAGCGTTACGAACAGTCAAGTGAAGCCAAACCACATAGAAACAAAACCTAGCTACATCAAGTTTAGCACACGCTCACGCACACATATACAAACAAAATTGCACAAAACTCTTCAGCACGTGTCGCAATGCTGTCAAGATCATTTATTTCGAGTTTTGTGCGATTTAAGTAATTTGTTTAGCGTGTGCTAAACTTATGGGGCTTAGTTGAAAACCGGTTGGCTTCAATAGACTGTTCGTAACGCTCCGTCTGTATATTTTCTTGGTCTGAGGATATAATACAAGTATTTACGATTCATAGATTGTGAATTTTGAGCATATCTGAAAATATAGATAGAATATTGATTATATAGATCACAATTCTATAAGAACGTATTATATGAATTTAAACTCGCTCAATATTCAGATACACGGCATCAAAAAAACACCGGGCGAGCGTAATATTACACAAATCGTTTCAGACCATTTTCAGCCTCCGTACAGCCATAGCCATGGAACTAGATGTTATTTTAACTAGTCTGGCAAACGAAAGCGTGACCTGGACTTTTTTTTAAGTGGCAACATTATAATCTGTCAAAGTCACGTCAAATTATTTTGTTTACACAATTATTTTGAATTAATAATTGCCGATTGCCGTAATATGGGTAAAACAATAAATAGTAATGTGCGAAAGCTGCTACATACTATGATCAGTAAGTTCAAGCAAAAACAAGAGGACAAAGAAGTTGTTTTCCAAGAGAAGCAACAATGTTTAGATGCGATTTCGGATTTTTTAGGTTAGTATGACTTTGTAATCTTAATCCTTGTCGGCTGATTATTTGTTATAATAATATTCACGAGAATGATGATACGTTTCTTATGTTTACAGATGTAGCTACTGCGCACCTCTCCGCGCATGCTCGTCGGCGCGAGATATAAAACGTCTGCGTGAACTGTCTGTCATTCTTGGCTAGAAATAAATACTAATTGCATTTCTTTAATGTTTTAATCTTGGGCCCTAAACAGATAATCTTGAAAATATTCAAGGAATCCGTAAAAAACAAAAAATTAGTAATACCGTATGTATTTTTTTTGAATTTGCCGCGTTTTCCCAGGTCACGCTTTCGTTTGCCAGACTCTAGTACTTGTCAGTGTGTAAATACTATTGATAGTATTTATAATTAAGAGGCCGCAGTAAGCTCGGCCGAATTTCACCTTCCCATACAAACGTAGTTACGCTCTCATTTTAAAACTACGTGTTGGATTGTGACGAAACTTTGCATATACAATGACATGAGGTATATCTATGTCTGTAATTAGTTTATATGGTTCCAATTTATAAAACAAAGTAAATACAGCAAAAACTACTTTTGTATGAAAAACTTAAATTCGCCCTATCTTTTTTATTATGGTTTAGCTGATGTTGGTTCAGCTGATTTAGGCTGGAGGCTTGTATTGAAACACTTGTTGTTAACTGTAGACTGCTAATACTGGAATGAATTTTATTTACAAATAGGCCTAACTATATACAACAAAAAAGCTTACAACTAGTTACTATATTAATCCGCAAAAAATTAGAGCGGGACGGATACGCGCGAGTGAGACAGAGATAGCCCCCCCGCGCGGGGAAAGTGCGCCTGCCACGGTGCCACGGCGCATGCGCGAGGTCATAGGTCGGGTGAATAAAACTACGCTCTGCGCCGGCGCCAGTCCTTTCGCTCGTCGGCCGCCGTGGAGTGAACATCGTCGTCGATCCCCGTGCTCCGCTCTCCGCGCTCGGTGCTGGAAGACACGAAGAATCCGACGAGGGTGCTTCAGGCTCCGGACATACAAACTGTCCTTCTCAGGGCAACGTAAAACTGCTCTTGTCAGAGCAAATTATGTGTTTCCCTGCTTAACCGCAGAGTACCAGACGATCAATCTGTTTCTTGATAACACGCTGTGTTTATCGCTGTGTTATTTATTTATGTCCCCACAGGGTTCCCCCTCAAGCGAAGCGTACCGGCAGGCGAATGGTGCGGCCTTGGCGGGATGTCCTTGTGGGTCCAGCTTGAATGGTCGTGGTTGTGTCTGGTTCATTTCTTCGTTTCAGGATGTCTTTTCTCTGTTGTTTGTTGTTGTTGTTTGGTTTCGATGTCGGTAAACTCGGTGGTGCGGTCGGTTGCGTCTTTATACTCGTAGTTGCAGCTGTAGGTACAGTCGTTGAACTCGTAGTTGTAGGTATGGTCGTTGAACTCGTAGCTGTAGGTATGTTTGTTGCGATCGAAGTTGTAGGTATATCTTGCTCGGTGTCGGCGATGATAAATGCGGGTTTTAAGCGGTCGATCGAAATGTTCGCCTGGCGAGTAGGTAGCTGCAGAGTGAATATTTTGTCGTTGCGTTTTAGTACTCGGTAGGGTCCGTCGTAAGGTGCTTATTCAGCGCGGTCGTGCGTTGAACGGGTTCTGGCTTCGATAACTTTGGGTCCGCCACCACGCGGCATAGACGACCCAAACCACAGGCACGGCGACACGCCTTCGCTAGCCACGGCGTACCGAGGCAGTTGGAGAGTGAGGGAGAAAGTGAGACCTCTTCTATTCGGTCGCACTTTCTCTAGGAGTGGAATCCGCAGGACGGAAAGAGAAAACAATAATTTCTGGTTCTCAGGGCTTGATGGTGAGGGAGATGGCTAGATGTTTTTGGCTCGAGTTGCAGGTGATGAATGGAATTAATATCGGGAGCCATTTTTTATATATATAGCCAATTCGCTTACCATGAAGTGATCAACTTTTATTTTCCAAAATAGGTAATGCATTACATCATTTTCATTATCGATTTAGTGCTTACGTCTTAACACTAATTATATCTAATTATCTCAAATTGCTGTGTTGCATTTTTATAATACAGAATTACGTGAGGAATGATAAGACATAAGTTATATGTATATAATTCAATTCTATTTCGAGAAATTACTATGTGAATGTCTAATTTAGGAGAAAGTATGAACAATTAAGATCTTAATATTGATACTGAGACTAACAGCGGGCTTACAGACTAGGTTTAACTATGTTAATAGTTATGTATAGTGATGCAGAATTACAATTTAATAAAATCTTTTAGATACAGTTAATTGTTAGTTATTTATTTACGTGTGAACCTGATTACATAAGTAAGTTTTACGAATACTAGTACAAATATGAGTATGAACGAACGGTTTTCGATATGACGAAATGTCTTTCAGACATTTCAACTTAACTAGGGGTAGGCGCAGTGCCTTTGAAACAGAATTACTAAAGAGATTGACGTGAAGCTACTACAAAAACAAGGTTAAATAAATCTACGTTAAAAACAATGTGGGTCAATCTGTGTGAAAAAACTAAATTGCGGTCTGGTTAGGTTTGTGCCGACTTACACAGCAGGCTATGCAAGCCTAAGCACGACCTGATAAGGGTGGTCAACCCAGAGTCACTATTCAGGTATTATATTTGGGTAGGCTATTCAAATATGCGTTCCTCGGGAACGCATATGACCTAAGGCGCACAATGTATTGTTTATAAGGGGATACAGGGTATCTTATTTGTGGCCTGATAATATTCTAAGTCAAATCCGGTGTTATGAATGGCTAGTAAACTATACCTATTCGTTATCTAAAGATGTTGTTATCGGATAGACGATTCGTATGACATAAGTAGACATACGTAGCAGAGAGAGCTATTTCCAGATGGTAACTAGGTATGGGAAAGAAATAGTCAGGATTGACGGGTGTTCCAAACAGTCCCCCCCACGTACGCAAGTACTAACATATGCTAACCAAACTAGTCAATCTATCGAGATAAGTCTAATCAGTCTATCAAGATGAGTCTAGAGGTCGGGCGACGTATGAGTCCAGCAATTGTTCTCACCTCTGTGACGCGTACCTTGCCGTCGGGTCCGGGGTAAACTTTCTCTATGAGCCCGCGGGGCCAAGTTCCTCTCGGCAGGGTACTGTCTACTATTAAGACGACGTCGCCGGGCTTCAAATTCGGTCGATCTGCGGTCCGTTTGCGCGGTAGTAAAACGGGTTTATATTCTATTAGCCATTTTCTCCAAATCTTTCGGCGAGCTGCTGCACTTCCTGCCAGGTGTTTTTTAACGTTTTATTGTCGCTGAAGGATCCGAAAGGTATCATTCCGTTAGACCGTTGAATAAGGAAGTGATTAGGCGTAAGTTGTTCTTCCGTTAGGTTAGCGTTAATGGGTGTCAACGGTCGCGAGTTTACTATATGTTCGGCTTCCAATAAGAGTGTGTGGAGCGTGTCTTCAGATGGTATTTTATCTTTCAAGGTGGAGTATAGAGCGTTCTTGATACATTTCACCATGACCTCCCATGCGCCTCCCATGGACGGTGCCCCTGGGGGAATCTTTTTCCAAATTATACGTTTGTTCGTGAGAAAGTTGCTTAATTCAGCGCTGTCTAGAGCTTCCTTCATCTCACGTTCGGCCCCGATATAATTGGTACCGTTGTCGCTGAAAAGGATGGTGGGGGTACCTCTCCTTGCCATCATGCGTCGGAGGGTTTGTATCATGGAGCTGGCCGAGAGCGAGTTAGCTATTTCTATGTGTACTGCTCGGGTAGTTAGACAGGTGTACAAAGCTCCCCATCGTTTCTCGACGCGGCGTCCAATGGTAACCTTTATAGGTCCGAAAAAATCCGTAGCTGTGGCTGTAAATGCGGGTTGATGGTGCATAAGACGTTCTGGTGGTAAGTCGCCTTGTTGATGTTTTACCGGCTTTGTTTTCTTCACTTTGCACCATTGACATCGCGCGTGGACGTTGCGTAGATGGCTTCTCAGACCGATAATATGATATTTTTGTTGTAACTCGTTAATCACGGTGTGGTGGTTGCCGTGATTAAATTGTTCGTGATAGTGATGTACGATCAATTGTGTTATATGGTTTTTTATGTCTAATATTATCGGTTGTCTCTGGTTGGTAGCATTGTTGATCTTGTACCTTCCGTCGAGTGTGAGTAATCCGTCTGTGGTTATCTTTACTGCTAGTCGGTGTAGCTTAGATGATTTCGAGACATTGTCGTTGTTACGTAGTCGGGTAAATTCTTCGGCGAAGCTTTCCTCTTGACATCGTCGCAATAGCAGGTGTTTGGCTATAAGTAGATGTCGTGATTTTAAATCTTTATTTGCCGTGTTCTCTGTTCGTTTCCGCGTAAATAATTCGACGGCTAACAGTATACGACCTAAACTACGTTGAAGTCGGATGTATCTAGAAAAACGCTTCGGATCGGGTAGGTGTGAGTACGTCTCCTTTGTGCATTCGCTAGCGGTAACCGTGTTAACCAGATTTCGTTCTTCGCCTGTGTTGATTATGGGCTGTATAGTCTCTTTCGGCTTGGGCCATTTGTCTGGGGTCTCCAAGATAAACTGAGGTCCCGAAAACCATCGATGGTTTATGTCGAAATCGGTTTTTATTCCGCGCGTCGCGAGATCGGCTACGTTATCGCTCGTAGGTACCCAATGCCAGTCTGACGGTCTAGTGTAGGTCTCTAGTTCGGCTAACCTATGAGCTACGAATGGTTTAAACGTTCTAGGGTCCGCGTGAATCCAGGCGAGCACTGTTCGAGAGTCGGTCCAGTAGTGAGTTTGACTGATCTTATAGTCGGTTTCGCGTTTTACCGAGTCTGCTAATCTACAACCGAGTATCGTGGCTTGAAGTTCTAGGCGGGGAATAGAGATACACTTTAGAGGTGTTACTCTAGCTTTGCTGCTGACTAAATGTGATGATCCATTGCCCTTGGAATCGATCGTTACTAAATACACGGCCGCGGCATACGCCTTCTCGCTTGCGTCGGTAAATACATGTAACTGAATCGGTCCCTCGGATCTAGGTATGTATCTAGGTACGGCTAGGTTTTGTAACAAGTCTAAACTGTCTATCCACTCGCGCCATGCCTTGTTTAGGTTGTCGGGTATCGCCTCGTCCCAGTCGCAGGATGCCCTCCATAAGTCCTGTATGAGCATTTTACCTAGGATTGTTACGGGCGTGGCTAGACCGGTTGGATCGAAAACACTAAATACAGCGCTGGTGACTTGTCGTTTGGTTGGTATCTTTAACCCTTTTACTACGTCTGAGGGTGTGTTTTGCAGGTTCAGGTTAAAACCTAAGCTGTCCGTGCGATGATTCCATAAGAGTCCTAGAGTTCGTTCTTGGTCCGATTTACCTAAGGTAGTAGTAAGCTCCGTGGATACGTCTTTTAAGTTATTCAAAGCTGTGGGTTCGTTGGACGCCCATCCGCATAGTGTAAACGAAGCTTTTTTAAACACTTTGTCCATGTCGCTAATCGTTTTTTGTGCTTGCTCTATTGTGTTAAAAGCGCCCAAAAAGTCGTCTACGTAGAAGTTCCTTTCCGCGAGTTTAGCTATTTCGGGGTAAGTATCGCGATAATCGTTTGCGTTTTTATTCTTAACATATATGGCTGTTGCCGGACTTGCTGCACTACCGAATATCAACGAAGTCATTCTGTACGTTTGGGGAGGTGAGTCTCTACTATCCCCGCGCCATAAAAATCGTAGACTATCGCGGTCCTTCTCAATCATTTTTATTTGTAGGAACATTTGTTTAATGTCTGATATTACTCCTATTTTGCCCTCGCGGAACCTTATAAGAACTCCGAACAACGATTGGATCAGGTCGGGGCCCGACAGAATAGCGTCGTTTAACGCTTTGCCGCTCGTACGACACGCCGCATCGTGAACTAGTCTCATTTTACCCTTTTTTTTGTGGAATACCGGAAAATGCGGTAAGTAAAATACTCGCGACGAGTCGGGGTTCGTTTCTACCTTTTCTGCGAAGCCCTGGTCCAACAAGTTGTTCATTTGTCTATTGTATTCGCTCTTAAGTGCAGAATCGCTATCTAATCTTTTTTCCAACGAGTATAGCCGTTTTAACGCGTGATTTCTATTTTCAGGTAACGTCTCGCCGTCAGTTTTCCATAACAATCCTGCCTCAAATCTGTTTTGTCCGGGTAATCGTTTGCACGTCTTTTCTAGTATCTGCATAGCTCTGTCCTCGGGGTCATTCGCTCGTTTACGCGGTTCGATGCCTAATGATTCTATACTGAAGTGTTCGCGTATCAAAGCTAGAGCTGGGTCTTGACTGTCGTATATAGGTTTAATGTGGTTAACTGAGCCGTTTAATCTGCGAGGTCTTTCGTTTATACCGTGTAAAACCCATCCTAATTGAGTCAGAGACGCGCAGGGTTGTTGCTTACCGCCCTCGCATACCTGCCTGGATACTATCAGATGCCACGAGTCCTGTCCTATTAGTACGGTGGGTTGTGCCGATTCGTAGCACAATTCGTCTTGTAAGTGTCTTAAGTGATCGCACTTGCTCACGACGGTCCTTTCTACGCTTTGTGATGCTAAATTTAATCTATCGACCGTGTGCGCCGTGAGATCGTGAAATTCACTGCTGGACGTACCGCGAATGCTAAGTTTGACACGAGAGGAGTCGTGGTCGACGACCTCGTGCCCTCCTACTCCTTCGAAAGAGAGAGTTTCTCGCTTACCGGGGTTTGTTACTTCGTTAGCCACGTCTTTTTGAATCAATGAAAGCGTCGCGCCTTCATCCATCAATGCGTACGTAGATACCGAACCTTTAGGACCGCTTAATTCTACCGGAATTATCTTTAAATACGCTTGTGATTGGTTGGTGTGATTTACTGAGCTAACGTGTTCCCTAACCGCGATAGTGTTCTCTTTCGGATTTAAGTTACTTCTGCCGTGGAGTGCGTTGTGGTGAGCTGCTTCACAGCCACCCTTGCCGCAGGCTTTGTAGCGACACCTACTCGAATTAGATCGATGCGTATCGCCTAGACATTTGAAACATAACTTAAATCGTTTCACCGTTTCCCATCGGTCGGTGATGTTTTGTTTAAGAAAATCGGCGAAATTAACTATCGAATGACTGCCGGAGCATATTATGCATTTATTTTGCCGATTGTCATCGTTTTTCCTAACAAAATTACTACTCTTTTCCGGTTGTGGTTTAGGTTTCCTATCACTACCGCCCTTGGTGCGCTTATCGCGAGTCGCGCGCCTATTCGCTGTCGCGATGTAGTGTCGTTCCGATTCAGACTCGCTTTCGGTTTCGTAACTTACGTTCCTATGTCTACGTGACTCGGATGCGCGGAGGTCGCGGCTTGATACGGAGTTATCGTCGTAGAAGTCGCTTTGATCCCCTGCGTCCTGGGACGACGTAGAGCTTTCTCTTGTCTTAAAATTGCGTTTAGTGTTAATATTATTAACCTGGCGAGATCGCCCGTGCGATTTCTGTTTTGCCTGCTCGTACGCGAACATAGAGTTGAAATTAACGCTTAATTCTTTTAAAAACCGGGACAGAGCGAGTAGTTCTGGTACGTTTTCGTGACCAGATTTATACCTATACCATTCGAATTTGACGATGTTATTTAATTTTTCTACTATACGACTGACCAATTCGGGTGCGTATAAGTACTGCGGTTTGTTCAGCGCAGTTATGGACGAGACTACGTTACACACGCGGTTGCTAAATTCCGTAATATTGCGGCCGTCTTCGCTCATACGCGGCATTTTTTTTACGTTTTGAATTTCCGCTAATATTGTGAGCGACGTCCGCTCTCTGCGGCGTCGGCTGGGCGAGTGAGCGCGCGCGCTACCGGCCGCGGCAATGCTCGCCCCTCACAGTCACCTAAGAATGCCCTAGTGCCGAGACACAAGTCGGCGACGGACGAGCTCCGCCCCTATGTGCTCGGACAGTGCGTCGACCACGCTCCGTGACACAAGTCGGCGACGGACGAGCTCCGCCCCTATGTGTACGGACAGCGCGTACTACCACTCGGCGCCCGAATGGTGTGTTTGGGCTTCGCCCGTGTCCTCAGACACTTTGGGTAATCGATGTTACCAAAATAAAAGAAGAAATAACGAGAAATAGACTTTTTATTTACTTTTCCCTAACTGCCCTAAGTGACTTGATTTCAAGTCCCTAACTTCCTATTACTTTGTAGTTTTTCTTCTTCTTGTTGTGACTTCCAGGAGGCTCCGTTTGACACTGATTTGCTCTTTTTTTTTTTTTTTTTTTTTTGAACCTGACTGTTGCTATAATAGGACGGACCCAATATAGCGGTCGAACTGCGTGGTTGGAGGGTGGCCTGGGGAAAATCCAGGGGAAGCCTCCGGCACGACCACGCGGGGAAGTTTGTACACTGGAATACTCTAAGAGTTTGCGCTCCAGTGAGATTGGTTGAACGGTATCAACCGAATCTGGGGTGTGAGTGGTATCGAACTACTGGGAGTTTTATCGCTGGTTCGCTAAAACCTAGCCTAGCTGAGAAGAGTCCAGCAAGAAACTCAGCTAGGCCCGACTTGCGTCGGACTGACTCTACCCGGTATGCGGCGGTACCGGGACGAAAGCGGACTGTATGTGTCTGTGTTGTCTCGCGGTGGACGTCCCCGCCGGCGGGAACGCTGAAGTGTACGCGATGTGTTGGACGCCGAAAGCGCAGCGTTCCATCTTTCGATGGACGCTGTGATTTCGTCGTCCGGGTCCGTGAGTGTGTGCCTAGGACGCCGGACCGTGCGGCCCCTAATCAGTGAGCGCCGAGTAACGACAGAGGGGGGAGGGATGGGGACGTAGTCAGCAGCCTTCCTAAATAACGGATTCCTATGGTGGGGAGCGTTATCAAAATAACGTCTGGCAGCCTGCTTAAAGAAACCATACATGGTGCTAATCTCCATGTCGTGGTGCAGGCTGAGGTTCGATTGGTACCACGGGGCACCAGTCGCCCTTCGGAGAAAACGATTCTGAATGACCTGAAGCGGCTTGAGCGATGACATAGGCACGTGAGCGAATGCTACACTTGCATATGTCATGATTGGACGAACACAAGTCTTGTAGAGTGTCAGCTTATTCCTAAGTGACATTTTACTAAACTTGTTGATCATCGGCCCTAGCCTTCCTAGCACGAACAACGCGCGGTTGCGTACCCTACGGATGTGGCTACGGAAAGTCAGTCTCCTGTCGAGGGTCACTCCAAGATATTTGGCCTCGTTGACCCAGGGGATGGGTCGGTCAAACATCTGGATCGGAGCCACCCGCCTTTCTGTACTAATGCAGTCCGACGGATGAAAGACTATTGCAGTGCTTTTCTCCGGGTTGACTTCGATACGCCAAAGATTAAACCAACGACCTAGGTCGGAGATTGCCTCTTGGAGGTATCGCCGGATAGTAGCGTACTTACAATGAGTCGTAAAGAGCGCGGTGTCATCCGCAAACAACCCCAGTTGCACCTTAGGGTGCCTGGGAATGTCGTTTGTGAATAACGAGTAGAGAGTGGGAGAGAGCACGGAGCCTTGCGGGACTCCGGCCCGGATGGGGTGTGGGTCCGAATACGTTCCCTCCAGTCGGTATCGAAAGCTTCGGTCACTGAGAAAATCTCGTATTGTGAGTACGAGTCTGTCCGGCATTCCGAGCTGGTATAACTTGTATACAAGCCCGTTATGCCAGACCTTGTCGAAGGCTTTCGCTACGTCGAGAAAGATCGCACCGGTCTTGAGCCCCTGGAATCGAGAGAAACCATCCAACACGTGCTCCGTGACGCGGTGCACCTGTTGGACGCATGAGTGTCCGGATCTAAAACCGAACTGCTCATCGATGAGGAGGTTATTCTCAGCCGTAAATCTGAGAATTCTCGTGAGAAGGATCCGCTCATATAGCTTTCCAAGGGAGCTAAGTAAGCTGATCGGCCTATAAGAGGCAGGCGAGGTCCGGGGTTTGCCGGGCTTCGCTATCCCTATGACCGTTGCACATTTCCACGCGGCTGGAAAGTGAGCATTGGTCAGTGCGGCATTGAAGATGCCGACCAAAAGGAGGAGGAGGGTTTCGGGGAGAAGTTTCAGGATGCGATTGGATAGACCATCCGCACCCGGAGCCTTCCTAATACGGAGACGCCTGACAAGGTCACTGACTTCCTTAACCGACACCGGTAAAATGGGTGAAGTTACGGGGAGACGCGATCTCCTGTCCACCTCGGAATCGACCCTACTAATGTGGGCTTCGTCGGTGTTGAGGAGGTTGGGCGAACATTGGGACTCTAAACTACTCGCAAGGCATTCGGCTTTCTCACTGTCCTCGAACGCGGGGGTTGAGTGATCCGGTCGATCCAAGGGAGGGATGGTCCAACAGGCATCGGATTTGAGAGATCTCGCTAGTTTCCAGTAAGCCAGGTGACTAGGCGTTATCTCCGCCATCAGATCCCTGAACGAGTTCTCCCGAAATTCGGCAATTCTCTGTTTGGACTCGTTAGACAAGTCCCTCAGGATTTGCCGATTTTCGGCAGAAGGGTGATTTGAATAGGTACGTATGGCGCGATTTTTCCTTGTCACCAACTCTCTCAGTTCCGTAGGTAGAGGTCGGTTTTGGATGTCCTCCGCCGACACCTCCCTTGAGGCTTCGCTTCGAACAGCGTTGAGGTAGTTGGTGAAAGAATCGATCGCTTGGTCTGTCTGTTCGGTTGTAGTTATATTGTCTGGGATATCTCTAAGCAGGGGGGAGTCCGTCTGTAGGAGACCTGATTGTACCTTGTCCCAGTCCACGAGTGTCCTGGTTCGAGGAGTACTATTGGGGTGAGGGCCTAGTCTCAAGAGGACTGGCCTATGATCCGAGTCTAGTTCGTGTAGCACTTCTATAGAACGCAGAGTTAACGCTACGTTCTTTAGTAGAGCTATGTCGAGTATGTCAGGTCGGTGGTCTACGTTATGAGGGAAGTGAGTCGGCTCTAAGGGAGCGAGGAGATCGAAAGGGAGGCTATCGATCAAAAGGTGATGAAGCCGATTGCCGTTGGGATTGGATGCTACGCATCCCCAGCTGATATGCTTACTATTTAGGTCCCCGGCCACGATGACCGAAGGACCTAGGGAGGCTAAAGAGTTGAGGTCAGTCAGAAGTAAGTCTCGTTGAGGTGAAAGGTAGGTTGACGCAATCGATATCGGGGGGTGCCCCTCCATCGAGATGCGACAGACCGACACTTCCATATTAGTCAGGGGCGGTGGATTGAGACTTATGCAATGTAAGTTACGTTTGAAGAAAATGAGCGTGCCCCCGAATGGCCTACCATCTTGCCTATCATCTCTAATCTGAACGTATCCAGGGACGCGAAAGGCTCTAATGCCGGGACGATAAAAGGTCTCTTGGACCAGAAGTAAATCTACTGAGTGATCGCGAAGGAAGTTCATCACCTGGTCCTTCATACCCCTTAGACCATTGGCATTATAAATGCCAATGGTAATCGAAGCAGGTTTAAGCTTCTGGGATGTACTATCCATACTAATAGGCACCGTTAACCTGGCTGCCGCTTGGTGCGGCGAGATAGCGAGTAGCTGATGCGAATATGTGGGTAGACAGGCCGCTCGCCACCTCCGGTGGGAGTACCTGTACTAACTGCATAAACGCATAGAGTGGGTCCATAGCGGGCCGGCCCGCTTGACTGGCGGCGGGTCCCCATACAGAGGGGCCCGCCTGGGATTGGGGTGCAGAAGGCACCGGGCGGGGACCTACGGCCGCTGAAGGCGGCGGGTTCCTAGGGGCTCCTAACCCTACGGCCGGAAGGGCGGGGAAGTTTTGCGGAGTGCTATGGGGAGCACCCCGGCCCGCGCTTTGCTTGCGCCCAGAGGGAGGCGAGGACTTCGACTTTGCCCCGGTGTCGCGACTCTTTGGGCGGCAAGGGCATCCCCCATAATTGGCAGTATGCCCATGGGGGAGCTTGCGACCCAAACAGTTGCAGCACGGTATGCCGTTCGGGTCCTTGCAGCCTTTTGGGCGCTCGCAATCGCGAGTCGCGTGATCCCCAGCGCACTTGACGCAACGGGGGGGAGAGTGGCAGCCACGGGCGCCGTGGCCAAACCGCTGGCAGTTGTGGCACTGTGAGAGGTGGGTCCTCTTTTTGGGAGTCTCCACTCTCACCGCCATTTTAAGGACCTCCTTAAGGGAGTGGACGGCTTTGCGCTGGTTCGGGTCGGTGACTATTAGTACGATATCGTACTTCCCTACTTGCTTATTGTAGAGGCGATGAACCTCCCTGACGGCGATCCCCTTGCGTTTGAGGTCCGCGGCTACCTCGTCCTCCGGGATATCCTTGTGGATTCCCCGGAGGACGGCCCTGTAGCCTTTCTCCTCGACGGTCAGCCTCCGGTTGTAGGCCATCGACAGCTCGTCGAAGAGACGGGTCAGAGCACGGTAGTCCTCGGGTCCCTGGACCGTAATGCGCATCCCTTCCAAGGGCGGTTTCAAAATCTCCGAACCGACCACCCGGATGCCACGCTGACTGGCTATGGCCATGGCAGTGTGGTATCTATGTGTGTCGATCAGGACACATGAATCCGGCTTGTCCGGGTTGCCTACCGGAGTTGGCTTGCTGGGGGCCGAAGACCCGCCGTCCGCTGCCAGAATGGCACTACTGGCCTGAGGGGCCTGCGCAGAGGGCGCCTGGACGGCGGGAGTCCGAAGGGCTTTCTTCGCCGGCGAATCGGCCCTAGGAGACTTCGGCAGCGCACGTTTGCCCTTGCGGCTGCTGCCTACTGTTGTCCAGACTGTCGTGTCCATGGTCATTTCCTCGTTCGAGTAGAGGAGGTCGCGAGTCTGTTCGTCGGTCAGTCTGGTCGTGGAGAGACACCGAAGGAGGGGGTGGGGGGGAGAGCTGGAGCGTGGGACAGTGCGTTCCTCTCGCATGGAGGGTCGCCTCTGGAGGGAGCGAGAACGCGATTGTCTCACGCTTAAATCCGCTTCGGGGGGGGGGCCTGAAGGGCCGGAGGGCTGGCTGGGGCAGACGCGGCTGCCTTGGCGAGTTTACTTTTGCCCTTACTGGGCGTTTTGGCCTTAGGGGCCTGGGTAGGGGGCGAAGGGGTCGCTGCTGCCGCCGACGGCGGTGGCGGCGGCGGTCCCATGGTGGCCTTAGGGGCTTGGGCGGCCAGAGTGGCCGTCGGAGTGGCCGGACGGGCCTGGAGTTGCAAGTCGAGACTTGTCGGGGGGGGAGGTTGTATGGGAGCCGCCTGGGCAGAGTCAAAGACCTCGCCGCTGAGAGCCAGCTTGAGCTGTCGGTTCTCAGCAGCGAGGCGATCGATTTCGGCCTCCATAGCCCGCATGACTTCCTCCATCCTCGTGATCCTTTCTTGCAGCTCCATCCTACTTGGTTGGTCGGTCGCCGCTGATTTGCTCCGGGCCGTACCTGCTATTTATACCTGCTAGTGGGTGAGCAAGACGTGCTGAATGAGACAATAGAGGTTACGCCCACTTTGACTTGACTAATTTACATTGCAAGATGTTATTGGGATGTTATACATTTAAATGGGTGGAAGACTAAGCTGATTTACAAAGTTCTAATATGGATTGAGATCTTATAAGTACAGTAGGGTTCGTAAATATTTTCTTATCTGAATAATCGTACATGGAAATCGGGCAAACCGTAATTCGGTCCCTTTCTTAACACTTATTCATTATTTGCGCTGAACCTACTGAGTTTACTTATTTGTAAGTTTAAACATTTAATAGAACTTTTAATAAGCTTTCTAACAATATATAAATCATTCTAATACGATGAGCCGTTGTAAAGTTATAAACGTAAACATATTAATTACAAAGTGAAAATGCGCCGTACTAAATTCTAATTCAGGCTCGGTGGCCGCGGCTCTCGTTACGGTCATGTTGGCGCGATACACCCCTCCCCTCCATGGCGGCCAGTCCGCGCTGCGCTCGCGCATAGGCAACATCTCTCTCTTTCTAATACAATTTGTATTGGGATTTTACTTTAATGTTTACAATATCAAATGAATGCTATGAGAGGGTGTTTTATATAAATAATTACTATGGGGAATCTAACTACTGGGCTCTTTATTTACTCTAAACAATCTAAGTCTTTATAAATAATCACATATTTATCTTACGTATAATCTTCGTATGACGCGATGCGTAGCTCTGCCGTCGCGTGTTGATGTTGTCGTCCATAATTCTCCCCCTTTAGTGTGAGGCGAAGCCTCGCACTATTGGTTGCAACGGTGTTATCACTTAGGCACTTTCACTGATTAACTTTTCTTTCACTGATTCTAACACTTATTATTTTGACGCTACGTTAAAGTTCCCATTCTCCGGGTTTAAATTTCTTCGATGATTGTTCGACGACTTCTAATGAGTTTGCTTCAGGTGGCTGCTTGACTGGTATGGTAATCTTCAGTTTTAGTTGATCCCGTTTTCTTTCTTTGGCCTTCCTGCAGGCTGCTTCAACTAGTTCCCTTGATGGTTGAGCTATGTATATTTTCCTCTCTGCTTTATTCCGCGCCTTCGGCGCCTCGTTTTCCTTATCCCGGTGGTCGCTGCGTCTGCGGCGCCACTCTGCCCACGCTATCCTCTTCTCGCTGGGCTTCAATGTTGGGAGATCGGCCGCGGCATTGGCGTCTCCCGGCTGCTCTACGGATGTGTGGAAACAGTCCACTGTTGATGCTGATGTCGCGACGGAGTTGATGCCCTCCATGGGCTTCCGCGAAGTCGGGCTCGCGCACGCTGCCGCTGCGTGTGCCCCGTAGTGCGGTACCGTTGCCTCGAACGGTGTGCGTGTGTGTACACGTAGATTGATCGGACCCCCCAAATCCGATGATAGACGACCGGCGGCCTGTCTATTAATAACCGAACCCTTACCCGGGTTTTTGTACTCCTTGGTACGTAAAGCTTCCCTGAGCTTGCTTAATTTATTGCGCCAGTCCTCCTTCTGGACGGCTATCTTCTTTTCGGCGTCTTCCAATTGACGCGCCATTTCCTCCAACTCCTTCTTCATTTTCTCCGCCGCGACTGGGTCCAGGTCCCTCGTGAGTGCCCGCTCAGATGGCGAGGCTCGGTCGTGAGCCTCGTGGAATGTGAGGGACCTGACGCCTGATGTGCCCGATGTGCTGCTCCTGCGGTGCCCGCGGCCCGCGTAGCCGAGTCGATTGCCGTGCGCACCCGTCGCGCCGGCCCGAGCTCGACCTCGATTCATCGTCCTGGACGAGGGGAACGGCCCGCTATCGCCCCAGGCGTGATCGGTGACTCGTAGATTGATCCGGTCGAAGGACCCGATCGACTAAACTCCCACTTGCTCGATGCGGCAGCCGGCGTTGATGAAACTGGATTACTGGAACTGATGCTTGCTTGCTGATTTTCTTGCTGGTACTAGTTGCTTGTAGAGATGTTACTTCCAGGAGTGACGAGCGGACACTGATTTGCTCCGGGCCGTACCTGCTATTTATACCTGCTAGTGGGTGAGCAAGACGTGCTGAATGAGACAATAGAGGTTACGCCCACTTTGACTTGACTAATTTACATTGCAAGATGTTATTGGGATGTTATACATTTAAATGGGTGGAAGACTAAGCTGATTTACAAAGTTCTAATATGGATTGAGACCTTATAAGTACAGTAGGGTTCGTAAATATTTTCTTATCTGAATAATCGTACATGGAAATCGGGCAAACCGTAATTCGGTCCCTTTCTTAACACTTATTCATTATTTGCGCTGAACCTACTGAGTTTACTTATTTGTAAGTTTAAACATTTAATAGAACTTTTAATAAGCTTTCTAACAATATATAAATCATTCTAATACGATGAGCCGTTGTAAAGTTATAAACGTAAACATATT
The DNA here is from genome assembly GCA_945867215.1 of Epinotia demarniana. Lineage (NCBI taxonomy): Eukaryota > Metazoa > Arthropoda > Insecta > Lepidoptera > Tortricidae > Epinotia > Epinotia demarniana. The sequence goes on from OX244263.1 coordinate 12,778,027, forward strand.
AATTACAAAGTGAAAATGCGCCGTACTAAATTCTAATTCAGGCTCGGTGGCCGCGGCTCTCGTTACGGTCATGTTGGCGCGATACACCCCTCCCCTCCATGGCGGCCAGTCCGCGCTGCGCTCGCGCATAGGCAACATCTCCTCTCTCTTTCTAATACAATTTGTATTGGGATTTTACTTTAATGTTTACAATATCAAATGAATGCTATGAGAGGGTGTTTTATATAAATAATTACTATGGGGAATCTAACTACTGGGCTCTTTATTTACTCTAAACAATCTAAGTCTTTATAAATAATCACATATTTATCTTACGTATAATCTTCGTATGACGCGATGCGTAGCTCTGCCGTCGCGTGTTGATGTTGTCGTCCATAAATATTATTACGTCTGGCTTCCCGTAGGATCTATCTAACGCATCTATTACTTCGTACGGGTTGCTACACGTGTGTAAGATAGCTCTTATCGAGTCGCGTGCTTGGCCCTTCACGGCCTTACGAAGGCGACCCATATTTGCTATGTCCGAGAAAGCGTTCTCGGTGTCTAAGTATACTTTTTTAAAAGATATCCAATCCGAGGGATTGCCGTCAAAGAAAGGTAAGTCTCCTATGTACTTATTTGACGTTTGCGTCGGTTGGGGCGAAGAGTGACTGTCAGTCCTATTCATACTGATAGCTTGCACTATAGCGTCGCGCAGAGCGCTTATTTCGCTCGTCGAAGTGTTCGATTCGCGATTCCTATCGGTCGTATGGGGCTCTCTCCGCGGTGAGATATTACGAGCGGGCTTTTCCCTTTCGGGTAAGGCGTTAGGCGCATTGGGTTGACTATTAAAAGTGGGTGACGGCGTATGCCTAGCCGAACGATGGCTCTCCGCTAGCACTAACTCGTACCTAGCGGCGGCGTACGACGCTGCGGCCCTAGCCTGATCCAACTGTGACGCACGGAAATCTGCCTCCGCGCGCAACCTAACTAACCTCTCATCTTCGGCCCTAGAGTGCTCCTCCATATTAATACCTAACCCGGATGAAATTCGATCGTGCCCTTCCTCAACTGGACCGACTCTGGAAACACTACGCGGAAAAAATTCGTCAAATGCGGCGCCCGCGTTGTTTGCGCCTACGGCTTTGTCGCGTGAGGTGCTCGTACCTCCTAAATTCGCGTCGGCGGCTTGGCTGCGTGGGGCGGCCGGGCCCCCTAAATTCGCATCGGTATCTTTGTCGCGTGAGGCGTCCGAACCTCCTAAATTCGCGTCGGCTGCTTGGCTGCGTGGGGCGGCCGGACCCCCTAAATTCGCATCTACTTGTTCGGCCGCGAACGTATTATGCCTAGGAACGCCTACTGGATACGCACCTAATCCGTTCGCGCCTACGGCTTGCACGCGTGAGGGCGCCGTGCCTCCTAAACTCGCGTTAACTGCTTCGATCGCGCCTATCTTTTGACCGTTGACTAATGAAACGGGAATCCCGCGCGCGTCTGCACCCGTGTTGCCTAACTTGTTATCTAACGGAAAACTATGGTCCGTATCGCTTGAACACGCCGGTGTGTTCAACGATGCCGTGTTGGTCGTCTGCTCCGCGGTGTTGGTTCCATGGCTCCAGGTATTCGTTTCTTGCGATGTAGTGGTGCCGTACGACGACGTGTCGCCGGTACCTCCGGATCCTTCGCCGCTGGTGCTCTGCTCCTCTTCTGAGTCCATCTTCTTTTGCTTGCCCGACCTCGTGACTGGCCCTACCCCCTTTCCTGACATCCTACCTACCTAACACTAACGGCCCTAGCTGCTCGCTCGGCGTACTACCGTAGTGATGCCGATTGAGAATAGGAATGTAGGGAAATTGGATGGGTAAAGGTACCGTCTGGCAGAGGAATACTATGCGCTGTTAATGCTCTATGACGTGGGGGATAGTCACGCCCTTCAGCTTGCCAACCTGTGGCTTAACAACACATAGCAACATACCAGCCACGGCCGAGTACTTATAAACGCTCTGAAAAGTGCGCTGCGATACCGACTCGATATACCGCACTAAGACGTGTTTACGCTCTGGTTGACACCGTTAGGCCAGAGCCACGCCACCTGCCAGTATGCATCGAAGATCGACAAAATTCGGCACTTAACAGGATTTAAAATTACTCACACGACGGCTTGTTTCTTCGACTTCGAAGTTTTCGCAGCACTAAGTCCCGTTCGGGATTTTTCTTTCTTGAGGTTTCTTTGGCCTTTGGAAGGCTTTTCTTTTTTGAGAATTCTTGCTTCCTTATCCCTGTTGAGGGCTCTTCTTTCTTGAGGCTTCTTTGGCCTTTGGAAGGCTTTTCTTTTTTGAGAATTCTTGCTTCCTTATCCCTGTTGAGGGCTCTTCTTACTTGAGGCTTGAATTTTCTTATCGCTGGAAACTTCGATGACGGTGACAGTGATTTATTGTGATAGGCACTGTTTTTTCTTTATTCTTTTTTCTTGTTTCGTGTGAGGTTATAACGAGGATTTTCTTTTTTCGAGCTTGGACTTGCTTGAGGATATAGTTTGACGACACTGTTTTCTTTCTTGAATTTTTCTTAATTTTTTCAGCCTTGATATTGTTGTTTCTTCCCTAACAGCTTCATAAAAGGACGCACTACGTATGAACACTCGTTGCGGCTGCTTCACGACGTTTCCGGAAAGTCAATCTTGCTGCGGTGCCCGTGGATTGAAGAAGCACGACGACAATCGGATTACGATACTTCTTAAAAAGTCAATCTTCTCAGTACGGTGCACGGCGATTGAGAAACTCGATGAATTCGCACGAAATATTCTTGCTTGAGCTGCTTTCTGCTTCAGTGATTCGGCCTCCGAAGGACCATTATTCAGCGCGGTCGTGCGTTGAACGGGTTCTGGCTTCGATAACTTTGGGTCCGCCACCACGCGGCATAGACGACCCAAACCACAGGCACGGCGACACGCCTTCGCTAGCCACGGCGTACCGAGGCAGTTGGAGAGTGAGGGAGAAAGTGAGACCTCTTCTATTCGGTCGCACTTTCTCTAGGAGTGGAATCCGCAGGACGGAAAGAGAAAACAATATTTTCTGGTTCTCAGGGCTTGATGGTGAGGGAGATGGCTAGATGTTTTTGGCTCGAGTTGCAGGTGATGAATGGAATTAATATCGGGAGCCATTTTTTATATATATAGCTATGGACGACAACATCAACACGCGACGGCAGAGCTACGCATCGCGTCATACGGAAATTATACGTAAGATAAATATGTGATTATTTATAAAGACTTAGATTGTTTAGAGTAAATAAAGAACCCAGTAGTTAGAATCCCCATAGTAATTATTTATATAAAACACCCTCTCATAGCATTCATTTGATATTGTAAACATTAAAGTAAAATCCCAGTACAAATTGTATTAGAAAGAGAGAGGAGATGTTGCCTATGCGCGAGCGCAGCGCAGACTGGCCGCCATGGAGGGGAGGGGTGTATCGCGCCAACATGACCGTAACGAGAGCCGCGGCCACCGAGCCTGAATTAGAATTTAGTACGGCGCATTTTCACTTTACAATTAATATGTTTACGTTTATACCTTTACAACGGCTCATCGTATCAGAATGATTTATATATTGTTAGAAAGCTTATTAAAAGTTTTATTAAATGTTTAAACTTACAAATAAGTAAACTCAGTAGGTTCAGCGCAAATGATGAATAAGTGTTAAGAAAGGGACCGAATTACGGTTTGCCCGATTTCCATGTACGATTATTCAGATAAGAAAATATTTACGAACCCTACTGTACTTATAAGATCTCAAGCCATATTAGAACTTTGTAAATCAGCTTAGTCTTCCACCCATTAATATGTATAACATCCCAATAACATCTTGCAATGTAAATTAGTTAAGTCAAAGTGGGCTTAACCTTTATTGTCTCACTCAGCACGTCTTGCTCACCCACTAGCAGGTATAAATAGCAGGTACGGCCCGGAGCAAATCAGTGGTCCTTAAAATGGCGGTGAGAGTGGAGACTCCCAAAAAGAGGACCCACCTCTCACAGTGCCACAACTGCCAGCGGTTTGGCCACGGCGCCCGTGGCTGCCACTCTCCCCCCCGTTGCGTCAAGTGCGCTGGGGATCACGCGACTCGCGATTGCGAGCGCCCAAAAGGCTGCAAGGACCCGAACGGCATACGGTGCTGCAACTGTTTGGGTCGCAAGCTCCCCCATGGGCATACTGCCAATTATGGGGGATGCCCTTGCCGCCCAAAGAGTCGCGACACCAGGGCAAAGTCGAAGTCCTCGCCTCCCTCTGGGCGCAAGCAAAGCGCGGGCCGGGGTGCTCCCCATAGCACTCCGCAAAACTTCCCCGCCCTTCCGGCCGTAGGGTTAGGAGCCCCTAGGAACCCGCCGCCTTCAGCGGCCGTAGGTCCCCGCCCGGTGCCTTCTGCACCCCAATCCCAGGCGGGCCCCTCTGTATGGGGACCCGCCGCCAGTCAAGCGGGCCGGCCCGCTATGGACCCACTCTATGCGTTTATGCAGTTAGTACAGGTACTCCCACCGGAGGTGGCGAGCGGCCTGTCTACCCACATATTCGCATCAGCTACTCGCTATCTCGCCGCACCAAGCGGCAGCCAGGTTAACGGTGCCTATTAGTATGGATAGTACATCCCAGAAGCTTAAACCTGCTTCGATTACCATTGGCATTTATAATGCCAATGGTCTAAGGGGTATGAAGGACCAGGTGATGAACTTCCTTCGCGATCACTCAGTAGATTTACTTCTGGTCCAAGAGACCTTTTATCGTCCCGGCATTAGAGCCTTTCGCGTCCCTGGATACGTTCAGATTAGAGATGATAGGCAAGATGGTAGGCCATTCGGGGGCACGCTCATTTTCTACAAACGTAACTTACATTGCATAAGTCTCAATCCACCGCCCCTGACTAATATGGAAGTGTCGGTCTGTCGCATCTCGATGGAGGGGCACCCCCCGATATCGATTGCGTCAACCTACCTTTCACCTCAACGAGACTTACTTCTGACTGACCTCAACTCTTTAGCCTCCCTAGGTCCTTCGGTCATCGTGGCCGGGGACCTAAATAGTAAGCATATCAGCTGGGGATGCGTAGCATCCAATCCCAACGGCAATCGGCTTCATCACCTTTTGATCGATAGCCTCCCTTTCGATCTCCTCACTCCCTTAGAGCCGACTCACTTCCCTCATAACGTAGACCACCGACCTGACATACTCGACATAGCACTACTAAAGAACGTAGCGTTAACTCTGCGTTCTATAGAAGTGCTACACGAACTAGACTCGGATCATAGGCCAGTCCTCTTGAGACTAGGCCCTCACCCCAATAGTACTCCTCGAACCAGGACACTCGTGGACTGGGACAAGGTACAATCAGGTCTCCTACAGACGGACTCCCCCCTGCTTAGAGATATCCCAGACAATATAACTACAACCGAACAGACAGACCAAGCGATCGATTCTTTCACCAACTACCTCAACGCTGTTCGAAGCGAAGCCTCAAGGGAGGTGTCGGCGGAGGACATCCAAAACCGACCTCTACCTACGGAACTGAGAGAGTTGGTGACAAGGAAAAATCGCGCCATACGTACCTATTCAAATCACCCTTCTGCCGAAAATCGGCAAATCCTGAGGGACTTGTCTAACGAGTCCAAACAGAGAATTGCCGAATTTCGGGAGAACTCGTTCAGGGATCTGATGGGGGAGATAACGCCTAGTCACCTGGCTTACTGGAAACTAGCGAGATCTCTCAAATCCGATGCCTGTTGGACCATCCCTCCCTTGGATCGACCGGATCACTCAACCCCCGCGTTCGAGGACAGTGAGAAAGCCGAATGCCTTGCGAGTAGTTTAGAGTTCCAATGTTCGCCCAACCTCCTCAACACCGACGAAGCCCACATTAGTAGGGTCGATTCCGAGGTGGACAGGAGATCGCGTCTCCCCGTAACTTCACCCATTTTACCGGTGTCGGTTAAGGAAGTCAGTGACCTTGTCAGGCGTCTTCGTATTAGGAAGACTCCGGGTGCGGATGGTCTATCCAATCGCATCCTGAAACTTCTCCCCGAAACCCTCCTCCTCCTTTTGGTCGGCATCTTCAATGCCGCACTGACCAATGCTCACTTTCCAGCCGCGTGGAAATGTGCAACGGTCATAGGGATAGCGAAGCCCGGCAAACCCCGGACCTCGCCTGCCTCTTACAGGCCGATCAGCTTACTTAGCTCCCTTGGAAAGCTATATGAGCGGATCCTTCTCACGAGAATTCTCAGATTTACGGCTGAGAATAACCTCCTCATCGATGAGCAGTTCGGTTTTAGATCCGGACACTCATGCGTCCAACAGGTGCACCGCGTCACGGAGCACGTGTTGGATGGTTTCTCTCGATTCCAGGGGCTCAAGACCGGTGCGATCTTTCTCGACGTAGCGAAAGCCTTCGACAAGGTCTGGCATAACGGGCTTGTATACAAGTTATACCAGCTCGGAATGCCGGACAGACTCGTACTCACAATACGAGATTTTCTCAGTGACCGAAGCTTTCGATACCGACTGGAGGGAACGTATTCGGACCCACACCCCATCCGGGCCGGAGTCCCGCAAGGCTCCGTGCTCTCTCCCACTCTCTACTCGTTATTCACAAACGACATTCCCAGGCACCCTAAGGTGCAACTGGGGTTGTTTGCGGATGACACCGCGCTCTTTACGACTCATTGTAAGTACGCTACTATCCGGCGATACCTCCAAGAGGCAATCTCCGACCTAGGTCGTTGGTTTAATCTTTGGCGTATCGAAGTCAACCCGGAGAAAAGCACTGCAATAGTCTTTCATCCGTCGGACTGCATTAGTACAGAAAGGCGGGTGGCTCCGATCCAGATGTTTGACCGACCCATCCCCTGGGTCAACGAGGCCAAATATCTTGGAGTGACCCTCGACAGGAGACTGACTTTCCGTAGCCACATCCGTAGGGTACGCAACCGCGCGTTGTTCGTGCTAGGAAGGCTAGGGCCGATGATCAACAAGTTTAGTAAAATGTCACTTAGGAATAAGCTGACACTCTACAAGACTTGTGTTCGTCCAATCATGACATATGCAAGTGTAGCATTCGCTCACGTGCCTATGTCATCGCTCAAGCCGCTTCAGGTCATTCAGAATCGTTTTCTCCGAAGGGCGACTGGTGCCCCGTGGTACCAATCGAACCTCAGCCTGCACCACGACATGGAGATTAGCACCATGTATGGTTTCTTTAAGCAGGCTGCCAGACGTTATTTTGATAACGCTCCCCACCATAGGAATCCGTTAGTTAGGAAGGCTGCTGACTACGTCCCCATCCCTCCCCCCTCTGTCGTTACTCGGCGCTCACTGATTAGGGGCCGCACGGTCCGGCGTCCTAGGCACACACTCACGGACCCGGACGACGAAATCACAGCGTCCATCGAAAGATGGAACGCTGCGCTTTCGGCGTCCAACACATCGCGTACACTTCAGCGTTCCCGCCGGCGGGGACGTCCACCGCGAGACAACACAGACACATACAGTCCGCTTTCGTCCCGGTACCGCCGCATACCGGGTAGAGTCAGTCCGACGCAAGTCGGGCCTAGCTGAGTTTCTTGCTGGACTCTTCTCAGCTAGGCTAGGTTTTAGCGAACCAGCGATAAAACTCCCAGTAGTTCGATACCACTCACACCCCAGATTCGGTTGATACCGTTCAACCAATCTCACTGGAGCGCAAACTCTTAGAGTATTCCAGTGTACAAACTTCCCCGCGTGGTCGTGCCGGAGGCTTCCCCTGGATTTTCCCCAGGCCACCCTCCAACCACGCAGTCCGACCGCTATATTGGGTCCGTCCTATTATAGCAACAGTCAGGTTCAAAAAAAAAAAAAAAAAAAAAAAAAAAAAAAAAAAAAAAAAAAAAAAAAAAAAAAAAAGGAGCAAATCAGTGTCCGCTCGTCACTCCTGGAAGTAACATCTCTACAAGCAACAACTAGGAAGTAACATCTCCAAGCAGCAACTAGTACTAGCAAGAAAATCAGCAAGCAAGCATCAGTTCCAGTATCCAGTTCCAGTAATCCAGTTTCATCAACGCCGGCTGCCGCATCGAGCAAGTGGGAGTTTAGTCGATCGGGTCCTTCGACCGGATCAATCTACAAGTCACCGATCACGCCTGGGGCGATAGCGGGCCGTTCCCCTCGTCCAGGACGATGAATCGAGGTCGAGCTCGGGCCGGAGCGACGGGTGCGCACGGCAATCGACTCGGCTACGCGGGCCGCGGGCACCGCAGGAGCAGCACATCGGGCACCGGCATAACTTCGAGTGAAGATAGTACGAGCAACATCACATCAGGCGTCAGGTCCCTCACATTCCACGAGGCTCACGACCGAGCCTCGCCATCTGAGCGGGCACTCACGAGGGACCTGGACCCAGTCGCGGCGGAGAAAATGAAGAAGGAGTTGGAGGAAATAGCGCGTCAATTGGAAGACGCCGAAAAGAAGATAGCCGTCCAGAAGGAGGACTGGCGCAACAAATTAAGCAAGCTCAGGGAAGCTTTACGTACCAAGGAGTACAAAAACCCGGGTAAGGGTTCGGTTATTAATAGACAGACCGCCGGTCGTCTATCGTCGGATTTGGGGGGTCCGATCAATCTACGTGTACACACACGCACACCGTTCGAGGCAACGGTACCGCACTACGGGGCACACGCAGCGGCAGCGTGCGCGAGCCCGACTTCGCGGAAGCCCATGGAGGGCATCAACTCCGTCGCGACATCAGCATCAACAGTGGACTGTTTCCACACATCCGTAGAGCAGCCGGGAGACGCCAATGCCGCGGCCGATCTCCCAACATTGAAGCCCAGCGAGAAGAGGATAGCGTGGGCAGAGTGGCGCCGCAGACGCAGCGACCACCGGGATAAGGAAAACAAGGCGCCGAAGGCGCGGAATAAAGCAGAGAGGAAAATATACATAGCTCAACCATCAAGGGAACTAGTTGAAGCAGCCTGCAGGAAGGCCAAAGAAAGAAAACGGGATCAACTAAAACTGAAGATTACCATACCAGTCAAGCAGCCATCTGAAGCAAACTCATTAGAAGTCGTCGAACAATCATCGAAGAAATTTAAACCCGGAGAATGGGAACTTTAACGTAGCGTCAAAATAATAAGTGTTAGAATCAGTGAAAGAAAAGTCAATCAGTGAAAGTGCCTAAGTGATAACACCGTTGCAACCAATAGTGCGAGGCTTCGCCTCACACTAAAGGGGGAGAATTATGGACGACAACATCAACACGCGACGGCAGAGCTACGCATCGCGTCATACGGAAATTATACGTAAGATAAATATGTGATTATTTATAAAGACTTAGATTGTTTAGAGTAAATAAAGAACCCAGTAGTTAGAATCCCCATAGTAATTATTTATATAAAACACCCTCTCATAGCATTCATTTGATATTGTAAACATTAAAGTAAAATCCCAGTACAAATTGTATTAGAAAGAGAGAGGAGATGTTGCCTATGCGCGAGCGCAGCGCAGACTGGCCGCCATGGAGGGGAGGGGTGTATCGCGCCAACATGACCGTAACGAGAGCCGCGGCCACCGAGCCTGAATTAGAATTTAGTACGGCGCATTTTCACTTTACAATTAATATGTTTACGTTTATACCTTTACAACGGCTCATCGTATCAGAATGATTTATATATTGTTAGAAAGCTTATTAAAAGTTCTATTAAATGTTTAAACTTACAAATAAGTAAACTCAGTAGGTTCAGCGCAAATGATGAATAAGTGTTAAGAAAGGGACCGAATTACGGTTTGCCCGATTTCCATGTACGATTATTCAGATAAGAAAATATTTACGAACCCTACTGTACTTATAAGATCTCAAGCCATATTAGAACTTTGTAAATCAGCTTAGTCTTCCACCCATTAATATGTATAACATCCCAATAACATCTTGCAATGTAAATTAGTTAAGTCAAAGTGGGCGTAACCTTTATTGTCTCACTCAGCACGTCTTGCTCACCCACTAGCAGGTATAAATAGCAGGTACGGCCCGGAGCAAATCAGTGTCAATCGGAGCCTCCTGGAAGTCACAACAAGAAGAAGAAGAAAACTACAAAGTAATAGGAAGTTAGGGACTTGTAATCAAGTCACTTAGGGCAGTGATAGGGCAGTTAGGGAAAAGTGAATAAAAAGTCTATTTCTCGTTATTCCTTCTTTTATTTTGGTAACATCGATTACCCAAAGTGTCTGAGGACACGGGCGAAGCCCAAACACACCATTCGGGCGCCGAGTGGTAGTACGCGCTGTCCGTACACATAGGGGCGGAGCTCGTCCGTCGCCGACTTGTGTCACGGAGCGTGGTCGACGCACTGTCCGAGCACATAGGGGCGGAGCTCGTCCGTCGCCGACTTGTGTCTCGGCACTAGGTCATTCTTAGGTGACTGTGAGGGGCGAGCATTGCCGCGGCCGGTAGCGCGCGCGCTCACTCGCCCAGCCGACGCCGCCGAGAGCGGACGTCGCTCACAATAGCCAATTCGCTTACCATGAAGTGATCAACTTTATTTTCCAAAATAGGTAATGCATTACATCATTTTCATTATCGATTTAGTGCTTACGTCTTAACACTAATTATATCTAATTATCTCAAATTGCTGTGTTGCATTTTTATAATACAGAATTACGTGAGGAATGATAAGATATAAGTTATATGTATATAATTCAATTCTATTTCGAGAAATTACTATGTGAATGTCTAATTTAGGAGAAAGTATGAACAATTAAGATCTTAATATTGATACTGAGACTAACAGCGGGCTTACAGACTAGGTTTAACTATGTTAATAGTTATGTATAGTGATGCAGAATTACAATTTAATAAAATCTTTTAGCTACAGTTAATTGTTAGTTATTTATTTACGTGTGAACCTGATTACATAAGTAAGTTTTACGAATACTAGTACAAATATGAGTATGAACGAACGGTTTTCGATATGACGAAATGTCTTTCAGACATTTCAACTTAACTAGGTAGGCGCAGTGCCTTTGAAACAGAATTACTAAAGAGATTGACGTGAAGCTACTACAAAAACAAGGTTAAATAAATCTACGTTAAAAACAATGTGGGTCAATCTGTGTGAAAAAACTAAATTGCGGTCTGGTTAGGTTTGTGCCGACTTACACAGCAGGCTATGCAAGCCTAAGCACGACCTGATAAGGGTGGTCAACCCAGAGTCACTATTCAGGTATTATATTTGGGTAGGCTATTCAAACCTTAGGTCATATGCGTTCCTCGGGAACGCATATGACCTAAGGCGCACAATGTATTGTTTATAAGGGGATACAGGGTATCTTATTTGTGGCCTGATAATATTCTAAGTCAAATCCGGTGTTATGAATGGCTAGTAAACTATACCTATTCGTTATCTAAAGATGTTGTTATCGGATAGACGATTCGTATGACATAAGTAGACATACGTAGCAGAGAGAGCTATTTCCAGATGGTAACTAGGTATGGGAAAGAAATAGTCAGGATTGACGGGTGTTCCAAACAGTGCTTGTAATGGCTTCTTTACGGCGTCGACTCGTACGAATACTTGTTCGCAGGTTTGAAGGTCACGGTGGACGAAGATGTGTTTCTTGTTGCCATGCGGGGTAATTTCTGTCGGCGTCAGGCTTTGTATGATTGCACGTAGTTTTTCGACGAAATCGGAGTCCATGGTGACGTCATCGCGTGTAGGTAATAACAGTTCGCCGGGTAATCGCACGCTGCAGCCGTAGGTAAGTAGGGCTGGGCTTACACTGGTGTCTGTGCGTAGTGCGGCGCGTAGTCCGAGTAGAACGCTAGGTATTGTGTCGATCCATGACTTCTCGGTTTGTAGTCTGGCCTTGAGTGCGGCCTTGAGGCTACGGTGCCATCGTTCAATAAATCCGTTAGCGATCGGGTGATAAGGTGTTGTTCGGGTCCTCTCGATGCCGAGTAAGCGGGTCAGTGACGCAAATACTCGACTCTCGAATTGCCGTCCTTGGTCCGTAGTGATAGTAGCAGGGCAGCCGAAGCGGGAAATCCAACCGTCGTAAACAGAGTCTGTGCGTCGGAGAATTTCTTCGAAAAATAGCCGAGTGGTTGCCATGCGTTGTTGACAAACTGATTGAGCGATGCGCCTGCGGCCTTGTCACTAGCGTCTGAGAAATGAGAATATCGCGAGCGCTGACTGGTGACATGGATGAGCGAGTAAGGCGGCGTTTTTGATGCTGTCCTTACACGCGTCGAATGCAAGCGTTGCTTCGTCGTCCCAGCTGATCGGTGTTTTGTCCTTTTTCCGCGCGTTGTGTAGGTATTTGCACAGTGGAGCTTGAAGTATTGCGGCGTTCTTGATGTTTTCGCGGTAAAAGTTTATCATGCCGAGAAATCGTCGTAACTCGTCTATTGTTTGCGGTTTAGGGTAATCGACGATTGCTTGTACTTTCTCGGTAGGTGGTCGGATGCCGTCTTTGCTGACCTCGTATCCCAGGAACTTGACCGTTGGCTGTCCGAATACGCATTTCGACGGGTTGATAGTAATACCGTAGTCTTCGAGTCTGCTTAGTACGGCGCGTAAATGTTTCTCGTGCGTTGTTTCGTCGGCCGATGCGATAAGTAGGTCGTCGACGAATGGGAACACGAAGTCAAGGTCTCGCAGTACTTCGTGGATGAATCGTTGGAATGTCTGTCCGCAGTTTTTGAGTCCTGGGCACATTCTCGGAAACTCGAATAGACCGAATGGTGTTATGATGGCGCTCTTCTCGACGTCTTGCTCTGCTATTGGTAGTTGTTGGTAGGCACGGTTGAGGTCCAATGTGGAGAATATTTGTTTGCCGGCGAGTTCGTAGGTAAAATCACGTATGCATGGGATTGGGTACCGGTCGGGCTTGGTTATTGCGTTAAGCCTTCGGTAATCGCCACACACACGTAAATCGCCATTTTTCTTCGGTACGACGTGAAGAGGTGATGCCCAAGGGCTCTTGCTTGGTCTGCATAGGCCCTGCTCCATCATGTTGGCAAATTCTTTCTTCACTAGTTCGTATCGGTGTGGTGCGATGGGGCGTGGCCTGCAGTGAAGGGGCGGGCCAGTTGTTTCTATGAAATGTTCGACGTTATGCTTCGGGCTAAGCTTCATAGATGTAAGTCGAGTAGTCCCGGGGTAATCGGCTAAGATGTCGTGATACGACTGCTGCACGTCTATGCTGCGCACGGTAGGTATGTTAGCGGCACAGAGTTGAGCGTTAGTCGTGAGTAGCGTCTTGCCGTCGATCAGTCTTCGATTCTTGATGTCCACAATGATGTGGTGGAACTTGAGAAAGTCGGCTCCCAGGATAGGCTTCGATACGGCTGCGATGATGAACTTCCACTTGAATGCTCGTCGTAGGTTGAGATCGAGTTCGAGCGTTTTCTCACCGTAGGTAGGTATGACGGTGTTGTTTGCGGCGTAAAGTTGAAACGGGAGAGGCTGCTCTTGCGTGCCTTTTCTTCGTGGTAGCACGGATATGTTCGCTCCAGTGTCGACCAGGAAGGTAAGTTTTGAAGTCTTGTCGGTCACGAAGAGGCGGTGAGATGTATCAGTAACGCCGGTTTCCGCCGCTGCCAGCGTTACTTTTAGTTTTCCGACGGCGTGTTGACCGGCTTGAAATTGCACGGTGGCGTGCATTTAATCGCGTCCATGCCGAAACGACGGTGGTAGTAGCAGTACGGCATGGGAGAGTTGTTGCGGCTTCGGTCTTGCGATTGTGATGCGCTGCGAGGACGGGAACGTGACGGAAAACGGCGGCGAAATCGGCTGTTGCGACGATCGTTGTTTTCGCGCGGCCTTGATCGTAGTTCGGCGACTTCGAGCGACAATCTTCTTATCTCGCCGATGAGATATTGTGTGTCGAGATGCGGATGTTGCTGGTAGGTAGGTTGCGACGGAGGTAGTAGCGGTGGCGGCTGTTTTGATGTTGACGGGATGGGCGACGAAATGGCGGCGACGTGGGATGACGGCGTGTGCTCCATCATTTTGTCGGCGAGAAGGGCGAGGTCGTCGAGCGTGGTCTTGATTTTGAATGCTTCGCTGACGGTGAGTACGGATCTGACGTGTGGCGGTAAATGATCGAGCCACATCATTTGTATGGTACTCTCGGGGAACTTCTCGCGGTTGAGATTCTGCATCTTGCGAAGTAGCTGGCTAGGTTTCTGTTCGCCGAGCTCGACCTGTGACAGCAATTTCTTCGCCTGGGCGCTGCTTGATTCCTCGTACAGCGAGATGAGACGATCCTTGATGGCCTGGTAGTAATTTTGTTCAGGCGGCGAGTAGATGAGATCTGCGATATTTTGGATGTCTTGCTTCTCAAGCTGTGCGATGACCATTTGCGCGAGCTGTGATTGGCTTCTTTTCAGATCGGCGGTGGCGGCTTCGAAACTGCAGAACCATAATAACGGCTGGTCGCGCCAAAATGGTGGTACTCGGAGTGAGAGAGATATCGCGGACACGTCGTGGCTTGCTGGTAGTTGCTGAGCTCATGTTGATCGACAGCGTCGGGTTGCTGAACGTTCAGAGCTCCTGTGTTGTCTCCGTTTCCTCCGGCCATGCTTGAGTCTTGATGCTGGTTGCTTCTGTGCTCTTGAGTCGGCAGGTCACCACTTTAGCTGATGTTGGTTCAGCTGATTTAGGCTGGAGGCTTGTATTGAAACACTTGTTGTTAACTGTAGACTGCTAATACTGGAATGAATTTTATTTACAAATAGGCCTAACTATATACAACAAAAAAGCTTACAACTAGTTACTATATTAATCCGCAACAAATTAGAGCGGGACGGATACGCGCGAGTGAGACAGAGATAGCCCCCCCAGTTCGACCGCTATATTGGGTCCGTCCTATTATAGCAACAGTCAGGTTATCAAAAAAAAAAAAAAAGCGCCAGTCCTTTCGCTCGTCGGCCGCCGTGGAGTGAACATCGTCGTCGATCGCCGTGCTCCGCTCTCCGCGCTCGGTGCTGGAAGACACGAAGAATCCGACGAGGGTGCTTCAGGCTCCGGACATACAAACTGTCCTTCTCAGGGCAACGTAAAACTGCTCTTGTCAGAGCAAATTATGTGTTTCCCTGCTTAACCGCAGAGTACCAGACGATCAATCTGTTTCTTGATAACACGCTGTGTCAATCGCTGTGTTATTTATTTATGTCCCCACAATGGTATCTGAAGCTACGTAAACTAATTTCAGACATAGATATACCTCATTTCATTGAACATGCAAAGTTTCGTTACAATCCAACACGTAGTTTTAAAATGAGAGCGTAACTACGTTTGTATGGAGAATCGAGCTTACTGCGGACTCTTAATCCCTTTATTGACATTTATATATGAATACACATGAACGTAGAATACTCTGGACAGGCTATGGTAATAATAATACCACGTGCGAGCGAGCTGGCAGTATACAAATCTCGATAAGTGTGTCAGAAAGGGAAATATTATTCATTGTCCTTGTCATAGTTCCACTTTTTTTTACCGATGAAAAAAACGGAGGAGGTTCTCAAGTCAACGCGTATATATGTACCTATATTTTTTATTTGCCACAACTGATTTAGTATGAAGTTACAGGACAAACCATTACCCGTCCAAATTTAGCAGGTTGTTTCTGGCAAGTCATCAGCCATTTTAAGACGAGTTCTTTATTTAGCTGCATAAGAGCTTTTCCGTCCCTCACTGTGATATCATGTACAGCCCGTCCATAGTATTCTAGGTTCATAATGAATACATAATACTTAGGATTAACAAAAAAACAAAGTACTCTTAGCGAAAGCTGTTACGTGCCGTTTCAGTACATTTTCGCCCTAAAACGTGATGATAGAACCTATTGTGTTAGAGCATCCGTTATATCTTAATGCGATGCCTACCCTACATAATGTATGAAGTCTGGGAATTCATACGATCAATCCTCATCCTCAGGTTAAAACACTATTCTTGACTCTATCGTTTCTTCACTAAATGAACCGTGAACTTGTACCACATAACAAAAGTAATTAAAATTTAATTCGATTTTGAAAACGAATCTACAAGCGCGAAATTCAATAATGCGACTTCAATTATTAAATGGTACCACCCTATCGAATAATCGATTCAGCGTCTTCAACCTGTTTGCTTCGGTTGGCTCGACCCTAAACCATTCATTTCATTCATTCGAATAACAAATGTCAGTCGTACAACTTGTCACAAATTACTGAGAACACAAACAAACCGGACAATTTGAAAATGTGAAAGTTAATTTATTATTAACGTACATTACGTACGATTCCTGCAAAACTGTGATATGCCTTATAAACCTATACATATCCTTTAAAATGACGAGCAAATTGAATTCAGTCGAGTTATATGTTTACTTCAGTTTGTGGATTTTTGCTAATTTATTTTCTTTGTTTAAGTTATTTCAGGTCCAGAGTGGTAATTATTTTTTAATATATTAAACCACAACTTATTTAATTTCTAACTGAGATATCAGCTATTTAGCAATTTTCACAATGATTGTATAGCTAAGTATTGTTTGTTTCAGAATTGTTTGGTAATAATGAAAAACCGGATTGGCCTGACTTGGTGGATGGCTGGAGCTTTCTGTCCAGATATAGGGATATATCAGATCTTGAATGGAACAGCTGGAAATATTTTTTTCAAAGGTCTTGGTACTACCTGATATTCCAATTTATTGTTTCTGAATTGGTCCGGTCATGTGAGATAAAATACTTGAAATATTGGTATATATTATCAAGTATTATTTACATTGTTGCATATACAGGGGTGAAACAGATGAGCCTTATTTTCCTTCAACCTGTTTTGTATCTATCAATAATATTTTTTGGGGGTGGGAAATCCTTAGTGTGGATGATAAGTATTGCCTTACTGTTTTGCTTTAATGGTTTGAAATACAAGAACTACTTCTGGGACTTTTTTGATGCTGAAAATTTTTATGATGAAGAGATATATTTAACATTGGTGTGTATATCATGGATTGAGTTGAGGTGCATAAGTTACTGTATTGACTACATAGATGTAAAGCATAAACTGAATCTTACAAGAGGCGAGATTGTGACCAATATGCTGAGTTACATTTTCTACTTGCCGCTCATGCAAACTGGACCTGTAGTGCTTTATGAAGAGTTTGAAAAAAGTTTACAAGTCAAGAGAAATGATGTAACAGTGAGATTAAGAAGATTCATATGGGACATGGCTTTGTTCACATTATACACTTTCCTGCTGGATTTAGCTTTCCACTATATTTACTTTTACGCCATGCAGAATGAAATAGAGGTAAGAATATATTAAAATCTATTTTAACTACCTTTTTAGTTTGATTAGAATAGCACCACCCTCTGTCTTCCTGTCCGTGTCATACTGAGGGAATAGGGTTGAAGTGTGTTGTGGGTGATAGTGATGAGCTATTGATCTTCCCTACCCACATTTATGCTAAATGTGGCACTGGAACATAAATTTCATGTGCTCTGCTTATCCCTTTTGGGAATGAAGGTGTGAATCTATGTATGTTTAGTTTGAAACAACTTGAATATATTTCGCTTGCACAAAATTCTAAATTGGTGAAGAGATTATTAAATGTTAGCATATTAGCATCTAGTGTTGCACATGAGCTTTGCTGGAACCCCTTGTAGATTTTATCAGCATACATTTTTACTGAAACAGGAAATACAAAGCATAATATAAAAATGGCATTACATTTTATCTGGCCCGTATTATGTTCAAGTTTTGCTTTGTTACTTAAAATGTTGATTTTAAATTAATAACCTGACAGGCTGCCATAATAATAGTCTAATGGACCTTTTTAAACAGAGCCTTAAATATTAACTTAATTCACAGCCATACTATGACTGGATGACCTCCAAGGTAATGCATTTAATTTAAATTAAATCGTTGGAAGATTATTATACTCATATGTTTGTACTGTAACTAAAGTATGAATCCAAATGAATGTTATTAACAAAAAATATCTTAGACTGTCTATATGTTAGTTTTTATGATTGATTAAATAAACAACTAAACCAATTTAGATGAAATTTGGTATAGGTTTAGTTTGACCTCTGAAAAACATAAAATAATAGGTGCTTATTCTTATCATTCCCACTTATTCAAATCATTCTCCGAGGAAGTGGAAGTGTATGTGGATGTGTGATTTTCGCGTTTAACATGGACATACTCGCGAGAAAATGCTAGTTTAAAATAAACATAAATATCTATCTCTCCATCCAACTGATTCCACCTTTCTCCCTCATCTCTAACACATCTAAACATGCCAGAAGAGTGCTGGCCACATCTCCCGCCACCCCTCTTTGAATGACGTCATCCGTAGGGCTCTTGCCTCCGTTAGCGTGTCGGACATTTTAGAGCCGAACGGTATCGCACGTGACGATGGCAAACGCTCTGACGGCATGACGCTCATTCCATGAAAGCTGGGGAGGGGTCAGGCTCATAAAACCCACTTTCCCGAAATGTGCACTTTCTATGAAAGTGCACTTTCCGCAAAATGCACACTCGCAAACGATACAATTTCCCAATTGGGACACTTTCTCCAAAGGTGCACTATTGGCCTGCCTTGCGACGGATTTTTTTTGTAAATATATCAATTAAGTATACCTATATGAGAATGTGGTTTATCTGACAGTGTACTTTTTGGGAAAATGCACCTTATCTGAGATTATATACCTACCACCTGAGAATGTGGTTTATCTGAGAAAGTGTACCAATAGGGAAGTGCACTTTTTAAGACAGTGCACATTCCGAGAAAGTGCTCCTTCTAAATAAGTGTACCTTTAGGGAAAGTGGCTTTTATGAGCCTGCCCCCTGTGGAGGACTCTTGCGTGACCTGCGTTGATACGCTAGCCGTATGTTTGCGCCGTTTGGAGTGGAAACTCTGGGGCCGTGGGGACCGGGCGCGAAAGCCCTATATAAGGAACTTTCGGAGCGGCTCATTCAAACATCCGGTGACCAGAGGGCTGGCAGCTATTTTGACCAAAGGATTAGTCTAGCAATCCATAAAGGTAATGCTGTCAGCCTTCTGTGAATGACGGGGACCTGGGAGGCATTTAAATTTACACAAAAAATAATCAATATGTTTATTCTCCACAGGCTATCACGGAGTTGCCCACAATGGCACTATGCGGCGGAGGGCTGTGGATGGGTTTGGAGTTCCACATGAAATACGTCATATTTTACGGCACCACGTCCGCGTTTGCGCGACTCGACTACATAGACGCGCCGCCCAACCCGCGGTGTATAGCCAGGGTGCACGTGTATTCGCACATGTGGAGATACTTCGATGTGGGGCTGTACAAGTTTTTGATAAAGTGAGTGTTCCTACATATAAATACTGTTAAGTCTGTAATACGTAGGTCACAATAATATAGCTTTTTTAAAGACAAAAGGTATCTCTAAATTATTTGTAACTAACTGCCCTGGCGTCTCCGCTCGCGCATTACGCAGAACCCAGACGGGGGATAAAATATGACTATATTCGTATGTATTATATTAACATAGCCTTGTTATTTGGGGTACATAGCACGTAGAACCGATGGCCGCTGGGGTGGAAAGGTTCTCGAGTGGCGACCAGGTACCGGAAGGTGTGGCGTGGGTCATAGGCCCCCCACAAGGTGGACTGATGACCTGGTAAAGGTTGCGGGAGTTCGCTGGATGCGGGTGGCGCAGGACCGGTCACTTTGGCACTCTTTGGGGGAGGCCTATGTCCAGCAGTGGACGTCTTTCGGCTGATATGATGATGATGAGCCTAGTTATGTCTTTTCTGAAGGTAGCTAAAGTATATTTTGAAATCGGATGTGTTGTTCCGAGGATTACTCCCTTACTTAGAGACACAGAGCTTCAACCTGACAGACTTCCTCTTTATAGGTATTATTTTTTATCATGCTTACTTCCGTCTATGGTAATTTATTATCGTCGAGAGTAAATGCTTCATCATCATATCAGCTGCTGGACATAGGCCTCCCCCAAACAGCGCCACTATGACCGGTCCTGCGCCATCTTTACTAGGTCATCGGTTCTGCTGCGGATAGCCTCTGTACCTCGTCTTCTTGTTAAGCTATGTAAATTTACAGCTTTAAGCAGCTCAAAAAGCACAATCGTGGATATGTTAATTAGCATTACGATAGTGGAATGATTGACACGTTTGTCCGGAAAATCATGGCTACCAGGTTCGATTCCCGGTCTCTTTCACCAGTAAAGGCGTTAAAATATTCATTTTACATATTTTGATCTTTGTATCAATGTCGTGATTAAAGATACTTATTGTTTTCATTTCAGATACATCTACAAACCCAGCCTCAGCATTATATCAAGAAACATTAATTTACCAATTACACTCCTCAAATTAACAGCATCATTCAGCACATTTATATTTATCTTCTTCTGGCATGGCACTGTTTGGGACATATTTGTTTGGTCTACTCTCAACTTCATAGGAATCACATTAGAGCAACTAGGCAAATATGCTTCAACAACGGAAACTTACAAATGGTTCAGGAAAGAAGTGTTACGATCAGACGAAATGGAAATACGTTTTTTAGCCATAGCCTGTACTCCGTTGTTGGTAATGTCAGCCATATCAAATTTCTACCTGTTTGCGGGTAGTAAAGTAGCCAACATATTTTTTGCGTGTTTCCTACAGCCTTCGTCGTGGAATTCTGTTGTAGTAACTTTGGCTATGTATAGTTGCTGCCACGTGTCTATAGCCCTTCAAAATGTCCCATCCAGGACGGATACTAAAGAAAGAGGCGCGAGTTTAAAGGCAAAATTGAGCAAAGAAACTGTTTGCAGCAATGGGTAACAATCTGAATATAGTAAATGTATATCAATGTCTGCCATATATATCTACTTTTGCAAATACATAGACATCTGTAAAGTAATACTGTATCCCCGAAGAGCACAAGACAAGCACAAGGCAAGAGACAGCTGGTTGTGATTTCGTCTTCTAATGTACCTATTCTTCCTTGCTTTCCAAGCGGGGTATCTCAGGTCGCGCACCCACGAGAAACGTGCTTTGCTATTAACACGTTCCATGCCCCCAATGTCTCCATACCAGCCAACAAAAAAAACCATAGAAGTCACCATAGACTTCACGCGGCTGGGCGCGGCCTCCGCCGGCCTCTCAGCGTTTTGATCAGATCAACAGGAGGATCTTCCAGGCTGTTAACAGGAAAAATAAGTAGATAAGAGTTGTAAGAACGACCAGCCCTAGTGAGCCATGCACCCTTGTTTTGCTGCAACGCACACAGTAACGCCACAAAATTGCCCCTCAGAATGGGTGCCATTGCCATTATGCGGGGATGGGGGCGGGGTGTCAAAACGATGCCAGGCAGCCGTTTGCACGTGTTTAGGTAGAAAAATTTAAGGAGCTCGCATTCTATGGTTTTGTTCGTTCGCTGGCCCATACAAATAGATCTGATGGCACCCGTCCAAGTGTGCTTCCAGTTCCAAGCTGTGAAACCATTGCGCAACCACGGACTCCTGAAAAGATGCATGACCCATCATTGGGGGCATTCGGTCAGGGAACGTATTAAGAAAGTATTGAAGATATTTCTCGCATGACAAATAATTCGAGGACCAAACTACATCAACCAAAGATCTAAACAAGTATTATAGGTCAAGTAACAACTACGATTACACCTTGTAACACACTTGATTACAATGAATATGAATAGATTTGTTATTTATTATTGTTCATCAGCGTTGATTTATAGTAGGTAGTGGTTTAAACTTTCGCTATTCACACACTACATTTTTACGAAACCTCAAATAAACAAGATCTGCTCAAGTCTTGTTTAGTAAAAAAAATGTGATTGCAATGCAAGTAGGAACATACTACACAGTAAATAATTAGTCCAAACTGTAGCTGTAAATAACCCATTAATGACTTAAGCAATAAGTGCATGAAACTCTGCGATAGTCAAAACAAATTATTTGGAACTATATAAAAAGAAGGAAAAATTAAACAAAAGCTGAAAATCAACTTATTTATTATTAAATTAATTGTAACAGACACAGTATTAAAACGCAATTAACTGATATAAGTTAGAGGCTTTAAGTAGTAAATAGGAATGTGTGTGCATAGCTTCTATGAGATCGTTTGGGTCGCCTGCGACCCCGGCCGCCTTGTGTATTTGTATCATCTCCTGCCGTGTGAACACTTCCTTACCTAACTGGTGCGCACGCCGTGTCAACGCGTCCAGAAACTTCTTCAACTAAAAATAACAAATGTAGGATATTTACCAAATAGTTGAAATTGGAATCGATATGCAGTGGACACATTCATAAAATTCCTACCATTTTTGTAAATATTTACCAAATATGAGGCCATCCGACGATGCTTACTTTTTTTAGTCTACTGTATTAGGGATTTCGTAATGAAACCATGTGATATATTACATTTTATATCAAAATTAAGGTTGGGAATAAGTTATAAATGTTATAATCTCACAATTATTGGTTGAATGGTACAGTCGAACACATTTATGTACAAAATCAAGAATATCCCAACAGGCTTTAGGCTTTTGCTTTATGCATTAAAGGTAGTCGTAGGTACATCGATATTTTTAAAAATTTTACTCGTTTTCTCCTCATATATATAAATGCTTTCGGCTGTACCAGCGACATTAAGTTCGTCTTTTGTTTTCCTATTTTGTAATAAACTGTAAAATAAACAAGCCCTTACTTTATTCCTAGAACTGATCCCGGATCCATTGATCGAGCGAGATAGTTGTATATTTCCAAATTCGTCACTAAACGTGTCTATGAGGCTGTGTTTCAATAAGCTGATGACGTCATTGGCATCTTGAACCGTAGCCTCCTCTCTCAAACCTGCCCGAGCACGCGCCTAGAACAAAATCGAATCGAATTGAAAGAACATCCACCTTATCTCGTTGTTATAAGATTATGAATGGTCAGTAAACTCTCTGTATAGAGAGATGAAATTAGAGTAAATCTTGTCATAAAACGCATGCAATAAACTGCCTCAATAGTCAGAGCACTAAGTCGTTTTACAGTTTCGGGTAGAGTATGCCTACCTGTGTTAACCTAATGCAAGCTTCAAGCTGTCGCGTAGTGATAGGCGTGCCGTCGTCTTGGTGATTGTGACGTAACTCCAAATAGAACTCCTGCAATACGTTTGCCGCATCGTTGCTCAGTTTTGGGTGGACGTATCTCCTCGCGTATGCGATATACTTCCGAAGCAGTACCAGAGGCAGCGTGTCTATTACTTCGCCGGGCCTTAGCCGCAGTCGCTTGCTGTGAAAAGAAAAGACTTAGCCGCCTAGACAGATAAAAGTAGGTACTTTAGGTATAACAATATTGTGCGTTTTAATTTGATTACCTTTTTTAAGTACGTTAATTAACACCGTTGATACTAATCATTCCTTAATTGAACACTACGTTCTGCGTGAACTTAAACTAATCAATCTGCAGCAATAAGAACTAGGTAATTAAAATGGGAAAAGTAGTTAATTTGAACATCGAAATATTAGTTACACTGCGTCGTTGGTTTTGTGTGAAATTTAAGGAATTAAACGTGCTGTAGCAATTTTCAACGTTAATGAATATGGAAAAAAATAATTAAAATCGAAATAGGTATTTATATATAATAGTGCTATAGAAATGCATGATACAAATACTTTAAGATGTAACTATAAACCTTTCTACTTTCTTATTTAAGAGAGAAAATTATCAAAATCAAAAAGTACACAAATCTTAGTAGGTACCTTAGAGAAGCATCATTGTCACTTTGGCTAGTGTTGATGGTTGTGTTCAGGACATTTTTTGCGGGTTTTTGTCGTTTGTGTCCGGAATGTAGTGCCAGCACGTGCTCGGACAACATTGCATCAATTTTCTGAAAAAAAAAACATTTATGGATACCAATAGAAACCATAGGAACGAAGTAGAGTAACTAACTAGAACATCTACAACTACACACCTCATCTGGTTGATCCAGCAATATGAAGACAAGGTCGAATCTTGATAAAAGCGCAGAATTCAGTTTCAGGTTTTCAGCAACGGTCTTGGCTCTGCAAATTAGAATTTTATTTTGTATCTTCTACAGGTTGACCAGTAACCGAGACTAGCCGTTTTAATAAGTGTCAAAAAATGGTGGCTCCAAACGAAATATGGAACAATAACTACGCCTTGATTACACAGACCAACTTGTCTCCTGATGACACATGGAGTCTTCTTTTTTGAAGATTACGAATGTTGTAGCTGTAGTTGTGGCACATTAACGGCTTGTTCCATGGCTTCTACCTGTGTGTTGTGCCCACGAAAGGAAGCGGTGTATGATGTAAACTGTGCTCACTTGTTGTAGCTGCCGCCGGCCGGGTTGGCAGCAGCGAGCACGGTGGCGCGCGCGGCTAGACTGCACACCATGCCGCCCTTGGCCACAGTAACGGCTTGTTCCATGGCTTCTACCTGTGTGTTTTGCTCACGAAAGGAAGCGGTGTGTGATGTAAGCTGTGCTCACTTGTTGTAGCTGCCGCCGGCCGGGTTGGCAGCAGCGAGCACGGTGGCGCGCGCGGCTAGACTGCACACCATGCCGCCCTTGGCCACAGTAACGGCTTGTTCCATGGCTTCTACCTGTGTGTTTTGCTCACGAAAGGAAGCGGTGTGTGATGTAAGCTGTGCTCACTTGTTGTAGCTGCCGCCGGCCGGGTTGGCAGCAGCGAGCACGGTGGCGCGCGCGGCCAGACTGCACACCATGCCGCCCTTGGCCACAGTAATGGCTTGTTCCATGGCTTCTACCTGTGTGTTGTGCTCACGAAAGGAAGCGGTGTGTGATGTAAGCTGTGCTCACTTGTTGTAGCTGCCGCCGGCCGGGTTGGCAGCAGCGAGCACGGTGGCGCGCGCGGCCAGACTGCACACCATGCCGCCCTTGGCCACAGTAACGGCTTGTTCCATGGCTTCTACCTGTGTGTTTTGCTCACGAAAGGAAGCGGTGTGTGATGTAAGCTGTGCTCACTTGTTGTAGCTGCCGCCGGCCGGGTTGGCAGCAGCGAGCACGGTGGCGCGCGCGGCCAGACTGCACACCATGCCGCCCTTGGCCACAGTAACGGCTTATTCCATGGCTTCTACCTGTGTGTTGTGCTCACGAAAGGAAGCGGTGTGTGATGTAAGCTGTGCTCACTTGTTGTAGCTGCCGCCGGCCGGGTTGGCAGCAGCGAGCACGGTGGCGCGCGCGGCCAGACTGCACACCATGCCGCCCTTGGCCACAGTAACGGCTTGTTCCATGGCTTCTACCTGTGTGTTGTGCTCACGAAAGGAAGCGGTGTGTGATGTAAGCTGTGCTCACTTGTTGTAGCTGCCGCCGGCCGGGTTGGCAGCAGCGAGCACGGTGGCGCGCGCGGCTAGACTGCACACCATGCCACCCTTGGCCACAGTAACGGCTTGTTCCATGGCTTCTACCTGTGTGTTGTGCTCACGAAAGGAAGCGGTGTGTGATGTAAGCTGTGCTCACTTGTTGTAGCTGCCGCCGGCCGGGTTGGCAGCAGCGAGCACGGTGGCGCGCGCGGCCAGACTGCATACCATGCCGCCCTTGGCCACAGTAACGGCTTGTTCCATGGCTTCTACCTGTGTGTTGTGCTCACGAAAGGAAGCGGTGTGTGATGTAAGCTGTGCTCACTTGTTGTAGCTGCCGCCGGCCGGGTTGGCAGCAGCGAGCACGGTGGCGCGCGCGGCCAGACTGCACACCATGCCGCCCTTGGCCACAGTAACGGCTTGTTCCATGGCTTCTACCTGTGTGTTGTGCTCACGAAAGGAAGCGGTGTGTGATGTAAGCTGTGCTCACTTGTTGTAGCTGCCGCCGGCCGGGTTCGCAGCAGCGAGCACGGTGGCGCGCGCGGCCAGACTGCACACCATGCCGCCCTTGGCCACAGTAACGGCTTGTTCCATGGCTTCTACCTGTGTGTTGTGCTCACGAAAGGAAGCGGTGTGTGATGTAAGCTGTGCTCACTTGTTGTAGCTGCCGCCGGCCGGGTTGGCAGCAGCGAGCACGGTGGCGCGCGCGGCCAGACTGCACACCATGCCGCCCTTGGCCACAGTAACGGCTTGTTCCATGGCTTCTACCTGTGTGTAGTGCTCACGAAAGGAAGCGGTGTGTGATGTAAGCTGTGCTCACTTGTTGTAGCTGCCGCCGGCCGGGTTGGCAGCAGCGAGCACGGTGGCGCGCGCGGCCAGACTGCACACCATGCCGCCCTTGGCCACAGTAACGGCTTGTTCCATGGCTTCTACCTGTGTGTTGTGCTCACGAAAGGAAGCGGTGTGTGATGTAAGCTGTGCTCACTTGTTGTAGCTGCCGCCGGCCGGGTTGGCAGCAGCGAGCACGGTGGCGCGCGCGGCCAGACTGCACACCATGCCGCCCTTGGCCACAGTAACGGCTTGTTCCATGGCTTCTACCTGTGTGTTGTGCTCACGAAAGGAAGCGGTGTGTGATGTAAGCTGTGCTCACTTGTTGTAGCTGCCGCCGGCCGGGTTGGCAGCAGCGAGCACGGTGGCGCGCGCGGCCAGACTGCACACCATGCCGCCCTTGGCCACAGTAACGGCTTGTTCCATGGCTTCTACCTGTGTGTTGTGCTCACGAAAGGAAGCGGTGTGTGATGTAAGCTGTGCTCACTTGTTGTAGCTGCCGCCGGCCGGGTTGGCAGCAGCGAGCACGGTGGCGCGCGCGGCCAGACTGCACACCATGCCGCCCTTGGCCACAGTAACGGCTTGTTCCATGGCTTCTACCTGTGTGTTGTGCTCACGAAAGGAAGCGGTGTGTGATGTAAGCTGTGCTCACTTGTTGTAGCTGCCGCCGGCCGGGTTGGCAGCAGCGAGCACGGTGGCGCGCGCGGCCAGACTGCACACCATGCCGCCCTTGGCCACAGTAACGGCTTGTTCCATGGCTTCTACCTGTGTGTTGTGCTCACGAAAGGAAGCGGTGTGTGATGTAAGCTGTGCTCACTTGTTGTAGCTGCCGCCGGCCGGGTTGGCAGCAGCGAGCACGGTGGCGCGCGCGGCCAGACTGCACACCATGCCGCCCTTGGCCACAGTAACGGCTTGTTCCATGGCTTCTACCTGTGTGTTGTGCTCACGAAAGGAAGCGGTGTGTGATGTAAGCTGTGCTCACTTGTTGTAGCTGCCGCCGGCCGGGTTGGCAGCAGCGAGCACGGTGGCGCGCGCGGCCAGACTGCACACCATGCCGCCCTTGGCCACAGTAACGGCTTGTTCCATGGCTTCTACCTGTGTGTTGTGCTCACGAAAGGAAGCGGTGTGTGATGTAAGCTGTGCTCACTTGTTGTAGCTGCCGCCGGCCGGGTTGGCAG
This sequence comes from Epinotia demarniana, assembly GCA_945867215.1. Classification (NCBI taxonomy): domain Eukaryota; kingdom Metazoa; phylum Arthropoda; class Insecta; order Lepidoptera; family Tortricidae; genus Epinotia; species Epinotia demarniana. The sequence goes on from OX244263.1 coordinate 12,805,372, forward strand.
CAGCGAGCACGGTGGCGCGCGCGGCCAGACTGCACACCATGCCGCCCTTGGCCACAGTAACGGCTTGTTCCATGGCTTCTACCTGTGTGTTGTGCTCACGAAAGGAAGCGGTGTGTGATGTAAGCTGTGCTCACTTGTTGTAGCTGCCGCCGGCCGGGTTGGCAGCAGCGAGCACGGTGGCGCGCGCGGCCAGACTGCACACCATGCCGCCCTTGGCCACAGTAACGGCTTGTTCCATGGCTTCTACCTGTGTGTTGTGCTCACGAAAGGAAGCGGTGTGTGATGTAAGCTGTGCTCACTTGTTGTAGCTGCCGCCGGCCGGGTTGGCAGCAGCGAGCACGGTGGCGCGCGCGGCCAGACTGCACACCATGCCGCCCTTGGCCACAGTAACGGCTTGTTCCATGGCTTCTACCTGTGTGTTGTGCTCACGAAAGGAAGCGGTGTGTGATGTAAGCTGTGCTCACTTGTTGTAGCTGCCGCCGGCCGGGTTGGCAGCAGCGAGCACGGTGGCGCGCGCGGCCAGACTGCACACCATGCCGCCCTTGGCCACAGTAACGGCTTGTTCCATGGCTTCTACCTGTGTGTTGTGCTCACGAAAGGAAGCGGTGTGTGATGTAAGCTGTGCTCACTTGTTGTAGCTGCCGCCGGCCGGGTTGGCAGCAGCGAGCACGGTGGCGCGCGCGGCCAGACTGCACACCATGCCGCCCTTGGCCACAGTAACGGCTTGTTCCATGGCTTCTACCTGTGTGTTGTGCTCACGAAAGGAAGCGGTGTGTGATGTAAGCTGTGCTCACTTGTTGTAGCTGCCGCCGGCCGGGTTGGCAGCAGCGAGCACGGTGGCGCGCGCGGCCAGACTGCACACCATGCCGCCCTTGGCCACAGTAACGGCTTGTTCCATGGCTTCTACCTGTGTGTTGTGCTCACGAAAGGAAGCGGTGTGTGATGTAAGCTGTGCTCACTTGTTGTAGCTGCCGCCGGCCGGGTTGGCAGCAGCGAGCACGGTGGCGCGCGCGGCCAGACTGCACACCACGCCACCCTTGGCCACGCTCACGCGGCCTTGTTCCATGGCTTCTAATAGGCTGCTGTGGTGTGCCGTCATCTATAACGATTAATGAAATACAGATGTTCAGATTTCAAACATTATTACCCATAGCAGAGAGGTTTTGTTACAGCAATTTGATATAAAAAAAAAATCATTTTTTTTTTTTTAACACAGTTATTTCATATGGTGCCGAACCCTCCTTTTAAGTTATAAAAACTTGTGTTAGGAGGTATTCGCTCTCTCGTGCAATGGTAATAAAAAATAAACAATGTACCTATTACTTATAAAGATACTTACATTATAAATCATTTCCAAAATTGTAATTTTTCCATACAAGTTGTCAGTTCATTGACTGGACTAATAACAGAGGTATATAGCAAGTGAAGCCTGATTTAACCTAATAGGGGTATTGATTTTAGTAGACATAAAGTTGAACCTAGTCTAGGATATCTATCTTAGAATAAGTTCAACTTCACGGTTAGTCAAAATTTACACACATTTACATACAATTAGAGATTATTTCAATAGTAATTCAGTTTCGTTATAACTTTTCTCCTTTAACCAAGTTGTAAGAACGATTTTACACTCTGTATAACTTTTTGTGTAGATATTCAACATTCTATTTACTTTGTTATACAAGTTAATAGATAGAACATAAAATTGCCTTCGTGCGAAGGAGGTCCTAACTGGGGTTGGAAGGTTTATTACCGTGTACAGTTTACGTTTTTTTAATAAATTGTCATCAATTTTTACAGTTTTATGGATTTTAAGGATACAATTAAGGATGAATAGTTGTCTAACAGTAAGTACATCAGCATCTCGGTAAACATTAATAGTACTGTATCTTATAGTTTTACCTAAAAGTACTTTAAGAATGGAACGTTGGGCCCGTTCAAGAGCCATGAGTTTGTTTTTATGAGTACCTCCCCATATAGGTAGACAATAAAGTAATATAGACTGAACAAGGGTTTTATAGATATATATTAATAGTTCCTTATCTGTTATGTTAGATAAATCGTGACGGAAAGAGAAGAGAGTTTAGATGCCGACCTCAAAATTTCACCCATTACACCCATAGGTAGAATGTGTAGGTAATTGAGTTATCCAGACCCCGGATTCTTGTCGCGATCACGTGACAATAGGGTGATTTGGGGAGTAAATGGAATGGTAGAACAAGATAATACTTAAATTATAAGATAAGATAAAAAGGTACATCATTTTTTTTTGGTATACAATTATTTCGTCCCACTGTTCCATTCAGGAAATGTTATATATAATATGTGTATATATTAGAATTGACTATTATCAATGTATGCAACCTATACAAACCTATATGTATAAGTTTGACCTTAGATATAAACTGTTTGCTTTATTGGCACGTCACTTTTCAGTGGAAAGAAGCTTTTCTTTTTTGAAGTGGATATATTCTGCGAGAAGACGTAGCCTAACCGCAAGTCATTTAGAAGAACTATTGATCTGTTACGGAGAGTCCGTTAACAAAAGAGCGACGTCGACATTTTAATCTTTTTTTTTGTATTATCTTATCTTAATAAATCCGTATTAATTAATAGGTACTGTTCCATTTACTCCCCAAATCGCCCTATTATCACGTGATCGCGACAAGAATCCGGGGTCTATAATCATAACACTATGAACTTAAATCTGACATTCACACATCAATATTATATGACAGTAAACAAAACATGTCTTTAATTACGTACCTTATCAAGTTCATCAACGCAGCAAACTCCCTTATCCGCCAGTACTAAAGCACCGGCCTCCAGTGCGAAGTCTCCGCCGGCTTCTCGTCCTAAGGCGACGGTCAAACCGCCCGCGGACGCAGAAGCCCCGCACACGTACACACCTAAATTACAAAACAAATCAAGTTAAGGCATCCTTTCCTTAGTAGCGCCGCTATATTTGTCTACGCATTACATTCAAGACTTTGCAATAGGCACTAACACTAACCAAAATAATCAATAATGTCGTACCTCAAAAAAGAACTATATATGTAGTCAAATGGAGAAATAAGCAACGCAAGAGGTTAAATAATCACGAAGTTATGTGTCTATGGTTTTAAGAAGGGATATGTTCTGTCCCTTTTTCGCAAAACGCAACTTCATATTTTATGAAACGATGACGCTCGTAGTTAGTGACGTCACTAGAAGACGGCAACGTGCCGCGCTCCATCGTGTTCGGCGCCGCCATCGACGCGGCCTGCCGAGAGCGCGGCTCGCTCTGCGGCAGCCTCGCAGTTTGTGACGTCACAAAATGTTTGCGTTTTCTCTCTCTAACAAGCAATATCAAAACGTAACTTCGTAATTCTTTGAGATATCTGAATCGGATTTTCGCCACTAGGCATATTTTGTTGCCTTCTTACTTTGGGAGTAATAACTTTCGAGTATACACCCGTATTAATAAATGAGTGAGCGCTAAAGGCACGCATTAGCCCGAGGATTAGTCCCGCCTTTACCGCGTCGTGAGCGAATGTCACCGGGCCCAAAAGGGCTCTGTAACTGAGAGTACAGTTCAATTCGCATCACTAAGTAGCAGATAAGACGTCCCCAGGCACAGTTCGAGTAGCAGGCGAAAAAGAACCATAAGCGCAATAGCGTAAAGTCCACCGGACTTGCCCAGCCCGGACCTTATAACTATGAGATCATAATGTTCAATTCGCATTACTGAGCAGCAGCTACGGTGTTCCCGGGCGCAGAATCAGGCGAAAAGGAACCTTATCACCATCAGCATAAAGCTCACCTCTCGGCGCAGCGTGTGCCGCGGCCTGCAGCAGCTGCGACTTGCCCAGCCCCGGGTCCCCGACCACCAGCACGTGCGGGCTCGCGCGCGGCCCGTCCTCGAGCTGCGTGCCTCCCATCAGCCCTAACATCAGCCCCGCCTTCACCGCCTCGTGCCCGAATATCGCCGGGCATAGCGAGTGGACTAGCAGGCGGAACACGTCTTCTGATGCGTGGATTTCCTATAAAAATTACCGGGAATTGAACCCAGGACCGACGGCAAATAAGACCAGAAAAAACACTAGCCGAGCGGTAAGGCACCCGACTAAATCCGGAATTCGTGGGTTCAAACCACAGATATAGGTATACACTAGATCACGCAAATGCATCTACTTCGCGTGTCCGAACTCGGGTCTCCGAGTTGTCCGTCCGACTGACATTCCGCGCGCGTCTGTTGTGGTAGCCGGTTCATCATCATCATTATATCAGCCGAAAGACGTCCACTGCTGGACATAGGCCTCATCCAAAGAGTGCCAAAGTGACCGGTGCGGCGCCACCCGCATCCAGCGAACTCTCGCAACCTTCACCAGGTCATCAGTCCACCTACACCTTCACCCACCACACACGCCGCACCTTCCGGTACGGTAATGTTGAGATAAATTTAAATAAACATAAAATATTAACGGAAATTACACACGACGGTATATTTAATCGATATAAATACTTAAATACAGCCATGACTCAAAACAAATATTCGTGCTCATCACACATTTACCCTTACTGGGATTTGAAACCAGGACCAATGGGAAATAATATCAGAAATAACTACAACTTACAAAAGTTGAAAAACCCCCGACATTCACACATTCGACATTTCATTTCAAAGTTCAATATCTCAAAAACGGCAGAACAGATTTTGATAAAACACGGCTACGAACAGTCGGGATAAAATTATCTATGCCACAAAAAAACCGCATTCAAATCGGTACGATACCACAGACAGATACACAGACAGACACGTTAAACGTATAACACCCCTTCTTTTTTCGTCGGGGGTTTAAAAGCTGCAGTCATAGAAAGACTCGCAGTCAAACACTACTGGAAAACGCCCAACTTCAGAAGAAAACTTTGGTATACCTGTATAGCATAATAGTCCTTGAGAGTGAACGAGAGGGTCGGATTGCTCAGATTTCTCTGGCTGTGTATAGAGACCGCTTCTATGTATAGTTGCAATAATCGGGCGGCCCTCTTGTCTTCCCCGCCTTTGCTTTCGCCTCTGACCTGTTAAACATTTGGGTGATTTTTACAAGTTTTTATTTAGTTTCACCTGTGCCGTTGTCTGTAATCAAATCTTGCAAGTTAAAATTTGATCCACATCCCAGTTTCCGATTGAGCTGACATTTTGCATGCATGTATAAATCGGATGACAATGCAATACCATTATGACATAGAGCTGATCTGATGATGGAGCTGGAGGGTGGCCATAGGAAACGAATTAAACGACGCAACCCCATCGAGTTTGGGCTCGTTAGAATCGTCTCAATGAGTAGTTGATGATGGTATACAGAAAAATAAAGTCGGCAATAAAAGCTTGTACCAAAACTGAAATTTGTTTCTTTTGCTGACACTAGTTGTCATTGGATTCGTCTCTTCCATGAACATATAATACTTAAGACAAGCTATGGTAATAATAATACCACGTGCAAGCAAGCTGGCAGCATACAAATCTCGATAAGTGTGACAGAAAGGGAAATATCATTAATTGTCCTTGTCATAGTTCCACTTTTTTTATTTGCCACAACTGATTTAGTATGAAGTTGTATAGTTGTATGGCAAGTCATCAGCCATTTTAAGACCAATTCTTAATTTAGCTGTTTAGGAGCCTTTCCGTCCCTCACTGTTGCAACCCGTATAGCCTGTCCTGAGTATTATAGGTCCATTTCTCTTCGGTCACTGTATAAAAATGTGGATTAGTTTCATTGACAGACGTTACTGTACAAAATTAAATCAGGGAATGACAGGTACTTGCACTATTCCAGTGACAGAGAGCACGTCACCGGGGCACGCCGTGCCGATGAGGTCCCCTTTGAGTTCTATCTCCACATTTCTTGGAATTGTCCCGGACGCGATCTGGAAAGTAATCGATTATATTACTTTACAACAACTCCGGGTTTGATCACAGAATAAATATTAGTACCTACTTATGGTTTTTATAAAATTGACATTGGAATTGGAATCTTCTACGTTGGACGGTCGTTGCTTAATGCTTTTTACCCGACTGCCCGAAGGAGAGGAGGGTTATGTTTTTTAATGGACTACTTCGATGCAATTCGGCCAACGCAATTATTCTCAACTGTTACAACTATATAACTATACGTACAGAAGGTCCTCTGTATAACAAAACCGTTGTTTTACAGCTTGGAAACTCATATCGCGCGTGCTCTTTCGCTCCTAGTGCGATCGGGCGAAGCGACGTTTTAGTAGAATTATTTTTTAACGATTTAGATTTAGTCGAATTGGCAAGAAGGCCCATGGGCCCACTGTAAGGACTTATTTGCTTTATCATTTACAATTGGAACAGTCGCATTTGTTTTGTCACGAAACAAAAGAAATTCCACTCTATTTCCTACAACAGTTGATTCACATTCACATATCAATGCCATTTTGTTTTGTAAGTATATTGGGTCTTAAGAGGTTAATCTATGCATTACAGTAACTACTTGCCATCAAGCTGGCCAGAATACATTTTGCCACCTCCGTAGTATTGAAAAAAAAAAGTAATATACCTACATATGTTTAAGTTTTTTTTATACAACACACAACCGGAGCGTCCGAGGGAAAAAAAATCTGAAACTGTGCGGTACGCGACCATTTAGGTTCCAGGGTGTGAGGATGAATGGATTGAAACTACTAATATAAACGAAGTATTAGAGGTATCTCATTTTAACACTTTCACTACCAGGAAGCTCCCAAGCGGGCACCTACGCCGTAGCTTTCTGCTACTTATCGGAAAAACCACAGGATCGGCTACGAGCGTAGCGCGTAGCGATTCTTGTCCAGTGAATGTGTGAAGTAACGGAGTTCAATACAAAAAATAATGACCTGAGATTGTATCTCCTGAACCTTTGCGACTTGCCAGTCTGTTGTGATGGTGAAGGGCGAAGACTGCAGTGGTTCGAACTTTGTTCCACTTCTACAGCTCTGACAACAGGTTGGAGCTGGAATATTACAGACAGAATTACAGAAACAACATTCAGTCAGGGCAACCATTAACTTTGGCAACCGTACTAAAAATGGAACAATACACCAGAAACCCACAGAACACGCTAGGCGTGAAGGTTTATACTACTTGCCGCCTAGCGGGCTGAGCCGGCATCTGAGCAAACATTACGAGTGCCTACCAGACGGGTTCTTGGTTGCGAACGTGTTAATAGCAGATGATGTATAAAAAACGACCGATATTTGGGTCTGATGCTGATAATGTAGTATTCCTGCCATCCTTTATTAGAGACATATGGCTCACAGAAGAGTTCCCCATTTTACAAGCTCCTGTGCGACTTCTTTTAGCTCTATCCAGCTGAGACCAGTTGAGCCAGCCTGGATTTTTTGGTCTAGCGTGGGTACCTATCAGTTCGATTTTGACCATTATTCATGGTTCAACGAAATATGGCATTACCTATCTACCAGTACATAATTATAATTACCGAAATATCTCATTAATTTAATATAACGTGATAGATAAATGATAATTTCAAATTGTGACTTCCAAGGCAAAAAAACAATCATAGAACTAGAAAACGAGTAATCTGACAAAAACCATAAAAATTCAAAAATATGAAGTGGGAATCTGGTACTCAAACTACCAGGTGTAAGCATGTAAGCACCTGTAAATATTCCTTGTGGCTGAACTACAGCCTGCACAGCATGACAACTAGAGCATTCAAATGCCATGCTAGTACATGCCAACCCGACACTGCCTACTCTGATCACTGTGCCTTTGATGGTCACTAGCTTGCCTGAAATAAATACATAAGTATTAGGGGACAATCTTATACAAACCAACCATAGGACTAGGCTAGTAAGCTCAATAAGGCTTGTGTTATGGATAATCTAATATGGGCTTGATTAAACCAAACATATATAGTAATATGTATTTTATGATTATATTGTATTTAACTATTCTTGTTTCTATTTGGAAGAAAGAGAGGCAGACAATGTTGCAGGATAGGAGGATGACATTGCTAGGATAGCAGGTGCAAGTTGGACGAGAAAAGCCGAATATCGCAAATTATGAAGTCTCTAGGGGAGGCCTATGCTGTAAGTGTAATGCAAGACCAAATAGGTTTCTATTTGGTCTTTTAATATGTTATTTAATAGATATAAATACTTAAATACATATAAAACATCTAAGACTCAGTAACAAATATTCATGCTAAGGAATAAAGCTATGTGAAAAAAAGCTGTTCCTTAACTTATAGACCAATTTCCATCAGGGATCTATGACATATCCTAATAGACAGGCATGCCATGCTCTGTCTACATCATGTAATTATGACATGAGAAAGCTGCGTCTCATCATCATTATAAATAATTTCGGTGGATGTGCATACCCAAAAAGGTTTATAAACTTAATACACAATCTACTGTTCTTTGGAGCAAGGAGAACTAAGGGGATTTGACCCTAGGTCAAATCGCCGGTTAGCGACCACCTAATTTCATGTGCCGGTTGGCGACCACTTAGCTGAGTTGGTGAACTGAAAGCAGTGTTGACATCAATCTGAACTAAATATATCCGGATTGATCAATCGAATTGACGCGTCAATCCGAATTGATCAATTCGAATTGATTCAAATCTGATTGACGCGTCAATCCGATTGAATCAATTGGAATTAACGCATCAATACTCAATTCGGATTAAATCAATTCTCAATCTAGATTAACCATAGTCCCTAAGATTACTTTTCAAAGGTGTCTTTTTTTAGGACTTACTTACTGGACTTAAAGTCGATATCTGAGGTTCCCAGAGGTTCGAAAACATGTTCCTGAGGGGCTACCGGGAAGTGAAAACGAACTTCGTTCGAGTATCTCCCTCCCTATCGCTCGAACTAGCAAGTGCGACAGAGAGAGAGATACACGAACGAAGTTCGTTTTCACTTCCCGGTAGCCCCTCTGATGTCAGTATTGACTGATGTCCCTTTTTATTATTGACTGATGTCCCGATTACGTTCATATTCGTAATAATCGATGTCGACCATATAGTTCCCGAAAACTGTTTCCGACGTCAGTATTGAAAGATGTCCCTTCCATTACGGGACATTTTTTTAAATTGATCGTTGGCACTTTAAAACGATATCTGAGATTTTCAAAGGTTCCGTAACATGTTTCCGACGGCAATTCAGACGGAGTTTCCTTTTTTTGGAAATTACGGGACATTTCTTAAAATTAACCGATTGCGTTCAAAATCGATATCTTAGGTGCCCAAAGGTTTCGAAACATATTTCTGACGGCAATACCGAGAAATGATCCTGTTTTGGGGACATTTTGGAACATTTCTTGAAACCAACCGATTGCAAATATTGCCGTTGAAGTTGAAACCATGTTTTGCACCTCAGATATCGATTTTCAAAGCAAGTTTTCAAAGAATGTCACTAAAATGTCCCAAAACAGGACACCTTTCAATATTGCAGTTGAAAAGATGTTTAAAAACCTCTGGTTACCTCAGATATCGATTTTAAACGCAATCGGGTAATTTCTAGAAAAATCTCAAAAAAGGACGTCTCTCAATATTTCCCTCGGAAACAAGTTTCGAATCTTTTGGGCACCTGAGATATCGATTTTGAACGCTATCGGTTAATTTCAAGGAAAGTCCCGAAAATGTTCCAAAAGGGACATCCTTCATATTGCCGTCGGAAACATGTTTCGGAACCTTTGGTAAACTCAGACACCGCTTTTGAACGCATTTGGTCAGTATCGAAAAATGGCCTAAATAAAAAAGACATTACCGCTCGGCCACGACTTTGGTCTTAAGCGACCTGCGACCAGCGTTTTATCTGTTCATTGTGCGGTCGAGATGCGCAACGCACTGTGGTTAGTTGGGATCACGTGCAATGAACAGATAAAACGCTGGTCGCAGGTCGCTTAAGACCAAAGTCGTGGCCGAGCGGTTAGGTAGGTACATACAAAGTAATCGTCAATCCGAATTGACGATTGAGGATTGACCGATCAATTCGAATTAACGATTAGTAATCGTCATTCTTCAATAAGTAGACTTAGAATTAGTATCGTCAATCGTCAATTCGAATTGATCGGTCAATCCTCAATCGTCAATTCGAATTGATTTTTTGCCAACACTGGCTGAAAGGTTATTTTCTCTTTTTTTTTTCTAGATTTTTATTCTAAAACAACAAAAATGCATTTACTACTAATTGCCTCAATAGGGTCTGTAGAATTGATGGTATCTTCAATAGAAAAAACCTTCTCCTTCAGGTGGTCGCTAACTGAAGGTGGTCGCATTACCAGCGAAATGACACATACAAGATACATACAAGTTTAGTGTAGTGCAGAGTGCAGACTAGGGAACTAGAAGTGACCAATCTCATAGAACAGGCTAACAAGGCCATTAATAACAGCAAAAAATTGAATAGGAAATTTCAAATGTTCAACTTAAAACTTAATTTGTTTATCAGTATTGTTATATTTACCGAAATAGTTGACTTTCAAATTGGCAATAGGGACAACAGGCTGGTGGTTTAAGACTCGAACTTTTATTTTTGTTTCACACTTCAGTGCCTGAAAGAGAAAATAATAATTATTAGATATTTGGTGCAAAAAGCTTGAATACATATTAAAATATAATAATAATGATAAGCCTTTTATTCCCTTTTATTATTTTATTCTTAATCTGTAAATTTATGGAGTTGTCATTGACAAAGGTTAAAATATAAAGCATATATTATCTTTAAACGGTGACAGTTATATACCTTAAGTGATGTTAGCTATCAATTATAGTGTGTGATAGGGTTGTTGACGGACCACATAACTGAACATCCAAAATTATAATTGTTTTAGTGTCTATGTTTGTTATTGAAATAATCATCCATTTCGGAAATAATATTCATCATATCAGCCAAAAGACGTCCAGTGCTGGACATAGGCCTCTCCCAGTGAGTGCCAAAGTGACCCGTCCTGCGCCACCCACATCCAGAAAATAATATTATTTTATGATAATAAAAAACAATAGCTGGGAAGAAAGATAAATACATGAATACACATTAAGTTTTTACAAAACAGTTTATATTTAGCAATAGGAGTACTTCATTTGTCATGTTAGCAAAATGTCATAAAATAGAAGTTCCTATAATGATGTGCAATCAATGGAAGTATGTTGTTACTCCATACAATGGAATGTAAATACAACGGAATATATGAAACATCATTGTGTGTGATACACTGTACAGTCCCAGCTAGGCCTCCACAGGAGATTATCATAGATATGCAAGGTTTACCACCAAAATGACAGTGGGACAGGCCTGGTTATACTTAAAAATGTAATCCACCCCACAGACATATGGATATTTAAAAAAAAACAATCCATAAGATTAAACAAAGAAGTTGTAAGTACACATTAATTCAATTGTATTGTAAAATAACATACCTCATGCAAACAATATTCCAGAAGAGGCAATGTTACATCAGGTTTCTCTGATAGAGCAGCATTAAATGTTGGCCAACCACTGACAAATGGTTTATCATTTAGTAAAGCTTGAATGTCTAGCGGGATACTCCGGGTTTGGTCAATCTTTTCCAAGTCAAACATGCTCCTGTTCTCCTCAATGAACACTTTAAAGCACTTGATGTGTTCGTTGAATTCCGAATCAGATTGATCTAAAGCAAATCTTGAACCGCTATAAAAAATCTCTAGGAAAGAAAGTTTATTTGAAAAGATACTAGATTTATCGAATGATACATGCCTTGTGAAGGAAAGTACAGACTCCACACATTGTTCCCAGCATTAATAGGAACAATGATTGGTAACTGATTGGCCGGGGCTCTAGATACTGCAGAAGTGCTCGGTCGGGTTGTGTTGCTCGAATTGTTTAAGCTTCGGTTATCAGCATTGTTTGAATTCGCTTGGTTGCGAGGACGATACCAATTATTTCTATAGCGGCCCCTCCAATTACGACGCATTTTGAATTCAAATGATTGTTGAATAATCACACAAGACAAGATTCCCGCCAAAGTATATTTTTGTTTGTAAAAACTATCATAACATAACCTCGACAATCAACAACACATGAACACACTACAGAAAGTCACAACATATCAATGTCATGCGCTATCCACATTATGTGATTAAACCCCAATTTGTCAGTACAACATGTCGAAGTCAGAATTGTGTGTAGCGTACACACCTAACAACTGCAACTACAATTTCATTCAGTGTGGCCAGTTAACAGTTAGAAAGCGAAAATTGCCGCATTCAAACGGTCCTGCGAAACGGACTGCAAGATTGTTACTAACCGATGAGATAGGGCAAGACAGCACGTCTAACACACAGCCGCGACATACTCTCGATTTCTCTCGCATGTCCTAATAAGAGAGAGACGGATAGTGCGAGAAAAATTGAGAGAGCTCGCGCGCCGTCGCGTAATAGCCGTGCAGCACACAAAAATCGAGAGTATATCACGGCCACCTCATCATCGACGTGCTGTCTCGCCCTATCTCATCGGTTAGTAACCATCTTGCAGTCCGCTTCGCAGGACCGTTTGAATGCGGCAATTTTCGCTTTCTTACTGTTAACTGGCCACACTGAATGAAATTGTAGTTGCAAAACACCGGTTTAAAAAAAATTACAAAATTACAGTGTAAAATATTAATACAATGTTCTTTAGCATATATTTTTTATTTATCGTTTAAATTTATTTGTATGAAACTTGTGAGAAAAAGAAACTTGGCATATCATGCAAATTCCATGGTCCAAATTGTGATTTTCATGCAATTAGTCCGTACAACTCGTTTGACGGTTGGAACATGCATCCACACTATAGCAATTAGTCAGATTCTGATGAATTGGGGCTGACAAATCACTTAATGTGGATGGTCCATTAAAAGTCAGAATTGACAGATTGTTTTTTTTTTAAATAGATGGTGTGCTTTATACTTTCAGCCAAATGTGGAGCATGAAATTTAATCTATTTGAAAATTCCATCATGAAAATAAAAAGAGAAGATTGTAAGCTCATCATGGTTAATTATATAAAATAAATTTGTTGTTTGTTGTAGGTGCAGAGGGGCTACCGCGAAGTGAAAACGAACTTCGTTCGAATATCTCTGTCTCTGTCGCTCGAATTAGCAAGTGCGACAGAGACGGAGATACACTTACGAAGTTCGTTTTCATTTCCCGGTAGCCCCTCAGGCCTATCCCACTGTCATAGTGTCGCGAAACGATAGAGGAAGTCTATTAAAAGGGTATATACATGTCATGATTTGTCAGTCTCAATTTATCAGAAGCTAACTAATTGCTATTGTCTGGAGGCATATTGCATGTGGTCGGATTGTCACATCTGTAGGCCACACCCAACTGTCATAATTTTACTGACAAATTAGGGTAAAATCAGCTAAAGAAAATGGCATAATTGTCGGTACAACTCGTTTCACAGTTGGATCAGCAGCGCAACATGCCTCCGACAATAGGAATTAGTCAGCTTCTGATAAATTTGAGCTGACATATCATGACATGTATAGACCCCATTAAATCCAGTATGTATGCTCTAGTCTTGGAGTCTTTAACCCCCGGTAAAGTAATGAGGAGTATACATTACATGATTTGTCAGCCCCAATTCATCAGAAGCTGATTAATTGCTATCGTCTGGTGGCATGTTGCGCTGCTGATCCAACCGTCAAACGAGTTGTCCTGACTAATTGCATGAAATCATGGACCATGGAATTGGCATGTCTGTCATTCTCACAAATTTCATTCAAATAAATTTAAACGAATATTGAAAAATATATACTAAAGAATATTGTATTAATATTTCACACTGCAATTTTGTAAAAAAATTTAAACCGGTGGTTTGCAACTACAACTAACCGATGAGATAGGGCGAGACAGCACGTCTATCATGAGACGGCCGTGCGTGACATACTCTCGATTTTTGTGTGCTGCACGGCTATCACTAATAGAAGGTAATGGAATAAATATTAGTATTAGTAATATTAGAAGGTACTCCCCAACTTAAATACGGGGCGTAAGATGGGTTAAGCAAATTGCACATGCACATGTGTGAAAGAAACGAACTGTAGGTACTCACTGTATCTATAGGCAGCATACATTAAATTTATGAAAAACATCGATGTTCGTTATTTAAATTTGAAATTGACCTCAATTTCGAACTCATTCAAAATAGACTGCAGCTATCACGTGAATAATTGACATTATTTACGTCAAACAACTATTACAGAGAAGCTGGTTGTGCTTACTGTATCGTTAATTAAAGTAATTTCGTTGAAGTTATGGCTGACGAGGGTGCAGAAAAGGCGGCAGAGCCACCGGCTGAAGGCCCGGATCAAAGTGTAGAGAAACAAAGAGCAGAAGATCTTGAGAGAACTGCGGAGAAGATTGATAGTTTGACACATATCGCACATCGCAAAGCCTCTATGTTTCCTCAAGGACAGCCTCCGCAAGAAATAGTCGACGTTGATCGAACTGCGCTTGAAGCTATCCTCGATGTTGGCTCACGGCTCAAAGACATTCAAAAGAAAAGTAAACTGTCTATGAGCGCCTTGGCACTAGGCCAGGAGTCTTATAAAGACAAGCAAGTAAATAAACTTTCTGATTAGACTGATTTGTTTTATTTTAAGTTAATTTAGATGTAAAATTCTGAATTGACTTTTCCTTTTATAGGCTAAAGCTAAGGAGGCACGTAACAATCGCGTGGGAGGTCTGAAGACTCAGCACAGGTTTTTACTCGAGATGTCGGGCGCAATTTTGAATAGGAGTCCTGAATATATACTGGTCAGTCGTTTTTTTATTACATTCTTATTTTTTCAATCTGTTAACTGCCTTTAAACAACTAAATAAACCATCGCCATCCAAAGATTAAACTGGCTCGCCAACATGACTGATACAAGATTGCTTAAATAAAATGTGAATGTTTGTATCCTCGGTTTGTTGCTGATACTACCTACAATAACGCGTCACATATGTTTGCGTCCCTGAAGTTAGCCTCAAGTCGCTTCCCCCTGTTGTACACGGTTGAACAGATTTGGTTAAAATTAGACACTGGGTAGGTATGGGTAGGTATGACCTCCATTAACACGTTCCATGTCCGTGCCCCCAACGATGGGTCATGCACCTGCTTCCATAATGGATTCACAGCTTCGAGCTGGAAGCACATTTGTACTTGTGACATTGTCAGGAGACAGTGAACGTGTTGGGTCTATCCCAGAAGTTCCATATTTTGTAGTTCCATATGGATCTACCGAGATATTAATGTTGAAGGAAATTTCCCAGAAGGAAGGGAAGGGAATTTACTATATGGGACTAATGGTACATATTCTCCTGTTCCACCTATCCCTAACGGGATGTCACCACTGGTAGGGATGCATAGATTTTTTTTCATATCATATATACGTACACACTACACTAACAATGTACAACCTTTGTCTATATACACAGAGCGTCCCCACGCCTATGCCACATGGAGGGAAAACCTTGAATACTGTAGATGGAAGATTTTACTGAAATAAGACATTATTTTAATTTAAAAAACAATTTAAACTGCATTCATAGATTTTTAAATAAGTACATGGTTGAACCGGGAATTGAACCCGCTACACGAGAAAAAAAATTATGCTACCGATCGAAAGGCTTCATCATAATCACAAGGATTAATTTTTGCTAAATAAAAGAAAGACCATGACTTTTTAACATTAGATTGAAATTTTGTTCAGAAAAATGAAAAGCTGACATTGCCGTAAGGATATACAACTGACATTATCATAAGTACCTATTACTACAGACAACTAAACTAAACAGAACTTAGACGTATTATTCTAAATATCCACCCCAACAAGATCAAAAAATCGACAGGAAGTGAGATAATCAAGAGAGTGCGACGACATTTGGTACTTTCCTTCAATAATCAGGGAATGAAATTGATGGGAGTTGTTAGGTAAGGTAGGTAGGTATGGAAAAACGTGGTCGCATTCGGGGATAAAAAATAGGAGGTATTAATTATAAACTGGTAGGTACATACTTAAAAATGGGAAGGTACTTTGGTGTAAGCTATAGTGCCTATAAATCCTTCTGTTTGTATTGGATGCACGACATTTCTTAAGGGGATGCCTTGATTTGAGTCGAACACGCCCCCTAGACAGAGATACGCTTATGCCTTCCGCTCACGAGAAAAAGATGCAACATTCTTCGGGAATGGCTTTTTTGGACAAATTTCGATAAATAGCTAACTTAGTGAAGTTTCTTACCAGGTCATCAGTCCACCTTGTGGGGGGCCTACCCACGTTGTGGCACTCTTAGGGGGAGGCCTATGTCCAGCAGTGGACAGTGGATCGTCTTTCGGCTGATATGATAATATTGATAATGATGAAGTGAGATTTTAGATGAGATAAAATACTATAGTAGTAACTTGATTCTGTCGTAAAATAAAGGGTCGGACACACAGCACCGTCGCGGGCGCGATATTTCCGTACAAACCGCTAGCGTGGTCAAACAGGCCGCGCCCCGTCGGCAACGCGCCCCGCCAGCAACCCGCCGCGCAATGGCCGCGCGCCACGGGCGTGCGGCGCGTCAGTGTGAGTAGTGTGACGCCAGACCAAAGAGTATTGTAATATAGAGCGCCAGACAGCGCAGCGCGCGGTCCGTACGTAGTGCTGGCGGGTTGATGGCGCGAGGCCAGCGCGATGCCGGCTGGTTGATGGCGCGATGCGCGCGTGCTCTGTGTGACCGGCCGTACAGCGCATCACGCGCTCGTCAAGCGCCACTACCGCCCCGCTGGCAGTCTGTTCGACCCTTAATGTATTGTTTGAGTACCCAAGCTGAGTAAAAAAAAGGATAATAAAGACCCAATTTTGGATTTTTTTTCTATAGAAGAAATTTTAGGCAATCATGTATCGGGTAATGCAAACAATCATATAGTCAAGAATCGTATATCTGCAAATCAGACCTTATTGTTTCTTAAATCTATAGTCAGAACGACGTTTCAAAGCACGCGATAATTTCCAATTCACCCCCTTAAACACGTGTAGGCGCGTTCAGTTTTTTGAAGCGCTAAAGCGTTCAAGGCGTTGCTCTCGTACTCGGAAGGCGTGTCTCTGTCTAGTGGGCGTGATCGACTCGAATTAAGGCACCCCCTTAAGCTCTAATGCCGAATCAAACTTAGGGTGAGTTGAACCAAACCGTCTGTAATCGTAAGCGGTGTTCGTTAAAATCTGAATGTATGGAAAGTTTGATAGCTTTCTATGGAATGACTGCTGCCGGAATGGAATGTCTGCAATCGTAAGTTGGTGCAACTCGCCCTTGTACTCGCCAAAAATACTCGCAACTTTGATAGTTAGGTTCGTATGGTAAGCCAAGAAATTGGACTGGACGATAGCCGAAAAGTGATAGACCAAATTCTCGGCTGACTGTATCTACATACCTCTACCATCCTCTACTGACCTACTGGAACTTAGGTGTTAGTACTTCTTGGTGCTGTGGACCTGATGCTCTAGTATAAGTTTAACCGAAACAAAACGTTACGACCGCGTTTGCGTTTAGCTGTCAAATCCCATACAAATTGAGGGTAAAACGCAAACGCGATCGTAAAGTTTTGCTTCGGTAAAACTTATACTAGAGCCTCTGTACACGTTACGACTTATTTTACCCCCACTTTTGGCTACAGGTGACTGGAGCGCGATCATTGGGCATTATTGTTGAGCTTTTTAACCCCCGACGCAAAGAGAGGGATGTTATAAGTTTAACGTGTCTGTCTGTGTATCTGTCTGTGGTATCGTAGCTCCCAAACGGATGAACCGATTTTGGTTCAGCTTTATTTGTTTCATGAAAATCTGTCCAGCCGTTTTTGAGATATTGGACTTTGAAATGAAAATGTCGGGGGTTTCTCAACTTTTCTAAGTTGTATCGTTATTGTGTTACCTATTATAAAGCGTTAGTGCATGTGTGTGGCTTGTAATGGTTGAAACTATTTCAAATACAAACTGAACCCTTTATATTTCTGTGTATTAGGGTTGAATTCTATGAAAAACCAAAAGCCTATGCCCGTTAAAGGGTCAAAATATTATTCGTCTATATCAAGTCTTAATTTAAACTTTAATGTAACCCTCCTTGTTTAGCTTTAATTATTATTCCTGTTAAATAATCCAAAGTTTTAATGATTTCAGGAAGGCGTGTTCGACACGGATATCCACATAGATTTGTTAGACAGCGCAATTGCGGATGGTGGCCGAAACTGTATAGTGCTTTGCGATGCCCTTTTACCACCAGTCAAAATGGGTAATTCTGATGGTCAACCTATTGTACTAGTACATAATGGCACGGAGTGACTTTTGGCAACAGTGCAGTCGCGATTCGCGTCACAGTCACGATAGAGCAGGGGTTCCCAAACTTTATTTTCTCATAGACCACTTTCAAAAGTTAACTGGTTCTGGTAGACCCCCTACACTACATTTCTACCATATTCCCAAAACTCGGCAAAAAATGTGAATATTACCTAAGTCTGGAGACGCTCGCGATCTGTTGCAGACTTGCAGTCGACAAGTTTTGGAGGCGAATGGTGTAATTTTAATAAAATGTTAGTTGAATTTATCGAAATTTTTATCGGGGAACAGCGTAATGAAGCTGTCATGTATTTATCAGTCATCCAGGCTATAAAAATAACACAAAAAAATAATATCTGTTTTCGTTCTTTACTATCGAAACCTTGTCTGTCTGTGAATATTATTAAGAAAATGCCTCATTGCAGAATCAATATGGACAACGGGGAATTCACATCACTAATTCGCCCGCTTTACGTCACAGTAGGTAGAAAAAAGTGACACGGTCGGTTTTCATACAGATTGAGGAGTTTAAGTTAAATTATCTAAGTGTATATCTAAGTATATCTGTGATCGAGACTGTAGGTCAATATTTTTTCTTCATTCGGTCCAGCTATAATAGCGTTCTATATCGCTCAAACTTGGATTAGGTACCCCATGCTCTACCTTACAGAAAATTGCAGCTAAAAGATTAAATTGGAGTTTTTTTCCCCCGATAAGGCGAGAATTGTATACCCTATCGGCTATCGGAGATAATTAACACTTAATGTGCTAACGAAATTATTATTTTCAGAATCTGGCCGTTTTGTACCAAATCAAAAAGGCAGGATGGAGCGCACGTATATTTCGGACGGCTCGACAATAGGCACGTGCGGGAGATGTATTGCTATGTATAGGATCAAAAACAAAGCTATTGACTCGAAGAATGTTGCTGACGTAAGTAACTCGCAACTTTTTGAGAGATAGGTACGTCAAAACGTACTTCAAACGCAAGGAACGCCACACCATCGTAATAAAAACCTTTCACAAATAGGGCTTACCTGGATGACGGACGGCACACCCTGAATGGATCAAGTCGTTATTCGGCCGACCCGTCATTGGCGCCTGAAAGTTTGAAACTGTTCCGAAACTGGCACCTGATTTCAACATTTTGGTATCGCCTAGCCGAAAATCATCTCTTATTGTACACCCCAATAAATACAAACAGTTCAAAACACGAGTAAGCAGAAGTAAACAATAGGCGGGCCTATCCTAAAGGAGCGATTACGCAGTTCGTAGAACCGAAACATTATCTCAACTAAGGCGTGGGATTTCTGCCACGTGTTTAAATCTATGTGAATTCTATGATATAACAGCGAAATAGTCTAAACAGGAATTTAACTAAGTAATCTTAACATGAATATCGTTCGCCGTCCTGCACCATGGTAGACCTTAGAAATTTCAAACAAAATTCCGTAGAATAAATTATATCAATTTACTACAAAAACCTGGTAAATTAACAGTTCTCGCGAGGTCCTATTTAACTAATCATATTGTAATCGGTTACTGTTTGTTGTGCGGGACAAGCACGACGGGTTAGAACGAACGCATCCGTTATACCGAACCGATTACAATTTCATTTGTTTAGTCATATAAGGATAAGCTATATTGATCCGGTTTCAGGATTACTACCTAGCCTATATTGACATGGACCAGGAGACAGAAAATGTCGTGTCAGGAATATACAAGATGCTCACTAAGGCGTATATGCCCGCTCTGAAGCAGTGCAAGGCGTGGGGCGACATCAACCCCCCAAATCCTAAAAGCGAAGACATGATAAAAACATACCAGTCCAAGATGAACCTATTTTTTGACTATTTGGCAAGTGAGTATGATTTATTACAAGCTTTTATTTAATTTGCACGGTTCTTATTTCGTATGTAAATATGTAAGTATGCAAGTCATGCAAACCTTTTTTCAGCAAAATTCAAAACGGACTCATAAAACAAAAACAGCTTGCCGGTATGTAACTGTTTGAGCTGTAATTTGGTATACCTACCGGTGTAAATTCGGTGACGTCCCGCCCCGACCACCTTAACTAATGTTTACTTGGAACTTTCGTACAACCATTTAGTTGGCACGCGCGTGTCGATGTAACAAAGACATACAGGCAACTACGAAACCCTTCACTGCGCCTAGTCCGACACGTACTTGGCCGGTTCTTTAAATATAGATAAATGGCACATTTTGGGTTCATTATTTTCGTATGTGTACTTCCTTTAATAAAAAATAAATAAATATTTGGGGACAATCTTACACAAATCGATCTAGTCCCAAACTAAGCAAAGCTTGTACTATGGGTACTAGACGACGACATACATACTTAAATAGATAAATATATACATAGAAAACATCCATGACTCAGGAACAAATATTCATGCTCATCACACAAATAAATGCCCTTATCGGGATTCGAACCCGGGACCTCCGGCTTCGTAGGCAGGGTCACTACCAACTAGGCTACAGAGGTCGTCTTTTCATATTTATAGCGCCATTCTTTATTCCATTTTTCCATTGTTTCAAGAAAATCTTTGCCAGTACAACTTTAAAATAACCTCATTTCATTTCAACAGAGACAAAGATCGACTTGGATTGCTGCACAAGGTTTAAGGTGAACGAAGAATTATATGAGGAACATTTGGCTGATGAGGAGAAAATGAAAATTGCTATTACGAAAATGCACGTTTTGGAAGAAGTTTGCACTTACGTGAAACAATGGTCGAAACAAATTACCATGGTAACTAAATTATTATGTGAAAGCCAAGTGTGCATAACTAATGAATCCCGCAAAGTCACGCCATGTCAAGAGTGTATCACTAATGAATCTCGCAAAGTACCCGCAATCCAGTATAGGTTACATTAAAACGACTAGCTGCCCCGCACGGCTTAAATAGGATAAAATGCGCGGATAAAATATAGCCTAGCATAATCATCCTGTTTCATACGCAGGTGAAAGACATATTGGAATCTCCCGGAGATTATCCAAAATATACAAACTTACAAATCTTACAATCTCACAGAATTTTTCCTCATTACAATATTACCTAGTCTTACTTACAGATTTCATGTTAACACATTTTTGTAATTAATTTCAAGGTTTTAGTACAAAGCCAGCAGTTAAGAAGAGAACCATCCAACATTGGTCCCTTAGCAGAATTGGACCATTGGAGACGCCAGCTCACCACCTTCACTTCCATCATCGAGCATATCAAGAGCGATCCTTGTCAGATGTACATTCACACCCTTATTCGTGCTAAATCGAAGTTAATCAAGGTATGACTAAGATTAATAACTACAACTTAGAAAAGTTGTAAAACCCCCGAACACTTTCATTTCAAAGTCCAATATCTCAAAAACGGCTAAACAGATTTTCATGAAACATGACTAAGAACACTCGGGATAAAATTATCTATGACGCAAAAAACCGCATTCAAATCGGTCCATCGGTTTGGGAGCTACGATACCATAGACAGATACAGAGATACACAGGCAGACACGTTAAACTTATACCATACCTCTTTTTGCGTCCGGGGATAAAAATTGGAAGGTTGAGCTGTGCTTACAGAGAGAGATCTAAATTTTGCCTCTCACTGTCCGCACAGCGATACCTGAGCTATAACTACGAACTTCGAAATTTAAATTTCGGGTATCTCCATCTCTGTCGCACTTACATTACTCGAGTGATAGGGATGCATGTATACGAACTTTGAGTTTCGATTTTTGTGGCCAGCAACGTGCTTATGGCTCCTCTCGATCTACAAGCGCTCGCTCAAAGGTGACGGGTTCCGATTTCTATCAGTACCTATGCTTATTTATTACCGTCGTGTCAGCCCCGATATCTATAGAAAAATTGTCTGAAACTTCACAACAATTTTAAATTATCAAAGTTTTATTGGTTTTCAGAAATGGAGAATATTGGATAATCAAGTAACAGATTATTACAACGAAGCCTTTGATAACGTAAAATATTTATATGCCCTGGAAAAATATTGTGAGCCTTTGTACAGGTAAAAGTGATTTAGGGGTAGGCCTATTTTTTACATGGAAGGTTTTTATGAGATCTCACTTGTTTTTGTAGCTTATTGTGTAATCAATACATACAATTTATGAATTGATATTGCCAGCTAATAATATTTTTGCATAGACTTTGGATAGAAGTGTTATTTTACCAACAGCAAATAATGTTTGTATAGTTTTCTAGTGCATTGTACAACTAACACTAACCACAGTATGCAAATACATAGTATAGTGCAGTGTACCTACCTTGTTATTATTACTACTCGCAGGAACGATTATTTGCAGGAACTGCAAAAGTAACTTTGTAATCGCATGTATTTGTATAAGATTAAACTCACTATGCAATTTGTATATCTCTGAAACGTGACTGAAATTGCAAGATTTTTAGGTTTTTTACGAATTCATAGCCGAAAAACTAATCATCATAATCTTTGCTTCTATTTAAGACGTTTTAAAAATTGCTATGGAGACAACGTTTTTGGTGTCTCTGTTCTATTGGCTAGCGTCTCTAACCGGGTTCCATCGCACAACGCTCTGCCGTCTACAACGCGTTTACGCCAAAATTGCCAAACTAATAAGTATCTTATAAATCTTATAATTAGGTTGATCAGTCAGTAAGTCAGTGAGTGTGTCAGTGAGAAAACTAAGGAACTTTGTCGGGCTATTGCCATGGCTATTGTATATTGAGAATATATCACAGCCATATTATGCTCTGTATGCTACTGAAAATGCAGTATGCTACTGAAAATGCAGCTTTAGACAACACAAAATTATAGGATGTTGAAAATGGCCTAAATGGTTTCGAGAAAAGGACGGTACGTACGGCCGTGCCTCGAGGGGTTTGCTCGACTTGGCTTATACATGTACTTATAGGTAGGTAAATAAAACCGTTTAAAAATTCAGGCTCCTCTTGCCTGGCATTTGTTTTGGGGTCTGTCTTTAACCTATACGTTTTTCTATTTTTATTACCTACTCTTCAATCCGAGTGGGGATCAATCCAATCCAAGGCCTCCTTTTGTGTGCTACTTAGCGTATTGTCTATGGCATAAGTAGGAGTGAACGCTTCTTCTTGGATTGAACGATTACAATTATATGAATTAACTAAAATTGTTATCCACAGGTGTGATCCACATACTATGGAACAATACATACCCGGACTTTTATACACCGTGCGCATGGTATTCGCTACCTCTCGCTATTACAACACTACTAAACAAATTTCCACTTTGCTGGTTAAAGTAACTAATCAGATACTCAATATGTGCATGGATTATTTGACTAATACCGGAAAAAAGACAATTTGGAACCAAGATAAACTAAGATTTATCAATAAGGCTTTAGTAAGTTATGATTAAAATAATATTAAGTATACATTTTTGAATACGTCAATGTAACTTGTATGCGATTAACATTTGGCATTCGACTTGCAGCTCTGCCTAGGTTTGTACAGTTTTTACCGCGAGTGTTATGATGAGACACAAAAGGAAATGCAAGAGGCATCAGATGAGAAACCTTTCGGGTGCTCTGAAATGTACATATTCGGAAAATTCGAAACTTTCAGGAGAAGACTTATAAAGGTATCATTTTAGGTACCTACGAGTAATTAATATTTTTATCACTGTTACGAACACACTCACTTATATTATTTGTTATTACCAGATTATAGACTTGTTTCAAACTTATATTACCTACTATATCTTAAATAAAACAACCTTGGAAGGCATCGAAGAGCATGCGGCGGCATTTAACAAATTCTTTAAAGCAATATCTACAAAAACCTATGATGCATTGGATCACAGGTACAATTTCGTTATTGTTTCTGCATTACGATGATTTTATTGATATTGGGTACTAAATGTTACATTTTACATTCAGGCGACCTGATTTTGATAAGGACTACAAGATATATAAGGACATTGTCGCTAATCAGGAAGTATTATTAGAAAACTTCATGATAGCTGTAAGTACTAAACTACTTAATTAATATTGTCAATTGTTAAGGTGGAATAAGATTTGTGAGATTTAATATATGGAAACCAGAACTAAAACAATGAAAATACATCTACGCAATTTTATAAATAAGTACAAAGACCCGAAATATTATATTAGTGTATTTATTGCAACGTTCGAATAAGGTCGTAACTTTTCTTTTTTATAGAGCGTGAACAAATGCCCCACTACTGAAATAGCTCTACATTTGCTAAAAAGATTCGAGAATCTTAAATTGGGTTGCCTGTATCTTGAAGATCAATATTATGACTTGATAAGCAAGTATACCGGCGAGATAGAGTCCATTCGTGATAGGTAAACTGAGCCATTTTAATTTATATAGAGAAATCTGCTAGAGCGAGGTGGCACCCCCAGACCCCCACGCCACCCAACTCTTAAGGGTGAGTTGCACCAAACCATCTGTAATCGTAAGCGGTGTTCGTTAAAATCTGAATGTATGGAACGTTTGAAAAGTTTCTATGGACTGACAGCTGTCAGCGCCATATTTAACGTTGATCGTCTGTAATTGTAAGTCGGTGCAACCCGCCCTAAGTCTATTGTTTTTGGACTTACGCTCACCTACTGAGCTAAGACCCTTTTCCCTGAGCATGACATATACAATAAACAAATAATATTACAAGTTAACCGTTAAATACTCGTATTAATAGAACATTGCAGTCCATGTAACTTAGTCTTTTTATGGTACGGAGAATCAGAATTTACTCTTCAACTACTGCGCTTATAAATTTGTGAAGTACTCGTAAATTGCGGGATGTACAAACTCCTCCCAGAATTAATGTACTTTATTATTTGCTAGATATAACGAGGAGAGGGAAAACCCGGATGTGCCGTGGAACATGCCCCCTGTTGCGGGAAGAATTATGTGGATACGATTTTACGATAAAAATATTCATGGTCCCATGGCAGAGTTTAAGAAGCAGAATGAAATTATTACACACATGGTAGTTATATAATATAACTCCACGGATTTATTCATATTCTTATGTTCAATAACTTTCTTTACATATATCTATATGATACTTGCAATAGTTAACATCCTATTGGTCCGCCAATTAATGGAGTACCCTGTTGAGCTGGGGCACCTAGCTATTTTTGATTATTGTAAGTAATTAAACAAAATCGTATAATATTATTTGATTTCAGAATACACAAAGATGTATAAAACTGTTCAATGTCATGTATATCGTGTTCACTGAATTCGAATTAATTTACCACAAAGCTTGGGCTGAAAATGTCGGCCAGGTGAGTTAGTAGTGGTTACTTTTCGGTAGTGAAATAAGTTAATTGACTTGTAACTTGAGAGGGCCTCACGTACGGCTCATCCTCAAATTCAATCGACCATCAATTGCTTTCTTTGTAGCGTTTACTGTATTACCATTTTATACAATTACTTTAATTAATTGTCTGGTATTTTAATAACATTTCGTTTCAGGTCAGACTAGGCTTGATAGCCCCACTTCTCATCAGACATCCGACGACAAATTTGTACATTGTTAATTTTAATATTTACATTCCCGAATGTATCAGGGAAGTGGAATATATGTGGCAATTAGGGCTAAGTATGTACATGTAACGTACCTAATAAAAAAGTTCAAAAATATGAAATAACGAATAATTTTAATACAATTTGCTTCAGGCGTTCCAGACTCCGCTCAAGTCGTCGCATATTGTAAAGATCAAATATTAGGAAATTTTGAAAGAATTAAATATTTAGTAGAGCGAAATAATCAAATAAGAAGGTAAAGCTATATCTACAGGTATACATTCTCAGGCTTCTCATTATTCGCTCGCCTTTATCCCATTTCATAGGGAATATGCAATATTTTCATTTATGCTTTTAAATTAAATTTTGTGATTTTTGCAGGAGTATGCCCAAACTATATTTGCCGCTGCTTCGAGCACAACTCATAAAGATGGAAAAATCTTTCCAGCCTGGGCTCTCCACAATAACATGGACGTCTCTTGAGATTCCAGCGTACTGCAATGCCATTGAACTCGTTCTGGATGAGGTCGATTTATTTGTTAAAGAGGTAAACCTTTACCCTAAATAATAGTTTCACTTAACTGAAAAGCCTTGAACAAATTGTGAACTAACCGTTGTATTTTTTAATTCTTTTAAGGTGATAGATATAAAAGAAGCTCGAATCGATGCTATATTGAAATCCATCACACAGACCTTGTTGGTATTATTGCCTGAAGTGGCGGTCGAGCCGAATGTATTCTATGAAGACAATCTAACAAGACGTGATGATATTGGTAAGGATGATATTCTAAATTGGTCGTATTGGTATAAGTTTTTAAATTAAACATTATAGGTAGTCCGGTTGTCTCAAGTAGACGTTCTTTACCACTTTGATTATTGCTTTCTACTTTACTGCATAATTTGGTTGATAGCGGCGGAATTGCAACACAAATCGTGGAATGCAGAAACGGCGGTGGTTGAACTTATTAATAAATTTCTGGACAGTGTTCCTAGCCAAGCAATAAAAGATCTCAAGGACAAATGGCAAGTGCAGTTATTTTATTTTATATCTGTAACTTCTAACTGAACATATTTATCTTGTGCTGTTTTAAAATAGTTTAATTAATATGTACGGCATTGGTGAGGCAGCAACAGCGGGGAAAGTGGAACACTTAAGGTATCTCCACTTAGTTCTTCTTACCCCAGAGAAAAACACCCTGTTCCTCTTTATCACACCTGACCTTAAGTTTTTACAAGACTGTCCGTTTGTAGGCTGGATCCAGACAAAGCCCTGAAGCAGGTTACATCGGCTACAAGAGTGTTCCCTGAAGGCGCTGGTTAGTGAGATGCAAAATATTTATATTCATTAGGATTGGCTTGCTACTTATACATATATCTACTACTCTAAAGCATCTTGAAGTCGTGGAGAGGTTACAAACGTACAACGGTCATAACAATTTAATAATAAGTGGACAGGGTTAATCAGTCTTTATGTTATTGACATAAGATTGGATGTGGCTTGTGGAATAGCTTTTGTTTGTTGGCCAATATATTGCTCACGGTAACGTATGATTTTATTGTAGCTTTCTTGGAGATCGAGAATCCGGATCGTTTTGAACCCCAACACGCCATAAACGAATGTAACGAATTGTTTGCATATTTTGCTACAAAATGCTTTGATTCACTCGTTAAGTGTACTCGGACTAGCCTGGACTTGCTGAGACGCAGAGCTTCTGTATCGAGGTCAGATTTGGTTTCATTATTCACAAAGAAAATGTTTAAATAAGTTAAACCTATCTACTACTAAACTACTACATATTGTTTTACCTACCCACTATTCTACACAGTCCATTCCATAGGACTTGTCCAAGCTACTTCGTACAAATAATATGTAATGGTAATATAACCTGTTTATTTATTATTATAGTTTCCTAACAATGACTATTGACCCAGAGGAGCAGAAGAAACTCAAGCCGCTAATGAAGACAATGATGTATTTACAAATACCTCGCATCTTAATCACACCGACTTTAGAAGAGATACAATCTGCGTTCTCTCAGGTCATTATTCAGTTCATTAAAGAAATGAATAACCAGATTATTATTTTATACTATCGACATTATTCAATGACATTATTTTGTTTTTTTTTAAATAATACACGATCTTTATTGAGTACATTTCTACGGAGCAAATTAAACTGGATGGGTATTAAAAATATGAAAATGTCTGTACGATCTGAATACATATTACGAGAGCTCGAAGATAACGCCTTGACATAATTATTGTGTTTATGATATTTTCAGGTTGTGTTAAATTGCATCATGGACACACATAGAAATGTATTTCAGTGGAGTCAACAAGACCTTATCATCAGAGAGGGGGCCCCCTCGGCTTCAGGAAAATCAGTTTCTATGCTCACTAAAAGTGCCAGCAGTAAGTTTTACGATTTATAATCCACGTATAATCTCAGTAACCGTTAGCACTAGAAAGCTGAAATTTGGTACTAATATGTATATTAATCACGCCGACAAAGAAGTAAAATAAAAAGTGGAAAAAATGTTTTATTAGGGTACCTCCCCTATACGTAAAGTGGGAAGTGATAATTTTTTTCATTTCAACCCTAACGTGTGATATATTGTTGGATAGGTATTCAAAAATGAATAGGGGTTTAGTAGAATCATTTTTTGATAATGTTAATTTTACCGGAGATAATCGCTCCAGAAGTAAAAAAAATGTGTGTCCCCCGCTAACTTTTGAAGCATAAGTTTTAAAAATATCTCAAAAGTAGAACTTTATAAAAACTTTCTAGGAAAAATATTTTGAACTTGATAGGTTGAATAGTTTTTGAAAAAAATTACAAAATAATTTCTGAACTAAGTTTGTAATTTAACTGTATAAGCAGGTGCTTATTTTACCTGTAATTTCTACAAAATCACAATGAAATGACGTGCTTTCAAATAAAGTAAAAACGGTGAAAATCGGTTCACGCAATAAAGAATTACTTATCCCATAAAAATCATCTTCCATACTTTAAGCTCGCGCGCATTAGTTTACTTAATTTGCCGATAGATGTCGCTGTACGCGGAACGCTTATATCGTACATGGCGGTGTTAAGATTTTTCCTGATTTAAAGGGGTCGGAGCAGGTGCACCCATACATACAGGTCGAAAATTTGTCGTGCTCGAATTGTCTTAGATTTTTCTTGTCTTTGGTCGTTCGTTGTCTAATAATAAAATTGTTCGCTAAGTATTGCTTGTTTAACGCTTAAGTGGGGACACTTACTGTGACGGACGGAAAACTATGGAACCCTACACTGAGCGTGGCCCGACACGCTCTTGGCCGGTTTTATTTTTTCTTTGTGTGAAATTTAGCTATAGGCATTGATATTTAAGGGGCTCCACGCGCTTTTTGACGAGTTTTGAGTTAATAATCCTCCGTCAAAACTATAGATATATATTTGGCACTAACGCTTATCAGTTATTCAATCCTTTATCTAGGTTTACATGAAGAGATTTTGATTTAATGATAATGATTTATATAAACGTGACATCGTGAGGAAACCGGTCTAATCCCAATAAGCTCTAGTTTTCCCTTTGGGTTGGAAGGTCAGATGGCAGTCGCTTTCGTAAAACTAGTGCCTATGCCAAATTTTGGGAGTAGGTGTCAAAGGGGACCCCGGGCACCTTTAGGGGCATTACCGGGAATAACGCTAGGATGATGATGATGATTTATATAAACGTGGTTCAAAAAAGCACTGTTATCGATATTAGTATGTTGTTTATGCACTTTTATACATGAAATTTATATATTATGTAACAGTTCCTTACGTCTGTAACAACGCAGGGGCGATTTTTTCTTTACCTAATTTTCACAAAAGTTACGTCCAAAAAGCTGGTTTCTGGCTTAAAATTGCCGAAGTTTGGTGCCATATCTCGAATACGGTGAGTTTTGAAGTAAATATGTCATACTATTTCGGTAAACCTCGTTGTTGTTAGTACGATAAGCCATAAAAAACACGAACAAACGGACAGTTACAGATCGAATGGCATTGGGAGCTAGAGGAGCCCCTTAATGATGTTGATCTACGCACATATCATTAGTGCTCTAAAATGCGTTCAGAAACCGTAGGAAATGACCAGCATTACTACAACCGATTTTACTATGAGAACTTTCTTGTCTGTGGTAGTTTGTATCGTTATGAGTTTAAATTTGGAACAGCTGTCAAAACTCAAGTGGGTCTCTATTCTAGTATCCATAGATATTAAAACAGTTATCGATACGAAACGTCAATTCAGTACGTTTTTTAATACTAACCGCACGACATTTGATCTCGAGTGATATGAGTATAGGGCCTTCATTCGTATGTCTATGATTTAAAAAAAAACGATTTGCCTTGACGGATGATCGAATTGCCGCCATTTCTGTTGTCATTTTATTGTTGGTTTTTTGCTGTTATTTACTACTAATGATATGTGTGTAGATAAAGTAGTGTATGCAACTGAACATAATTAGGCCTTAAAACACTCGTGTGATCCTATTATGAAACTCGCTGACGCTCGTTTCATAAAACCACACTCGTATTTTAAGGCCTGTCATTATGGATCAGTCGCATAAACTACTATTATTATTATTTGTTTTGTCTTAAGAGTACCAATGAATATGATCTATACTTATAGGTACATCGAAGTCAGGATCTCTTGCTGGTGGAGTCAAAAATTACTTTCGCATGGTTTCTGAGCATAAAGACATTGTTCGAGCCGTTATGGCTTTGCAGGGGATGATGTTTATGTATAAACCTGACATTGAGAAGTTGCTTAAGGTAATCTTAATTTTTTCCCAAATAACTACTTGCTTTTTATATCATCGTTCATATTGTCATGCCTTCTTCAGAGTTATGGCAGATATTCCCACTTGTGGGCAGAGGATAGAGTGCAGCAAGTTCAAGATTTCGTCGATTCTAATCCCTTGAACGTCATTATAAGAGACATGTTGAAGAAGTACGAAGGGCAGACTGAAGAAGTTGAGAATTTACCGGAGAGACATATAATTGGATCTATTCAAATCAACACTGGTGGGTATACGAGAAATTAAGACACAAAGTACATACGTGACTATCTGATTGGTACAGTCGAGTTCACCAATATCTACCTACACAGACAATCTTTCAAAATTATCTGTGCAGAGACTTATTGTTACTGACTTAAGAAACATGTGTAGATATTTTTGAAAGGTTGTCTGTATCGATATTGGAGAACTCGACTGTACATCCTTATGTTGTGTTATGTTATTTGTTATTTTGTAGACGAATGGGTAAGTTGTCGTGGTGATCATACTGATCACCACTGTCTGGAATGACTAAGAACAACGTAGTTAAACAGATCCGAAATAATATTGTTATGAAAGTAGAATTATTATTAGCTAGCTTACCTAAGAAAACAAATTTGTATGATTTAGACAATGTCAAGTTGGGTTTACACGTGGAATCTATTGAATGGAAGAGGATTTTGGGCAAGCTACTGAGTCATGCGTACAAAGAACGCGTGGTGAAAATGATGCAGTTTATCAACGATCGAATGAAGGCAATGGCTAAAAAAATCAAGGATTTGGATGACGTCCGCGTTGCGATGTTATGTCTCGCAATGATTCGAGAAGCATTTATAGAGTATGTATGTTTTATATTAAAGGTTGATATGAAAGCCTCTGGCCGCGTACGTAAGCGACCTTTCGTAACTGGCTGGTTACTGAAGAAGAACAAAGCATTATTTTGATCACTAAAGGCCTCCACACACCGAACGCGGGTCGTGAAAGCGCGGGCCGGGCGGTATCTCTATCTCTTTCGCACAGTAGCGCGGGCCCGCGCAAAACTGTGTAATAGAAATAGTGAGAGAGATATTAAATGCGTTGGTAAGTGAGAGAGATATACCGACCCGCGCCGCGCACGACCCGCGTTCGGTGCGTAACCTATTCAAATAATTTATCTCATTTTACAAATAGTGCAGTAGCATTGGGTATGTCATCTCCTATGACTGAACATTTAGCTCGTCAAATAACAAAAGAAGATTCTCCTTGTTTCTTGCGCACTAATACTATGATTTCAGTACGTTTTTATGATCTTAATTTTATATATAGAATGGACATGGAATTGGATTTAATTGAAGAAAGTTATGCCACATTTCATCAATTCAACATAGATATTTGTAAAGATGATTCTGATATGGTAGATGGCCTGCGATACGCTTTCACAAATATGTTAGATACTGTAAGTATGACATTTTATGAACGCTACTTTATTTAATTGACGGAACTGTCAGTTCCAATACGCGTACTACTAACGACGACACAGTTTATGTTTTGGACTCCATTCTTCACGTAACAACACTCCTACCTACACCGCCAACTGTTTCTCTCCAAGAGTATGAATATGAAAGTTAACCCTTTCACTGCCAGGACCTCGTTTGGTTTACCATTGAATTTCCGACAAACATTTAATCGAATATTACTTCAAAGACGTTTCAAGTATTTTCATTTCATCGACAAGTCATTGCGTCGAGGACTCGATACTAGGTAATTTGAACCGAGTTCTTTTAATTGGTTGCCTTATTTCAATCAAACTCATGTCATGGCTTCCCATTTCGGGTTTTTTTATTTCATATTTTTTTACATGTAACAATATTTATTCTGCATTCATGACAGCTGTCATCTCAGTAAAATTTTACGTTTTAAGGTTATAAATTGTACGGAGATGACAGCTGTCATAGGGATCAAGGTTCCCCGGGCCCACTACAATCTAAACCTAACCTAACCGCCAGCGTGTCGACGTCACCCCGCTTCGCGGGGTGCCTATTTCCGCTCTGAGGGACAAGTGAACCCTAACCTAACCTACTTATAATACAATTGTTACGGTTATTTGTTTTTTCACTGCGGGTGACTTCGTCGAGCCTCTTTTCCTGGCTGCCCTGATCTAGTTATACCCTTGTAATCAGTTGTTATTTGTTTTTGTATTAAAGTAATAATACGTCGAAGAACTGAATTGCAATGTTTTGTAGTGGTGCCATTCATCATTCATTCTCCTAGCGTTATTCCCGGATGTGCCCCTAAAGGAGCCCAGGGTCCGCTTTGACACCTAATCCCAAGATTTGGCATAGGCACTAGTTTTATGAAAGCGACTGCCATCTGACCTTCCAACCCAGAGGGAAAACTAGACCTTATTGGGATTAGACCGGTTTTCTCACGATGTTTTCCTTCACCGAAAAGCTAACGGTAAATATTCCGTACATAAGTTCCGAAAAACTCATTGGTACGAGCCGGGATTCGAACCCAGGACCGTCGCTTGACAGCCACATGCCTGAACCACTAGGCTACCGTAGCTAAGCCAATTAAGCGGCGTGGTGCCAATTAAGATAATTAGAAACAAATCAGCGATTAAGTAACATTCGTTGAATAGTATTTCTACGTAGTAACATAAATTTAAATAAATAGTAGTTGAAATAAAATAACGCCAAACAATATTACTAGTACTAAAATTTCGATGAAAAGGTTGTCGATGAAATAATATTCGATGAAAAGGTTGTCGAAAAAACAAGGGCACACCAACCCGCCTAGCAGGCGCCTACGCCGTAGTCGCTTTCCGTTACAATACAAGGATTTGCTACGAGCGTAGCGCGTAGCGATTCTTGGCAGTGAATGTGTAATTTAATTTAATTTCTTTCTTGACACCGTGGCCACGAGGACACACAACAGGTGGTTGTTGCACGTTGTCACAGCGAGATGAGATTTGATGTCAGTTTAGTGTGTTGGTGTTTGTACCTAATGAACACGAGATCCGATGCCAAAAAGCTTGACTAGTACGAAACAACTACCTACCATATTTTTTATTTTCATGATCCCTCCCGCTGCACTTCTGCGCTCGGCTCGAAATAGGTGTCAGTATGTTGTATGATATGACAGTGCCGAGGCTAACCCTTTTACAATCTATGTTAGTCGCCTTGCGTTTCTCAAAAAATATGCCACTAATTTTAAAGAAGTATTGTTATTTGCACGAGCAATCACGAGCTCTTTCGATCATACTAGGACAAAAAAGACCGGGTAACACTCCGGGAGTGCCGGCAGACGTGAAAACTCAGACACACCTTGAAAGCTCAATATCACTAGTTAAAGGAGTCTTACATGCAATGCAATCCATACTGTATGTATTTTAACGACAAAATCAATGTTAATGTTTGCACACGAAATAGTTAGGATGTTTTGACCTAGCGCAATACAATTAAGGTTCAGTTTCTTAACTCTGTTGATCTCCGTCACAGCTCGCGTGCAGTAACTGGCCGTGAGAAAATGGCCCTAAGCGCCATGCAGATTGATACACTTACGCGTCTCGAGCAACGACTGTCTCGAATCTCACGTCTTACGAATCTTCCGTCCGAGTTTTTTCTTACTGTGTTACCAATTTGTACATACTTTGGCGGTAGTAGGAAAGTAAAAAAAAATATCGAGATCATGGGACACTTTTTATCTTCTCTTGGGATGGAAAGAGATCGTCATTAGTGATTATATAACGTAACTGTTGCAGAAAATATCGAAAAAAAAATAGTGGCATTTTTTAAAGAAATGCTGAGTTAGATCGTTCGTACTAACGACGCATTACCGATTAAGGTATATAAACGGACACTGAAGATGGTCATAGGAATTTCTCAATTTTGTATGTAATATTATTATGTATGTGTGGTTCTCCTAGGCTGCTTCAGTACAACAAAGAATAGTCGATATGCAAGGTCCACTACAGACGGAGTTGACCTCTGGCGTAGGGAGCTTTATGAAAGATGTACTCAAGTTTGATGCCGATTATGACGCGTTCGGGCCCATGACTCCTGGTTTAACGGCACGAGAAGCTAGCGACAGGTGATGCTGATACTTTTTATCCACTACGACTGAAAATGGAATTGTTACTAGAGAATATTGTAGCTTGTTTTAAGCGGCGGTAGCCAAGTGGTTAAAGTCATTTGACCCAATCTAGAGGCTCGATCCCAAGAGTTTTCGGAGTTAATGTACGGATTGTAATGATCTCATTAGAGATTTTCGACTAGCTTTCCAATGGAGACCTCATGAATTAGTGTTATACATCAATAGTACGATCGCACTTATTAAGCGGGTTAGGAAATATTGGTTGGTGCCGTTAACCATTAGTTGTTGTCAATGAGTTCTCGACTGAAACGCCTTCGGGCGGCTTGATAAACTTCACAACTTTACTTAACCGGAAAAATGTAAACCAGAAACAATTATCAACAGGCCAGTAGGTATTGGTCAAACGCGTGCGATGTTGCTTCGTGTTATGGGCAACTGGTCTGTGGAACTTACCTGTAAAGCATTTTAGTATTTTTGCAGAGTTATATTATTTCAATCAAGATTTGATGAGTTATGGAGAAGATTTGAAATGTATTCCAATGGTGAAAAACTGTTTGGCATGGAGGTTAAAGATTACCCCATTTTACATGAAAAGAAAAAACAGTTCAATTTACTAAACAAACTGTAAGTATATTTTTACTTTATTTCCCATCGATTTCAGAAGTTCTGATGTCTGACAGGTATAGAAGAAGGAATTAGTAAGTATTGAACGCGAATTCATAAATTGCCGAAGTCATACCCTTACCGGACAATGAAAGGAAACAATAAAAAAAAAAATCTTCCAAATTGGGTTTTGCAACTTTCGACTATGTATACAGGTTGTAAT
This sequence comes from Epinotia demarniana, assembly GCA_945867215.1. Lineage (NCBI taxonomy): Eukaryota > Metazoa > Arthropoda > Insecta > Lepidoptera > Tortricidae > Epinotia > Epinotia demarniana. The sequence goes on from OX244263.1 coordinate 12,840,950, forward strand.
TGTTTACTTGATACACAATAGCAAAATGTGAATGTATCCATGATTCTGAGCAACTTTTATTATGGGACCAACTTTGTGTTATGCAAAAAAAAAAAACACCTGTTCATACATTCTCGTCAGTCTAAAATGAGCAGTCAAAAAAAAAAACAATCAATAGGCTAGGGTTATAGATAGGTACTCGTATAGTGACATTCGCATTTTCTTCAACTCAAACAAATATGTTAAGTGAAACGAATTCAAAGCGTAATGATTCTATTGTTAACCTTAAATTTACTCTTGGACAATAAAAAATAAACATTTTTTTCTAAACTTTCAAGGATGACGTCAAACCACTCATAGGATGATTTCAAATAGTATTTGCATAAACAATGATTCGTATAATTTATCAACCTCTTTAATTAAACGATATTGTCACTTGAAAATATGCCAAATCGTTAGCAAACCATCAAATTATTGTAATAAACAGGGCTCGAACAATTGCACACAGGTGATGTTTGTTTTTAAACTTCCGTGTGACTTATCGCACGAATCGCGCAGACTGCCAGTAAAAAAACAGATAAATGCAATGACTTCAAATTACAGGTACAGTTTGTATTTGTCTGTGATGAATTCCATCGACGGATACTTCGAGACCCCATGGGCAGCGATTGATATTGAAACCATAATTGCTCAGTTGTCTGAGTTTGATGTGAGGTGAGAATAAAAAGCTTCTTCTTAGAATTGGCATTCCCAACCTTCGAGTTCTGCTTGTATATTAAGGAAGTATAAAACAAAATAAAAAAGAATAATGCCTACTATGCTTTATAGCTATCATAATTGACTACCTAATTGAGTTTTGTAGATAATTTAATAGATACTGTCAGAATTCGTTCTCGTGGGAATTTTGTTGATCACAACACAACCCATACTAATACTCGTATCATGATCATATTAACCAAATTTAGGGTACTGATGTGAGTGATTGTCGTGCTTTGTTGTATTTGTGCTCATAGATAACATTCTGTTTAGGTGTCGTATGCTGCCAAAAGCAATGAAAGACTGGCCAGCATTCATTGAATTGAAAACTAAAATCGACGACTTTAATCAGACATGCCCTCTGCTAGAACTAATGGCTGACAAGTCAATGAAGGATCGACATTGGAAAAGACTGGAGAAACTATTGGGTTATTATACTTACTGTCATATTATGTATGTAATTTAGGAAGCTGTCCCACCGCAACCGATTAGCGTGAAACGAGAGTAAAGCTAGAAACTAGATACCTATGTGTAGTAAGAGAGTAGGTATCGACACGTAAATTCCTGCGTCTGAGAGAGCGATTTCGGCGAGTGTCATTCATTTATTTACTATTTAAAAAAAAACAATACAAAAGGCAAAATTTGTACAGCGGACAAAGCCGTAAAGGTTTAACTGCCGAGGAAATTTAGCGTCAAAAAAAATCTCTTGGTTTTTTCTTACCGGAACACTATACCTGTCATGCCCTTATACGGTTTTGCGTTATTTTTGTTACACGTTGTGTATAATATAGGCCTTTTATTAATAAGACAGTAAGTAAGTTGTTTATGAAAATGATAATAAGTATCTATTTTCGTTTACACATGGAATGTGTGTGTAGTTAGCATATCAGCATATTTAGGTATAACGGTTTCATATTTATGTGGGTTGTTCTGACCGCCAAGCGAGCATCGCTGAGCGATGATCGTTCTTGTCGCTGCTACAAACTAGTCGACCGAGAGTCCTCATTGGAAGAGTGAACAGTCAGCAATCGTATATTAATACTAGCTGTTGCCCACGACTTCGTCCGCGTAGACCTTGTTACCGTCGTAGAAAAATGATTGCTATTACATCATTGTAGGTGGAACCTCAATTATCGCTCACTCAAATAAAGTTACTACCATCTTAAGGGATGATATCCGAGATAAAAACTATACTTTATCCTGCCAAGGGTGTCAAATTCACTGTACGGAAAATTTCATCTAAATCCGTTTAGGAATTGTGCGTAAATGTTAACAGTGCGATGAGTTCATTAGTTTAAATCGCTAAGTTTAAATTGAAAACCCCGTTTTCACACATATAACTTCATATCTTAAGAATCACCAAGTGCTTGGAGCAGAAGTTTCTGCTTTAATTGCATATTTTTTCATAATGTAGGTATTAAAGAAAGCTACATTATCCGAAATGTTTGCCTAAATCCGTCCAGTAGTTTTACTCGCGTTAGTAGGTATAGTTTTGAAAGGGCCTGTAGGGCATGGATAGTTTTGAAGGCAAGACCTTCTAAAAACTCTGAAATCAGTTCTGTAGTCTTTTAACATGCAGGCTAAGACCGAAGTTACAAATCTCTTACTATAACATTTTCTTAGTCTCCATCCCTTTAATCGTTATTTTTTATTTTTTATTTTACATAACGCCGAATTCACTTTTTTGTTTTATAATAAGTCATTTTTCTACAAAGTTTCAAGTCTTTGGTTTAAAATATAATGTTTATCCCCTACAAACATTGCACCCCTATTAAACCCCCGTAGGGGTGGAATTTTCTAAAACGCTGAAATCACTTTTTTCGTATCAGTAAGTAATTTTTCTAGAATGTTTTAAGGCACTAGCTCAAAAAAAAAGTTTCCCCCATACAGAATTTGCACCCTTATTTAACCCCTTAGGGGTGGAACTTTATAAAACGTAGCATTTACTTTTTTGTTTTGTAGTAATCTTTCTATACAGTTCCAAGTCTCTAGTTCAAAAAATAATGTTTCCCCCGAACAAACATTGCACTCATATTTAACCCCTTTAGGGGTGGAATTTCCAAAAATCCCGTCTTATGCCTAGCTCACGTTATAAAAGTAACCTACTGTGCAAAAATCAACTCTCTAACATTAGCAGTTTCGGCTGTGCGTTGATGAGTCAGTCAGTCAGGTCTTCTTCTTTCATGTATATAGATTATATCTTATTATATCTTTTTTATTTACTCAGGATCTACACCTATTAGCGTGTTCTTAAGCGAGGGAATATTTATTCCGATGCCGATCTGCATTTTGCCTTATAAAAAATACAACCGAATTGAGAACCTCCTCCTTTTTTTGAAGTCGGTTAAAAATAATGATCTCTTACTCGTCGGCGCCGGATAGCTGCCGTCTTGGTACTTTTATTACATGACTCCTAGTCACTATAATTAAAGTACCAACAAGGAAGTAACCACGGTTACGAGCTTCAAGAAAAAGTTGCTTGACCCTTTAACTGTATCATGAAGTTTTGTTAAGCGCGGTAATTATTTAGCTTCTACTTTTTTTATTAGGATGCATTTTGGACGTGGAATCAGAATCGTTTACATTGGCTAACGTAATGGAAGCGCCTTTGCTGAAGAATAAAGAAGATGTCGAGGTATTGTGGAAGCTTTTCTTTTATATTGCGATAGTGGCATGCAAACTTAAGGTGCTGAATGCTGATAGACTTGAAAATTCACTTGTAAAGATCACAGCTCATTAGAGCCACCCGGCGCCCGACCCGCACCGCCTCGTCTCGAGCGGTTAGTATTCTTTATATGGATTTGTACGGGCATGCGCTCACTGTATCAACTCCGTAGTTAGTACATTTACGAGGCGAGGCGGTGCGGATCGAGCGCCGGGAGGCTCTAATGAGCTGTCACCTTAATGAGCATTCTAGCGAATATTACATTACAGATAACAGCTTATCAAATAAACAGGAGGGTTTTAGCGAGAATTCTAGCGAAACGATAGTAAACTTGCTTTGACCTTTTGGCCAAGCCGAGCAATTTTGCTCCTCCCTTCGTCCGTCTCCGCCGACACCTCCCGCGCGCCGTTTACTAGAATGATCGTGAAAATTTTCCTAGCGATAATTTCGGCTGTCGGGTAGCCCCATAGGTGGCACCTACCCACGAGCCAGTAAAGATCAGCAGCGAAAGCCCTTCAGGCTGCTGCAAAAGAACCGGGAAAAAAATGTTCCTAGCGATGTTTGGCTCTATGCTTGGCTCTATACCAGTGTTGGGCGTAATTAATTACTTTTTGTAATTAATTACCAATTAAATTACATGTAATTCAATTACAAGTAATTGCAGTTACATGTAATTGAAGTTACTTGTAATTGAAATTACTTGTAATTGGTAATTGCAATTACATGTAATTTGTAATTGCAATTACTTTTTGCTAAATTACTTTTAACTGGAACTTCGATATCTCTCTAACGACACATGTTAGAAAAAAGTTTACTTGACAGTTTGTGCTTATTTTTGCGCGTTTTTTATAGTAAACTAAAAAAAAATATTGTTTCGTCCAAAATTATCTAAGTCTTTAAATAGATTCGTTCGACCATTGTGGTTGAGCATAACGATGAAAAGAGCGATTTTGGGAAAAAAATTATGTAACGTTTTGTGCTTGTTTTTAAGCATTGTTTTCGATAGAAAAAAACCAAAACCGAAAACTAAGAAAATTTTTTTTTATGGTAATTTCACTGTCCTAGATAGCACCGCCGTCTAACACATCGAGTATATCGTTGAAAGAAGCGATTTTGGGGAAAACTTTATATGATATTTTGTGATTGTTTTAAGCATTGCTTTCAATAGAATAAAAATAAAAACCGAAAACTAACAAAAACATTTTTGATGGAAATTTCTCTGTCCTTTGATCCATCGAAGTTAAGTAGGTACATCGTTGAAAAGAGCTATTTTGGGAAAAAGTTTATATGACATAATATGATTCTTTTTAGGCATACTTTACGACGCAATTGAAAAAAAACAGCAAAACGTTAAAATAAAATTATTATTAGAAATTTCTCTAAGTCCTAGATAGCACCGCGCCATCTAACACATCGAGTTGAAGTATATCGTTGAAAGAAGTGATTTTGGGGAAAACTTTATATGACATTTTGTGATTATTTTTAAGCATTTTGTACGACCTAATTAAAAAAACACTAAAATGTGAGGAAATAATTTTATGAAAAATTTCCAAGTCCAAAATATGCTCGAACATTGTGTAAGAAAAAAGTAATTTGTAATTGAAAAAGTAATTAATTACCAATTTTAATTACAAAATGTAATTGGTAATTGAAATTACAAATTACATTTTGTAATTGCAATTTGTAATTGAGGCTTCAATTACTTTTTCCATGTAATTGTAATTTGTAATTGCAATTACATTTTGTAATTGCAATTAGTAATTTGTAATTCAATTACTTTTTGCCCAACACTGCTCTATACATTGTTCAGTTCGACAAATTTAAAAAGGGTCCATATCGGGTTGCATAATATTTAAAGCCATAGTGTTTGTTGATCGGCATAACCACTTGTGTCATAATCTTCATTACGCATAACTGACAAAAGTCATATAATGTTAAAGAGCATCAACTAATGTTATTAAGATGCGAATGCATCTTAATAACAATATATTGACAAAACTTGTGCATAGCAATTCTTATATAATAACTAAAAATAATTATGATCTTCAATATGATGACTAAAACTTGTATGACATTCAACATTATGGTTTAGAAAAATATGACATACTGCGATTATGACAATGAAAGCATTATGCGCAGAATCATTAATGACAAAATATTTTTATGAGCAACAAGTTTATGCATAAAGTTGTATGACAATCGAATTTATGATAATAGTCGTAATGTGACTACATGGACACCCTTTAAAAATGTCGAATGCGGACTGTTCTGTTAGATGCATAGATATATATATATATCCCTTCCATTGGCAGCCGCCATATTGCTAATAATCCCTTAGGTGGCAGTCGCCGGGGAGCCGGCGATGTCAAAAAACCGTCTAGTGGCAAGCGCCGGCGAGCCGGCGATAGCATAGTTTCGTATTTATTCCGCAAAATGAGCTGCTAAATTTACACCTGTCTTGTTCTTTCTTGCAAGACGCGTTCGTGAATAGATAAGGATGGCATATAATAACGGTCGCGACAACGCTTTCATAGACATTTCATTAGAAATTCCTCAGAGAAATTTTTGACCGCGCGTGTGTAAGTTTTTGAAAACCTCGTAGTGTATAAATATTCTAAGGTGAGAGACAATAAAACTATATTAACGTGTAAATAAATATATATACTTGTAGATAAACTTGTAGCTTCTACAATTAACTGTTTTATTCCATAGTTATAGTTAATTTATACAAGAAATTGGAAAAATTTGGATATCCAAAAATTGATCAAAGCTAGCCAAATTCACATACATGGAACGGCTCCGTTATTATATAAAGGTTATAGGCTATTTTATGCTGAATCCAAGGATATAAGCTTATAATAAACCACTCATAATGTTTTTTCAATAATGGTAATTTTTCTAACGTGCACCGATTTCGCGATGACCACCCATATGGCCCCTGCCACTTGACGGTAGTTCGCCAAAAATGGCCGCGCCACTAGACAGATAATGACAACCGCCGGCTAGCCGGCGACTGCCACTTGAAGGGATATATATAAAGCTAGGCCCAACGCGCACGAGTAATTCGTCCAATGCGGTGGCCCGACACTGGCAATTGCGGGCCACCGTGCCTTAGTCTTCAGCTGTCACAATATGTCACAGTGTGTCACAGTATGTCAAGCGAATATTGTTCGGACAGGCGTATCCTTACTTTCGATATCAATGGTTAGATGTGAATGCTCAAGTCCATCAGTACCCTTACGAACCGTATACTTTTGAGCGGACGCTATTACGTATGGACGAATGCAACTCCGGGTTTGTCATATGTGTTGTTAAACTTTATAATGTTTGGCTCTGGCCAAACTCTATAATTTTTGATGTGAAATACAAATTGTCTTGTTTTTAGGACATCTGCATTAGCTCAGTGAAAGAGAAAGATATTGAATCCAAACTGAAACAAGTTATTGTGGATTGGGCTGTAATTGATCTGACATTTGCACCTTTCAAGAATCGTGGAGAATTACTAATAAAGGCTCAAGATACCCTAGACATAATTACGTTGCTTGAAGATAGCTTAATGGTTTTAAACTCTTTGGCTTCCAATCGGTAAGTTTCCTGATGATGAATACAGAGGTGAATGTTAATCCGAACATTGCCAGTGACTAATAGTTAGTAGTTTAATATAACATCTTCTACGGTACTTATAATATATTTTAAAAATATTTTTTTCTGAACCCATTATTTGTTTTCTTAGTTACTTGATATATTACACATAAAATGGTGGTATGTATTAGTACAATTATTATTTTTAATTCGCACCGGTAACGTCTTTCTAAAAGTAAATACGATTTCATTTTAAACTGGATATTCTTAAATAATTTACAACAATTTTTGAATTTTTACGGCAAGAGTAAATTAACGAAATTTATTATTCGGTAGAACAAAAGCAGATTTTTTTATTTTATTTTAACAAAAGTCGGATGAGTTTAACATAATAACGAAGAATACGAACAACTACAGTCCCCCGCGGCTATGAAATCAATCCTGAGACATGCCTCTAGGGTTGTTACACGTTCGATCATTGTATCGATAAAATTCGAGTCAAGTGTGAGTTAAGTCGAATGCAGTTCTCTACTAACTGAGATAAAAAAATATTTATCAGATGTATATGAATCAAAGTGAAAAAAAAACATCTATGTAGAGATAATATTTATATTCTTTACTTTATTATGTATCACTTTTCGAAGCACCATCACCATCATCACTACTGGAATCGTTTGTAACTAACTCAAAGTCATTATCTAAAATACTGTCCACTTTAATATCTCTGTTTTTAATATTTAAAATTAACTGTAGGAGAATATTACTGAATATAACTAATTTTATAATTAAGTAATACGTTTTATTTACGTTAACGCACATCATAATAAAGCATAAAATATTTTTGGCTATACAAACTTAACTGTATCGATATATTGTCTGTGATATTATTGCCACTCACTATTCTGTCACACGCAGTAATTTTTTCCTATGGTTGACATTGTCATTATTCAGAAACTTCATAGTTGCGCAATATGTCAGGATTGATTTCATAGCCGCGGGGACTGTAATTACCAAAGAAAGCATAATGCATAATGCCAAGCTGGCGAGTAATATCTAAAAAGGACAAAAATCATGAAACAGAAACACTGAATGTAACCAGATGCAACAGTGATAGTGGGGCAGAGTGCCGGAACAAATGGTCGTAAATGTGGACACGCTGGACAAAAGCACCACTTGACTTGAATTCCCTGACCCCAAATACGTATATTTAAACACCAACTTTGTGGTTCTAAGTGTCTAGAACTCGAGATATTAATAATTAACTATAATTAACATGGCCGCCATAAAAAAAAATGGCCGACGGAAGAGGTGGTTCCTATCAAAAACTATGGACATAACAAGCACCTGAAAAAAATTTGGTGCTTTTGTCCAGCGTGTCCACATTATCACCTGAAACTGCCCTACTATGACGAGTAGGTAGCGAATTAGACGGGTAACGAAATGGGTTCAGACAAGACAACACTATTTTAGTAATTGTAATTTTATGATTACACAATTCTGAATTATTTTTTCAGTTACAACGCTCCATTTAAAAAAGATATTCTCCTATGGATCAACAAACTGGTGAGCACCAGTGAAATTCTGGAGAAGTGGCTGACGGTGCAGAACCTGTGGATGTATCTAGAGGCCGTGTTCGTAGGGGGCGACATAGCGAAACAACTGCCGGCGGAGGCTAAGCGATTTGGGGTTGGTTCCCATCATTTGATGAACTAGTTACTCTGTGTGTCCGTCTGTATACGGTTATCGATTCAGAAACAGGTTACCTATCACAAGTACGAAATATGTTTGACCGATGATTTATTTGGCAAATTTTTATTTGACCGAATGCATTTTTTTCAGAGACCGTAAAGTTTTCAGTATTTTTATAAAACAAACCTAACCTAACCTAATGGGTTCAATGCGTTACTATTTTCAAAAGCTTGGAATTATCAAAAAGGGACTGGAACTGGGGACTTTCGGGATAAAAATTATCTTATGTCCTTCCCCGTTGTTAAAAATATATCTTTTCCAAATTCCCATTAATCGGTTCAAGGGTTCTAGCGTAAAAAAGTAATAGGCAGACATTCGGAGTTACTTTGGCATCTATAATATTATATACATAGTATATTTAGTAATATAGTATAAAAAGTAATATAGTCTATATTTTAGTATAGTATATTATGGATTTTATAAGAAATGCTGGAATAATGAAAGAAAAGTTTTGGTCAGGAGAATCTATGCCACTTATTTTTTTAAATCAAACTCATGGTTGAGTTTTACCTTTTATTTCATTACCCATTTAGTGTTTATTAACCATGACGCATTTAATTATAGACAATCGACAAGACTTACGTTAAGATTATGTACCGTGCTCGAGACATCGTAAACTGCGTGGAAACTTGCACGTCGGATGACAGTCTAAAGCAGTTGCTGCCGCACTTGCTTGAACAATTGGAGGCTTGTCAGAAGTCCCTTACAGGGTATCTTGAAACAAAACGGCTTATCTTCCCGCGATTCTTCTTTGTGTCGGATCCGGTGCTGTTGGAGATTCTTGGCCAGGCTTCAGATCCACATTCTATCCAGGTATGATAGTGACAAGTTAGAACAACGACCTAGATTATTGGTGATAGATAGTTATTAAAACATTGTCTTTTTACTAGCCTCACCTGCCAAGCATTTTCGACGCAATGAACACGGTTGATTTCGATGACAAGGAAAGGATAACTATAATGAATTCTGACAATGGAGAAAAGATACCCTTGGATAAACCGGTTGTCTGCATTGGTGGTGTTGAGGTAATACCATTACCTATGTTATTATACAGTAGGATTTATGAATTAATTTACTAATATATATACCTACTTAAGATTACAAAGTACAGTTAAAAAACCTTTTCTACAAGATTAGTGAACAACTAAATTATGTCAGTCAAAAAATATTGCGAAAAAAATTTTTTTTATTGGGTTGCATCGAGGTAAATTTTACGGACCGGTAAGTAGTCCCATAGAGAACTGTCCAATCTGTCACACGACTAGCTTCTGCCCGCGACTACGTCCGCGTGGAACTCGTCTATATCGTAGCTCCATATAAATTTTCACTCCCGCATTTCTTCCCCTTAGGAGTGTATATATGTATAACCAAAATGCAAAAATTAAAATTGTATTCTGATAAGGATTTTTTTTCAGAAAGTTTAATATTGTAGCACAAATTAAGAGTTTAAGACTTATTTAACCCGCTTACAGGTGGATTTTTCCAAAACCCTAAAATTACTTTTCTGGTATTGTAATAGGGGTCCATCTCCATACACAAAGTATCAAATCTCCCTTATAAAAAATTACTCCGTCCTCATACAAACTTTCAACCCCATTTTTACCCCCTTGAGGGTGGGATTTTCAAAAATCCCTTCTTAGTGGGTACTAACGTTAAAAAAACTACCAATGGTGAAAAAATCAGCTTTCTAGGTTCAACGGTTTGTGCGGGGCATTGACTTAAGTCAGTCAGTCACTCAGGACTTTTACGTTTATATATAGATTCAAATTTGAGGGATGTCCCTATAATTTACGAATACCAATGGATTGAAACAAACTATCCTAATTGTACAATACTGGGTAACAAGGACTGGGATACCAATTTACTCAGACACTAACCATAAACTTGAAAAAACCAACCCTATTTTATTTATGGTTGAATTCATGTTCCACTTGATATTAATTCCTAATTTTCAGAATTGGTTAAACGTATTGTTGGACACTATGAAAGATACTGTACGGAATGTTATCGCAAATATTTCACAAACCTTGGCAGGAGATCCAGAATTTGACTTTTTAACTGGATTTTGGTCTTTCCCGGGACAGGTACGTCAATATAATATTATATATATATATATATATATTTATATATATACTGGGTGATTTCGAGGTCATGATTTGGAATGACCAAAAGTGAATAAGATCATAATTATTGAACAACTTTTCTTGATTTGACTCTTTGAATTTTTAATTGAGATTAACTCTTACTTAATTAATACTTAATAACTTAATTAATTGGCTGTTTTTTTGCGATTTCGTGGTTGGTCCCATGGAAAAAGTCGTTCAGTACATCATCTTAATCGCTTTTAATCATTCCGGATCATGACCCAGTAGCTATGATATCATATGCTAAAATAACCGTTTGTATGAAATGACTGAAAGTAAAAAAAAACCGTTTCCACAAAAGAGTAAATTTTTCATCAGTACTTAAGTTTTGCATACGAACGGTTAACATGTACAAGAATACCCAAGAATTCAGGAGCTTTAATTTGTTTGTCCGTTTTAGGCAGGTCTTTTGGGCATGCAAATTTTGTGGACAAGTGACGCAGAATATGCATTAAAAAAAGCTAGAGCTGACCGCTTCATCATGCGTCTTACCAATCAGAAATTCTTGGATTTATTGAACGGTTTAATCGATTATACGGTTAAAGACTTAACTCCTTTGGACAGAACGCAAATAGAGACCATGATTACTATCCATGTGCATCAGAGGTAAGTATTTTTGAACAAACGTATAAAGTCAGTGATATGACAGATGTTTCATTGCAACACAACGAAGCGTGACCCATAGCTGTTTTAAGAGTACCGCTTACCAAAGTTTGTGTGAAACAAAAAACATACGAGACACAGACAAAGTTTAACACGTTTACTGTCCCCATACAAATTGATCTGATAAAGGCCCACGTCGAAGTGTGCTTGCAGTTCGAAGCTGTGATTAGATTGTAGAAGCACGGACTCCTGAAAAACAGTTTCATGACCTTAACCTGAAAGCACCCGGGCAGGGATGTGTTAAATACACCGGGGCGGCATGCGTGTACAGTTTACCTATAATTTTGTTTACTTTATCCAATAATTTATGGATGTTTATCAGTATTTATTTGTAAATGTACAGGTATGTTCATTATTTTGCCATCTACTAAAATTTATGAATAATATGTTGCATTATCTCCACTTCTCAAAGGTTCACAGGAAGATATCGCTCATTAGCGATAAGACCGCCTGTTGTTTAACTCGATCTTAAACTTAATTCAAATTCAAAATTCAAATTATTTATTTCAGACCATGTCCATAGTGTTACTATACAAATAGTAAGGTTAATTCTGTATTATACTGTTGTTTTTTGATTTTTTTGTAATGATTCCTAACGTTTCAGAGATATCTTTGACGATTTAGTGAAGATGAGGATCAAGTCACCAGGCGACTTTGAGTGGCAAAAGCAGGCTCGGTTTTATTATTATGAAGACTCTGACGATTGTCTTGTGTGCATTACTGATGTCACCTTCTTATATCAGGTTTATCATACATACCTTAAAGTTTGGTAGTACTAGACTAGTTGGTGAAGTAGAAGAATAAAAAACCGGTTAAGTGCGCGTCTGACCAGCGCACCGAGGGTTCCGTACGATCCCGCCACGGCTCCGAATTATTTTGGAAAAATCTTAACAACACTGTATGAGTGACGCACAGATGCAGGAGCGATCATCCGAAATGCCGATCCATAGTTCCTCAACTATTATTAGATTTATTAGGTCAGTCTAAGTTGTTATGTTTGAGTTTTTTTTATTACATGTTTTAATTTAAAAAAACGCTTAGTAAACTTCGAAGAAATAGGAGCAATTGTCTTCTGTTAAACATTTTCCTTCATAAATCGAATCGAAATCGAATGTTTGCTCCCCTCATATACCTTTCCGTCGTTTTACAGAGATAATAAAAATACTTATTAATGTTCCTATTTTTGATACACAATTTCTAATTGATAGCTGAGATATACTTCATAATACCTAGTTCTTAAGATATTTAACGTTGTGATAGACGGACAGAGGGTTCCTTTTTGGTATGGAATGCGGAACGGAACCTTAAAATTATGTACCTATTTTGTTTAAATATGTGGTATTCATAAGTACTGACTAGGACGATGTACTTGATAATTTAATGAACATTTAATGCAAAAACAACAACAAATTGTGTAATGATATCAAAGCATTTTTTTGGAGATAAGATTTAATTGTGCATGAATCTCGATTTTTAACCGACTTTCAAAAAAAAGGAGGAGGTTCTCAATTCGGCTGTATTTTCTTTTATTATTTTTATTTTCTATGTTTGTTACCTCAGAACTCCGTCATTGATGAGCCGATTCGAAATTTTTTTTTGTTCGTGTGTATATACTTCCAGGTGGATCCCATTTTTTTCAAAATTCAGTTAGATGATGGGGTCCATCAGGAATTGAGGGGACTCCTCAATTTTATTAGGCACGCGTGTAGTGATTTTGGTATTTTCTGTTATAACCGTGTATTTACCGGAATCATAAATTTGGTGGCGAGGAATTGATGATGAAGACCACAGATGACTTATCGAATTCCTCAATTATGTACTTAAAAGTGCAAAAGTACGTCACAGGTTCTGATAAGATTCCGTTGAAATAGGAACTAATGAAGTGCCATTCGTGATGATCTTGGGGAATCGATGGAAGTCCTCAAATATTATCGGCCCACATACAGCGATTCGGTTTTTCTCTATAGTAATCAACGCATTTGCTGTCGGAAATCAGTTCAAGTGGTAAATTGTAATAAAAAAATAGGAAATGTCCTCGTGGCTTGGCGGAGTACTAAATTGAAGTCGGTTAAAACTTTGTTTTTAAAGTAAATTATCTATTTTCAGAACGAGTACTTGGGTATAACTGAACGTCTAGTAATTACGCCCCTGACGGATCGGTGCTATATAACGCTCTCACAAGCGATAGGAATGAACATGGGTGGTGCGCCGGCTGGGCCTGCCGGTACTGGTAAGACAGAGACCACGAAGGATATGGCTCGAACACTTGGAAAACTGGTCATCGTGTTCAACTGCTCTGATCAGATGGACTTTAGAGGTAATTTATAAAACGGTACATTCAATTTGTTTCAATTTATCTTTGGATCTTATGGATGATCTACATTATAAATGAGTAGTCGTATGGTCTCTAAAACCCCTGCATAGTAAAAAAAATAGTTTAAACAGCAATAATTACCTTCCATTTCGCCATCTTAGGACTACGCTGTTCCACCCTTGTTATTGATTTACCACGAAGATCTCACGGCTCTAAATACACTGATTTGCCAAACGATAAATAAATAAACCACTGATTCACACGAAGCGCTTTGCTTCCAGTCTTCATGTGTGAACAGCTAAAACGTGGAACTCACTTCCGGCAAACCTTTTCCCAGCTACTTATAACACGGATCTTTTCAAGACGAGAGTGAATAGGCACTATAAATATGTAAAGTTTTCTAAAATAACGGATTAACAACCTGAAAATATCTAAATTATTTATGTTTCAGGGTTGGGTCGTATCTATAAAGGCCTAGCACAGTCAGGAACATGGGGTTGCTTTGATGAATTCAACCGCATCGAACTTCCTGTACTTTCTGTAGCTGCACAGCAAATTTATATTTGCCTAACTGCGAGAAAAGAAAAGAAAGAGTCCTTTTTATTCAGGTAGTCATGACTTTTTATTGTGTCACAAAATATCTCCAGTAAAGCGTGACGTCGTCATCAGTCATCAGTCATCTTACTTCATTGAAATTTTCAGTGAAAATGTAGAATACATAGAATTGTAGGTACTGGGGCTTCTAGACGGGCGTCTTATTCTAGGATGGAAATAAGAGCAAGTCGCCCATAGTTCCCAGCCACACATTTCTGATAAAATATGGTCTTAATAATAATAAATCTCATTTATTTAAACAAATTGTGTTACAATTATTACCAGGGGCCCTGCACTAGGCTACGCCTGTATCGTTAAAAAACGTAACCAGTTAAAAATTATACATTAGAAGTCAGTTACCTTTACATAATACGTACATCAAGTGTTGGCGTAAGTTAATTAATACTAATCATTTCAACAAATACTTAATCTACCCTATCTACAATGGTCTCGGCATAATTAGCGAATGAAGATATTTAAAGATGAGTTTTTTAGCTTATTTCATAGTACAGCTCTTTAGTTCACAATATTTGAGCATGACGTTATACACAGATGTTCTAATGTAATTCTCAAAGCGTTTGCCAAAGCTTGAAAGCACTATTGGGATTGGTAAGCGAAAAACTCACTTTTTGAGTAGCGTGTCATTCATAAGCAGTCATTGATTTAAGAGATTTGTGTGTAAATAACGAAATTTTTTGTAGAAATAATTGACGTACGGTTAACAAATGTGCTTCGGCACGTCGCTTGAACATGACTTTTAGAACAGAGTATTGCGCTCTTTCAAGCTCCATCATAGTCTTGAAGCCATATATCAAGAACTACAAAAAAAATGCCCTTTTTACTTTACTTAAAGTACATTTTATGGGTTTTTAGCGATGGCGATACCGTGAGCTTGAACCCAGAATTTGCTTTCATCATCACCATGAATCCTGGCTATGCTGGAAGACAAGAACTTCCGGAAAACCTAAAGATTCAGTTCCGTTCCGTAGCAATGATGGTGCCGGACCGACAGATTATTATTCGCGTCAAATTGGCCAGT
The DNA here is from genome assembly GCA_945867215.1 of Epinotia demarniana. Lineage (NCBI taxonomy): Eukaryota > Metazoa > Arthropoda > Insecta > Lepidoptera > Tortricidae > Epinotia > Epinotia demarniana. The sequence goes on from OX244263.1 coordinate 12,856,435, forward strand.
TGTGGTTTCAAAGAAAATATTTTACTGGGTACGTCTTGCTTTGCTTTGTCAAATAAAATATAGCTAAGCGACATATCTAATAGAAAAGTGTAGCTTAACTGTATCACTTGTATGGAAACAGGGTAAGTGCATCCCTGGTGTGCGCATACCTACACCAGGGATGCACTTACCTTAGCCTTAAGGGACAAAGATTTTCTTGATCATTTTTGTATTTACTTGTAGCTCGCAAATTCTTCACGTTGTACAAACTGTGCGAAGAACAATTATCAAAGCAGGTGCATTATGACTTCGGACTGCGAAATATTCTGTCTGTGTTGAGAACTATGGGTGCCCAAAAACGTGCTAATCCGGAGAATACAGAAGAGAATATTATGATGAGAGTGTTAAAGTAAGAAAAAATACTCATGAATACTCTTATGAAGAACTCGAAGTCAAGTACGAGTTCTTAAAAAAAACAGTGAACATTTCAGTAACATGGTGGAATAGAATTGTAAGGAATAGTCCACCGCTTATTTCCAAAAATATTTTATTTTGGAATGTACATGTTTTTTGAGAACCAACGATCTATTTAGATGCTCTTGGCAGTTAATAGTTACTTACGATACAAGTGCCGAATATAGGAAATTCGCAACGAGTGGTGATAAATTAAAACACGACCGAAGGGAGTGTTTTAAATCGACACGAGTTGCGAATTACCTATTCGCACGTGTATCGTACAACGTTTTACTGTACATATGGCTCTTTAAAGTTTCGACATATGCACAAAAAGTGTTCTTTTCCGCACTAGTGCGGCTTATGTACTGTAAACCACATTACGGTTTGTTTTTGTTTTGCCATGTATATTTTTCTACTTAACTTCTAACACAAATAATAACTATTTTAGCACGTATGTTTTATGACTTATGACGTTTAGTTACAGGTTATTAAATACACATTGTTTGTAGGGAAATGAATGTTTCAAAGCTAGTGGACGAGGACGAGCCGCTGTTCGTATCTTTGATTGAAGATTTGTTCCCGGGCATGAAGCTGACCCAAACAGTACAAAGGTAATCTTAACTGACAATGGCAATGGTCTATTAATAATCGATCTAGTGTCAAGACAATACTTCGCAATCGAGATTTCGAAATAATTTTGAGTGGTTATTACTTCATTACACTTCATCCTCGTCATGATCGTCACTTCGTCATCCTATATATACGTCCCACTGTTGGGCAAACCTCCTCTCATGAATCATGAATTAGAGATACAAATGGGAACAGAAAAAATCTGAAGAGTAATTGAAACCTTAATTATTCCGAAATTTTAAAATACCGAACGCCAACTTTGGTGGTCCGATTTCTTTGCATCTATCTAGTGTATATCTTGAAAAATTTAAAACCCCTTGTGTGGAATGTGGTTTGCGGAATTATGACATTCGGATACAAATTGCGTTCTGACAAATAAGTCTTCGGTATTATTTATGTTGTGTATCCGGTACAAGCTAAAAGTACTAATTATAATCTCTCACTTATAATAAGTCTCTAAATTAAAAAAAGAATCTGCCGGTATCATACTAAGCATTGTTGTATCACGAATGATCTCAGCTTCCCATGGAAGGAAAAACATGTAACTTTTTTTATAAGTACATTATTACTCTAGCTTCCGTTTAGGATAGTTTTTATCCGACTGCGACGATTAATTATTTTTCGGAAACATTTGACCTAATTAAATTATTCAAATTTCTTCTGCTTGAAATCGTAGCCGCCATATCTGTCAACTGTCAGTGACGTCAAAATGGCGGGCTTGCCATAACTATCTAACAGTAATAATTTCGATCCGGTGCTGTGATAGACCTTCACAAAACGCATATTAAATGCTAAAGCATAAAAAAATAATCGATTCTGATATGGAAACTTATACTCGCTAAATTCGTATAGAGGCGTAATTTCAACAAAAAAATCAACAAATTTCAACAAAATAACTTCAAACGTCAAAAGTCTCTTCCTTTTTTAATGGCATGGCATAGCGTTGTCTCGTGTTCAGCCATAAAGTCTATATGAGTTTCTGCAAGAATATACGCTGAGTATTGGTCACGATACTGCACGGCTATTACAAGACGACGCGCGAGCTCTCTCGATTTTTCTCGCACTATACATATCTTTCTAAGTTGTCTAATAGCCGTGCTAGTTTGTCAGTATTTATTTGTATCAGCAATAAACAGTATGAATTAAATCAGTATTAATTCATCATCAACAGCCTATATACGTCCCACTGCTGGGCACAGGCCTCCTCTCATGTATGAGAGGGAACGGGCAGTAGTCCCCACGCTGGCCCAGTGCGGATTGGGGACTTCACATACACCTTTAAATTTCTTCGCAGATGTATGCAGGTTTCCTCACGATGTTTTTCCTTCACCGAGGTTTTACCTTCAGTATTAATTATCACGGGCTTTTTATAAGCATTAATTATCAAACGCGTCAGTAGGTATTAAGGCGGTATTAGAACTTCGTACTTCGCGCCGTCAAGTTGACATTCAGACAATATAGAGACACAGAAATTGGTCAATCATAAAGCCTGCAAGACACATTCATTAAGTTGGCAATGGCGGGAACATACACAAGATTTAACAGAATGTGACAGTGCGATCTGAAACATTGCAATATGGAAAAAATAAACATGTTACTTGTTTATTTTTAATAATTACCTTTAAAAGAAAGAGATTTAGACTCGCGTTATGATTCTAGAACTTACCTAGTGGTTAGGTATAGTTTGGAAAATATAAATACAGACGTTAAAAAAAAAATCTTTTGTTCCGCGTAAACACTTACCGGTCATTGGATGGGTACTCCGGGTACTCGAAAGGATTATCTATTATTAATTCCTATACATATCTTGACCTGTGATAATAAAAAAAATAAACTCCTCTGACCGACTATAGCTCCATCCAAACGTTCAAGCGTGGTTAACTGCATACATGACTCATGTATGCAGTTAACCACGCTTGAAAAACACCCATTGTTTGAATTGAATTCTCTTTCCTGATTGGTCGATTTTAATGTCTAGGTGTATTCTGGTTAGTAGGTTGTAGTATGATCTTGAGTCGAAGTGACTCAAGATCATTTCAGTCATCACGTTTTTATTTATTTAATATAAAACACTGTTATAATATAAATATGTAGAGAAGAAGATCAATAAACATTTAATGCTGCAGCCTGTGTCCTACCTGTTGGATCTATTGCCACACACATCTACTAAACTATTACCCACTTTTTTCCACTATTATTAATACTGGAAAAAAGGTTTATTTGGCTTAATGTTTGCTAAATATTTTTGTTATATTTTAGAGACATGCAACGTGCTATAGTATCGGTGACAGAACGCACCGGGCTTGTGAACCATCCTGAATGGAATTTGAAGATAATACAGCTGTTTGAGACTTCTCTAGTGCGGCATGGTTTGATGACCATGGGCCCGACTGGTTCTGGCAAGACCACTTGCATCCACACTTTAATGGCAGCGCTCACTGTGTTGGGGAAACCACACAGAGAGAATAGAATGAACCCGAAGGTAATACATTTCTTGAAATAAAGAAAAGTCTTTAATGACTTGTACATAGATCATGGTGGTTTCTTGCTGTATCTGGAAGATTTCAACAGAATTCAATAAAATTATTCGTACTACTAATAAGTCCACGGTAAACCTCACTTATTAAATGCAAATACGGGCAACATGGTTCGGACTCCTCAGGAGTTCTAATTCGCTTCGCTTCAGCTTAAGCGTTTTCGCGGCAATGTCGATTTTAACAGTGTATTTTCTAGGAAGTATTTTAGACATGTCTTACGAAAGTTAAAATTGGAAATGCCTCGTAATTACAGGCTATAACAGCTCCTCAGATGTTTGGACGCTTAGATGTCGCCACTAATGACTGGACTGATGGCATCTTCTCTACCTTGTGGAGACGAGCGTTGAAAGTAAAGAAAACCGATACCACGTGGATTGTGTTAGGTAAATGTTATTCGATAGCTCGTTCAATTACAGGTGACTGCTCACTAAGACCCAATTTGGTAAACCTGTACTATACTAAGGATTTAATCTGGATAAAACTGTATTGTTGGTTAATTTTAGATAAAAAAATATTCTTGTTCAGATGGTCCTGTTGATGCTGTATGGATTGAGAACCTAAATTCTGTATTGGATGATAACAAAACGCTGACTCTAGCCAATGGTGATCGTATTTCGATGGCACAGAACAGTAAATTGGTATTTGAGCCAGATAATGTCGACAACGCTTCACCGGCTACTGTTAGTCGTATGGGGATGGTGTTCTTATCGTCATCTGTTTTAAAATGGCAACCCATATTAGAGGTAATATAATGTTACATTGAGCTGTCGTGATATTTGGTATGTCAACTAATACTATGCGCAAAAAGTTGCCTTGCCGTCCATGGAAACCTTGTAAAATTTCCATCGGAAGTCAAATTTCCAGATACCTTCTAAACTATGTTACTTAGAATACAAATAGATTCATGGATAGTCACATGAATGAGACAGCAAAACTAACTTTGAATTGCAATAGGGTTGGTTGAAGAAAAGGACTCAAAAAGAAGCAGATTCGTTGCGTAACGCATTTAACAAAATTTACGATGACGTTCATGCGTTTGTACAACAGAAGCTTCCTGCTAAAATGAAATTACTTGAAGCCATTTACGTCCGGTAATATGCGACCTTCGTACATGAAATATTATCTTAGAATACAAATTAACCTAATGCTAATAATTACACTGTTCAACTCACGTATTAAACGTCACTACAAGCGACATGTTTCGAACTCTTCGGGAGTTCTTCCTCAGGATGAGTGTTTTTGCGGCGGTGCCGCTTGAACTTGAAACACTGCCCGCGCCCGTTTCGAACGCCGTGCGTGACGCACGGGCCGACAGGGCGGGGGGAGGGGGGGCAGTCTTGCGCTGGAGTATTTGGGTGAGATTGCGGCGGGAGGTCGTCTCCTCAGAGAGACGATACGCACACTGAACTCACTCTGTCCACGGGACACTGGACAGTGTGTTGTGACAACACAACACACTGTCCAGTTCAATTTAGGAATAATAGTTCTCCATGCTGGCGGCAACATCCAGCCAGCATCACGATAAAAATTAGGGCGGCGCCCAATTTCAATCGCCTCACGAATCTTGCGTGGCACATAACCTTCCTCCCGTACTGGCAATCTCGCCTTGTCAAAACGAATGAAATGGGACGCGCCTGTGTGTATCGCACGCATGTTGTGCTACCGCCGAGTTCCTAACATCTATTTTCTTTACGCTGCGTATGTGTCGCCCGTAGTGACATTTAATACATGAGTTGAACCGTATAATTATTAGATTTATTAGTATTATTTCAACATGTCTCACGAAAGTTTAAATTCGACAGTATAACCTGTGCATTTTTATACAGGCAATGTATCGATGTACTAATTGGGTTGCTATCCATCGAGGTTCCAAGTGGAAGTAAGTGTTTCAAGTGTTGTATTATTCATGGTCATTATTATGCATTGAAGTTACTTTATTAAATATGATAATATACGCATAGAGGCTCACACGGATCGACATCTGGAGCGCCTCTTCATCTTCGCTATGATGTGGTCATTGGGGGCTGTCCTGGAGTTGGATGCTCGTACAAAGATGGCCGAGTTCTTCACCAAACTGCCCGTCAAAATGGATTATCCTGGCGGTAAAACTAAGGAATGGATCATGCCATTTGATTATATGGTCAATCCAGCTGGACAGTGGCAACATTGGTAAGTTTATAATGTTTTGTTTTACTTGTATGTTTAGGAAAACGCTCGCATTACTTAAACTGAACGTAACGTAACATCATTCAGGTCCGAAAGCGTCGAAGACTATATATATCCACCTGACAGCGTGCCTGAATATGCTTCAATCTTAGTCCCAAACGTTGACAATGTTTGCATTTCATTTTTGATCGATACGATTGCGAAACAAAACAAGGCTGTGCTGTTGATCGGTGAGCAAGGAACGGCTAAGACAGTAATGTTGAAGAGTTATATGCAAAAGTATGACAATGAAGTCAAACTGTTCAAAATGATAAACTTCTCTTCTGCAACTACGCCGAACATGTTCCAGGTAAATGCATTGGTCGGAGGCTCTAGTATAAGTTTTACCGAAACAAAACCGCGTTCGCGTTTAGCCGTCAAACCCATACAAATTGAAGGTAAAACGCAAACGCGATCGTAAAGTTTTGTTTTGGTAAAACTTTTACAAGAGCCTCTGATGGGGGTTAGTCGCCAGGTGTTTTGATTTTAGAATTTGCAACCCTCATGAATTTATTGATACACTTAATTTCAATACTGTGCTTTATTAGTGGAGCCGGAGACATTGATTATAATAACCAACATTTTGTTGTTTTATAATATGCACAATCTATCAGTAAACAGAGGTAGGGCACAGCGTAATGTCATCACGATTGAATTTGGAGCAGCCCGACTGGGGGAGTACCTCCGCCTTACAGAAGACCACAGCCACAATAGCACTGCTGCCTATTCCTAGGTATTGTAGTGTTGTGTTCCTGATGGTGAGTAAGGTTCCCAGAGCTCCATCCTTAAAGGCCGGCAACGCACTCACAACACCTCTGGTGTTGCAGGTGTCCATGGGCGGCGGTAATCGCTTACCATCAGGTGATTCGTCTGCTCGTTTGCCTCCTACATAAAAAAAAAGTTTCAGTAGATAGGAATTTCCATCTGAGTATTCACTTTAAAAATCCTTTTTAACCCTCGACGCAAAGAGAGGGGTGTTATAAGTTTAACGTGTCTGTCTCTGTATCTGTGTATTTGTCTGTGGTATCGTAGCTCCCAAACGGATGGATCGATTTGAATGCGATTTTATTCGTGTCATAGATAATTTTATCCCGAGTGCCCTAAGCCATGTTTAATGAAAATCTGTTAAGTCGTTTTTGAGGTATTGGACTTCGAAATGAAAATGTCGGGGGTTTTCCAACTTTTTTAAGTTGTAGTTATTACATGAATGTATCCGTATTTAAAATGGTTTCCAAAACAGCGAATCGTAGAATCGTACGTGGAGAAGAGAGTGGGCATGACTTACGGCCCCCCGGGCAACCGGGCCATGACAGTCTTCGTAGATGACATCAACATGCCGGTTGTAAACGAATGGGGTGATCAGGTAAAATCAAGAGATTACATATAAATCCATGTTATAAGTGGGAAAGTGTGTGTGTTTGTTTGACCGTCTTTCATGGCAAAATGGAGCGACTAATTGACATGATTTTTTAAGTGGAGACGGTTGAAGCGATGGAGTGACGTAGGATATTTTTTATCTCCGAAATCATCCCCTAAGGGGGTGAAATGGGGGGGGTGTAAAAGTTTGTATGGAGCTGAGTTCCACGCGGACGGAGTCGCGGGCAGAAGCTAGTATATATCATAATCTAAATAAATGTGAAAGAATTTAAAGAAAGAAGCATAAGTCGTATAGGTAGAACTCCTGTAATAGTTATTTACGATACAAGTGCCGAAAATGGGAAATTCGTAACCAGTGGTGATAAATTAAAACACGACCGAAGGGAGTGTTTTAAATCGACACGAGTTGCGAATTGCCTATTCGCACGTGTATCGTACAACATTTTACTATACATATGGCTCTTTAAAGTTTTGACAGATGCACGGAAAGTGCTCTTTTCCGCACTAGTGCGGGAAAGTAGCACCATATGTACTGTAAAATATATATTTATTAGTTATAAAGTGTAAACAGCGGCAGTTAAACCTTTACGGCTTTGTCCGCTGTACAAATGTTTCCTAACTGTATTGTTTTGTTATAGTAAAAAAAAAAAAAAAAGGTAGATGTCACTACAAGACTCCCCAAGGCGTAATACCTAATATGAGGGAATTGTTATAATTTTTTTTTGTTAAAAATTACATTCGAACACATTTTATAGGTATTAATACGTTTATATTGATATGTATGTTAGTCTGGTATTTGTAATATGGGCCTTGTTGCCTGATTTAAATAAATAAATAACACCGTCCTTATTAGTATTAGGGTAAATCGCCAGTAGTTGGCCACCCCCCAGTAATTGGCCACATTATACTAAAATGATTAAATTTTGAATTCTATAATATTTAAAAAGACACTCAAAGTAAATCACCAGATAACAGCAGTTATCACAAGTATTACTCAATTTTATGTACATCGATGAAAGTAAGAGTTCATAATAAAATGAGTTTTATTTTGACGAGGCGTTGAAATGGCTGGTTGCTTATTTTTTCTTTTAGCGGACATGCATTTCAAATTAAGAAATTCTATTATAATTGTGAATAATGACGTTATGTCAGTGTAGGTAAATGTGATCATCAAAGGTAAGGGAATATTTTAACCGACTTAAAAAAAAAGGAGGTTCTCAATTCGGTTGTATTTTTAATTTTTTCAATGTTTGTTACCTCAGAACTACGTCATTGATGAGCCGATTCGAAATTTTTTTTTTGTTTGTATGTACATGCTTCCAGGTGGGTCCCATTTTTTTCAAAATTTAGTTAGATGATGGGATCCATGAGGAATTGAGAGAACTCCTCAATTTTATTAGGCACGCGTGTTGTAATTTTGGTATTTTCTATTATATTGTATAACTCGTGTATACATTTACATCCGGAAATCATAAATTTGGTGAGCGATGTGGTGGCGAGGAATTGATGATGAAGACCACAATGACTTATCGAATTCCTCAATTATGTACTTAAAAGTGCAAATCACCTCACACAGGTCACAGGTTCTGATAAGATTCCGTTGAAATAGGAACAAATGAAGTGCCATTGGTGATGATCTTGGGGAATCGACGGAAGTCCTCAAATATTATCGGCTCACATACAGCGATTCGGTTTTTTTCTATAGTAATCAACGCATTTGCTATCGGAAATCATTTCATGTTGTAAATTGTAAAAAAAAATGTGGAAATATTCTCGGCTAATTATGTATACTATTATTTTACATAATAATTTCATATTGTACAAATGATTTAGTAGGCTAATTTCTGAAATATAATTCGACACTATTTTAAATACTGGCCACGTATGCCAGTTACTTAAAGGCTATAAAAATATGATTGGTAAGTTGTTGAAAGAAGTTGCCTGTACCTTCGATGAATTAAAGCGGCAATTACACTTCGTCGTTCGCCGCATGCTGCATGCGGCGACCGCAAAACTGTAAAGAGCACGTTAGTCGGCCGCATTCAGCGATCTACAGCTGCCAACGCTTAGTAGTAGGCGGACAGACTAGTGTAAAGACGACGTTTGTTGGCCTAAGTAGTTTTAAAATGAATTCGGCGACCGCATGCGGGGAACGACGAAGTGTAATTGCCGCTTATGCTGGCTGGTTATTACAATACTTTGAAATCCCGAGACAAATGTGAAAATTGTGAATTTAATATTGTCGGCAATGTCAATGAGCTTCTTTGTTTAAGATGTAGTAAATACTTCCATGATGAATGTGTTCCCCTGTTTCATGAAAACAATATACCTGTGATTGGACCATATTTATGTCATATTTGTTATTATCTTCACCGGGCAAGTTCCTTCATCGGATAGTGAGGATTAAGAATTCATTCCTAAATAGTTTATTGTTTAATTTATGTTAAGAAGCTTTTATTATGTTAACATTTTATGTGGCCAAGTATTGAAAAAAAAATGGCTAATATTGAAAATACCGACTAATAACTAGGTTAAACGTAATGTCCAATCAAACAAATAAATATTTGAAGACATGTAAACACATGTTCATTATTTTCAACATTCACTACTTCCCCTAAAACAATAATATGGTCGATATCTCTTTACAGGTGATCTGTAAAGAGATATCGACCAATAAACATTCTATAAGCTAGTAATGTAGTAAAGTGGCCAGTTACTAACGATTTACCCTATTATTTTCATATACAGGTTACGAATGAAATAGTTCGCCAAATGATGGAGTGTGGTGGTTTCTATTCTTTGGAAAAACCTGGAGAATTTATCATTATAGCTGATATACAAATGTTTGGCGCAATGATTCATCCAGGTATTAAATTATTTGATATCATAGATACTGCGAAAGCATATTTTCTAAATTAAGTATTTTAATTTAAAAGAGAAATGAATTATACTTAGTATATGAAATAAGTAATTGAACCTTAACAGGTGGGGGACGAAATGACATTCCGCCACGGCTAAAGAGAGCATTTAACGTGTTCAACTGTACTTTACCTAGCAATGTATCAATGGATAAGATATTCGGTAAGAAATTATCTTCTTTGTTACTTCTAACAAAAATACAACGGTTAATGCAATATTTTATTTTGCATGTCCAGAAACTATCAGCGCTGGATATTTCTGTAAGACTCGCTTCGATAAAAAGATTGTGGACTTTATGCCAAAGCTTGTGCCAGTAACCCGTGTAATCTGGCAGCAAACAAAGGTATGATTTTTAATGGATTATAACTTTAGGATTATTATTTCATGTCAGAGAGCATTCTCTCTCTTCCATGGGATCCACCCATCCCATACCCATTAGAGGAATGTACTACTGTAAAAATGATCTATAGAAGTCCTGGTGTGATGCCGGATGAAAATCAGTACTAGTAGTTACACAAATAATTTGCACATGTGGCGTAGAAAGATTGTGGTATTTCATTTTACCTAAATTCATCCATTTCTGTTAACTGCTGTGAGTTCTGTTCCTGCTGCCCAAAGGTTGTCTGGAAGTGATCGCTCGTCAGCGCGCTTACCTAGCATTAATGTTTTATGTTCTGTTTATAGTTTTTACTCTCTTTGGTGCACAATAAACTATATTATTATTATTCATCATTCAGTACAGCCTCACCAATTATTTTAGGTTGCGCATTCACCAGAGATGTCCTAAGCGGTGTTCCCAGCATACGAGTGACACATACTCGATACTCGTAGCCTGCTTGTAAGAGTGTACTGATAAGGGTCACCTAAAGTGGCCGTCAATAGAATTTGCTGACTATGAAAACAACCCGCCATATTCAAATTGTTTTTCACTATGGCGGTTTGTTTACATAGTTAGCAAATTTCATTGACGGCGACTTTATATGGCAAAACAGCACATTTATATATCTTTTATTATATGCTCTACGTCCTTGTAGGCCAAAATGCTCCCAACGCCAGCTAAGTTCCACTATGTGTTCAATCTCCGTGATTTGTCCCGAATCTGGGAGGGGATCCTATATATTAAAAAAGAAGAGTTGCAGAGCATTAATACTGCATTGAAACTGTGGTTCCATGAATGTTTACGAGTCATTTCTGACAGGTATAAGAAACTATCGTTGGCTTATAGGCGGCTGTCGCACTGCGCCGCATCTCCAGACGGAGGTGCGGACCTGCATACAAATGTCGCCGGACGGAGGTGCGGTGCAGTCGTGTGTCGTATCATATGGAATTTATATACAAACTGAGGTACTTGCATACCACGAGCTCCGCACCTCCGTCCGGAGATGCGGCTCAGTGTGACATCTGCCTTATAGAGAAGCTATAGAAAATAGAACGAACAATATCTAAATAAAAAACGTTATTCCAGATTTACAACATTCGATGATAAAGATTGGTTTGTAGAAAACTTTTGGAAGACTGCCACCAAGGAACTAACAGAGTTTGTACCCGAATTCCCTGAAGAAGAAACTTTCTTCGTTAACTTCTTACGAGAGCCTGCGGACCCCACTGGAGACGAAGAGGAAGAGTTCAGTCTCGAGGCGCCTAAGATTTATGAAGAATTGCCTTCGTTAGTAACTCTTTTCGACTTTATTTAAGTAAACTGAACGTTAGTCCGCTGAATAAGACCGCCTGTTGTCTAACTCATCATCATCATCATCATATCAGCTGGAAGACGGTTGTCTACCTCTGCCTACATGTTATTGTATTGTTTCTCTTTCTAACTGCTTTCTTTGTCTGAGGTGTGCAATAATAGTACATTACGTACCTAGCTAGGGCGGTGAATTCGTGAATGCCTGAGATCGCAGGTGTTTGTGGCCCAAACCGAAGGTGAGGGCCATAAATGTGCGCTCTGGGGCTTTTCGAATTACCGCCCGTGGTGAGTACAAAATTTTACGTCTTCACCTGGCCACAATGCGAGTTTTCCCGTACGCGCAGCGTGCAGTAAAACTCGCATTATGGCCAGGTGTGACGTAAAGAGTATTTGTATTATATTGTATTGTAATGTTCAAGAACAGGCCAAGTGCGAGTTGGACTCGCGCACGAAGGGTTCCGTACCATTATCTATGAAAACTGCAATAGAATTACGTTTGTTGTATGGGAGCACCCTTAAATATTTATTTTATTCTGTTTTTTAGTATTTTTTGTTATAGTGGCAACAGAAATACATCATCTGTGTAAATTTTTACCGTTTAATTATCACGGTTCTGAGATTCAGCCTGATGGTGACAGACGGACAGCGGAGTCTTAGTAATTTTTTACCCTTTGGGTACGGAACCCTAATAAAGGAGCTAGTGTAGCCGAGCGGTAAGGCACGTGACTTTTAATCAGGAGGTCGGAGCGTGAGTTCGAATCTCGGCTAGTACCACCGAGTTTTTCAGGAAAAAGTTATGAACGAAATATAATTGGATTAACATTCGCTTTCCGGCAGAGGTAAACATCGTGAGGAAACCGATTTCCCAACGAGGGGGTACCATTAGCACTATAACATTCCGCATTAAAACGAACTCCGATTTTTAGACATATTGGACCGGGTTCGATTCCCGGCCGTGTGTGAGGTTTTGTTTTGATCCTTCAGTATGAATTGTTTTCTACAATTGGTCTAGTTACTCCTATGAGCAAATTCCCATATCTCTAATAGTTTCAGATTTTCCATCATTACCCCATTTGTATAATACATGTTGTAATACTCTCCGTATTTTTATAGATGGGAATTCCTTCTTTCCAAGTTAGCAAGTTTCCAACAACTGTATAATGACCAGGTTAGAGGAGCTTCTTTGGATTTGGTGTTTTTCCACGATGCGATGGTACACTTGTTCATTATATCGAGGATTATCAACACACCACGGTATTTATATTAACCAACTTAGCTAGTATGTTTGACGTATATAAGTATTAGGGTAGACTGGGTACAGTTGTGACAATTTTGGTTTGATCGCCACTAATTTTGTTAATTTACTAGTTAGCTGGGAAAAAAGTAACTTGACTCTTAATTTGTACATTTTTCTACGTAAATATACTTAAATAGTTTCTCTAAATACGCTGTATTAGTCATAGCGATCAAATGAAAAAAAAAAGGAAAGTGTCACAACCGGCCACACCCCAAGGACGGTTGTGACAGTGGTTGAGGTCGGTAGTGACAGGAACAAAAATACAACAAAATGGTTTATAATGACTTTTATTGTTAGAAATATGACCATAACACAACATAATCTTCATAATATTTCGTATAGAAAGTTCATTAAATTATTTATTATTTAATTAATAATTAATAAAAAACTAAATTACGAAAATTTAAAGAAGTCTCGCTTTCACGTCTTCATAAGCATCTTCACATTTACCAGATCAGACATTTATTAGACCGCGCTCTTTAGGTATTCCGCAGGCGTTTTCTGGGTATCTAAAAGCAAAACAACAAGAAAATATATGTCACAACCGTACCCGACGCATACTTTCGAAAACAAAAATTCGCCATTACTTTGCCAAATAATCTACGTAAAAAGTAACCACCCGTAATTAACTACTAATGTTCAACTTATAACAAAAAAAAACCGAGGTAATCTATCTGTATACAAATAACAGTGATTATTAAAATTAAACGAACAAAACAACTTACTTTTGACTGTTGAAAAGCAATGTGGGCCCCTGCTTACGTTAACACTGCGCGCTGGGTGACGCTATACCGGGGAACGCGTTCAGACTTGCATGCCGCTTCTCTCTCCCTTAGAACCTTTGCCCGCATTCCGTATAGTTTCGCTAGTACGAAGACTGTCACTACCGTAACCTGGCACAACCGTACCCAGTCTACCCTACTAAACGACTTAAAAAAAGGGAGGAGGTTCTCAGGTCGGTTGTTTTTTTTTTTCCATTTTTGTTACCTCAGAACTCCGCCATTGATGAGCCGACTCGTAATTTTTTTTGGAAATCATAAATTTGGTAGAGTGGAATTGATGATGAAGACCACAGAAGACTTAAGGAATTCCTTAATTATTTATGGACTTACTTAAAAGTACAAAAGTACACCACAGATTCTGATAAGATTCCGTTGAAATAGCAACTAATGAAGTGCCAAAGGTGATCCTTGTGGAATCGACGGAAGTCCTCTAATATTATTGGCCCACATACATCGATTGGGTTTTTTTCTTTAATAATCAACGCATTTGCTCTCGGAAATCAGTCCATGTGGTAAATTGTAAATGAAATGTGGAAATGTTCTTGTGGCTTAGCGGAGTACTAAATTAAAGTCGGTTAAAACTTTGTCCTTAAAGTAAATTATTATATTATGTAGAGAATAGACTTTTCCAAAATACTATCTGTTACTATATCAATATCAAGTAAAAATATCTGAAAAGATTAAAACCGTTTTTGGCAAACCATCAAGGAAGGCTAAGGCCAGTAGGGCCTCTACTCTCAACACAGCGCAACCTCGTTCCTCGGGAGCTAACTTATCTTTATTAATCAATACTCGATATATACTAATATTACATTGAGCAAAAGTCTGAAATTGTGGCGTGGCGTTGTAAAATGTAAGTTTGCGAAATGACTAATCTCCGGAGCCGCTTATGCGATCTCAAAAATACTTTTTCTCCAATATGCTCGGAAATGTGCACCTTACTGTGGCAAAAGAAGTACGTGAAGTTCCTCGTTACTGACGAGCCCAAATTTGAGAAGTTAAGTCATTACTGTACAGTTTTAGCGGCCAGGAAAATGTACTTTTTAACTATATGCTTTGACTACAAACTGTCAAGTGCTCGTACGTTTAAAGACCTTGCAATTTGTCATAACAACTTGCCATAGACTGGTTAGTAGTGTACGGCTGTCTCTCTCCAACTTTGCAAGTTGCTGTGACAAATCACGCCCGTTTGTAGCCCGTTTAAAGTTTTATCGAGTTTTCTTTTTTTTTAATGGTCATAAACAAAACGCGTACTTTTCAAAGTGATCGAAGTGACGTTTTTAAAAATGTCTCAAATAGTTTTATATGAAGAAATATAAATATTTACCGTAATAAAACTCTCAACGGACTGAAATGCATTTCGATTGAAATCCCGTTTAATATTTAATAATTTTAATTGCATACAACATTTCAAATTATGACCAATTCTAATGGTTAATTTATTTTATGTTTGCCAATTGAAACTGGCACTATGAGTCATGCCCTATACATACTTTAAAAAAAAAATGGGCAGGGACTTGATAGGTTATTGACAATATTGACATACGCGCTATTCTAAGATTAAAAGCAGGTATGCAGGTATGCCTTAACCAGGTATGCAGCGGCGGGAACGGCAATTCGTAGATTCGTCTCTATTGTCATCAAAATCAACACATCCACAAATTGCTACTTCCCGGCCGCTGCAATTATTTACCTGCGTATATTTTCTGGATGATTAAAGACTTTGTTTTATCCCGCGGATTTGTCTGCATTCTTTGCAATACGGCGGTGAGGCCGCGCGGGCAGCCAGTGTATAATATATACCTATACTCGTAAATACGCTGAAGTGTCTTGTTCCCGGCGTTTCCTCGACTTACCTATATAAAACCGATACATCATACTTTTGCTCGAATACGTTGTAAATATGGTTACTTACCTTGGTTGTTTTTTTCTCTTGATAAAGTTAACCATATATTATAATGTTATTGTTATTATATATTTATTTTCTAGAGGTAACGCTCTTCTTGTGGGAGTTGGTGGTTCTGGAAAGCAAAGTTTAACGAAATTGGCATCGTTTATTGCAAACTATTCGTTTTATCAGATTACCTTAACCAGGTATGTTATTTAAGATTATTAAATCCCTGAAAATAATACAATTTATCGGGTAATAGTAGTTAGAGATTTATATTAATACATAAGTACCAACCTAATACTTTATGCATTACTATAGAAATATTAACGCTACGAGAACACATCGTTACAAATGGTACCTACCCTACGGCTTTACATAACATAACTGTAATTTTAGGTCATACAACGTGAGCAACTTTATGGAAGACATTAAGTATTTGTATCGTGTCACCGGTCTTCAAGGAAAGGGAATTTCGTTCATATTTACTGACAATGATATAAAGGATGAACAGTTCTTAGAGTTTCTTAATAACATTTTGAGTTCGGGAGAAATCGCTAATCTGTTTGCTAAGGATGAGATGGGTAAGGCTATTGAAATTAAATTTGACATAAGCGAATGCTTAGAATAATACGGCATAGCCGTGATGAAATGATGCATAATTATGCGTCTATCATGATTGTGCTTTTGATAGCACAAACGCACAATCATTATTTTAATTATAAATGGGCGGCATGTTTATTTTGGATTTCGTAAGAATCGTAGCGGAATATTACCTCATATATTATTCTTATTCTGGCATATGTATGGCACGGACAGAAATTTGTAATTTTGTTTGAAATGACAACCGCTTAAGATGGAGTTTTGTAATTGTAACTAGGTATATCTGTCTCGTAATTGCAACTAAATTTAATAATGCCCTATATGATCAGTGATCACTATCATATAGAGGGCATTATTAAATTTAACAATGCCCTGTATGATCAGTGATCACTATCATATAGAGGGCATTATTAAATTTAGTTGCAATTACGAGACAGATATGCCTAGTTGCAATAACAAGACTCCATCTTACATTTATTATCTTAAGAAGCTTGATATCAGGCGGCCTAGATAAGGTTACAATCGACAAGCGCTACCGCCAATAGAAAACTAATAAAATGTATGGGAATGACAGATACTAACGAAAAGTGTTTCGCCGGCATCTGCCATTCCCATACATTTTATTATTTTCTATTGGTGTTAGCGCTTGTTGATTGTAACCTTGTCCACGGCCCCAGGTGTGATATCGAACCTGTTTATAGTAATCGAGAATTTTCAATGAGCACATGTATTATTATATATCGATTTTTTTTTATCGCTATCAAATCCCTAGAATGTGCCCCGAGTTATCACAGCGTTATTGAGTGTGACAGAGGCATAAAAAAAACTAATTTCACATGTGAATGCTTGGATGTACTTAGTTGTTATACGGTTCAACTGCCGAATACATAGGGAATAATTTTAGACGGTTAAAATCTTAAACGTATTACTATTGTTATTAAAGCTTGCTTGAGTCCCCATTTCACTTTCCATTGAAACATGATTTTCACCACAGAATTTTCAGTTTGAGAGCGGCATCACGTTGAACCGAATAATTCGGCCGTAGGTATGTTCATACGAATATACTTAGGTACGACCTTAACTCATCTGCTAGATGTAATAGTACATTACGTAACTAGGGCGGTGAATTCGTGAATGCCCCAGATCGCAGGTGTTTGTGGCCCGAGCAAATTGTACGTCTTCAATTGGCCACAATGCGAGTTTTCCCGTATACGCGCAGCGCGCGCTCCACACAGGGGAGGACTGAGTAAAGCGCTGGCACTAAAATAAATATTAAAATATTTCGCGAATGCGTTGGCTAAAAACATCCTGGCCAGACTAGCTATATTTATTAAAATAATAATTAATCAGCCTATATATACGTCGCACAGGGCTGGGCGCTGGGCAGTAGTCCCCACGCTGGCCCAGTGCGGGTTGGGGACTTCACATATACCTTTGAATTTCTTCGTGGATGTATGCAGGTTTCCTCATGATGTTTTTCCTTCACCGAGATGCTAACGGTAAATATCAAATAGTAAATATTCCGTACATAAGTTCCGAAAAACTCATTCGTACGAGCCAGGATTCGAACCCACGACCACCGTTTGACAGCCGCATGCCTGAACCTCTAGGCTGCCGTAGCTTTTTATGATTAATTAAAAAATGTGTTTTTAAAATTAAACATTACACAATAATTTTCCTTATACTAATCAGAAGTATGATATACAATCCCTATTCCCTATACAAAGGCAGGGGTGTACATTTTTAGTAGGTATAAAATAAACCGGTTAGTCCAAACTAGTAATTTATAACTCATCTGTGTCATAAATATATTCGACTAAAAATACATATAATATAGCAATAGCCTTTATTTATTTATACTATTAAGTCCAATGTTTAGTAAGTGTTCCGGTGGACCAATTATGGTACGGAACACTAGAAGGCATTTTGTTTTTTTTCTGGCTAGGTTTTTTATTGCTAACCCCTGGTCGCGACATATTCTTTAATTTACTAAATTCGATAAGTACAAAATACTATTCATCCATTAAACATGCATGGATTAAGGTCGTGCCTATGTTCATATGTTCTACTACTATTTAATGGAACCCGATTTTGGCGTATTTTTTATATATTTGCTTACCGGGAAAATTATTCATCACAGCCCAAATTAGTTGGTTTTGACTTTCGGCTTAGAAAGTAAGTTGTATTCACATGTAAATAGGTGGTTAGTCAACGTTTCATTTCAAGAATCAACATTTTATTTCAATCAATTATTGTCAATTGTAGATGAAATGTTAAACGAATTAACTCCAATTATGAAAAAATTTGCACCAAGAAGGATTCCAGTTCCTGACGTATTGTATGAATACTTCATTATGAGATCCAGAGCCAATCTCCACGTAGTACTGTGCTTCTCTCCGGTATGAAATTAAATTGTGTTTTAACTTACCCCATCCTGTATAACAATTTTTATTTATCAAATATAAGCACATAATAATTGAATTTAAGGCGCCGTAGGTTCAGCGAAGTTAAGCGAACAGTGTTTTTGAAACAATATAATGCGTCTGTTTATAATAATATGGTTTTAAAAAAATACGAATAGTAATCTTGAGGCTTTTCTGCAGGGAAATCAGTATTTAGAAACATGATTAAGCATTTTTCGCTCGATAGAAAAAAATCACGAACATAGGTCTAAAAGGGTCTAAAGAACACTTAAAATATTTGTTACAAATTACGAACAAAAGCTAAAAATATTAAAATGGCTTCTAAAAATCGGCAATATCATGTTTAAGGGAAATCAGTGTTTACTTATTTATTTATTTAAACGGCCAAAAAATTAAAATTAAAAAACATGATTTCCGCGCTTCCGAGCACGCACTTCCATCTCGCTCACGCTTATGCTCAGTGAGAGGGACAGAAGACTATGAACCTACGGCGCCTTAAGTAACATAACAAGAACTTAAGCAAAATTTAAGAAAAGAGTTCGCGAAGTACGCTTTTGACTGCGAGTCTCTAGTTCTCTGTCGCGCCACTAGAGACGCGACGGAAGAAGGGCCTTAAAGCGTGTAGTGCATGTTGCCTTAAAAACGGGCGCGCGCGAAATATCGAGTGTTAAAATTGTTTGTTTCATAAATGAGTTTATTTATAATAATAATCTGTAATAAAAGACGTTTTTAAATTAGGTGGGCGAGAAATTTAGAAGCAGAGCTCTGAAGTTCCCAGGATTGATTTCTGGATCAGTGATGGATTGGTTCCAAAAATGGCCAAAGCAAGCGCTTATTGAAGTGGCTTACCATTTCCTGTGGGATTTCCACGTTAGTCTCTAAATACATTATGCATGTTATCTTTATCATGATATCGAACGATGTGTACTTGCTTCCAAGTATTGCCACAACAATCCACCGACCATTCTTCGCCTGTGGACGCGACTATAAAATAAACACGCACAAAAGGTTAACTTTGGCTTCAAACCCTGCACGGTAGCAGTTGAAGGCAAGGACTTTGGTAAAAATATGATAATGAACCTAGACATATTTGTAGTAAAAGCTTATATAAATCTTAATACAGACGAAGCCTTGGATTGTATTTCAATAATAGAGATAAATGAATGATCCACCCACACTTCATATAATGCTAAATTGTGTTGAATACAGGTCGTCAGCTCTGAAGAAACTAAAACCATGCTTATTGAAATCATGGGCATGGTGCAAGATGACGTGGCCGACACATGTGGTGTATACTACGACAGGTTTAGGAGACAGGCACACGTTACTCCTAAATCATACTTATCATTTTTGGAAGGCTACAAGGTGCTGTACAAAGAAAAACATGTCAATATCGCAGAAATGGCTAGAAGGTTCGAAAATATTAATTGTTTTTGATTTGATACGTTTTTAACTTTGATTTGCATGAGGATTCGAGTAATCATACACAGTAATCAACCCTGTACGAGGCGTTTTCAGTAAAAAGTGTACCCCTATTATGAAAAATGCGCATGCAGCGCCGCAAACAAATTAATTGCATAACGTGTTTACTTTGATGTCAAAAATACAATTTGTTTCAACATGTACCCTTTCGGGCATAGCAAACTACTACGCTACTACTACTAAAAAGTGAACAGTTAAAAAATATATACATTTAAAAAAATATTAAATTCAATTAAAATACATGCTCGTTATTAAGCGCATACTGATTTCAATCCACTATTATTCTTATACATTTCAATAGCTAATTTCTAAAAATATTAAATTCAATTAAAATACATGCTCGTTATTAAGCGCATACTGATTTCAATCCACTATTATTCTTATACATTTCAATAGTTAATTTCTATGTTAAACGCTTAATCTGTAATCTCTCACTTATCTCTCACTTATAAAAAATCTCTAAATTAAAAAAAGAATCGGCCAGTATGGTTAGTTTGAACCATGTTTGGGTTCCGAATGATCTCAGCTTTCCATGAACGGAAAAACATGTAACTTTTTTATAAGCACATTATTACTCTAGCTTCCGTTTAGGATAGTTTTTATCTGACTGCGACGATAAATTAATTTTCGGAAACATTTGACCTCATTAAATTATTCATTTCTTCTGCTTGAAATCGTAGACGCCATATCTGTCAACTGTCAGTGACGTCAAAATGGCGGGCTTGTCATAACTATCCAATATTAATAATTTCGATCCGGTGTTGTGATAGACCTTCACAAAACGCATATTAAATTCTAAAGCGTAAAAAAATAATTCCGATCATCATCATCGTCATCATCATATCAGCCTAAAGACGTCCACTGCTGGACATACGCCTCCCCCAAAGAGTGCCAAAGTGACCGGTGCTGCGCCACCCGCATCCAGCGGACTCCCGCAAACTTTACCAGGTCATCAGTCCACCATGTTGGGGGCCTACCCACGCCGCGTCTTCCGGTACATGGTCGCCGCTCGAGAACCTTTTCGCCCCAACGGCCATCGGTTCTACGTGCTATGTGTCCACTGCCACTTAAGTTTAGCGATCCGGAGGGCTATATCGGTTACCTTGGTTCTGCTGCGGATAGCCTCATTTCTGATGCGATCACGCAGAGAAACTCCCAAGATGGCCCTCTCCATTGCCCTTTGGGTGACTGAGCCTTCTTATCAGGCCCATAGTAAGCGACCACGTTTCAGTGCCATATGAATCGATTCTGATATGGAAACTTACTTATATGCGATAAATGCGTAGGTATTGAGCGTATTGATGCGTAGGATTGAGAGCTCGCGCGCTAGTTTGTCAGTATTTATATTTATCACCAAAAAACAGTATGTATTGAATCGGTATAGAACGGGCCTTTTATAAACATTCATTATCAAGCGCGTCAGTCAAAGATATATATATATATATATATATGTATATACATTACTTCTTAAAGATAGGCCCAACGCGCACGAGTAATTCGTCCAATGCGGTGGCCCGACACTAGCAATTGCGGGCCATCGTCCCTTAGTCTTCAGCTGTCACAGTGTGTCACAGTATGTCAAGCGAATATTGTTCGGACAGGCGTATCTTTACTTTCGATATCATTGGCGTCAGTATTAATAAAGTCGGTATTATATAAATTATAACTTCCTACTTCGCACCTTCAAGTTGACATTCAGCCAATATAGAGACACAGAAATTGGTCAACATTGTCATGGGGTTAAACACAGTGTTCAAAATATCTAGAGAAGAAGATCAATAAACATTTAATGCTGCAGCCTGTAAATGAACTCTGTTAAATGAAACGAGTTTTGTCCCTTTCTTACTAATTTAAATATCAGAGTGACAGATAAGATACAAACGAAATTTAACGGCATTTTAGCTAAAATTAGGACTGCATGTGTCCAAGAGAAGAAATGCGTCAACTCCCAACACATTATCATGCAAACGAAGTCGCAGGCACAGCTAGTTTATAATAAATGTGTTATATCTGTGTATAAATATTAAAAATAAATACCTCGACTAAAGTTGTTGTCAACATGTCTCTAAGATTGTCAGCCCAAAATTCATCTATGCAATAATAGCATTTACGTAGTAAAAATGACTTTTCTTATAGTAAATATCATATTTTCCTAGTGCTTTAAACTGTTAGGTAGTATTATAGATGCTTGTTTTTCCATGCGTAAATGACCAAGGTCAAAATATACTGGCACGGTAGTGGTAGGATTCCGAGATTTTTAAAGTTAGGTTTGCAGCTTTCCGGGCATTGAATACACGCATGATTTGTGGGCATTTGTGCTGTTACCCCAAAGCATGACGCCGTAGCTGAGCCGCGAGTGTTGAAACACGTGATCGAACGCGTGAAACCGGCAATTGAAGTCTTTTTAACATACACCATAAGTCGGTAGTTTTATGGCTGGAGGTGCAAGCAGGTATAGTTGTAAGTATAATTTTAATAAAATTTAAAATCTACAGAATGACGACAGGTCTTGACAAATTGGTAGAAGCAGCTGAAAGCGTAGACATTCTAAAGAAGGAGCTGGAGCTTAAAGATATAGAGATCAAAGAAGCTACCGCTAAAGCAGAAGAGGTAAATGTTAACAAAATATCGTGCTCGTAGTAGATTCACTTAATTTGACAGTAAAAAAAACGTTTAGTTCTATTTTATTAGTATAGTTTTATTTTCTAAATAAATTGATAATATATTCATTCAATCACATAAATTAAGTACCTAGGTAATAACGACTCCATCGCAATATGTATTAAATTGCCCCCATATATCCGGTCCCTAGAAACAAACAAATATTGACATAGAAAACAATATCAGAAAATCCCCACTCAGCATGTCGTGTGCGGATTACATCAATGTTTCTATTGTATCTTCGTATAGTTTGACTCAAACACTCAGGTGTCCTACCATAAATATTGCGAAGTGTTCAGTTTGTTATTTTCGTAGGTGCTACAAGCCGTAGCAGTATCACAAGCAGCTGCTGAAATAGTGAAAGCGGAGGTGTTGGAAGTTAAAGATCGTGCTGTGAAGCTTGTGAGCGTGATTGCTGCGGAGACAGCCATTGCGGAGGAGAAACTAGCAGACGCGAAGCCGGCGCTCGAAGCCGCTGAGGCTGCTTTACAGGTAATGCCAACTTATAAAACCATCACATCACATCAGCCGAAAGACGTCCACTGCTGGTTATAGGCCTCCCCCAAAGTGTGCCATACTGACCGATCCTGCGCCACCCGCATCCAGCGGACTCGCGCGACCTTTACCACGTTAATAGTCCACCTTGTGGGGGGTTTACCCACGCTGCGCCTTCCACTCTTAGAGCATACATAACTGGAGTGAGCACACACAAACATTCCGAAGAGTAATTTGTCTGAAAGCATCATTATTCCATAATTTCCAAATTCCGAACGCCATTTACCGCTTAAAAAACATTTGGACGCAGATTGTTAAATGAAATACATAAATAGGTTATTTTAGGTTAGTATTATATCCCGAAAGATCAAAAATTATCAGTGGAACATTTCGGAATTATGAAATTCGGAAAAAATATGCTTTCAGCCATGGCTCTTCGGAGTTACGTAAGTATACGACTATTTACAAAATCGCGTCACAATCACAAAGAGAACACACACACACACACACACACACACACTGAGAATGTTTACGTCACACCTTTTTATTGCACGCTGCGCGTACGGGAAAACTCGCATTGTGGCCAGGTGAAGACGTAAAATTCTGTACTCACCACGGGCGGTAATTCGTAAAGCTCCAGAGCGCATATTTATGGCATTCACGAATTCACTGCCCTAGGTACGTAATGTACTATTATCTTTGCAATCAATTCGACTCTATTAATTGCGTATATCCTCGATTTTACAGACTATTAATGCTGGCGATATTGCTACTGTAAGAAAATTGGGCAAACCGCCGTTCCTCATTACACTTATTATGGACGCTGTAATTATACTGTTCAGAAAGAAAATTGATCCCATCAAGGCAGATCCTGAGAGGAACTTTTTAACTGCTTCTTGGGGAGAATCTTTGAAGGTAACTACTTACACAATTATCACTAGTTTAATGATTAAGTGAAGGAGATTAAAATTAAAAGAGTGAATGTGTAGGTAATGGCCGATTCAAGATTTCTGAATAACTTGAAGTTTTACCCGAAAGATGAAATCAATGCTGAAATGGTCGACTTGTTGCAACCATATTTCAAATACCCGTGAGTATCGGCGCTATGTTGTTAATCAATTTGTATATACCATTTCCTGACGTTATTTTATATTAGACATTAAAATTACAATGTTCCGTTTTTCAGTCAATACACGTTTGAAGCGGCGAAAGTTGCCTGTGGTAACGTTGCCGGTTTAATTTCATGGACTATTGCTATGGCTCTGTTTTACTCCGTGAACAAGGACGTGTTGCCCTTAAAAGCCAATTTAGCTGTGATGCAGGGTAAATATCAGGGAGCGAAGAGAGAGCTGGATACCGCAGAAGCTCTTTTGTTGGCTAAGGAGGTGTGTGTATTCTAACTGAAATATTTATAACGCCTATATGTATAGAAAATGTTGTCTACAATTTTACAAAATTATAGGCTGAGTTAGCTGGTGTGCAGAGGCAATTCGATGAGGCTATGACGTTGAAGCAAGCAGTATTAGACGATGCTGCTAAATGTCAGGAAAAAATGGATGTAGCTACTGCTCTGATTAATGGCCTGAGCGGAGAGAGGGTTCGGTGGACAGAACAGTCGGCACTATTCAAGTCTGAAATTGAACGACTCATTGGGGATATAGTGCTCTTATGCGGGTTTGTTTTTGTTTCTTTAACAATCTTAAAAACGAAAATGGATGTAGAAGTAACTTACCTTCTCAATAAACATTAAAGATTATGAAATACTTTTCAAATTACAGATTTTTGTCGTACTCAGGACCATTTAATCAAGAGTTCCGACAACTCTTAATTACGAGTTGGCTAAATGAATTGGTCAGAAGAAAGATACCGGTCTCAATGAATTTAAACATCACGGATCAGCTCACGGATACAGCTACGGTAATATTACCTACATATTTATTCTTACTTAAAAATACCCAGTTCGTACAACAAACAATTAAATGTGATCTATCACTCAATGACAAGATATTTCCCATAACATTCAATATTTTCAGATATAAAAGATTTTCTTTTGCAGCTTACATTATTATAATGTAGCGTCATTTATACGTAGGTACCAACTTCTAAGTTGGTAAGTTGTAACGGTGCTAGTTATATACGTATTATGTTGTGAGTTTATTAACAGATTGGCGAATGGAATTTATGCGGTCTGCCGACGGATGATTTGTCAATACAAAATGGTATTATAGTCACGAAAGCAGCTCGCTTTCCTTTACTGATCGACCCTCAAACTCAGGGCAAGATTTGGATAAAAAATATGGAGAAACACAACGATCTCATAGTCACTACGCTTAATCATAAGTATTTCAGGTGTGCAAATATTAATATAAAATTAAATTACCTAAAAAGTACCTTTAAGAAATGAACGGTCAAGACCGTCAAGACCGAGTCGCATTTGCATTTGAAGGATACTTGTATAGAGAACTATGAAATTATTGTCGATTGTTTACCTCACACTCTTAGAAGAATTTAAAATTAACTATAAAATACACCACCAATTGTAAATT
The DNA here is from genome assembly GCA_945867215.1 of Epinotia demarniana. Classification (NCBI taxonomy): domain Eukaryota; kingdom Metazoa; phylum Arthropoda; class Insecta; order Lepidoptera; family Tortricidae; genus Epinotia; species Epinotia demarniana. Next base: position 12,882,405 of record OX244263.1, read on the forward strand.
TATGTCCTTGAGTCGGGAGACTGGACGCAAGAAAAGGCCCGATGAACAAGTATGGTTGTGCTATATCTTTTCTCGCTTTTCGAGCTTGCTGTGCCAACACGCGATGATCGTATAGCGCTAAATTTTCCTTAGAGCTGAATCTATAGATCGGTATTGCATGCAGGAACGCGGAAACAATAAGAAAATTGTCGCGTCATAAGAAAGGATTCACGGAGAAGCGCCACCTTTTGCTATCCTATCGACGAAACAAAAACAAATACGCAATGATATGGATTTAATTGAAGTTTTTATACCCGACCTTAGATAATTTATAAAAAAATATGTACAAAATATTATTAGTTTATCATATTTTAGGAACCACGTCGAAGACTGCGTTTCCTTAGGAAGACCAATGTTAATTGAAGATGTTGCAGAGGAACTCGATCCAGCTTTAGACAATATCCTTGAAAAGAATTATATCAAAATAGGTTCCTCGTACAAAGTAACCATACAATAGATTCGATTCTAATATCATACGTTTATAAACCTATTGTTCCATTCCTGACCGTTTGCATTTATGTTTTAGGTTAGATTAGGTGACAAGGAAATAGATGTAACGCATGGGCATAGAATATATATTACAACGAAACTTCCTAATCCAGCATACACTCCAGAAGTCTCTGCAAGAACCTCCATCATAGATTTTACTGTAACCATGCAAGGTAGGGTAAATCGCTAAAAAACTGGCCACCCTTCAATGACGTGGCCAGTTATCGAAGAGTGGCCAGTAATTAACACCTTATCTTCAAAATATATTCTATTTTAGGTGAATAGAGTTTGTTAATTTTTAGTTTTTTCACCCCCGACGAATAAAGAGGGGTGTTATAAGCAGAGGTTGGAATTTTCGTGGCACTTTTGAGCTGTCATAGGGACTTCTCGTTTATCGACTACCGATATTCATAATTATATCGATAAATTATAGACCACAACATATGAAACAAGATTAAAAGTAGAGGTAAACAACAGGCAGTCTTACCGCTAAAGAGCGATCTCTTTTAGATAACTTTTGAGTGGCTGAAATAGTTAAATAGAGATTTGCAATGAAAAAAATGAAAAGTTAAAAGTTCACAATTTTAAATTGAATCATTTCAGTTCAATGTTTTAACATTTATTTATTTCATGTTCAAAGTCTGTTTTAGTGCTAATAAGTGTTTCATCATTAGTTTCTCTATAAAAGAAATAGATAGTCATAATTTCGCCCATTCGCGATAAGACTGCATGTTGTTTACCTATCACTCGTAACCATATTTTACATATATTGTATTCTGTATTTATCGGTATACATATGTATAATCGGAAGTCGATAAACGAGAAGTCCCTATGACAGCTCAAAAGTGCCACGAAAATTCCGAACTCTGGTTACAAGTTTAACGTGTGTCTGTGTATCAGTGTATCTGTCTGTGGTATCGTAGCTCCCAAACGGATGGACCGATTTGAATGCGTTTTTTTGTGTCAGATAATATTGTCCTAAGTGTTCTTAGCTATGTTGCTTTAAAAATTGTTTAGCCGTTTTTGAGATATTGGACATTGAAATGAAAATGTCGGGGGTTTTTCAACTTTTCTAAGTTGTAATTATTTACCTCCAGGCGAGATACTGGTCAAATGCGTAAGTACCTATACGTTATAATAATAAAAAATGTGGCCAGTTATTGGCGATAGGGTAGCTTATTGACATATTTGAATTCTAGAATTAAAATAAATTTGACTTGATATGATAAAAAATCTCATTGCTATTTTCGAATTCTTGTTATACAATAAATATTACTAGAGTGCATTGTTACTTGTCTTATTTGGTAAACAACATTCTAACCTCCAAATTATTTTTTTAGACTATAGCAGCTATTTATAGCTGTAGTATAGTATCGTAAAAAAGGCGTTGCCAGAGAAAAAATCGTGAAGTGATGTCCGAAAAGTTGTCTCGGCATGATCTAATACTCACAAAATTGCTATTCTATCCTAAAAAGATGCATTTTGAGGTTAGAATCTTGTTTACCAAATAAGACAAGTAAGGATGAATGCACTTTATGGTATTATAGTCTTTCAAAAAGTAATAATTTTGATCAGGCTTGGAAGACCAGCTATTAGGTCGCGTCATCTTAACCGAAAAGGCAGAGATGGAAGCAGAAAGAACACAGCTAATCATGGATGTGACTGCAAACAGGAGGAAAATGCAAGAGCTAGAGGCGAACCTTTTACATAAACTGACCACTATTCAAGGTTCGCTAGTTGAAGATGTGACGCTTATTCAAGTACTCAATATTACTAAGGCGACCGCCACGGAGGTAAAAAATATTGTTTTTTTTTTAAATTGTGAGTCCATGATCCAGGAAACTTGAAAAATACAAAATACTTACATCAAAATGAATTAAATTAATAATGTGTTTCTAGGTACGAGAAAAACTTGATATTGCAAAAGAGACAGAGATAAAGATAAATGTGGCCAGAGAAGAATTTCGACCAGTTGCGACCCGAGGTTCTGTGCTATATTTTCTCATATGCAACATGTCGCTTGTTTGCAATATGTATCAAACTTCATTGGCTCAGTTCTTAGAAAGGTTTGATATATCTATGGAAAAATCACAGCCAAGTCCAATCACGCAAAGAAGAATTGGGTTTATAATTGAATATTTGGTAAATATTTTACACAATCTGTCAACTAAGTAGAGTACGTTAATCAATTCACTTTAAATATTTTGTTTTATATTTTTGCAGACATTTGACGTTTTCAAATATATTTCTAGAGGGTTTTATGAAACTCATAAATATTTGTTTACGTTGTTGTTAACGCTCAAAATAGACATGCAGAAGGAATACGTATCATTTATAGAGTTCCAGACATTCATAAAGGGCAAGTATTGCAATATCGGGTTTTTTAAATATCGTGTTTAATATTAATATGACATCATACCCTACACCTAGACCTGATTTGTAAACACTTGATCGAACATTGACCTCTCTTTCTCATATATTAAGGTCTGTTACGTTTGTTACTTATAAGTTACATTTGAAGATCTTTATCTGTATCTCTCTCAGCGCCTTCAGCAATGTATTGCTGGTGGCATATGCTGAGCGGCATCCGTTTTGGTGCATAACAATTGTTAGTCTCTTAGTAGATGTAACCACCACATCACACCAAATAAATATATTTCTTTCTTTCTTTCTTTCTTGTTTTCTTTCTTTCTTTCTTCCCTATCTTGCCATGGTGGGTGTCGTAAAAGTTGGCAATGCAAATAAGGTTGTAGTGTGTTGTGGGCCATAGGTAGCCCATATGCTACCTATCTATCAGGGCAGTATCATTTTTTTGCAAATGTTGCCACTCCTTTTCACCCTTTTAAGCTTTTCCCAGGGTTTCAAATCATGTACATACCAAAATTCATTTAAATCAATTTAGCAGTTAAAGCGTGAACAGACAGAGTTACTTTCACTTGCTTGTGCTGTAAAGTTCGAAAACGGACAAAATTACCAAAAAAATGTGAACTATTTAATTGTTTAAGGAATAAGGTTGCTCAGATATTTTCGAACCTTAAAGAACATGTATTTATTCATTCAATCGTAAAAACTCCTTTACTCTGTGTGAAATTTGCCACGACTACGTCTGTACGCTGGGCTTATTTAATACTTTCACTTTTGCAGGTGGCGCCGCGCTTGATCTCAACGCATGCCCACCGAAGCCATTTAAATGGATAACTGATATGTCGTGGTTGAATTTAGTTTATCTCACTGGCCTGCGTCAATTCACTAATATATTAAACCAGGTCACCAATAACGAAAAGGGATGGAAGAATTGGTTGATATTTAATTTACCTAACAAAATAATTGTTTTAATTTAGCAATTGTTTAGTGATTCTGAAATTCGTTATTGACTGGTATTTTAGGTTCGATAAGGAGGCCCCTGAAGAAGAGCCACTGCCAGACGGGTACCATAGTCTGGATGTGTTCCGCAAGCTGTTGGTGGTGCGGTCCTGGAGTCCGGACAGGACTTTGGCGCAAAGCTTGTGAGTGTTCTTTTAAATCAACGATTACATAACGACTTTGAAATAACGACAGCTCAGGTCGACATCACACCAACGTTTCTGAAATTATCAGATCAGCGTTCACACCGTTACATCACCAAATCATTTATTAGTACTAAGTCACTAGTTAAATTGCCTGTATATTCGATATAGGCTAAAATATTGATTGTGTGTATTAAAGTGTGAACGATCGTTTTTTTTTTCAGAAAGTACGTGATATCCTCAATGGGCCAGAGATATTCAGAAGCTGTTATAGTTAATTACGAGGTATTAAAGATCTAAAACCGTAAAAATAACTGAGTCCGTATGGTACCGTAGGAGCTCAGATGATTTATTGGTATTGGTTATGATTTTTTCAGCAAATGGTTATGGAATCTCGTCCTCTCGTCCCGTTGATTGGCTTTTTAGCAATGGGCTCTGACCCTACCCCATCTATTGAGGTAACAGCAAAGCGATTGGAGTGCGCCTGCTCGGCGATATCTATGGGCCAAGGGCAAGAGGTTCATGCTAGAAAGCTGATAGACCGCGCTTTAAAAGAGGTACTTATAAAAAAAACGTGTTACAAAGTTATTTTTTTTTTACATTTTAAAATTTAAACTGTTTATTTCAAGATAAAAAACATAACAGATTTGTTCTTATACTTAGCCTTATCTCCATTGTGATAGATTGTATGCTAAGTTTAATTATATATATTTTTCTTATATTCATATATTTTTTCTCATATTTTTATCTTTACTCTTAGTTTCCTGTCCGTTTAGGTGTATGGACTATGTTACCCTCTTTTACAGGGAAGGTTTTTCTAGAACTTGTTGTTAATAAGTTTTGCTCTGCATTATCTAAAGTTATTCAATATAATTACAGAAATACCAACTAATGCTAATAGCAACATACTTAATAGGTTGTACTTGCGCATTTTTGAGAGTTGGTTTGTGGACTGTAGTGAACTTCTAATTTTAATTGCGTTTAGCTTTTATAGATTAACTTTAAAATATTTCAGGGAATGTGGGTTTTATTGCAAAACTGCCATCTTGGCTTAGAATACATGGTAGAAGTTATGGAGCAGTTTAGCGAGTTAGAAAAAGAACCAGAAAAAGTACATGAAATCTTTAGGTAACTTACGTCTAAATTTCTTGAAGGAAATATTTTTTTTTTCATTTAGCATATTGAAAATCACTGCTGTGTAATTTCAGATTGTGGATCACCACTGAAGTACATCCTAAATTCCCAATTACGCTATTACAGATGTCTATCAAATACACATGTGAACCCCCGTCTGGTAGGTTATTTTATTTGTATTTTAACAAAATTTATATGTTAGTCGAGTATACATTTTGAATATTGTGGAGCATTTGTCAGGTGGTGTGCGTATTCTGATAGTCCTTTGATTCGCTGGGTAACTTAAATTAGTCACCAGTTTCAAAACGGCATAAAATTTCCAACCATTGACTTGTTACAAATAGGTACAGAATTCTCTTTACCAATTTGTAACCGTGGTAGGTTAGACGGTTACAAAATGGGACTGGCAAAAAGCATAGAAATGGGAAAAAACTCACATCCTAACAGAAATAGTTACTAATGTTACCACTGAGAGATCTTGTCATTTTAATTTCGTCCGTAGCAAGAGTGTATTTTAAAATTGTACATCGGCTGGCGTCTTGCAAGTTCGTACAGAATCACTTTAATGTATGTACTTTGGAACTAGGTGAATACTTTAATTGGTCCAATTTTTTCTACATTCTTTAATTCGATTTTTTTTCTGGCAGGTATCAAGGCTGGACTTATGCGAACGTACGACTCTATGAGTCAGGACTTCCTTGACTACAGTGACAGTCCGTACTATTTGCCTTTAATTTTCACTATCTCATTCTTGCATACGGTGGTGCAAGAAAGACGTAAATTTGGTCCCCTTGGCTGGAACATTCCTTATGAGTTCAATTCAGCCGATTGGTTGGCGTCTTGCATGTTTGTACAAAATCACTTGGATGCTTTGGAACCAGGAGAATACTTAAGTTGGACGACAATTCGGTAAGATAAATGTTATCTTTTGGTCATAGTGCTTGTGCGTCAGTCTAACCCGCCACCGGCTCAACCCAGACTGCACACGGCTAGGTATCACATGTAACCTAATATTTCAGCTACATGGTATCTGCGGTGCAATACGGTGGCCGAGTGACTGATGATTACGACAACCGTCTCCTCGTCACCTTCTGTCGTGTGTGGTTCACCGACCAACTATTCACTGAAGACTTCCAGTTCTACAAGGGCTATGGCATACTGAAATTTAAGAACATACCAGAGTACCTGGAGGAGATTGACAAAATGAAGACTGTTGACCCGCCACAGGCATATGGACTCCATACAAATGCGGATATTACGTAATTATACCCAGGGCTTAACTTAGTTGCAGGCAGGCACGTGCCCGGTTCCCGGTCCTTGCCTATGACAGGAGTAATTGATCTTTTTATTAGTCAAGGCACATAAGTACACATAATATATCGAATTTATTATTACTCTACGATCCCTTTGTACTGTTATTTTTCATCATTCTTATCTTAGTATCACCTTAAATTGACACAAGATGTCTGAATGGTAAAATTGTCTTCTTACACTTAATGGGCTTAGCAACAACAACAACAACACGACAACACGATTATAAAAATAGACGCGTCCTTAATTATTTTAAAAACCAAAACCGTTTTTGTTTGGAACTTTTATTTTCTTAATTGGCATCTCAAGTAGTGGTGGTCGTTGATTCAACGAACTAGTTGATAAAACTTTCTTCTTTTGTTTAACAGATTTAACTAGTTGACGACTTTAACGTACAAACGTAATCGAAATGGAACACTAAGCTAATGGCATGGCAGTATAGTTGAGATCAACATTCCTTTCATTGATTCAACTCAACCGACAATCAACGTCGCAACGCCCTTAACATTTTCGCCCTTTAAAATAAACGTATCAACTCAATGCCTTTTTCTCTTCTGTTAAAGCAAAATCTTAGTTGATGTAATCAACTAGTTTTTGAACTAGTTGATGTTGTCATCGTTGAGTTAACGTTTCATTTCGTTGAAGCGAAAACCGTCAACTACCCACCACTAATCTCAAGTATCAAGATTAGGACATACTAATTTAATGCGTTTGACAATGATATTACTTACTGAGTGCCCAATTAAAAAGTATTAAATAAATCTCAGGCTCATCTTTTACTAGCCAGGCTCTATGCATATTTCACTATTTTGCTAAGATCCAGAACAGTCACTACTATACGTGTATAGCTTATCCTCATCACCCACCACCCAACACAAAATGCTATAAATTAAATTCTATCTAATTAAAATTATTTTGTTACAAAAAAGAACGATGGAATTTGAAAATAGATTCCAGATATTAGAGTACTTTCAGTAGCAGTACTTAATTCGCGTTATTATCACAGTTATCAACGAAACAAGACCCAGGACCTTTTGGACACGATTTTGTCTATCCAACCTAAAGAATCGGGCGGTGGTGCAGGAGAATCTCGAGAAGCCTCCGTCTACAGGCAATCTAAAGAGATGTTAGAGAAGATTCCGCCGAATTTCGACCCATTCCAAGTCAAAGAAAGGTAAGTAAATTGTTTGGTATTTTTGAATTTAAACTTTCGAGAGAGAAATTGAAATAATGCTAATAATTACACGATTCAACTCGCGTATTAAATGTCCCTACGGGCGACATGTTTCGAACACATCGGGAGTTCTTCATCAGGATGTGTGTTTTCGCGGCGGTGTCGCTTGAATCACTGCCCGCACCCGCTCCGATCGCCACGTGGCCCGTGACACACGCACCGACAGGGCGGGCGGAGGGGGGCAGTCTTGCGTTGGAGTTGTTGTGTGAGGCTGCGGCACGAGATTATCACAGCACACTTTCCAGTCAGGAATAACAGGTTTCCATGTTGGCAGTAACATCCTGCCACCATCACGATAAAAATTTGGGCGGCGCCCAGTTTCAATCTCCTCACGAATCTTGCGTGATACTTAACATTTCTGCCGTACCAGCAATCTCGCCTTGTCGAATCCAATGAAATGGGACGCACCTGTATCGTACGCATGTTCTGCTATCGCCGAGCTCCTAACATCCATCTTTTTCCATCATCGTTCCAACAATCTCGTGAAGACTTTTCGCCCAGTTTTCCCTACAAACGCGTTACCGCAATCACATGGAATCTCGTATTACCCCCGGTCTACCTAGCGACTCTCAGTCCTTAGGAGAGCGCAACACCTGCCTCATCTTGGTATGAGAGCGGAAAATTGTCCTAATGAAAATCCTTCAACCCCCTAATGTACGGCAAGTAGGTACGCAGGAGCCCTCTCCATCGTGAGTTCGCGCTGTGAAGTTCTACTACTCGCTAATCGCGGACTCTGTCTCCAACCATACTCATTCCTCTCTAGAACCTGTCTTACATGCTGCAGCACGCCCGCCCCCTCTCTGCCCCCGTAGCCTGAGGTCGCCCGTTGTGAGTGAAATTTAATACGTGTGTTGAACTGTGTAATTATTAGCATTTTTTGTTCTTTTATTCATAGCAGCAGGCGTACCATGGTTGCCATTTCATCAGTTATCGCTGTGGATAAAACATCCGTTACTTTCTGAAAAGTATGCGAATGTCTGAGTGACGGATTTCTTATCCACAACGAAAAAAAAATGGCAAGCATCTTAGGCGCCCAGGTATTTATTATGAATTCAGAAGAATATTGACAGGGGTTGAGAGATGGGGTGAATATCCACCGGCGATGTGCGAAAATATGTTTTAATACATTTGGTACCTTGCAGTCGGTCACCGTTGGTGGTTATTCAAATACTTTGCTGTGTGTAATGGACAAACGAGTGTATCACCATCACAATTCTGTTTTGCAGGCTAAGAATAATGGGCCAGCTGAATTCAATGGTCATTTTCCTTCGGCAAGAAATTGATCGGATGCAAAAAGTTATTGGCTTGGTTCGAACTACATTAAAAGACTTACTTCTTGCTATTGATGGCACTATTATTATGAACGAGGTATATAAAGCAAACAATAGTTTTGTTCTGTGATAAAGTAGATACACCAATTTTCTTCAGATGAACGATCTTCGTTTGGCATCTTTGAATTGATATAGATATAAGTATTGACTTATTTGTTTTAATGTCGATAAGTTTTTTGATTAAGTATTTTGTAAACAACAACGCATAGGTAACCAATCTCTTGATTACCGAAGCGTATGCGTTGCCATTAACCGTACTAAACGTTACTTAGGCGCTGCGAGATTCTCTAGACAGCATTTACGATGCGAAAGTGCCAGCGATTTGGCTGAGAAGCTCATGGTCGTCATCCACTCTCGGTTTCTGGTTCACGGAGTTTTTGGAGCGCAACATTCAGTTCTCGACTTGGTGTTTCGTAGCAAGACCTAACTCTTTTTGGATGACTGGATTCTTTAATCCCCAAGGTTTGCTTATTTCAAGTACTAGCTTGTGAAATATTCCGATTATTTCCTATCACACATTCATGCTTCATTGTCAATAAAGCACTGGACCCATCCTGAATCATCTATAATCGTTTGGCATAATAGAAGCAGCATATTTAGCATAAGTCAAAAATGCTCTTTCATACATTTTGGTGTTTTCTTGGGCGTTAGATGTCTCAATTAACAAATGCAAATGGCCGAAGCCCTGGTTTGAAAAGCTTTCCCAATTATCTACCAAATATTGAGACGTTCACTGTCCACACGAGCAATGTCCGCCGTAGACCAAGCCTAAGTCGAGTAATTACTTAGTTGGTCCAAAATAAACTTGATCGAAAAAAAAAATATTAATCCAATCCTGGCTTTTATTTTCACTCGCCCACAACTTCCTTTTTTCACACGATTTTCAGAGAGTAGTTATTTTGTCAGGAAACTAACATTTTTTAAAAAAAAGCGTAGAACCAATCTGATCAGAAAGTTCTTTAACTGTACCAAATTAATACACGTCAATAAAAAATTCCATTACATCTTATCGGATATTTGTATAATTAGGAAATGGTGCTTCGTTATGTGCCTTATCTAAAAAAGATGGTGGTATTAGACCAATTGCGGTGGGCAGCTTTTTTCGTCGTCTTACGGCTAAGCTCTGTTGCCAATCTGTTAGAGAAGCTATGTCTGACTATCTGCAACCAATTCAAATGGGCTTCGGTACCAGACTTGGTTGTGAGGCGGCAATACATGCCACCCGGTCTTTTGCTTTACATCGCAGATCATCCAATACCATAATCGTTAAAATCGATATCAAAAACGCTTTCAATAGCCTAGAAAGGGACACTATTCTCAACGAAACCTTAGAGCAAACTCCTTCTCTTTACCCTTTCATTTACCAAGGTTACGCCTCCTCAAGTAATCTTTTCTTCTCAGGCAGTTTAATACAGTCGCAAGTTGGTGCCCAGCAGGGCGACCCATTAGGGCCCTTGATGTTTTGTCTCGGCATCCAAAAGATTATTTCTGGATTAAAGGCGCCCCTTAACGTGTGGTATCTGGATGATGGCACTATAGGAGGAAGTCCAGAAGTGGTCTTAAACGACTTGAAAACATTGATACCTGCCTTGAAGAAAATTGGTCTTGAAATAAACCCGTCTAAGTGCGAGTTTTATACTTGCAGTTTTTTAGACACCAACTCTCTCGCAGAAATAGAGTCACTTTTACCTGGCATTAGACAAATACACGAACATTCTTTCAATTTACTGGGTGCTCCAATTTTCACCGAGGGTGTTAGTTCGGCCCTTCAAGCCAAAAGACAAGCACTTTCGGCGGCACAGGAACATTTGACACAATTGTCGGGACATGTTTCCCTTATCTTGCTGCGAAACTGCTTTGCTCTGCCTCGCATGGTGTATATGTTACGGACGTCTCCAACTTGGCTTTATGACACGGATTTGAAATCGTTCGATGACACTATTAAATCTTGTTTAGAGTCAATACTCAATGTGAGTTTAGACGACAAACAATGATGTCAGGCGGCTCTGCCAGTTCGTTACGGTGGCTTGGGCGTGCGTCGGGTCCAGGACATAGGTCTGGTAGCCTTTTTAGCGTCGGCACATGGTTCGTCGGATCTTGTTGCTCGAATATTATCATTTGATGGCAGCAGCATTCGAGTTCCATTCGTAACCGAGGCCCTGGCTAAGTGGGCGACACTATGTCCGTCCAATGATCATCCGGATAGCTTAACGGTCCAAAGAGGATGGGACGATATTCTATGTCAGCAAACGTTTTCTCATTTGTTGAGTGATGCCTCGGGGACTGACCTAGCACGTCTCAAGGCTCTCACAAAGCCCGAATCCGGTGCGTGGCTGCATGCCTTGCCTTCCCCTCAACTCGGCACTTTGCTCGACAACGACTCCCTGAGGATAGCAGTTGCTTTAAGGCTGGGGAGCAAGGTATGCGAAGCGCACCGATGCGTTTGTGGGACAATGGTGGAGGAGAATGGCCACCACGGGCTAAGCTGCAAAAGATGTGCGGGTCGGTTCCCTAGACACCATTCTATCAATGAGATCGTGCGTCGGGCTATGGTGTCCGCCAACGTACCGTGCATCCTGGAGCCCCCGGGTCTGTCTCGGACTGACGGAAAAAGACCAGACGGGTTGACGTTGGTTCCCTGGCAGAGAGGGCGGTGCCTCCTATGGGATGCAACTTGTGTTAGCACTTTTGCAGCGTCCCATCTAAAGCACACAATTAAGTCAGCTGGTTCGGCGGCCGAAAATGCCGCCAAGCTCAAACACGCAAAGTACTCTGCCTTGGAACCGACTTATGATTTCGTTCCGGTTGCTGTGGAGACAGCTGGGCCCTGGGGCAGTGAGGCTCTCGGGCTGTGCAAGGAGTTAGGCAGACGATTAAGGGACAGGGGCCTTGACCCCCGCTCTGGGTCATGGCTCGTCCAACAGGTCTCCATTGCTGTTCAGCGAGGCAATGCCGCTAGCATTTTGGGGACCTTTGGTTCGGGCTTGACGCAGAGCGGGATGTACTCGTAGTATTACTTTTATTTATTTTTACGTATTTTAATTTTATCATTCTTTACACCATTGTATTCCGACTTGATTTGTAATTCATATTATGATAATGTCCATATTGTTATTTTAAACTAATTAAAGATAATTTTAATTTTATTAGGAAATAAGTTTTTTTATCTTTAATATAATAAATGTGTGCTATATGTTTTTTTATTAGGTTTTCTTACGGCAATGAGACAAGAAGTAACCAGGGCTCACAAAGGTTGGGCTTTAGACATGGTCTCGCTGCATAACGATGTCACGAAATTCATCTTAGATGACGTAAAGGCTCCACCGCCTGTGAGTACACTCTTTTAGCTTAACTTTATTTAATACCTAAGGTTTGAGATGGTATTCGAGATCAAAAATGTAAACAAACAACTGTCAATTTCAAAGTGACATTCCAGGGGTATAAAATCTTTTTTATCCAATGTATTTACCAAATCTAAATTATGCCTGATTTGAACTGACAGATACAGCTATAGGCCGAAAGACTTTCGATAATATTTTGACAGGAATACAAGGAGGAAATAAAACACTTAATATATTTTTTTATTCACTTGACGACGTAGTAGTATCAGAATAATAATTTACATTTATGATAAATCTATCGTTGATATTGTCAATCAGGTGGTCGAGTAGGCACATTTTGTCTTCTACTTTAATGAAGTGTTTTACACAGTCACTCCATTTTTGAGGCGTCACCATTTGCAGACATTCCTCAAAAAAGGTCTTAATTTAATTCATTTTAAATGTCTTGTTGTTCCTCGTGACGTGCCCTTTTACCTGTGCCCAAACGAATTCTATGGGATTTAGTTCACAATGGTAAGGGGGCAGACGCAGGTGGTCCCCATTTTGTATGTTCAGAAATATTACTATATATCACTGTGAATATTTGCCAATTAAACTTATAGGAAACCGATAATTGTTTTAATTACTAACCAAATGTTTAAAACTTCTCACCATTACCAATAACATAAATTGAATATCCACATATTTATTTAAACAACAGTAACACGAAATAAAATAACTGGCTTTTTAATTTAGTAAAGTATTTTTGACTATTCATACGATATTATTAAAGTCTGAATATGATAATATTTATGAGTATTTCAATGATTTTAGACTAACCACTGCTTGCGTTTATCTTTTTATGGTGGCAACCCATTTGTTTACATTTTTGACCTCGAATATCATGTCAGACCTTACTTCATTTCCTTGTTGATGTATTTTGCTATACATTTCCACCATTCCCGCTGCTGCACTGACATTCTACTTTGGTGCTTTATCCCTTTACACCTGGTTTGAAACGATTATGAGCTTTTGTTACATTGACCTGTCAATTTTAAAGTGTGTTTTAAATTCATGTTTGATTTGGCAAATCACCATTTATCGGTAGCGAAGGATTATCTTGCTTCTAATTCCGTGTGAGTCATGTAGTTCACATAATACAGGGTATTCACTGAGGGTAAAGTGCAAAGACAACGACTCTCTCAATATCGGTCTCTGAATAAAGCATAGCAACAACTTCACACAGTGAGAAAATGTGTCCTCTTTAGGAAGGAGTGTATGTCCACGGGCTGTTCCTAGACGGGGCTAGTTGGGATCGGCGTAATTTGCGGCTGTGTGAATCCACGCTGAAAGTGCTATACACGGCACTGCCAGTGACCCATGTATACGCTATTAATTCTACTGCGCCCAAGGACCCGAAGTTGTATCAGGTTAGTGTTTGTGACCCATGTGAACGCTATTATTGCTACTGCGCCCAAGGAGGAGGTTAGTGGTTTCTTTATTAAAAGTATTACACAATTTTAGATGAGAATTAAAACAACCAGTTAGAAGATACTCGCAGGCAAGGTAGTCTACTCGTCAATTATGCGGTCACAGCTGTATACGCCTAGGCAAATACTGGAGTGCCTTCCAAGCCACTTACGTAAAGTCACATCTTCTACGAAGACTCTTCTGGAATCATATTTTCATAGATGTACCTATAAGATCAATGATGATAACAACGGTTTCATCTTGGTTCATCTCATTCCTTTTCTGACATATTCTTAGTTCCTCTCATTCTGCTTTCGTCACCCATTCTTTATTCGTCACTTTCGTTATTTCTCTTTTTCTTATTCCGGCTTATTTGGTATCCGCCTTATCTTCTTTGGGCACGTTCGATGTTAGTCTATATATTTTATACTCTTCGTCATTCGTCCTATTTGGTCCTTCTCAAAGCTCATAACTCTTACTGAGTTCCTTTACTATTATTTGACGAAGAAGAATTGACGAATATCGAATGAAACTAAAAATTAAGTGACGAACACCTAAAGATCCTGAATAAGGAGAGGACTAAACACAAAGTGTCACCAAATATGAAAAATACTATCTAAACAACACCTTTTGAAATATCGCAAGACTAAAAGAGCGAAAAGTAGCACCCTGATGATTTTATGAGCATGCGGGGTGTGTGGGACCTTAAATGATTCAACTTAAGTAGGGTAGGTGTACAACAGTGTATGTATATACCGGGAAGTACACCTTGAAAAACAATTCAAACCAAATATTAACCAGTTTCTGAACAAAAGCTGCTTTTCAAAAGACGAAGGACACTTATAAGCTGGCTATAGGTTTATGTACGTAGATACCTACACAAATTGGTATATTACATTTTGCTGTACGTCTTACAGTGCCCCTGTTACAAGAAGCCGGTACGTACCGGACTGACGTTTATCACTCCACTGTGGCTCCCAACGATCAAAAACCCCGACCACTGGGTGTTGCGCGGAGTCGCCATACTGTGTGATGTCAAGTAAACAGAACCAACAGAACGCTGTTCTACCAAATACAGTATTCCTATCGGCCTCGCTTCTCACAACAAACCTCATTTTATAAGGAAGAAATGCTGTTTTATTGCGTTTTTGCTTATTTTTCTAATAAGACCCGAGCCTCATAAATATAGTTGTACTAATATTCAATGAGTGAACAAAATAAGTGTTTTTTCGATATTTATATTTTATCAATTGTTGCAGATAACATTCATGTTTTAATAAATAGATGATTATGTATTACATGTATTAACATCTCATACACCCGAGTGTATTTTACCTATAAACGGATGATATTGAGAAATGATAATATGTGACTCTTAATAAAGTTGTTGAAAGTGTAGTGGAAACTGTTTATTTTACATAATTAACTGTACATTTTGATATAATAATGGCTTTTTAATAAATAACATTAACTTTTTTACAATTGTTTTATTTCGATAGGAGTGAAGCAGTAAATAGGTAGGTATATAATCATTTAATTTCTTTACAAACTTTATTGCAAACATTATTACAAATCGATACTGTACATGGTATGTTGTAGTAGGTAGTAATATTCAAAATTTTGTTGAATGCATTTGATAGGCCGAACAAGTACTTATTTCATATCGAAGACGACTTCTGATATAATACGGCCTCGCTTGGGCAAATGTTCGAGTTGGCCTAGCTATAGTGGGTTTAGATCATTCCTCGAACAAAACACAAGACTGTCAATCGAAAGACGATTCTCTTACTGTGGAAATTGCGTCAGTCATATGTTTCGGTCCAAAACATACTATGACTGACTATGCTACAACGACCTGCGTGCAATTTCGCATCAGGAAAATTTTGCAGTTTGTTTTTTTAGTTAATGTTATCCTAAAATCTGTACATCCTGTTTAACCCTTTGAACGCCGAGAGCCACTAAAGTGGTCGAGTGCTGTCGTGCCCACCACGCCAACAACCTTTAAAGTGGTTATGGCGGACACTGTCAAAACAATCTTCTTACTGTCAGATAAGTTTCATATTCGCTCTTTAGCTATTAAGATGCTGGCGTGTATGTCACATTCTGACACGAAAGTAAAAGCGGTCAAAGGGTTAATGAATTACTGCTCTAGCCTACTTCAAGCCTCTATGTTTCTGAATAAGGGTAAAGAGTCATAAACATTTGAACAATTGACGTTTTAACATTTTTATTGGACGGAGCTAATCGGTGTTTTATGTACAAAACAGTAACGAAAACAGATTTCAAAATCGTTGTATATTGTTTACTTAACTATTTGTAAAAGAACGTTGTAATATGGATGGAAGCATTGATATTTATGCAAAATTTTGTTATCTATTTCGTGAGATTCCTATATTATACTATACTATAGTTTCTAAATAATGCGAGACAATGAGATTGGGAAAGAACAACAAATGTTCTGTGTATTATTGTAATTTATAAGGAACATGTATTGGCCAATTTTTTTCCTATTAAAAGTAATACTACCAGGACGTATGGAAGTGTTCTTCTATACAGACCAGTGTCAAGTCGATCTAACAAGAATATTATTTATTCCCAGGCTAACCTGACCTGACCTGTTGGTCTGTGAACAGCTAGTTTAACTGAAAGTTTTATTCTGAAACATTGTAATTATTATGCACGTGATTAATAAATTTCCCTCCAAATCTTCCTCGGTACTA
Organism: Epinotia demarniana; assembly: GCA_945867215.1. Classification (NCBI taxonomy): domain Eukaryota; kingdom Metazoa; phylum Arthropoda; class Insecta; order Lepidoptera; family Tortricidae; genus Epinotia; species Epinotia demarniana. The sequence goes on from OX244263.1 coordinate 12,898,959, forward strand.
TATATGCTTGACGAAAAAAGCGATAGACGTTAATCTGCGGATTTATTGGTAATGGTTGCAAAAACTATGTCTAACTTTGGTAGTATATAAAGCGCCTACACAAATTATAATATCAGTCTATTGTAAGAAAACGATAACTTATCGTTGCAGTTAAGCTTAAGAAGATTTTTTCTGTGTGTTTGTTTTCAACAAAAATAAAATCAACGAACATCTACAAAATAAACAGGAGTTGCTCGAGAAAAGAAATACGTACATATAGTGTACGCCATCACCATTAACTATCACAACAGCTTAAAGTTGTTTTTCTCTAGCATAGTGTATACCTAGCGGATAAAGATATCAACGAGATCTAGCTTGCTTAACAAAACCATATATCAAACACGTCTGAAATGATGATACCTACTTTAACTTAGAAATACGAATTACAAAATAATTTTGCAGGTTAAACATAAACATTATACATAAATACAGTCCTATTATAAGTTTTCGACTATATTTTAAGCCTAAAAAAATACTTTGCGTTAATGCTGTATGAATTCAACGTATTTATTTACATTCAATTAACACCCCGTAATTATGTGTAATAAAATGATATAAAATCTATTCAGTAAACTATATACATAGCTTCATAGCTACACAAAAGCTTACACAGACATGCAAGGCTAGCAACGAACTTGTTTAACGTTTAACAACAATATTACATAATACGTTCTACCGCTTAAACATAATATTATAAAGTAGGTAAGTATTTAGTATAGTTTAGCGACTAAGTCGCAAAAGTTCAGTTCTGTAACAAAAGAGTTGATAGGATATAATACTAAGACCTTTATAAATAGTGTCCCATGTTTATAAAGCTTGCGTTGGACGCAATTAATTAATAACAGACATTCACCAGAATAATATTGAAAGCAGAAAAGTTTCATTTCAGCACAAGTAAAATTATTTATTCTTTGTATAAATACTGGGTGTCTCTGATGTTGGGGCTTATATCGATTATGCTCCTGAAACAGAACTGCTTTTGTTCCACAAGTTTTCAAAAATATGTTGTTTTTGCAGTTTTATTATTTCATACAAATTAAATTAAAATTTCAAAGTAAATTATCCATTAGTTTAATTATCATACTTGTCACTGTCATGACTGTCAAATAATAAGGCCGTGTTTGCAATACATTCATGGTACACACGACAACACTGTTAACTAACCATCCTGTGTTTATATAGAACCTTATTACAATGCAGTTATGGTGCACCGATGGTCAGTTAGCTGTGTTGTCGATAGTTCAGCTAAGTTCAAACACTAAAAAAATATAGGAAGAATCGTTATTTTGCACAGTTGCAGTACAAAGTGGTTCAGTTTGACGAGCTGAATTTTATCTTGAATTTAAAGCCGGGTCATAGGCACGCTGTATATTTTTAAAAGATAACGTATTGCACATGGTTTAACCAAAAGTTCTACAATCTCTCTCGATGTCTTTCTCGTTGGCGTTGTATTGAGCTGGTGAAGATTTATTCCTTGAGATTGTCACAACGGAAATTACCTAGAGGTTCCACAGATCTTGACCTAGGAGCTCTGAAACAAATTTATTTTATTTATATTTTTTTATATGGCGACTGGTAGGTACGTTACGTATGGTATGTTACGGTTACCACAAATAAAAAATGAAGTACCTTCTTCTTGAAAGCGTCAGTTCAATTTTTCCTTCTTTTACTTGTTTGAAAAGCGATATGGCCCCAGCATGGCTCAGTCCACGAGTTGGCACATTGTTGACTGACAAGATCTCGTCACCTGTAATGTGAAAATACGTATGTTAATCAAATATAATTATAATGGGTTGAATAAATTTATCAAACCGGAAGCAAAATCATACTCGAATTCATTGTGAGTCGACTTGAAAAAAGATATAATATTGTATTTAAAGTAGATATTACCTTCAAAGATAGTCCCTCTGTCAGCAGCTTGCCCGTTGGGGAAAACGGTTTTTACAAATATTCCCATTTGTCCTTTTGGGGAATCCGTTCCTCCAACAATACTAAATCCAAGACTTTTGTGACCATGTCCCTTACAGAATTCTGCTCTGTGCAACGAACTATTTGAATAGATACCGCTATGGTGGCAGTCATTTTGCATTGCGTAGTGTTCCAGTTGACGAGACACGTGACCATTGCTTGGTGAACAGCGCTGGGAACCAATCCTATTGAAAAATCTGCTTCTATTACTACTTCTTAGAACCTGTTCCGGAATGCTTTCAAAAGATCTGTTTTGGTATAATCTTGGAACATGTTTTATGTAATGGGGAGATTTTTCCTTTGTCTCATTTTCAGTTGTGTTCTCATTATTTGTTGAATACTGCTCGACCATAGGAGGCGGCCTTGAATTGTGAAGAGATATCGGTCTATAGTTATTTGAATGCCTGGTCCTCGGTGTTGGTGAAGATCTCATTGATATTTCTATATTCGTTATATTTTGCAATGTAGGTGATGGAGCTGGGTAGCATCTCTCTAGTAATTTTTCGTCGTCACTTTTTTGATTAAGTTGGAAAGCAGGGTTGTTTCTCTGAACCTCGGTTTCTCGCCGCCTTGTTTCTTCACGGTGGGCCAACCTATTGTGCTCGAAATCATTTATAGCACTGCTAGCACTGCTTCCATAATTATTGTAAAATTGGTTTTCACTAGGAAAATGAGTTTCAATGGTTATTTGATTGAACGCTGTGGGTTTATGAACTGTTTCTGAGATTATATCAGGGGGAACATTGGATGTTGATGGCGTTACGGCATTCTGTTCGTTTGTGTGTCTGTTTATAATGCAGCTAAGAGGTATAGGATTTATTTCATCATGAGCCATAACAAGATCTACTTGGTATTTTTGTAATTGTGCCCCTTCTTGGCAATTGGTTTCAGTTGAACATGAGTTAACAATATGCTGCACTTCTTTCAGCGAAGATAAACCTCGAAGGACTTTTCCATTCACATTGACTATTTCGTCACCGATTCGCAGTCTTCCATCCCTATGAGCTATGCCATCAAAATCCAGCTTTACTACTATATAACGTATTTCAAAGTTAGACCCACTACTATCAACATCTACTCTGTGTTGTGTCAAATAAACTCCAAGACTTTCGTCTAATCTCGATTTTATTAGTCGTAATTTTCTAAATCGTTTCGTACATGGCCCTCGGCCATAAATATCAATTGCTGGTACAGGAACTTCTGTATCCACTGTTGGCTTTGAAATACTAAGATTGGGATTCGACGCATGTTCGACTGGTAATACTTGAGAATGAAGTAATTTAATTTTTCTTGTTTCAACACGTTCGTCCAGTGTGATAGTTTTATAAACATAGGGCATTTTCTTGTTTAATGTCTTTTTTGGTAGAGGTGGTGGTTTAGCATCATTGTAATCTAAAACGTGCAGCTGATTATTGGGATATTGATAAAACTGTTGTCTGCTATCGTTTGTTACGTATTCATAAGGTAAACTTTTTTCAGTGGGGAATAAAGCGCATGGTGTAGAGCTCCGTCTTGCTGGAACATGAACTCTACTTACATTAATTTTATGGTTTAAACTTAATTGTCTGGAAAAATTACCATGTGCTACATCTGCAGTAGTATCAATTGGCTCCGCTCGTACAGTGCCTTGCGAAATATGACATGAGTATCCAGGTGGGGAGTGATTGCTATGTTCGTCTGTAGGACGGCCATCGCTGTCATAGCCAGACTCGTTTGAGCTAACATAATTACTTAGACGATGAGTCTGAAGAATCTCTGTACTTTCTGGTCCGAGGTGTATACTTTGCGTCGATGACATGAGTTCAGTTTTTATGTCTCTCACAGATCCTAGATAGGGCCCATATTCATAGACTGGTAAACTATTTCTATTCCTCGGTATTAGCATAGGATCGTAATCGAAGGGCGCCCTGTGTGAAATCATTGACGACCGGCGATAAACGTCTTCGACACGACGTGAAGGGTAGGTGCCATCGATTTCATTAATACTTCTCATTGAACTTCGGTTGTAATCCGAGTTTTCATTTCTTAACGCAGAATTTAGCAAAAAATCTTCATGGACTGATATGCTATCATTGCTTTGATATCGTTCCTCTGAACGAGAATTTGAGAGAAACATTCTGTCTTTCCGGAATTTAGGTGATTTCCTATCTATTCTATCGGAATAACTCTGTCTGATGCTACTAGTCCTCTGTTGTGAAGCCATACTATTTTCTTCCGGTAAAACCGATAATTTTGACCTCAAAAAAGCATACGGGAAGTTTGGTTTTTTACACATATTATTCCCTTGTCCTTCAAGGTTGGGAATATTATCACAGCTAATGGCCTTTGATGAATTCACTAACGCATCCTCAGACAGGATACTACTGTTTTTTGAAGGAGACTTTTTCATTTCACTGTCAGCGTTCTGCAAGTCAATATCATCAGACGGATCATCGGCCTTAACGTACGTAGAAAGATGTGAAGTAGAACAACTTCTGTAAAGCGTGGGTCCACTTGCTACCGGATAATTATTTTCGGGTGTTTTATGGATATTTAAAGTTTGGGACTTCGACGAGTTCAGCATTCCTGTAGAACCCATTCTATGGAAGAACGATTTAAATGGGCTAGGTGATCTGTCTCGAGATCCACTTCTAATGGAGTCCGTGTCATTATCTCTTTTTAGGGAAGTGGTTTCAGAGCTGCTCCTTTCCATTTTCCACTGTTGTTTTTTCTTAAACTGGCCAGATATGCTCCTTGGTGACTCTTCGTTAAAACTTTCGTTACTAGGCAGTTCATGTGAAGCTTCTTTTGCATCGGGTTTTCTTAACATGTCAAGTTTCTTCCCCATACGACGACCCCACGTTGCGAACACTGGAAAATAAAGAAAATACAAATTGATATGTACAAATACATAAATCGCACCCTTAGAATGAAACCGACCTAAATCAAAAACGCAACTTTTTGGGAAAACGGGTATAAAGTTTTGAAATATGTAATTTTGAGTCGATATGTGTTGCTAACTCATTTTGTCGATTTTTTTGAGTTCGGTCGGTTTCATTCTAAGGGTGCGAAATGACTATTACTAATACTAAGAAGATACTCGTATAGCGCAAAGCTATCTGGTCCACGATGATAACGTCGTCCCAATAACGGTGAATCTCCATATTCACCAGAGATGGGCAAAGATTAAGAAATGTGTTCACATCGGCGAGTATCCTCATGTTTGTGTTAATGCTACTATGCAACGATACATTTACTTTCATAGATATACATATGGGATCCCCTCATTTTAACGTCAAACGTTTCATCGAATGAATGTTTCGCCGAATTTTAATTTTATGGAGCTTTTTTCGGTCATTCTCATAGAGCTAAATTTTGCACGTCCGGGCCAAAATTCGTATGTAAACCAAGTAATAATAAATTGTTATTTTTTTGTTGGATAGTTTACGTCTATACCTAGGTATTGCACCTTAAAATGAGCCTTGTCATTAGTTGTTTAATAGATGTATTTTTTTAAATCCCTGTTCTCAAATTACCACAACGCGTCCACGCACTTTCTTAGTTTACGAAATTGTCTTAAACTTTAAAAGAGTACAGATTTATGTAATTTTTTATCGCATTTTAAATAAAGGAATGGTTTGCCTACGACATATAAAAATACAACAAAATACATTAAATTTTCTTTTACAAAATCATTAATGAAAGTCTTGTCCAGCCTAAAGTAATAATTGCCTGCACCGCTTACAATCGCGGGCGCACATCCCTAGTCAAAGCTATCTACATCACTATAGCACAGGCCGCGAGCCATCAGTTGTGCCGAGGTGCTCGATGAGTGCGGACGTATTTGTGTCAGTGATATCGCGGGACTGCACATAAGTATCTAATTGCCTCGGCTTTGGTTTTCGAATTTTTTAATTCGTGTTTAACAATTCATATGTCTTCGTCAGTGGGTTACAGCTTATTATAAAGAAAGCAAAATTGTGTGCTTCGCTGGTTCTGATCTATATATATAAGCTATCTTTTTGTTTAACAGCTGCTTTTCTACGAAAATGTCTTTCTCTCTAAGAGCCACGACGCTAATTGCCAGGATTTTTCTAATTGCCATCGTGCGAATGGCTTGTTGCTAAGTATTGATTAAGTGTTAAAATATATTATAATTAGGTATATTATATTAAATATAACCAACAATATAAAATATAAACGAATATAAAATATAATTTTCGTAAAAAAATATCAGAGCTATTACTAAAATGGTCATGCCACGCTCTATTGCATTGCAATCGATCTGTCATCACGGACAGGACTATTCTAGCCAACAGCTAGATTCTGATAGATCGATCGAAACGCCAGACAGTGGCGGTCGCCGTCAGCATCCTCCACGACGAGAACCTAGTGAAAGCTGAGAAGGTCAAAGCCAGGCAAGTACCTGGACCTGGCTCATGAGGTAACCACCATGTGGAATGTTGATTCACAGATCATTTTCCGGAGAGTTGTTTCTGCAAACGATCTAATAGCGAAGAATCTCGTTCAGTAGACTCTCCCGCAGATTGCCTAGCTTAAGGGTCAGAGACAGAACGCTACACTACTGTCCACTGCGTCGGTAGTCAGGTCAGGAGGTGCCTATCTGGTACGCCGTAATCCTCCCTTGCTGGGTTTATCCTTCTCGTCTCGGCCTTCACGAGTTTCTCGTACTGAGGGATGCTAATGTCGAGCACTGCCTTCTTATTATCAATTTAATATGTTGTAATAATGTTAACGGTTAAAGTCTCTAAGTGCATGACGAGACAGAACATTTATTTTGTCTAAATCGCGTATTTTTCCCAGTATAGCGGTCATTTGAGAGTTTTCATACGTTGTTTTCATAACAAAATTGTTTTTTTCTAATCTCCGGAACGGAGCGAATTTCAACATTCTAACTGCCAGGACCCTAGAGAAATTAATATCAACATAACTCAAATATTGCGTACGCTATTACAGTGCTAAAGTAATTAAATAGCTAATAGTCGTGTAAGGCTTCCATTTTCAGTCATATTGTTTGGAAATAATGAAGGAATAAAAAGGGTGGTGGCAATTAGGCTGAGAACGCCTGCAGTGAGAATCGCCGTTTTGCTCTCAGCAACCGTTAAAGATGTGTAGAACCCATTGGGTTAGGTTAAGTTTTTTTTATTACAATCCTGAAAATATAACTTACTGTTTCTGAAAAAAAAATGGTTTTCGATGAAATGAAAATTCGGCGAGACATTCATTCGATGAAACTGAATTTGTCGGTAAAAGAAGGGTAAAACCATGAACGTTCCACAAACCTGTTTTAGCTAAAATGCCGTTAAAATTAGTTTGTCTTTATCTATCACTTTGACACTTGTGCACATCAAAAAACTGACAAAACAAACTTTATTTTATCAAATGGATTTTAAGTTTTATGACTGAGGGCTAATTCTGGAGACACTAAGAGGTCTTAGACGGTTGTGACGCACCTTTCTTCATTTCCCTGACGTCGTCCTCCATGACCATGGCGGGCAGTGCCGTGACGAGGGTGAAGTCGTGCGGGGTGCGTGCGGCGTCTCGGCACGGAGACGGCGCCGGCGTCGCTGCTCGCTGCCCGGTCACTTCCCTGCGCTTCGGCCCTCGGAAGAGGCGCATGATGACCGGTTACGAGTCCATCGCGCACCGCACTCGCTCAATGCTCTGGAAGAGATACAGTGCCTGTTATTAACACGTCACTAATTACTTAATGAGTTCATAGTATACAGGGTGTACAATCCAAATGGGTCAGTATGGAGAAGTCGAAAACTATGAGAGATAGCGAGATCTGTTCTTAGGAACCATGACGTCGATTTTAGATTTAATAATAATTATTTTCAAACTTTTTTATTAACTCTCATACATAACCGGGAATCGAACCTGGTCAATATTTTTGTAACCGCGTTAAGTAAAAAGGACGAAATTTGGAAAAAGAATGAAATCTTGTGTAAACACAACTGACAGTAAATTAGAAAAATGCCCACGACACTGTAGAAGATTGAACTACAGCCTTAGAAAACATTTTAACACATATGCACCCCATAAAAATACGAAATGCAATCTTGCGATCGTTACCCAAAAGAATTAATCTTTGCATTCAACAGAATGGCTACCATTTTGAACATTTACTGAAATAAAATAATATAATATCTTGTTGGTGGGTTTTTCTTTCAATTATTTAAACAAGATTCCATTAGTGTTGTAGTGCTTCTTGCGACTTGCAGAATTTATACACATTGATTTTGAGCAGGTTCAATTCCCGGTTATGTATTAGAGTTAATAAAAAAGTTTCAATGTAATTATTATTAAATCTAAAATCGACGTCATGGTTCCTAAGAACAGATCTCGCTATCTCTCATAGTTTCCGACTTCACCATACTGACCCATTTGGATTGTACACCCGGTATAGTATTCAAACTATCATCAAGCTCTTTTAATCATCCCGTAATTTTTGTCAAATAGTCATCCTGTAAAATAGTCTTCAATAATTTATCATCTCTGTTAACAAAGTTTGTAAATTGTATCCTCTGGAACAATGTGTTGTTCACTTGAAGATTATTTTAATTGGCTGCGCTTTTGCAAGTTCAACTTTCAAAGGCCAGGCTCTCTTAAAACTACGGGGTGCCTCTGGGCTTGGGGCTTTAATTGCAAATATCGATTATGCTCCTAAAACTGAACTGCTTTTGTTCTATAACTTTTCTTTTCAAAAATATGTTGTATTTTCATTATTTCATACAAAATAAATTAAGTTTTCAATTTACATCAACATCATCTATTAGTTTAATTACGTACTTGCAATAAATGGATCATCATCATCATATCAGCCGAAAGACGTCCACTGCTGGACATAGGCCTCCCCCAAAGAGTGCCAAAGTGACCAATAAATTAATGGCACAGTCAAAATTCAAACACTAATAAATGATAGAAAGTGTGTTCAGTGTACCTCAAATTGTAACCAGCGGTTGGTGTTTAAGAATTGATATAGCAAATTCTTTTTCTTTACCATCATCTTTATTTGTTCCAATTTAAATAATTCAGCACGCAATGGATCACTACTTTGTCTTACTGACGTGACGTCACAATAAATTGTAACATGTGACCCGATTCTTCCATGCGTCATCATGTCACAGTGTACGCAATACATTGCCATTCGATAAATTTTAAAAAATTAATGCCCTTGGTAGTTAAGACTAACTTAAAATTTTCTTGCAATATCGGTTCATAGCCCAGACGTACCTTTGGTTACAATTTGAGGCAATATTAAAAATACACGCTGTATTTCCCAATGATGTTTTACGGAGCTACAATCGCTCTGAGGGAGGCTGGATCCCACTTTGAGTCAAATATTAATAATCTGCCCAAAACAAAAGACGTGAAACAAAACACAAATAACTTTCTTGACACATGTTAAAGTGGCAACGCCAGTTGACTGTTGCCAAAACGTGCTTTGTTCGTGTGAAATAATTTTCAAAATTTGTTGCGGATAAGTCCGGTATTTATTTTTGAACTAGCTTCCGCCCGCGACTTCGTCTGCGTGGATCCGGGATAAAAACTATCCTATATTTTAATCTAGGCTATAAACTATATTCGTGCAAAATTTCATTCAAATCGGCGCAGCCGTTTGAGCACGATTGAGTAATAAACATCCAGACATCTAAACTTTCGCATTTATAATATTAGTAGGATTAGTGTTACGGATAGATATTGAGTGCTTTTATGTACTGGTATATCAGCAGCTACGTTCATCGTTCGTTATCTCAGCGCGGTCGCCTAAGAACTTGCTATTAATTGGTCATCATCCTCCTCCTAGCGTTATTCCCGGTAATGCCCCTAAAGAAGCCTGGCGTCCGCTTTGACACCTAATCCCAGGATTTGGCATAGGCACTAGTTTTACGAAAGCGACTGCCATCTGACCTTCCAACTCAGAGGGAAAACTAGACCTTATTGGGATTAGACCGGTTTCCTCACGATGTTTTCCTTCACCGAAAAGCTAACGGTAAATATTACTTGCTATTAATTCGTATGGGTTAATAGAACGTTTGATGACATGCTACCAAACAAATTACTCTACAAACAAATAAATCTACAGATAAAATGCAATGAAAATATCCCTATTTTATATCGCGCTTTTAAATATAATACAGAAATGGCAGGACCAGATTAATTATGTACTTAGAAACAAGGCAAACTTCCATCCAGTCTTAAACTGGCCTTAAGGTCTCATTATCTATACTGAACAGGTCGAAGGGACTCATCATAATGAGGCTCGGTAGTAATATAGCGGTCGGTAAGCGCCGGAAATCCATGAAACCCGCACTAAGCTCGCATTACCTACTAGAAATGTTCACAATTCTTACGGAAGATTTTGTCACAACACCAGTATAACCTTGACCTGCGATTACGCTCAAAGGTAGCACAACTTGCTGCGAAGTCGAGTCGCGCGCTAATAATAGGCTCCTGTCTCGCTCGCACTGCACAAATTAGAAAGGGAAGAACAGGTTTTCTCGGCTCGCGTAGCGACGCAGGGCCAGTCAGTTATGTTATGCTTGCTATGCTGTTGTTATTATGAGCCGAATATGAGATTCACCGAAGACGGACATTCGGCCGAATATTCGGATCATATCGATTTCGGGCACTTGGGAAGCAATACGCTACTTAGGTACTGAATTTAATAAATACTTGTTTATATTTAATTGAGAAAGTTAACAAAAACTATAGCCGAAGTCAAGCCGTTAAGAATAACCACCCATAATTCGGCAAATAGTCAGCAACTGAACCGAATAATTCAGCCAAAAATATTGTGCTTTTAAGTGCCGAATACCGAATAATTACCAAATATTTGGCGCATCCCTAGTTGCTACGAATTGCAACACTTGCAACTATGTTCTCATGATGTTCTTAATAATCGTTAATCTTGGGGTCTCGTTACACTAGAACCGAGATCATGGTCGAGAAAAAATGTATTATGAATGATAGAGCAGGAGCCGTCTACAACCTGTTCTTGACAACTATTCCTCAGACCAGTCCAAGGTCTAATAATTAGGAGTCGATAAATATAGCATAGATAAATATCCATTACGTAAACGTTAAGCGGAAACTTGACTGCCGTTTATGTCGTTATTGTCGTTGTTGTAGTTTAGTGTTAGTATTTTTTTTATACAACGACGGTGGCATCAAGCGTATGGCCCGCCTGATGGTAAGCGGACACCGCAGCCTATACACGCATGCAACTCCAAAGGAGTAACATGGGCGTTGCCGACCGTTGATATGTTTGAGGATTCGCCGTGTTGACAGCTAAAGGAACAAATTTCCTCGCTCTCAACACAACGCATCCTCAGGAGTTCTGGCGACCTTGCTCACCTCCAGGAACACAACACTATTACAATAGAGCAAGTAGTAGTGTTATTATGGCTGTGTTCTTCTGCAAGGCGGAGGTACTTCCCCAGTTGGGCTGCTCCAAATTCGAGCGGGATGACATTTCGCTGTGCCTTACCTCACCTAATATTAATGTAGAATGCGTTGATACAATTGAGAAATCGTTTTACAGTGTTTAGTACGTAGTCGTTTTAGAGTATGTTGTGATCGTCGGTTTTAAACAAAATCAAATAGGTAACATTAAAATTATCATACGATTAAGGAACCTATTGTACTCTTGAGGGTGATCAAAAATATCAGAACATGTAGGTACTCTAATACCTTGTCAATGAGAGAGTTATGTACGAATATCCGAGATTTAACCTTTTCGCCGCCAAGCAAGACAACAAAAGAGACACTGTCGCGCCAACGTCGTTGTCGCAAGAGAGCAAATACAAACCTTACCTGAGAGACTGACGGTTACTTTGACAGCCTTACGCCAAACACCTATATATAGTCGATGTTGGCGCTGCGGGCACGACAACGCACGATACCTTTAGGCATTCTTGGCGTTCAAAGGTAACTCTTTAACAGAGTTTTTCAAACAATATAATGCATCTGTTTATAATAATATGGTTTCAAATAAATACGAATAGTAATCTTGAAGCTTTTCTGCAGCGAGATCAGTGATTCGAAAAATGATTAAGCAATTTTCACTGGATAAAAAAAATCACGAACATAGGCCTAAAATACACTTAAAATATTCGCAACAAATTATGCACAAAAATTAAGTATTTATATTAAAATTGCTTCTAAAAATCGGCAATATCATGTTTGAGAGAACTCAGTGATTACTTTATTAGGCCAAAAAAATTAAATAAAAAAAAATGATTTCCGCGCTTCCGAGCGCGCACTTCCATCTCGCTCACGCTTATGCTCAGTGAGAGGGAGAGAAGACCATGATTCAAACTCTAATGAAATGAAAGAAGGTTCCAAATTCAAATTACAAATCGTTCGAGGCCTTACGAGGATAAAGTGTAACACCAAGGAGCATGTCTCCTTATCGAACACATCGAAGTAATCGTCACCGATTGGCATGTGATCAGGGCCTATTAGTCTCCCAGTTATTTAGCCCAGCTGGCAGCTTAACCTTCCGATCGTTCAATCTAAAATTAATAGCCGATCGTTACGTAAGGATAGGCAACGTTAATGAATTAAGCGCGATTTGATTAATACCTGCCTCTGTCCAGGACAGGTGCTCGAGCTTTTAAATTAAATAGGTTAAGAAATGTGCAAAGACGGAAATTAATGCGTTGCGATTTATCAAGGCGAACGGTTATAATGATTTACGATTCTAATCGTGGCCGGCGTTAAAATAGGAGTCTAGTGCATTTGCGTTGCAAGAACTCATTTCTCCAACTATTTCTTAACTAATTGTAAAAAAGGAAAAAATAACACTCGTCCGATGTCTGTCTCAAAAATCAGTTTGTAATTTGGTTCAATAATGATGTTAAACTAAATACGATAAGAAATAATGATGTGATGATAATACGTAATTATGTTTTTTTTTTCTATAACATTTATTTATCAAACACCTGCCTACAGGCTTTTAAGAGGTACATATACAACTTTGATAGATGTAAAAAAAATAAGTACTTAATAAACACCAATTCATTGACTTTTTAATGAATTTTCGAGTTTACAAAGATATTTTCATAGCGACCCTAATTTCGCACGTCTACACTACTACTGTCAAATTTATAAATACACCAATTACCATACACACTTTATTGGCGAGTCCTATAGGAAAACGTCAGAAGAAGTCAAATTTCATGAGCTCGAGCGGCAGGCAATAATGTCAATGCAAGTTTTTTTTGATATGGTTAACCTGAAATCGTTTTTTTTTTCAGTATTACCACAGTGTACCGTATCGTATAACATGTTTATAAAGCTTAAAACGTTCCGTAATAAATTTGCTGTTCCTTAGCTTGATATTTGCATTAAAATAATCATGAAATAAGCCTCTAAAAAAGTAGCATCAGAAATAAAATTTATATCTTCCAGTTGCCCACCTTGTATAAATATCATCAATAGAGTAACGGTTAAACGGAAATTAAGACGTATTTTAGGTATACTCTTGCTTGCCAGAATTTCATTTGGCCGAATTTTATCTGCCGTAATATTCAACTGCCATAATGTTGTTTTCTATAATTTTGTATATACTCATTGTTTACCATATTAATTATATGCCAGAATATTTGTTTTCCATAATATCAATATCAATTATCTCATTTTTAATAATTATTGTAATCCATAACTATCACATGCCATAATGACATTTGTAATATTCATATGTAATAAAGTCGGTACGTATTGCAGTAACATTTTTTTTAAAAAAACCTCGAACCTATCCGCGATCCGAGTTGGTTTTGCCACTAAGTAAAAATAAACTTTTCTCTGAGATTACCCAATGCCGAGATAGTGGTGTATCGTAGGCAGTAGGGAACAGGGGCTTAGTGGCAAAACCGACTCGGATCGCGGATAGGTTCGAAGACGGAAGCGGGAGCTTTGCTCCCGCTTTCGTCTTCGAGGTTATTTTTTTATAGAAGAGCAAAAACTAACAAATTAACAAAGATGAATCCGAATGCATGTTATTATGACGTTTAAATATTCTATTAAATAATATTATTGCAAACAATAATCTAGAAAACAATACGTATGGCGTTCGTATCATCATGACATTCAATATTCGAGTAAACAAGAGTATGTCAATTAACTATTATGGTAAACGAAACATTCGGGCAAATGAAATTCGGGCAAGCGAAGTTCGGGCAAATGATTATTATAATATATGAATGTCGGGCAAACAATAGACAACCCGTATTTTATGCTTTTTCTGGCACAGGATACAATATATTGGTAACAGGCCGGACACATGTTTCAGTATGAATTAGCGTTGTCTTTCCTGTGGGTGCATCTGAATTTAAGGCCTTTCAAGTACATAAATTATATAATTTATATATGCTTTAAACAGTTAATTATTGTATTAACTACATCACGGTTATCATCCGTCTCTTTCTAATTAGAGAAGAAGAAAGAGATGGATAGCCGGCTCGCGCGGCGTCTTGTGATAACTGTTCAGGAAAGACTCCTATTTTTACCCGACTGCCCGAAGGAGAGGAGGGTTGTTTTTCGAGCGTATGTATGTATATGGCTTATTCTTTGGCACGCCCTGCAGCCTTAAGAGTCCGCAGTAAGCTCGATTCTCCATACAAACGTAGTTACGCTCTCATTTTAAAACAACGAGTAGGATTGTATCAAAACTTTGCATATACAATGACATGAGGTATATCTATGTCTGTAATTAGTTTATGTAGCTTCAGACACCATAGTAAAAAAAATACAGCGGATTTATGTTTTTCATACAAAACTTGTTTTTGCTGTATTTCGTTTGTTTTATAAACTGGAACCATAATAAACTATTACCGACATAGATATATCTCATGTCATTGTATGTGCAAAGTTTCGTCACAATCCAAAACGTAGTTTTAAAATGAGAGCGTAACTACGTTTGTATGGGAAGGTGAAATTCGGCCGAGCTTACTGCGGACTCTTAACCGTTTGACGGATTTCGACATATGAGGTGTCGTTGGATTCCTCTTAATAGTGGGAGTGACATAGGCTATAATTTTTTTTAAAAGCAGTTGGGTTTTTGAAAAATATTTTTTTGCTCTTGATTATGACCCTTTAACTAATTTGTACATATGTTGTGTTTGTAAATGTTACATACATCTATGCCTTAGGTGTTATTAATATTATACTAAAATAATGTTGTTTTAATTTTCTTTTGTCGTTTTTTATCCTTTCACGGCTGCTATAGTTTCTGATAAACTGTTAGGGATACGTTTGTTTAGCGTTCTGTCACCAATTCACCATAATAGTTTTTAACTTACGGTACGCACAGTTTACCGGACGCCATAGCTCTAGTAACATATTTAGCTTTTAATAAGCTATTGTTGTTTATAGCATATAGTGTTGTGGGCGATGGGCTAGCAACCTATCACTGCAATATCACATTTTGTCGATGTTTTATACCCACATTTATGCTAAAAGTGCTGTTGGAACATACTTTTTATGTGCTCTGCCTACCCCTTTTGGGAATAAAGGCGTGAATGTATATATGAATGTATGTATGCATGTTATGTACTTGTTATTCAATTTGTTATATCTCAAAATTATATCAGAAACTCGATTGTAAGTGTGTTTAGGTACATGAGTCGAGTATGCTAAAGACAAGTACAGTAAACTCGTAAAGTACATTCGGAGTTGTGTATCGGTATTCGTCCCAATGGAGCATCACTTTGTTCGTAAAGCACGTACCTACCCGTACTGATACCGTTATGAGAATATTAATATACGGATATTACTCGCAGCTTTGTACCTGCGTGTACGGAAAAATAAACGTAGAACCATAAAGAGTTTCTTTTCTAACGGGATTCAATTGGAATATTTTATCATTTTATTTATTGAGATTAATATAAGTTTTTTTTTTCAAGTAATGTACTGCCCCACCCAGAAAAATACAGAGAATGGCAACTATCACGTGATAATTCTTAATGTGGGGAAGTAGTTTGTTGTCTGCTTATTTTTTTTGAAACAATGGCCCTCTGCTCTGGTGTGACAATTTCCTTGGTATGGCAGATTTCTTGGAACGCAATGATTAATTACATGACAATAATGAATTGCTTTAAAGCGCAATGACTTGGCACTTAGCGGAAAATCATGCCTGTATAGATATATCCACACAGTTAAATACTTAAATATTGACACTGAAAAATTGTTCATATTCACAAAACTATGACTCGTACGAAAATTAGGGCTGTAAAGCCCAATATCTCTTAAACGAATCACTGAGTTGACAGATGGTATGAAAAAACCCATAATATTTTTGAACAAGCTATCCAACGATACCCCACACTATGGGTTTAACGAGATACATCCCCAGTATCCCCACTCTGGGTGTAGGGAAGGAACACAAAAAAACAAGTTTTTAATCCACTGTTTTGTCGGCGTGATTGATTGGGTCATATACCCATGCCAAATTACAGTTTTCTAGTAGTAAGGGTTACTGAGCTAAGCCGAAGACGGACAGATGGACGGACATGGCGAAACTATAAGGGTTCCTTGTTGACTACGGAACCCTAGAAACTAGTCCAATCAGCATCATACAGTTAGCAGCAGCCAAAGTAGCCAAACATATCGTAACTATTACAGTAATATAGACGTGCACTTAACGAAACCACTATATGATGCTGACTGTACATTTCAGATAAGTAATTAAGCGAAAGAGAAATGTTATTGCGTTAAACTTCGTTGGTGCTACGTAGGTATATTTTTGCTAATCCACAACAGCCCGCCACTCGCATGAAGGCACGTTCACGCTCTGTTACGTCCAACGGATACCCTAGTTACACCGTTCGCCTACTGACCACTCGATTTCGATGAAACCACTCGATTAAAACCTAATTAATATTTACTTGGCATTCCTACAGCAGAGGGGTCAATGCCTCGGTGAGACAGAACCTTGATATCTGTGACAAGGCTTCTAATCAACAGTGGTTGCAATAGTTTGTCTCAAATTAATTATTTGCGTATCAAATTCTTTAAATAATTAAATGTTTGCCATGTTCAAGGGATCTATTTGCAAAACCAGCCAAGTGCGAGTCGTTATCGCATACGATGGTGCCGTACTGTACTCCTGTGATTTAGTAACTAATTGAACTTTTTGGTTCATGTATAGTTTAACATGAGCCCCGTCACCAAGTGTTTACAGGCGTCTGGGTGTTCCTTTACGCTGGTTAAGTTCAAGTATTTTACTACTCTATCTAGGTATTGCATAGAGTTCCGGTTAACGTAGAATCATGATTTTCGGCAAAAACGATTCGCGCTCTCGAGAACATGGGTTTTGGTACGTTACGTCTATAAACATGTATACGATTTTCAACGTTATTCCATTGACATACGTCCCTAAACATGAACATGTTTATAGACGTGACTGTACACACATACAGACAATAAAGTGAGCTTATAATTTCCATTTGATGTACTATACCCTAAAGACATAGTTTCTAGCGACTTTCATTGAACATATTGTGCGTATTACGAGTAAAATGCTAATTGGGATGGCGATAATTGACCCTCCCATTGGCGTTTTAAGTGCCTCCAAATCAACTAGAGAGATAAATAAATAAATAATAAATAAATAAATATAAGGGGATCTTACACAAATCGAGATAGTCCCATAGTAAGCTCAGTAAGGCTTGTGTTATGGGTACTAGACGACGATATATATAATAGATATAAATAACAAAATACATAGAAAATATCCATGACTCTGAAACAAATATTCATGCTCATCACATAAGTGTTTGCCCTTACCGAGATTCGAACCCAGGACCTCTTGCTTCATAGGCAGGGTCACTACCAACTAGGCTAAAGCGGTCGTCAAAGAGACCCTAGAGATTGTAAATAATTCAAGATACAAGCCGTAAATATAGGTAAATAAATGTTAAATAATAAAATAAAATAAGTTGAGAGTACTACGGTCGTGGACGACCTCATCGGAACATTAACGACGCACTATAACGAAGTCTCTTTTAATTACTGGAGTCATTAAACATTTTAAGGGGGCGTTTCGGAGCAGCGCCGCGCGAAGTTTAGGTTTTTAGCGCTACTCACACAACGATAGAGGCTCGCGCACCGCACACGCACACATGCACGTATACACAGTGGGGCGTCGGACTTTGACTCGCTAACAAAATTGTAACTTTGGATTTTGTTACCAAATATAAAAATTGTTATGTCAAATATAGGTATTTCATCTTAATACCTACCAACGTTCGCCCGAACCGAGCGCGCAGCCTATCTAACTATGTGGACAGTTGTTTTGTTCGACCGAACGGCTTATAGTTAAAGCAATGACGCGTAATTCAATGTTGGAGAGGCAACCAGATGGCTAGCGGTATTTGAGCTCCCGAAGTGTTGTGGAACCACCCTGTGCAACCCGAATTGAGCCAACTGTGACTGGTTCGGAAATAGGAGAAGGGTTGTAAAAAAAAATGTTGCGTGGCAACCGATTGAAACGCGGTAGCCTGAAAGTGTGTACGCTGTCTATATAGTGGAATTTTTATGCCATCCCTCCTAGTGTGACCGGAGCCGAGTAAACGAGCGAAGAAAAAAAAATAAAAAATTGGCAGGCAACCGCTTGAATACAAACGCGAAATTCGACAAAATGGGAATACGCCAAGAATACGCGTAATAAAAGGTTTTGCAATCAATTGCCATGGACAATTTTTGCTTGGGAGGGACGGTTGCCTCTCCGACATTGAATTACGCGTCATTGCTCTGAATATTAGGCGAGGGCGATTTTTGCCATATGTATGTAGGAGGGTCGGGCGGAACTGGTGGAGATTCATTATTTTCCCCACTCTCGTTAACCATGATATTTCACGAAATTAAAGTCGATCTACACTCTTTAGGTTTAATCAGTTTGATTAGAATTACAAATAGCACGAAATAATCATAAACCACTCGGATGAAAACAGATTACTAATTCTGTAACACGGAACGTGAGGAGATTCATTATTTCCCCCACTCTCGTTAACCATGATATTTCACGAAATAGAAGTCAATCTACACTCCTTAGGTTTAATCAGATTGATTAGAATTACAAATAGCGCGAAATAATCATAAACCACTCGGATGAAAACAGATTACTAATTCTGTAACACGGAACGTGAAGTCGGCGGAAGGTTGGGAGCACAACCGCACTACAGCTCGCGTCTCATTCCAAAGTGAGTTGCTTGTCAACGTGTTTCCCACTCCACCTCCATGTGACAGTTGTCAGATTATATGATTATAATGTAAGTATGAGGAAAAAATTGTTCGTTTCCGGAACATCGCCGGCCGCTGCCGCTGCACGCTCGCTACGCTCGCTCGGCTCACACCCTGTAGGTTCGCGGTTCTTCCTAACACTCCTCCTCGCTTCGCTCGTCGTTGTACCTACACTGACCTGCCTCAGAATCCAACAAAAAATATTATGCTAAGTATACGTTACTAATAACAGTAATTATCATAATTCCAAAGCAAAGTTTATATTTTCCCAAATGACATTTGACGGTTGGTTTTTTGCCAAAGCAAATCATTTACTTCATAATTATTTGCCACATAAAAGTTTGTAGTATTGCATTATAAAAATGTTTCCAAATAAGCATAGTGCCAAGTAAAGTTATGCCAAAGATTGATTTACCAAATGAAAATTATGCGAAAATTTGGTTGCGAAGTGAAATTTAAAGAAACATAGGTATTTCGTCGAAAAGGCAGTAAACCATTTTGGCCCTATAGTTAAATATCGAACTCACTAACAAAATTTCACGAGAATCTGTTGAGAGATGCGACCTATAGAGGTGACAGCCGGACAGCCGGACATACGAAATCATTTTTGCACTTTAGTTAAATATCGGACTCGCTCACAAAATGTTTTACGAGAATCTGTTGAGAGATGCGACCTATAGGTGCTAATTACTACCCAATCCTTATTTATGATCAAACCGAGGAAGCATGTTGTTAAGTTCTACGTGATTTAAATATGTTAATCAATGAACATAAGAATAAGTTTCGTTTGAACCACTGTGTACTCATTTTGTGTAAGTACACAGTTCGATCGCAATCTGTCAATGCGGCGCCAAGCGACGTGGTCTCGCTCCGGAGGCTCGCGGCCGACTGAACGCGGCCGCCGCGAGCGGTCGCACTTGTAGTGAGCCGGCCGCTTCATACTAATTCGTATGAAGAATTTGAGCGTAAAAATTGGGCATCTTTGTGATACTTTTACACGAAATAAGTACATATTTGTTAAGAAATGAAGATTGCAAGGATTTAACTATAGTTTTAACTTTATTGATACAATTCATTTAATAATTCTTGATACTTACGACTCAGTTGTTACAATTCGGGAGTGCGTTTTACACGTTTTTAGTGTTTTTCTGATTTTTTTTACACTTACCTATAAGCATTATCTTAAATTCAAATGATTCAAGAGGAAGTAACATTCATTGGCTAGCTGTGTAATATTTTTCAAGGTTGTGGAACATAGTTTACTATATAATTCTCTTACATTCCCGACCCTCGATTGCCCCCTGCCGACCCTTAATACAATATGTTTGTAAGAAAAAGGGTTTGCATGATTTATACTTTCAAATTATAAATTTGAATAGAGTTAGTCTTAATCGTTGTGTTATATCTTGCACAAATCAGTTAGAGCCGGCCTTAATCCATCAATTCCAGTTTATCTGTCATAGCATTAATTCTTGGTGGTTACTGTGCCGGCGTTTTTTGTTAATTATTTTTACGTTTGGCTAGTCAAAAACAGGGGCGTATTTATCCTAGGGCCATCCGGGCCATGGCGTAGCCGCCACTGGCAAATTTAATTTTCTTTGGTTTTGGCACCATTCATTTACTTCTATCGAAAGTTATTGGCCCGGGGTGCCGTAATTACAAAATACGCCCCTACTCAATACTCAGATACAAAAATCGCTTTTACCGTCAACGAGTAGGCTTAGTCCTGATCCACTTGTGCCTACACCAAATCACGGAATTAAACGACACAACGAGACTTGTGCATCTTCTTTCTTCTGCTTATTTGAGAGCTAAGCTCTTGTCGGTGTAGCTCAAAGTAGGCCCTCCATTTACTCCGATCCTACCTACCTACTCGTACAACCTCTGACATCTCGATACGACCTAACGTCAATTCCTTTTTGAGCTGTCCTATGCAGCATTCTAGTGTGCACCTTGACACGGGCTTAACTTCCTTGATAGCGAAGGACTCTGTAAGTATTTCAGATTATCCGAGGTTATTTTTCAGCCAACATTGGTTAAATAAGTTAAATATAACAGTGTTAAAAAAATACAATCTAAATACATACAAAAAAGTTTGTACCAAAAATGAAATTCGTGGCAGAATTTTCATTTGTTTGTTCAATTCTTCTAATTCTTAATACCGTATTATTAAAGCACATTGCCTATTGGTTGACTTACATGTGGCCCGGCTGCATTCCAAACCATATTAGTACGCACGTATCTAGTGACGCAACACAGTGTTCTATGAAAAATCAAGTTTTGTGCACATTTGAGATTGTGGGTAAATTGCAGATATTTTTTAATCGTTTCGTCGTGGTAACGCATCGTTAGAGCGAGATTAGTGGCCGGTAATTGCATAATACGACGCATTCCTTGAGCACACGCAGCTCTGATGAACGCGACGAATCTTACTGCGTAAGGCAGGATAATAGTTTTAGATTATCCCTAGATTACTTCCCACTTAAGATTCCTAGTAACTGAGTGAAGAAATGCCGCTTCGAGCTTTACTGTTGAACGAAGGTATCGTCTGAAAAAAGTACGGAAAGGAATTGGTATAGATAAGAAACAGTCGACGACTATAAAGAAACTGTCACATGTGCTCATTTTGTCGTAGGTTATATCGCAAACTTTTTGTGTCTCCCTAACTAAATTAAAGGGTAAGTAAGTGTTCAGCTAAACAAGCAGGTATATCTTTATAAAAAACTGCACGAAAGCTAATAAACTAGACATCGGTTGTAAAAAAACCACAGAAATAACTAGACGGTACGCCGCAGACTGATATTTTATCAGAAAGAAGCAACATTTTATTATATACAAATTTATTGAGTATGTCACTTAATGAGCTTGATGAATATAGGTACTACTACTAAGTAATAAGTCAGTTTTTTTTTATTATTTATTATTATTTATTTCAGTAAAGCACTTTACAATGACTTAAAACTAAATACAATAAATAAAGTGTCAGACTCTATTGGCTCAAGTTTTTAATGGTGTCAACACGGTCATTATCAAATGGCAACATTATTATGCATCAAATGCCTTACCCGTTGCGGCAATTGGGATGAACCATTTTTTTACAATGTATAGTAAACTCAAAACCATTCGGAGGGATAGGTTTTCTGAGCAATATGTACTTATTAGATTAATTAAATATTCAATATCCTACGAGATATCATTTAAAAAAAAACCTTTAATGACCTTCAAACAGCAGTGCCACGGTGACGTCACTAGTGCCTGTATTAGGAGGAGGATAGAATGCACGCAAAAACGTACAGAATTATATAAAATGTCATATGACACTAAATTTGCATCTCATTTTTTCCTTAATGACAAAGTGAGACAAAAAGGACAAAAAATAATGTCACTTGTTGTAAAAGGGTCTTTACAAAACTTCAAAGTCGTAAGTCCGAATTGTAGTCAAATGTTTTATTCTCATGCAATAGTTTATAAAAATTGTGTCATGAATATTTTGTAAAAATTTACCGAAATATATTAAATTAATTATATGTGCATTGTATAAATGAACAGTTTTTTTTCTTAAATAAACATCGCTCAAAATATTTTATCATTTAATTTGGACCCGTTGACGTCAATGTCACTCTACTATAAATGACACTAATGACAGTAGTACATACTACTGCACCCACATGGGTTGCGTTCGTATAAAATGCGTTCAAGAAGCGTACTTGCCCCTCTCTGACGTCATCATATATAATAATTGTTTTATTATTCAAAAAAATTAATAAATGTCGTATTGCAAAATCAGCGAAATTAGTTTCTTAAATATGTCTATTCTACTGAAAAAAAACAGGGTATTTTTTTTTTGGTTCATCCCAAATTCGTAGCTAGCTTCGAAGAATGTTGATTTCAGTGCATATCTCTGTCTACACTAATATTCAATTTAGAAAAAATTAAAAACCCTTGACATTTTCTTTTCTAAGTTCAATATCTCATAAAGCATTATACTTAATCGGTCAATCGGTTAAGGAGCCTCTTTTGCGTCAGGGATTAATGAAGAGGAACAGTCTGCGAGGTTGTAGGTTTGTATGTATGGTATAATCTCTGGAACTACTTGTCCGATTGCAAAAACAATTTTTTACTTTAAACCAGCATACAGAATGGACCTTCACGATGGACTGTACCTTTTTTATATCAGGTTTTTTTTTTGGACATGGTACATACCGCAGCAGCCTGAAGGGCTGTGGCTGCTAGTCTTTGCTGGCTTATGGATAGTCTCCACTAAGGGGCTACCCGACTGCCGAATAAATTCGCTGGCACCCGAGGCGCCGCCTGGTTACTCTATAATACGCGGATGGCGCCGCGCGGGGGGCTAGGTAGTTTGTAAGAATCACTTTGAGTCACGATTTCAGTGTTGTTATCGATATTTAATATTATCTAATACGGGTCATACTCAAATTTACGTTCGCGTCTTTCCTGTGGACATTATAAAAGTTAAGGGCTACGAAGCCTAATTTTGGTTTGGACTCTTAATCCGCATAAACAGCGTCTCCTCTTCTGTATTACTATTCGATAAAAACCTTATTTATATGCACGTGAGCTCTTAATTATTGACCACAGGAGAGACGAATTTTGCTTATACAGTGTGTTCGGGTGAACCCAGTGTATAAACGAAATTTGTCTTTCCTTCTTTGACCCATACGCGCTTTTTATAAAGGTTTTGTTAGTATATCCCACTAATATTATAGATCCGAAAGTTTGGATGTTTCGATGTTTACCTATGTTCGGATGTTTGGATTTTTGTTACTCAATCACGCTCAAACGGCTCAACCGATTGGATGAAATTTTGCACGAAGATAGTTCATAGTCTGAATTAAAATATAGGATACTTTTACCGCGGGTCCACGCAGAAGAAGTTAGGTACATATTGTAAAATATCTAATCTGAGAACTAAAATAAAGAAATTAAGCGATTCTGTTCGACAAAGCGTACCTATTGAATAGGAATACGTTTGATGTTTGTATGTATATAGTTGTTATCTATACACCTCGCTTGTTTTGACTGTTAGCAGGTAGATAACTTAACACCTTAAGGCGCCGTAGGTTCATGGTCTTCTCTCCCTCTCACTGAGCATAAGCGTGAGCGAGATGGAAGTGCGTGCTCGGAAGAGCGGAAATCATGTTTCTTAATTTTAATTATTTGGCCGTTTTAATAAACAAAAAAGTAAACACTGAGTTCTCTGAAAAATGATATTGCCGATTTTTAGAAGCCATTTTAATATTGTTAGCTTTTGTGCATAAATTGTTACGAATATTTTAAGTGTATTTTTAGACCCTTTTAGACCTATGTTCGTGATTTTTTTCTATGGAGCGCAAATTGCTTAATCATGTTTCTAAACACTGATCTCCCTGCAGAAAAGCCTCAAGATTACTATTCGTATTTTTTAAACCATATTATTATAAGAACCGCATTATATTGTTTCAAAAACTCTGTTCGCTTAACTTCGTTGAACCTACGGCGCCTTAATAGCTAGCAGCTCGCAACTGACAATAGGTACTTTATATAAGTATATCGGTACAGGAGGTCGAGCTTGATCTTGGTCATCCATAATTTTTATTATTTAATAAAACCACATATTCACCTTACATTATTTTAATACAGTAGTCAATTATTATTCAGGATGAAATGTCTATTAAAGTTAAATGTCTTGGTTATCTTAGTCACAAATCACTAATTAGTCCGCACTACAATCATTACTTGATTTAATTATTCTAATACAAGGACTCAACCGAACGTGAGACAGTCCCAAATTGTACGACCCGCATTCTTGCACTCGTTCATGTGTGCGTCCGCCCTTGCCTCGATGCAATCGGGAACTCACTTCATCCTGCAGGGACAATCTGATTCTGTCAAGCACCACGCCCATACGTGATGCCCATCACGTTAAGTTGAACCTTGAATACTGCTACAGTCGACAAGTATATGAAATTTCCATTTCGGGAGACAATTTTTTCCACTTACTAAATCTTAACAAATCGCATAATAATATTCAGCATAATAATATCTAGGTTTATAGGTTTCGCCAGGCGCGGGACACTCCGCGGTTTCCGTTCATCGCTACAAGTACAATGCCCCAACGTTGGGAAACCGGCATGTACCTACTTGTAGCGATGAACTTCGAAGACGTCAGAGGGCCATAAATCTCAATGTTTTGGCTAATAAAAAAGCGCCTTTTGTAAAGATCAAAGGAGTGTCCCTTCTGTACTTGTACTACCTAAAATCTATTCTGTGGTTTCGCTTTAAAAAAATAATGCCTATAAATTGTAATTTATTGAAAATTGGAAAAGAAATGCTATAAACTAAGTCTTTCATTGTTTCAATAACGTACTAAATAATCATTGAGATTTAGAATATTTAGAATTGGAAAAGGTTTTGTCTTTTTCTATGGACGTAGTAAGTAGTATTCCAAAGGTATACTTCCCTCTTAGGGCGACGGCACCAATCATGGACATACACCCAATCATGGACATTTATTCCTCTAAACCAAAATATTAAGTAACTGTAACTAAGTTTTTAAACTTGCAACACTAAACCATAACCAATAGACCCTTGAGCTGTCATAATGACATACGTCACAAAAATCGGCCATCTTGTTCTAAGATGGCAGCAACGTAAATATTGCTGTCCCGGCGTGTTCACAAAAAACCCGTTTTTATTGCGGAAATCGTTAAGGAGGTGAGTACAGATTTGTGCATATATTGTGATATAGTGGAATGTGATATTATTTTTATTCAAATATACTAGAATGCAAGTAAAATTAGCTAATCGGAATTTGTCAATATGCATTCTTTTTTTTTAAGCGGGCTGTTCATTACTGGATTTGCTTCCTAGTAAAATCCAGTAATGGACACGTGTCGAAACTTATTGTTTATTTATTTTTTTATTTTATTGATTTAAAGTATCTCTTTTGTTGTTCTACATGTATGAATTGCAATGCTTTTGTGATTAGTCTTTATTTACCAATAATGGACAAAGCGTCCATGACTGGGTATTTTTATGTGTCCATAATTGGGTTCCTTGTTTTGTCTCAGATGGCACCAAAAAAAAATTACACCCCCGAAAAAATGGGGAGGGCGATGGATGCTGTTCGAAAGGGACAGAAGGTTTATACAGCTGCGCTCAGGTTTGGTGTTCCGCGTATAACCCTTTATAATAAAGTGTCGGGAAAAAGTCCAGCTGTCTGTTCGATGGGACCTCAGAGAATTCTTACCACTGATGAAGAGGCCATACTGGTAAAGTGGTTGATAGGAATGAGCGAGAAGCACTTTCCAATTAACAGGCTACTATTAACAGAAAGTGTTCAAAAAATTGTAACACAACAAGGAAAGGAAAATTCTTTTACAAATAATAAACCTGGCAAAAAGTGGTTTTCATTCTTTTTAAAACGGCATCCGGAGTTTACAGAAAAGACGGCACAAAATCTTTCAAAATCGAGGGATGAAGTTACTGAAGAAGACATCCGCAAATGGTTTGAGGAAATAACTTCATACTTACAAGATAAGGGCTTAAGAGATGTTTTAAATAAGCCCAACCGAATATTTAATACTGACGAAAGTGCGTTTTTTTGTCACCGAAAGCAGGCAGAGTTCTGTGCAAACAGTCAGAAAAACATCTGTACCAATTCTGCGGAGACGAAAAAGACAATCTCACAGTCTTATTCACTGCCGATGCCGCTGGTTTAATGGCACCTCCAATGATAGTCTTTAAGTATGAAAGAGTGCCGACGCATATATCCGCCACTGTTCCTGATAATTATTCTACGAGTTCATGGCAAACATTTTTAATCCATGGCTAGAGGAACAAAATATTCAAAAACCCGTTCTATTTTTTTAGATGGCCACAAGTCACATTTGACGTTACATCTTTCAAATTTTTGCTCCGAAAATGGAATAGAGGTTATCGCTCTGTACATACCCCAACTCAACCCACATCCTTCAACCTATGGATTTAGCAGTTTTTCGTCCTTTAAAAGTAGCTTGGAGAAAAGAAGTTGCTAAGTGGCAACTAGATCATCTGGGTCAAGTAATGAAAAAAAAAACACTTTGCCCCAGTGATTAAAGATGCGATTTGCTCAATATCGGACGACTGCATTCGCAGATTGAGAGCTGGAGGTTTGCACCCTTTCGGCCCGGACTACATTGATATGACTACAATAAAGAAGCACCACACACAAGTTATCTACAAAGAAGTTGATCCAAGGTAACTCGAATTTATTAGATACCTGGAAGCTGAGATAGTCAAAGTTTATTCGAGACAAAAGTTTGAATTATTCAACACATTGTATCTCAAAGATCGAAACACCGTCGAACAGAGTATACCCAGCGAAGATGAATCGCTGTTTGTTATCTGGGCAAAAACAAACAAGAATCGTTTGGTTCTGAAAGATCTATGGTCAACCAACCAGAAACAGTAGAGACTCGGCCCTCCACGTCAGGGATTAACAATACTGCGACTTCCAATCCACAAAATGAAGAAATAATTTCCCAAGATGACAACCACATTTTAGCTCCAGGTCACACAGAAAGTGAAGTGCAGCAAGATTCAGACTCAAATGCTGTTTCAACGATGGAAAGTTCTCAAGTAGTACAGTTGGAATCTCAGATAACGTCTACTCTAGGAACTGAAGAACGCGCAGAAAGCGGACCAACCCAAGATTCTTTGGCATCACCCAAAATATCAAATACTAAAGATGAAGAACAGCATTACCAAAACCAAAATACTTCGTCCAGAGTGGAATACAATATTATCAATCAAGCTGTTTCCTCGGATTCCATAAAAGCTGCTAGTGAAGTACCTGACCAGGTGGAAGAACCCGGACAAGAGCGGATTAACCAAATTTACGCCAAAATTCTTATAACCTGTACACTTCAAGAGCGAACTCCCCAAAAAAACCACGTTTCTGGAAACCAGTTACCGCAGTCTGTACCCGAAGCTAATAATACGGAAATACCAAACCAGATAGAAGCACCCGTAACTGTGCCAGGAACAAGTGCCGGGATTACTCAATCTTGTTCTATTGCTCACGCAGGAACATCTCAATATCATCCTTTAGAAGCTGCATTAGGTGTAGTGGTTCCATCGCCTTTTAAAAAGAGTCTGTTTTGGCCCGAAGAACCGCAGGAAAAGAAAAGAAGGAAGAAAGAAAAGGTCCCATTTGCAATCACTAGTAATGCTTGGAAAGAATACCACAGAAAGAAGGAAACAGAAAAACAAAAACTTCAAGAAGAAAAAGAAAAAAGTACCTTGGAGAGACGAAAAAAAAATATTAAAGGAAATAAATATGGCGAAGAAGAAAAAAAAATCTAAACCTAAATCTAAAGATAGCGGGGATACGACTTCTGAAGACACGGATGGTGATAGTATTTTAAATGAAGACGACATTGAGAATATTGATAGAAATAGACAAAATAGTAAGCGTCGCAAAAGTACCGTTTCAAAGCAAGGTGGAAGATCTAAGCGACCTCGCAAAAATCAGAAACGCAATAAAAGTGGTTCAGATTCTGATGATGAACCTTTAAGCAGCTTAAAAGTTAATGCAAACTCTGGTTCTTTAGTTACTAAGGGGCAATTTGTTATCGTCAAATACGAAGGGGAATATTTTCCTGGAAGAAGATGTTGATACGAACCAATACGAAGTAAGCACTATGATATTGTCAACTGGGAACACTTTTAGATGGCCTGACAAACCAGATAAAATTTGGTACAAAGCGGAAGATGTTATAGAAGTTATAAGTGCACCGTTGGCTCTTAATAACCGGGGTTCCTTTAAAATTAAAGAAATGGCGAAATATTTACCTAACATATACAATATCTAATACCATTATGCCGATGGTATATTGATAAATACATATTGCTAAGATATAATCCTATGAATAATAATGGATCTCAGTAAAATAAGTTTATATGTTGATTATTTTTAGAAGTCAGAGATTGAAGACTAGACCTGATAAATATTAAAAAAATCTTCAGAGATTGGTTAGCTGTTGTTGTTTTTTGTGTTTTATAGTTTGATATATGTTACTAAGATTTATCTCGGTAATTTAAGTATACTATGCTAATTATGTCTTTAGAAGTCTGAGGATTGAAGACTAGATACCTGATTAAGAAATTCTTTAGAGATTGGTTTACCTATTGACGTTGTTTTTTTTGTTTTTTATAGTTTGATATGATATTGATATAGGTACGTTGCTAAGTTTTTGGATCTCAGTAGTGTTATTATGCTATTTTGACTATTTCTTTAGAAGTCTGGGGATTAAAGACTTTAAACCTGATAAGTAGGTATTAAGAAATAATGTTCAAATGTCTGTATTTTTTGAGTTAAAGTTTCCTTAGTAGGGGAAGGTGAGGTATAATGATCCCCTTAAGGGAAAAACTTAACTGTGGCTAAAGTTGAAAGCGAAATCGCAAGATTTCTATTGTTAGAGGTAGTAAATTTACTTAACTTTGTAACTGCATACTTATTTTTTATTATATGCATGTAGTTTTTTTGTACATGAGGTTTTTTATAAAGTTTAGTAAAGGATCATTTTGTACACACCTATGTAAAAAATGATCCCTAGGGTAGGGGTAAAATAATCCCAGGGATCATTTTACACCATAAGTTAATAAATATCAGTGAAATAAAACACTCAGCTGTTTATTTTAATTATATGTATTGTTCATAACAATTTAAGTATATAAGCAAGTTACACAAAACTTTTCCAGTCTTCTAGTTTCATTAGAGATCTTTTTTTTATAATGATCTACTACTCAACCAACAAAACTAAAAATTAAACAGTGCAACAAACTTTTAAAAGGTTTGCAAAATTAGCAACATACCTAATCAAGGTAGATAAATAAATAAACTCTTCTTCTAAATAAAAAAACACAAATTATGCTCATAAAATATGGGATCAAAGGTTTTTTATCAATGTCAAAATGAAATAGAAAAGTCAACACTTCATTTAAAAAATAATAATTTTCTTATCTATTTTTTTTCACACTGTCAAATTTGTCACTAGAAAAGCAAATATTGCAAGTAAAGTCGCCTTCATCGTGACTATCTACTCCTGCACAAGCCTCATGTCCCCATTTAAGACACACAACGCACCTTATCCACCCTTCGCCTTTATTGTCTTTGGAGTAGCTTTCAGTACAGAAGAGGCATTCTCCTCTTCCGAAGAATCTGATCTGTTTTGCTTTATTTTGCTTTTTCCCTTTCCGCCTCCTTTTCCTTTCCCGACTCGTTTTCCTTTCCCACCACCTTTTCCTTTATCATTCCGTTTCTTGGTCACCGTTTTTTATATTTTATTCGCTTCCTTAAGGGCTTTCGTTTGTTCTATATCTGTTTTCTTTTTGGCTTCTTCTTCAAGGTATTTTTTGAAGGGTGTGCTGGTCAGTACTGATGTGTCTACTCTTATTCGTCTTACACTCGCAAACCTTCTTTTTAATGCCATCACAGGGACCTTAAACTCTCTACTTGCGCTTTTGTAAGGCATACCATCTTTGACGGCATCTAATTCCTTTTGCATTTGTTCTTTAGGCCAATTTTGGCGATTAGCTTTGCGTACATATATTCTCGACATGATCTGTAAAAACAATAAATACTAATGGGGTAAAATGATTCCAGGGATCA
This sequence comes from Epinotia demarniana, assembly GCA_945867215.1. Lineage (NCBI taxonomy): Eukaryota > Metazoa > Arthropoda > Insecta > Lepidoptera > Tortricidae > Epinotia > Epinotia demarniana. The sequence goes on from OX244263.1 coordinate 12,929,866, forward strand.
AATTAAACACACTGAAAGGGATCATTTCGCCCCAAACACCAAATTCCAAGATATCGATCAAAACATAACCTTCAAATACCGCGTGCGGAGATCGAACATTGCTTAAATATTAGCGAACTGCTATTAATACCCGCAAACAAAACAACATTTCAATAAACACGAACATCTAAATAGTAATGATAGTTCAAAAACAGACTTACCTTAGATTAGAGCCACTTTTTGTTTTTTTTTAAATAAAATCACGCCAAGCGCTCGCACCGCCATGACACTCGGAGAGGCAACTGGCAGTGGTGCAAGACACATGTTTCATGCGCATTTGGATAGATGGCACCTAGTTGTCTCAGATTTACGGCGGTGGATCATTTGACCTCCAGGGATCGTATTACCTCACCTTCCCCTACTTAAGTAGACTTTTTTAAAAGTATTTTTTTTGGAGATGTAGTGTTGTTTTTTAGTTTAGATACATACATATTGCTACGATGATATCTTAATGGATCTCAGTAAGTCATTTTATTATTTTCATTATCCTCAAAAATCCTCCTCCTCAATTATCAATGTTATCAAAAGTCTGTTTTTTTTAATCAAGATTTCATATTCATTTTAATTTTTTTAAATAAGTTGTAAAAAACTATAATTAAGCTAAATAAATAAAAGTTTATTTGTGATTAACTTGCTTTTTTACTATTTTACAAGTAGTAAAAAACCCACCACACTGTCCACCCCTAGGTGGACAGTGTGATACAATTCACACTGTCCACCTAGGGGTGTCCATTAACGGTGGTACCGTGTCGATAACTGGATGTTCATACTTGGTTACGTCCATGAATGGTGGTCCATTACTGGATTTTTGCTGTACATTACTGGTGGTACAAAATATGTTTTTTTTTAATTCTTCGTAGTATATACGGTCTTTGTGGTTATGTCTAAATGTGCCTCGTATATTTCGTTACCGAAAAAAAAATACACCATTTTTGTAGTCATAAACGTCATCACTATAAAAAAAAAACTAAATGGGTGTACTTAAACTGTCCATAATTGGTGCCGTCACCCTAATCCCCACGTCACGTATACAATTAGGTACAATCAACAATTAGCAGTTACGGATGGTAAAGACGCTTTGTAACGCGTTGTATAAACAGTGCAAGCTATTAAGTTACATGTGGTTCGCAGTTAGTAGACACATGACCGTCGTACGACGTGAACGACAAACTTTTGAACCTTATTCCTTTGTAATAAGGTGATAAACGTAGACATATCTTTGACGTCCACGTTACATACCGTGCTATAGTTAGGGCACGTTTGACGGCCATTGACATCGGCCCAGACAGGTGCACGCTGCTAATAGCGACTAGTACTTACCTAATGATAGGGCCAAGATCCCTATGCTGCAAGCTCTTTGCGAACGTCTCAAAGGGACGACACCTTTTTACGTATTTGCATCACGATAATAGAATCTTGATAGTACTTATATCTTTGTACGTTCAAAACTTTATAGAACACAAGGACAAATTATACTATTGTTATACTATTGTGAAATATTGGTGGCATAAAAAATAGCAATTTGTGTTTGCGGATGAGTGATCCTGATCCAGTTCCGGCTAGCTGGCCCACCGATGATTGAATTTCATGACAAAATATTCGCGGTATTTCCTGTTAAGTGACTTTGTCCAAATCCGCTTGTTAGTTCTGATTCATTTAAAACTTTCGTAATTAAGAGTCGATTCTAAATGTAATATTGAGAATTTGAGAACGTGATAATTGATTGAAGAGATAAGATGTTATGACTAAAAGTTTGAGCACAGACAAGTTTTATAAATGCATTGATAAGTTCTTATGCTAATTCCTAGTTGGTTAGTTTACTGTTGGTTTAGTTTAGTTAGATATAGTTGTGTATAAAATAATAACTGTAAACCATGTTATCATTTAGGAGGAGTGTTGAGATAGATGTACAGCACTAGCTACGTGTCTCCATGTCAAGTAGTCTAGCTTTAACAAATTCTAGGTTCAGCTGTTTCTCGGAAGCCATAGTCTCTATTGATGTAATCACTTGATCATAAATCTTTGGAAGAGAAGACAGCAGATAGCAAATTTGGTCTTCTACATCGACGTTTACGTTGATAGCCGCTAATTCGCTAAGAATTCCTTCAAACTTCAGGAAATATTGCTGTAAGTTGCTTTCATTGTCATAGCGCATTGTTATGACAGACTGTTTTCCGTTCAAATATGGCCTCTAATGACGTTAACATTTCTTTGGTCGTATTCGCATTTTTTACTATGTGAATATATTTGTCACTCAGACATTGTACCAAAATTGATTTTGCTCGTGAGTCATCTTTCAAAAATAATACTATAGCATTTTTATCTGTCGGTATCTCTTTTAATAACACATCACTTAATTGCTTTTCTTCCAGCAGTAATTTCAGTCGAAATTTCCAAAGACTGAAATTTGAATTTTCGGTCAAAATCGGCAGAAGAGACCCCGCAGCTGTCATCTTTCTTTCTTATAATTTTCACCGATTTTATTTTTTCGTGGATAGCAACCCAATATATTTTTATTTACTTATGCACGCGATCTGCTACCATGTTGAGGTTTTAGGTAGAAGAATAAGCATTATTTATCACAAAACATACTATATTCATAAAACATTAGCACGACACAATCTACATAAGAAGAGAATGTAACCATAGTTACCAGTCAACAGTACTAGTGTGGAGACACGTAGCTAGTGCTGTACATCTATCTCAACATAAGATAATAACGACAAAGCGCATTGTTATATAATTAGGAGTTTGATTCGTTTGTATTTTTTAATCATAGAGGTAAAAGTTTAAGAATTTTTGAAATACGTCTATATATTGCATTTACTATTGAGCTTTACGCCCAGGTCACGACTATGTACATACCCTAGACATAAACACGACGTGTCGTTATAAGCGCAAAGCGTTTGGATGACTCACCTCATACTAGTGCACATGCATCGCATGGGACGCGCGACGCGGGCGCAAGGCAAACTGCAAATAATTTATCAAATTATACGTCAAGTGCCGCAGAAGATTACTTTTAAAGGAAACATAACTTAGACATAAAATAATATCATCGCGCTACTGTAATCATGTTACTAAGTCTCCGTTAGAAATTAATTTCTAATTATAAATAAAGCTTTTAGATATCCTGCTAAAAGTAATCAGCCTTAACCTTAGTGAATACATAATTATAATTGTTTTAGGTGCTACCGAAATTACGAAGTGTTTTGTTGACATTCAGTTTAGGCAAACGTTGACAAATACCAACCACAAAAGCAAGAACAAGGAGCGCGTGTGTTATTTTTGCTCCCAATTTTTATAATCTAATAATAAATTTGTCGTGACAGTGATTATATTTATATGTTCAGTTCAACGCAGTTATAAATTGTTTGTATAATAATTCTGCTAGCGTCTACGGATCGGAAATATAAAAATTCCATCACGTAGAGAATGTTTATCGCCATCCATCGCAGGACAATAGGGCGGCGTTGAAAGAGTGCCTAATGGCAATGCAGCCGTAGGTACTTGGCATGTCACCGTGACATGCTAATAAAGATCCTTGGTATGGCTATTGAGATTTTACGGGTAATGAATACACGATTTACTTTTTGATGGGATAATCCACGGTATAACTTACTGGAAACCATTATATCTGACAAAGATATGTCGCCTACATAATATAATTTTGAATCGCATTTAAATCTGCGTGTTTTTTTAATCATGTCAGTTTCTCCTCATCTTTGTTTTAACGTTTTCCAGTAGCATCATCAGTTACTACTGCTTCTATCTTATACCAAGGATTAGCGACAGTTTTTACGAAAGCAGGCTGCCTTCTAACGTTCAAATACACATGCGGAATCTAAATCTATTATACTTATAGGCTTTGTGAAGTGAGTGGGCAATTTAACTATTAGATGTTCTCAGCCTTTAGTACCTAAAAAACTGAATGGCATCTGTTAACCGGTTATCTATCGTTTCCCCGAATTTCATTTGCCCGAATTTTATTTGCCCGAGTTTCATTTGCCCAAATGTTATATTCCATAACGTTTCATTTCGCATATTATTATGTTCCATAATGTTGTATGCCCGAATCGTTCATATGCCATAAACTTTATTTGCCATAATTTTATATGCATTAATTTTAGTTGAAAGAATATTCATCGCCATAAGAAACTAAATTTTTGCGAGCCGTTCAAATGTTACGGATGTTCGGTTCTGGTGCTTATATGTCATTATTATAACACCTATTTTACGTTACGTAAAGAACACGTCAAAATGAGCATCTTTTACTTGAAATACTTTTCTCCAAATACAATCAAAAAAAATTCTTTGTAAGCATACAGTATACATAGATGGTCTTAAGCTATAGTGTACATAGTTTATGTATTCAGCCTGCAAGCAGGCGTACAAATATAAGTAATGAAAATAATCTATGTATGCTAAATACATTTTATTCCGCTCTTTTATAAATAAATAACCACGAACACGGCGGCGAGAGCAGAGCTCCCGCCACCGTCTTCTAACCTATCCGCCATCCGAGTCAGACTCCCGCCCTCCACCCGGGCTCCCGCCAGAAACTCGCTTCGTCGGCCCTTCGTTTCACGTGCGCACTCGACTTGCGCTCCGCTCGGAAGGTCACCGTTCAACTCAGGCCCTACTCCTTCGTGGGCTTCTGTCTCCGCGGGCTTTTATAATAGGTACACTCTAGGGGTAGGACAGATAAAACCACGTGGACGTGGGGTGCGCTGATTCGGGTTTTGGTAGCTATTTTCCATAATTTCACACTGTAATTTGTTATTTTACATGTAGTATGCAAATGATTTTATTGCATATGAATATTATGGATTATTAAGTTTCTGGCAAATTATATTATGGCATCTGATATTATGGAAAATAAAAATTCTGACTTATTAATATTATGGTAAATAACAGTTGTGGCACATGAACTTATGGTAAACAAAATTATGGCCTGTGAATATGATGGCAAATGAAATTCAGGCAAACGAAGGAATACCCTGTTAACCTAGTCGTTTGTTTAATTAACTCGATAGATTGAACTTTAGAGAATCCTACTATCCTCTTAACCGTGTACAGTTCATTGGTATGTATCGCAGCAATACAAAACTCGAAATCCAATACAACTAGTTACTTAACATAACTATCAAAAACTAGATCCAACTTATACGAACAAAACAATACCTAGTTACACAAGCGTAATACATAATGTAACATTGCGTACATAACTTCTAAAGCGCGACGATATTTGCGAATCGTAATGAGTACCTAATTGCTTCTACTTCGAGAAGCCACTTATTTCAGGCTCGGCGATGCGTTAACCTGTCGCTATAAATCATTGAATTTTCAAACAAGTAAAATTTACGTAAATCTTTTTTCGAGTCTGACAAAAAAAACTTTCCTAGGTACAAATGGTTATTTTTTCTTATCCACGGTGTAGCAGGTGATGACGGATAACAATCAACAAATTTCACGGTGATTGGTGTGTGTGTGTGTTTGTTTGTTAGGGACTGCAGCTAAGTCTACACAAACACCGTTTACGGTAAAAACGACAGGGGCCGGCATTCACTCGCAATTAAGCGCAGATGTTGACATTAGGCGGGATACGGCACGCGCCGTCGTCGCCAGCCGCAGATTTTTTTATAATTTGCACATCTCTATGTTATAATATTATAGACGTCTTCTAAGCTTGCAAACATAATATACGTATAAATCCGAAAGTAAGGTACTGTATCACCGTAGTTTAATGTACCTAATTATAATACAGTATCAATGGTTAAGAGAGCAATACTTGAGTCTGGATCAATCACTGCATTTATCACGGTTGCCTAATGACTTTGGCAACATATAATAATACCATCTCATACTTACTAAAATTTATATTACAACGTGTCGACGATCGTGGTGTTTGACGTCCATGTCTAATTGGGTACGTTTTCAATTAACTCTGTGTTCTGTTTCTGTCACGTACTTTTTAACCTACTTATGGTTCTTAGAAAGTAGGAATGCTTCGCGATGTTTTATGAGATGGCTATAGCGGAAATGTGTCAGAATAGTTGGTGCGCATGAGAGATGATGATACGGAAAATGACCCACCTAATACAGTATTCGAATGCATTTGTATTTTTCCCAACAAACGGTAGAAAGTGTTCCTTACGGTTGAAAGGAAGGGCTATGTTTTTAGCGGTCTATGTTTGTATTTATGTGCGCTTATGATACTGAACCGATTTTGATGAATGAGATATCAATTGATTCTTATTTACGATCCGGATGACATAAGCTACCTTTTGTACAAAAAGGGTAATTTTTATTGCCTAGGTTTCCGTAGAATTCAGTTCTTTGGACTTTTTATGCTTGTTACTATTGCAGTGCTTTTAGTTTGAATATTGATTAACAATATTATTGCACGAATTATAATACTCGAATCTCTTTCTATTTAATAAAATACGTTCCGTTATCTATAGGAATATCGTTGGTACTCAAGCCTCCTAATGTGCTATCCTGTTGCTCATCTGGGACGAAATCATTAGTATAGAGTTTCACTCGTTCGAAGACGCTGCATGCAGCTGCCTAGTTACATTGTACAATACAAGTGTTGTTGTACACACATGAATATGTATAGTTTTGATGGTGCGAAGGCAATTGATATAAAGTAAAAACGTTACTATATCGTTCCAGGCTTAGCTTATTTTGTTACTTTAGCTAATCAGTTGTTGTGGAGGGTTGTGAGGACAACTAAAGTAAACCTAAACTTTTGATGTCTATAATTATTATCATATTGTATGAAGGCTAGATCCCACTCATTAACAAGGAGTAGTCATACCATCTCATAATTATTTAAATTAGCATAGCTCTACATTCTTAAACCACTTTTGAGATGTAACATAACTAATGGCTCTGTCACTTCTGTGAGCTGTTCTAAATGCTTATTTTTTATTAAAAATATCTATCTAATTAAGGAACCTGCGAACAAACAGTTAAGTCTGAAATAGAAACTACCACACATTATGTTATTCCTATGGACCCGGCCCATAGACCGAAGACCACTTACAAAATTTCACCTTATAGTCGGCTTTGCGGTAGGTGGGTCCTTAGTGTGAGAAGACGGACAGAAAGACATAGTACATTTTGCATTTATATTATAATAGTGTTGTTTATTTAGGATCAGTGCAGTCCAGAAATTGATTAAATTCCATACCTACAAGATTGTGTCAATTCGACTTTGTTAAAATATAGCAACGCTGCTAATAGAAATACGCTTTAAAACAAAAAAGAAACATCGATATTGTAATTACTTCCTCTAAAATAGCCTATAAATGTGTGCCTTTCATAAAACGCCTTTACACAAATGAATGTCTAAATTAAAAGTAAGGGTCTATTACTTATATTTTACATGGGCAATTTGTTCTGGGTACAGTTAGCGCAACAATTTATATGCATGTGGGCGGGCAGCGCGCGCGCCGTGGGCGAGCACTGCTCAGGAGATGCGCAGGTACAGTCACCACCAATAAGAGCCGAGAACTTTATTGCTAGATTTGTTAATCATTTTCGACATTTTGACTGTGCGTCCTACACTCGGCTACGGTTTACGATATCTCACAAAACCTTCATAAAAGTTTTACTACTTTACAACATAATCCTTTTAAAAAGCGAACAATGAGTACAATGTCTCCATCGGATATGACCGATTTGTAAACAATATAGCTCATTGTAAAAGATCTGTTTGCCTGTTAGTTAGATTAAACTCATTCTTTGTTTAGCTGCTGCGTGGTGTTATTCTTTTATGTTTCAAAGAAAATAACAGCGGGCGAGATAAGACTAGTAATAAATGTGCTTATTAAGATTGTATCCATAAATTAATCGTTTTTACAGGAATCCGACTTGCGGTTTAGTAACTTTGTGTGAGTAGTATATTGTATGTCCTGTTGATTAAATAGCTGCAATTACTGTTAAATTTTTCGAATGTTCGATGCCAATTAAAGCATTACTTAACGTGGCGGAACGTTAAAACTCCTCCCGTGTGATAGGGACTGGTTAGCTGATAAACCGAGTAATAGAGCCGGTGTCGGAAGTTGCGTTTTGTTTCTCGGACACAAATCACACGCGTCAGGCCAAGAGACAGTAATAGCCGCAATAAAACAAACTCGACTAGCACCAGCGACCGTCGCCGAGATTATTTCCTGCCACAAAAGTTGATCTAAAGAAAAGCCTCATTCAACATATAATTAAAAACCTGTTTTGTGTTATACCAAATTATAATTACTAAAGTCCACTCTCAAGTCGCGGAACCCGTGATTGAAAATATTGAAATCATCTGGTTCTTCCTATAATTTAATAAAAACTCTAGAAATCTGTTCAATTGATGAATTTTATTTTAGGGATTTTTTCAGACGTCGCGGTGTTATACTAAACAGTCTATACTATATAAAATAACAATGTAACTGAGTCAAAAGCATATTATTTAGTTGCTTGCCTCAAAATTGAAAATATAGTAAATTACTTAAATTCAGGTGTGACCTGTGCATCAATTAAGCGTTTTTATCGCGGGCCATTGGTCATGCTTCATGGTCTCGGAATGGACACAACTTTTGAAAAAAACTTAATATGCTGTGAACATAGATATTCTCTGGCTAAGCCTGAGGCGAATAACCTATTCATTGGCAGAGTACGATAGGTACCAACGAAAGGCAACAGTTTATTATCTTGTATCGATTTACTAAAAATATGGCAGTCTTGAGTTATTGACTACTTATATAGTTACATAGTTATAGCATTATCACATAATTTAATCTTGAAAAAATGATTTTAGGTACGTATGATAGATATTAGTGACTGGGGCGAACAAAGTACTTATAGGTAAACAATAAAAAAGAAAACTCCCGGCTAGGGCCTCATAATTTACAATTTATAGATTATAGAAACGTTTATGTAAACAAAACATAAAGGAACCTTAAAAAAAATAACTAAACTTTTGCTTTTTTATCAATGTACCCGGACTCATAATTTTGAAGTTGCTCAGTATTATTGCACCGTTCTAAGTTATTTTTAATGTGGACGATAACATTGTACTAGGTTCATTAGGCACATCATAACGCAACTTGTGGTTGTATTGAGGCTTAGTCAGTGGTCAACAAAACCCAATGGGCCGAAACACGATTAGAGCTGATGAACTAGTCTAGTTACCTAAACGTTGCGTGGTGCTTCGTTTATAATTCTATCATAATCATAAATTAATTATATTTAGTGAAAGCAATGGTTACTCAACCGTCAAAATAGATCCGTAATCGGCTCTTAAGGGCTCGAAACATTAAACAGTCTTTCATTAACCGAAAATTAAAAAGGCGATTATTAGAATACTCGCATCTCGACTCCGTGAAACCTGTCTGCTTCCGGAGTTACACTAAACCTGTCCGAAACCAACAATTACTTAGTTTATTTTTTGACTTTTATATGGTTACGATATCCGACGAATCGTCACTTATTGTGTAACAGCGGAATTAGGAAATGTAGCGAGAACTAAACAATTAACGTTTTAGTCGGAATCTATTTCAATAAATATTATATCAAAGGAGGCGTTTGACCAGTCATTAGCGGGTTAATAAAATTAGCTTACATTATTGACAGGAAGTTGTTGACATACGGACTAGATTGTAGGAAGTGATAATTTGTGTCTTTTAAGTTATTTGCTTGTTATTTAATTGCGTACATCTGAATAATTAAAAGTCAACGCCCAACAATGACTTTTCGAATCACAGGTTACAAGGACGACTTGTAATCACTTCTTCTGACTGTTTCTCCGTTCTTATACGAAAAAATTGTTTATAAATATTGACTATTTATTTATTTATAAACATTTCCTTTACACTGTTAACACAGCAATGAACCTCCAACCCTTGCGCCTAGGAGCAATATATTCACAAGCATAATGTGTACGTGCAAGGTATAGCAAATATGTAAAACAGCATGTGCGTGCTGACTACCGGCCAGGCGTGAATGGCAAGTTATTAAATCATACAGCATTATCTGTAACCATACTGTTATGTTAATTAGCAAACAAAATGATTACGAATGCAAACCAGTTATGTCAGTAAGATCTAGTTGTAAAAGATGATGCATTTCTGTGGTAAAGCGACAGAATAATAAAACATGCATTTGTAGTTGAGATATCATTAAAATCTTAATTAAATTTGTATGTTTTATAATTTATTTCATGTTTTTATAAGATTACTCGTACTCATTTTTGAAAAATTACCTATCTGTGCGGTATCAGGCCACTAAGGTAGTTTATGGGTGTGTAACGGGTTCTTAAGTGTTTAATTTAACCAGAAGCAACAAAGTCGCGTCGTTTTTGTCGTTTAGGCGGGATGGACGCGGGAGAATGTCCCGGCGACTTGCGGGGTGTAATTAAGGAGCGCGTTGATGAATTGTCCAGATTAATTCATGGGCCGAGGATCGTACATTCAGGTCACATATGCGTGTACGCTACTCGCTCTCCTCCGCTCTCAATGAGCTCCTGTCTCAGCCAACGTTGAAACGTGCAGATAACTCGGACAACGTAGGTTTTACGTTCCAAACTCGTACATATTTATAAGATGGAAGTGTCGGCAACGCACATAGATAAGGGAAGTACTCCATAAATTCGTTATCTGATGATTTTCGGAAGTTGAAAAGCAGGATTTCCTACGACCGTTGCGAAGACAATGATTGCTAGTGCATGCAAATTATAATATTGTAATAAACTAATAAATCAGTTCGAGGAATAACAAATCAATGAGTTTATCATCGAAACTAAAATCTAAATGATTTCGTAACGGCGCATTCATCATTTGCATTTGCTTGATGCGGACGTCCATTTAAGTAAAAAACCCGCACATTGAGTGCACTCGCAGCTTTCTACGATAATCACTAGCATTTCAATGTTTATTATGAATACAGTACAGTAGCTATAGCGCACGGTCGTTAGAGCTCCTCGTAGTAAAGTGCTAGTGAGCAGACTTGAGTAGAGCAATCAGAATCACTGATGCGCTCACGATATCGTTTGCCTACCCAGGTTCTTATGCACCTGTAGATTTTACTCTTAAGTTATTCGAAATTGTTAGCAAAAAGACGCTATTGTAACAACCGGGTTTGAAACTTTGAATCGGAAGCAATGCTTTCAGAATTTCGTTTCAATACGTAATTAATGTTTCGGAAAAGTTAGTGAACAATTGAGCTTTAACCCAAAATCTCGCTAGCCCTTGAGCATTATAAAATTAACATCTCTTTTTATTATTCATCGGAGCCTATCGTTGGTTAAGTGGATCTACAGGATGTCGCATAAAATATAATAGATATTAAAATACGTGTGATCCTGGCCGAGCCCATATCGATGATCAATATAGTAACGTCTTTTATACGAGCTCTATTATCGCATCGTGAACTTAATTGCGCACTTGTGCGTAAGCTAGAAGATTTTATTTTTACTTCTTCTGTCGTAAAATGGTTTAAGACAACTTAAATTACAGTTTCCAAGATTTTTGTTCACTTCAATTTCAGTTTTGTTAACTTTTGTTTAATTAAAGATGTACTGTACGGAGATGTTATCGAGTTCCGGCAACTCATTGACGGCCCGACCGGGTGCGAGAGTAAAAATACACCCGCCTTTAGACGCTCGATCGAGTAAGAATATGTGTTTTATACTCCGTCAAAGTTAAAATCTGTTTAGCCTTACTTCTGATCTATTATTAGACGTAACAGCTAAGTGCGACGGTTATTTATATTAAGTCGGACACATGTTTTTAATTCAATGTGTAGCATATATTACCTCGATGGAGTGGTACAAATCATAATATGTAACATTAGAAAGAATTATAAACTGAGTCATTAAACTCATTTGGTACTTCTAGGTGGCATTAAGTAGTAAGTAGGCGTAAGTACCTAACCACGCATTTTGTAAACAATAGTAAGTTGGGTTCAAATAATTATATAAAAATACAATCGTCGTGATAAAGTTCAGGGTTAAGTCTGATACTGATACTGTGTATATTTGTCGAAAGTAAATTCTTGTAATTAAGGAAACCCGCAATTAAAACCAACATTTAAGCAGAAACACAGAAATCCGTAAACACAACTTACATACGAGCTTTTAAATATTCAAATGTCAGCTGTCAAAAAATTCGTCCCGTATTCCAAGGCACCGAACGAACAATCACATGTTTGATCACAACAACACTTCACTGGAGTCACAGTCACAATCGCGTTATCAAGCGCGTGGATTGTGGATCGATCCCGAACGGAGCCGAATGTTTTGATAAGAGGTCTGGGAAGAGGTACGAGAGGAGCGGAGCTCACGGTGCGCGCGACGCGACTGCGGCCCGCCGCCGCAGCGCCGCTCGCAGCGCCCCGTGATAACACTGCATACCGAGATAAATGCATCTCATTCATTTCATTACCTATTGCCAAAATTGTTGCGATTATCTAGAGTTTCACTAAGAAGGTAATCCTCGCGCGCCTGCACTTGTATCGTGGAATAACAAAATATGCATTCTCAGTGGCCAGGAAGTGGCCAAAGTGTTCAACAAATGTCGGTGCATCTTATCGTTGTTAAGAAAACACGAACGCTTTATTAATGCTTGGTAAACGATAAACTCGAACATGTTTTAGTGGTGTTAGCTGCGAGATGTGGCCCGTCAATTAATGTGGTTGATCAAGTTGTCGTTGTGGTTGTGTGTTGATATGTCTTCTAAGTCCAATTGACACATTTAATCTAGCTCATTGTTGATGTTATCTAAAGTATATCGTCTTAGTAAATACTAGTTCAAATTCTCATTTAACGAATGATAGGTACAATAAGAACTCGTTTCGACTAAAAATATTAGGTTAGTGTGAAAGGAAGGTTGAATTAAATTTTAAAAACCAGAAAACATTTATGCACCAGATAAGGTTCATGTTTTGATAATAGGTACTATTTCGCTTTTATATCATCTTTATTACCTATCTTTTGTCATAAGGAAACCTTTTCTACGTTTACTTAACGACAATTCGCCTATAAGGAAATTATAATTAAAAACATGTGAAGAAGACTCCAACATTAATTAGGAAATATGCCTCCCTGGGCATGATACTAAATTAATAGCACTTGCATGTTTGGTAACAAACCTTGAATCCAAACCTGACAAATCCGAGTTCCTTGTATTTAATGCTAGCTTATTACCCATTAATTATCTGCTAAATTAGTCATGCTATAACAACACGACAATATGATTCATTTTCGCGTTGGATTTGTAGGTATTAAGTACTAGGGTCATTCAGAGATTATAGGCGCTAAATTGTCATTCGTTTTTTGTTTTTTCCGAAAACAAGAGAAGGTGATAGGATGTTAAAGGTTTTAAGCTAGTGAGTTTCGAATTAACTGATAACATTTTAATACGGATCAATATAAAGTCAGGAGCGCATAATATATTATTATGTATAAAATTTCGGAAATATTACTAAAGGTTAATACTATATTACGTTATACCCATTAAAATATAACCCTCAATTCATGATGTTTTTATTTTACGGTGAAGATTTCCGAAAGGGTAGATAGATATGACGCGGTTTTCCAGGCGTTTATACCTAATGTAATGTTTAGGTTCTAAACAAAAGCGGCGATACTGCTGTTAGTAGGGTTATTATGTAGCTAGGTTTTAGTTAATTTGCCAATAAGTACATAGCCAGTATTTATATTTCAACCCAATTGCCTTGGACGCTACTAACAGCTACTGATGCCACCCACGAATAAGGAGTGGTTATTTGAAGCCAAGTAGCACAGTTTGTAATTACTCCCAAATAAAAAGGCATTTGTTAATCGGGAGTGGTCTAAATTACGAAGTTGCATTATTATGCAAATGGGTGCTTATCGTTTATAATTATGATTTCCAATGCGTCCGCTCGGCGGAATCAGGGTCATATGAAAATAAAACGTCGCTACGGCACACCTTATGAAATTCGCGCCAGTTTGAAGGCAAAACAAAATTTAGCAAAGTTGCGTGGTCGAAGATCCATATTTTGAGATAAATTAACGCTTATTTATATATCTATCTATTACTTTACAAACGGTTACTCGTATAACTATGTTGTCATTCTTAACTTCGAAACTTTTATGACAGGTAACAGGGTACACTTTTCTAAAACTCTGTGATTAAATTAAATGTGAATCGCAACTACTTGGTGGAGCTGAAAATTTCAGTAAAACTTCAGAAAAGCCATTCATTCAAAAATCATAATCACCTACACATGCTACAAATAAGAATTCTCTTGTTTAGTCTGTAGTCAGACGGTACCTAATGTTTGCGGGAGGCCTGGAATGCACATTAGGCAATTTCAATATCGATAAGGCAAATCCTAGATAACGTTGTATGGCGCGAGCCCGGGCTGTCACCACGCGCACGTTTCGCGCCGCCGTCACGTGCGCCGCACTGCGCGCCGATAATGAAAATCGCCTCCTATCTACACTTGTTTTGGCCAAAGACTGCTTATAAGTATATCTTATATCTGGTTATGTATGGGAGATTATCAAAGCGAGGCGCTCGTGGTCGCGACGGTCCTCGAGGTAGCAATTTCGCCTCCGGAGTCTCTGGATGGGTGCCGTGGTTTGGATGGCACGGTAAGTCGTATCCAGGACTTTTGACCAGCCAAGTTGCCTACCTACTTGAAGTTTGTGTAAGTTTGAAGGTTCTGTAGATGGTAGCAACTCCCGAAAATTGTAGTGTCTACGCAAATTTTTGAAATTAGCGAAGCTCTTTATTGCACTCCTCAATAATAATACAGAACAGAAGTAAAGAAAATAGCGAATGTAAGGGCATTGGCAAACAACAGGCGGTCTTATCGCTAAAGAGCGATGTGTTGCAGCAACAAAAAGTACTAGGATGCCAAAAACATTAAGCATAATATATATGCACAAATTAAACATACATTAACAACTGTATAAATAAAAATACATTTATACAATCATTCATACATTTATAACACTTTATACTCCCGCGCTTTATGATATTTTACAAGGGTCTAACGCTATTTTTTTTTCCCTTATCATCTATGATTAATGCTACAAGAGCTATTAATTTCCCGATGCGTTCAACATCTTAAAATCCTAATCCTAACATTGAGCCTAAAAACCGGGCGGTTTCCATGGCGCGTTGAGTCTAAGATAGTGTGAAAGTGAATAGCTAAATAATAGGAAGTCTTAGAAAGAATGCTTTCAGCTAAATCGAAGTTCAAGTATCACTGCGTTATTAGGTATGCCACGAAAAGTTTAATGAAATGTACTATTTCCTCACATGTATCAGAAAACCACTATTATTTACCTAACTCCATGATTTTACTTTCCTTTATATTGAATTTACCTACTTACCTATTATGATTATTTGTCTGAGGAGTTTTAAATATTCTTTCTACACAGTCAAAAATTAAAATCTATTCATAACCATACGGAAGCACGTGTAGCGGTTTAAGGTGTCAAATTAGATAAAAAATAATTTACTTCAGAATTGCCTAACCGTTACTTGCTCATGTATTATTCAGTGCTACACTTGTGGTTTAAATATATGTTTAATTGCAAAAAGTCGAGGTTTTGCAGAAAATAATTAGTGTGCATAGTTTGGTTAATAACGGTTCAAACGAGCGAAAATACCGCAAGAAATACATACGAGTATATTATATGTGTTTTGGGCTTACAGCAAGAGCTACAACGTGGCTTTTATTGAGGTGCCAAGCTTGCGAATCATTCCCTTTTGAATGAGAATCCTTTCAGACGACGTGACCCTTGCGCCAATAGGAAGAGTTATGTAGTTTAGTCGCAATCATTTGTTACTATGTCGCCGTAGGAAATAGAACAAAATAATAGAAAGCCGGCCGAGTGCGTGTTGAGCCACGCACAATAAATGCTTCCCTAACTACTAATGCCACATTTACACAATTAATAACACGTGCTATATTAAAACTGTCGTATCATCATAGAAATATCTTGGTACTTACGTCCTTTTCTTTACGGAAGACAATACCAGCAATAACTCCAAGATCTTTGGTCCTATGTTGTTAAAAAAATAGTTGTAAGAATTTCATGTATTTATTTTTGTATTTTTAACTAGTTGAACTATTAAGTTCATGTTCATTTTTGTTGAAACACAATTTTTGTGACTTATGGAGCAATTATCTCCGAATATAATTTACTTTAGACATTCACTGCCAACGATTTTGTACCTATTGCTGTGCCGTGGTTTTTCCGCTAATAAGTAGAGGAAAACGGCTTCCAACAGAGCGCCCGCTAGGGATTGAAAATGTTAATAAATAAAACTGACAAGAGACCTTATGTTTATTTTTTAAACTACGTGACTTCAAAACTATGTAGCGGCTTACAGAATACGTATATTCCCAATTTCATATATACCTATACCTCATAGTTTTTGAATAAAATTCGAGGCATACGGACATGATGATTTTAACCATACTGTAAGGGGATCTTATGACATTTTGTCTATGTAACCCCGAAAATGTTTTTAAAGAATTTATTCTATGTAGGTAGGTACCATGTAGTCAGTGTAATTGATATCTATACATCTATGCCAAATTACAGGTTTCCAGCAGTAAGGATCGACATACGGACATGGCTTTAACTATAATAAAGGGTTAAGTTGTTGCAACTTACAAGAATAACGTTGTGCAAAATAATATTTTTAATATGTATATAGTACCTATTTTAATAATACCTAAACCTACTTTAATACATACATACATACATACATACATTCACGCCTTTATTCCCAAAAGGGGGTAGGCAGAGCACATGAAACGTATGTTCCAGCGCCACTTTTAGCATAAATGTCGGTAAAAAATATCGACAAAATGTGATATTGCAGTGAAAGGTTGCTAGCCTATCGCCCACAACACACTTCAACCCTGGTCCCTTAGTCGACTTTTACGACACCCGCGGGAAGAAAGGGACCTACTTTAATATTAATGATAATATAGGTAATGTCCGATGTTTGCTAGTGATAAAGTATCAAGCTTTTTATGTAAAATAGCTGAAATGAGCTTTTTTTTCTCAATCTTGTATCGTTTTCATTTTCGGTGTAAGTAAATGAATATTCGGTACCAGGCACCGTTCCTCTCGGGAGCGGTTTTCTACCGATTTAACTTAGGTTGTATTATTTTCGTAAATGCTCAATTTCCGAAATTGCTGCTTTGTCAACGAAGCTTTATTAGTACGTAACGAAGGTAGTCTTCAGGTTCAGTATATTATTTGTAACGCATAAGGTTACCATTCCATCACGCTAGCTTTCTAGTTGTTTCTGCATTGTGAATCAAAATAGGAATTGTGCCGTCACGGCCCGTTTCGGAAACGCAGCTACAATAAATGAGTTACGAAAATAGCATCGAATAGTTTGTTAATGTGTGTAATTAGTAAGGTATCAACTTGTAAATCAATATTATCTTTGATGTTGCTAAACTCTCGCATAGCAAAACCACGTCGTAGGTTCTTAAAATCTCGAAGCCAAGGTATGTTATCGCTTGCTCCACGTGACTTTCATCACGGTTTAACGGATATACTTCCTTCATATGAGGCAAGTGCGGAGGTGGGCGGAGTACTTGCAACACGGTGATATCCTGCGTCCTACAATCTTAATCTTCGGTTTATGGGATGCGCACTCAATATTCTGTAAAGCACGCACGATATGTGATTGCGTTACATATTCCGCTATGGCCTGAATATGACTAATAGGAGTAAATGTACCTTCGTGTATAAAGAGCGATATTTTTCTCACGCAAAAACCTTAGCCGTTTAATTGTACGAAAACACAGGTATAACTCCAAGACAATCGCTGAAGATAACCGGTTTATAATAAAACTGAAATGATTGTACACATATTGATTGTTTAAAAGTATTAATCCTACATGATTAATAAATATAAGCATCATCATCATCATCATCATATCAGCCGAAAGAACTGGACATAAGCCTCCCCCAAAGGCTGTCAAAGTGACCGGTTCTGCGCCACCCGCATCCACCGGATCCAACAAAAATAAACATAGGTAGCTGTTATGAAAAATGAAATGCATGCCTTAACGCTACAGGTACACACATAACAATAGGCTGACTATGTATTTTTAGTATATTACGAGTATAAACTATCATTTTGTATGTCACCTTGACATAGCCAGTAAATATTTGATTATAGATAAAAGGCACAGGCAAGAAGACCTCTTTAAGCGGTTTTGCCAATTTAACTAGTTAATTAATATTTATAACATACAATTGCACACGTGGTTGTAACTGTTATTACTAATGTTAACAATCTTACAAAATGCTAGCCATCGAATGTTACAACTTCGACCAAGTTGTAATCATGCCTATTTTGTTACGATTTGCGTATAACATTGTATGTAACCTAGTTAACAATGGCGTAAGTTGCGACTTTACGATGTGCATAATTCAATTTGCCGACCTAGTACTTGATCTTTCATAAGTACTGTCCTTAGAAAGGTCTAGGTTACGCAAGTTGCTTATATAATAACCCGTGGTTATGCTAAATAGGTTTTCCTATCTTTCATTCCCGTATCCTTTTACCCCGTGGATTTTAGTCAAATGTCATATGCAGTCAGCAAGTCATTTGTGCAAATTTTCAATAGGCGGACTTCGGTATTAGACAAGAATAAACATTAACTATTCTTACATTACAATAAATATGTTGCGCTGTTGGTTTTCCATGTATCAATAAATAAATAAATACATCTCATGTCTTGCTTGATTAAATCTTTGCTTTTTAAGGCGCCGTAGGTTCATGGTCTTCTCTCCCTCTCACTGAGCATAAGCGTGAGCAAGATGGAAGTGCGTGCTCGGAAGCGCGGAAATCATGTTTTTTAATCTTAATTTTTTGGCCGTTTAAATAAATAAAAAAGTAAACACTGAGTTCTCTTCGACATGATATTGCCGATTTTTAGAAGCCATTTTAAGGGCCGGCAGGGGGCAATCGAGGGTCGGGAATGTAAGAGAATTATATAGTAAACGATGTTCCACAACCTTGAAAAATATTACACAGCTAGCCAATGAATGTTACTTCCTCTTGAATTAGTCGAATTTAAGATAATGCTTATAGGTAAGTGTAAAAAAAATCAGAAAAACACTAAAAACGTGTAAAACGCACTCCCGTATTGTAACAACTGAGTCGTAAGTATCAAGAATTATTAAATGAATTGTATCAAATAATAAAGTTAAAACTATAGTTAAATCCTTGCAATCTTCATTTCTTAACAAATATGTACTTATTTCGTGTAAAAGTATCACAAAGATGCCCAATCTTTACGCTCTAATTCTTCATACGAATTAGTATGTAGCGGCCGGCTCACTACAAGTGCGACCGCTCGCGGCGGCCGCGTTCATCTCCGTAGGGCGACTGGTGCCCCGTGGTACCAATCGAACCTCAGCCTGCACCACGACATGGGGATTAGCACCATGTATGGTTTCTTTAAGCAGGCCGCCAGACGTTATTTTGATAACGCTCCCCACCATAGGAATCCGTTAGTTAGGAAGGCTGCTGACTACGTCCCCATCCCTCCCCCCTCTGTCGTTACCCGGCGCTCACTGGTTAGGGGCCGCACGGTCCGGCGTCCTAGGCACACACTCACGGACCCGGACGACGAAATCACAGCGTCCATTGAAAGATGGAAAGCTGCGCTTTCAGCGTCCATCACATCGCGTACACTTCAGCGTTCCCGCCGGCGGGGACGTCCACCGCGAGACAACACAGACACATACAGTCCGCTTTCGTCCCGGTACCGCCGCATACCGGGTAGAGTCAGTCCGACGCAAGTCGGGCCTAGCTGAGTTTCTTGCTGGACTCTTCTCAGCTAGGCTAGGTTTTAGCGAACCAGCGATAAAACTCCCAGTAGTTCGATACCACTTACACCCCAGATTCGGTTGATACCGTTCAACCAATCTCACTGGAGCGCAAAACTCTTAGAGTATTCCAGTGTACAAAACTTCCCCGCGTGGTCGTGCCGGAGGCTTCCCCTGGATTTTCCCCAGGCCACCCTCCAAACCACGCAGTTCGACCGCTATATTGGGTCCGTCCTATTATAGCAACAGTCAGAAAAAAAATAAAAAAAAATCAAAAAAAATCACGTAGAACTTAACAACATGCTTCCTCGGTTTGTAGTAATTAGCACCTATAGAGTATAATTAGATGTAATTGACATCTAATTATACTCTATAGGTCGCATCTCTCAACAGATTCTCGTGGAATTTTGTTAGTGAGTTCGATATTTAACTATAGGGCCAAAATGGTTTACTGCCTTTTCGACGAAATATGTTTCTTTAAATTTCACTTCGCAACCAAATTTTCGCAGAATTTTCATTTGGTAAATCAATCGTTGGCATAACTTTACTTAGTACTATGCTTATTTGGCAACATTTTTATAATGCAATACTACAACAAACTTTTATGTGGCAAATAATTATGAAGTAAACGATTTGCTTAGGCAAAAAACCAACCGTCAAATGTCATTTGGGAAAATATAAACTTTGCTTTGGAATTATGATAATTACTATTATTAGTAACGTATAGTTAGCATAATATTTTTTATTGGATTATGAGGCAGGTCAGTGTAGGTACAACTACGAGCGAAGCGAGGAGGAGTGTTAGGAAGAACCGCGAACCTACAGGGTGTGAGCCGAGCGAGCGTAGCGAGCGTGCAGCGGCAGCGGCCGGCGATGTTCCGGAAACGAACAATTTTTTCCTCATACTTACATTATAATCATATAATCTGATAGCTGTCACATGGAGGTGGAGTGGGAAACATGTTGACAAGCAACTCACTTTGGAATGAGACGCGAGCTGTAGTGCGGTTGTGCTCCCAACCTTCCGCCGACTTCATCACGTTCCGTGTTACAGAATTAGTAATCTGTTTTCATCCGAGTGGTTTATGATTATTTCGCGCTATTTGTAATTCTAATCAATCTGATTAAACCTAAGGAGTGTACATCGACTTCTCTTTCGTGAAATATCATGGTTAACGAGAGTGGGGGAAATAATGAATCTCCTCACGTTCCGTGTTACAGAATTAGTAATCTGTTTTCATCCGAGTGGTTTATGATTATTTCGCGCTATTTGTAATTCTTACCAATCTGATTAAACCTAAAGAGTGTAGATCGACTTCTATTTCGTGAAATATCATGGTTAACGAGAGTGGGGAAAATAATCAATCTCCTCATGTTCCGTGTTACAGAATTAGTAATCTGTTTTCATCCGAGTGGTTTATGATTATTTCGCGCTATTTGTAATTCTAATCAATCTGATTAAACCTAAGGAGTGTAGATCGACTTCTCTTTCGTGAAATATCATGGTTAACAAGAGTGGGGGAAATAATGAATCTCCTCACGTTCCGTGTTACAGAATTAGTAATCTGTTTTCATCCGAGTGGTTTATGATTATTTCGCGCTATTTGTAATTCTTACCAATCTGATTAAACCTAAAGAGTGTAGATCGACTTCTATTTCGTGAAATATCATGGTTAACGAGAGTGTGGAAAATAATCAATCTCCTCATGTTCCGTGTTACAGAATTAGTAATCTGTTTTCATCCGAGTGGTTTATGATTGATTTAAACTTTCACGATTCTCACACATTATTTATACTAAACGGGACTTAATCGCGTATTAACTTATTTATTTACCTCACTGAGGTCTCCCGCTTTATTTCGCGCTATTTGTAATTCTAATCAAACTGATTAAACCTAAAGAGTGTAGATCGACTTTAATTTCGTGAAATATCAGGGTTAACCAGAGTGGGGAAAATAATGAATCTCCACCAGTTCCGCCCGACCCTCCTACATACATATGGCAAAAATCGCCCTCGCCTAATATTCAGAGCAATGACGCGTAATTCAATGTCGGAGAGGCAACCGTCCCTCCCAAGCAAAAATTGTCCATGGCAATTGATTGCAAAACCTTTTATTACGCGTATTCTTGGCGTATTCCCATTTTGTCGAATTTCGCGTTTGTATTCAAGCGGTTGCCTGCCAATTTTTTATTTTTTTTTCTTCGCTCGTTTACTCGGCTCCGGTCACACTAGGAGGGATGGCATAAAAATTCCACTATATAGACAGCGTACACACTTTCAGGCTACCGGGTTTCAATCGGTTGCCACGCAACATTTTTTTTTACAACCCTTCTCCTATTTCCGAACCAGTCACAGTTGGCTCAATTCGGGTTGCACAGGGTGGTTCCACAACACTTCAGGAGCTCAAATACTGCTAGCTATCTGGTTGCCTCTCCAACATTGAATTATGCGTCATTGCTTTAACTATAAGCCGTTCGGTCGAACAAAACAACTGTCCACATAGTTAGATAGGCTGCGCGCTCGGTTCGGGCGAACGTTGGTAGATATTAAGATGAAATACCTATATTTGACATAACAATTTTTATATTTGGTAACAAAATCCAAAGTTACAATTTTGTTGGCGAGTCAAAGTCCGACGCCCTACTGTGTATACGTGCATGTGTGCGTGTGCGGTGCGCGAGCCTCTATCGTTGTGTGAGTAGCGCTAAAAACCTAAACTTCGAGCGGCACTGCTCCGAAACGCCCCCTTAATATTTTTAGCTTTTGTGCATAATTTGTAACAAATATTTTAAGTGTATTTTAGACCCTTTTAGACCAATGTGCGTGATTTTTTTCTATAGAGCGAAAATTGCTTGATCATGTTTCTAAACAATGACTTCCCTGCTGAAAAGCCTCAAGATTACCATTCGTATTTTTTTTAAACCATATTATTATAACGCATTATATTGTTTCAAAAACTCTGTTGGATTAACTTCGCTGAACCTACGGCGCCTTAAAAGTTTTTTTGTAGTTCAATACGCTGTTTGACCACAGAAAAACGTGACGTCATTTGCATTTCTTCACAAACTTGATTGTGAGATTTGACGTTGCATACTCGTAAAAAGTTGCAGATGTGGCTATTATCACATTATATATCAGTCAAATACCGTAATATAATCATTCATGTAAGCTGCATCTAGGAAACCTAACTGGGTTAAGGATCGAACGGTCGAGCTTAATTGATGTGATCGTATACTACGATTAATTAAAATAAACTTACACATTTCAGTGCACCATAATTATAATTTTATGAACTCTACATTAAAATGCCAAGTTAGTACGTAGTTATTGATCAGAAGGAAGCAGGCATAACATTTAACCAGCACTAAGCAAATTAAACGCGCCGCAGTAAATGTTTGCTTAGATCAAATCTGATTGGTTTCCTCATACTTATTGCTTATGAGCCCGCTTGTTAATATTAATTGAATTCAATTTATGCAGACATTTCAGTAACAATCTCAAATTATGTACGAACATCAGATGGTTTAATAAGATAACTGTGGTCGTATTAGGTAATTAAGCAGTAGAGTATAAGTAACTTATTACTATTTTGGGATTCGTGTAGGATTACAGCGATATATGAAAACCAATAATACTAAGAGTAATTTCGGAATCGGAAAGTTATTTATTGCCACTAATATTGATGTCTTAAATGCGATGCGATGTCTTAAAATCTTTGGTTCAATAACATAATTTTATGCCTTGTTCATGAGAAAATAATGTATTTTAAATACCACATTACCTGGTTCTAATTAAAATACAGTTTTCTTGTTTTTGAATGTGTGTAGGTAGGTACTCTGAAACCCTATAATGACTTGTTTAATTATGCTCGATAAAATCTCAAGTTTTCGTAGCTCATGTACAATATCGCTAAAACTGTAAGAAAGTTGGACCTTCTAAACTGTTAATTTATTTTCCTTTCTAATCTGTGTACTTGGATACTTAGTCTGTTTTTCATAACGTTTTTTTTTGCGACAGCAGAACCTTCGATGCTTTTTCTTTCGTTCCTGGAGCTTAGAATTACATTCTATGTTGTAAGTACGTAGGCACACCTATTGTCTGAAGGTATTTATGCGTGTGGTCTACCACTGTGATTTACTACGAAGTATTTTATATACGCTGCCATATTCATTTTGTAGGTATATATCTGGGCATTTTCAATAAATCGTGTACCCAATAAGCGTGAGTTGTTAAATAAAAATTAACTTAGTGCTTGCTGTAACAAATCAATAAAACATCGTTTTTAACATAAATATTGTTAATACCTACTTATATCTCGGTCAATTAAGAATATTCGTTATACATACAAAATACGCTTAGGTAGAAAATTACAGCTAGGTCCATACATAAATGTACCTAATTGAAGGTATTTCTTTTTGTACGTAAATGTCATTTTATTGGTACAAAAAGAATGTACGCCCACAGTATGTATGGGAAGCCGAGACAGGTGCTCGAATGTCAGCGGGATTCCTGTAGCGTCCGTCAAAAAACTAGGGTTTACGTATGGGAACTACTCCTCAATTAAACCAGCTGAAAAATGTCGTTCGGCGTACATACAGAAAAAAACAATCGGGACCAGTTGTATACCGTTTTTTATTTACTATTTACACCTCGTAGTTATTAAAATTTCATAACGGGTTGCTACCCGTTATCATTATCATCCACCACTTTATCATTTCGTTGAAGCTTTTTGTACGCCAAAATACCGGAGTAAAGTTCCTAAAAGATATCTACACAAAAACGACGTAATGGTCCTATTATTTACGCGTCCCTTACATTTGCTATATATTTCGCGTCACCGAGCACCGCAGTCTTGGCTCGGCTTCTCACAATAAGCGTATCGTATAAACTAGCCCCATCCAATATCTTACCATTTAGGCACAAATTGACACATGAGGCCCGTTGCGGCTGACTCCGCTCGCTCGGGCAATTTGTTCGCTGTTATTAGACGAAACAAGCGACGATCACGAACATTGGCTGAATTAGATCCAATAAAACCGTTTTAGCATATCAAATCTGAGAACACCTGAATCAATAAAGCGTTCAATAAGTATTTTAAGTAACCGTTCTAATTTTCTTGTTGTATATTATTTTTACTGGGGTGACATAGTTATTAAAAGACGAACATTTAAAAGGACTATAATTTGGTTAAATTTTGAAACTTTTCCCAGCTTTGTATCAACTTACCATATTCGCTGCCCCGCGCTACGCTCGTAGCCTCTCCCGTGGTTTTTCTGCTAAGTAGCAGAAAGGGGCTAGGGTGTAGGGGCGCCCGCTAGGCGGGTTTCTTTCTAGTTCCTAGCTGTGACAAAGTAAACGATTATATTATTTGAAGTGTAAATATATTTAATTCAATGAAATGTTGAAATCTTTCAGCGGATATATTACTTCAAAATCGTTAACTTCATAAGAATCACAAAAAAAATTACCGACAGCACGTTCTTTGTTTAGATTTCTTGTAAAATTACATTTCAGCGGGCTCGCGTGCCTGTCATTTCTTTCCCTTTTCATTGCGATCTATTTTCTATATTATGTCGTTGGCAGGCACGGTGATGTCCCGTGACGTTGACAAATCGAGTGGCGAACGCATTACGACAGCCAGTCCTTTGACGTTTCGATTATATTATGCAGCACAAATTAGAAAAACATGTACACCAGACGCGAGGTTCGCGGAATTTAACATCATTACTTGAGATCATTACCTTTCTGAGGTGCTTAGATAGCTATAGCTAAAAGGTGTATAAGAATTGTGTACAGAAACATTAGTATGCAGTAGTAATATATAAAGTACATGAATACTTTTCATTTTATTACAATTTAGAGATGGCTCTTGTGAAAAGTTATTTCCGTATAAGTTGTAAAACAATATTTATTGTATTTATGATATTTTTTAGTACACGTAGTATAAAGGACATTTACAAATTCGCCTGCTCATAATTAGTTTTTGTTTGCACAACGAAATAGTATTTTTCACAATCGTGTTATAATAGAGAGCTTTTTAGTCAAGTACCGTGTTTAGGCCACGAAGCTTGCTGAGTGGCCTAAGTAAGGTACGAGATTAAAAAGCTTGATTATGACAGTATTGTGAACAATACTTTTTGTACGAGTTCATTAAAATTAATAATTTAAGTCTTTAATACGAAAACTAAATATCGCTTCGTAAGTACTATATTGTCTAGTTCTAATATCCGACTTCTTTTACACAAGATAATCCATAGATAATCACACCACCGGCGTCCGTAATGTTGCAGTACTGTGCTGTGATTGGCCAATCACAAGGCGTAGTTTATTTTTATTTTTTTCATGCCCTGGACACAGCAGCCAGTTTAAGTAGATTTTTGACAGACGACGCGACGCTGCATCGTACCGAAACGCCATAGATTGGCAATTTTGTATCGGATCAAGGACACATATTATTGAAATACGAAATTCTATTTTCAAATTTTTTTCGATTGTCTAGAGCGTATCGAAAAAGTTATTTCGGTTGTTTCGGAACTAACATAGACTATTCAATGACGAAAAGAGTGACGTTGCAGTATTCTCTATGAAATCTTAATACACAGATTTTAATCGACGAGTACAAAAACAAGTTTTCAACATCGCTATCCGAATCGGTCGTCAAAATTGTCACCCCGAATGAAGGGTCATGTTTGTGATGTCAAGGGAAGCTGACATTTTCTAACTTTATCACTGAGTATCTCAATTGGTTATAAATTGAACTCTCTCACATTAGTATATAGTTGACAATTGCGTGTAGTGCTATGGATTTCTACCGCCACTGGGTCAACAACTTCATATAATATTAATCAGGATTGTTTACAGTCCGCCTCGTCACGTAAGAAATGATCATTCACGCATCAATATCTTTATTGACACAAATAGGTACACAGCTGAATGGGATTCTTTGTTTACATTTGTTTTTGCTATTATGATGATGACGAAAGGTATGATTGACACTAGAGATTGCGTTGAGAATCTATAATATTGAGTAATAATGAACTGAATATGGGAATGATGAATAAGGGAAACAAAGAATGGATATACAAGAGTAATGTTAGTGTTGTACTGTCCTTGATAACACATGTGTATATAAGTAATTTAAGTAAGTTTACTTGCTTACATGATCCGGAATATCAACCCTAAACTTGGGAGATGCTAAAAATATACTTTTCATTCGAGCCTTAATCGATACGCTGAATAGAGCACAAAATCGTTTGTGAAGAAATGCAAAAATATCAGCAAAATAAACGTGCATTTAAACGTCAAGGCAAGTCTTCCTTACTAATGTGACTTCATAACATCGTTTTTAGGTACATGAAATGGATATAAGTTGCCATTGAAGTGTTCGACGCGTCCTGACGCTCACGTAACACTTCCCAAAATGGCGCGAGCGCAGGAAGAGGCCACTGACTCAGCGACCTTATGCGCTATTGTACCTTCTAACTACCCACACTGACACCTGCCCTTTCACGATAATGAGTACCAATGACGTAATAATTTGTCTATTGATTTGTATTCATAGTGAACCTTCTATGGCAGGTGATATTGTGCGCTCGTGGTGCAGTGCTAGACTGTGTTTTTTGAGTAGATATTTATCCTATGTTTAGATGGATTATCCAGTAAAATATCAAACTTCAGTTTACCTTCGTAAAGTAGTATAAAATAGTAGTAATAAAATAACCCTTGGGCAGTCGTTGTGACGTGACCCCTTTCGTCATAATTTTGGAATGTACATTTTTACATTTCTCGTGTTGTAAGCCTTTGCCACACGGAATGGCCAAGGTATACGGCTGGCTGTAGCGGAATTGAAACCATGATAAGTACCATAAGGGCTGTTTGTTCAATAAAATAAAAATAAATCTTTGGGGACAATCTTACACAAATCGATCTAGTCCTAAACTAAGCAAAGCTTGTACTATGGGTACTAGACGACGATATACATACTTAAATAGGTAAATAAATACTTAAATAAATAGAAAACATCCGTGACTCGGGAACATTTGTTCCTGAGTCACGGATTCATGCACATCACACAAATAAATGCCCTTACCGGGATTTGCACCCGGGACTTCCGGCTTCGTAGGCAGAGTCACTACCAACTGGGCTACAAAGGTCGTCAATGACTGTTAGCAGATTCGATTATTGTTGTTCCCCGTTGGTATTGGACGTGGTGTGGTTATTGTGTAAGTAAAGTACTAAAAGTTCGCGTGAACGACCGGCCGGCATAGTTTGTTGCACTCCCGGCCGCGTTGTCCGTTGACACTGCACCGCATTGCACTCGATATTATTGACGTGCCCCGACCGCCGTGGACTTTCTACAGCGATGATTCTCTCCAATTAACGGAATGATTGGCGGGTTGAGACTATCTTTGTCAGAGCACGCGATACACTTACTCTTGTTACGAATCATGCGATTTTTGTAGTTTTATTGCCGTGAATCTCGGTTCCGCTCTCGTTCCTCATTCACTAAACTCCATCACGGAGATCAGACTAACCGCCACTACTGTATGGGGTTTAATCAGATTTCCCGCGTTCGCCATATGTTTTGAGTGTTAGCGGACGAAAGTAAGTTAGATAATTTTACGTTCAAGATCGGCACACGTGGCTCCGGAGATTGAAATGTCCAGACAGGCCGCGTTGTGTTTACTAGGGTGGTCAAACAAGCAAATGGCCTGCCTGATGGTAAAGAGTCACCGTGGTCTATGGACGCTTGCGGCTCTAGAAGATTTACAAGCGCGTGTGTGATTCAAAATACCAATAAATTATACAAGTTTGCCATAACTGTAATAAAAATTAGGTGATAATCGCACAGCTTGAGATGAATCGGATGTCCGAATAAAATTTTGATAAGAAACTATAAATTCCACTGTGCCTGAGTACCTACTTAAGTAATTATAATACTCGGTGTACATACAACGTCCATTTCTAATATTAAACACTTTTTACTCAGTGACATTGCCCTTGAGTGCTGTGACCAGGAACTAGATACAAGGTTGTTGCAAAGTTAGGAAAAAACATTAATAGCAGTCGTTCAGTTTTCGAATTTACTTGTGCCACTATAGTTACACAATCCCATCACTGGTGACTATTGCAAAGCAAAATTTCTAATAGTTATTTCTACTTGGTAGAAAACGTATTCAGCCTGTGTATTGTTGCGGTGCAGAGAGATATTTACGATACGACATGAGCTTTCACTTATTTGTATGCATATGATACGGCAAAATAAGTAAGTACTTTAGACAAACTGTTTCGTATTTAACGCCACTTGAAATAAACAAACTATGTGGATTTTATTTAAAATGTTTTAGAGCAACATGTACCTACCTATATTTAGGGTTCCGTAGCCAAAATGACAAAAATAGAAAAAAATAAAATGATTTGATATAAATAGTTTCATGCCCGTCTGTCCGTATATCACAGGCATTTGAATAAAATTTGGAGCATAGGTACCTACTTTGTTAGCCGCTAAATAGTTCTGTAATATAACGACGAACTTTTTTTAAGGGTGTACTAAATGTGAGTAACTTACAAGTATAAAAAACATTGTAAGTCCACGTGCGGTATACACAAATCGATATGCATTTCAAAATAAATATAAGGTTTATCAGCGATTTTTTTGATTAAGTGAAGTCGGAGATCGGAGTCGCCTCGATAGTTGCCTCCCCCCTCTCTGTCTCTTATTATCGAACGATGTATTCAAAAAATTAATGGATGCAGTGCTTATAAAATTCTTTCACCTAAAATTATTCTGAACATATTCAGTTCAAAGCTTTTCGAGATATTGCTGAAAAACTGCTTTCCCCATAGAAAATTCAATAGGCACGGAACCCTTTGTTGTGCGTGGTCCAACACGCTTCTGGCCGGTTTTTAATATTATTATTATTATACATGGGTCGAGCGCGATATTTATTTACCTTAATTTCTGTCACGGGTTCCACCGGTCATAGACGCAGATGACTGTGTCGTCCCAGCAAGTTGTCAACGGAGCTATGGGTGCACTATATTTCACTACCCTACAAAAGTCGATAAAAATGTGGAGGGTAGACCCAAAAAAAGTCCACTACCCGCCTCTATTTTACTGATTGCCTTGGGCACGGCAAACAACACTGAGTGTCCAGTAGTAACATGTACCTACTCGTCTATAAGAAATTATTACCTTGGAAATTCGTATGATACGTGTTCATACAGAGTCTTCTGGTGTAGGTAACATATTAGGTCAGTGCACACATGTAAAGCAAAGTCTGAAAGAGCTAGTCTCAATAAAAGAAAAACAATAAACATGTAGCCTTGGGGTGAATTATATATTGGGCGCATATGATCAGACGATGAAAAAAGTAAATAAAAAAGCCTAACAACCGGCTTTCTTGATAAAAAATGTTTGGTTTATTTTCCAACAAATTGGTGTGACGATTTGCAGCCTCTTTGGTAAACATCCGGACTAGATAAGAGGTTTTATGTTATTGCTTCACGCACAGCAACGAAGCACCGAGGGGATATCTTTATTCCTTCGGAATTCTTTGTCATGTTTTTATTATTATTGCTAAACTAAAAATAAATGTAGATATATATACATACTTACCTAAATAAATTTCAGTTAGTCATTTACTTACCTAGGTATCCTAGTCAGTAGGATGGGCATTAAAAATCGAAAATATGAAACTTCATTGAGGCAACCTCTTATATTGTTCTAATACGTGATAAAATAACGTTTACTGTGCGTTTTTATTTATTATTTTTGATAAATGTGTCGGTACCGAATTTTTTAACTTTTTAAGGTTTGCATTTCTCCAGAGTCCGTTTTTAGCATATTAGCAAGATAAATTCAATTTTTGAATGAATTACTGGAACTTATTCATTTATTTTTATGTATCCAAGATTATTCATTTCCTATCACATCAACTGTAGCTCAATAAAGTAGCAAAGGGTTAAAAATAAAAATAAAACTCATTATGGAGAAATGCAAACCTTAGAAAGTTAAAATCTTATCAAAATCTCAAAAAACATCTGTTATTTATTCACGTATATTAGAACAATATATAAGAGGGTGCCTCATTGAAATTTCAAATTTTCGGTTTTTAAGGACGGGTGCTACTAGTGAGACTTAAAATGCACTCAACAATTTAGGTATTAAAGGTCTACTCAATTTTTAAAGATTTTTCTAAAGAGAGACTTATTTACTGAGATGCCTTCTGAAACATTCTTAAACTGGAGGCTTTACGACACTGACTCGTCGTGATATTGAGTAGTAAGTATGGTATTTGTCGAACACTGTTATTTCGAAGCGTCGAGTCTAATAGACAATTAGGACATCCAGCTGAAAAACCACCTAGTAAAACCAAAAATAACACGTTCAAGGCGGGTCACCCCCACTTAAACTAATATCGTTAGTGCTAATTTCATTACACCTAATAACGTTCGATATAATTTTCATTAGCCCTAATATTCGGATAACTAATTTTATATGGCATAATTCTTTGCTGCGCCTTATTTCAAACCTCCTCATCATTCCTAATACTAAACATCAAGTGTGCTAATATATTGGAAACTAATAATCATTTTTCCTAATGACTACTAAGTCTAATGATTAATGTGCCTAATGATCACTATGTTTAATGTTCACTATACCTAATTTCGTCACACCTAACTATCACTTGACCTATTAACTTTTGCTCTAATGTTTGACTAGTACTAATGAATGCATCCCTCATGAAGAGGCTACTTTTTACCGCGGAGTATGTCGCGGCCGTCCCATGATAGACGTCCTAATCTCGTCAAAATGGGAGCCAATAATGCATGGCCAAATAATGTAAGGCCCGATAATCCGTGTCCAGTTTTTGTGGACGTGGATTATTGGATCGTGCATTATCAGGGCGGACGAAAATGGCATGTCATAAGCGAACTCTATCTTAGGTCGGTTAGGTTAGGGTTCACTTGTGTCCCTCAGACCAGAAATAGACACCCCGCGCAGCGGGGTGGCGTCGACTTGCTGTACGGCTATCACAAGACGGCGCACGAGCTCTCTCATTTTTTCTCGCATGATACTTCTCTATCTAATAAGAGTGAGCTAGATAGACATTGGATTACCCACCTATTCTACCCTAAGGCAGGTCAGTGTAGGTACGACGACGAGCGAAGCGAGGAGGAGTGTTAGGTAGAACTGCGACTCTACAGCGCGCGAGCCGAGCGAGCGAAGCGAGCGTGCCGCGGTAGCGGCCGGCGAAGTGCCAGAACCGACATCAGAAGAAAAAAGAAATTATAAAAAATATCAGTGAAATAAAATTAGTACTACTCGGGATAATGACATTAGGGCTCAAATACTTAGGCAAAATGAAGATTCGGGTTAGTGATTGTAGAGACATTGATAATAAGGTGTAGTCATTATTAGGCATTGCGATATTAGGCCTAGGAAGAAATCGGTCAAATAAAATTAGTCTTAGTGAGAATTCGGTCATGAGAAATTAGATATTATGAAAATTCGGGATACTGAAATTAGGGCTAGTGAATAATTAGGAACAATGAAAATTCGGGTTTGTGATTTTAGGGTTAATGAAATTAGGGCTGGTAAAATTAGGTATGAAATTATTAGGGCTAACGGAGGGGAACCGTTCAAGGCGTATGTCAAGTGGGGTCGGACGAAATGTCCCAATTTGATGGCCTAAAGTTAATCAACCAAAAATCTAATTTCACTTGTTTTTTGTTATTTCAGCATTTTCCGCAGGTCAATCACGTAACGCATTGTACACGTGTCATGTAGGGGTCTATATCGGGTTGCATAAAATTGTTGGTCCTACTATTTTGTCGCATACCAACTTTATGCCGAATAACGTATGGCATAAACATTGTTGTGCATATTTTTATTTGCCGAAATTGTTGTTCCTGATATCGACTGTCCTAAATATTTATTGTGTCGAAGTTTTTTTTTTAGAACGATTGATGAAAGTTATGCAACTTTGTGTTATGTTAATAATATTTAATGTTCTAAAAATGTTGTGCATAATCTAAATGCAGGTTGGATCTGGGCAGAATTGCCTATTACTTAAATTAATTATGACTCGCCCTCATGTCGATGGAGCCCCGCTTCGCGGGGCCTCTATTTCTGCTCTGAGGGATATAGGTTATAGGTGTACGCGGGCTGGGTTTCCGCAACTCGACGACATATCTGCGCCTATTTTGCGTGTGGGTATTGGCACTACTACTATTCGTGCCAGCCCAGTTCCACCAGGAAGACTAGCAGACCCTTTATGTTGCCGACGGCCTCCGGTAGTGACCCCGGTGTTCCGAGGTGTTTTGCCCGGTGTACTGCCACCCCAGGGCACGTCAGGATGACGTGGGCGGCTGTCTCTTCCTCTTCCATGCTGGCTCTGCAGAGAGGACTGTCTGTAACACCTAAGGTGAAAAGGTGTTTGTTTAATAGTGCATGACCAGTTATGGCGCCTGTCAAGAGACGGAGTGCCGGCCTCTTTAGCTGTTTTAGCTTCCTTGACAATCCGGGGTTGATTGTCGGGAGGGCCTCCCTGGTTTGCCTGCAGGTGCCTAGGGTGTTCCAAATTTTTTGGTGTTCTACCTTGGTGTTTAGTCGCAGTGTGCTCCGCAGCCATGCAGGGGGTAGGTAGTAGGGGGTAGCTTGAGAGCACCGTTGCTCTGAGGGATAAAAGGCAACTAACGAACCTATCTTATTTATCTAAATGTAGGTAGGTCGGGTCTGCTCACAGTTTAAAAATAGTATAAAATTTAGGAAAAAAATAGTATAGGTGGTTTAGCTAATGTAATAATAATCAAAATAATTACTATGACACTGAAAATTAGGACTACTACTTTTTAGGTAATTCGATGTTCGAGTAATCAATATTAGGATAAACATACTTTAGAACTTTTAAATGTGTATGCGCAAAAATGAATAGGCTAAATAAGTAGTCTGCCACTCAACATTATGCCAAACATTCTCGGCCAAAAATTTTTAGGACGATCAACATTATGCGATACGACAGGCACCCGTCATGTAGATCTAGTAGGAACAATAAATGAATTGAATTGAATGTACTCGAAAGTGTCATTTATGGTATGAGAAAATTACAGATGGGTTGTCGTAACGCGCGTTCGTTATGTTATACGTGATCAGTCCCCTGAAAAAAAAAACAGTTTAAGGGGGTGCATTGGAAATTATCGCGTTCTTTGAAACGCCGATCTGATTAGATTTAGAAACAATAAGGTCTGATTTTCAGATATATGATTCTTACTATATGATTGTTTATCCGATTTAATCGATACATGATTGCCTCAAATTTCCTCTATAGAAAAAAATCCAAAGTGGGGTCTTTATTTTCCTTCTTTTACTTAGCCTACTCAAACAATATTTGCGACACAATCAAATGACTAAGTATAGTATTTTATCTAATCTAAAATGTCACTTAATGAAATATAAATAAAACGTACGTTAGGTATTAATGGAAGTTTGTCTAAAAAAGCCATTCCGAAGAGTGTTGCATCTCTTTTTATCGTGGAGTCGTGCGTGAGCGAATAGCACAGCGTATCAAGCAAGTAGTGAGCGAGCGAAACCAAATGTTGAGGGTTCCATTCGCTTTAATATCCGAATAGGTCATCCTCAAGAATACGGAATGCTGTTACAACATTTTGGCCAGCATTAGCTGCGCGGGGGCAAGGGGCGGAGCCTAGCGAACTATGCGGATATCGCGCAAGCGCGTGGGTACAAAGCGCGCCGTCCTTCGAGGTCGTTCTAGTTGCAACGGCTGCCTACGGACCTAAATAGTATAATAACCATAGCGCACCAAACTTGTCATAACGAGCAATTTGTAAAAAAAATGTCTTACTCTCCAGCTATGACCATTTTGATTTTTGATCACCATCGCGGCAAGATATTAAGATTCCATTGTTATGAAAAAAAAGGTTTTTTTTTATAATTGACTAGAGTACTTTCGACAAATCTGATTAAGTGGATTATTGCTAAATTTTACCAAGGAGATCCGAGAAATCATGGAGAGAGAAGGAAAGCCCTTCAATTATGTCATAACTTAACGTCAAATGCCATTGACTTCCATATTCTATAAACCAGCAAATCAAGGCCAGCTGCGGGGGCTCTACAAATCTAATGCCACTATTACGGCATTACGCATCTAGAGAAATAATGTACCTGTCCAGCTTCGGAATTAACGCTGTTTTTCTATAATAGTCGCAAACACACTAGCAAATAGCACTAAACAAAGAGAACGATTTATACAAACGACAGTTAATAAGGCTCTAATGGGGATTGTTTTTTACTTTCACACAGCTCGCGGCTGGATTGGTGATCAAATGGACAATTTGTGGCTGGATAAAGGGTAGCCAGAGTGCCCGAGTGTCAACAGATAGCGTTTATTACGTGAATTACGTAGGAGCTGATCTGTGATGGCACGTAAAGGTAATGGCGCTTGTAGATTACTGCAGAGTCGCAGGCGCATCCGCCCTCGGATATACTCGTAATTGGTCACTCGCTTCCCCGAGCGGTCTCACGAACTATGGGAAACGTCGGCTTAATTCGATCTAATGCTGGGAGGAAATTGATGTGATTGGGTCATATACGACATAAAAAATTCGTCCTTCTTGTGGTCAATGAGCGTGCATCATGTTTTTATTAGGGCTCGCGGTCGTGTCCGGGTTTCGTGTACACGTGTCGGGTACCCATGTTCGTGTAACCCGCCCGCGGGTCTAAGCGACCGGTCCGAACGGATCCGTGTAATTAGCGCACGGGTACCCGTGTACACGTGTACACGTGTACACGGGTACCCGCGTCCTGTTTACACGCGGGTAGTACTACCCGTCCTTGAGTTGTGGTGTGAAGCTAGGAACTATCCCGTACATACAAGTACTAAATGAGTGTTCGTAGCATTGCAATTATAACATATCATTTGTGAATAAAAATAGCATAGGAATAAATGTAACAAATTATAACAAAGTACGTAAAGTTCGACTCCTCAAATTCATATTTTAAAAAAGTAAGTACGAATCCATGCTAATGTTATAAATATGAAAGTGGGTCTGTCTGCCTGTGTCTTTCTGTTACCCCTTCACGCTTTAACAGCTGAGTTGATTTAGATAAAATTTGGTATAGAGATTTGAGTCTGGGGCAGGGACATAGGATATAAACGAGTTCCACGCGGACGAAGTCACGGGCAGAAGCTAGTAAGTTTTATCCCATAAAAAAACATTCCATGTAAAAAAGAGGCCAAGTCTCGAAACTCTTCCACCTTAAAAAGCTGTGAGATATTTCGTAGTACCAAGTCTCAGGCATTCTCATTATTCTTTATTTGCCAGCTAAATAGAATTCTGCCACTTGGCAATCACACCACTTTACTGCTTTTATGGATTTTTGCACACCTTAAACTATGAAGTATTGTGTAATTGCCAAGTCGCAAAATTATATTTAGCTAGCAAATAAAGAATAATAAGAATGCCTGAGACTTGGTACTACGAAATATCTCACAACTTTTTACGGTGGAAGAGTTTCGAGACTTGGCCTCTTTTTTACATGGAATGTTTTTTTAATGGGATCTTACTTCTTTTTGTAGGTTATTGTGTCATCAATACATACAAATTACGAATGCAGTCTCATTCTTGCTTTTGAATTTTTTCTGCCATTCGCTGCAAATGTAACTTTGTAATCCTATATATTTATATAGGATTACAAAGTTATTTATGCGTATCTAGACATCTAGACCGAAATTTGCAAAATGTTTTACTTTCATCTTGATTTTAACACTAAACACTAATTATGTTCTAAATTAGTGTTTTTGTTGATCGTTCAGTGAATATGTGAGTGACAAAATTAAGAAACTTTGACTAGTTATAATTCTTAAACTACTGCTTCACATTGAATGAAATTTGAAATACACCATGTTTAAACAATGCCTGCTTGGTTACTGAAAATTCAGGCTTCCAGTTTTATTCACAACGAAGTTATTGGGGGGTCAAAAACGGCCTGAACTGCTTCGAAAAAAGATGGTACGGCAGTGCCGCTTTTTTGCTCGACTTGGCGGGGGCACCGCCGTGCCCCCAGATTTTTATTTGAGCTTAAAATGTGAAAAATAATGTAGTAACATTAATCTAGTTTTGGTTTTGAACCATAATAGTAACGAAGCTGGTGGTCTAAAATTGGCCGGTCCCAATTTAGAAATAATGATGAGACTTTACTGCATTTATGAAATTTTGCATACCTAAAACTATGTAGTATTGTGCGATTACCAAGTCACAATAGTACATTACGTAACTAGAGCGGTGAATTCGTGAATGCCCCAGATCGCAGGTGTTTGTGCGCAGCGTGCAGTAAAACCCGTATTATGGCCAGGTGTGACGTAAAATTTTATTTAGCAAGTAAATAAAGCCCCCACAAGGTGGACTGAGGACCTGGTAAAGGTGGCGGGAGTCCGCTGGATGCGGGTGGCGCAGGACCGGTCACTTTGGCACTCTTTGGGGGAGGCCTATGTCCAGCAGTGGACGTCTTTCGGCTGATATGATAATGATGACGATGATTAAATAAAGATTAATGAATGCCTGTGACTTGGCTCTACGAAATGTCTAACAACTTTTTAAGTTTAAGAAGAGTTTTGAGACAGCCTCTTTTTTCCATGAAATGTTTTTTATGGGATGAGACTTACTAGCTTCTGCCCACGACTCCATCCACGTGGAACTCGTTTATATCCTATGACCCTTAAGACCCCTTCCACCTGCCCCTTCCACTTCCCTAATATATAATCCAAGTCAAATTCATACCCAGTTTTTTCTGGAATAGGGCAAGGTAGTAATCTTGGTCCTCTCTTATTTCTCATTCTTATTAACGAGCTGCCGGCATCCATAAAACACTCCACGTGCTTATTGTTTGCTGATGATTTAAAATTAGTTAAGCCGATCAGTGATCATCAAGACTGTTTTAAATTACAAGTGGATATCAACAGTGTTTGTGCTTGGAGTACTCATAATAAATTGTTCCTTAATGAAGATAAGTGCTTAGTAATGTCTTACACTCGTGCTTATCATCGCCTTCATTACAATTACTCAACTGAAAACAAGCCCCTCCAACAAGTCACAAATGCTCGTGACCTTGGCACCTGGTTCGACCCGCATCTCACTTTTAATGACCACATTGTTACTACTTGTAATGCCGCTAGAAAATCGTTGGGCTTTGTAATCCGCCAATGTAAATTTCTAGACTCGCAAAGTGCCCTTAGTAAATTATACAACGCATACGTTCGTAGCCGACTTGAATCTAACGCGATAATTTGGAGCCCCCACGAACAGCAGTACACCCTTATGTTGGAGAGGGTGCAAAAATCATTCGTACGCTTCCTTTTTCGTAAACTGTATGGTTATTATCCTTATCGCTATCCCACCCTCTTTATACTAGGAATGGTCAACTATACTTCTCTAGAGTGCAGAAGGAATTTGTCCCTCATAAAATACTTCTTTCGTTTAATACGCGGCCAAATTAGTAGCCCTGCTTTGCTATCTGTAATTTCGCTCCAAGTGCGTCCCATCCCCAGTATTCAACTCCGACCCCGTCGCCGCATTCTATTCGCTGTCCCGGCGGCACGAACTCGTGCCCTATCACACTCACCACTGCACCATGCCCTGACTCTTCTCAATGATATACTGGACAGCGACAGCAAACTGGATATGTTTCACAGCACGGAATCTCAATTTCTCTCATCTAGCAGCCGATACTTGGAGTCTATTACGGCTTCAAGTTCCATACTTTATTGATATCTACTGTATTGTATAGACCTAAGCACCTTATTGTATAATATCCTCCTGTATAATTAACATGCATAGCCTGTCTGTTAGTGTTAATTAAGGAATAAATAAATAAATAAATATAGCCGTTCAGCGGTAAAATACCACAGCTCGGGTCGGCGAAGATAACAGATAAAAGTACATTATTGTCGAAGCAAGGGAAGTAGGCAATTGCTGGCTGAGTACTAATTTTAAATGGACGACCTTGGGAGACCCGTTTCGCCGGCAGGTGACGAACAAAACAAACAAAGTAAACTTAAGTAGTTAGCTTCCATTTTTTTGTTGAAATTTCGACTTTATCGCAAAGGCATAAAACTTAATATTGCTTTGGAATTCAACCACTTCTTTATCTATAGTTTAGTCGCTAAGACTTTTGGGTTTATCCAAAAAAAAATGCAAGATCCTGATAACGCCTATACAAATGATGATCTCGTTACTGCAAATTATTTTTACATCGTTAAACTACATCAACGATGTTTAGTACGTCCGAAATTGTAATATAAAATCCTGTCAAAAACGCAAGCAGAAAACGACTTTTTCATGAGAGCATAAAATCGTACCGTTCTCCGATATCGAAATAATTATGGTATACTTTGAATCGGTAACGTAAAATCGTTTTGTTTGAGTAGGTACCTTTATTTAAAAATGATAACGGTATACATTGAAGCAGTAGCAAAATAGTCGCAATATCGTTTTGTTCAAGTGTCTTTATTTTAAAATGATTACTGTATCCTTGCTTGTATCCTTCCTTTAGGCAGAGTAATGATGCAAGTATCGTTTTGATTCAGTGCCTTTATTCGGTGCTCATATTCAACCTCGTGAGTAAAGGTACGGTTTAAAAAGGTATACCACATTAAGTCCCTTATTTAGAACCATACTGGCATGTACGGT
Source organism: Epinotia demarniana (assembly GCA_945867215.1). NCBI lineage: Eukaryota > Metazoa > Arthropoda > Insecta > Lepidoptera > Tortricidae > Epinotia > Epinotia demarniana. The sequence goes on from OX244263.1 coordinate 12,969,470, forward strand.
GGAGGAAAATGAAGACTTAGCAAATGTCAACTCTATTGGAATGACGTTAAGGATCAAAAGTGCTAAACATTAAATTTCCTCGACTGTACAATACAATAAGCGCTCGGTTAATATTAAAAAGTTCTCATGTACAGTCAGCCATGACAGTGGGCTACCACTTTTGGACCTTATTTCGCATGCAATAAAGTACAAAAGTGGTGGACCACTTTTGTGCTTGACTGTACTTACCTACTGTTTTTGTTTAGCTATCATATCTATAAGCGGCTATTAATAAAAGTCAAACAGTTTGCGTGCCCTTTGTCGGTCAATCATTAAATAAAATACTGGGTTTATACAATATTATGACGCAATAGAGCAAACATAGGCTTCCTGCGATATTTCCTTTTGGCACATACCTAATATAAAACAACATCATACCCACCAAACCTTGCTAATGCAAATAGAGTAAAATGAAATAAATAAATTATATTTCCCTCAACTCAAACGGCCGCGGACGGTCCGAACCCGCGTGTAATTAGAACCCGCGGGTACGTGTGTACGGGTACACGGGTACCCGGGTACCCGCCCGCGGACCGGGCGGGTTCGGGCGTGTCCGTGTGGAACGGACGCTTAGCACCGCGGGCTTAAGAACACGGGTATTCGGGCGGGCGGGTTTACACGTGTAGCGGGAGCCCTAGTTTTTATCGCATGGAGACGCCGTTTATGCTGATTAACAATCCAACCAAAAAAATTGGATTAGGAGCTTTGACAATGTTCAAAGGAAAGACGCGAACCTAATCTGTGTATAACCTGATTACCAATTGTGTACATTACGTATTAGTTAAGGAGGCTAAGTTATGGTTCAAGACTATTTTTACTATACATTTTGTGATATAACTGTACGTCAAAGAAAGCAACCTACAACCTATCAATTGCATTTTCAACTACGACCATCACTTTATCTGTAGAAGGAGACCTTTAAGCCAATTCACCGATATTTACAAGAAGGCGATTTAAAACAATCTTCCTCGGGCTCGATAAAGGCCGTCGAGTTATTTTAGGAGAAGGGTAGAGCCAAGCTTATGGGCTCGGGCGGTTGGACGCGGCGTTACATTCCCTCAATCCATTTTATTGTCCTGCCCCGCTATTCTGTATCTTGTTTTAACTTCATCTTCATCATCATCTTACCGTTCACCCACAAATATATCTTGACGCCACGATTCGTAGTAACTAAGCGTAGGTAGAGGTCTAGTTTCGTTAGGCGTGACGGGTGGGGTGAGACGCATTAGCGCGATCCGAAGAACAGCCCAGCGCGGTCCCCGGCGGCGACGTGTGAACGCCGACCTTAACGTTCGTTTGCTATCTTGATTTACTAATATGGATGTAATTTACACGAACGGATTTTCTATTTGCTACCTTATTTTTCCTTTAAAACACAACCTCACTAAAGAAAACACTCTTGAACATGAAGTCTTTCTGTTTATAGAGTACTGCGCTGCAGTCAATAGGCACGATATCTTAGTTTTATCATGAATGCAATAAAGCAAAAACAACCGCAATAAAATAATAGTGTTTGGTTCAATCAAATATGACTAAGAATGACAATACGTTTCTTAATACTATGTTTCTTAAGACTGATTCAAAAGATTTTGTGCTTTAAATTCTGAAATATAGGGTTCAATGAATATGAATCTAATTTTACGAAAGAACACCAGGAAGTCGATCATTAAATTCCTTTTTTTTTTGCTTTGACTCGGTATAATCGGGTACATTTTAAGATCTCTTCAAGGTACCCAGTAAGTAACGTTTGACTCAACTGACCGAAGTTGATTGCGTGGAATTCCTACTTTTATGTCACGTTATATGATGTCCGCTTTCGCATAACAGATGACCATGTTCGAGTAAGAATTCTTTAGCCATAACTGAATGCAGCTAACATACGCCCAATTACCAAGTTACCAGTTTGAAAGCTAGGCGAATCAAATTCCGGACTACATTCTGTCTTGGGTTATCTCAAGCAATTTGTGTACCTTAGAGCAGAGACAATACTCGTCGTACGCGTAATTAAACCATAGAACCGGCTCCGTGTCGGCTATTCATCGTAAATGAGGTCCTTGGAAAGGCACTTAGTATTTTACTACACCTATGTAGTATTTACTCTAGTACTGCCAGCATTATGACTTAAAAGTATAAAAAGTCACTACTGACTGATTTATTTTATTTGCATCCCTATGGTAATTGAACGAAGAGATTTAATAACCCTTACTATTTTTATTTACTATTCATGCTATTATACATATAATATGTGAAATTCAAAAGCATTATGGGTACTTTTTTTTCTAGGACGCTATACATGAAAGACATGAATCGTCTAAGAAAATTAAATAGCCGAATACAAAAAATATACGGTTTTTGTTAAAGCTGTACATGGAAAGTTTTTGAAATTTCATATATTATATACACAATAGCATGAATAATAATATCAAAAATGAACAATCTTTCATGGACCAATTTTTGAAAAAAGAGACTTATGAGAGAATTGAATCGATACATCTTTTTGCAATTGACTGTATAAGCTTTTAGTACTAGTTCTTCTATGTATAGTGTCATCAACTACTCATTGAGACGATTCTAACGAGCCCAAACTCAACGGGATTACGTTAAGTCTTGAATTCCCATGGCTGTCTGTCTCCATCTGCAGCTCAGCTCGATAGTACCATAATATTTTATCGTCGTCCAAACTATACTTATACCTAAAATTTCAGCTGAATGGGTACCCGGGAAGTGGATTAAATTTAACTTGCAAGACTTTACAGACACCGAGACAGGTGGAACTAAATAAGTTTCTATGAAAAAAAAAACATTTACGATACAAGGTTTTATTGCCGACTGTACTTTTCAGTATACTATCATCAACTAGGTACTCATCGAAACGATTCCGAGCCCAAATTCAATGGAGTTACGTCGGTTAAATACTGAATTACCATGTCAACCTTCTGTCTCCATCATCAGATCAGCTCGATGGTACCATAATATTGAATGGTCATCCAAACTATATAAATACCAGAAATTTTAGCACAATCGGATAACGGCAAGTGACTGAAAAATAGATTGCAAATATTGACGGACAACTTACATACTTATATGCTTACATATAAGTATACATACGAACTGGTCAAGTGAATGTAAAGCTTGTGAAAGCAGAAGTTACCAAACGACAAGCGTACTAAACGTACCAACAATAATGATTATATTTATTTACATACTAGGCTGTAGCTGTAGCTTATGACAATCCCAGAATTCCCAGACTAAGAGGAATCTAACGACACCTCACGTGTTAAAACCTATCAAGCCGTTTAAGCTACAGAGCATGACAAAAAATTGGATCTACATACACAGCCCAAAAAAACATAACCCTCCTTCTGCCTCAGTAGAATAAAAAGTTCCTTAAAGCCTCCGGTACATAATCTTGAAATGAACGTCGTTGTAGTACGCTATACACAAGGTAATATTTCCAATTAGGATCGCATCATAATTAGATACTATAAACAAGAAAATTTAATTTGTTTTTGATAGCGAAAATTACCGCAGATAAAGGATAAAATATTGCGTCTAGCAACACAGGACCAAGCCCGATCGAGGGCGCATTCCCGATTCGTTCCCTGTTGTTTTTGCGGCTAGGGCTCACTAATGGGTACTGGTTTAGCTGAAGTGCGGTTGCGGACGTCGGGATATCCAAGATGTCTTTCGATCCCTCGTATGATTCTATGACAGCGTTAGGAGCGCGCCGATCAAAAACCGCTTTCTAGTTTTTTATACTGCTATCTATCTCTCTATAAATAATGCGAAATTATGTATTCAATATAAATATTTAATAAGTCATCATGGTCATCAACAGCCTATTAAACACAAATAGCCCAAGCACTTTATTTTCATTAAGTATGGAAAAAAATGTAAATTTGGAAATAATTCATAACAGCAGCTTTTTTGTGTGTAACTGATATATTATCATCTTAGTAATTACGTAGACTCAAAATCCACCAAAATATTAGTCATCAAAAAATCGATATTTTACCAATTCCTGAAAAAAGAGGAAAAATATTAATAGATATTTAAATTTTTGTTGTGGTTAATTTACAGGAGCTCGTTAAGAATAATAACTAAATCACACAACAAACATAATGGATGTGTCATTTATTTTTATATATTTACTTCCCGATGGAAATTTTGGTGAATTCTTGGATAAGGCATATTAGAATAAGATTTGAAAATTATACAAACAAAAAAAAACGCTGTTATAAATTAATGTTTGAAAAAAAACGTAATTTTCCTGGGGTAAAATATGTAAACAAACCCTTCTTATACGTAGTGATGGATGACGTATTCGAATAGACATCACATGGTCTATCACAAACCACAGGGCACAAGCCTCCTGTTACGAATGAGAAGGAATGTAGACCCAAAATTGGCCCAGTGGCGCATAATCGAACATAATATGTTGTTGTGGTATTTTTTTCATCATTTTCCTACATAAATTAAAATTTATTCCCTGAAAAAATATGTATATAATTCACTTTAAAAACAAAGTTTTAACCGACTTCAATTTAGTACTCCGCCAAGCCACGAGAACACTTCCTATTTTTTAAAAATTTACCACATGAACTGATTTCATTGGCAAATGCGTTGATTACTATAGAAAAAAACCGAATCGCTGTATGTGGGCCGATAATATTTGAGGACTTCCATCGATTCCCCAAGATCACCAATGACACTTTATTAGTTCCTATTGCAACGGAATCTTATCAGAACCTGTGACGTACTTTTGCACTTTTAAGTACATAATTGAGGAATTCGATAAGTCATCTGTGGTCTTCATCATCAATTCCTCGCCACCAAATTTATGATTCCGGATGTAAATACTCGTACACGAGTTATAACAGAAAATACCAAAATCACTACACGCGTGCCTAATAAAATTGAGGAGTCCCCTCAATTCCTCATGGATCCCATCATCTAACTGAATTTTTGAAAAAATGGGACCCACCTGGAAGTATATACATACGAACAAAAAAAAAATTCGAATCGGCTCATCAATGACGGAGTTCTGAGGTAACAAATATTTAAAATAATAATTAAAAAAAAAATACAGCCGAATTGAGAACTCCTTTTATTTGAAGTCGGTTAAAAAAGGCTTTAAATGTGCCTTTAAAGTTCTACTACCCAATTACTAGACTTTGAAATTTTGCCCCACTCTCATCTCCTCCATTTTTTCATTGAATATTCAAATATATGTTTTTTTTTTCTTTTCGATACACGTGCAGTGCATTAGGCTCGTTCACAACTATTCCAAATTTCAAATTGATAGCACAAGTAGTTCTTGAGATATTTAACGTCGTGACAGACTGACGGACAGACGGACAGACGGAGGAATGGTGCATATTTGTTCCTTTTTTACCTTTTCGGTACGGAACCCTAATTACTAATTTAAAGTCGTGTTGAATACTGGCAGCTGTAATAGGATAGTATAGTTGGCGCAAAACCTAATCATTACATTTCCTGCCACATTAATTCCGAGCCCCAGGTGGCAACTCGTGCTTTACCCTGCAGTTAATTGTCACTTGCGTTGAAAAAGTCGCCGCTAATACGGTTGAGATTATTGAATGTGGCCGATGTTTTATAAAACTGACAATGGAATAGAAATCCTCTACCTAGAACGGTAGAGTTGCTTTTTGAATTAACTACTTTGACGGAATTCGGCAAACTCAAATAATCTCAAGTATACATGGTCTTGCTTGCCAAGGATAAGAACCAGACTGGTCAGTTGACAGTTACTCGTCACATGTTTGAAGGTAGCTCTACTTAGGCGATATGCTTAAATGGCTTTGGAGAAGCTATATTAGTAGAGGTAATTAATGAAGACCTTACAAGATCGTTGCAGGTATTCGTACTTAGTATATACAATATGGAGACTTTAAGCGGTTCTGCGTGAATTTTGTTCTTTGGCTTTAGATGAATGATAAAATAAGGGGAGAGAAGATAAATGCGTTTTTATATAAGAGACGCCATCTTTTTCATGTTGCTTGAGGATTAATAGCTACAATAAATGATGATATACGTAAACAATTTTTGGCAACCTAATGCACGAACTACTTGGTAGATTTGTCTTTTTTTTTAAATAAGGAGTTATATGAGAAAACAGAAATAATCGTGTGTCTCATCATCGTCTCAACTACGTATAAAAAGTACGAGTAGGCCATGTTTTTCAATTAACATTACATTGTCATGTTGACTTTTTACAATCGCAACAAAATATCCATTAAAGTCACTTATTTACCCCACAGCGGTATGAAAGCCGTTATATTCTTTTATTACAGTCGTTTTTAAACCATTAGTTTTAATTTATGGTACCCGAACGTATTATAAGCCAATTATGTAAAAAAATGAATTAACCGGATACCTACGTTTACAGAGCAAGTTCTCGTGGTCCTGAATTGTTATTGTTCTTCTTCTACCCATTTGATAGTCATCAAGGCGATTAAAATCATTCTTATATTGTATCTGAATGCTCTATTATCTTCATCAAGGGTATACCTACACAAAAAATACAGACGTACATTAAAAGACATTTATAAGTAAGTATATTGGTTTTCTTGTATCATACTAATTATGTGCTTGGTTTTTATATAAAACTGGAATATCCGTGACTGTTTTTTGGTTTTAGTTTTTGGCATCCGGTCTTCGTAGCCGAGAGGAAAATAAAACAGAAATTGCATCTTGTCTTCTTATCTTTCAGCGTTAGCTTCTCCGGACATGTTCTTGGCAACATCGGTTTTGAAGTACTTTGGCAAGTTTGTCTGTGCATGGAAACGAAAATACAAATCTATGAGTACGACGAAATTATCATTTTTAATTAGGTTTACTTTATTTTGTAGCGACCTCAGAATTTAATCAAAGTACAATAAATAACTTGCGTACTTAAAGGATATAAATGTATTTTTATTATCGACATAATAGTATCATAAAACACCCTTGTTTGTTGATACTACATCAACTGGTTAAAAGCAATAAGAGTTTCACAAAACGATCCTTAACAACCCGCTGATTTTAGTGTTCATAAAGTTTATCTTCGCTGTGATCAATAGGCAACTTTATCATAGGGAAAGTGAAGTATTATGTTATCTTATTAATCGGAATTTTCTCGTGTTGCTAAACGTAAGCTATGGGTATCAATTTATGGTTATCAATTTGTTTGTTTGGGTTGGTGATGCGTATCCTTTGATGTACATCGTTGTAAGGTGACAATTGTCAAGTCGGTGAAATAGGGACTTGGCGATGACAATTCGCCGTAAATTGCTGAGATTACACGTAAACATGGTCACTGAGTACCTAAAAGTAGAGTTGAAATCACAACCCCAAGGTTGGTTATTCATAAATGTAAAGTTGGATTGAATGTCTTTTAAACATAATATTTTAGCCAAATGAAATAAAAGCTTTCAGAGTTAGAATTATTAACAATTATTACGATACTAAGTATTACGCAGAATTAAGTGCATAAGTGGGCTTTCGCGGTAATGAAGAGCTGGCTCCCGTTGAGCGAACTGAGACATTAATGTTACACCAAATTATTAATTATGAAAATTAAAACGTCTACTTCATACAGTATTTTAGAATTTTTTGGATTATTTAGTGTACGAGTAGCTCTCTAACAAAACCTAACACCGTGAGTGTAACATCCAATAACATTAGAACCACTTTCTGTGACTTCAGAACAGTTGAAATATTGGTTATACTACTGTAATTATAGACAAATTGAAGGAAACATATCTTGATTAAATATGACGTACGTAGTTTTCGTTTGCATATGTATCTAAGCGTTACATCTGGGTCGTAGAAAAACAATGTTTAAATTAATAGGTTTTAATGTCGGCAGCTTTCCACCGAGCTGCAATATATGCTGTACTTTCTTTTAGGAGAAGTGGTCCACTTTCGGTTTCATATATATCTCAAAATTGAGCATTAAGGTGTTATTAAGGCTCGTGGGGCAACGAACCTTGGACCGTGACTTCCTTTTTAACAGTCGCAGTGAGAAAGTGTTGAGGAATTAACAGGAGCGTAGCGAGGCCTTTGTTCTTCGTCTGTGGCGAACGCTCGCCTCGCCTTAAACGACGACCTATTACCCGGCCCATTATACGCCTAGAATATATTTGTTTGCATTATTATTTGAATAATGTTTTTGAGGTAAGTAGCGCTCATTTGAAATTAAATGCAGGGCTTTTGTTGAATATTCATGTAACTTCTTTACGACCTATGTCATATTACAAAGATGACGTTCTTTTGTCTGTAGTATTGTTTTTCACGTTGAAGACGAGCATTATTTATAAGACACGCGACATTGTCGCATGGAATTAGGTTATATGAATGATTAAGCCACTTCGTGTTAGTAGGTATGCGTGATTTGTATGCAATTTCATTGCAGTTGTACCTAAGGTAACGACGTAATAGGATTAGACGACGGTACCAAATAATGATAGGTGCCGATTGACTTATCCGGTTATGTAAAATTCTGAATCGTTTTCTGTATCAAGGGTCTCTGTACTTGAATTATAAGTGTCTATAAGTGGTTCAAAAAGTATTTTGGGCTCTTGGTTTGCTTACTTAGAAAAAGTACTTAAATTTCCCTAGAAATGGTAGGCAAATCATAGTAAATGGGGCTTGATTTCTCCGTCACGTCATGACTATTCGTAGTAGGTAGGTACTGGCAGGTATGAATATTTATCTAGGCATGGCGATGGGATGAAAGTCAATAGGCGCAAGTCATCCGCGCTAATAAGTGAGCTCCTATTACATGGCATTTCATACGGTCGTGTCATCGTCATCGCTGCATCAGAATAGAAAACATAAAAGTACTAACGCGTTCCAAACCGCGACATTATGTGCTAACTAAATACCTGTTCTATATGGAGTCAGTCAGATAGTCGATTCAGTTAAATATTTGTCATTTTTGTTTAATTCTTCATACTTAATGACAAAATAGAATTGACTCCGTTTAAAATGTTCAAAATTGACGTTCCGGGTTAGAGCGTCTACAATCGCATACAATATCGAAGACATGGTGGTTGAATGTGATGTGAAATTGCTCTCTATATATAGCTATGAAATTCTCCTTGAAAAATGTATGAGTTTATTTATATACTAGGTATGTATGTTAACTTAATATTATTCTAGACAGCGCTACAAAGTCTGTGTCTATGTTTAGATTATAAACAAATTGAGTAGAAATAACGGTAAGTATTTATAGAGTTACAAGTATTCAAACTGTCCATGGTATTCATATCTAGATGGTTTTGTTTACGTTGGATACTATGGCTGACTCAAGTTTTAAGATTACTTACAGAGATTTTGAATACCTAAGCGACGACTACTTTACTTATGACGTTCTAGGAAATGTAAGTAATAACATTTGCTGGCAATGGGCAATTACACGTTTAATTAATTTGTGCGTATCCTTATTTTGTAGACGGTATGGCTTCAGCATTTATTTCAGCTTCCAATAAGCATGAAATTATCAAAAGAACTTAATTAAAAATAAGAAACAGTGTGGGCCGGCGACGGGGAGGGCTGGCTCGTTCATTCGCGCTAATCGGGAGCTCGAGTTTCAATTATCACCCTATTACTTTACACGCATCGTGTGCGAGTATTAAGTACTTTAAGAACCAACTCTAATAACTAAGCTGTAAGTTGTACTGTCATACTGTAAAGTAAGATACGAGTTTGTGAAAGTATGCTGCTTTTGTGCTTTCATCTACTTATAAGCAAAGTATTATGTTTAATGTGCAGCCGCATGCACTCCGCAAATGAACGCAGATTGTATAATGCGGTCGACATCATGATCTTATTTTATTGGACACAGGCATGTTATACAGCTGACTGATCTTTGTGGGACAAATAAAAATAATATGTAGTTACAAAAATCTCTACAAAATTGGCTTCAATTCAATGTATACGTGTATGCCTACGTAATAGTATGCTATTACGTAGGCCTACGCTTATTTATGCAGAATATTATTAATTACATAAGGATCCAATAAAAACAGCACTCATTTGAAACAGATGTAATTTATCTAGTCTGTTATCAATTGATTTAAAAGTTGACAGAATGGAAATGCACTCTATTTTCTGTTTTAAGTGTAAAAGTAGTTGTATTGATTTAAATTATTAATTGCATACAGGCCATCCAGCATACTCCTGGGATATTTGCCAACTAGAATAATGTAATAGTGCCTCAAAAGTTACATTAAAATTAGTTGCCAACTGAGGACACGAGGGGCCGTAGCGGATGTAGTCTCGCGTCCCAATAAGGTTGGACTTAAAGTGCAAATTGTTCGAATAATAGAAGAGTAGGAGCCGAGTTGGCGGACCGCCAGCGGCGAGCGACGACCTCTACTAGCTGCAACCGACAGATTTGGTAGCATTTCAGCAGCCGAAAATCGAGATGAACGTGCGTGTGTTGACCGGGCGAATATTTACTTACGGCGGATCGTGAGTCATATATCGCCACTTACGCTCGCGCCACCCACGGCGTTCCCTCCACGTTCCATTCAGCAAATTTTATTTATTATATTACTTAGGCCCCTTAATATCGTTATTAGACGAGGATATATATTAATAATACACTCGAATAACTGAATATAAGACTGCCTACGTTACGAAAGAAATGGAATGAGGATTTTGTTTAGCCGAGTTTGTTTTTTACGCTCCATCTGTTTCAACACTCGAGATTGTCTGCACCATATGTCCCTCTAGCCGGTTATCAGTCGAGATAAAACGCACTATTTTGAGCCCTTTACTCTGCGTCCATAATTTGATGTGCAGTGTAGCCGTCACAGTCTAAAAATAGTTGTGCTTTTGTAAAACACGAACTGCCACCCTGCAGTATTTTTGTTTACTCATTTGTTAGCATATGGTTCCCCGTAAGAGGATTTATGACGTGTGTGTACGTGCATTAAGGTAATGCTGCACCTTGAGATTTACGATGCATGGATAATTAAAAGCAACGGGTAAACATGCGTGCACGCACCTCGCCCTGCGACAGAACTGTACTGCGCACAGATAACATTTAAACCGTATTCTTTAAAGTGATGCTACGTTACTCTGCATATTTAAACATTGGTCTATTTTAGGTTTTTATAGCGTATAAAGTTAATATTACACAGAATGAAAATCAAAGGAGTCCCTATTGTTCGTGCAAGTTAGGGTCACTCTCACCTAATTTGCATCTTAGTGTGGGGATAGTAAGCTCAATAATGCCTGTGTTATGGATACAAGATGACGACATATTTAACAGATGTAATAAATGAAATTTGTAGAAAACATCTAAGACTCAGAAAAAAAATTCATGCTCATAACACAAATAATTATCCTCATCGGCATAAGACCGATGACTATCAGCTTACTACGTATTATATGATCTAAGATTACTAAGTACACTAACTACCCACTAGGGTAAACCAGTCGTTAAGATCCTGACATAATTTTGGCCGGTATTGAGTAAAGTACTTGGTACTACTCATACTAAGTTTTTAAATCGAGTCAACGTTAAAATTCAATCTAATTTTCATTTCACACGTTGTCAAGAGCCTTTTAGGGTTCCGTAGTCAACAAGGAACCATAGTTTCGCCACGTACGTCTCGTCTGGCCGGCCGTCCGTCCGCCCGTTCGTTATTCCGTATTCGCTTAGCTCAGTAACCATGACTAGAAAACTGTAATTCGGCATGGGTATATAAATCTATCAAGCCGACAAAACAGTAGAATAAAATCTCAATATTTTTTTGCGGCACCTCCCCTATAATTGAAGTGGGGATGTATTTTTTTTTCTCGTCCAACCTATATTGTGGGGTACCTATTGTTGGATACCTTTTTCAAAAATATTATGTGTTTCTTATTTCTTCTTATTCCCTTTTTCAATTTAGTGATGCGTTTGCGAGATATTGGGCTTTAAGGCCATAATTTTTGTTCGAGTCATGTATGTCCGATTTATTAAACGTTCATCTACTAAGGTTGGTCTTCATCGTCATCTTTTAAATCCTGTATATCGTTTATACTATGTTGCTATGGTACTTTGTTGGGCACACTCTACGACTCGCGTGCACGTGTAGGTATAAATTAGGCCAGGACACAAGCATGTTTGTACAACAGCCGCGTTATGTTTCTATTCCAATATTGACACAGCAGCCACGCACACGCACATAACACTTATTTGAACTAATTTTTATTACCAAATCTCTTTAAAATAAGTGTCAGTTGGACGCGTGCTCTTTGTTATTTTGACCCACATGCTTAATACTGTGTATGCTTCTTTTTGCATTTATTGAAACAATTTGCTTTGTGCAAACAGTACAAAACATTGTTTAAATAATGCATTACAACGCGTACAACAATTGAGGTTGCTTTTAATGGGACTCTCGGAATCATATCGGATCTATATAAGGCGATTACCATAGTTTTTATTGCTACTTAATAGGTCCTAGCTCTAAATTATATACTTTATGAAGTAAACGACTACAAAGTACTTCAATTAACCTGCATTATAGCCACTATGTATAAAGTAAAAGATTTCGCTCTGTACGTTCTAACACAGATCGTATTAAGAAATGAAATAAAACGGCGAAACAAGCCAACTACTTTGGTATGCGGCATGAAATCAGGGCTACATAAAGGAAACGTTGACGACGTAAATTTTTCGTGCGCCATTTATTTGGCCGAATAGCGCGGATCGGTCGAGGCACCGAAAATGGGCCATGGGTCTATCAGCATAAACTTATTGGTTTCCAATTACATTTGTCGCGAGCGTACGCTTTTACGCACTCCAGGACTGACGCTGACGTCCCAGAACGAGTGTGTGCATTAAATGTAAATTTGATATCAAACTAGTAAGTTGGACCTGATAGACCTCCAGGACGTTTTCTGCGCCCCGCCTCCGCGAGCGCAGCTTTGTTCGGATTCGTTTTCTTTTCTGCTCTGGTGAACTTATAAATCCTCTTGGCATGTGCATACATTCAATTTCTTTGTACGAAACCAATTTAATGGAGAGTTATCCAGAATAAGGTGCGAATTGAAAAGGAGGAATTTGGTGTCGCCATCTAAATACAATTGTTTTAATCAAAGGTTTTGATCTCCGTTGTTAATGTGAAGAAGTATTAGTTAATTCTCAGTAGCTAGAGCAATCCACATTGTCCTTCAAAGAAAATTAGAAAAAATAAGATTAGAAATGTTTACCTACTAAACTAAAGTATTACTTGGTTCCTAAGCACAAATTTATACTTCCTAGTCCTCTCCACTAAATTATACTATTGAGTGTTTGACATTCAATTATTCAATTCAGGTATATGTTAATACCCTACCTCATACTGTACCTACCTTATTATACCATACTCGTAATTGACTACAATACACTCGACTCGACTGATCCTCCTAGTAGTCATACCAAATCAATTATTAGTTTATTACTATCAGTTATATCGATCTTCATCGTCAAACAATTAGCGACCATGATCCCGAGGGTTGATCGGTTTTACGATTCACATTCCAATTTATATCGTATCGATCATTCTGACACGTTCGCACTGCGGGCATGGCAACGAGTGCAAAATGCGAAACGTAATAAGCTAGTCAACCAACCGCACTTCGTTTTGACTTGGCCATGATTGTGTCTTGTATGTGACGCGAAATCAAATATTTGTTAATATTATGATAGGTAAAAATATTGATACATCCTCGATCTACAGTCATGTACAAAATATGCATACACAACTTACTTACTCTAAAATATGACACAAAGTCCTTATGTCTGCGGTTACGGTTTCGGTACAATTAAAGGACGTAATTCGATACATAATTTTACCTACTTATCCATTAATTATGTTAAAACAGTTTGAGATGTAAGTAATAGGTATTTGGACAGGTAATGTGTTAAAGAACTACACGTCGAACAAGTTTTATCATCCAACTATGGAACTATTCCATGTTTATATTATTCCCTACAAGGTTAGCGTTGTACAAAGAACGGTTCACAGATTAAAATGCATGTCGCACTAATTACTTATACAGTGTTCATAAGCGTTCATTAAAGCAGTGTGTGATGAACATTGTAAACGAGGAGCTCGTGAACACCGCTTCGTGACAATACTTCAAAAGACGCACGCAATTGTTTTGAAGCACTGCCCAAATACAAACAAAAACAAGAGATGAACATTCATTCATAAACAAAATTCTTCGTTTATTTTTTTTACCAACGGTCTATTGTACCCGCTGTTGTTACCTGCCAGCCATTGAATAGTTCGTAGATCATAATTGTTTCTTTACTCGATGTATTATTTGAAGTAGGTTTCATAATATTTTCTCATGATTTCATTTCATTAAGCGTCGTTGCCCGCGGGAGCAAGTTATTTTTCTTGTCACGTTCCTATATCTGAAGCAAGACAGAAAAAGTTTGATCTCTTTCACTACGCGTGGCGCAACGTAACTACGTTTTGCGGCGGGGACCTAGAATATATGTAGGGATGTTTACAAACACAACATAACTGCATTGGTGTCGATTTTAAAGTTAGCGAAAATACTTAATCCTCCTAAAATATTTCGTTTTTAAACAACACCTTTCATTTACCGAGCAGGCGTATGGCCATAGAGTTACAACATTACCATCCTCACCACTTAGATGGTTGACAGTCCTCAACTGTGCGCTTCTCCAGAAACTTCCTGCCTCGCACAGCTAATCTGTGGAATGGATTGTCGCCTGCGATATTTCCGGACCGATACGACCTTCAAACCTTCAAGAAAAGAGCGTACTCCCATCTTAAAGGTCGGCAACGCACTCACAACACCACTGGTGTTGCAGGTGTCCACGGGCGGCGGTAATCGCGTACCATCAGGTGATCCGTCTGCTCGTTTGCCTCCTATCACATAAAAAAACATCTTTAATTCCATTTTAAGAATCGATTAGCTCATCAAAATATCAAGTTACCTATCCACTACAAACAACATAATTTAAAGCTGTTCTTACTTCTTAAGACTTTACTAATTATATAGACTGATAAGGACTTTTCCACTTTATATAGACTCATTATCATTAAGACTACCTCAAATTATATAGACTCATGGATCCAGTCAAACTGTGCAAACAGTTTTGTGGGACGTTGTATTTAGTTTTAAGTCATTGTAAAGTGCTTTACTGAAATAATAAATAATAATAATAAATAATAAAAAAATATAAAAAATAAATTCGTCACTTACGCTGTTTTTGACAAATTATTGGCAGCTATGTTATTATTATGCAAAATTCATTTACATTCGTATATAATAGTAAAGATAATTATTGAATTTACAATTTTTTTTTTATTATGTATAAACTGTTTTGTTGCCAAATGTATAAATAGAAGTAAGGACTTCTAAATTCTACATAACTAATTATTCTTGGAATATAAGTTTCATAGAGCTGAGTCAAACCACCTTACAGATATAAAGCGGTAATTTTTGGCGAATGGGATCCTATTTAAACAATGTCTAATGCACAATTGTAGCGTCTTCACAGACAAATATAATCATACCAATATAACTCGATTTCGTAAAATATGTTAGTTACGTTTTCATTGTTTTCGTAAACATCCCTTCATATGTATACCTATTTGAGTAAAGCAATATGTTGTTTAGTCTAATGTTTTACCTTTTTGTTTATGTCTTTGGCTAAATTGCTAATGTCTCTCATGAGTAATTATATTATGGCTGTGGTTTTCAAATAGGTACCTAGAAGAGTATTTATATTCGACGGCAGACGCGTAAGGACACATCGGAAGGACGGCCAACGTTACATTACTTGTTATTCAAAGTCGACTCTGCAAAGTTCCCGGAACCTTTTCCATAGTCAGCGGTCCTCGAGTCGTCATTGTATGTATGTATGTATGTAAGCACTTTATTGTACACAATAACAGGTTAAGGAATATACATGTCACACAATAGATCAAAGTACAAAGGCGAACTTATCCCTATAAGGGATCTCTTCCAGCTAACCTTTGAGCAATTGAGAGGAAGGTAGGTAGAACGAGATAGGCAAACTTATACCGTGTACAAAAACAGAGAAAATAAAGCAAATCCTAATTAGTATTAATTCTAGACAAATAAAAACATGCCAATACATACACACACACACATATATAATACACACTAACATATGTTACATATATATCGCAAATATACAATAAATAAATAAATACTATATTCAACCAATTCACAAGTCATTGGAAAGCCACAACTTCTTCAAATTCATCTTAAGTGACGCAACAGACTGCGACTGTCTCAGCGACAAAGGCAACTCATTCCACAATTTAACAGCGCGCGCAGTAAAAGATCTGGAGTATGTTCGCGTCTTTCTAGACGGTACAGCAAGAGTAAGGTTAGTACTCGACCGCAAGCGGTGGCCACTGCCGTCTGCCATATAACTAAACCGCTCAGAAAGGTAAGGAGGGGAAGTAGTAGGGGGGGGGGGGGGGGGGGGGGGTAGGGGGGTGGGTAGGGGTTGTCATACAAAGACCGCCTTTGCTACGCTGTAACATTACGACCGCGATATATTTAAAAATATACGTTTAGAAATCATTAAAAAATGACAAATTACTTGTCCTCAGCTCCGTTAATCGTCCGGGAAACAACAAAAAAAAACATTTATTTCATTCATTTGGAGTCCATAAAGTGTTAATGTCACACATTTACTTAAATAACTATGTTATTAGTGCCTAAACTTAAAACGAAAACGTCCGTGATTACATGAATACTTATTATTATGTAGCCTGCCGTCATTCAATGTATGATGTCGTAGTGAACTGTTTATTCGTGTGATAAAGTTAAAGCGTAGATTAGACTACTATTTTTTTTTCAATCCACTCAGGTACTTAATTAGTTACGTCATTTAAGTGGCGAATTCAATTAGTTTTCATGCAGGTACGTACGACGCTGTGCAAAGGAATGGCACTCCGTTACCGAACGTTCATTAATTTTATTATCGAAACGAAACTCCGTCTCCGTGAAAGCAAACTCATGCTAATAACGACGAGAATGACAAACCGATTCTTCGTTTGATATCTTCGTTCAATATTATGTAAGGCTTTTTGTTCATTAACCCTTCAGCTGTGGCGAAAAAACATGGCCGCTTACCCACGTCTGTGGCACCCTCTGACGGGCGCTCCACTAACAAGGTTTGTGGAGTGAAGTGATTTGGTAAAATTAAATTTTCTTTAGTTTTTTACATAATCACAGCCAGGATTTTGGATGAAACTCAATATTTATTAAATTATCTAACTGCAACGATATATCATCGTTACATTAAAGTCGTATTAAGGCTATCTACCTGACCTCGTCACCACCTCACTGAAGTTTACGACGTATTTTGGTTATTTTAAATATAATCAAATACTTTTTTGGGGTGTAAAATAGGCTTAATTTGAAGAAATTTGTGTTATACTTATACGAAAAACATAAAATGGCAGGCTCGTGAGTATTTTTTTTACACTAGACCATTTGAAATATTCTACCAAAATAATGCCTACACTCAGAAGTTGCTCGTGTAGGCTTTGATTTACATGCTTATATCTGAAGTGTTTTATACTGTATGTAATAAAATTCATGCCTGAACAATAAATATGGGTCATCAACTAGGTGTAACCGTAGCTTCTTTTATTGTAAGTGCAGCAGGTTTTATCTGAGAGTAAAATAAAAAAAGTATGTCTATTTTCATACAAAATAACCTCTTCCAAACGAGTGCAATTATCACAGCAAGTATATGTTTTGAACCAAACAAATTAGGTTTTTAAAATTCCCATTAAGTATACTTTTAGTTAAAACTTTAATATAACCGTCAGTTAAACAAAAACACATCAAAACATGATTTGAAAACGGTATAAATCAAGGTCATGATTAGTATAGAGTGCGGATCGTAGTGACGTCACGAGGTATCATGTGGGCATCCCTCGGAGGGAAATTCCCGGTCGGTTAGGTCCCCCTCTGAGGGGTTTGTTGTGATCGTTACCAACTTCAATCGATTTATTTACTTTCGGGCCATTGATAATCCATTTAGGTTCATTTTAAACAAATGTATGATAACTAACGGTAATTTTAATAGCTAATAGTAATATTAAATTATTAGAAAAGCGCTAAAAAACGTGTTGCCAAATTATGACCATGAGTAGGTATGTCATGTTAGTTACGGTTTTATTACAGTTAACCCGTTGAAATAACACTTGTTTCTATGTAATTCTAAAGATTACTTACATGTCTACAAAAACTGTCCTTCTGGAACTACAATTCAGCACTAAACCCACTAATTTTCACTCGCGAACACCGACCGTGTCAAACGTGCCACTGACTATTTTAGACTAGCGACTAAATTGATTTTTTCCTCCATTGGCCATTGAAGTTTTCGCTTGCTAGCTGTCTCACTGAATTGGCTATACGTTTCAATGGATTAAAGCGAGATGGATACACGAATGCCGGTTTTATTTCTAAGAAAGTAAGCAAAGCCATTGCGCCCCTCCGAGGGCCGCTCCACCGACCTGCAGGAAAAAATATGAAGCCCACAGAGGGATGAACACAGCTGAAGGGTTAAGGTTTATTTTTAGCCGCTTACAAAGTTGGCACGAGTGACAGTTATGACACGTCAATACTTATATGAATACTCGTTAAAATTTGATTGACGTGAGTGCTAAAGATATTTCCATTATGTAGACGTTGATCGCTGGAATGCATTATCTTTATATCGTTGTTACGTGGAGGCTTAAGAAGTTGTCGAGCCTCCTCTGGCTTGGTTCGTTTCGGGAGCTGTGCCAATGCGATAAATAAGTTCGCCGTGATAAATGATCGCGATGTTTCGCTCCGAACTGGCGCCAGGCCGTCTATCCGTGTTGAAAACTTTTGTGAAAATTCACTCTTGTTAATCGCAATCATTTAAGCTCTTCTTTTTATTCCTCTGCGATATGAACAGCTTAGTTATTCCGTTTCTTATTAAATTCTGAACCATTTCAAAGCGAGCGCGCGTTACTGGTTTTATATTAATACAGCTCGAGAATCCTGTCCTCAAAAAGCGTTGGTTGTTAATGAACATTATAAAAATAATTAACATTGCCAATTATAATGTACGTGCTCGCAAAAAATGTGACTCAACATTCTCTGAGCTCAAGAATGGAAGTAGCAAGAATTATAATCACCCGTGTGATCATTTAAAATATCTTGTTAACAATTTGACTCGTCATTCAACATTACCTACATGCATGATTTACGATTCAGAAGAGGTTCCTTTTTCGTGTGATGTGTATTCTGTATCATATTTTCTGACCGAAATTATCTATCAAGGCATTAAGTTGACAATGTCCAAATGTATCGAACCCCTTAGGTAATTCCATTGCACCTTGTTCATTTCTATTCTTATGAATTAATATTGAAGGTACTAAGTAACGGGCCAGTACCGGGTACTGGGACTGGGTCGTTAACCCTACTAGCTTCTACCTAAATATGTTTTCAACCTACGATAGCCTACCCTAGCACGAACGGGGGCCGTAGACAATGTTACAATCGACAATCGCTAACGCCAATAGAAAATAATAAAATGTATGAGAATGACAGATGCCGACGAAACACTTTTCGTTGACATCTGTCATTCCCATACATTTCATTAGTTTTCTACTGGCGTTAGCGATTGTCGATTGTAACCTTGTCTACGGCCCCTGATCATCGGGTAGGTACTCTGAGTAAGTACCCTGCCTTTATACACTGCTTCATTTGTTTTTGCTTACATCTGTATATCGTCCCTAACAAAAAAATAAACATTCTTGAAGTAATAAAGTACACATTGTTATTATTGCAGCCATCTGCGAAAAGCACGAACGCGCGTTCCCGACGCTCAATTACCTGGCGCTTAGAGTGCCTTCAATTTGTTACACTCGATTGGGACAAAAAGAAAATATGTGAGTAAATTTCGTTCTTTTAGCATTCTCGGGGTATTTTATACAATCGAAATGTGCCACTTTCAATGTAAACAAATTCTCAATTCATAAGGTGTAATGATTGGAACGAACTTGACCTTTAGTAATGAAAATACTGATCGAATCGTATTTTGACATTATCGTTGAATACCTTGTTGTGTTTCTACAACTTCAGACTCTGTATTTTGTGAATTTGTGCTGTATTGAATTAAGGAACACGTACAATATGGCAAGAGTAGGTATGACGTGAATCACTCGATGGATGTCATTTCGCGGTTAAATGAAACACGGATTTAAGCTGCCTATAAGTCAATCGGTAATGAATGAAGCAAAAAATTGTGATAAAAAATGAAATGAAATGTGAAAAAAATATGATAAAATTAAAATGTTTCAATATATGCAGATTTTAACAGACGCCCTAAAGTTGAGGCATTCCATTCCATAGATTCCATAAATCTACTCGTGATTACTTCCCGCCTTTGGATGACTATCAAATGTACAAGAAGCCCTGCCGAGACACCCGATCGAGTTGCGAAGCTTGACGTGTGTCGTATTGTCGACTCCGGAAGTCACGTTCGGTTACTTCCTTCCGCAGACCTTTGCCTTTTTGCTACGCGTCGACTCGGCCCGCTTGTGAACATGTGCCAAATATCCGAAAGTTGTTTTGTTCGACACATTTTCTGATTTAGGTTCAACCAGCGCAACATTGTTGGTATTGGTAGGCTTTATTTTTGTCTGGGCAAAACAAAAGAAGACCGCTACATGGCAAAGGTATGTAGGTAGGTAATTGCCAGTTCTAATTAGGTAGGTTATATAACTAGATTCTAAAGACTGGAGGCCAGCGGTAGTTTAGTTACTTTCAGTATGTCTAAGTTTGTAATAATATTACAGTCTGCAAAAAATAATTTGGCAACACCACCTGAACCGTCAATTTTCATAAAAATATGACATATATTGCCAAATTATTTGTTGCAGACTGAAAGTGTACGTACCAGTCTTGATGTCCATGATCAGCCATGTCGTGATCAGTCTTGAGTAAAACTATTAGAATCCAGTACAAAGATTAAATCTACTAGATAGACTAGATTTTCATCAACTTTTATTCGCAACTTTTTGCGATATTTTAATATATTTGGGACGTATGACTTAGTGACAAGTACAATAGTTACATTATTACAGCGTTAGCACGTTGTAGCTAAGTTTGAGATTGCTTGCGTTTATAAAGCGTAAACCATTTAGATAAACTAAACTGCTAAAGCACCAGATAAACAGGACGTACCAACGTATCGCGCATAGTGTGGCCCGACGCGGTCCCGCGAGGAGTATCGACTCAGACGAAGTCTTGTACTTGATGTTTCAATCTACTCCGCACAAAGCACATTTCTATCCGTTAGTTACACTGGTAGTAGTTTACTTTACGAATTATTCGTACCTATCTATTTTATGTGTTGTGACATGGAGCGTGCGATTTGTGAGAAGACTCACAAGTCCCCTTTCTTTCTCAACCGATGCTGATGAAATTTTGTACAATAGTTATAAACATAGATTTCGTATGTTGATACATTTAAAAATAAAAAGACGTGTTTCCAAGTTCTACTTCTACAGCCTACAGGCCCACTATATATACCTATTAAAAATATTCCATTCTTGCAATTAATCTTAACCTAAAACTAACTAATAATTATTATAGATAATTAAATATTAATCCTTAAATATTCAAATATAGTGCTAATTGAGAGTCTGTTTGTTTAAACGTAATTATAACTAAGAGGTAAAACTAATATTAATAAAAAAGTAAGTATGTAACGGAGTTAAAAAAGGTTTGTTAGCCCTCTATGTTTCGTTAGTGTAAACACCTTGAAACACTACTTAGTTATCTCCAGGGAAGGATAAGGCAAATAAATGAGACTCGACGTCTAGTCGAGGTTAGAAGTAAAGTTGAACTAATAAGCAGTATCTAGAGTTCATATAAAGGATCAGCTATAAACAAAGGGGCAATAGTTTAGTTTCATGTCTCCCAAAAACCATTTTAATAAATTGATAATCAAAGGCTTGGATATGTATTTTTACGAGTAAATACTCGTGTAAGCATAATAAGGTTATTATATTTTATTTTTAAAGGGAGAATTTTTATTTTAATAAGATTGTTTTAACAACATGCTAATCTACTTAAATTTTACGTCAATCAGACCGTTTAAATAAGTAAATCGATTCGAAAGTTTCCATTAAAATTTGCATTAACTTATGATGGTCGATTTGTGGTAATTAGTTGTAGGTTAGATTCCATTTTTTATAGAGCAAACTTTGCGTAATTTTCTTGAATATAAATAAAGAAGTTGCCAAGCGAAATTATCTTAACTTTATGTGTTTTACTGTAACATATATACAAAGTTAAGGTACTGATTATTAGTTCAACTTTGGTCTAGTCGACGTCGGGGGAGGAAAACGGGGAAAACAAAATAAAGATCAATGACCGACTTTACGCCACACAGCAGTTGATGGCACCTGATCCCTCATTTAGCGTTCGTTCCCGCCCCGTGTTTACTTACAGCACAGAAAATGTATTTACCAGATAAACTTGTGAAGGGTAAAAATACCTATCTTTCTCGAGATTGTTTCCGATCGAATTTAGTTTATTTCGAAGAATTGTCGCTTGAACGGGAAAGGCTGTTGGAGAGTTTTGAAAAAGGTTTGAAAGTTGTTACTGCAGACGCGCGCAAAAAAGTTTCCCTGATTTCCGATACTCACAAACTTGTTATTTTAGAGACTATTATGTTAGTAATCATATTTAAGACAGCGCAGCGCACAGGTGCTGTTCTAAGGGATAGGTGATTACTAGCAGGTTTCGCTGGTCAAAATACGGCTTCCGGTATCAGGGTGGGATGAAATTCTGTGGCTATGTGCATTAATATTCAAGTGTGGTCGTCCCTTTAAAGTAAAGGGCGTCATATCTTCGGGAGCAGACAGATATTGCGGCGGCGGGCATCGATCCGGCGCCCCGACGACGCAGCGGGCCCATTCACAACGCTCACCGACCGCTACACCACGGGCCAATCTAAGATTTACGCTGTTTATGCATGGCTCTTATAAATAGGAGTCGAGTTATACTGGGGACTAGCTAATAGTACAAATAAAGTGCTTTTTGAATACATTAGGCAGGGCCGCCCGCGCCGCAGCGCTTAGTCGCATACACAAAAGACTAATTTTATTAATAAAAAAATAAACAAGATGCTTGCACTGAATTGTTGATATTTGTGCTTATACTACTAACAAAAGATAAACAAGAAGTTACGATTTAACAGAAATCACGAGCTAACCTGTATTAGAAGGATTTTGCAACAGTCTATTTGATTCTCTGTTTGACGACCATGAATTAACTTCAATTAATCGCTAAACTTAAGTGGCAGTGGACGGGTCACATAGAACGTAGAACCGATGGCCGTTGGGGCGGAAAGGTTCTCGAGTGGCGATCACGTACCGCAAGGCGCGGCGTGGGTAGGCCCACACAAGGTGGACTGATGACCTGGTTTAGGTAGTGGGAGTCCGCTGGATGCGGGTGGCGCAGAACCGGTCACTTTGGAACTCTTTGGGGGAGGCCTAGGTCCAGCAGTGGACGGCTTTCGGCTGATATGATGATGAAAACTCATCATCAAATCAAAATCATCTCAAATTCATGGGGTACGCTACACGACACACATTATGCAGTTGAGGCGACTTTTGACTCCATATAAAGTGCTTATCGTGTTATCATATTGTTTGGTTTACAATGCCAAGCAAGCGGAGATTTATAGCTAACAAGGAGTTAAAGTTCTTGTATGCCTTTTTAATTAAGTTCATTAAACTTAGCTGTAGATAAAAGTCTTGTGTAGCTTTATTCAACTTTATTAATTTGGTAACTTGAGACACTTCATACTTTGCTAAATATCAAGCTAGTACAAGTAAAGTAATTGTTTCGAAGCTACAGGTTAGAGCGAGAAAGTTAAACTCTCCTCCCCTAGTTAGTGCACTGCATTTAGCCAGGTCTAGGTATAAATCCTGTCTTTAACAAAAATCTTGATTTGCTGTCTATTGTTATAGAGTGGTGGACGGTGGTTTGAAATCTTGTAGATGTTGTCCGCTGATCGCACTCGGTGATGACAGATTTCCTTTCAAGGATTTCGTCTGAATTTACTGTTTAATATTTTATTGCGGTTATTTGTGACATATAAAGTGTGTATGTAGTGTGAGAGTCTATAAGTAGGTAGTTCAATAAATCATTTTCTCAAAAAGCATCCTTCAAAGTGTTTTCAGGCAGGTCTCACCAGTTTGAATAGGTGTAGTTGTTGCTAAAGTTATGATTTGTATAAATAATCACCTGAGCACGTATTCATTCATACCTAGCTACGTGAATGTACATTCCGCCTTATCTTTTAACATGAAACTAAGGAACAATCAGATAGCTGGCACTACAGATAGTTAAGGACTTAATTATACAACGTTCCTTGAATTGAATTCGAGCGTAGTCGGGCAATTAAAACTAGCTCGCATGACGGATCATCGTTTCTGATCACGTTTCTCGCACTCGCAAAACCACTATTCCACAAACGTTCATCTTTCTTCTTGGGTTTTTGTAAAAGTAAATCCTATTCTGAGTGAAATAAGTTTGATTATTCATTAACAACCCGACCTAAGTTAAGAGGATGACAAAGTAAATAGTCAAAATAATTCGAATGGGGACTCATCATGGCCACTATCCTGTCATCGCTTAGCGAGAGGTTTATTTGTTTGTTCGTCCGCGGATGTAATTACACCTCACGGAGCCGTGGCCAATCCCGTCTAACTGGTCTCTTTAATATAATCTGATTAACTAGATGCCAATACGCGTCTATAACGCAAATATTGCGAGGCAGGATCGTGCGTCGCCGCGGTATTCGTGTCTGTGCAGGGTACTTGTTCATAAACTTGAATACATAATATTTATTTATATTGATTTCAATATAACGGATATAATTCGTTTTGCAAAGTGTGAACAACCTTCATTGCCTAACATTGTATTACATGCAGGCAGGTTTAGAGACCTCTCGTTTAATCCTTTAACAAAAACAAGGATAGCACGACCAGTGAAAATGAGATGAAGGCGGGTAATTTTACCATACCATCAGGCTTATTGTAAAGCTGGTGTTCAAGATATAGGTAACATTCTAAGCCTTGTTTAAAAATTAATTTTATTTATTTATTAGTACTAAGCATTCTAAATCTTCTGTAAAATTTTCAAAGACAAAATTACACATTGATGACTTATATATGTAAATAAATGATATTATGGATTACGGTACAGTAACTCACCAAAACTTTGTCACAATGAATTTTAATAATGCTCCGACTGCATTTGTATTGTCTTGGGTATCAATAAAGGTACCACATGATTATTAATACATACCCAATTACTAATTATCAACCATAACAATGTAACTAACGCAAAGAAGTTTAAACCGAAAAAAAAATGCAATTCACATTTTATGAGAATGTGTACATTTTGCATAACGGAGTGGGTGTTAAGGAAATGTCCAAGAAATTTATGTTTCTGGATTTAGCTACAATAAAGAGGAAAAAACTGACGCCGGAGACAGGAAACGAGCCGTGTGTCAGCTAAAAAAATCAAACAGTCTCTGAAAACACAACATGATTTATGAATCTATTATAAAGAATGCTGGCTTTACGTTCTTAGATGGAACTGTCATCTGTTGTGTTGATTAAATGCATTAATTTGTCCATAACTTGTTTATACTTTTGTGCTACAATTTAAAGATGCAAAACAATGTCAAAAAATACTTGGGTTGTAAACACAAGTCGAGACGATGAGGGTCACAAGTCGCATTAAGTGTTAAAACAGTAACAAGGTACTTAATCTTTTTATAGCTGCATCTTCGATTAGTGTTCAATTTAGCAGCAACGTTTTTTAAAACTCGAAAGCTGTATAAGATGTTACCCAATGCAAATGTTGCTCAGGTAGCTCAATATTTTACCATGTTCCCCATGGCAGTACCAATTGCTTATTCATGGGCATTATAAACTAAAGCAGGTGCAGGCACTATTTCTCATTTAGAGTCTATTGGCGGTAAAAGGTGCGCAATAAACTTTCGAGCTCTTAAAGTACCCGATTTTAGCCGAACGTAGTAAAATTGTGTAACATTGAAAAGGGATAGTTAATTGATGTTTTCCGGTAAAGTAAATCTAGTGGTCCCAGCGTCCGGAATAGAGCGTGAGTCAATGTTTGAATTGAACACGAGCTCGGTAAACTGCCACAGGCAATGTTACTGCAAGTTTTCTCAATAATTTATTAAAGTTACCTCAGTTAAGTCAGCCATAACTTACGGCAGTAAAGAATGCAAAATAATTTGAACTTTTTGTAAAATTTCGCACGCACATAGTTTGACGCGTCACTGCGCATGCGGCTGGCGGTACTGAAATAGACGCAGAATGCAAAACGACTCACTCAGAAGTTCATCATCCGCGCGGCTATTCCAGATATGCCTCGAAAAACCTTAACAGGAGCTACAAGAGTATCTTATGTGGCGCCGGGCATGGATTACTACGTCCTCTTTATGCCAATATGCATCACAGATACTTAAGTCTGCGAGAGAAAACTGGTCGGAATATTGAAATACAAATTATAATCCTCTATATCTGAGCGTCATTCATGCACTCGAAGCAATCATAACCACCGTAAGAGCTTGTAGAAATGTGTACTGAAAAAACACTGATCCGCCAAACTCGTATCACTGATCTCTTAAGTATGCTTCTTGAGAATGAGTGCCATAAGTTAAGTACCTATTTACTATGGATGGATATGGATATGGATGGTACCTATGATCAAAAAAAAAAACATATAAGTATGAAAACTGAGGTTTTGTGTGATCTCCAAAACCTAATTTGATCAGATGATCTGATCTAATCTGTTTATCCATTTATTATGATAATTATTTAAATCTGACTTACTACTTAAAACTGGGAGTGGTTATCGATGCGTGAGAACCGTTTGTGTTTATTTACAACTCAACCAAAAAGGTCGGTTCGCTAAGGCGCTTATATTACTGGCATCTAGACCCAGTACAATAGTACAATTGGAGTGTAAAGTAGTGTTAAACTGTTTATAAATAAGTAGCCTGTCGAGGCGATGTCGGGTGGCATTTCACGATCTTGGGAACATTCCAATATGGGCGCAGAACCGGGTTGCGGCAAAAACAATTACCGACCAATTATCTCCATGCGTTCCATGTTAAGTTTTGTGGTAGGTAAGAAAAAAGTTTCGAAACAATGGTCTTTAGCTAGCTCCCTTAAAGCCTATCACACACTGGCATGGCAAGTCTCGTACATACTTACCGCCACCGCAGGCCATGCCAGTCTGTAAGAAGCTTTAGAGTGAATATCCACCACAGATGTGCGGAGACGTATATTTGACACCGTGCATGCTTGACAGTTAAATAAAATTAATTAAAAAATAAATATTTGTTACTCAATCGTGCAAAACCCGTTGAACAGATTTTGATCAAATTTGGCGCACACAGGTTAATGGACCTGCAGGTCGATCACTTAACGCATTGTACGTAGGTACGTCAGGTATAATCAAAATGTATTTTCATATGGAAATATGACAGTTGGACTGTCCTAACGCGCGTTAGAAACATTACGTGATTACCCCTCTGGATTAAAACATAGGACAGGTACCTACTTTTTATACCATAAATGAAACCCTAATGATAGGACTTGAGAGTGGATTTCTGTATGAAATTTCACGTATAAGTCCTGATACCAACCAGCAGTATTATTAACGAGCGAACCAAAGTTCCTGCAGTAGGCAGCTTGTCAATAAAACGAAACTGAGGGAAATGCTGGCACAAGTCCTAGTTACTGTGTGAGCCTAGGAGACAATATACTAACGATACAAAAATCAACCCGTGACCATGACTGCTGTAAAAGTGTACACAACGAAACGTCCGTATTTATTTATTTATCTACAATGAATAGTGCAAGCGCTTGTTCGAGGCTTCACGTGACCAGAAAGCTGGCTTTTAATTATTTTTTATATATTTAAATTTTATTGCACAAAACAAAAATAATGTACAAATGGCGAACTTAATGCCAAATAGCATTCTCTACCAGTCAACCATAAGGCCAAACAGAGATACTTAAATTGGTGCAGAGTAAATTATCAATATTTAGAGCTTAATAGAGACTTATAAAATCATAATCCTACATATATAAAATTACATATTATTACTTATATACATAGTAATAATATATATGGGACGATGGACGCTATGCAAATTCTTCTTCCAGCAGATGCCTACGAAGCATTCGCTTGAAAATTGATTTGCTTCGGGCTTATCGTAAAGGCAGAGGGAGCGCATTCCAGAGGCGGATTGCCTGAACGGCGAAAGAACTTGAAATGAAACCAGTATGGTGAGAAGGTATTGTAAGTTTGAGTAAGCGGGAGGAACGCAGTTCACATCCGGGGCGCGGAGTTTCGAAAAAGAATTTGTGTTTTAGATAACCTGGAGCAGAAGGCTCAAACAGGATAGATAAATAAGGTATAGCGGGTACGCAAAGATCTGCGACGACGAATTGAAAGCCAATGGAGCTGACGAAGGCACACATGTGCGCAATCAATAATTGGTAACACCAAAGCTTGCACAAGTAGTTTTTTGGTACTTACCTACTGGAAGAAAATTCTTATACCTATAGAGAGTACGCAACGTACCAGAGACCTTCCGACATATATCCAGAAGTTGGCCGATCCAGGAAAGCGTTGAGTCTATAAATGGGCCAAGATCCTTAACCTGGCTAGAAAATGGGATAACAGTGCCATCAAAAAGAATCGGTGCGACTGAAGTTGCCGTTGACTTCCCAAAATTATAGCCTGGCACTTCGTTGGATTAACACTTATCACAAATCTGCTAGACCATTCCGCGATGTGATCCAGGTCTCTGTTTATAAGAGAAATGGCACAGTCAATGTCATCTACTGCAGCATGGGCATACAGTTGCAAATCGTCTGCATACAGATGTTAAGTGCTACGAATCCTGGTGGTAATAAGATTGATGAATACCGGGAAAAGAAGAGGAGACAAGATCCTACCTTGTGTTGTGGTACCCCAGAGCTTAACTCGCACCAGTCTGAAAGCGAGCGATGGACACGTACAGCCTGAGTACGAAGAGAACGGTAGGATGAGAACCAGTCAATCGCCTTTGAAGAGACCTTCAGATGTGTAAGAGTGGCAAGAAGCAAGTCATGGTCAACCGCATTAGAGGCATTGGAGAAATCTATAAGCACCAACACAGTCAACTTTAGAAGATTCCATTCCAGAACCTATGTCTTCAATCACATTGAGAAGTGCCGTGGTGGTACTGTGTCCTGTTCTAAATCCCGACTGAAAGGCAGAAAGAAGATTGTCTGAATGAATGAACTTGGAAATTTGTTTGTGAGCAGCAGCTTCGAGAATTTTGGAGAGAAACGGAAGGATAGAGATGGGCCTTATGTGATTGAGAGCACTGGGGTTGGAAGTTTTTGGGAGTGGGATAACATAGGCCTGACGCCAACACGAAGGAAAGACCCCAGTGAGCACGGGCGTGTTACCAATATGGGAAATAATGTGTAAAACGCAGTCTAGAATGAAGGTGACCAGGGCTCTACCTACATTATCATGACCGACAGCTCTTGACCTGACAGACATGACAATCTTACGAACTTCATCATCAGAAACCGGGACAAAAGAGAAAGGTTCATTGTCAGGAGAGGGCAGAGACGCAATGAAGCTTGTGCTTCATTGCGTCTGGTTTTAAATTTGACGAGGCGGTTTAACGAAGAGGTATGGGAGAAATGGATGTTCAACTGGTCTAAGGAAAAAGGCAAGTCGGCATCGGCCTTGGCTTTACCAATCCCCAGAGTCCTAAGGAATTTCCACATGTCCGCAGGGGACGAGCTAGACAGATTCTCATGTATGTAACGTCGTTTCGCCGCTCTTACCATCTGATTGCAACGGTTTCTAGCAACTTTAAGAAGTTGCCAGTTCTAATCGCACCGATCCCGCTTGTAGGCACGAAATGTCCTGTCACGCTTCGTCATGGCCATTCGCACACCTCTCGTTATCCATGGGGCTAGTGGCCGTTTCAGCCGCATTGCGCGAACTGGGGCATGTGCATCAAACAGTCGCAACACGACAGAACGATTTACTCTGCTTATATGATGTTTATTTCAAATTCCTATTATCCAATAATAAAATCACCGAGCGTATAAATCTAAGATAAACGACCTAGTCCTCAACGTTGCACTAGTGTATGACATGGGTACTTTATGTCAAAGCAGTATGCGTTAAATTCGCACTAAGAGGATCTTTCTTCATTCCAAGTTAAGCCATGTCACTTTGACATTAAGTACCTATCACATCACATCATCAGCCTTTATACGTCCCACTGCTGGGCACAGGCCTCCTCTCATGTATGAGAGGGAACGGGCAGTAGTCCCCACGCTGGCCCAGTGCGGATTGGGGACTTCACATACACCTTTGAATTTCTTCGCAGATGTATGCAGGTTTCCTCACGATGTTTTTCCTTCACCGAAAAGCTAACGGTAAATATGAAATCATATTCCGTATACATAAGTTCCGAAAAACTAATTGGTACGAGCCGGGATTCGAACCCACGACCGCCGTTTGACAACCGCATGCCTGAACCACTGGGCTACCGGAGCTTCTACACTAATCCAACTTCGAGAACTAGGACAATTACTGTACCTATCTAAAATAGCCATGGCAGAGTACATAAAATGGAATATTTGAATACAACCATTCAATAACGCTCACCTATTTTTATTTAGCCAGACACAATTAAAACTCTTCTGTGATTTCGAAGTTCATTAATTCTCTTAATTTACGCGTTTGAAAACAATTACATTCCCTAACGAAAGTTCTGAAACAGCGGCGAAAAAACATTGATGTTTGCAAAAACAATGTAGCTGCCTAAAAATAAGGGGGAGTGAAATAAAAAGATATAAAATTTGCATTCGGGACTTGCCTACGTTCTAAAAATATTTAGCATATTGTGCTCAGAGGAACAAACGTGCTCTGAAAGTTAAGTGGATTAATAGCAATTGAGTTGCATATTTTTATTTATCTTCCGGTATGTTTTTGATGTGATTCAGTGATAATAATAGGGATAAAGCCGTAAACTTTTTAAATATATTTTTAGTTATCGGATTACTATGAAGGGTTTTGTTTTCGTTGTAAACTAGCCTTAATAATTACAAGTAGGTACAGGTAATACATACAAGGTATCCCAAAAGTCAGCGTCAAGCTGCAAAGGTTCGATAGCCCAGCCCAAGTCATAACAGTTATAAAAAAAAAAAACAAAAACTAAGACATAACTGAATTTAAAAAATCCTACACGGTGGAAACTAACATAAGTTTGAATTTCCTTTGCCGTATTCTCACACTCCTTTAATACAAGTTTGTCTTCAATAATCTAGCAATTGCTGTTGCATCATTTTGAAATCTGGAAGCATTCAGGGCCATCTTTTGAAGCTAATTAACGGAATTCATTATTTTTCAGTTCAGTTAGTTAAAGTTACGTGGTCCAACGATATTATTTCATGTTTGTTATAAAAAGTGTTATTATCTAAAACGGAGGCAGTTTCGTTTTAACTTTGGTATTTATTTTACGTCACACCTGGCCATAATGCGAGTTTTACTGCACGCTGCGCGTACGGGAAAACTCGCATTGTGGCCAGGTGAAGACGCAAAATTTTGTACGCAACACGGGCGGTAATTCGTAAAGCCCCAGAGCGCATATTTATGGCCCTCACCTTCGGTTCGGGCCACAAACACCTGCGATCTGGGGCATTTACGAATTCACCGCCCTAGTTACGTAATGTACTATTACAGGGTTATTCACGGTTACATACCAATAAAGCATTGAAATATTAGTCCATTATTATTCTTGTATTCTTGTAATTTTTTTGATACATGAACTGTTTTTTTTTTTGTTTTTTTTTTTGATGTTATAACTTGGCCCGTCACGTTACTATCACCCGTTTTCGTTTCGATGACTTTGGGACACATATATGCCATGTTTTTTCTGACGTCTACTCGTAATAAATAAGCGTGAGTGTAAATTTATAGGTACGACGTATAGTTAGGATCGAACAATTGTTCAATTGTTTTTCAAACCATAAACCGAGATTTCAATTAGTTCCGTTCATTATTACAGCAAAGCTGACGCACGCTGATTTAATACTGGCCAGAAGATCAGTCCAAATTGCGCCCAACGGTGTGCAATTAAATACTATCATCTTGTTACTCTCGAGCCTTCTTTTCCGGCATTTGGTTATTGATTGCTGTTTTACGGCTTTTCGGTTTCCCATTGTAGTTTCACTCTAACAATAACTGCGAATGGGTAAAGTAAACATCCCAGTGCTTGACACCGGTCCATTACGTGCCACTTTTAATATTTATTCATAGCGATAAGGGTCAACAATAGAGTCGCAATTATTGGGATAAGGGCATCAATCAGAACATTTACCTTACCGACTGTTTTGAGGCATATTGACAAATAAAACTGGTAGGTTCGTTTTTCAACTAGTTTGTACTTAAGTTATTACCTCAAAACTGATTAGTGGACCGATTTAAATTAAGTTATTTATTGATGTAAGTATTTAAACTCTATTGCACAAATAAAAATAAAAATAATCATTTGCGAGACTCAGGCAATGTAATTAAATGTTATTTTAAGTGATTTCCCTAAGTAGCTCATGCATTTGTGACAGAAAAGCGTCATCATAATCGCCGGTCTCTTACAAGCTTGAAGTTACAGGTGAACCTGTAACTAGGTCCATTTTCAGCTACTATATCTAGCTATGTTTAATCCATTTGTCGTAACGATTTAAAACTCTGCTAGAATGCATAATGTAGTAGCAAATATATTTCTAAAAGGGGAGAGGATTTAAAGGGTCCATCGTAGAATCTATGGACATGACTATGAATACATTATGACTGACCGTAATAGTTATTTGTGTCACAAAGGAGCAAAATAGTATATTTACGGCGAGGGCGGTGTATTGAATCCTGAACGTAGCGAGGGATACAAATGTTTACGCCCGAGACGAAAATAATTTTGCTACCGAGTGACACATACTATTTTTCACACCGACTATGAGGAAATTTAAAATAAGCTATTGTTAAAATATATCTAAATTATCTTAATTTTTAAATACCTATTACGAAATATTTATAAATTTTTATACAACATTGTTATAGTTAAAACTTGAAATATGTTCGTTTTGAATCGACTACGATGAAATTACAATCGATTATTTTATTAACATCTGTGTTCAATTGGCACATTGCGTACAAATGTTCCAATGCCAATGTATAAATTAAAAAAGTAGCTTGAACAGAAAAGTAGCGTTTTGGTCCCTCTCGTCGTGGAGCAAAACTTACTTTTCCGAATGAAAGGTGTGAAAAAATATTTATTCCTTATAAAGTCGTTGCAAAGGAAAGGTGCTTTTTCGGATATTTTTATAAAATCTTGTAGATTACAATACTTAAAATCATTTTGTTACTGCCTACTAGGTAGGTATTGATTTGTTTAGAAGATGGAGCCCGAAGATGGAAATATTCATTAGAGATTTGCTAGATTACTTTCCCAAACGCGTTTATCCTTGCCGCTAATTTGCTGTAACATTAACAGTTATTTATAGACTATTCTGACGATAGTTTAATGACTCGTTGTTCTACGCTTTAGCTCATATCTTTTCCACAATACTTTCTCATAGAACTCTCCATTAGCTAGAACTTAGATTTACGATATAAGACACGGTATTTCAAAGCTACAGGGTAGGCTGTGCTGCAAAACATCAATTTCCGGTTTTTTAATTCTTTTTCCTTTTTAATAAGTCGAGAATTAGTAGCTTCTTTTACGTTTATAAGAAACTTAAAGGCATGGAACGTTTTAAATGTTGAGACGATGACAATAATATTTAATATAGACAATGTATTTATAAACCAACGAGTATAAGCTGCAGTACAAGCTTGTGTCACCTGTATTGGCAATAGTTGATTCTTTTACCGGTCACATACTGTACGTTCACGTAAGAGAAAGAAACCATAAACTTCTTGATGTTATTAGGTAGTAACTACCATGGAAGTTAAATATTTGTAATTTTAAGTATTTTATTAATACTGGTTAAAAGTTACAGACCACGAATTTTGTTATACCTACTGCATTGCATGCATTGGATAAAATATTGCGTTCGATTAATAAACATTCAATATAAAAGATCTGCCCAGTATTGAAATATCGACGCTATGATAGAAATGAGTTTAAGGTATAAATAATACATGTTATGATATTTTCGCTTCCGTTCTTCTCGATAAAAACGATCTGTTAATGCTGTTTCATTAATTACACCTTCCTGTGGCCATATTTTAGGTCGTTTAATATAAATAGTGGAGGGACATCTCTAAATAAACTACATCTGTTTATGCGGTTTCTCCAGCGGGTATTTAGATACATTTATTTCAACTATGGGGTGTATTTTTAGCGTTACATTTAAGTATATTTAAATAAGGATCCTTAAGCAAAAGTGAACTTTTTTAAAGCCTTAAAAGGTTATTTTCCCTCGGCTCCAGTAACGGTCTCCTTTTTATGATTTTGTCCTTGGCTTCAAAACGCTTTTATCATGGTATATTAACTGCCGTTGCAAGTCTGTCTATTGTCGCATAGACAAATAGCGGAAGTTGCACCAACACAGCACGCACCGTTGGCTCGCTTGAAAGAAATCAGGAGACACGTTTGATTATGTAGCTAATTTGTTCGGCCTTAATTATATTAATAATATAAATTACGAGTTTACCATACGTAGGTATTATTATAAGGTCAATCCATACTAATATTATAAATGCGAAAGTGTGTCTATACGTGTGTGTGCAGTCTGTTATACCTTTCCGCGCTTAAAGCGCTGGACCGATTGTGATGAAATTTGGTATAGGGATAGTAGTTGTGTAGTTGAGTCCTGGGATGGACATTGGATAGTTTTTATTCCCTAAAACATCCCTTAAGGGGGTGAAATGGGGGGTAAAAGTTTGTTTGGAGCTACGTTATAAACGAATTCCACGCGAACGGAGTCGCGGATAGAAGCTAGTGCAAAATTGAATTATAACAGTTGTAGTACCTAACTAACTATATAGTCACATCTGTGTGCGGGAAAAGTCGAGGAAGCACGACCTATTATTTTTTCTAGTATTTCTAGTAGTGATTATAATGGGGCAGTGAAATTATTAGTAATGAAATTGGTTTCTAATTAATGAAAAAGAAGTATCTTCAAAATTATACTATTGAACCTTTAATAATATCGATGCTTTAAAAATGCAAGTAAAAGGATGATTGCGCAAGGATGATCATTAACTTTTTATATCCCAATTTGATAAAAAATCGGCCAGCAAGGTTTTTTTGTAGGTCATAATCTTAAGGACCACTTAATACAATTATTGCAAAGCGTGTATGAAAAGTCAGCTGTCGTTAACTTAAGCTCAACAAAATGTGCGTCAAATGAACAGGTTCACATATTTGGATGCAATTACCAACTTAATTAAGTTTTAGTGAGAAATTAAAATAACTACCTACTAAAGAAAAAATATAATAACAAATGGCCAGCAAAGACCTACTTGTTTAGTGGAACATAGGCAAACCAGGGGGCATTCAA
This sequence comes from Epinotia demarniana, assembly GCA_945867215.1. NCBI lineage: Eukaryota > Metazoa > Arthropoda > Insecta > Lepidoptera > Tortricidae > Epinotia > Epinotia demarniana. The sequence continues at coordinate 13,005,202 of OX244263.1, forward strand.
AATTTTATTGTTGTTAGTGTTTACCTACTACTTTACATGGGACTTTGCGACAAATGGCTGTCTTTGCTCTAATGGCATATCAATATGAAGGCAACCATGCAATAGGACTAGAAACGAATTATATTTCGACTAACTAGACTGAAGCGAATCTTACTCACGCGGAGATCCTTCGGCCCCAGCGATATGGTTCCAGGGCACGGTTAGGCAACAACCGACCGTGATGACATTTGAGCGGGTCATCGGTGAGAGGCGGCATGCGCGACGCCCGACCCGCGACCGGTGCGGATTCCAGCTTTATTGTAGGTATATAATGTGTTGTATAACAGCCGGCAAACTTCTTGAGCATTAGATGACGTGGTAGGGGAAGGATTGCGCATAGGTACTTCACTTACGATAAACAAAGGACTGCGATTATATGGAATTACATTTTACATTTGTTTGCCGTCTACCGTACCTACAGTCACCGCTGTTTTACCAATAGCCTGTTGTTCTGTTTATATTGTTATTAGCATTTTTCTACGACTCCCTCAACGACTACTATCCCTAGTTTAATTCCCTTAATTGGTCATTTTTGGGTTACAAGTAAGTTGTTTAATCAAAGATATAAGATATCTCTATGACGAGTTTCATAAAAATCCATTCCGCCGTTTTTAAGTTGGACTTAGAGTAATAAACGTTCAAAGATCACATCACACCACATACGTTAAAAGTGTTACAAGCGCAATAACTAATATATCAAATCTCAATCATTAACATTGAATAGACAATAAGTTACTCTGTACAATACATAATCTTTGTATCTATACCCGTTACAATACCTACCTAAATGTCACCAACCAATATCACAGAATAAGTAATCCAATATGACAATACGTGAATAAATGAAGTCTATAAAACTAACTATTTATTAGGTACCTTATTTGGTAAAAACCAGTACCTAACCTACCTGCCCTGTACCTGCGTGTGTGAAGTATAGATGGAGAATCCCCATACACCAAAACCAGAAACGTCACTAGTTATGACGTTTTTTTTTATTCAAATGTAACTTATGTCATTTTTACGTTGAGAGAAAAATAAGAAAGTAAAAAGCCTTTTAATTAGTAGGTATACCTACCCCCAAGCATTCAGCTTATACAAAGGAAACAAAAGTTTGTAATTTTTTTCCCGATTTAATTAAACTTGTTCAAGTGTACGGCCAGATTGTTTGTATTCGTCTCAAAGGTTCCTTTCGTAAGGGGTCGGCCCCAAGGGCCAGGTCTACGAGGAAACGAGTTCGATAAACTGCTCAGCCGAGCATCTTTTCCGTTTATGTAATGAGCCCTTACGTTTTAACACTTGTTTACGTAATTCAATAAGAAAACAATTACGCATTCATTTGTTGGTCGTTGTCACAGAACAGTATAATAGTAGGTATTAAATATACAAACTCTACAGTGCTGGCTGGACTGCACGTCTATCATGGGACGGCCGCGACATACTCTCGATTTTTCTCGCACTATACCTCCTGTTCTAAGTGTTCTAATAAGAGAGAGACGGATAGTGAGAGAAAAATCGAGAGAGAGTGCGCGCGCCGTCGCATGATAGCCGTGCGGCAGTGTTCTCCTTTCAAATCAAGCTGTCTGGAAGTCTGCAAATACAAGAAGATTTGAAAAAATGCGGGTGGCGCGGGACCGGTCACTTGGACACTCTTGGAGGGGAGGTCTATGTCCAGCAGTGGACTTCTTTCGGCTGATATGATGATGATTGTTGGTAGGTAGGTAGTCAAGGTAAAACAAAAGTCGTTTTTCCTGAGGTCAACTTATGTTATAAAAGCTGCAAGCGCGGCTCCGCCCGCGAAGGTCCTTTCTATATACCTACTTACTTGTGAAATATTTTTTGAATTCGGTCGAGAGTTCCGTAGACTTGCATCTCACAAATTCACAAAGCTACATACTTGACATGTACATGATACCTAGGTACATAGTTGCACCGCCCACAATTTGTCTGCTTTGCCCAAAGGTTCACTGGTAGAGAATGTTTACAGCATCAAGTCCGCCTTGGAAGATAAGTTCTGGACTCGGGCTGGACCAATCATGGAAAACCAGCAGGCGGCAACTCAGAATTATATCTGGGGTGTTAACAGGTCACTTCGGTGTTAAGAATCTCTTGGCCATGATAGGATGGGGTCCGATGGGGGAATATCGGACAATTTAAACTGTAAAATTGCGTCAAGGAGGATGATACTATGCAACACTTAGTATGGGCTATCCACAACCAAAGGAATTCAAGGTGAGCAGCATCATCAGTTGTGTGGAAATGATGGAGCGAGCTCCCAGTGAGTTGGAGTGTATCCGAAAGGGCCCTCATCTAAACAGGATGAGTAAGATGCAAACCTAATTCTCTGCATAACCCGAATGCTTTAAATATATGACGGCTATGACGCAAAATTATGCATTGTACGAGTGTATATTACAATAATATTGTATAATGCCCTTCGGTAGAATAATTTCACCATAACGCCACTATTATGTTTACTTATGATAGAATAATTAAGAGTTTCTTTAATTAATTGGGTGGATCTAAGTCTAAGGGGGAGCGAGAAATATTAATTAGATTTAAGCAATGGTCTTGGTTGCCTGAGTGGAATTTTATGATGAAATAATTAAGTATGATGAAAGGTTGTTTAAATATTATACGTATACGATTTAATGTTATGTACACCGAAACGTCTGGTAAGTAAGTTTTTCTTTTGGGAGCCATATGTAATGAAATGAAATGTAAGTGTCACAGTGTATGACAGTTAATTAAACCTGTTCCTACAAATATTATGACCTGAGGAAATACATGCTGATTTATATTTATTAACTTTTTTTAGTTATCTATCCAATAGATTATGCGTATATTCATAAATAGTATCTGGCAAAGATTTCTGACAGTAATTTAGAGACAAATGTATTCAGTTGCTTTAAAAATGACGTATATGCTGACATTGCCTACCAGCGCGTGTATTATGCACGTCCGTAAATTACATGCGCACGGTGATGACACCGGCGCGATATGCACTGCTACCTCGGAATGCAATGCTCATAAATTAGCCCCTATAATAGCAGCAAATTAGAGAAAAACTGCGACAAAAAGCGTAACTGAATACCGATACAAGCGTTTATGTTGAGTAACGACGGTATCAATTAGTTCGGACGTCGCGAACTCTGTGTCTAGCGCATGTTGTGAGTTTGAGAGTTTTTGTCATTCAAGTATTTTCTTAAGTAATGTAAAACAATGATTTACATATTGCGGAACAAGGATCGTGGTTCCTGTTGTCTCATTATACAGAAGGATAGGATTCGCTTTTGTCCTAGGCCGATATTCCTTCCACGATATATGATGGAATGAACAAGTGCTCCTTTTCATGTCGCTGTCTTTCAAAATCAGAATGACAGAGTAGTCTAATAAAGCAAAAGGCATCACGGCAGTAAACAGATTAAGACGAATGAAATGGGATCTCCCTAGCAACGGTAGAACACGAGAGTGCTGGCTGGACGGCATTCTCATTTTAAATCTTCTTGTAGGAATTTACAGACTTCCAGGCGGCATGATTTAAAATGAGAATTGCCCAGTCCAGCTAGTACTATAGAGTTTGCAAAGACGACCTCTTCATGTAGGTACGTCGTTTTGTAATCTAATACCTAAGACATACGAAATTATATTATTCGCATGGCATACATGCTGAATAAACATCCCAATCAACTTATACGCGCGGGACACGCGTCCTATTTTTATTTATGAGGTCAAATGTGCCAATACAGAATACACGAGCTCAAGAGAGGATCCGCGAATTCGATAACCCTAACCAATCCACTTTACGGGTGCTGATAACGGAATGTTATAAATTAGGCACCTCTAGCTGAGGTATTTCGTGAAATTTATATCTGTTCAGGAGCACTTACCCCAGTTTGAGTTAAACGTGCTTTTAATGGACTGTATAATATTAAGACGCGGGCGGAATTACATTGTTTCATAACTTAATTAACTTTACTGAAGTCGACTTCAAATAAATACTCGTAATGTTCTGCGTTTTGTCTTTGTGCAATTAACAATTGTAGTTCTGAATTTCTGAATTCTGAAAAACTTAGTCCATTTCATGATTTAGTTCACGATAGCGACACGTGTTTTTTTTATTTCTCCCTAAATTGTAATTTTTATTCAGAACTACCAAATTGAAAAGTAGCGAATTCCAGAAGGTTGTAAGTAAATTATGACGTCACTACTACGGATCTGTATGGCAGTTTGCACACCTTTCACATGATAGACGTAATATTTACGTCACACACGGTGAAAACCACTTTTATACGTTTTCGCGATTTTCTTAAAAGCGAGCAGGAAAAAATATATATAACTACTTTATTATTACGTTCAGGTAACATAATTACTGAAGTGATTTTCGATTTCGGCGTCATTACATATTTTGGAATGGTTGTCAATTTTATTGCGCCTGTAAAGTGACAATTCGGTCGAGGAATGGAAGTAGGTTGGATTGTTTTTGTTTTGATTTTGTTCCGATACGGTATAATCGAAATATCATGAGAACTCCAAACAAACTCTTTTTGTATCATGTCTTCGAATAGTCTTAATTCGCTTTGGTTTTAGGTCACGGACGAGGGACGAGTAAAATACAAAGTCATCCTCCACCCTGACTCGCCTTTTAAACGGTTTGTATAGGTGTGGACGTTGGGAAGGTTGCACTAAACGACGCAGCTGAATGCCCAAGGTTGTAATCTATCAAGTTCTTGTCACATTCAACAAAGGGCTGCTCAGGGTTTTGATATACTTGGTCCAAGTAAATACTTTAGGTAATTAGTAATAACATTGTCAATTATACATACCCAGACGAGACCATCTCGTGTACCGACATATCAAGAGCTCGATTTAGACTTCTTATTAGAATTTCTTTGTTGCCTTTATATTAATACCAAGAAAATGCTTATGATGAAATTGCTAAGAATTTCGTATTTATAGACCGGTCTCAGGCGGGATGAAATGTTAAAAATAGCTCTAGAGACTTCCCACAATTTAAATATCACTGGAAGGATCTTGGGTCTCAGCCTGCGAGGCAAGGTGTCCCTGTTATTATAGCGTTAATGTCTCCCTAATGCGGCACAATTTCCGCACCGGCCGACTGACGACTTCCTTTCATATCGTACATTAGTGCTTGCAAAATAAAGATAAAACACTTTCCTCCAAAGAAGTCGTTAATGAAAAAACGCCGTGAACTTTATTTTTCACGATAACTCCAGTTCGTTTTCTTTGCAGTATTTAACTAGTATTAAGTAGTTTTACACGACTGCTCAGCGAAAAGGAGTGTAATGTTTTCAGGGTAGGGTAGTCACATACATATACGTAGGTTAGTATTGGTAGTAGTTGTATGTGAGATTATTTTAAATAGGAAAATAGTTGCCGTATACTTCATGCGCGTTACAGTAAAATGTGAAAATTGGGAACGAAAATGTTTTTGACCGATATTATTCTAAAAAAACGTAGGTAAATAGGGGAGACCAGGGGCAATGGTACCACTTTAGAAATAATGACCTATAACTCAGAATCTAACGCTGCCACGTAAAAATCGCTAAGGATATAACATTCTAGTCTCATTGGCTATCAGAATCTAGAAAAATATTTTCATTTAATGGCATCAGAATGGTGCAAATTGAGGTTTTGTTCATGAAGTCCTTGTGTTACAATTGACCCCTAGTACGGGTCAATTGTACCAGATAATCAGAGGTCAATAAAACCCAAAATAATGTTCTAATCAATCAGTAATTATTGTTAATTTCTTGAGACGAATCAGTCTGTTACGTACATCAGTCTTAATTATAGAGACTCGTATTTACACTAGACAAAGGTAGCATTTCAGTTGAACTAAGACTAACAATATTTTCCAAGTTTATGTCGACTTATTATAAAAAAATACTTAGGGGTGCTCATAGCACACATCTTTCAATCAATAAGAACATCTCAATACAACAAAATAACGAATTATTTAACAATTACTAATCCCACACAGTTACAATTGAGCCCTGGTACAATCAACCCTATCCTTCAATACAAATAAATATTAAATAATACCACTAAAACGGATGACATTGCGGGTATTATAATGTGTATACATCCCGAAGTGTCGTATGAATCATAGGTATAACACAAAATACCTACCAGAGATGTAACTTGTTGCAAAAATAATTCGTTTCAATTGTCTTATTTTAGTAGTCGTGTAAAAACTTTGGGTCAATTGTAGCACGGGGTCAAATGTAACGTTACAATTAACCCCGAGTGCTGTGGTACATTTCTCCTTTTTTACTCGCACTCACTAACCTTCACAAATTTCGATTTCTATATCTAACTGACCCCCACACTGTGACATATTAAAAACTTTAATAACTAGAGAGTCACAATTCAGTACAAGTTTCACACTACGACTATCTAATTATAAACACTAGTACAAAACGTAAATCGCAAATACTTACTTTGGTCAGTCAAAAATGCAAATCGTCGTATAGCACATTCTATTCGCAAGGCAGCGAGTGGCCGACTAGTGAGCAGGTAGAGACACGCTCAAGGCACACTGGTGTATACACACACATGCATATTTTGATGTGGTTGAAGAATTATAGGCGACGGTACTATTGACCCCCGGTACTATTGACCCCGGTCTACCCTAGGTATAAAAGTTACTTGAAACGTTAAACTATAAAACCATCTGCTTGGTGCTTATCTGGATAATTTATACAACAATTTCTCTTAACTAAAGGAACAGGCAATGTACACGCTGACAATTTGTTAAAGGAACTTTTACAATTAAATTTATTCCGCCCGGTAAAGATAGCGGGAGTTCAGTGAGGCTTCTTATCAAATTCCAAACTGTATAATTTATAATGTCTTCGTCGTGTTAATGTATTGTATACGAATGAGTGAGAGAGAGATACATCGTTCTTGTACTGAAAAACTCCCGGTCAACCTATGATATTAACAATACATAAATTTATACTTGCCTGGTTCCGATTTTGGGATAACAAATTCAAACAGCTACGATTTAATCTTGTCTTTATATCGCTGTCACATCGATTGTGCACATTAACTTTGACGACCGCTTTAGCCTAGTTGGTAGTGACCCTGCCTACGAAGCAAGAGGTCCTGGCTTCGAATCCCGGTAAGGGCAAAAATTTGTGTGATGAGCATGAATATTTGTTTCCGAGTCATGGATGGTTTCTCTAAGTATTTAAGTATTTATATTTATTATATATATCGTCGTCTCGTACCCATAACACAAGCCTTACTGAGCTTACTATGGGACTAGGTCGATTTGTGTAAGATTTGTTGTCCCTTATATTTATTTATTTATTTGATTGCACAGTTGATGAACCAGTTAATTAATATGACAAGGTATATCTACACATCGCACATTTTAGTATGTAGCATTTTCGGTGCAGCACGGTTGTGTCAACGGGGGGAGAGTGGGGTTCAGTGGGTCATGGGTCTCAGTGGATCGTTTGCTATAGCTTTGGATAAGCGCTCGCGACGTTGCCGCTTTGGCATGCCCGCATCAACCTAACCAGTGATCCGTGCAGTGTCTGAGCCGGAGGTCGCGTCGCGGAGTCCCCGTCACAAAGTAAGAGCGAAAGTAAATATTTACGTGTTTTTCAAAAACGTTTAGTTTCTTATTGGACTGATTCTGCAATATTTTTGTTTAAATTTGATGTTCTCTAATAACCAAGCCAAACTAACTCAATATTTTTCAATTATAAAAAAAATAAATAAGTGTATATGTGGAACGGCGGATCAATTTGGAATGGGTTTCAGTGGATCGTGATCCAGTTTATTGAATACGGTGATTTCTGACTTCTTAGAAGATTTTGTTAAAGTAGGTACATAATAATAATAGATAAAGCCATTACTCAATGTAGCTACATTGAGTAATGCCTACTTACGAAATATTTTGATTGTTTTTGTTTGTTCTAAAAATAATACATTTTATACTCAGATCCAACCCCATATGATCCACATTACCCCAATACTGATCCAGTGCAACTCATTAGTGGGTCACAGTGAATCAACATCAGTTTTTTTAAAGGCTGTTTCTTACCACAAAACAGCCATTTTTGTCATTTATTTATACAACTAGATAAGTGTTCTAGGGTTTTATTAAGAAACTAGCACTTTTTAGGTGAAAGTGGGGCCGCTACATCAGTCACAAAAAATAAGTGCTCCACTGAACCCTACTCTCCCCTACTCGTACAGGCAATATCAATCAAAACTGTTAATCTATAAACGTTAAAGTCCTGACTGACTCACTCACTCACTTCAACGCAATTAACGCCCAGCCCAAACCGTTGAACCTAAAAAGCAGTTTTTTTCACTATAGGTAAACTTATGTGACGTAAGTACCCGTAAAAAGGAGGGTTGAAATTTCTATGGGGATGGAGTAAATGTTCAGTGAGAGACTTGAAACTTTGTGTATGAACTCCTAATTACGATATAAGAAAAGTAATTTTAGGGTTTTGGAAAAACATACCCCAACGCGGGTAAAATAGGGGTGTAAAGATTTTTTCCAGATTTGCAATTTGGTACAGATATAGTTTGAGTCCCGAGGTCCTTCCTAATAGTCATAGTTTTTATCCCGGAAAACAGTCTCTAAGGGGGTGAGAAGTGTGAAAATTTGTATAAAGCTACGACATAAACGATTTCTTCTACGCGGACGGAGTCGCGGGCAGAAGCTAGTTAAGTAATATTGATGTTAATGTATTAACGCCAATTAAAATGGAGATTGAAATTGTTTACAACCATTCCGTTAACAACACTACGCAGCACATATGTGGCTGCAAGATAGCTACAAACCTACGATGTCTTGTTATAGGTACTACTATGGAATCTCTGGAAGAGTTCCGATTCTGGAACCCATGAGAATTGACCTAGTTACGCGTACCTAGGTCTATTCTTATGTGTTCCAGCACGGCGATCACAGGACGGCCCGCAAGCTTTGACGCGGCGAGATAGACTATCCGTCTCTATCTTGTTGGAACGCTTATTGACGGACCGTCCTGTGATAGCTGTGCAGAATGGAGAAGAGTTTCTTGTGAATTGAAAGATCAACAAAAAATACTTATAATCATTTGTATCCAGAACTTTGAATGCGCAATTGTACGCCCATTCGCTCAAACAGCGGCTGTATGTATGTATGGCTGCATTGTGAAGTTGGCAAGTTGCAGAGCGTCTTCATGGCCCGTTAAGGGGATACCTTTGTTTGAGTCGTACACGCCCCCTAGACAGAGGGAGGACAGGAGGGGGATTGGGAATCGCTGTTTTGGACAAATTTCGATAAATACCTAACTTAGTGAAGTTTTACTAAAATTTCATATAGTGAGATTTTAGACGATATAAAATACTAGTATTAACTTGATTGTGTCGTAAAATAATGTATCGTTTGAGTAGGCTGAGTAAAAAAGGAAAATACAGACCCAACTGGATTTTTTTTCTATCGAGTAAATTTTAAGCAATCATGTACTTATCGATAAAATCAGATGAACAATCATATAGTCAAAAATCATATATCTGAAATTCAGACCTTATTGTTTCTTAATCTAGTCAGAACGGCTTTTCATAGCACGCGATAATTTCCAATGCACCGCCTTAACGGAGTTCCATGCTCAACCTACTTGCCATTGTGTCTCCACAATGCAGCGACGAATCGAGCCCGTGTTGTCACTCCACTTGCCTTGCGACACAAATGGGGGTAAATTCTAAAGGAGTCAAAAATTCTTCGAAACAGTTAATTGTCGAGAAATTCTGTCGATGTTACATTATTTTACAAGTCGTTGTAAGTGCGACATGAAAATGACCGCTGATAATCCACAAGATGAAGGCGAAAGTCGATCGCCATCCCGTTATAAATACATAAAATTGGCCAAGTGCGCGTCGGTCCACGCACGGGTTCCGGAGTAGTTGCCTGTCTGTCTTAGTTACATCGACACGCGCGCCCCAACTAAATGGTGCGGTTGCGCCGGCCGAATTTGTACGAAAGTTGGCCTTTGTAAGTACATTTCAAGTTAGTCGAGTATTACTTGGTAGTTATGCCTACTTTAACAGTTTATATTCCGCTAGTTAGACCTTACCTAGTTTATTATTAAACAATAAATTATTAAGCCCGGTTCAGATCTGTTTGGAATATTAGTGCGCGTGCGTGAGCAAGAGTGCATGAATTCGGAACTAAGTTAACATAAAAGTAAACCAAGAGGTTGTTCTTGTGTTTGGCCCTAGCCCTAGGTGATTGATAGTTCATTAAGGCACGCCTCTACACTTGTTTCATCGTAATTGTTATCGAATAGTTCGTGATTAGTGGAGCCTGAATTTGGCGGCATTCATGCGTGTTTGTAAATTATACATTGCGTATTTACGTGCCTACCTCGTGTGGTAACCTTTGCTTCGCGGAATGTGAAGCCGTTGTAGTAAGTAGTTTGACGTAAGCATACCTACTTAGCAATATAATTACTTCCTTTCATGTCCTGCATTGTGATAGGCTAGCCGCACACATGCAATATTATTGTCAATAATATTGACATATTGATCATATTATAATTACAACATTACGGACATGTTGAATTTTATTTTCAATATCCCCTGGCATGGGGGGGGGGGTATCAATATTATTGTGTGTTTGCGAGTTGTATTGCAATATTTTGAGACTGTTGTTAGTAAATAGTGTTGTTCAATAATATTGTCAATTTTAGTTTGTCAGAAAAATTGCGTGTGTGGCTAGCCATAGGTACGTGTTTGTGTTTGCTGCACGCGCAGCCTTAAGTGTTGCAGAGAACTCAAAAAGAGTCGCGGGATAAATTTAGCTTTTGCTCATTCTGAAGGTCCGTAGTCAGTCCGTAGTCAGTCGGTAGTCAGTCCGTAGTCAGTCCGTAGTCAATCCGTAGTCAGTCCGTAGTAGACATAATATCACTGAGCACATAGTAAAATCCATATCTGATGAGTGAAATCAATCACCTGCGTAGAGTTGACGGGATTTTGTATATTTGTGCCTACGAATATGTTTGACGCAACGCCACTAATACATAGGTATATCAATTTTTCTCTCTACACCATTTGGCGAAATAGAACTGATACTGAACTTTTTAAGGTTCATTCATTCATTCATCAACATTCACAAGTTAAAACGTCCCTCTAAATGGGCGAGCGCGAAAGTATGCTTACATAATAGGACCCCCCAAGATTGTTCATTGTTTGTTGCCCATATTGTATTACGAAACAACGCTTCCTCTAATGCGCTTACGATATCACAAATTTTGGTGACATCAAAATCTGCGACAGACCGTTGAGACGCACTGACAATGGGTTTCTCAGTAAATCATTGCGCGTTAACTGAACTGCAAATTGTTATACAACATAATGCGCTTAATGCTATCGTTATGCTACACACATCATTATTACACCATATGCTGAATATGCATAAGTATTCTTATTTCCGTTGTAACACTTGTAACAACCGTTGAAAATATGATTACCTATCTTTTGTTTACACAACATTTAGTACCTATGTGTTTTCTTCACAAGGGCTGTCGCGTTATTGTGAATGACAAGGGTCTGAAACGGCCTCTCCAAATCATTGAGAACGTAGAACGTGAATTCGGTTTGCCGAGAAATTGAACCCTGCCTGTGGGTCGCCTGGGCCCCGTGAACCGGGAAGAGCCCGGAGTGCCGATTTACTCCAAGTTGTGGACTTATGGCCCTAATAAATTTCCTTTGGGGAGAGCTCCGCTTTCAGACAAATATCCAGATTTCACGTTTGAATAATTCGTAGAGTTCAATGTTTGTCAACCATCCGTATATTATACCTTTATCATTTAAATGAAGATTAGGCGACTTTGTCCATGAAGTGATGGTGTTTTACTAACTATCTAACTAAATTATAAAAGCGTAGGGTGGTTGGCGACCACCACGGTTAGCGACCACCTAATTTCATGTGCCGGTTGGCGACTACTTATTAGCTGAGTTGGTGAACTGAAAGGATATTTTCTCGGTTTTTTAGTAAATTTCTATTCTAAAACAACAAAAAAAAAATGTACAACTAATTGTCTCAATATGGTCTGTAGAATTGATGTTATTCTTCAATAGAAAAAACCTTCTCGTTCAAGCGGTTGCTAACCGAAGGTGGTCGCGTAACCAGCGTACCTAAATGACCCTATCTGCATTTTTTTGCGGTAACAATATGTATAGTTTGTTATTTTAATATATAGGTACTTAAATATAATGACTAGCAGGGTACCTGCCTGGAACACGTGTAGGTAGGTACTATAAAATCTCAACCGGCTGGAGCTTAAACCCCAGACCAGTCAAAGTTTACAAATGTATGTTTCCGGTACTCTATGATTAATTGCTCCATTGTGGTCCCTAACATGAAGCATTGTAAAATATATGACACTAAATTAACTTTTTTACTGGGCAAAATACGTCAGTTGTTTTTGCAGCTTGAGTTATCTGCGCAGTTTTAGTTAGTTGTAATAAAGATTAAAATGTCTAGTTAAATAAAATATTGAAACTATTACTAATTTTACTATTGATAATTGATTGATTGATCTTAACTGCTTCGTAAGAAAGTTCAATTTTAAATGCCAATCTTAGTTGATGTCGAATAATTCTTGTCACATGTTCCTTCTGTGGTTCCTTCATATCTTAACGTCATTTCGGACGACGATCTGCGTAACCTCTTTTATTTCGAAACAGAAAACGACGAGTATTGAGGTATAATGTCAAGAGCAATAAAGCCGGCCAAGCCAAGTGCGTGTCGGGCCACAAGCACTTGGGCTCCTTGGTAGTTTGTCTGTTTCGTTAAATCGACTCGCGCGCGCCAAGTATATAGTGCGTTTGCGGCGGCCGAATTTGTAAGTAAATTGTCTATACCCAGTACATTTTTAAGTTGGTCGACTATTACTCGATAACTTAGTTATGCCTCCGTTATAGTGCTAGCCGTTGTAGTTTTCCTTTTAAATTAATCATATGTAATACTGACTGTTACGTTTTTTTTCACGTCCACAGTAGTAGGTATCCATTTAGGCAGCCGGGCTTTAAATACAATTTAACTTTTTTATAGGCATAACTCGGGTACTCATCATATGGTAATGATTTAGGTTATGGCATTTTCTGTACTTTAAGTTAGTCTGTATCATCTTTGTAACTTAAGATACTTTACTATGGAAGAGGGGTGTCTCTTATCACAAGTATCTCTGCATACTTAAAAAGAGACATCTACCATGTTACTGTTAAAAGTTTGAATGCTAACGATTTTTTTTTTCTTTTTATTTCAGTATATTTTTGAACAAGCTAGCCAACGATTCCCGAAACCATGGGTTTAACGAGACAAAAAATATCCCAAGCAACACATTACATGTTTTCCATTTATTCCACAATTTTAAAAAAATTAAATGAAAAATGAAAATTATTTATTCCTAACAAACAAATACAGACATATAATACTATTATACTTACTTAATATACTTAACTATTTATTTGTTACGAAATGGTCCCGCCTCAGCATAATGCTGGCTCACGATCGACGCTCATTTTGAGTAGATTTTAAGTTATCTGCTGTATTTTGTCGGCGTGATTGGTTTAATAATACACCAATGCCGAATTAAAGCGTTCTATTAGTAGGGGTCACTGAGCTACGCCGCAGACGGACGGACGGACTAGGCAAAACTATAAGGGTTCCTCATTGACTGCAGAACCCTAAAAGGGTAAGAACACTGGGTACAAAAAATCAACGGGAAGTGTAGCCCTCGTGTTTACATTGTTTCGACCAAGTATAATCAAAATTAAAGACGCCTTTTTAAGCAAATAAATTATTGCATTGAATGATGTTAAAATGTTTTAGCTGATTAGACTGATTAATTAATACATTGTGTAGTTCAACCCAATAATCCATTCGCTAGCTCGTGTTTCAATTCCACACTCGCGGTTAAAATACAACTTTGCACCCTTGTATAACAAATAACTATTAGGAGTATTAGGTGTCAACCATTAAGCAATTACTTATTTTGTTTTATCCCTCGATGCAAAGAAGGGGCGTCTATCATTGTGTCATTGTGGCATCGTAGCTCCCAAATGGATTAGATACCAATTTGAGTGCGGTTCATACGTCTAATAAAAATATGCCTTCCTTAGTACCTAAACTGAATAGGCCTTATACCCAATGCTATTTTTAGGTCTATGTAATGACTTTGCCTTTACTTACGTTTTTTAAGGGATTATTTTCTTCCCCTAATTTCTTGTCTCCCATTATAAATCATCCAATTTCTTATCCCTTCAGTTAGTCTGAGTAGTTTTCTGGCATGGTATGGCTACATTGTAAAAGCATTTTCATGTTAAGGAATAGCAGTATAAAACCTTCCGTCTTTACGTACCTACCCTGGGGAATTAAGTAGTTTTTGTGTTGTCTTGTTTTAAAATAAACTACTTATGTGAACAAAACCGGCCTCCATGCATTTTAAAATTCGTATTTTTATTTGTTTTACTTAAGTATTCAAATTTACACGACCATTATCGTGGTTTAAATGATGTAAAGAAGTAGGTTAGTAGATACCTTAAATGTTCATAAGTACACGAGATGATCAACTTTCTAAGTGGTTACACCTATTAAGCTAAACAGGCATATCTAATAACCGCCTTTATCTATGTATATTAAACAGGACAGTAGCAGCGACGATATTACAGCACATCATCCCCATTTATCTTAAGGTATATGAAGGTTCCATAGCCATATTAAATGTCGTTGACACCATTCATTTAAGCTTATCAGGCAAACGGGCCTGCTATTCATAAGGGTAAGGCATTATTCGCAAACTCAAGCCAACCAATGTTAGTCAGACTTTCGATTGCGCGACGTTAGTTAGTTATTTTTACTGGGCATTTTCCGCAAGTCGACGAAGTGAAAACGGGGGTGTATCGCTATTATAACCACCCCGGCTCCTTTAAAATATTAGTGAGCCTTGCTGTTGGTTACTATCTCACGTAATGTGTTTGGAGACCCTAGGTTTTTTCCTGTATACATACCTACTTACGCGATGTTATTATTACGAACTAGCAGCCGCGTACACTCGTTAATCGACTTTTTCATCGGCATCATTGCGTCCACTGCTAGACATTATGATTGTATGAATTTCAAAAATGATCTGAATGCAGATTAGATACCTATAAGGGTGATTTCTATTTCTAGAGTTTCTTTCACATTTATATCTAGGTAATTATTATCTGCTGCAGCTTGGGCCAACATTCTTTCGTCTGTCCTGATGTTTTGCTCTACAGTTCGCATTTCTCAACGGATTTCGTGAAATTTTGTGAGCATGTTCAATTATTGTTAGAACCTAACTTTTATGGCGCGCGGTGGTTTTATGCGTCAAACGCTGCGATTCCATAGATACCTTCTATGCGGTAATCCCGCGCACCTAACATTTTCTTGTTGATTCAGATTTCCGAAATATTAATAAAAAACAAAAAATGCCATGATTGCGAGTTCACAAAGGTGTATTAGGATGGATTGCGGCTTCAAGACACACAAGGGGTGAGCGGCGAGATGAGGTGAAAACAGTTGTGAATAGCAACAGTTCCCTGGTAACGATAAGGAGACATTAGCGTAGTCCGCTGATGGTGTAAGCTGAGAAGAGTTGCTTCTGAGAAACCAGATACTGTTGACATGACATGTGTGCTTGCGCGCATTATCTTGACTTACGCTAGGAGCCATTTAACAGCGTGCGATAGTTTACGGTGAAAAACAGATTGCAGAATACGTTAGGAGTTGCCATCCTGTCATAACAAATCTTTGTTTTTGTTACCATGACATGTTTATGACTATAACAGGCAAGTGATTAACAAACAAGAAACAGACTGAAAATTACTACAACTTAGAAAAGTTGAGACCCCCGACATTTTCATTTCAAAGTCCGACGTCTCAAAAACGGCTGAACAGATTTTCATAAAACATGGCTAAGAACACTCGGGATAAAATTATCTATGACAGATACACAGATACACACCAACTCTCTTCTCGTCGGAGGTTAAAAACAAAATAATGTGCAACCACCACCAACACGAATAATACCTTCACTATCAAGGAAGGGTGTCAGCGGTTTCAAATTACTTTTGACTTGTTTGTGAGATTGTAGCAACCTTATGTCATCTGAATAGAACTGAGCTTGCTCATGTTTAACGAGTAGCATGAGCGCCTTGTCTAGTTCTTCTGTGTCAAGTAAACGAATCAACATGTAATCTGATTTTCTCCTTATAATATTACAATTTATAATATCCAACATCACTGGAGTTTTCTTCACCGTGCCTCCTCACAAGTCTACGCTCCCATCATGGTAAATCTACACTGGATAATAATTAAGAAGCGCGAAGCATGATATTTTATAACGAACAGTTAAGTTATTACTATAGTATAGTCTAATATTAGTCTCACTGCAAGTAGTTTTGAATTGGTTTAACGAGCGAGCGAATCGAACGAAGTTCTCCGATTCAGCTTGGACAAAAATAATTTGACATATACATAAATATGGTTTTTATTTATCGATTCAGATTTTTTGTTTTTAAATACGTGTTTTTTTAAAGATCTTCTCGCCAGGCCTACAGCTAATAGACCCACTTGTTAGTAGAAGGCGTAGTAGGTATTATAGATTAGGCACTATCTATCATAGATTAGGCACTATGACATGGTACTAAATAAATAAGTAATAAATAAAGAAGCTGTTTTTTTGTATGCTGGCCAGTCCGCATAAATATCAAGTTTCTACAGTACCAAGTAAAGTAGAATGTTGTAATCTCCTGTTACGTATTTCTCTCCTCTGATCCTTCTGTCGTGTGGTGGATATGAATCACCGTAAAAGCGTGAAATGTAAACGCACAAAATGAAGTTCGAGAGAATTAATAGGAGTTTATAGAAGGCTAAAAGCGTCGCCTCGGCGCAGCTGTGGGCCCGACTGTTTATTACATACTTATAATATCAGAATTTTGTCATGCGTAAAAGGGCATGGTTTTTATTATATTTTGATTTTTAGTACAGAACATTAGACCTGTTGCTTTAGCTACAATCATGGGCCATCTTCAATGGGGATTTAGACATCTTATGGCTAGGTCTATATATCTTTTGCCTACTTCCAAGCTCTCTCCATCATTTCCGCAAAACAGATGATGCAGCTCTGCGGGAGCACCTTGAATTACTTGGGTTGTGGACAGCAGTTACCGGAGTAATTCTTTATTCGTCTGGTATAAATCTGATGTAAATTATATCATAGTAGAGACCTAGAGACAGTAATGCGGATCACGTAACTTAATCGGCTCGCTTCCCTTCAATTCGTCTGATTGACGGTTCTCACTCTTCCACATACGTTATTCCATTGTTTTCAGTGCAAATAGCTAAAGCGAAAGTTTCTCACGTCAGATAGATCTATGATTGGCATCTGGCGAAGAAATGTCTTTAATATTATCACGATATTACCTCAGCTTCCGTGTTACTCGATTAAGTTTAGTATAGGTTTATGAAAATTCCGTTAGTATTTTTGGAAAGCAATGAGTCTAATGAGAGTAATGTTATTGGAGGAACAACAATTTTTGTTGCACTTTGGAACTGAAAGTATACTTCTTGTTATAGTATGCCATAACCCGTGCGTAATGACAGCCTGGTGGACGATTGCGTGCGGACTGTGCTCGTCGATACGTAGGTCAAAGATTATTAAGACAGGCGACGTCAAAGATTATTTATAAATTTTTCGCCTTAACACTTGAAAGACATTAGACATATTTATTCAGTAAACAATACAAGATTGTGTTTAAATTTCTAAAGTTAACAATATAATATCTTATATCTAATAACTACACTCGACATCACTCTTTAGCGATAAGACCGCCTGTTGTTTAACATCTATTTTTTATAAGTTCTTATGTCTATTTGATTCATGTTTTGAGGTGTGCAATAAAGAGTATTTGTATTGTATTGTATTGTACACTCTACTCTCTATCAAATATTTCGTCAACACTATAAAAGCACCTTTAATAAAAATTGCTTTAAGTTATCCTTAAAACTTATATGGTATCATACTTTTTAGCTCTACAGGAAGTTTATTAAACAATTCGACAATCTGGTTCCTAGACTTCCTAGTTACATTTCTTCTCTATATTATTCATAGGCAAAAATGATTTCCATATAAAAATATACATATAAGTATGTTTATACCTACATATATTTCTGGTGCGCGTGAGGATTTAAGGCGCCGTAGGTTCAGCGAAGTGAAACGAACAGAGTTTTTGAAACAATACAGGGTGAAGTTTAATCAGTGTCCAAATTCAGTAACATTCTTCAGCTAAATTATAAAATACATTTTTTTTGTTTCATATCATTCAGTACAAAAAACATTTGTAATATCTGCTTAAAGTTATCCCACAAAAACCTTACCGCGCGGGCACCTCAACGGGTAGTAAGGTTTGCGCACGGCACGCCTCCCCTCCCTCGACCCGCCCCGCTCCAGGCGGTACTGAATTCCCCAGTAACCACGCTGAACGGATAATTCTTTTGGGATGGAATTTATATTTAAAAAATACCTACCAGATTTTGTTTCAAAAATGGAGTCTATTACTGATACCAAATGCCTACAAAAATTTGGACACTGATAAAAATGTCAGCCTGTATAATGAGTCTGTTTATAACGATATGCTTTAAAAAAATACGAATAGTAATCATGAGGCTTTTTTGCAGGGAGATCAGTGAATCGAAACATGATTAAGTAATTTTCGCTCGATAGGAAAAAAATACCGAGCATAGGTCTAAAAGGGTCTACACTACACTTAAAATATATGTAACAAATTATGCATAAAAGCTAAGCATATTAAAATGGTTTCTAAAATCGGCAATATCATGTTTGAGAGAACTCAGTGATTACTTTTTTATTAATTTAAACGGCCAAAAAATTAAAATTAAAAAACATGATATCCGCGCTTTCGAGCATGCACTTCCATCTCGCTCACGCGTATGCTCAGTGAGAGGGAGAGAAGACCATGAACCTACGGCGCCTTCAGGCGAACATTATATTTACATACTTACCTTTGTCGTGCCAATAACCAATATATATTTATTTATCTATTCATTTATTTATTGACAAATACATTTATGTGACATTACAGTAATAACCAATGCGTCACGAAACCAAAACAACAAATAATACTATTTAGGCGACGAAACGGCGTGGCCCCGTTGCATCGTCGAGGATTCGGCAGATTGCCCCGGAACCGTCGAAACACTACACCCTTCGGCCAGAAGTCAGCACATGCGACGGTCTCCTGCAGCGGCCGCGGCACGCGCACCACAAACGAGGTGAA
Source organism: Epinotia demarniana (assembly GCA_945867215.1). Lineage (NCBI taxonomy): Eukaryota > Metazoa > Arthropoda > Insecta > Lepidoptera > Tortricidae > Epinotia > Epinotia demarniana. Next base: position 13,024,597 of record OX244263.1, read on the forward strand.
GTGCACATAGTGGCGCGAACGCAGCTGGAACACCCTCAGCGAGAAGCCGGTCTTCTGACGAACGTACTATATATATGTCGCTGTGAGGACTACATCACACACTTCCACCACATCCCACTGCAGCGTGCGGAGCGACGGTTCGCATCCTTGTATGCCAGTACCTCAGTTTGTATATAAATTCCGAACGGCAGCACCCTCTTCACACTGCACCGCACACCGGTCATCAGGCGAAAAATCCAAAATATTATTAGGTGGTTTCAATGTGAAAAAAAAAATCCTGACTGAAATACGACGTTAGGTGTGATATAGGCCTTATTGCTAAAAGCGCCATCTGTAGCTTTATCTAACACACTGATAGGTACATCATCCAAATTGGTTTCATAAAATGACAAGCTTTGTGTACAATGATATTAGTTCCTGTAAAAATTACTAGGTGGCGCGTCCAACCGTGAGCGTTCTTAAGTAGCATTCAGTTTAAGTACAAATCGCTAGATGGCGCTTTCAAGAAATATACAGTTTGGTTTATACTAAGACCGTTAGATGGCGTGCTTACCGTAAACCTACCAACCAACCTTATTATATAAAGATAAATTAAAAAGGTATTCAGATTACTGAAATTATTTATATACGTTTTCTTTTGTTGCATACAATATTATACTACACAAAACTACAGTACAAAAACACACACACAACGGAGAGTTTCACAACAAAACACAGTATCTTTATAGGAAACTCACGTCACTTACAATCTTCTGTTTAGCAAACAACCTTCGGAGTTAAGAAAAAGATATATATCTTCAGAATTTTTTTTAAATCGATTTATTATTTTAGTTTTATTATTTGTTTTTTCTATAATATTATTAATGATTAGACCTTAGACCAGAGCACGGTGTCCGGTGTCGGTGTGTCACGTTGTGATGATATTTTTGAAGTGAAAACTTGTTTAGCGGCGCTCTGCATGGATGGGGAAAAATTGCTAAACTAGAGACAGGTCACGTGACCATAACGTAGGTACAGTCACCGGCATCAATATCTGTCGAAACAAAGCCGGCAAAAATATCTGACACGTCCTTATGGCATTAGACATAGAGTCGTGTCAGATATTTATGCGTGCTATGTTGTGGCAGATCTTGTTGCTGGTGACTGTACCTTACGCATGACGTAGACCAGCCGACCGTAAGACGGACAACGTTAATATTCAAGTTTACACTTCTACCGGCACTCCCGGAGTGCAACCCGGTTTTTTTTTCTCGAAAGTTAGAAGGAGCTATTATCGTGGAATACAGGTTTTAGTTTTTTGAAGTGAAACTTCCTTAGTTATTTAATCGGAGGGATTAAAACACCAAATCATAATTTTAATAACATTTAATCAATTGTCATAATATAGGTAATATAATATCATCCGTCCACTGTAGGTAAAGTGATCACCGCTGGATTAAACTAAAATTCAAGCATGTTTATAAAGGTTCGTGTTTAATTGAAACATTCAAGTAAGTACCTAGAATTGTTCAAAGAAGTAAGTACCTACTCCAAACTGAATGTCGTTTGAACTGTAAACAATGTATTTACCTACTTAGGTAGTAAAAAGTAAGTATGTAGGTACCTACTTACTTTTTCTGTTTGCACTATACAGTAAGTAACAAAAGTAGCTGCTAAGAAAATCATGTTTGAAATATTTTGCCGAAATGTTGTTCTCTTGACAACATTACACACTTTTATGAACACATCTCTCAGGTGTATTGAATCAAAAAAAGGCGTTCAACTTAAAATAAGGCATAAATATTATCGGACACTCATAATGCACGCTGTACCTGTTCATAATCGACGTCTAATATATTTAATGAAAGAGAGAGAAAGATACGTGGACGCAGACTATTTGGCTGTACATTATACAGAATCGGTAATATCCTGAGAAAATAAAAGGGGTTCTGTTGGACGCCTCTGAACGGAAACTTAATTAACTCCAGCGGATCACGAATAGGTCTAAAATACAGAACAATTGAATAGTGCATCATACTGCCAACTATTAAGTCTTATTGCACATAATTATAAATCCAAAATTTTTAAATCACTAACAATACTTAATCCATAATAGCCAAGACAACGTAATGCCAAGATTTCCAAGTTATACTTACAAATATAATTTATAATAACACTTTGAAATGCAATGCCAATATCAACTAATTTGGAAAGGAAGATTTGAATCGAAGTAGTCCCTTGTCCTTTTAGATCCATGATTAGCTAAGGAAAATGTTTGACATTTTCTTCATGCAAAGTTTCGAATAAAAAGAAGCGGAAAAACATAAAGTTAAGCGAGGTGACCAAAAACACGCGGAACAAAAAAAATACAATAAGTACACATTGTTTTGTAACCAGACAACACGTCCACCAAAAAAAGTCAAACGAGTTTTCAATGTTCAACCATCAAAAAGCCAAAATGCAAAGTTTGTGTGCAAATGAACACAAGTTGGAGTTTTATGGGTCGACGCGGCCTGAGCACCCTTTCCGCCTTGTTCCACAACGTGCCACGCCGATTGAGAAATAACTTTGCATCCATTGCTCTAAGTGTACAAGTAATTTTATATTGTCTAAGATCGTTTCGTGGGTAATGAACAATGATCGTACATTTTTGTTAGCATTTTTGGTGCAGCGTAGTGTTGTTAACGGAATTGGTATAAAGAATTTCAATCCTAATGCTTAGTTAGCGTCAATAACGTTAATATTAACCTTAATTAACAACTTTGATTGATATTGTCTATACTAATTCCGTTAACAACACTACGCTGCTACAAAAGTTACGATCACTGGTAATGAAATAATATTGAACCAAAGACCATATATTGTATTGTATTCATATTGAAAGTATTACGAAGAATTACATCAGGTACAGCATCAGAGAATATAAGGAAAAGTGCTTTAGGGCTTCAGAAACGGGTGATCTTAAAAATTTGAGGTGCGTTATTTATTGTGATAGTGTATCGGTGTCATAAGTGTTAACTACCTACATTATAAGGTACCTATTTCAATAATTTCATTAAATGGCACATACAACATAACTATTTCAAAATTAATTTAAACGGTCATTTTATTGTACAAAATGCATGCAGGGTGTAGAAATATATAATGACGATAATTATATTTCATAAATTTCATAATGTCAATATTTGGATACATTCATAATGCCATTTTTCAGATGATAAATAAACACTACTACAAAACATATTACAATTTTTAAAATTCGTTTAAATGATTTGATTATTCTGTGATTTGATTTCCAAAAATAACGTAACATCAACCTAATTTATTTACAGTAGTATAATGATTGTGAAAGGTTATTCTTCATCATTGAGAAGATCTGTACATGACTTCGCTTTGGTAGTTCTGAAAAAGAAAAAAAAAACATCGGTAGAACATTACTTACATAATTATGTATGTATTATGTTATGTATTATGTACGAGTAATTACTCGTAACAGCAAAGCAGACATATTTTTGCATGATACATTAACTAAGTAAGTACTCAGTAAAGCTATGAAAAACTAAATTTTAACTTACTAATCTAATATTGCAGTAGTGTTACACAGATGGTTAAGCAAACAAAAACTTTTTAATGTAATGGTCTTCAAATTAAAAAGGTTTGTGATATTCATTTCATCAAGATGATAGACAGAGCTCTTATTGCTGACATAATTTATCATCAAAAACCAGCCAAGTGCGAGTCGGCCTCGCGCACGAAGGGTTCTGTACCATTATCTATAAAAACGGCGAAAAAATCATGTCTGTTGTATGGGAGCCCCACTCCGACTCGCACTTGGCCGGTTTTTTAGTATTTGTTATTATGGCGGCAACAAAAATACATTATCTGTGAAAATTTCAACTGTCTAGCTATCGCGGTTCTTGAGATACAGCCTGGTAACAGACAGACGGACGGACAGACGGACAGACAGCGAAGTCTTAGTAATAGGGTCCGGTTTTTACCCTTTGTGTACGGAACCCTAAAAACGATAGCGAATGATGAATCAAAATAAATATATGACTCACGATAGTCATAACCATTACATTATTTTAGTAGAGGCAAATATGTCAGATTGCTACCCTACGTGAAATAAAGATGCAAGTAATACTAACTGAGGAATCTTTGCTCTCCGACAGACCCTGAGTTCGATGGCCCCGTTGCGCACCGCCTTGAAAAGGGCGAGTGCCTCCACGTGGGCCAACTCGTGGCAAGCCTGCCCGTTCACCGCCAGCACCTCATCTCCTGGAAATTACAGACATGTTCATTTAGTTTTATACCCGTAAATAATCGTGTACGAATCAGCCCTACGCGATCTTCAAGCCATGAACTGGCGGAACATAGCGCTAGGACCAATGGGGACAACTCGTCACTCCTGGAGGCCATAATACATTTATTCGGTGGACTATTGAACTGACATAGGTTACCGTAGACGAGAGCCATTTCGCGCCTATATGCGGAAACAGGGGCAAGTTAGCCAGGTCCAATTCGTTAATCCATAAACCTTGGACAGGCAATAAGGATGCAGTTTCAAATCCTGCTGGATCGAACATTCCATTCCTTTCTATCTATTGTTTAAATTAGAACATTGACACACTAACTAGATAAGACATTAATTTGAAAACTATAAAGATTATTTGAAGGTATTTTATTCTGACTCCAGGTGTCAAAATAAAATACCCTAAGAATTAGAGACTGGATACCATACGGAAGCCGTTTAGGTTATCTTTGTTATAAGTTTAAATGTAATAGGCTAAGCCGAAAATAGAAACGAATAACAAATAGTATCGGAAGTGCACGGCTTAGGTAAACAATTAGGTATGATAAATTCATTATCAAAGTGCACCGTGCAAGTAAACAGTATATGTCAACACGACGCGGGGTCCGGGCTCTGGTTACAATATTTCAGCCACATTTATATTACGCTGTCAACGCGTTGTGTGGCTTCTTATCCTTATCAAATTACATTCTTTCCACGAGGTTTAATCATAACAACCGGCTTAAAACGGCAACATATTGATATAAAACATTTGCAAACGTACCTGCTTTGAGTCTCCCATCGTCGATTGCTTGTCCTTGTGGTAAAATGCTTTTTATGAATATTCCGAGCGGACCCCTCGGGGAATCCCGTCCTCCTACGATGGTGAAGCCGAGAGGTTTTTTCCCGTGGCCCTTTTCAAACGTGATCGTGTGGTAACTGTGCGTGGGTGCTTTAGGCTTGCGGGGAAGTGTGCAGAAGTTTGCTGCGTTCGGTGTTTGTGGTTCATTGTCGTGTCTGATTTTGGTTCGTTCCGGCGCGGCGTCGGGCGTGTCAACGTCGACGATGTCACCGGCACAACTGAGCGCGAGGCCTTCCTTGTTAGCACCGCCGTAGCTGACGACCTGCCGACGAAGCAGCTTGTTGTTCATACTGCTGTAGGTCGCGTTCTGGCCCTTATGGAAGTGTGAGTGTGTGTTCGCTCCGTCGCTCGCCCCGTCCGCTGCAGATAGCGCGCTCTGATTACACGACTCGTCCTGCGACCGCCGCCGGTCTATCCTGACGTCAATTTTATCAACACGCCTGTCTTTACCTAAAATTACTGCATTTTCGTAATCTACTGAGCTCTCTCTCATCATGAGCGGCTTTCTTAGAGAAGGCGGCCTTTGTTTTATGTCAGGGGTCGCTTTGTCCTGATGCCTGCCTATTACAATATCGATATCAGGAGCGCCCGATTTAAGTGCTTCCTTTGCCTCTGCCATTGTAAGATCACGAAGTCGTCTCCCATTGACGTTAAGTAATTCATCGCCAATACACAATGTCCCTTCTCTGAAAATTATAATAATTGGTTTTAAAATTACCTATATTTCAAAATCAATAGTTACGAGTATATAATGAACGACAGCAAAACGGTTACCTATCTGAATCACTAAATTTTTTGTCCTATTTTCATTTCGGCATTTACTATTCGACAAACTTCGTTTGCCTTCTTTTTCGATTGTCCGACACTTTAGTTCGCGCCGTTTACGGCTGGTCATTTTATGGTTTAGCTTTTGTAATTGTTTGATAAATCCATGATTCCCAATTATTGGTATACCCGCAATATCGTTATACCGACGTAACGATTCGGTTGATAATCTGTTCGTATTTTATTAAATCGGCTTTATAATATTTGACATAATATTATTGTTTATACGGAGCACACGTATGTTACTAATTCATATGTTTGTTTATGAAAATGGTTGTTACCTTATGCATTTTCGATATTAAAAACATTAGCAAAAAGTTAAAAATTAAACTAAGGTTATCCTCCTAAAGCTGTATTTATGGTTAATAATGTATATGTCGGCAGGCGATTGTAAAATTCGCCAGATCACGAAATTCCGAGGCATATCGCATACGTAAATGAAAAAAATAAGGAGTGCGGACTGATAATCTCCAGCGAGTCGACGACACCCCGCTGCGCGGGGTGTCTATTTCTGGTCTGAGGGGCACAAGTGAACCCTAACCTAACCGACCTAAGACAGAGTTCGCTTATGACAAGCCATTTTTGTCCGCCCTGATTATTGGCTCCCAACAAACACGGCCGCCATCGCATACGCAGCGCCACCAGTGGCCAAGAAAGAAACTACTTATTGATGTGCCTGGTATAGAGCTAGGAATATCGACGAATGCGTTGTTTTCATCGATCTGCCGTATTGTTTATCAGGCACATCGTGATAAGCCTGGCCAACTTTTAGGCATATCATGAAATGGCGGCATTTGAAGTTATTTCTTCCGACCTGACTCATACTTATACAGTACATATGTAAGCATTGGGTAGTAAAAAAGTGTTCGGTTCTGGCGGTTCGGTGGCCGCTGCCGCGGCACACTCGCTACGCTCGCTCGGCTCGCGCGCTGTAGGGTCGCAGTTCACCTGACACTCCTCCTCACTTCACTCGTCGTCGTACCTACACCGACCTGCCTTAAAGTCTCAGTAAAACTACTTTTGAATTTACCTCAAAATGAACATTTGGCTAAACGTATGAAATGCGGAAAGTAATGATGAATAAGTAAAAGATTGGCTGTGAAACAAAAGTTGTAACAAGCGAAAGCCCAATTGACTGTAGCGGTAAAAGTTTTTCGGACAACTGAAACATTTGGATAACACCAAATGGTAAATGAAAAAAGTAATGAATTGTATATTCGGAGAATTCATAATAATACGAAAAGTTTTCGGACAAACGATATTCGGTCAATAAATTTTAGTGCTTGCGATAGGTAACCCAGCAAAACACATAACTAAATGCAACTACGGCTTGGAATAAATGTTAAAGTATATTTAGCAATTTCTATTTTCTCAGTAAAGTTGTCTCTATTAGGCAGGTATATAAATCACTAATAAATCCCGGAAACGGCAAGAGGTTATAAATAAAGCTTTTAGTAGATATGGAACCACTAAGGTCTACTTTTGGTTAAACTTACTTTTCAGCGAGTCCTCCTGGAACGACGTGAGCTACCAAGTAACCAACGTGACCCTCATCAGGCAATTTTGTCTTTGCTATGAATATTCCAAGTTCATCAGAGGGGTGTCGGCGCACGATGCGTACTACTTTGTACTCCATTTTGTCAGTTTTGTTCGACCTGGCAGGTTTTCTACATGGTGGAATGGGTGGCATACCAACGTCACCTTGACTAATATCTCTTTGCCGCATCTTTTGCTTTTCTGTAAGTTGCAAAAATTGAGGTTCCTCGGTGACACTGTTATTTGGCATACGTCTAAGAATCTCTTTACGGTCTAATGATAATGCCCTTTGAGTATTTCTAAGTCGTGGTTTAGAGTTTCTGTCTCTGCTCGTTCTACTTGAAGCCCTCGATTTTATGTAAGTGTGGTCACCAGAGACGCTACGACCATGACAAGGTACTAAAGTATTCGCGTGTGAAGCGGAGCTGTCGCACCGAGATGATATTCTATCACTATCAAATATTGAAGAGGCCGCCGATTCGTTGACTAGAATTCCTGAGTCAGCATCTTCACAGTCTTGTATTAACACATTCTCGTCATCACATGATGCCTGATAGACATCATCGTGAAATACAGAGTTGTTCCCTTTTTGAAATTCATCTAAACCTGGCAGTGCACCGTACGAAAAACTCCGTAACTTAGCTTTAACTCCACCTCGTTTCTTTCTACTTCTGTTTAGGGCACTAGTTGATTTTAGAATATTTTCATTACTCCCATCCACCTCATCTTCGTCACCTTTTTGTTTATAAAGTTTAGAGAAAAACTTATTCGTGGAGGATTTTAGATATCTATCTGACATTGCTCTCAGCTTGGCAGACAGACAAGAACTAGGTCCAATCGTGTCCTTATCATCTTTAGGCTTAAATTTATCAGTCTTTTTCTGTGCTTTAACTAAAATATTTGCAGTCGGTGAATTTTCAAATGTTTCGTAATCATCATTAAAGATTTGATCACTAGATTTGGAAAGTTTTGCGCCGACTTTGGGTATAGGGTGATAGCGATCACATTCTGAGCCCGAGCTGTAACATCGGGTACCTCTAGCATTGTATAATTTGGCGTCTCTCCAGTGAGTCTCGGCAGGATTTCGAATGCTCTTTGCAACAAACACATCATCATCGTAGATCGGCATTCTTACCCAAGGATTTTGGTTTTCAAATTCTATGTGACTGTTGGGGTAGTTTCCGTCGTAACGACAAACAACGTCCTCCGGAAGTCCAAATCGGCTACACTCACTACCTGAAGTTGAAGCAGCGTCATCACCGTAATGCAATGGTCCGCTAGACTTGAAGCAGGACAACTTAGTGTTCTTTACTTTATCGAGTAGTGGATTCCGTTTCTCGCGGTACACTGTGTACTCCTTCTCCAAAGAACCTCCACGGTTTTTCCGACTAGAATTGTAAGTTTCCTGCGGTGGAGTGAAGCTGTTTTGCAGCGATATTCGTCGAGCAACAGGGGTGTCTTCACTTTGGTGACATGGAACCGGTGATTTATCTACGATTATTATTTGGTCACTGAGGTTATAGAAGTTAGTTTCCACTGAGCTGCTGCTACTGTTTCGATTGGCGTAGCGTCCTGGAGACATGTCTGTAAAAACAAAGAATATTCGTGTTAAGTGTTGTTCGTGTTCGAATGAATTGCATTGAAAGATAATACGCACCGCGAATATCGAAATTGTCCTCGCGCAATATATTTTCGACTAACAAAACAGTTTTCGTTTCGCGGTAGCCCCTCTGTATTGAAAAGGTGCGAGCTATAGAAAATGCCGTCAACAAATGCCATTGAAATTGCGTGCAAAACTACAGCGTGTCTAACAAAATAGCCTGCAAGATTCTCTGTATATTTTGACACGCGTTTGATGTTTATTGCGTTCGGCTTATCGCATAAAAGTCTAAGGTCAATGCATATAAATTCGCTTTGATTTTACGAGTATGTTTATGCCAAGATATAACAGCTACAGAATGTACCGCTAATGACATTTCTGAGCCTAGATGTGAATAGAAAGGATTGTGAAATATGGATCAACACGAATAAGATTTGACAGTTGGTTGGATACACTGAGCTGCAGACACTTAATTCTTATTGAGCATTACAACATTGAGTGGGTTTGAAAGGAAATATGTAATACGCCATAATTTAAGTAGGTCCGGACCCGTGATTTGAATTAAATAGGCCGTGGGACAGAGTGATGGTAGCAATTGTGTTCAACGCCTACTGGATTGTGAACTGGTTGAAAGAAATGCAAGATCGACGATATTGCGATTTAAAACTAACATTGTTGGATGTGAGTTTACTGTTTTTTATTAAATAGTCGGGCGGTTAATAAATGTATATCTTTGGTTTCTACCTTTGATACGAATAGAACTGGGGAAAAGTACCAATCCTTACGTTTTCCGTTTTCAACCTAGTTTGAGAAATACACAAATAGATGGAGGGAAAGTTTACCAAGCAATTTAATCGTGTCCGGCTACAAGGACGTGTCGAGGAGAAATTCTCGAACGCGGAGGTTTTCCAATCGACAGATCGATTGCTTAAATAATTGAAACTAAGTACGTCGTACTTACAAGTATATTAGCGAAAGCCACGTACCTATAACATAGCTATGTTCTATTTTAGTTCACAAGAAGTTTGAAGGGAGCAGAGACAGTTTGTTTCATATTTTAGAATGACTCACATGACAAAATAACGAAAACTATTTGGAAATAATTAATTTCTTTTCAAGTTTATTTTTTATTTTTGGAAAACTAGGAAATGACGCGGAAACGCCCCTCTTGAAGCATCGCATGGTCGCCGACTGTTGAACTACTTAATAAAAGTAAGTAATTACCAATCCTGGCGCGGCGCATTGAGCGCGTCTCGTCTTGGGCGGCACGGCCTGCAGACGCAGCGTCTCGCCCCCCTTGAACCACCCTATGGTCGCAGCCTGTCACTCCACCACGAACTTACCAGAAGTGTTAATTACCGTCGAGCGCGCCTCCGGTTCGGGCGACGCGGCTCGGCTACCAGGCGAGGGGCCTGCCCCTCTGGATCCACTACATGGTCGCCGACTGTCACTCCACCGCGAACTTACCAGAAGTGTTATTACCGTCGAGCGCGCCTCCGGTTCGGGTGACGCGGCTCGGCTACCAGGCGAGGGGCCTGCCCCTCTGGAACCATGGTCGCCGACTGTCACTCCACCGCGAACTTACCAGAAGTGTTATTACCGTCGAGCGCGCCTCCGGTTCGGGCGACGCGGCTCGGCTACCAGGCGCGGAGCCTGCCCCTCTGGAACCACTACATGGTCGCAGACTGTCAATCCACCGCGAACTTACCAGAAGTGTTATTACCGTCGAGCGCGCCTCCGGTTCAGGCGACGCGGCTCGGCCACCAGGCGCGGGGCCTGCCCCTCTGGAACCACTACATGGTCGCCGACTGTCAATCCACCGCGAACTTACCAGAAGTGTTATTACCGTCGAGCGCGCCTCCGGTTCAGGCGACGCGGCTCGGCTACCAGGCGCGGGGCCTGCCCCTCTGGAACCACAACATCGTCGCCGACTGTCACTCCACCGCGAACTACTGCAAGTGTTGGTAATTAATTACCAATCCTGGCGCGGCGAATCGAGCGCGTCTCGGGCTCGGGCGACGCGGCCAGCAGGCGCGGCGGCTCGCCCCTCTTGAACCACCGCATGGTCGCCGACTGTCACTCCATCGCGAACTACTGAAAGGATAAATTTTAGCCAAATGTTAATTAGAGGTTCGCGTGCCACACTTCGTTCAGTTATATGGCGTCTCTTTATTATCTTTTTATTGTTTTATTTTGTTGCATATTTAGCAACAAAGAAGAAATCCTACGCTACATTTTCGTCTCTTTAACTAAAACCAACTATAATATATCTTAATGATTTAAACTTTCATGGTTCTCACACATTATTTTTACTAAACGGGACTTAATCGCGTATAATTAACTTATTTATTTACCTTTCTGAGGTCTCTCGACTTTTTGGATGTGTCGCAACTTCCAGTCAAGATTTCAGTGAGGGAAATAAATAAGTTTATTGAGAAAGAAGGAGACCAAACTAAAAAAAAAATTGTAAATAGGTCTGACGAAGGGACCGAAAACTGTTCATTAAATCATTGTCTATCAAAGAAAACTCGATGGCAATGGTAATAGGAAGTAGGTTTTGTATTGTACAAATATTTTCTTTGACACAAATTAGGTAACGACCCGTGCCACGAGTGAAATATATGTATTATAAAATGACAAGTTTTGTTTAATGAGTAGCATTTGTGTATATACTCAGGGCCTTACTGTATTAATTTGAAAAATTTTTACTTCATGCGCAAGTGTATCCAAACCTGTTCTAAATATCCAGACATATAAGGAGAACTATACGAGAGTGAAAGTATCCTGCGCTACACTGGGCAATTTTTTACAAGCTTTTTAACGCTTACACATTTACATGTTTAATGTAAGTGGATCTGAGGGAAGATGCGATTAAACTATACAATTGTGAAGTACGTAGGTACGGTAGCCTAGTGGTTCAGTTCAGAGATGCGGCTGTTAAACGGCGGTCGTGTGTTCGAATCCCGGCTCGTACCAATGAGATGATGATGATATTATTAGGAACGTATGTACGGAATATCATTTGATATTTTACCGTTAACTGTTTGGTAAAAGAAAAACATAGGAATCCCGCATACAGTGCGAAGAAATTCGAATGTGTATGTGAAGTGCCCAACCCACCCTGAGTCAGTGTGAGGACTACCTGCCCGTTCCCTCTCATCCACGAGAGGGGGCCCGAGCCCACCAACAGTGGGACGTATGTAGGCTTATTTATTACTATACTTACTTACTTAAAATAATGTGTTATTCGATGTGTTTATCGAGTAAATATAATGTGTCTCCGCATTATGTGTTTCATTATTCGTTATCCAAAACGATCTTTCAAATCAAATCAAATCAAATTATTTATTTCAGACTCATGTCCATATCATGTTAGTAACGATAAAAACTCATAAACCTACGTTAGTTACATTAAATTATACACCGAACCTCTTGAGCCCATATGTAGGGCGTTCCACTGCCTCCACACGCGCAAACAGGACTGTCCCAAATCAGCTGAAGAAGGCTGTTGGAACTATCACGCACACGACGCATGAGGGACGCGGTTCTGTTTCTTATAATGGCACTGAAACCATCGACCCGTGGCTCTGCGAACATCCCAGGTGCGCTGCAGTATCGTGACAGTCCCATCAACCTCCTGAAGCCGTTGTTGTATTGGACACGCAGGGCATGGAGTGATTTTTTAGTGTAGTCCGTCCATAGGCTGCACGTGTAAAAGGACTGACAAAAAGCCTTGAAAAAGGTTTTTTTGACATTCCCATTACAGCGTGCAAACCTACGTGACAGCATGTTACATCTAACTGCCAAAGCCCTGCGTTCCATCTCGACATCCGCACTACTTATTTGATATTATTATATAACAATGTATTTACGCTACACTGTTTTATGCTTCAAATACAAGTTTAAATGTAAATGCTTGCATGAAAATTGTCAAAGTGAGCTCTACTTACACAGCTGTCCAGAACACCCGTTATTTAGGTTATAAGCATGCAAACAATATTGTCATTGTTTAAATGGACACTCTTGTTCTCTCTTAATTGCCTACAGTTGTAGGCAATTAGAGGCATTTAGTCTTTCCACTTTTTCAACATTATCAACGTAAACATTAATTAGCATCATTCATCATTAAGGATGTTAGTGGAAGCCCCACAAGCCCAATTTCATAAGAAAACCGCAAATCGATGTACAGTTTAGCCGTTTGGCACACGCATACTAGAGGTCAAAACAATTTTTTTGAAAGAATTTCAAAAAAAAATCCCTTAGGGAGGGAGTGCCAAAACATTTTTCTTTTTGTATGGAAAAGAAAAATGTTTTCAGAAACCTATCGTGTGTAGTATCATATGAAAGGGATTTTTGAGGCGATTCTAAAAATATACCACATCATTACATTTTAGCCATATTTTTTAAATTGAAACAAAAATAATTTTCGAAACATACCAAGCTTGGGCTCCTCCAGACACGATATGGCTGATTTTTTTTAAAATTCAATATACCACAAATAATAAGTGATATCCTCATATCTAACCCCAAAAAAGCAATTTTGAAAAAGATTGCATTAAGTGTTTTTGTTTTAATTTTTCAATATCACCAAGGGACCAAAAGCCCTTTCATATGATACTACACACGATAGGTTTCTGAAAAAAAAAAATCCCATACAAAAAGAAAAATGTTTCGGCACTCCCCCCTAAGGGAATTTTTTTTAGGAACTGCGGGTCAAAAAAATTGTTTTGATCTCTAGTATGTGTGTGCCAAACGGCGAAACTGTACATCGATTTGCGGTTTTTTTAAGCGTAGGGCTACCACTATGTTTACGAATATAGTTCGGCAATAATTAAAGTCCCTTGTTAAGGCATTGTATCCACTAAAGGTTACCAATTATTATATTTCACATAAATAATTCTTGTTCATCCTCCTAATAAACATTTTGTCGTATTTCGGTCGGGCAACTAAGTGTGCAAAGAAACTTTACCTATACCCTATACGGTCAAAGTTATTCCGAAAATGTAAACATAAATTATAATGTTGTGATTACATTACTTGGGCTCGCCACAAATATAAAGTATGTTTGGATTGGTTTATTAACAATTTGCCAGATTTGTTATCAAAAATTCCCATTTTATGTCTCGTCACCTCATTAAATGCGAGCATCTGTAACTTTCAATCACATTAAAGGCCGATATGTTCGCTTTAAAGGAAAGTTGTCCGTCATTGAGGCAAAGCTTAAGTAAAGTACCGACGTTCATGACGCAATGCCCTGTACCTACAGGTAAAGTAAGTATTTAACGATTGGACACCTCGTCTTTACCTCGGGACATGTTTCTCAACTCGTCACGTACCTTTTACGATACAACTAGTAAATGGCATGGCTAACATGACCATATTACAACTGGCCCACGGCCGTTAATTACGTACATATCTACGTACTTTGAGTACTTCCAAAGCAAATTCAATCATACTCGTACTTTATTGGGGTTGGCTAATGGTTTCGCGCAGAAATGTTGTCACATCGCTTGAGGCGACTACTCGAATAAGCTTGAACGGCCTTTTATGCAGGAGGTACCTCATTTGGTTCCTAGTTACATGTGGGGGCACGGCAGTACTGTGGCAGTACCCCCGCTAAGTCGAGCGCGAAGCAAACACTGCTGTACAACACACATCCTTTCCTGGAACCATTTCGCCGCATTTTCAGGCCCCTATTTGAGAACCTCTGGATAAGACCAGAACGCAGAAATTTTCGTCATTATGTTGAGATAGGATGTCCTTCAGTATAAAACGAGACACACCGCCGGTAATGAGTAATAATAGTAGGTATTTCCATAAACAAAATTTTAGGAAGTTGATGACCTTAAAGAAACCATTGTCTACGACACCCGCAACAAAAATCTGCGGATGAGATGCAGAGGCAATATACCCAGGTATACTTAGTATACTTACTAGCTACGGTAGCCTAGTGGTTCAGGCTTGCGGCTGTCAAGCGGCAGTCGTGGGTTTGAATCCCGGCTCGTACCAATGAGTTTTTCGGAACTTATGTACGGAATATTTACCGTTAGCTATTCGGAGAAGGAAAACATCGTGAGGAAACCGATCTAATCCCAGTAAGGTCTAGTTTTCCCTCTGGGTTGAAAGGTCGGATGGCAGTGGCTTTCGTAAAACTAGTGCCTATGCCTAACCGTGGGATGAGATGTCAAAGCGGACCTCGGGCTCCTTTATAGGGCACAACCGGGAATAACGCTAATAGGATGATGACTTAGTAGACTTACTCAATTTCCTAAGTTTGCGTGTTCCTAAGTTTAAATTAGACACTTGTATTCAATATCTTCAGACTAATGAGCTTGTTTATTTGAACCCAATCACGGGGTCGAAACCAGGCGATAGTATCTGAACTAGTCCGCAAAGGCACGCAAAGGCCATTACACCAACGAGTTTATTGTCGTGCATCAATTGATGCTTGTCAAAACGAATCAATCTAATGTGCCGATAAAGTTGTCAAAACCTGTCTTATTAATATATTGACAAACCAGACATTGTTAGTAAAAAATGGGTTATTTTGATTTCCAAATGAACACATGGACATAATATTATGAAACGAATAAAATTTAACGTCATATTTTAAAATATATCACCTCGTATTTCCATGTAAGGACTAGGTAACCGATATTAAAAAGTTTAATAAGAAGGTATATTTTAGTTTAACAGAATACATCTAAGCAAATAAAATAGGATTTTAGTATTTAATCAAACTGTTAAAAAAAGGATTCAGTTTTAATATCAGCACAGACTTGTAGAATAGCAACGAGCTTGCTAAATATTAAAGTCAATATTTGATCAATATGTTCATTACCACTTTAATAAACGACCAATAAACCTATTTTAACTAAAATCCCGTTAAACTTGGTTCGTCTTTAATTCTCACTTTCATAGTTGTGCTTGTGAGAAAGGGAGGTTTTTCATTAAAAGTCGGGTTTATACAGGGGTTCACAGAAAATTACTCAAGGGTATATGTAAGTATTACGTCAGACGTACATGCATGCACATGCATTGTTAACTTTGATTATTTATTATTTGATTTGTGGTACTAACAATAAGAAATGTAGACATTCTATGGCGTTTACCGTAAAGCTGCATTAAGAGATTGAATTGAGGTATGAATAAAATTATGTAAGTAGGTATATGAGTTTTAAAAAGTGAAGGTGACCCGCTAAAATGCAAATATAATGGGAAGTGTCGCAGGCGGTCGTAAAAGCCTTCTACGACCCGGTACGATTTTATCGAGGGGTCGGTCGCAAAACGGACACAACAATTCCCAGTTTTACTGGGCAACGTTGGGTTTTTTAGCCGTTAAGGCCGTTTGATATCTTTTCGTAATGGATCCGTCAAAACGCGTATTTTTTCGGATTTCATGTGATGAACACAGTCCGCCACATTCATAAGAAAATTCATACTACAAAACAGAAAATTATAAAATCAAACTTTAAACACACTATGTCACAACGTAGATACGTTGAAAAACGAATTATAAAATCAAAATACATTCACAAAAAAAATTGATTGATCGATTTAGCCGAATACTATGATTGTTGCTAAGGTACCAATATTTGTAGTTTCTTTGTCTAATTTGAAACATTAAGTTAACTTTTTTTGGTATAAACTGTCACGTTTATTTTTTATTAAACTTGTAGTCCTTGCCTAATTATACCTAGCACTGTTATCCTGTACCATTATCATAGTATAATAGAACTAATGACTTGCCAAGATGGACATGTGATACGCAATCTTAGCTACAGGAAGTCAGCGTGATGAATCTTTTCCTACTCAGGTGATGTCATTTCGTTAATCGAAGTGTCATCGATTTGATGTGCACGAGAGATAATTTCCGGGGTGTGGCAACAGATCGCGGTGACATAATTTAAGTAACAGCTGTGGACCAGAGAAAACAAAGCCGTTGGTTCAACAAATGTGCTGATAGTGAAATATGCTGGTAGCGGTGGTATGCCCCTATTCGAAATTTTACGTGATACGAAGTATCAAATGGTAGCAGACACACGCTACAGAGTTGTATGAAAGCGTAAAATACGTACGAGCGAACCTAACTTGGAGAATTTTCACTGTACCTAAGAACAAGAAATATAAAATCAGATGAAACAAATGTATCATTAGTATATTGGTAATTGGTGGTAAGGATGCGGTAAAAATACTTAGTAAAAATACACGTTCGACACATAAAAGGGTTCCTCAGAGCGGTACTTGGAATTTTATGCTAGTACGCAAGTTATATTTATGTATAAAAGCAGCGATGAAATTACTTCCAATGAACATATATTTCGCTCTAAGCACCAAGTGTAAGTATCCGGCGGGCTATTTAACGACAAATCCGCTATAACGGACGATATTAATTTTCGCCACAAGATTAACTATGGCTAATTACGTCTAAATTAATCTTTTCACGTTAAAGTATCACTAAAAGATGAATACTGTCAAATGAACGCATGCAAAACACGACTTAAAGTTCTGTTGGTCAAGGTCTAAAATCAAACGATTTACACATAGCAAAAGATTAAAACTGATCGCGCTCAGTGCATACCGCGTTAATGGTTTTATTTTGGCACCGAGATTTTTAAAGCATAATTAATTACACCGCAAAGTCTGTAAAATGTTTTTGATAACGTTGATGCTAATGTTTGTGATGATTTAGCGAAAATTAACGTGCTGGCATTAGGGTATAATATTTAAAAAAACATTCAAGAATAAATCACGTCGTTTTACTTTAATATGGATAAGATATTTATGACTTGTCTCATATCACCTAGAATATCTCATTTCGATATCCGTCTCGTAAAACGGGTTTGTCATATGCCATATCAATTAGTTATTCCATACATAGTTACTCGTATATCCATAAGAAGCTGTATTTACAAGAAAGTATGAAGGAAGCAGGAAGGTAAAAATATAAGAACTAAACTGTTGACCAAGTAATTCTTAGTCATGAAATAAAATAGACCTAACACGAAAAAACAAGTAGTACCTAAGAGCACTCAGACCTTTACAATTTTAGAAAGTCATTTTAAATAATAGGTCAATATTTTAAGGCACAGTTTTCGTATTAGGTTTGATGAAACGGTTCTTATCTAATAATTTAATAAATTAAGTAGCTTTTAAAGGTCGGTCTAAGCAACACTGATCACATTTCGACGTTTAGTGTATTTATTAGGCATCCATGATATATTTGTTTTATCGAATAAATACTATATCCACACTACACCTATAGAGCTCAACATACAAAGAATAAATTGCCCAGCCCATGAAACTTTCTTCCTTTTACTTGGTAATGAAGTTGCGTAAAAGTTTGAGGATATCGATATATTATATTATGTAAGTCATTGGATATATTAAAACACTTGGTATATTTTTCTGTGACTTGGACTAATGTTTATAGTTTAGCGTTGTTAGCGGAGTGGTTTAAGGTCCGTGTGTGAGTTCAATTCTTGACTTATATACGAATGAGTACCTATCTTGAAACTTGTGTAGGAAACACCATTTGACACTTGCGACAAGATCTTTAGTGAATGAAAACATCAACAGAAGACTAGCACACTGTATTCGCAAAGAAATTGTAAGTGTTTGTTCCGCAACCTCACAGGGTGAAACAAAAGCCTATTTGCTCTCGTCCATTTTAGGAGCCCTTTCACTAGCAGTGGATACATAATAATTTTCCTTTTTTTACTTTTGGTGATCCGGTGAACCATTTTTCAAACGAATTACGAAATGGGCATATTCATTGATTTATGTCCCTTAGACGCCAGGCAAAATACGGTTTTGAAAAACTTTAATTTATAATAGCGTTTTTTTGTTGATTTCATTTTATAATGTTATTCTAAGATGCTTTATTTAAGAATCCGGCAAATTTTTCACCTGGAAATAACTAAGTAGTTTTAAATGTAGTATGGGTTTTCTTTTTTTTGTATGATTTATCTTGTATAGAGCAAATGTAAATGAACGAAAATAAAGACAATCATATTTCTTAATATCTTTTTGACTTCTCAGAAGCTAGTTAATTTATCATTTTTTTGATGTCTGAATTTTTGTCAGATTCTGTCGCTGGGTGACTATTATTTGATAATATATCCGTTACACAAAAAAATAAGCTAAGTATTATAAATTATTTCCAAAATTTAAATTTTTTCCATACAAGTTGTCAGTTCATTGACTGGACTATAGGCCAATTTCTCAATTCCCAGATAAAACTATCTGTCAGATAAATTGTCCTTTTCTTTCATATGACTTAAGAAAAAGATGGTGATAATTTTAACTAACGGATAACTTTATCTAGACATTGAAACATCGGCCCGTAAACGGATGGTTACCGATTTAGGGTTGGTCTCAGACGGTCCTGAACGCAATTTGCCTAGTTGGAGTTTTGCCCACATTGCAGTTTGACCACCGAGCATTATGCCTAAAACGCAAAATGCCTACATCACATTTTCGTCGTTTTGAAGTCACGTTAGCGATATTGACAGAGCCCCGCGGAGCGGGGCTCCTATTTCTGGTCTGTTTGCCCTTCGGGCATCTGAAGAAACCTAACGAACCTAACCTACCTATAAGTGGTCACTTTGCGTTTTAGGCATAATGCTCGGTGGTCAAACTGCAATGTGGGCAAAACTCCAACTAGGCAAATTGCGTTCAGGATCGTCTGAGAGCAACGCCTTTAGATAACCTTATCCTGCCTTTTTTTAAGCTCCTCAAATGCGGTGTAGAAATAGAGATTAGATAGGTAGCTTTCGACGCGTTAGTTGTAAGTTAGTAGTAAGTTATAAGTTTAACTAAGTACAATATTTATCTTACCTTTTATTTATTAGGTCGTGGTGGGAGTAGCATCAAACTTCTGCTGCTCTCTTCTGTGACACAATCTGAAACAGAAGAGATAAAATAAAGTTATTTTTTTTTCAGTTTAATACAGTTAGTACTATAGTTCTTATAGTTCAGTTTTCTTAAAGCGACCGAAGCGAACACAGTTCTCTCAGCTTCGGCCAAAATTCTTTCGTATGTCCGGACTTCCAGATGTCCCACTGTCCAGCCGTTCTCCTTTACAGGTCGGATTTCTTAACCGATTCTCGTGAAATGATGTGAGAAGGTTTAATAAATATACTTAAGTAGGTATAGTTTGTTTTTGTATATTGTGTTTTTAAAAATAACATAAAAATGTTTTGAAAAAATATAATATAACTAGCTCACCAGTTTTATTGCTCACAGACACACTAGGTTTATCGAAAATTTTTGGTAAAATTGAATTTGAGTGAAGATGTATCCACTTGTAATGTAACGTACCTAGTTTCAAAATACGCGAAGCCGCACTATGTGTATTTTCGATACGTCGTCACAAATACATAACAATACTGCAATTAAATAAGATCTAATACATGTTCACATATATTTGACCTCGAATGTGCATAAAAGGTACCTATGGCCTTAGAAAAGAATACTAAACTAAATTAGATATTGATCCATCCGGCTTTTATTACTCTTATGCTGCTTTACACGTTCATTATTTACAATTGAATTCTGAAAATGGACGGAAAAAGATTTGATACCATTAGTCTGGTACTTCCATAAGCAGGCAACTTGCTTCAATTCAATTTCTACAGGTAGTGCTTCATCATATCAATCACTGTATTGGGCTTGCTACGTGATAGTAATTCGAGAATAGCGAGAACTCACGGTAGGTACGTCTTGAGACCACGTTTTAAGACGCTCGTGATTTCATGTGTCTTTCCTGTCCCCCTATTCTGTTACCTCTTTTTAAGTTCACCTCAACGTTCACCCACAAATATATATATATATACACCGCGATGCGTAGTAACTAAGCGTAGGTAGAGGTCTAGTTTCGTGACGGGTGACCGGCGGGGTGAGCTGCATTAGCGCGTACCGGCCCTGCACTATATTGGATTCTAAGAACTTCTTTTTAACGGTCTGTGATTGATAACTCGTATTACTAGTAGTACTATTTGACGTCCGCTTAGCCTAGTGGGTAGTGCTGTTTCCTACGAAGCTGAAAGTCCTAGGTTCGAATCCAGGTGCGGGCAATTATTTGTGTAATGAATGAGCATGAATATTTGTTTTTGAGTCCTGGATGTTTCCTATGTTTTAAGTGTTTATATTATATTGTATATATCGTCGTCCAGTACCTATAACACAAGCCTTATTGAGCTTAGTAAGGTGTAGTTCGATTTGTGTAGGATTGTCCCCTAATATTTATTTATTTCAGTATTTAAATCTAATAAGGTTAGGCACCTATCTACCATACAGGGTTTTAATAATATTTATTTTCAATAAAGAATTAATAATAGTTACAAGCATTACATGTTAGGTACTTAAGTAGTAGGTCGTTAAACAGCAAACGGCAATAATTGAAACGTGGGCAGTACAGTCTTTTGCATTTAGCACTACGCGGATAATAAAAGAGCGATTTTAATTTTCTGTTACGACTGTAAGCGGGACGTTCATTTTCATGGAACATAGTAAAGGTGATACTTTATGACTACTAACTGTCATCGGGCGGCGCGTAGGCCGGCCCGACTTGGCGGTCTGCGAATATCAGCAAAAATAAATGTGCAAATTCGGCGTCCATTTTGAAACTACAAATTTAATTTCAACTTGTTACTTAGCTCATACCAATGCCACACGGCCAGATTCTCCAGAACCACTGACAGACGATGGAACGACAAGCTACTACATTGGTAGCTACTCATGGAACAGCCACACCGGCGCGCGGCTATGTCCAGGAATGGATAAACCAATGCGTTTGGATAGTAATTATAAATAGATCAATTTAAAACATATGCACAATGAATAATTGTTATTACCTAGATATTTAACATTTATTATACATATGCACTTATTAACTTAGTGAACTATAAATCAAACGTACCGAAACTTAACGAAATTAATATTTTTAACCCCCGACGCAAAGAGTCTGTCTGTGTCTGTCCGTGGTACCGGGATAATTTTATTCCGAGTGTTCTTAGCCATGTTTCTTGAAAATCTGTTCAGCCGTTTTTGAGATATTGGACTTGGAAATGAAAATGTCGGGGGTTTCTCTACTTTTCTAAGGCGTAGTTATTACTAGTAATCTCATCTCAATACCGAGTCACTCTCACGCTTGGGCAAGGGACCGCGTGAAACAAGATGATTCGCGTATGAATTCAATACGTTGAAAACGCGATCCGAAATTGATCCCCTCTTTGTATGACGAGTACAGTACATAGTATTTTAAGTGCAATCGTCATCCTCTTAGGGCATTCATAAAAGGCAGTGTAAATGAACATTGAGTAAAACTTACGTAATTTCGGCAAATGAGGTAGGTAAGGAAACGCAAAACATATTAAACGACTTTATTACTACTGTAAGGTAGGTCCGTAATAAAAGGAAAAAGACAATGTAAATTGAGTTACAAGAACATGAATCTCGTTAGAATCGTGAGTATCGTGACATCACCTTTTCCTTGGTAAAATAACATTACAAACGCGAACGTTGAAACACGGTCGCAATATTTACGGCAAAATGAAATCTAAGGAAGTAAATTAAATATAAAATGTACATTTAACAATAAATATTTGACAGAATATGACATATTCCCAGTTGGATGTCTCCGTCGTTATTTAATAATTCATAATTCATAATGTTATTGCGATAAGAATCATGTGTTACACAAGGTCTTAAGACATGAAAGTGAGGACAGGCCTCTTTCTGTCTAATGTTGCGCTTATATTATCGGCCTCTATTATCAATATTAGAAATTGTTATTGTCCTTAGTGGTCTCCTCCGGAATACCATATTGAATTTATATAAGTACTTGTGCCAAACTATCAACAAATTGAAATTGGCTGGCAAACGCAATCGCTCGCGCTAACAACCAGATTGCATTGTAATTAATTACTAATTAAATAATTAGTTGATGCTCGATTGCAAGTCCTAATAGACAGCTATATTATTTTGAGCGGAATCCTACTAGTTGCTTACCCAAAACTAGATTAGTTATTTTTCAGAATCCTGAGCAGAACATTGTCCATATATTGAAGAAACCAGTTGTAGGTATGTACATACCTACGTACCATCTTCAGTTCTCCACACATGGCAGGCAGTGAAAGCAATACTATGAGCAATTTCATTTATTGGGCTCTCTTTGTAGTTTTATTGTATTTCGAGAAAGAATATTGTGCGCGCATATTTTTTCTTCAGAAACTATTTGAAGTACGTAACAAGATATTCTTCTTTCAGAGATAGATTTGAAGAACACTTTACCTGTACTATAAAGTAGGTACCTTAACGAGAAAACATCAATCTCATCATCATCGTCTTTTGAAAAAGTTATTACTATAGGTAATATACACATATTATTATACCACAGTCCATCTGTCGCCCATTCATTTCTTGTGATTTATATTAGAATGCTTACATGCATCTGTATTTAGCTTATAACTTTCGAACTATAGGTATTTATGTAGGCATGTACGTAGATCATAAATTGTAATGCTTATGGGTATTTGTAGACTCACAATTTAACTATAACTTCAAAAGAAAGAAGGCAAAAAAATATGCCTAGTGACGAAAATCCCATTCAAGTTCTCTGGGGGTCGTGACTTTATTGATCTTAATGATTCCAAACACATTACTATGTGCTGACTGTACACAGTGCGGCAAAAGTTGAGGAACAATATTCCTCACATCACGACACGCATAGGTTTGCTGAGTAACTTGGATACCTGATTGTCCAAAACTATACTAACCATGTAATAGTTCTATATAGTAGGTACCTAACTTAACGATCCTCGAGCATCATAATAAGTCAATGACAATGGTTTCATATAAAGGTGCGTATTGCGGAAAATTCTGGTACATATCTATTTTCATTGTCGGATGTATTTCGTCTACTAACCTAGTTCAAGTTTCCAGAATCGATCTTTTCTAAAAATATATATTTTGTCTGAAATAACTTAGCGTCGGGTACAGTAATGAAAGTGGCACAGTTTTATTCCTATTCGAAGTTGAAATTTGGTTCGGGTCAGTGTACGTAGGGAAATAATACACGATATTGCTTCGCACACTTTTGAATTTTGAACCCGTAAGTGACTTTCTATACTTACATTAGTATAGTATGTAATATAATAAAGTGGTTATGTGTAGTGTGTAGCTTTGTGAGGCAGTAAGTTAGTATGTAGGAGGTAATCTCCGAAACCACTTATCCATTTAGTTGCCATTGTGTAACAACAATGTATGGTTTAACATAAAATAAGTTCGTGTTATTGTACAACAATATACAGCGAAGATAAAACCACACAATTTTTACGACCGCCTTGGAAACAGAATTGGGACATTTAATCATTTTAGGCAAGGCGCGATCAAAAATTTGCGTCAAGACAATGTCCTTTATGATCAACGATAAGAAACAAAGAATGATGTTTGCAAATGACTACTTTCCTCAAAAAATTAACATGCGTCGTGGTCTGCTCGGCATCCTATTTGACTTTAAAATTTCAAGTGAAAATCTCTTATCTTAAAACATGGGTCACGTCTTGGAGTGATTAGTATTGAGGTTGCGATCGGCGATAGAGGATGTTTCGAATACGAGAGTGATATCTACCATTAGATTAGTACTGCGACAACGCTTTTTTGATCCCTGACTGTTGCTAATGGGATGAACCCAATACAGCGGTCGAATTGCGTGGTTGAAGCGAGTAGCCTGGGAAATCCAGGGGAAACCTCCAGCACGACCACGCGAATACTATACGAGTTTGCGCTCCAGTGAGACTGTTTGAACTGAACGGTATCAACCGAATCTGGGACTTCGACAACGCGTGACAGATCAGCTCCGGTGGCGTAAATCGAAATTTGTTTCTCAATCAATTCCTTTGTCTGTGTTTCATTCACCATCATCATCATCATCATCATATCAGCGGAAATACGTGCACTGCTGGAGATAGACCTTTCCCACAAAGACCGGTCCTGCACCACACGCAGCCAGCGGGCTCCCGCGACCTTTACCAGATCACCAACCCACACTCTTCCCACGCTGCGCCTGCCAGTACGTGGTCGCCACTCGAGAAGCTTTCCGCCCTCATGGCTCCTGGCCCCTTCCGTTTTCAGGGTTTTTAAGGCCTCCACAGGTTTACAGTTTGAGCGTAATAGGTAAAGTTGATAAGGTCATAAGGTTATTTGTATTTTGTTCTTAATCCCGTTTGTCGTGGGTCTTGTAATGTCGTGTATTTAAGTCTAAGTACGTTATTCTGGCGAAATGGAAAGAGTTTAATAAAGGCCTCCACACACCGAACGCGGATCGTGCGCGGCGCGGGTCAGGCGGTATCTTTATCTCTTTCGCGCAGTAGCGCGGCGTCTCCATCGCACAGTAGCGCGGGCCCGCCAAGGTAGCAACGCGGGCCCGACTGTGTGATAGAGATAGTGAGAGCGATATTAAATGCGTTGGTAGTGAGAGAGATATACCGCGCACGACCCACGCCGCGCCCGACTCTCGCCCGATCCGCGTCACGGTGCAACCCGCGCCGCGCCCGCCCCGCGTTCGGTGTGTGGAGGCCTTTATTAAACTCTTTCCATTTCGCCAGAATAACGTACTTAGACTTAAATATAGTGTTCCCTTTAAACACACGACATTACAAGACTCACAACAAACGGGACTAAGAACAAAATACAAATAACCTTATGACCTTATCAACTTTACCTATTACGCTCAAACTGTAAACCTGTGTACGGTATTGTTCTCAAAACGATTTTATGCTAATTGAGGTGAAATTTTCGATACTCTTAGCACTTAAGTAACGGTTTTCAAAATAAAATCAATGCCAGTTTACATACTGTTATTTTTTCCGCTGTTGTGATCTCCCTCACCACCCTCACGAAACTGTTGCCGTAAAAAAACTCAGGAATAAATGGGATTTTAATTATGGTTATGTATATTAGGTACATAGTCGTTCCATAGTACTTATTGTAATATTGTTGAGCAAAATAGGTCAAGTGTTATCGATTCTGGTTATCAAATTGATCGTCCCACTGAATGCATTATCTTTGCGATTCTTTATCATAGTAGATTTCCTAACTACCGCACTCTAGTTGAAATTCTTGGCATTCATTGAATTCAAGTGTGATAAATGATAAGCCCACTTCTAAGTTTCAATCTGCATCTTTACGGACACGAATAGTAAAAAAGTAGCAGGTTTTGACATGAAATATTATCGACGGTGGAAATTTCAAATGTCGTAAAGGACATTTTGTCGTAAGTACACTAAATATACCATTGGAATCAGTATATTTTTTTCTATCCGTCTGTAGTATCGGTCTCTCGATACGACTCCAAATAAAAAAGTTATGAGATGGTTAAGTTTGTCGTAACTGCTTCGTATTTAAAATACTGTGTTGTATCGGTCAAATATACTTTCTTGTCGTCTCGTGGTCTTAAGCGCAAGGTCGTATGTCTCAATAATTTTGAAATTCCTATGTTGTAAGGCACTAAAAAGAAATGACATTCCCATTGATCTCAATCTTAAAATACAAAAGAATTCACTTGTGATACTCGTGGAGAAAGTTCCTTTTAGTTATAAAGGTCAATACAGATTTCAAATAAACGTCATTCCTGTGAGCAATGCAAAGCAAAATACAAATCATTAATGTATATCTAGGTCGGTTTGTGTAAGATTGTCCCCTTATATTTGTTTATTTATTTATTTATTTATTTATATATTAAAATCTGTATGACGCATATAATTATAATGTTATTTAGATGTGTGTACTTTTTACTTGTTACCAATAATGTACATGAAACAAAGAAATACACCTGTTTCTGACTTGATGCAGAACACTAGTGTTTAGTTAAGCATTTGTTATCTTGATTGTGATTTTGAATAGCTTATAATAGCACTTCTGCTGCTGCTTGAAACCCACTCTCGAGACAACTGTTCGAGGCGCTCTAAGGTCAATAAATACATTCTGTGGAATTTCTTATGGAAAATCTCGAACGCCTCGTGAATACTACTTACACCTGGCGTCTTTCGAGCGTCGTCCCATAGTAAACCGTTCCCCCCAACCCACCTCGCCTCGCCCCTCGCTCGCCCGCTTACTATGGGACGACGCTCGAAAGACGCCAGGTGTGGGGTGGCCCTAAGATGTAGCTTATAGCACAAATTTGTTTCATTACGTTTCGTTATGTTTAATTGTTTCCACACATTTATTTCGAAAAATAAAAACATTAATCAGACATAACATTTTTATACTTTCCCGCATCCGAAAAGCTTAGAAATCAATAAATTTAGTAGTAAAATCTTTATTTTCATACAGTTAACTACGTACTTACTTCACTTACCTCGAAACTTTAATGACTTTACAACAAGAAATTCGTAGTAGATGTTAGTATTAACGCAGTTACGACATAAAATTATAATTTAGTTGGAAGGCGTAAGAGATTTTGTCACATAAATCTTCTTTTTTCAGACGAGTAACACACATTTTCTTCATATTTTTTTGTCGTAAGGGACACTATTTTCTAAACTACTGCATTTATTGCTATGCGACTAATAGGTTAGTGTAGATGACGTTATTTGAAAATTATACATCTAAGATTCATCTTTATAGGATGAGTAGTTTCAAAGTTACATATATTTTTTAAATGGAGTTTTGTTTTTTGGCTCCCCTCAAAAGTAGGCATTTGTCCCTTACGACATTTGAAATTTCCACCGTCGTTATGTTACCTATTTATATTAGCATACCTATATTATAAAGTTATTAGGCGATCATGTAGGAAGGAGAGTATATTATCTATCACTAGTAAAACAACAACACGGGAAATATTTACCTTATCGCATAGGACACTAATAAATATTGATAAAGTGAACTGGGTCAAACAACAAAATAAAGCTATAGGGTGTATATAGCAAAGTAATGGTGCCATCGCTATAAAGTTTAATTAAACTTGCGAGATTTGCGTTTATAATTACCTAGGCAATTAAATCTCGGGTAATGAAGACGAGCTAAAAAATAATAATTGTGATTGTTGTCGGATAAGACGTGAGTCAGATAGAGGTCAAGTCATGACGGCATCTTGATAGCTAAGATTAGCAGTGACGCACCGCAGGTAAGGCGAGCTATGAGCTCCGGTCACTACCCTGGAGGCAAACAGAAAGACAAACAACGCACCTAGTTCCATTAAATGGGGAGGTATACAAATATTAACATATATTAATTAAGGTAAACGTCCTAGTCCTCAGCGTTTGCTATGTATGACATTGGCACTTTATGTCAAAGCCATGTGGGTTAAATTCGGACTAAAAAGAGGTTCTCTTCTTTCGAATTGAAGCCATGTCACTTTGACATAAAGTGCCAGTGTCATATGCCGATTAGATTATAGGGAGTCTTTTCAATTATAATGCCACAGTACTACTACAACGAAAACGTCGTCGGTAAATATACTCTTTTTTATTTAAGCATGCGGCAGATGAAATACGAACGTTACAGCCTATCTTGCGACTCACCCTGTGTCATGGTCGGAGTTATCACGCGATAAGTGACAAGATAGAGCGTCCGTCACTGGCTGACACCGTTCGATAGAACGAGACGACGCTCCTATCTTGTCACTTATCGCGTGATAAGGACGACCATGATACGGGGTCAGAGTTATAAGCGTAGCCGACCCTTCAGTCAATAGCAGACGAGACAACCGCGAGTTCTTTACTCTCAAACACCACATAGGTACCTACTTGCAGAGAAGTGGTATTGCTGGATCTGACTGTAATGTATGCATTCGTAACGTTTTAATTAATAGACCAATTACCAGTCTCTACTATCTTGGTAGGCAAAAAAGCGTTTTGTTCGACATCCAAGGTATGGTATGCGCGTTATGCGTTCCTGGTAACCTTGAAGCTCATCCAAGTTCCGTTAGCGAAGATGGACCGGTTAACCTTATAGGTTTAATATAAAGCAGGGCAAAGGTTTTGCTTTCAAAGACATTTTCCCTCTTTATAAACTTGAGCGGATATTCTATAGATAGAAAGCAGTAACCGTCTCAAAGCTGCGCTATTTTGTGGCTGCAAAGTCGGTGCATTCTATAGAAAGGAACCGGCTTAGGCTTTCACGAGGCGGAACAGGGCTCTTTCTTACCTCCTGTCTTGCGTAGGGGCGATTCTATTGAGTGTCAGACATTGTGACTTGGCCTCGGTGAACTGCCACCGCTACCACAGCCACTTCAATGTGTATAAAATTAAGTGCATTCGTTCATGTGATCTATTTATTATTCTTGAAATTTGGAAATTTCAAAACGAAATATTATAAATGCGAAAGTTTGGATGTTTGGATGGTTTATAAATGTGTTTGGATGTTTGTTAGTCAATCGCTCAATTGGTAAAACGGTTCCACCGATGCGGATACAATTTTGCACGAATATTGTTGACAGACGAAGTCGCGGGCGGAAGCTAATAGTCATACGTAATTGCTAAATCTAAAATATATATTGGCAGGCGTTATTTTTAAAGGCGCCAAATCTTTACATATTCTTATATTTTCGGGATGGAACCACTTAATGTGAATTGAATTATTAATGAATTGAAATAAAATCCCAATATGTTACAAATTTAATTAGTACAATGAAGTTTACGTTACAACGGTATTGAGTAAATCTTAAAGGTGTTAACAAGCGCACGTCTGTTGGCCAAATAGGCCGCAGTTAGGTCCTGGCCGCCCGAAGAAGATGGAAGGGGCGCTGATCTTATATTTTCGGGATGGAACCACTTAATGTGAATTTAATTATTAATGAATTGAAATAAAATCCCAATATGTTACAAATTTAATTAGTACAATGAAATTTACGTTACAACGGCATTGAGTAAATCTTAAAGCTGTTAACAAGCGCACGTCTGTTGGCCAAATAGGCCGCGGTTCGGTCCTGGCCGCCCGAAGAAGATGGAAGGGGCGTCGCGTCGCAGGTGAGGTGATGATGTCACGCATGCATCAGCAGTTTGCTGCTAACAATATTATAACTGTGGTGAAAATTCTGGTCCGATGTCCATTAAATTATCATGACCCTTTGCTCTATAAGTACTTAAATGGGAATAATGGAGAGGATTAGGAAAATAAGTTAAATTGACTGTTTCTAAACTTTCCAATACCTACCTGCAAATTTTACTGACGCCGACTGAAGTAAAACTCGTGTCGTTTTCCCGTCAAGCCAAATTGACTCGCAGGACTAAATCACTTAACGATCTGTTCTCTTTTTACGACGTGCAGAAACCCAGTTAAACTCCTGTTTTATTTGTTCCAATGCGAGTAAGACTGTTACTTTTTACAATTCCACGTCGGGTCACGTAATAGGAAAGCTGTGAAACTGCAGTTGCGTATTTTATGGGTAAGAAAAACACCACATTCCACTCTAAAAGCAAAGGTAAGGTATCTTGCATTGTTCATTAATTACTGAGCAACGAGAGCTTCTGCTGTTGAGATTGTGCGTAAGATTACATAAGAGTGGAAAAGACTATGTTAAAATTAATTAATACGCTCACGACCATGCTTGCTGCGTATTTTTATAAGCTTTTGTTGAACTTATTTAGTAAACGTGCGTGTCTTTTTGCTGTTTGTTATAAGATTTCGATGGAATTTCACTTACTTACTGCATCAATTAGAATTAATTGGAGACATAAATTTGCTCTAGCTAACTTAATAATTCGTTTAAATATAGACCCTTAGCAAAAAGGTTCAAATTTCATGTCAGTTACTGGAAGTTTTCGAGCGTTTGAAATGATAATTATTTCAAACATAACTTTAGCGACGCCTTGGAATTGATATATTTTGATCTGATCTCAGGAGAGTGATGTGGTGGAAAGGTTTGATAAAAGAGTTTATACTAACAAGCGTTAGTTAGAAGTGCTTCTATATTAGAATCACTTTGAAAACCTGTTTTAAATATTTTAAAACGTTATTTTCTATACTTGATAAACTAAAAAGAAAACAATTTCTCCATAGAAGTTATTAACGAAACCCCACTTAACTAATTTGCAGTTGTGCAACACACATTCACTACCTAGACAAACTTTAAATGATTCATATTTTGTGAGTTGTTGTCATATAATTCATAATGTCCAATACATCGATTAAATTTGCTGTATAATCGTTTAACATATGACTACTGTTAAACAGTGTCAGTGGATGACAATCGGCACTGCATTCCTACGTAATACTGAAATAGGAAAGTGTTTAGTCTATTGGCCACAAATCAATGCACGTATTCTGCATTACTACCGGCTTTTGACAACTTGTAGGATGAATATTCAATGTTACTTTGTAGGTACTCTTTTTGTTTAAGAAACACTCTTTGACTCGCCAGAAACATCGTTTAGAGCAGAAACATGAAATATTCACAAGGTTCTTTGTCTTCAAAATTGTGAAACTTGCTAAGAACATCGCTATTTTACAATATAAAGGACGTCGTGGCTGGTGGCTGCCATAAACTTATCTCGAGGTAAACGTATTCTACTGAGAGAGCTCATTATCCAAAAAGTTATGTAAATGGTAACCAAAGATTTTGTTTTCCAACTGTTGTATGACTTTTCTTATGAATTAAAACTGTAACGAAACTAGACGAACATCATTAAAAGTTTTTCTTCCAAAGAGGCCTAAATGTTACTCTTCATTGGATGATTATATTTTAAAGCCAAGTATTTTACTTCATAATGATGAGCTTAAACAAATAGCTATTTGGCCGACGTAATTATGGAAACCAGCGTGCGTGATCACTGTTTCGTTACATAGTCATGACATGACCTTAGGAAGTTTAATTACAAAAACCATAATGAAGTATTGCCTCGTCCACACATTTATTTTTAGTTTTCTTTCAAAAACACGCTCTACTCCTCGTAGTATCGTTTTCGCTCTGTCGGTAGAAACCGCGATCACGGATATTGCTTCTAATATTGGGACTTTTATTGGACCCGACCATTGGATAACCAAGTATGAAATGGAATTGAGTAAACCACTTATAAAATCTGCGGCTTTTGTAGCATGCTAGCGGCGTGAATGAGTCTGTAAATATATTTAAAATGTGAAGAAACGAACTGTCAACAACTAGAACATTATTTGAGGAGTAGAATCGATCGTAAAGGCCCAGTTGTAGAAGCACCCATTATTTAAATAACGGTCGAATTACTCTCAGTTCGGAAGGACACTCAAAGTATATTTTTCTACTAACTGTTTTTTAGGCTCATTGAGCCACGCAATAAACCATTAGGGCGTTTGTTTAATTGGGGTACTCTAAAAGTCGTTTAAGTAAAAACAACACATCAAAGCAGATAATGGTGTGAGAGTTTAGCCTGCTTTCACAATCCGGAACTAATCAGGAGTGAATGAATGGATGAACCTTGAGCAAAGTTCAGCGCTCCCGTGGAGATAATACAGGTGTATATATTCGTTAACATTATGTGCGCTCATGAGGCGGTAACGTACGAACAGTACGCTTACCATGAGTTTGACAATGGCGGCTTACGCTAACGAGTATCGAGTTTACTATCTGTGCATCCCGCTCGTACTGTCAAAGTGCAATAGAGATGCACAGATAGAAAACTCGATACTCGTTAGCTTAGCCGTCATTGTCAAACTCATGGTAAGCGTACTGACGGTAACCGTATATTTTCTCTTGTCGTTGTGTTGTAAAAAGCACAGACCAAGACTAATTATTTAATCTTTTGTTAGCGTCACAAAAAATATAAGTTTTCCAAAAGTGTCATTAATGTCATTACTTTTCTTAAAAAGTTGGACTCTGGTAATCAAACTTCGGTGAAGTTTGTGAAAATACGACATAATTAAAGCAATTATAACTTTGTTGCTTTTCAATTATTTAGCACGTATCTAAGAACTGGTTGAGGTGAGTTGAAACAAATGCAATCCACTAATTGCAAATTAAGTAAAATATAAATTACGTTATAAAACCCAGTGTAACAGTATATATTACCTACTTATCGAATAATTGATGTATAATTAGCAACTGTGAAAACAAATAATTTCTTTGCTAACTTGACGTGCGTCATCACGGTATTCTAGATTTGCGGGTACATCATCAGTTATTATGTAAGTGGGTAAATAGGTAACATTATTGTGAATTATTATTACTCGACAACTGTTCAGCCATTTGATTACACAAAAGAAACGGAGTTTTGCATTTTTATAACAAAATTATATTTTTTAGAGTCGGCGGTTTTAAAGTTAGATAAGTAAAGTAATTTGCTACAATTTTTTTTGAAGGTACGTGTAAATAAATATTGGGGACTGGGAACACTGTTCATAAACTTATACTTATAAATATGCCTATAAATATTCTCATTTTATGATACATACTTATTACTTATTTATTATTACTTAACTGCAAATATATCACTGCCCATAAAGATTTTGATCTAGTAGTTACAACTGTGACAAGTTAATGAATAATACATCATGCCCATCGTGACCTACTCAAATGCACAATATGCTGTTCAACATGTAAATTATGATCTAAATCCCGAGCAATATTGGTATGGGTCGCCAGGGAGTTTTTATTTATTTCATTTGAATTAATTTTCCAAGTTATTATATTTTTAATGGTCTATTTATATTCAAACCGCGTCTTCGAAGCTAGAATTTACGGAAATTCTGATAAGGGCGAACAGAATTAATAAGACTGATTTATTTTACTATTCATGTAAGTATTTAATTAGCTACCACATGACCCACAAAATTGCTTTAATCTGGAGTGGGAATAACTGGATAAATTTAACAGAAAACGCTAAAGGTTTTGCGTTAGCTTTGTCCCGTGTACTTTAGAAAAAAAAAAACATTTAGAATGTTGCATAAAAGCAACACTATTTGTAATTAAGAAAATTTAATCACGTCAATTTATTATTATTATGTGTATCTACGATTGAAATTCACGGGGCGAACCCCGGTCATTTGAAAGGCCTACGTGGTGATATAGATCCAGCACGTAGTTATTATTATTATTAACAGCCTCAAGTGTCCCACTGCTTGGCAAAGTCCTCCCTCTTTTTCTTCCACACATCCCTGTCCTGGGCAGACTCCCACCAGTCTTGGTCAAAGACATGAAGCTCGTCTCGCCATCTCCTACGTGGTCTACCCAGACGCCGTATTCGGTTCTCTGGGTGGTGGTGGTGGTTCTGTGGTCCACTTGGTGGTAATTGTAGCCCACAACCCTTCTGGCATGCGGCAAACGTGCCCGGTCCAGTCCCATTTGAGTTTTGCGGCTATGTGGGCAACGTCAGCTATCTGTAGTTTTGGAACGCAGTATTGTATTTTTAATGCGATCCGTTAATTTCACGCCCAAAATACTCTGCGTTCCATGGCTCTTTGGCAAACCTTGAGGGCAGATTTCTGAACTTTTGTCAAAGACCAAGTTTGTGATCTGTATGTTAGGATTGGAAGAATGCACAATGTCTATGAGTTTCCGTTTTAATGATATCGGAAGGTTTCCCTTCATGTACTCCTTCATAGCCCAATAGCTCCTCCTGGCGTTTTCGGTGCGTCTGGCGACCTCTTTGTCTTGTCGCGCTTGGAAGGAGACTATGCTTCTTTTCATATTGTTGGTCATAAGCTTGGTCTTTGACATATTCATCATGTTAATCCCACCTCAAGGCTTGCTCTGCTAAGGTCTTGTAGCATGTCACTGAGCTCTGTAGCTGACGATGAGAAAAGAACGATGTGGTCGGCGAAACGTAAATAGCAAGATAAAATACCATTATATTCACTGCCACAGTTCACCCACAAGTAAATACAATGATTTCGGAGAAAAACATATTTCATCAAAGTCGCCCCTGAATCAAAGTATGACCGGTATCTAAAGCAGCAGATCGGAATAATTGGAGCTCCTAGGTTTACGACAATTATGTAATATATATAAATATATTGAAAACACTGTTGTGATATATTATTAAAGCAAGTCTGAATGTGGCATTGTTTTCTTACCTACGAACGGATCCTACTTCCATTAGAAATGCGACAGTTTGGATATTTTGATGTTTGTTAATGAATCGGGCAAAAACGGCTGCACGGATTAAGATGAATTTTAGGATACGAATCACATAGAATTTTGGTTATTCCAGAAGAGGTTCGACAAAAGGAAGTAAATGCGAACGAAGTCACGGGCAAAAGTGATTTCATAAACTTTCGTACACAATTCACCTTTTCATAATTCAATACTTACCTTTATAATTATAGGCATCAAATATAATGACCACCAAAAAATGCTTTGATACCCTAAGATCTATTACCAAAAAAATATACTGAACACCAAAAATAATAATTCTACCATTAGCTGTTTTAATAAAAAGTGCACATTAAATTTTATTCGAACACCAAATTTACTAAATGATCACCAAATATTTGCGACCAAATTAATACAATACTTCTACCTAAATACGAGTAACCCACTATGATTGCCATAAAATATATGAGTATTACCAAATAAAGTATAATGATGCCAAAACAAGTGATACCAAAACCCGAATCAGCACACCCTACTTCCACGTGGACTTGTCTGTCCTATCCCTAGAGTGTATATGTCGTCGGCCGATCGTAAAATCCGCCAGATCACGAAATTCCTAGGCATATCGTGAAACGCCGCCATTTCATGATATGCCTAAAAGTTGGCCAGGTTTATCACGATGTGCCTGATAAACAATACGGCAGATCGATTAGAGCAACGCATTTGTCGATATTCCTAGCTCTATACCGGGCACATTGTATAATAGTTTCTTTCTTGGACACTGGTGGCGCTGCGTATGCGATGGCGGCCGTGTTTATTGGGAGCCAATAATCAGGGCGGACAAAAATGGCTCGTCATGAGCGAACTTTGTCTTAGGTCGGCTACGCTAACGCTAAGTCTCTTGATTATACACGAGCATGTACGCCAATGAAGTCACTAAGCCAAATGGAAATAGAATTTCGGATGAGTACGATGTAAACAAAGTACGTTTAATATTACATACATACATACATTCACGCCTTTATTCCCAAAAGGGGTAGGCAGAGCACATGAAACGTATGTTCCTGCGCCACTTTTTGGGTATAAAAGAACGACTAAATGTGATATTGCAGTGATAGGTTGCTAGCCCATCGCCCACAACACACTTCAACCCTGGTCCCTTAGTCGACTTTTACGACACCCACGGGAAGAAAGGGGGAGGTGAAATTCTAACCCGACACCACACGGGAACGTTCAATATTACACTTGTTCAAAGTGGCGCGTAAGTTCTATACACGATCTTCGGAGTTGGAAGGCCACGATTATTAGCGTCTGTGACAAAAAGCGCGGCTGTAGCGTAAATACACGCGTTTTGTAAAATAAGTAAGTATCTTGTCTTGTCCTCGTGTTAGATGAAGGTAAGTATTATTTTTTTCCTGTCCGTAGAGTTCGTTACACATGACTACAAATACTTTAAAACGCTATTACAAGAGTTTCGTATTTATTAATCACTAGTTTAGATTTATTACCTTCAATTCAAATTCAAAACATGAATCATCTAAAGGAATGCGTTGATGCACGAACTACTCGGCGCGCTATTATCTAATGCACTATGGTTTTTAAATCATGGTACCTATTAGTAGAGGTAATCACCATATTAGTCACCACTCACCACCAAAACGCTTATACTCGTAATCATTGCAAAAGACATCTTCGTAGGTGCTCAGATAGAGAGACAGAGTACCTGAAAAGGGCTAATATAAACATTTATGAGTAAATTGTATTATCATTATTATTTTATGGTGCTTTTATTTATAATCCAGTGACCAAAATACCATACGATACATAAATATATATTTTTTAATATCCCGGTGATATATATTGAATATTAAAATTTCAGGTCAAGTGGCATCAATTTATGTAAAGATAAAATTTAAATCTCACATATTCTTATGCAAAATTTGTTCTACCCAATCAAAGTTTTAACACCGTGCATGCCTTCTCAGCAGTGTCGCAAGCTTTGGTTTTCATTAATAATTAAACACAGTGTTTGTATATGTTAGTTTTATGCCACTGTAACATAATGAGCGTCCTAATTTAATGCATAAATACGTCTACGATACGTTAACATTGAAAACGTGGAAGATGCAACAATAAAAAATATAAACATAGTAATACGTACCTTATTAAGTTCCGAATTTGTGCAGCTTAGCGTTATCCAACTTTATTTTGACCTTGTTGTTGTTGTTGTTGTTTCTTTATAAAACACACTTTATGTCACAGGCTTTGACATTAATGGACGTTTTATAGAACTTTTCACTGACGGTTTATCGATTTATTTCATTGAATATTGTCAGTATACGGACGTCGCGGCGTTCACTTAGGCGAGGACCCGGCACGGAACTGAAGTTATTTTGTCGACACCGATCCCGGTACCACTTGTGTGCGCGTTCCGACGTATCGTAATATAAATTGCTGCATTGCCGGTTTACACTGATCCGAGTATTTGTTTCGGATACAAATCCCGCAATGTAATGAAATATTTACGATGCACGATGCATGAATTTAAACAGTCCAGGTAAAATAAACATCAATCTCGAAGATCGTGGTCTAGTGGGATATCAAGCATGAGAACTCGATTCACGAACTGGATTAGATTGGTTAAAAGGTGGAGGAAAATTTTCATTTTTATTTTCCAGTACTAGCGTAGACAAATTTTATTTATTTTGATGTGGCAACTTTAGGTGCGATTTGCGAGGTTCGTGAAATCGATCCAATTAGATTTTTGCAGTGTTAATTCCAGCCATGATTTTAGAATTAGGTACCTATCCTAAGTTTTCCTGGAATGTTATCGATATCCGGTTTGTTAACGGCGGTGTGGCGTGAAAAACCCATGCGGCAATAAGATTATTTTGGGAATATTTTTCCTATACTGATTCCGCTCTTTGGTTACCGTATGACCATATATTATTATTACCTAGACAGGCTAGAATAGTAAATTATGTCTTAAGTGAGAAAAATTATATATTTACGGCGAGGGCGGTATATTGAATCCTAAACGTAGCGAAAGGGATTCTAAAGAAGAATTTTGAGCGTTAAAAGGGGTATAAGAGATTAATCATAATCATCATTTATTGCAGTACGCCCGATATGGAAATTATTTTGCTACCGAGTGGCACATACTGCTTTTTACGAGGAAATTTTAAATCCCTCATAAGAGTGCAACAGAGGTTATTTCCTGAATAGCAAACACAGAGAACAAGTTTGATTCCTAACTTGAGTGGTATTTGACTTTTCTGAGTAGGTAACAGGTGTGAAAAGACATTTCCAAAGGCCTGTAACATAGTTACGTTGGTGCAATTTTCGTTTATAGGCACACAAGTAAATCAGGCGAGCTGAAATCAATATTGCAGCAATGTTATGATTAACAACCATTCTAAGTAACTCATCCATTTAAAGCAAGTAGGTTGTCATTCGAGACGGCACGCCATTATGCTAGTTCATCGGAATATGGAGTTGGTTAGCACCTGGCATTGTCTTCTGCGTCCGGCGTGAGAAATAATATCAACGACAACATGTGTCCAAAATTAAAAGAACCCTTAAGGCTTATGGCACTTACTACGCTATTGTGAATCGTATTCATATTGTGCCAAAGGTAATAATGGCGTAACCGTCTTTTGAATTAGACACTGCTCTTGGATGGTGCACATTTTAGTGCAGTGTTGCAAGCACACACGACCTTTGCTAATTTAAACAATTTGAATGTACCATTTTAAGAACATTGTTTACGTAGCCGTAAGTTTAAGTGATTGCTTTTGTTATAGTACCTACCTAATATTACTTTTGAAGGTTGCACCTATGGTGCATTCATCCTTACTTGTCTTATTTGGTAAACAACATTCTAACCTCAAAATGTATCTTTTTAGACTATAGCAGCTATTTTAACGTAAAAAAAAGCGTTGCTAGACAAAAAAATAGTGAAGTGATGTCCGAAAAGTCGCCTCGGCATGATCTAATACTCACAATATTGCTATTCTATCCTACGGTTTTTCAAAGTAGCAGTAGCTTTCGAAAATCGAGTGCCTACGCCAAACCTTGGGATTAGGCACGAAAGCGGACCCAAAGGCGCAAAAAAGATTGGATAGGAGGATGATGATTAGTCGTTAATATACATAATGCATGTAGGTTATAACAAAGAAATACACATACATATACAAACATACATACACTTACGCCTCCATCTCCTAGAAAGGGGTAGGCCGAGATAGATCAAAAATACCTACGTATGGGATATATCCATGCTAATATCATAAATGCGAAAGTTTGTCTGTCTGGATATGGATGAAATTTGGTATAGAGATAGTTTGAGTCCCGGGGAAGGACATAGGATACATTTTATGGGAGTGAAAGTTTGCATGGAGCTACAGTATTAACGAGTTCCACGCGGACGAAGTCGCAGCCAGAAGCCAGTTACATGCATGTAAGTAACTATGATACCTAGGTATTCAAGCAAGATATTCTTGTTTGAGAGTAATATCCGACGAACAAAGAGGAAATAAAGGCTCATTCGTTCAGTCTTCCATTAAGTGGGGGTCACTTCCCCGAGTGGGGAGCGGACAGCAATCCGATTACCCGTCGTGCTTACTCTTCCGTTCGCGCTTAACTTTGTTACACTAGTTGGAAAACAGAACAAATATTAGTTAGCTAACGCTACGCTACGGTCACGGGATGTGCCATTATGTGTGCAGTATTGATGGTGTCATGAGTATATTGTTATGCGTAGGTAATTTTCCTGCAGGTATTCGTATTTTTCAGTATCTTTCACAAATGCAGTTTTCTTTTTCATTGTTTGTAAAAATAAAGTAAACTTCCGGGTGGTAAAAATATAAACCTTATAGGCCACAAAACGAGTAACAACAAAATAAATCACAGAACTTTAACCTCCAAGGGCTTTCAAAACTTAAAAAAAAAAGTTTTTATATGAAGCCCACATTTTGTGTTGACCTACATACATAGATAGTTAATGGAATGCTTAAAAAGCCAAGATTCTTTATGGGTATTTTTTGTCGAAATTAAAGTTACATTCCACAAAATTGTTCTAACAGTTCTTAAAATATAATCATTTATTCCAGATTTATTGTGTTCTTAAAATGATTTCTGTATTTATGTAAGTATTTACTTTTATACTACACTCGCGGTCAAAAATTTCGGGTCATCCTAAATGAAACATCTGCAATTGGTTTTTTAAATATTTATTTAACACTAGTTTTATACAATACATAATATACATACTATTAATTATAATACCCATTTGTATGAGCAATTTCCGGGATTCTATCATAAAAATATCAATATCCAAAATAACGATTTTGCAATATCTCGCTTCGTTAACGTTATTTTATTCATGAGTTTTTACGAGTTCGATTAACACCTGGTAACGTTATTGTATTAGTGTTATGATTGCAGTTTAGATGTAAAATGAAATAAATATCATGGCAGGATTACAAAAACCGTACAACCTTGCACTATTTTAGGAAATATGACGGTATTTTACCGACCCGTACCTATTCTTTGTCTGCAAGTGTGTGTTTTAAATAAAACGAGAGAAATTCATTCGAACTGTTTGTGCTGAAATGATGCCGTTGGTTCATTTATATAAGGAAAAGATCCATTAAAACACCCTAAATTCAACAATAAAAAACAATACACCGAACATGTGCCTACACATCTGCTTGTTAACAACACCTGTGACACGCAGTAATGCACACTGTTTACACGACAAACTGAACTGAAATTAAAATGGTGCTTTGAGCCAGTAAACAACACAAGTAGTGAATTGAAAAAATAATTCATGTAGAGAATTTTTGAAGCAGTGGAAAAACGATTCTAGTCGCCCCTGAAAAGTGACTAGACAATATTGATTCAACCGATTACTCATTAGTAAAGAAAAAATGATTGACTTATTCGAAAGTTACGAAGATACGTAATTATTCCTTTCTGAAAATATAAAATCTAGTTGAATAAATGTTACAATGGTTTACTCTCGGTGCTACGAATATTACGATATTTACATATAAAATGCGGATTGGCGGATTTAGCTGAAGCATAATATTACTAGTTCGCGTTATTCTTTGTTTCTGCTTACATTTTGTCAAAATAAATGTTATCTGTAACATTTATTGCGAAAATGAAGTAGCTTTTATTCAAGTTGAGCTCATAAAGGCGGAAGATTTATTGTAAGACCACGACAGCTCATTTGAACTGCTACAATTCCCTCTTGTCGCCATAAGAATTTATTTAAGAAAGAATTCCTCTTGGGAAAATTATGTTTATTTAGATAAAATACAACGTATAACAATATGTCCGGATTGCTCGATAAATAATCCGGTTGCTGTTCGCAATCTCATACGTGCTCATGTTATTTTCTTCTTGCATTTATAATATATATTAATATATTTGCTTGTGTAGATTGTAATTATGCTTAAATTATTGATATATGTACACAATTACACTGATGATAATTTACTTTAACTAAATTGAATCTAAAAAGACCATCAAGGCACAATGCCTTAAAATACCTAAGATGCTGGCGGCAATGGCGGCATTCCCTCACTAAATTGCAATGCTGATATTGCTGATTAATGATGATTTCAATGTCCCTCGTCAATCGACAGTAAAGTTATAATATGGGCACGAAGTCATGGAAATAGCCTTCAATATCACAACTTACGTCCCATCCCAGCTTAGAGCATTAAACCAACAGGAGCGGCTATGAGTCATTTTCTATACATAAAAAGTCTGCCGATTTTTGCGGGGGAGGGGAACGTCAAATGTTTACGTAACGTGAAAATAGCTAAGTCAGATAAACGCCAGTCCA
Organism: Epinotia demarniana; assembly: GCA_945867215.1. Lineage (NCBI taxonomy): Eukaryota > Metazoa > Arthropoda > Insecta > Lepidoptera > Tortricidae > Epinotia > Epinotia demarniana. Next base: position 13,066,554 of record OX244263.1, read on the forward strand.
TACAATGTGTATGACCACTGGTCATATATTTTTGGCAGAGGGGAACGCCTGTCAATGGCCGCTCCGGTTGATTTAATGCTCTAAGCATCCCAGCGTCCTAATTTGGTGTCAATAGCTGTCCTTTTGGAGATATTGTAATCCGACGTAATGACGTCGGATTACAATATCTCCAAAAGGACGAACTACATACGCCATCTCTACAAAAGTCATTACTGTTTTCGCTATTTGCAAGACTGACACGTAGGTAGTATAATGTACCTACAGTGAAATGAAAGAGCGACTGTTTTACCGATTGACAATCAATAGTCAACCGTGACATTTTGTAATATCATCTTTACATGAGCCGATAATAAGAGTATGCTAAACTGACGTAGGTACCAGGATTGGGGATAGTTATGGAAAGTTCTCGTGTGACGCTCGAAGCAAACTTTACTTAACACTATCGAGACTTCGAGAAGAAGCCAGATAAAACTTCTAAACGGAAGGGCGATATTTTATAGCAAACTAAACCAGCTCGATAGGCTGCTATAAGTTTGGATAAGTCTTTATCCGAACATGGAGCTTACATACAATCATGAATAAAATTGTTATGTGATTGAGTAAACGCAACTTTACGCGTAGCTTTTTGCGTGCTTGTGACTATTAAGGGTATTTTATTCGCTAACGGAAGCACATCCGAAACCCCACGCGCTAGTTATATAGTGTATTCTTACTCGTCCGCAGCACATGCAAAATATGGGTTTTCGTTTACATAAGAATCCAATAAAAAGCTTTCAACTTACTATAAAAACACACACCGAAATGATACCTACTCTCAATAGAGTTTGCTTACATCCAATTCCGTTATTATTATGCATTGTAAACGAAATAATATTTAATGATGTTACAACTTTCATTCCATTTTGTACGTGACCTGCGAACTGAAAATCTTTTTGACATTTTGCGCGTCTCTGAGGACAAATATGATTTTCACGTCACGGTCTACTATAGTAGGTATTAAGTACCACCGCAACGCAGGTCCTTGACCGTTCAAGGTTGCCATTTATGTATGTATGTTACTACGTGCGTGGAGCGATTATATTCAGTTTTATATTTGGATTAGGTATGTTATTGTTTAGCCATAATTAGGAAGATACCCACGCGGCGCGGCGCAGCGTCGGCGGCCGAGAATGAGAGAATTGCAACCATACTATTTTAATGTCATATATTTCAGTGCCCATACTGCCCATAAGCCATTGCAGAATAAATAATTGATTTTGATTTTGGATTTAGTACGTTTATATTATAACGTATAAACGTATTGATTTGTCGTGTACCGTGACATGTGTTGACTAATTAAATGTTATTCGTTTTCAAAAGAATAACTCATTCGTCTTATTGTGCTTATATTTTCTGTACTGACAGTAGCTGGTTGGTAGTTCAAAAATCATGAAAATGAGAAGGATTATTTTTTATCACGCAACAAGTATGTAGGTAAGCAAGTTACCTTAATATTTACAATGTTAATGGCTTGACTACAATAGGAACACCAAGTATAACCTTAAAATTTTATTAAGCTGCATAAAAGCTACATTGCATCAGCAAATTTTATTCGAATGTCTCTGAACGATAACCAATCTGTGAGGTTACAGGTTCACTATCTTACAGATACGTGAGTGACAACCTGACGCTCTCATAGCTCATCCCCTACAGTACATACACGAAGTATTGTATTTGCATCATTATCCTTAACACTAATTACCGTACCAACATCCAGCGTTCGCGGTTACTCAACATCTCTTAAGCCAGCGTTACCGCCCTGACATAATGGCCCTCACACCGGCTAACGATGCCTATTTACTGAGAAATGTTCCGCAATTATACAACAACTTTTTTCTATTTTAGTCACCGGAAAGTTTTATTTTGTTGGAGTCACGTAAATACCCCGAAATGGTCTGGTAAAGATTTTCTACTGAAGTCTTATGTCACTTATGTGGTTATCATCGTCCTAACATTATCTCGTTTCTCAATCGGGGCTCAATTTTCTAAAATGATTTTTACGGCAGCGATTGTTATCTGACCTTACTTATAGCAGAGAATAGGTATACACTTTTAGAATTTGTTAGAAACGATAAAGCCGAGTTGAGAAGTTCAATTCGTCTTATCGGACACGGCTATCACAAGGTGGGCGAGTGCTTCCGCGGTGACATAGACTATCCATCTCTTTCTACGCTTTGTCATTAGAAAGAGACGGATAGTCTATCTCGCCGCGATACAGCTCGAGGGCAGGCCTCTGATAGCCGTGCTGCTTGGGCTGTTGACACGAGCTGCAACCAAAATCAACCACTTAAGAGGATGCCTTGATTTGAGTCGAACACGCCCCCTAGACAGGGACACGCTTATGCCTTCCGCGCACGAGAAAAAGAAATGTATCTAACGCTCTTTGGGAATGGCTTTTTTGCCCAAATTTCGTTCGTAGGACTACTCAGCTTTGTTATTCATATTTTTTTCTGGATAACATGAATATTAAAACTAGTTTTCGACGTAATATTGATCTAGTTAAAAGGTCGCAAATATTTGCGATATGTAACGAAGCTACAAGCTACAGAAACTGATCTAAACGTAAGTAGTTATTTTACACGTTTGTGATATAATTATTTAGTCACTACTACTGAACTATCATACATTTTTCTGATGATTTATTTTCAAATAATATCGTTACAGCTAAAAAAAGGTTGAGCAAAAGGAAACGTCTCTGCTACACCGACAAAGAACGGCCACCAGCCATTGACAATGGACTATAAAGAAAATGATTTTGAATCGACAAGTCATTACGTCGATTTATTGCACAAGTGTGGAGTTCGTCGAGTCTCCATAATGAGAAGGGTTTATAATTATCATGGGCATGCGGTTAAACCCATACTTACAGAGAAGCACATAAAACAGCAAATTGTCGCAATTTGGACACTGGACTGTGAGAGTAACTGAGAAGTGTTTAAATCTATTCATAAGGACATATAAGTTCACGTTCAGTGATCACGTAGTGCCTAACGCGGAATCTGGTGGTATATCTAACTGTGAACATGTAGGGTTTGAAGAACATCCAGCGTTCGCGGTTACTCAACATCTCTTACACCGGCTAACGATGCCTATTTACTGAGAATTGTTCCGCAATTATACAACAACTTTTTTCTATTTTAGTCACCGGAAAGTTTTATTTTGTTGGAGTCACGTAAATACCCCGAAATGGTCTGGTAAAGATTTTCTACTGAAGTCTTATGTCACTTATGTGGTTATCATCGTCCTAACATTACCTCGTTTCTCAATCGGGGCTCAATTTTCTAAAATGATTTTAACGGCAGCGATTGTTATCTGACCTTACTTATAGCAGAGAATAGGTATACACTTTTAGAAATTGTTAGAAACGATCAAGCCGAGTTGAGAAGTTTATTTCGTCTTATCGGACACGGCTATCACAAGGTGGGCGAGTGCTTCCGCGGTGACATAGACTATCCATCTCTTTCTACGCTTTCTCATTAGAAAGAGACGAATAGTCTATCTCGCCGCGATACAACTCGAGGGCAGGCCTCTGATAGCCGTGCTGCTTGGGCTGTTGACATGAGCTGCAACCAAAATCAATCACTTAAGGGTATGCCTTGATTTGAGTCGAACACGCCCCCTAGACAGGGACACGCTTATGCCTTCCGCGCACGAGAAAAAGAGATGTATCTAACGCTCTTTGGGAATGGCTTTTTTGGCCAAATTTCAATATATACCTAACTTAGTAAAGTTTTCTTTAAATTTCATCCATTGAGATTTTAGACGAGATAAAATACTATAGTATTAACTTGATTGTGTCGTAAAACAATGTATCTTTTGGGGAGGCTGAGTTAAAATAAAAGGAAAATACAGACGCAACTTTGGAATTTTATTCTAACGAGGAAATTCTAAGCAATCGTGTATCTATCAAATCAGATAAACATATAGTCGAGAATCATATCTGCAAATCAGACCTTATTGTTTCTTAATCTAGTCAGAACGGCGTTTCAAAGCACGCGATCATTTCCAATGCACCGCCTTAACGCGGCTTCCGTAGCGGAAGCGGTCGCGCCATTGAATCTTATGGCTGTTCGCATAGACCCTGGTAGGTAATCTGTGCCCTGGTGCCTGGTGTCTTCTAAAGCATCAGGGCGAAGCCAATTGTCGGTGAGTCTTGCAAAATTGCGCAATAAGTTATTGAAACCTGCTACCTAGTACATAAAAGCCATTCATTTCGGAACAACAATACAACACAAACAGGTATACAATAGCATGTACTGTAGTTTTTATGTTGTTGTGTTACGCAATTAAAATTATCCTTTTTTTTCTCGCTATCCCGAAATTACCTGGCTCAAACCTCATTTCACATTGAATTACAAATCCGTTAACGCCGCCCGAAACGACGACGTTTAGATGTTTTTTGTCCTCTTTCGACCCATTGCCAAGTGCATGTCTCCGTAACAACAGTTCCCACCGAGTGTCAGTGTCCAGAAAATACAGCCGATTTACTAACAGGATTTGGAATAAGGCTGACTCTATGCTAATTTGATACCTACATTGATTAATTGTCAATTGATTTGGTCTGTATACCATAATTACAAAATAGTGAAAGAGACCAATCGTTAGTAATGCAACCAACCTGCTTTATATACACAAATGCACTTGTTATATATTTTTCGTTTGATATCCTACATACATACATACATTCACGCCTTTATTCCCAAAAGGGGTAGGCAGAGCACATGAAACGTATGTTCCAGCGCCACTTTTAGCATAAATGTGGGTATAAAATATCGACAAAATGTGATATTGCAGTGATAGGTTGCTAGCCCATCGCCCACAACACACTTCAACCCTGGTCCCTTAGTCGACTTTTACGACACCCACGGGAAGAAAGGGGGTGGTGAAATTCTAACCCGACAACACACGGGAACATTCAATATTACACTTGTTCAAAGTGGCGCGTAAGTTCTACACACGATCTTCGGAGTTGGAAGGCCACGATTATTAGCGTGTGACAAAAAGCGCGGCTGTAGCGTAAATACACGCGTTTTGTAAAATAAGTAGGTATCTTGTCTTGTCCGCGTGTTAGATGAAGGTATTATTTTTTTCCTGTCAGTAGAGTTCGTTACACATGACACCACACGGGGCTTAAAATTCTGGTTTTTGCTAAATCACAAGTTTGTTATTGTATTTTTATGTTTATGAACTTGCTTTGAAAATAGTAAATCTTATATAAGGTACAGTCACTGATTTAAGGTAATTGTTGAGCCATTTAGGTGGTACTAATTTTAGTTTTTAATAAAAAGATATACATATTATGGGACAATCTTACATAAATCGACCTAGTCCCGTAATAAGCTCAATAAGTCTTATGTTTTGGGTACTATAGACAACGATATAGTTAATAGAGTTTTTAATAGTTAATCCTTGAAGTGTCCAATATAAGCTCTAAATAGCTCAACAATAAAAAGGTCGTGTCCGTACCTCGCAACTCATTATCGTGATCATTAAATGCGTTTGCATCTAGCCACAGCCATACCTTTGTAAAATTGCAGAGTGAATGGGCTGGTCCGTCTGCCCGGCTATGTGTGCACCTGCCGTTCCCGGCCTATTATTATTAACCACAAACTGCATCCAACCTGCTCCTACCCACCATTATTACAGCCCTGGTACTGCATTCGCTTTATTTTATTGATGTCTAGCTAGTAGCGCTGTGATAGGCAATTTCTTAGAAATTAAGGACACCGCAAACTCGTAGCAGACTTACTGTGCAATTTACGTGGCTGTTAGTACGGGTCGTAACGCCGTACCTTTGTGTTTTAGGGTTCTGTTTTTTATTTTCAGAAAAATGCTACCCATAAGAGCATTAACGCCATTCGTTCATTCATGTTGTGGGTAGGTACTCCACTACCTCAGAAACATTAAGTTATATTTAATATCGTATTGTTGTGTGTTGTATTGTGTTGTTGTCTATACTAAAATGTGTATTGTATATATTTCATTTACCAAATTCTTACTTAATGGGTAAAGTAATTGCTATGTCACAAAGAAATAATAGCTTAACTATGTTGAATCCAAACTGACGTAACTATTAACACGCAAATCAAAGCGTGGAAGAAAACACTGGCTATTAATTAAAACAGTGGAACAAATTTGATAATTACGCGGCTCTCAAGACGAAGCCATAATGGCTGCCGTGACAGGAACACTTAAAATAGTCGCCGTTCGAAGTAAAAAGTCCACCGACTTTCCAGAAATAACGTCCGGGCAAGGAACGAATGCTTTCTCTCACGGAGATTTTTAAGAAACATCTCACGGTAAAACGTTTCCCAACTGGCCACTTTAAAACTGAAACGCGATAAGTTCTTAAAGAATCTATTCGAAATTTGAATCTAAAACGAGTTAATTGGGTTTAAAATAGCGGTGGTTTACGTCGACCTTACGTCGACGATTGATCGTCTTTTGTTTAGTAACAGTCGGTAGCGTAGAGTTTACAGCTCCATATCGATCCAATTTGTGCTTCCAATAAGGTTTGCTTTGCATTCAATCAAGCTATATGTTTAATTTTATAGTATTAAAGGAATTTATTTAAATAATACTCGAAGTACGACTAGATGTTTATTGGTTCAGTTTCACAATAGAGAGAGGGCTAGTTTAACGCTCCCGCTACTTTTATAACAATCGTGAACGAACAAGTTACTAAACGAATGATTGAATGATGTCACAAGGATCTTGTTTAAGTTATGGCAACACAGATAATAATACTGTGTCACACCTTCAGGACAATTTAATCATGGCAACCCTGACGCCAACTGTCATCATTCATAAACATTTGAAGTTCATTCCAATTAATTGAATTACAATTTGCTTACAACTAACACTCGGCTTATCCTGACAGCGGATTACGCCCTCGTAATTCCCGAAAAGAAAACATTATCTTAACAAAATTAAATTAGTTCAACAGGCTGATCACGTAACGCATCGCACGCACATCAGGTAGATCTAAATTTCACTTTTTATATGGGAAATATCCAGTTGAATTCTCCTAACGTGCGTTCGAAATGTTTCGTGATTACCCCTCAGGTACACAATCATCAAATTCATCATAAAACAATGGGGGTATGTACTCCACTTACTTACTTGAAAATATTAAATAATTAGGGTAGACTTAAACAATCATAATAGTTTATACCTGATGGTTATACAGTGACAGTGTTAAGAGTTATAACGTTAAATTAATCTTATCCTATTAAACGAATGATGTGATGACAAATAATTACCTACCACATAATAAACTAAGTGTTAGTGAAATATGATGCAATAATGACGAAAGTAAAATATTGTGAAGTGAAAATGTATTGATAGCCCGGCCTTTCCTGACTGAACTTACGACCTCGTAGTTTAGTAGTTGTAATTTTTACGTAATCATTACAGGACACACTCAGTTAATGTTTACGTAATGGGACACACCCGAATAGGATATAACCAATGGACGACTGAGAATCTGGCTCAGCCTATGCCATTAGATATACTGTAGTTGTAATTCTTACGTAATCATTACAGGACACACTCAGTTAATGGTTACGTAATGGGACACACCCGAATGGGATATAACCAATGGATAACTGAGAATCTGGCTCAGTTTATGCCATTAGATATACAAGTATGTTCTACTAACGGACACACCAAGAAGGTAGGTTATGTGATAATTTAATTACATATAGGTGCAATTGTACCTATTCTTTTTTTAATCAATTTATGGTCATTATTGCGACATATTTACATTACATATCATGATTAATTTTGGATTATTTTATTTACAGGTCATCGTTTCTAATTGTATAACGACTACGAAAGGATTACAAGAGAAGATCATTATATACGATACTTCTGTATTTGGAGAAGACGTGCTAGAATGGTAATAGATACGTATATTGAAGTATGTACATAATAAAGATGAAGAAATAATCATGCTATTTTATTGTATACCTTACATAAATTCGATTTTCAATAAAATAGTTTGTTGTTGTTTCAATTATTATTACCCATCTGACCAACTGTACGTAATTATTTTAGAGTTCGTCTTCATCATCGCTCATATATTGTACAACAAACTTCTTCATTTTGTCAGCCGCAATGACGTTGTTGTACTTTCTACCGCGCTTATTTATAGAGGTTACTCTGTAGCGATCGTTATCATAAACTTTAATAATTTTATACGGACCGGCATACTTATCAACAAGTTTGCCACTTGTAAGTCCCTTCTTTATTATTTTACGTTGTACTTGTACCAAATCTCCTATCTTATAGTTAATACTAGGTAATCTATTGCTATCGTATCTGGCCTTACTTTTACGAGATGCTTCTACAGTACGATTTTGGGCTTGAGCTCGTAGTTCATGTAAATTAACAGGGGCTTGTTGTTTGTCAGGTAAATGAATTTCAAATCTAGGTTTAAACCCATAGACCAAATTCAAAGGGACTCTTTTGTGTACTAGAATTAATTGAGGTGTTAATTCCCCTTTCGACTTGTGGTACGTACTCTTCCCAGTCACCATCATTTTCATCCGTGTAAGCTACAAGAGACTGCAAGATAGTTCGATTGAAGCGTTCTACCTGTCCATTTGCCCTTGGGCATGCTACTGCATTAAGAATATGACGTATCTGTTTTGTAGTACAATAATTTTCGAATTCATGACTAGTAAAAGCCTTACCGCGGTCTGTAATTATACGTGTTGGATATCCAAATGCTCTACATAAGAGATTAATTGTTGATATGACATGTACTGTACACGTGTTTGGCACTGCTTGCAACCAGGTAAACTTGGTGAACCCATCAACAATGACTAGTAAGTAGCTATTTTTATTTTCTGATAAACAAAATGGACCTAAATGGTCTAGATGCCATGTATGCCAGGGTAAGTTACCCTTATCAATAGGATTTAAAAATCCACGTTGTTTACCAGGTGGCTTTTTCGCAAACTGGCAAGATATACACGCTCTAACATATTTAGTGACAAACCTGCGTAACTTTTCAAACCAGTATTCGCGTTGGATTAGTTCTATAACTTTATTTTCATTTAGGTGTCCATTATCATCGTGAAACATTTTTGTTACTCTCCAGCGAACTGACTTTGGTATTACAATTTTATACTCTGTACCCACTTTTTTGTGTAAAATATTATCTTTAACGGAGTAGTTATCTCTATAATCGGGATGTTTTATATTATTTATAATGTTTTGTATTTTTGGGTCGTCCCATTGCACAGCTGTTACCCAATTCTCTTCACTAATATGTTGCAGAGGAAGCGGACATCGACTGAGTGCGTCAACGTGTTGCATTTTTACGCCTGGTCTATAACGTACTTCAAAATGAAAAACTTGCAACTCTAGCCACCAGCGTCCTATCCTCGGCAACATATCTTTTTTTGTCCATGTGGTGCTAAGTGCTTGACAATCAGTGTAAACTACGAAATGACATCCTAATAAATACACTCTAAATTTTCTAATGCTTAATACCACTGCCATTGCCTCCAATTCGTACGAATGGTATTTTTTTTCAGTGTCTGTGTTCTGTTTACTAAAGTAAGCTATGGGTTTTAGTAAACCATCTGGCTGTTTCTGAAACAAAATACCACCCACTCCCTGGCTTGAGGCATCAGTGTGCAATTGGGTTTCATATTCCGGGTTATAGATGGCTAGTACTGGTTCATGAGTTAAGGACGTTTTTATATCTATAAAAGCCTTTTGTTGCAGGTCACTCCATTGCCATGTCTGATTTTTTTTTAATAGAATCGTAAGTGGTGCTGTCCTATTTGCGAAAGCCTTAATGTACTTCCTAAAATAGCTAGCTAGGCCGATAAACCTCCTTAAATCGTGTACGTTCGTGGGTTCTTGAAAGCTTTTTAGCGCTTCTACTTTGTCGGTAGAGGGTCGAATTTCACCTTCGGATACTATGTGCCCTAGATACTCTATACTAGGTCTCAAAAACGAACACTTGTTACGCCGCAATACTAGACCAAATTGACTTACTAGTTGTAACGTTTTTTCAAGATGATCTAACGCTTCCGAGGCCGATTTTGAAGCCAACAAAATATCATCAATGTATGCCATCGCAAATTCAAATCTGGACTGACCTAACATGACATTCATTGCTCGCTGAAACACAGCAGGCCCATTAGCCAAACCATATGGCAACTTTTTATATTGGAATTGACCAAATGGAGTCACGAATGACGTGTATTGCTTGCTATCTGGGTGCATTTTGATTTGATGGTAACCCGCAGCTAAATCTAACTTTGTGAAAAATTTGTCACCACTTAACCTATCCAATTGATCTTGTATAACTGGCAATGGGTAACGGTCTTTCTTTGTTAACTTATTTAGTTGACGATAGTCAACACACATTCTAAATTCTCCTGACTTTTTAGGCACTAATATGACGGGGCTAGCGTAAGGCGAGTTGCTAGGTTCAATCACATCATTATCGAGAAGGTCTTGTACTATGGTCCGAACAACCTCTTGTTCCTTGAGGGACATTCTATAAGGTCTATGATAAAAAGGTACTCGAGCCGGTAGCCGTTAAGGTAGCCGAAGCCGAGAACTATCGCTACTATTCAAATCGCTTTGTTTAACTTCGGTTGGTTCATTTATTTGCCCTCGAGCAACACAACGCTGTGAGTACATAGTAAGCGGTTGACACTGCAAATTAAAGACGTTAATGTAGCCTACGTTCCCGTGAATTTCTGTAATCTGTTCTGGAACGTCTATTTCCTTACCTAATTCTCTATGTTCGGAACGTTGCACCTGAATAGTGTCTGTATCATAATTCTCCTCGGTGTACACAATTATCCGATTTAAACCCTGTACTAAAACAGTATCATGCGGGATTTTGAGCTCAATTCTTGAAAGTGTAACTTCGTCACACGCAAAAGGAAGTTCTTCATTAAAATCGTTACTCTTAGTAAATTTTAAAGTATCTGTCGTTTTTGTCAAACAAACCCCGGGCATTTCACTAAATGCACGACCAACAATCATATCGGTTTCTTGGAGTTCATCTCGGACTACCAGAACCGAAGTTTTGATACAGACACCATCAATGCTGAGACTAAGCGTACTTTCACCTTCCGGAGTGATGATTTGACCGCCATATCCCTTTATGCTAGTACTGGATTGAGTTTTAAACGACAAAGATATTCTTTTCGCTGCAGATAATGTAATTGTATTACAAGCACTACCCAAATCGATATACGCAGTCAAATCACATCCATTGGCAACGGCAGTTTTGTGATATTTCCGATCACCCTGATCTACTGGTCGGATATTAAATAGTTTTGACTTTTTATCGCGGCTTTCATCGGGTTTCGCGTTATTAGTCGAAGAAAACGTAGGCACTACGGCTCGTTTAAGGCTGTAACATTCGTCTTTAACGTGACCTACTTTGCTACAATGAGAACACTTTTTAGACATTCTGCAATTTTCAGCTTTGTGTCCCACTTTACTACAAATACCACATCGAAGGTTATCCCTACACTGTGACGAGGTATGACCTCTGCGACCACACGTAAAACATTTGGGCCTGCTATCAGTAGACAGATCTGTACTTTTAGTGGGGGGTGGAGAGTCAACATCTGAATCTGTTAGATAACTTAACAAGCTACGCGTATCTCTGCAACCTGAACCACGAGCTCCTGCCTTTAACAATGGGTCACCTAAGGTAAAGATTATAACGTCACATATCATATCATCGTTAAGTTCACATAATTTACCCAGCGATAATTTTTTATAATAAAAGTCTATTACCCGCTCATCCTTGCGCTTGGTGACGGTCACGAAGTCGTGCAGCTTAGCAGCGAGATCCCGTCCAGCCGGGAAGTATTCTATCAGCCTTTTCTTCCAATCCGCCCAGGATATGTTGATGTCTTGTTGATGCCCGAACCACAGAAGTGCGTTGCCTTCCAAACTCGCAGTCATATGATATATAAGGGTCTTCTCGTTCCAGCCGTAGATATTTGCGAGTGACTCCAGGCGATGTAACCATGTGTGGACAGAAAAAGTGTTGGAATTACCATCAAATTTAGGTACGTTATCGGGTTTTCCGATAAATCTAACATTATTTCCGAAATCTAAAACTGATGGTCGCTTTTCACTCGAATTGGAAGTATTGTTTGTAATGTCATTTGGTTCGGATACCCGAATAGGCAGACTCGTTGGTACTGTGCCGGTAGATTGAACTCCCACACTTATTTCAGAATGCTGCGGCGGTGCAGGGGTAGCCCACGTGCCTTGCGCCAATGTGTTGTTTGGAGTCGCACATGGTTGGCACGTGGCAATTTCGGTACTCGGTGCACTAGCCGATTGGCATGGTACAGATGCAGGTTCAAGAATAGGTGGAGGGTTAAAAGTGACATCCGTAGACGTACCTGCAGTTACAGAATTATTTGCGGTGCTCCTTCCTTGTTCGAGTATTTGTTGTAGCATATTCTCCAACCGATCCAAACGTTCTTTGTTGTTTGGACCACGTGGTTTGCGTGGCCTCTTAGACGGCCCCACTGCATTTTCTTCCATATCTTCTTCACTTCCAAGGGTTCGTCGTCGTCCAGATCGCCCACTCATTTTAAGATGCGAAGCGGTATTAGCGCGTGAAAATGATTAAAACGAACACTTCTGAATTATTAAAGGAATTTATTTAAATAATACTCGAAGTACGACTAGATGTTTATTGGTTCAGTTTCACAATAGAAAGAGGGCTAGTTTAACGCTCCCGCTACTTTTATAACAATCGTGAACGAACAAGTTACTAAACGAATGATTGAATGATGTCACAAGGATCTTGTTTAAGTTATGGCAACACAGATAATAATACTGTGTCACACCTTCAGAACAATTTAATCATGGCAACCCTGACGCCAACTGTCATCATTCATAAACATTTGAAGTTCATTCCAATTAATTGAATTACAATTTGCTTACAACTAACAATAGCTACAATCGAGTTGTTTACTGACACGCAAAATAATTTACTTTGGATCATACAGTTTTCACGGACACTATAGTTTGAAAAAATTTAATGAAATTCGAACGTCGATCGAATAAAAGCCTTAAGTAATTTAAAATTATCTTTCTGTGAAAGGACTAAAAGTGAAATAAGTAACGTACTGGTATATTGCTGAACTTATCTATAACTAATGATATTTTCTCTAATGTTTATTGTTGGGACCCTCGGATACAATTCGTTGGAAGTGAGACGCAACTTCTATCTGTCATGTAGGGCGTTACGTGGTGAAGTGGATAGCCTGGACTTGGTTGAGAAATTGGTGCGACTGTTTGTACTGGACGTCCCTCGAATAACCCTAAGACCTCGTGCGCGTCCTTTACTGGCAGTGCCAGTGGCCCGGACAGTGTCGCACAGAAACTCGCCATTTGTTCGGGCGATGAAGGCTTATCAATGCGCTTCTGATGTCGGTGTCTGAGTGCGATTTTTTGCATGGCGATGGGCGCCTGTTTGTTGTGCATGTTTAAATTTTTGCGAGATGATGGATAGCAGGCAGTCCAGTTTTTTTTTTTATATACTACGACGGTGGCAAACAAGCGTACGGCCCGCCTGATGGTAAGCGGACACCGCAGCCTATACACGCATGCAACTCCAAAGGAGTAACATGGGCGTTGCCGACCCTTGATATGTTTGAGGATACGCTGTGTTGACAGCTGAAGCAACAAGTTCCCTCGCTCTCAACACAACGCATCCTCGGGAGCTCTGGTGACCTTGCTTACCTCCAGGAACACAACGCTACTACAACAGAGCAAGTAGTAGTGTTATTATGGCTGTGGTCTTCTGCAAGGCGGAGATTCGGTACTTCCCCAGTTGGGCTGCTCCAAATTCGAGCGGGATGACATTTCGCTGTGCCCTGCCTCACCTAAACCCTACCTAAGTGTTCCAATATAATTTATTGTTTCTTTTATGTACCTACCAGTGCATTGGTTAAGTTACAACTGTAATGCTGTGTAACTAAGTATTATTATAATAAATTAAATTAAATAATAAATTATTTTTTTAACAAATATTTGGAATCCTTTTCTTCTACTACTCAGTGTTTCAAAACAAACCAAACATAAGACTTGCCTAGTTTTGAAGTTTTTTGATTCAGGTGTGAAATAAAATCTGTTTAAAATATTAGGGCAACAGTGTGTAGGTCAAGTAGGCAAGGGTATGGCATTAGCATATTTGCAGCTAATTGAGCCCCAGGCCTAATATTATAAAGAGGAAAGATTTGATTGTTTGAAAAGTTATTTTACCATTAGAAGCCGCCATTATACCTGATGACTATGGGCTACTTTTAACCGCGGGAAAATGCTTCATTCCTACGGGAAAACGGAAAACTAACCGTGCGAATCCGGGCCGGGAAGCTAGTCTCTAACAGGGGCATTTCATTTAGTACTTGATAGATCCATACATTAAAATGGCGAACGTTGCTCGACAGATGGAGCTATTTCTATAGTTTGAATTAGTATTATTAAGATGAGATCTGATTTTAAATTCTTATTTCATTTATAAATAAATACATAATAAAAACACAATAAGACGAGAGAGAGATTAAATTTGTTTTTCGGTCCATTCGACTAACTTTTTTAAAGTTTCTAAATTGGATCTATTTTAAACAGTTATATGAAAACAACCGTAAATGTTCTAGTATTCCGTTAAAAAAATATTCATTCGTAAAGAATATGTTTATATTATATGTTTTTATTTAAAAACAACAGCCCCAAGTAACAATTGCAAATATTGATTCGGTGTAGAGGAACGCAGTGCTCTGTTGTTTTCATTTAAGGGCACGTTATCCGAAATCGAGCTATTTTACATTCAATAATAAACACTGAAATCTTGAGTTTAATGATGGGATATTGAGATATGTTATAGTTTAATAATCGCCCTTGTTACTTTTACGGACCAAAATACGAAATTTTAAACTTCGCTCGATCATATCATGCCAAGAAAAAAGGGAATATTATGATCTTATTTCTAGTCATACATAAAGTGGGCGCAAAATTGACTCAAGTGAATAATGTCAAAAAATAGACAATGATGTAAAGAAGATCTTTTTACGGACACTTTCTTTAAAAATGGCTTTAAATTTTTCTATACACAATTTATCTGGGAAAGTGACCTGCGCGTCTCGTTTTAGTAGGCAGATGGCCGCGCGGCCTCAGGCTGGACGGACGTCTGTAGCGATTTTTTGATTTTGACAACCGTGATTTTTGAAAATGTACCAATGTGACGTGATTTTTAAAAAACCAGATAATAATATGATTTTAGGGAAAAAATATGAGATGTGATGTGGTTGGATAAGCACTCAAACTAGATAATATGGTATTTTTACAAACGCACTAATATAGAAGTTCAAAAAGCATGCCATTACAACGCAATTTTCCATATTTTTCTTCTTCGAGCCCTTTCGTAGTGTAAAAAGTTTCAATTAGTTTCTTTAGTATGAGGAGTATTTTTTTATTACACAGGCCACATTGTCTTTTACGCCGTATAGGCGTATGTGTGTGTATTTGTGATAGATTTATTGTGACGTGATTGTGACATATTTTAGTACGTCTGACATTTGACATATATGTCATGTTGTCTTACGCAATTATTGATTTTGCAAAGCTAATATTCTAAATAAATATTAGAAAGTACAAGGAGCACCGTTACGTGTACCTACGAGAAATGCAGATTTTGCCATTTATGATGCTGTAATTATCATCCAGCCATTATGTTTACGCCACCCAGTGATGTGCAGTGCTGCAGTGCCAACGACTTGGATCCTAATCGAGAAAGACATAGTCACAACAACTAGATCAACTCGTAATCCTCTACAGTTGGACGTTCCACTGGTCTCCCGCTAATACTTCTGCTGCTGCAAAAACTATCGATGCGACATAGTATAGCAGGCCCCGTCATGGTGCTATTGAACAAATTGTGAACAACGCGACCACTATTAGATACCAATCTTCAAAATACTAATCTAGCTTCAGCACACTTCAATCTCTGGATGTTTTTTAAACTGAAAGTGAAATGAAGACCCCAACAAGCACTTAAAACAGTATGGCGCATACATCTGTTTAATATTTTGTTACCTAACTCATTAGCCAAAAAATAAAGCTATTTTATTCTCGAATTTAATTGTGTCATTATAAGGTGTAATTTACTTGAAGGCAGTTACCTAGGTACCTATATACTGTGTATACTTTTCGTATAAAAGTATAATATGATAAGGCAAGTAATTGTTTCATTTTATTTACTCTGAGGCTAAGGGATTCTCTTAATTCTAGAACATTATAACATATGCTGGTTATATACTGGTTATATACTGTGGATGGACTATTTTATGTATGTGTCGGAAGCACGGCGTGGTATCTTCGTATAACTGTTTGAATTTACATAGCTTCAAGATTGCCACATGATTTTGTATGTTTTAAGTGGTTAATGACTCTCCTTTAGGTACAGTCACCAGCATAAATATATGACTATGGGCAACGCTGCTAAAATATCTGATCATCAATTGAAGGTATAGTTATATGACGATACAAAGGCGGTAAAAATATGTGATGATTTACAGCCGGCATATAAATCATTTTCCTGTAACAGCATAAATATCAGATCAGACCACGTAAAAATATCTGATACTCCACGAAATCAAAATGATGTGACATGACGAGCGTAATCATCTATCCGCTGTAGAAGCATAAACATCGGATCACGTAACGACAGCATAAATATCCGATACGATTGGCAGTAAAAAATATCTCTAAATTCTGCAAAAATGAACTTTATCAGCTTTGACATACGGTCGTAATTTGAACAAAGCTATTTGACGCTTCTTGAAAAGAGTATTAACCTGTCATTGGATATCGCCGTCTCACGATTTAAAACGTGAATTTGACAGAATTGCTAATAAGTCAAAATTGTCAGATGGGCCTAATATTGCGTTTCTGAGCCTTATATTCATAAGGAGCCGTTGAATTGATTGACAGCTAGTCCCTAATGTAATTTGACCCCTAGAATTGTAACACATACATGAGCATTCGGTGGTGCAACTTATACTAGTCCATCTATAAATGCAGCTACTAGTCTGAGAGCTTTGTGGATTCCTCCCCAGCAGTACGAATTACAAATTGGTTGGACTCGCCTCTTCACTCGTCTTTGATATCACTTGAAGCCTTCGTAAAATTAAACGAAACGATTTTATGACACTTCTTTAGATTCCGTAATAAATTAGAATTTTCTAATGAAGGTAGCATACTGTGATATGGGGTCAGTTTTATGCACATGCGTGGTGGTGGTGATGTGATGATGATGATGTGGTGTAGCAATTAATTTTGTAGGACCGTGGATAGTCGGGTTGTAAAAGACAGCGCACACTTGTGCAAGATAAATTCTAAAGTCATTAACATTTTTATTTGTGGACTATGATTTATTGAAATCAGTTGCATTTTTCTTGGATTCTCTTGAAATTAAGTTATACGATAGGAAGATCCATATTGTCGGTAGAAGTTGGCAAAATCATAGGAAAATTTCATCAATGTTCTCCTGCTTATATTCATGCGATTTTGCACCTTAGTGGAACACGCATAGAGTTACTATAACGTTGTCAATGTAACGTAGGTACCATTGCCTTTTTAATTGTATATCACCTACCGAAATCATCGAAATGTATCTAAGAAACATACTTGGAATAAAATACGAAATGTTAACAGGTCTGTCATTTTCCAGTAATATGTTTTGACAATTTCAGTTTCTCTAAGGAGGGTGGTGACTGGTTTTTATTCTTAATGTTACCAAAAAAATAATCAATCCTAGGTCAGTGACCTGTCTTATTAAAGTGAGATAGTGTGCGTGAAATGTAATGGTGTGCGTTACTGGGGAGAATTACGATAACGTTGCGCCGCCTAGCGGATATATTGTGTCGCGTATGTAGCTTTACTCGAATAGGAAAGCCTTAATTCGAATAATAAACATACGCTAATAGTAATCGGAAATATTACGATCTCGCACTTTTTATTATTTTGAATATAATCAGTAACAAGAATGTAAATCCGAATCCCATCGTACCCATTGGATTTTAAGGCCCTGTATCCGCCACGCCAGAGTAGACGTATTTTTCCATTATGTTAAAGACGGAAATGTGACGGAAGAAGGTGTTCTTATTGTGTTTAGCTATTAAGCTAAGTATCAATCCTATGGAAACACAGCTTCGAATATATCCGATGAAAAAATAGCCTACAAGCACTGAACGTACAATGCTATGGATGTATATATGTATATATATATATATATATATATACATATGTACATATATGCATGCATAGTATTGTACGTATAACTCGAACGTTGGTCAATAGCTGGCGCTAGTACATAGAGGAAGATGATGACTCTATCTCAGTATACATATAATAATTTCCTCTATGGTCTCTAATAAACAGACTGAAAGTCAAATGTGAATCAAAATCACAGCAACAATACGTTTTTACGTACAAAATCCTTTTATTGTAAAGTGTGAAGCCCCTTTTTTCTGGGTAGATATACGAGTAGATATAGGTAATAAGAGCATTACCGACAAGTAAATAATTGCCATCTCATGATAGAATACCAATTACGAGGCAATCTTAGGGGTTATTACTTTGATGACTTGCTAGAAATCTTTTTAATATTGTGTGTTTTAATCTGAGTAACATTTTGTAAAGTAGAGTGCAATGACACTATTGATTAAAATATGATACATATAGGTATTAGTCCGTAACGTAAGTCCACTCCCAAAATACCTACATCTGATCACAACATGATAAATGCACGGCAGCAGGTCGAGAAAGTGCCTATTTCTGAGCAAGAAAAATAAATCTTGAAAATCCTTCACTTCCGGTCAAAATTAGTACGGGTAGTTATATTTACATCACGTGACAACAGTACGAGACATGTGGCATCATTTAGCCCTTTAATCATAGAGACAGTCTGTCAGTCCTGAAATGGCAACTTTGGCAAGATTAAGGAAATTAATGTAATAAGCTATTAATGTAGATATTACAAATTGGCACATATATTATACACCGTGGACGTGAATAACCCGAAAGATTTTAACCACGCATTCCTTAGGTCATTAGGAGCAAAAAATGTTATGTGAACCCCAGTCACTGCCGGCTAAGTTTTGAAGATATGATCAATTTTCATGTAAACTTTTTATTTTGATTACTAACGTGCATTTAGCTCTTTTGATTGCGACGCTGCTACCGATGTTGGCCAGTTTTGCGTCGCTATTGACAGATATCAAAGTGCCAGCTACCACTCACTAAATATAACCTTTTTTGAAAAAATAATCGTTACCGTTTTATTAAAAGGGATAATTTCCATAGAAAAGCGATAGTTATCCAAGTTTTATTTACAAAAACCGACAAAACAAGCAAAAAAAAATATTTTTTTTGCTGAATTTTTGTTGGGGTTCATATAATATTTCTTACTCCTAATGACCTCAGGAATGCGTGGTTAAAATCTTTCGGGTTATTCACGTCCACGGTGTATAGAAATGCATAATTCCAGTTCTAAGTTGTAGATGAAAATCACACGCACACAATTTATGTTTTCGGCGGCCATAATATCATCTGTCAGGATACTTAACGACACGAACCACCTGCGAGACTATATCGTTAGTAACATTGAGAATAATAATAGGCTTACGTGTGACGATATCATCATATGCATGTGTTGACGATCCATGCATGTAAACGCTTAGAACTAATGGCTGTGTGAGTAAGCCTCAGGTGGGGAAAAGCTTTAGCAAAGTTCAGTGCTCCTCCGTAAACGTGGCTCTATATCGTTAAATCAATCGTAGTCCATCGGACCTAAGTTCAATTTCGTTAAACATTAACAACCGAATCCCGACTAATGTGTTTAGATATGAGGAAATAGGCCCATCGTCATTGATACACCTTTCTATCCATCCAAAATCCATACTAACAACTGTGTTGTCGGTATTATTAATTAGCCAGTAGCCACATTTACCCAGTTGTAATCGCAGGTGAAGTATAAAACATTAAACAGCTTAATAATCTTATAATGCTTCAATTACAAAACTAATTTGAGCATTAGTAAAATTGGGGTGACATTTCGGCATGCTTACGTGTTCAGTATTGTCGAGTGATTTCACGGCTGCATGTCGTAACCGCATAAATTTGACATGACCGAAACACAGTAGTCATATTTACAGTACCGCGACTTTCGGGCAGATGTTTCCATTTTAAGGTCACATGTGATTACTACTACCTACTCCGCTGGCTCAGCGACCCTTAGTGGATCTTGGCCTCATACTAATTGGCTCCAGCGTGCCTTATTCTGTACGATTTCCCCCCAGTTTTCTGTGTGCAGGGCGCGAAGGTCTTTCTCCACCTCGTCCTTCCAGCGATATTTAGGCCGACCAACCAGTCCTCGACCGCCAGGCCGTCCAGCGTAGGCTCTCTTCATCGCCCTGTCACTGACATTATAGTTTGTGAGATCTTACTTCGAATATTTGACAGTTGTCATCCCAGTACAATTTATGTCTTCATTGACGTTTATTGTACCGGGATAATAGCTGTCAAATGTTCGAAGTAACATCTCATAAACTATACTTTGATTACTTTCCTTTATTGCATATTGGATAGTTATTTAAGTTATGACAGCTGGTACTTGCTTACCTAACGTTAACCGATCCGATAAAATCAATATTGAAAAAGCCCGCCCTTATTTCGAATATAACAGTTTCAAAACGCTTACGTTGCTTTCACAAAATATTAAGTACTAGCAATTTTCCGCCAAAAGTGAATTAGTTCTCAAAACTAAACTAATAACTAAGGCAATTTAACTAAAACCCTGTTCTTAGATACTATAAATAGTGCTATAAAATATTCAACAAGTAGGTATTAATGACACGTAAAACAAATGCCGCGCATACGCCGAGTTCGATACATGAATGAGGTCAAGCCTCTGATTATGTAGTGTTGTGACAGAATTCCAGTCGGTCGAATGTTATACGGCACAGTGACTTGCCAAGACATTTAATGTTGTCATCTGGTTCTACAATGGGATTAGGTATATAAAAGCCTGTATCTGCGATATTAGCATCATTTATTATGCCGCTGTACGTAAGAAGTTCTTTGTATATTGGTGTCGATTATGAATTGCGGACGAAGTCAAGCTACTGGTTATGCTAGTGTTGTGACAG
The DNA here is from genome assembly GCA_945867215.1 of Epinotia demarniana. NCBI lineage: Eukaryota > Metazoa > Arthropoda > Insecta > Lepidoptera > Tortricidae > Epinotia > Epinotia demarniana. The sequence goes on from OX244263.1 coordinate 13,087,814, forward strand.
AATTCCAGTTGGTCGAATGTCATACGGCACGACTTGCCGAGCAATATGCCGCCGACATTCAATGTTGCCACCTGTTCTACCAGTCCGTTACGACTGGTAACTAAGTGGCTTAACGCAATTTGGGGATCGACATTGCAGGGTCGATAAGTTGAAACTAGCGCGCGTTTAACTCGTTTAGTATGCAGTTAGGAATTTCCTAAACGAAATAATAATAGGAATTGATTACAATTTTCGAAAGAGTCTATTGCTTCTTATTTTACTTTAGTCATCATTGTAGATTGAAGTTATTCATTAAACAAAGTAAACAAATAGTACTTAAGTAATTTGTTTATGGCATTGAATTGGAAAATTATTAGTTTTGCCTCTCGTTTATTCGTCAATTTGCAAGTATTGAGGCATACCCCTCACGGAGATAGTTTCTTTTACTCAGCATGACGTAGATAAAACGTATAGAAAGGCTGATAAAACCCGGAACCGACAAAGGCGGAAAAACGCAAGTGTGGCAAACCGCTAACAGTCCGCAGATCGAGAAACCACGACTTCTCTGTATTTCCACGCTTTGATCTTGACGCCCATTGGGTAATAAACATGGAACATTTTAATGTGAGGGTTTATAGGAGAAACGTTTTTGTAAGCGTGGTAAGATATACTACATTCAAAAACAATTTTTCAGTAAATATAGGAGGTCGTTTCAGTACCTACGTCTAGCATAGCTTGCTGCCAAGTCCCGTTGCGCGCGACCGAGCGCCCCCTGTCTCACTCGCACTCTGCTGTCTCGCGCGTTAGAAAGGGGAGGGTAGACTTTTCTCGTCTCGCGTCGCGTCGTAATGTCACTTGTGCTGGTCCCGCAGATCAACTCCGTGACGCAAGAGATAGACGCCTTGGCTTTCAAATGGGAAGAAATGCCACAAACTTACGAAGGCCAAAATACATAAGGTACTAATACATGTATAAGGTTACCTGGGCCGCCGAGCTCTGCTCGGGTGAAAATAAAGACCCAGCTAGATCGATATATCGCCCCCGTATAAAACCCCTAAATCGCAATTTTCATCGAAATCGTTACAGCCGTTTTCGAGAACATGATTCTAAATATGTATGTATACATATATAAGTACATACATACAAATATTGCTCATTTAGTAATATAATATAGCATGACTTAAATATATATAAGAAAATAATAAAGGTATGTACGAGTATATGTATATTTCAATTTGTGGAACAGTTCTAACTTCAGTCCCCCCCTAATTTGTTAATAAATTCACTGAAGTCAAAGTTATTCTTTGATACCTAAATCTTCATTTCAGCAATCAATCTTGAAACATATTGAACATATATCAAAGCACCGCGCAAACTAGTGGGCGAAACAGATTTATACTTGACAAATGAGTAATTATTTGAGGTGCTTCCGTTCCCCGTAGCACAAATTGCAACCCGGTCAGCGAATGGCGCTCCCAATGGAATTAGATCATCAATTATAAATTTAGGCCGCTGACTTCAGGTGTGAGTAACTAAATACTGCTCGCAATATAATTAAAAACATGCTTCAACATAAAATTTACTCGTTACATGATTCAGATTCAGATTCAGATTAAAGCATTAGCATGAACATGAGGTTAAATGAATACTAGGCTAGGAAGCTGAAATTATGTTCATAACGCGACTTTGTCGTGAATGTTTCTTCTGCATAGTCCGCTGTGTTAGTAATCAGAGTAACGTTATTCAAGGATTCAATGCGATACTTTCTGTGTTGGCAGTTATATTCAGATTCTCTATCTATCTATCTAAATATATAAAAGAAGAAGCTGACTGACTGACTGACATATCAACGCACAGCCCAAACCGCTGGGTCTACGGATTCCAAATTTGGCACGTAGGTTCCTTCTAAGGTGTAGGGGAGCACTAAGAAAGGATTTTTCAAAACTCACCCCCTAAGGGGGTAAAACGGGGGTCCAAAGTTTGTATGGGGGAAGCATTATTTTTTGAACTACAGACTTAAAACTTTGTAGGAAGATTACTTATTAAGATAAAAAAAGGACTTTTAGCGTTTTACAAAATTCCACCCCTAAGGGGGTTAAATAGGGGTGCAAAGTTTGTATTCAAAACTACTGGGACTACAAACTTGAAATTTACACCAGACCTTCCTTTTATGACGTAGGCAAGGGATAAGACGGGACTTTTGGAAATCCTACCCCAAAGGGGGTTAAAAAGGGGTGCAAAGTTTGTATGGGAGAAATATGATTTTTTGAACTAAAGACTTGAAACTTTGTAGGGATATTACTTATAAAGATACAAAAAAAGTTCTTTCAGCGTTTTAGAAAATTCTACCCCTAAGGGGGTTTATTAGGGGTGCAATGTTTGTATAAGGGAAACATTATTTATTGAACTAGAGACTTGAAAACTGACTTGTGCAAAGTTCGTATTCAAAGCTACTTGGGACTAGAAACTTGAAATTTACACCAGAACTTCATTTTATGACGTGGTTGTATGGCGAAGCCGCGGGCAAAAGCTAGTGTTCTATAATAAAATAACTCGTACGCCCCGAATTTCAAAGACACTCGTATCTCTATATAGGATAATTTTAAGTGTCATTATATCAAAAATAATCTTTTTGGGAAGTGTGTTTGTATTTCCTCTAACCGGTACCGGTAACGCGTTGGAACCCGGTCAAGCCTAATGGCCGGTCCCGATACAATTAGCTCATTATTTATATATTCACGGGCCCCCGCGTTCGCAAGCGATGTTCTGCGGATGACTACTGACGTTGCTTGTTCCGTTTACGTGTATTCTTGTTTTATGCGAACAAAGTCCGCTTTGAGTGTTTTCTATAGTAATTGATACTACTCTGACTCATTAAATAAATTATCTTTTATTTTATAGTTTTTAGAGATGTTAATATTCCACTTTGAATAATTAGATAGACATATATCACGACAACTTACGAACCCATACAGGAAAGCTAGTCAAATACGTCACACCCAGTAATGAGTGTTACCTACGTATTTGATTGATTTATATTTTTTACTAGCTTTTGCCCGCGGCTTCGCCCGCGTAGTAAAAGTAATTTTCCAATAATTGTTGAATTGCTACGCCGCCTACTAACCTACTACTACTAACTTCCCCTACTAATAACCCTTCGTCATAACCCATTATGGTAAATTAATTTTTATTTACTATTATATTTATGCCCGTGTGGTGGCGGGTTAGAATTTCACCACCCTCTTTCTTCCCGTGTGTGTCGTAAAAGTCGATTAAGAGAGCAGGGTTGAAGTGTGTTGTGGGTGATGGGCTAACAACCTAAGCAATATCACTTTTTGTCGATCTTTTATACCCACATTTATGCTAAAAGTGGCTCTGGAACATAAAGTTCATGTGCTCTGCCTGCCCCTTTTGGGAATAAAGGCGTCAATGTATGCATGTATGTACGTATTTCTGTTATTAAATTTACAATCATGATTAATGAGAATCTGTCCTCTGGAATAAAAGCTACTTTATGTTCATGAACATTAATGTTGAAATACCAAAATATCTCCACGAATGTTAAGTCAAATTTGTGGCCTGGACATTGCTATAGGCTTGTTTCCTAAGATTTTTTTTCTATGATTTTCGAACCAGTATTTAACATAAATACCCAAAAAATTGTTTTAATTTAACGGCGGCCAAAATGCTTAACATATTAAAAGTAAGCAGATCTTCGTGCAGCACCTTGAATGTACTTATTACGGATGCAGGCACTTTCCCAATGTCTCCTACCCTCCCGTCCCGCCGCGCCGCCCGCACTCGCCTAGGTACCGATTGCTGACGATCGAGATTGCACCGAATACAAACTTTAAAACCTATAACCCTATATAATGCGGGTCTCGTTCCATACCTCAAAAGCAAAAATAGAACCCTTATTTATAGGATCACGTGTGGCTGTCTGTCAGTCCGTCTTTTACAACCGATTTGCTACGAAAAAAACTGGACCGATTGAATTGCAATTTGGCACACATATTTTCATGAATTTTCATGTCCACAACATTACATTTCAAAATCTATGTGATTTTCGTTATTAACGTCCCAAAAAACCGTTATAACAACGCCCATATTGATATTTAGACGCCACGTTGGAATGTAAAATCGTTGTTGTTTTCCTAATCAGCGACCCGATAAACCATAGAAACAATAGATGCCGATGTTGATTTTCAGATTTTGTCACCACATGTCTCCTTTTAGGGGTTGAATTCTCAAAAAACCGGAAACACTTGTTTACTCATTTATCGTTAGGAATCATCCTGTGAATTCTCGAATAAAATTGTCTAACTTATCTTTTTTCTCCATACAAACTTTGGACCTCCTTTTTAACCCCTTTAGGTGTAATTATTTCAAAAACGCTGAAAGCACTTTATTTGTAAATTAATAAGTAATCTGTCCACAAAGTTTTAAGTACGTAGTAGCTAAAAATAAGGTTCCCTTATACAAAATTTGGACCCTCATTTAACCTTCTTAGCGGTGGAATTTTATAAAACGCTGAAATTACTTTTTTTGTATCCTAATAAGTTATCTTTCTACAAAGTCTCAAGTCTCTAGTTCAATAAATAATGTTTCCCCTCCACAAACATTGCATCCCTATTTAACCCCCTTAGGGTAAGAATTTTCTAAAACGCTGAAAGAACTTTTTTGTATCTTAATAATAATATTCCCACAAAGTTTCAAGTCTCTAGTACAAAAAAATATGTTTCTCCCATACAAACTTTGCACCCCTACTTAACCCCCTTAGGGATAGAATTTCCAAAAATCCCGTCTTATCCCTTGCCTACGTCATAAAATGAAGTTCTGGTGTAAATTTCAAGTTTCTAGTCCCAAGTAGCTTTGAATACGAACTTTGCACCCCCTAATTTTATATAACGCTGAAAATACTTTTTTTGTATCCTAATAAGTAAAATACCTACCAAGTTTCAAGTCTCTAGTTCAATAAATAATGTTTCCCTTATACAAACATTGCACCCCTAATAAACCCCCTTAGGGGTAGAATTTTCTAAAACGCTGAAAGAACTTTTTTTGTATCTTTATAAGTAATATCCCTACAAAGTTTCAAGTCTTTAGTTCAAAAAATCATATTTCTCCCATACAAACTTTGCACCTCTTTTTAACCCCCTTTGGGATAGGATTTCCAAAAGTTCCGTCTTATCCCTTGCCTACGTCATAAAAGGAAGTTCTGGTGTAAATTTCTTGTTTGTAGTCCCAGTTGTTTTGAATACAAACTTTGCACCCTTATTTAATCTCCTTAGGGGTGGAATTTTAAAAATGCTAAGGATATTTTTATTTGTATCCTAATAAGTAATCTTCGTACAAAGTTTCAAGTCTCTAGTTCAATAAATAATGTTTACCTCATACAAACATTGCACCCCTATTTGACCCCTTAAGGGTAGAATTTTCTAGAATTTTCTGATTTTTCTTTTTTTTTAATAAATAAATAAATAAAACGCTGCAAGAACTTTTTTTTTATCTTAATAAGTAATATCCCTACAAAGTTTCAAGTCTCTAATACAAAAATTAATGTTTCTCCCATACAAACTTTGCACCCCTATTTAACACCCTTAGGGACAGAATTTCCAAAAATCCCGTCTTATCCCTTGCCTATGTCGTAAAAGGAAAATCTGGTGTAAATTTCAAGTTTCTAGATACAGTAGTTTTTAATTCAAATTTTGCACCCCTATTTAACCCCCTTAGGGGTGAAATTTTATAAAACGCCGAAAGTACCTTTTTGGTATCAATAAGTAATCCTCCTACAAAGTTTTAAGTCTCCAGTTCAATAAATAATGTTCCCCCATACAAACTTTGGACCCCCATTTCACCCCCTTAGCGATAGCATTTCCAAAAATCCTGTTCTATCAGGGGATAGAACAGGATTTTTGGAAATTACACCAGAACTTCTTTTTATGACGTAGGTAGGGACCTACGTCATAAAAAGAAGTTCTGGTGTAATTTTCAAGTTCCTAGTCCCAGTAGTTTTGAATACAAAATTTGCAACCCTATTTAATCCCCTTAGGGGTGGAATTTTCTAAAACGCTAAAAGATTTTTTTTGTATCTTAATAAGTAATATCCCTACAAAGTTTCAAGTCTCTAGTACAAAAAATAATGTTTCACCCATACAAACTTTGCACCCCTATTTAACACCCTTAGGGATAGAATTTCCAAAAATCCCGTCTTATCCCTTGCCTACGTCATAAAAGGAAGGTCTGGTGTAAATTTCAAGTTTGTAGTCCCAGTAGTTTTGAATACAAACTTTGCACCCCTATTTAACCCCCTTAGGGGTGGAATTTTGTAAAACGCTCAAAAGTCCTTTTTTTATCTTAATAAGTAATCTTCCTACAAAGTTTTAAGTCTGTGGTTCAAAAAATAATGCTTCCCCCATACAAACTTTGGACCCTCTTTTTATCCCCTTAGGGGGTGAGTTTTGAAACATCCTTTCTTAGTGCTCCCCTACACCTTAGAAGGAACCTACGTGCCAAATTTGGAATCCGTAGACCCAGCGGTTTGGGCTGTGCGTTGATATGTCAGTCAGTCAGTCAGTCAGTCAGTCAGCTTCTTCTTTTATATATTTAGATTCTATTTCTTTCAATTCTATCCGTTGAATATAATTAGCGTTAAATTTAATTTTTATTGATGCTGTTACCTTTATTATACACTGTACTTCACTGAATTGTAAAAACTAAGTATGCATGAAATGTAATCATCTCAATATTATAACAATGATGTGTTCACCTATAATTGGGGTACATAAAATCCCAAATAATAATTGTGCTACAGATAAATTTATATACTCAGCTTATGTACTCTGTTGGTGTCCCGTATAATTGAATAATAATAATAAATTAGATACAAGTAGCGAACGAAAAAAACATAGAATGCGAGCTCCTTACAAACTACCCAGACAACGTGCCCAAAACCGGTACCTACGTTCGAACTAAACTAGGCTGGCATCGTTTAGTTACTCCGGCCCCCTAGTCATTCCACAAGTAATTATCATCCCAGCGTTATTGCGTAACCGGGTGCCCTAAAGGAGCCCGGGCCCGCTTTAAAATCTAATCCCAAGATTTGTCATAGGGACTAGATTTACGTAAGTGACTGCCATCTGACCTTCCAACCCAGATGGAAAACTAGACGTTATTGAGATTATGTAAACCTGTTTCCTCACGATGTTTTCTTTCACCGAAAAGGTAACGGTAAATAAATATTCCTTATATACGTTACGAAAAACTCATTGGTAAGAGCCGGGATTCCAAACCACGACCACCGCTTGACAGCTGCGTGCTTGAACCACTAGGCTACCGTGATATAGATTTAATTTGGACCATAGTTAGGGGGACATTTGGAACATCAGCTATAACGTCATACAGAAAATTACAGTGGTCAAGTACCTACCTACACAATCAAGTTCATGTAAATTAGCTTTGCAGCAGTTTATATATAATTTTGAATTTCATGAATGGCGTAGGTCCCTACCAATATTGAGTCACCATTTATTATTCATACAAGAATGTCCTTGCAAGTCAGGCGGGACTTATATCAGTTTCGACTTTCAAGTTCGCTGGCATGTCGACTTCTTACTTCCAAATTCTCGCATCTTAACTTAATTTTATAAATGAAAAAGTATTACCTTGCTGCGTGAGGTTACTGTCGAAATTAATTTGACTTGTAACTATGTAGGCAGTAGATGTGGTAATCAGGGAGTTTCACTCTCGCGTCGGCGAGTTATCGTACCTGCTCAACTATTCAGGCTTCGTCCCATTTCTGTAAAATAGGTAGGCTATTTCGGTGGTGTGTAATAGGTAGGCTATTCTATGCCTGCCTGATACATGAATTTCGAGAACCCCGCGAGAAGTCTGCATGGCAAATATTTTTCTTTTACAGGTAAAAAGTAGATTCATTCGTAAAAGGTAAATCATTCGTCATCATTATTTGGCCTTGATTATTGGGCGACAAATAATATATTTTATAATGTCATCCTCGTGCGACAGGTATCTGAAGGTGTGTCAACCAGAATGTAATGGTAGCACTATTAAATAATGCATATTGATGACTTCATAATAAATACAAATTATATATATTTTTGTCAACAGATTATGTTTATAAGTGTATTTACATTAGGATTTTCAGAATTGAGTTTTTCAACCTAATAGGTACACACAATTAACTGATATCTACATATTTCTAAGTGTACCTTTACGTAATGACTAAGACTGGTAGCCAATTAACCCTATCTAGCTTTTACTAAATCTCAAGTGGATGCTTATGTGAATTGTGTTCATTCGACTGTTCTATGTAATGAGTACCTGAGCGGCAAGCCAGAAGCTTTGCCTTAACGACAGTAATTAGCCCAGCCCCCTATTCCGTAACTTGATTTAAGCTCACTTTAACGCTCACCCACAAATATATCTCGACACCGCAATGCGTTGTAACTAAGCGTAGGTAGAGGTCTAGTTTCGTGACGGGTGACCGGCGGGGTGAGACGTAGCGAATAACATCCCAGGTTCTTGCGCCCATTTTGCTACAAGATGTTAGATAATTAACATCAAATTGCAGTTTTGCTTCTCACTTTAGAGCGATTATTGTTCAGAGTTGTGTGCGCCCCAGGGCATTACCCTTCGGTATCAACTGTGAAGACACTATTAATTATTTCCTTGATAAGTAGCTGTCAGGATATCAGGAACATACTAACATGTCAGTTATAAACTGTTATTGAACTACCGATAGTTGATAATGTAAATATTTGCCCGGTAAGTACGTAGATGATATCACTAGTAGCTAATAATGTTTACTGTTTTTGAGATCATCTTCGTTCCATAGCCTAAATGTGGTTATGTTCTTAATCCTCTTTATATTACAATTACTACGTTTAATGTGAAGACCTCTGTAGCCTAGTAGGTAGTGTGCCGCCTACGAAGCTAGAGGTCCCGGGTTCGAATTCCAGTAAGGGCATTTATTCGTGTGACGTGCATGAATATTTGTTCTTGACTCGTTGATGTTTTCTATGTATTTAAGTATCTTTATAAGTATGTATATCGTCGTCTAGTACCCGTAGTACAAGATTTGCTTAGTTTGGGACTAGGTTGATTTGTGTAAGATTGTCCGAAAATATTTATTTATGTTTAAGTAAATTGAATAGTTAAAAAAGGTCAATAACGTACAGAAAAAAATCTTCCCCCTAAGATACATATTTTTTACTGGGACTTAATCGCGTATAATTAACTTATGTGAGATTCGTGAAAGTTTGAATCAAAATAGCTTCCCCTTTTCTCATATTTTGATAACTTTATTACCTCGTTATTGTTTCCTGAATTCCGATAAGATGCGACACTATATAATAATATGTATCGTGATATTCGTGATTCGTGGTCCTTAAGGAAGATCCCGTTCATTTTATTAATACCTACATCGAGATGACAACGAAGACCGGATTTGTTATCTCAAGTAAAGGCAATCGGTGGAGCGAAGACAGAATTTTAATTACCAGAGAGCCGATCGCCCTGGGACGATATATTAATTCATCTTAAACACTCGGGAGCATCGGGACCTCCCGTGGAAAATAGAATTGTTTTATCGGTAAAATCGCCTAGATCCATTTAATTTTTGTAATACGGAGGTAATATAGTAATATTCAATTTTATTTCGTATGTGCGTTGATATTATTAATTAAATAAATACAAAGTGTAATTTGTTTATTAACTTATACTTTATTCTCAGACCAATAAATTATTTTCTTCTTCTGGTTTTGAGTATTTATTGCACAAAAGAAGAACTTATAGCGTACAAAAGACGGCCGTAAGCTTTTTCTACCCGTCAATTTACCGACAAGGAAGCCAACAGATTGTCCGAAATCAAACTATTGCTTGTTTGATTGATTAATAATACTTACATGAGAAAAAGTTGGGCGCAATTTATCGACTGTAGTCTACGTAATTAAGTAAAACAGACCTTAGACACTAACCTAAAGTAATATCAAGGTATCGGGCCGGGGACCACTGGTACGATACACGATCGAGGCAAAAAATAATAACTATCTTCTGATCGAGAACTGGTTCCGAGCAGCGGACGAGGCAGTTCGATACCTAGATATAAACACGCATAGGTGCTTTTATTGTGTTTAACTTTATAAAATAACCTTTTTAACACCGACATTATGAAGTACCCGCACAGGTAGGTAGGTAAGTAATTGTATTTGTCAGAATAAGTAACTAACTATCTAGTACCGATTAGCCATCTACAAATTAAACACGGTCTTGTTCGTGTCTGATAATCATATGATCTATTGGAAATGCTCTAAATACCTACTTGTAGAAAACTAATTAATTCTTACCAAACAGCAATGACAACGCAGGCACCAAACAAAAAAAAATGTCTTCGCTGTTCACAAAATCCAAATGCTTTGTTTACCACAATATGTTCAGGTTTAGTCAAGGTTTTCAGTTTTCACTAGTTTCACTCCACGTATCGTCACAAGCATGTGACGAAGAGAATAACTTTAGTTCGCGCGAGCGGGACGTAGTGATACGTCGATCGTTCGTTTCCGACTGGTGGGCCGTGGTTCGGTTTTGTTCGGCCGGTGGATCCCCGAGTCCAAAACCCTAAGGGTGGGTGCGCCGAAGCTGCAATCAATGAGTTACCATAACTTAAGCTTGCAAAGGTTACAAGATTGAAGGTAAACTGGCGACCGCGGGATCGTTTGTCATCAGTGACATATTGCTGCTGTCACGGGGCACGCATATTACCCATTGAATCGGACTTTGGACGGGTACGGGTAGGGCTGAAAGATTTTTAATGGATTTTGGAGCTTTTTTACTTAATTCAAACTTATTTCATTGAACCAAACAACAATAGGTAATGTATATTCCAAAATTATTGAACAAACGAGCGCAGCGAACGAAGCTCTCCGTTTCAGTTTAGGCGAAATTATTTGGTATAGCCGGCTGTTCATCCACAGGTCGCATTTGTCAACAGATTCTCGTGATATTTTCTGAGCAGTTTCAATAGTTATTATTGGTTCCGTAGTCAACAAGGCACCCTTATAGTTTCGCCATGTCCGTCCGTCTGTCTGTCTGTCTGTCCTGCTATTTACGATTATTTACGAGGGTAAGCTATAATGAAAACCCCAAAAGACCCTTTTAAGTCTGCATTCTGTGACATACGGGCAACTACGGAAACCAACCCTGCGCGTGGCCCGAAACGCACTTGGCCGCTTTTTTAACGATTTTTCGACAACATAACAAGCTCGCGAGAGCTACAGCTCAAACCACCACTAGTTATTATATTAGTCTATACAATTTTGGCATTACATTTTAAACCGCAGTCCTCATTCCTGTTTGATTGATTTTGATCAAAATCGATATCTTACAACGTTTGGTAGCATAACTTAAGTAAAATAAATGGAAAGATGTGATGATACAGACAGTAAAGACCGCGTTTTTAGGTATACGTTTAATTTGCAAAAGTGCTTTTACGCAAGCAAATCGACAGTTCTTTGCGTTGGTTAAAATATTTTTTGTTTAAGTTTGCACATGTGCATCGTTTACCCTGCAGCCGAGGCGCATCGCTTTTTTTATTTCTAGCCACTAAAGTAAAGGAACACGTGCATAGCAAGTGTCGTTTAGCAATTTATCAACGTCATCACTCGTAGATTTTAAAAAAACCAAGTAAATTGTAAGTAGGCAAAGGCAAGCGTATCTGTACTTTCGTCATTCAAATGGTCGTTAACCTGTGCTGTGGTTATCTTGATTATCTTGACCATTTTAATAGGTACCTAAATTGAGAAGTACTTTTTTTCTTTGTGACAATGACACCACTTTATATGTGCCTGAAAACGTTTCAATTTAAGGTTTTTGCTTCACTTTGCCTACTGAACATATAACGAAGTTGCGTTCTTATCAATTAAATTATCGTAGTATAACTTTTTTCACTATTACCTTGCAGCGTACGGAAAATGTTAAAATATTCTGTTGAAGAGTACAAAGCGTGCAAAAAAATGAACTTTCCACTGAGAGTTTAAAACAAATAAAAGGCTAATAAAAATCCAATATGGCGGTCCGAGTATGCCCACGTCCTGTGAAAGCAATGAAAAGGAAACTCCTAATGGATATTCTGCCATTCAGGGTGCCTTAAATGACTGATGGATGAGACTTTCGTATTAATGTATACAGCTTCTTTGTTCCGAAATAGAAGCAATATTATACATAAATATGGGACGAACAAAGATTGGAAGAAAATGAAGAATATAACAGGGCATACACTCTAGTCAACATGTATGTATAAAATTTAGCTAACGAAAATCTTGATGTTAAAGTGGAATACTCCACTCCATTGTTATCATTGAAACAAATATCAAACACAAGGAATGTAGTACTCAATATATAGATTATTGCCAAGGTACCTGCCACGCAAATACCTCGAATTCATATCATTCTCCTAGCGTTATTCCCGGTTGTGCCCCTAAAGGAGCCCAGGGTCCGCTTTGACACCTAATCCCAAGATTTGGCATAGGCACTAGTTTTACGAAAGCGACTGCCATCTGACCTTCCAACCCAGAGAGAAAACTAGACCTTATTGGGATTAGACCGGTTTCCTCACGATGTTTTCCTTCACCGAAAAGCTAGCGGTAAATATTCCGTACATTAGTTCCGAAAAACTCATTGGTACGAGCCGGGATTCGAACCCACGACCGCCGCTTGACAGCCGCATGCCTGAACCACTAGGCTACCGTTGCTCCTGAACAAATACCTCCAGTTTTTGCGTCGTTGTTTTTAAATTGTTTATTTTAGGGCTCAGCGACGACGGTTATCCTCGTGCCAAATTATTCATTAAAAGTTCCATTGCGATATCGCAGTTTACAAGGCTATCCTATTTTTTTCTCCATGACAGTTACGAGAACGATATACCTGCGAATATAATGACTTCAAAAAATCCTAAGATGTGATTTTAATACACTAAGCATAAAAAGTCTTCCATCTAATAGTCATGGAAAAATTACATGGAGGTAAGCGTGCCATTGTCAATTGTTTTACTTAATTCCATGATTCCACACAAAAAGAGAATACTTTAAAACCGAGAACAGTGGGTAAGTAAGCTGTAATAAACTCTCAATGCACGTCTCTGGAACAAAAACGCGGATGCTAACCAAATGATCCATAGGGGATAATAATTACATTTAAAAGCCATTGTTCTGCTTACACCTTTGATGCATCCGTGACTTGGAATTGCGTTAAACAAAGCTGAGCAAATCGCTTCAGTTATTCACTGATTTAAAGTAGGTACGAGTTTTTGCTTGTCCAACGTAATTATACCCTTTTCATTCGCAAGGTCGTCATTCGTTAGCTACTTAAATTAAACTTTTTGTGAATTTTTATTTTTGCCTATTTTATTCCAATCAGTCAATAAATTATGAAGAAACTTCGAAAGTAGTCCTTAGCTCCGCAAATTATCTGATGTTTGACATCATAGGTAATTGATATATTCTCAATAATGCGTCATGGCGCTGATGTGTTTTTATCGACTTTTATGTAACTGACAACGTGGCAAAAACGAATTCAATCCCAATGGATTTTTAATGGACATTTTAATTATAGTAGAGATTTCTCAATCTAGCGATACACGAGTGCAACCATGCAAGTGGTATGGAATCAATCCGAGCACTCGACCGAGGAGGATCGAGAGCCATTCATGTGTTCGTATGAAAGAATTGTATGACTTAGATACCCGCTCTATAGTTATGAGTACATTAATGCAATTCCATTAATAATCAACTCAAATTACGGTATCTAGCGTAAGTAAGTATAGCGAAGAGGGTTCAAATAAAAGGACGCCCAGGATAGTGCAAAGTGGAATAACGAGGGTAAAAAGCTGACCCTGGTAAAAGCCACGATAATTCCAGGCAGAAGAATGAGGAAGACAGTATCTAACGCAATGTTAAGGATAGCAAAAATATTAACCCTTAAATATTTTTTAGGGACCCATATGATAAACAAGAGAAGAGGTAGTTGTCTCGGAGAACGCAATTATTTTTATTACGTGTATAAATTAGCGGTCAATATTTAACTATCAGATATCGAAACCATCAATTAGCACGTAGATGATAATTGAGTAAAGAGTTTAGAGTTTAGTCAGAAAAGTTAAATATAAGATTAAGTTATGTTCATATTTATTTTAACTTCACAAAAAATAGTTTATTTACGGTCAGCTTCTTCAATTGCGATCTATACACTATTAGCAATAATGACTTGTATAATAGTAATTCCTACTTTCTCTGCCGTTGATTCCGTGAATCCTATCACTACGTACTGTCCATATTAATATAATAACTTGAAAATAATGTAATTATTACTGATAGTGTGACATTAGAGGCACCTCACACCCGACGCAACTACTTAAATGTTGGCACTTAATTTTGACTACATGTCATATAAAATGTACTTATTGTCTATAGATATACTTGTTTCCTGCAAAATGTGCGTACTAACTACCCAATCAAAGACAGTCATAGAGAGGAACAAGACCACATCTTATGTCCGTTCTGTACAAACCTCCCAGTCACAAGGACATATACAAAAAAAATGTTTTTAATACAACTATAACTATTTTTAATAATTTACCAAATGATTTAAAAGCATTATCGAGGAATATATTTAGACATAGATTGACGAAATGGCTAATGGATAAATATTTTTACAGTGTAGGGGAATATCTAAATTACAAAAATCTACTGACATCTTACCGACTGATTATCTTATTACTATCATTATTTTTAATTCAGTGACATATATCAAAATTGTATTCTAGCGTAATTTATCAAGCATTTGTATACATGCTTGCATGTTGAATACAAGGACATTTTATACTGTAATAGTACATTGTGATACAAGTGAGGTATGTTGATAATTACATCAGAGGCGAAATTGTTCACGCGAACCGCAGGTGAGCGTGATAAGGAAGCCGAGGATGTAATTATCAAAGCTCACGCGTATCATACGACGTTTTTCAACACATTTTGCGAGGAAAAAAACATTTTCATACGATGAAAATGTTATAGGCCCGCCAAATTATTTTCTTCACATTAAGTAAAGCATTCGATGACAACAGGTTTTTACTCACAATTGCACATCGCCAAGAAATTCCATTGGCGTCCATTCTATTTATCACCTTTCTAGTCACCACGAGTCAACACTTTTGATAATAACCAAACACGCATAAACAAATTTTACAAATATTTGTGAAATAACCCATAACA
Source organism: Epinotia demarniana (assembly GCA_945867215.1). Lineage (NCBI taxonomy): Eukaryota > Metazoa > Arthropoda > Insecta > Lepidoptera > Tortricidae > Epinotia > Epinotia demarniana. The sequence continues at coordinate 13,103,074 of OX244263.1, forward strand.
ACAGTTTTTTTTCGTGAAGTTTGCGCAGTGCGGGCACAGAAATCCCTAAACAGCCAATACAAAATAAAATAATATTTTCGTTTTAAAATGTTATCTGTATTAATTCATGTAAAATGTTATCAAAAGTGAATAGTTTTACTAAATGAAACGTTTCTATATCATATACAAAAAGAAATATTCAATTAATTAACAAAAGAGGATTTAATTTGTTTAGTCGAGTAAGAATCCATTTGCCGAGAATTAAAAAAAAAGCTGCACATTCTCTACAACCCGGTTAATTTAAGAATGCACCGTGTTCATGTTAATACCCAGGATTATGAGCCTAAAAGCGACACAATAAGAGGTACGTTACGAGCAATTGTGTTGAAAAAGGTTTTTCAACACAATTGCTCGTAACGTACCTCTTATTGTGTCGCTTTTAGGCTCATAATCCTGGACATTAAACACACGTGTTTTACAACATTACAACACTTGTGTGTTATGGTTATATCCCGATTAAGTCACGTTGGAACCTTGCAGCAAGACATATGCATGAACACGGTGCATTCTTAAATTAACCAGGTTGTACAGAATGTACAGCTTTTTTTTTAATTTTCGGCAAATGGATTCTTACTCGACTAAATAAATTAAATCCTTTTTGTTAATTAATTGACTATTTCTTTTTGTATATGATATGGAAACGTTTAATTTAGTAAAACTATTCACTTTTCATAACATTTTACATGAATTAAATACAGATAACATATTAAAATGAAAATATAATGTTATTTTGCATTGGCTGTTTAGAGATTTCTGTGCCCACACTGCGCAAACTTCAAGATAAAAAAACTGTTGGGTGCCAATATAGGTTATATTTTGATAGGGTATTTATTTCACGGTTTTTGGCGGGAACGTTGAAAGTGATAGGCGCGCTTGATAAAATATTTTATTGTAAATTAATTTAAGGTGTTAATTTGTACATATTTAGTCTTAATTTTAATTTAAATTCATAGTTGATTTGGTTATCGGTTTGGTGCGCTTCCCCAGTCATGGGGAAGCGTACGGGAAAGCGTTCTCGGTTGGAGGGCTTGGAGCCGGAGCCAGATCTTCAATCTGAAAGTAGTTCTGATGCGGATACAGGTGCGCCCTCGGAGCGCATACCTGCAAAAAAGAAGACTAAAGAAGATGACAAAGAGAAGTATACTCCTTTCAGGGCCAAAAGTTATTACAGGTTGTACGACGAAAATTCAGCTAAGAAAGAATTTATTGTTTTTCTGAATCACAGAGAGGATGACCACAAATTTTCTGACAAAGATAGACTTGCTTTGTCCAATGCAATCCGAAAGCATCGCGTGTCGGGCGTGATGCATCTAAGAACAATTAATGCATACAAAGTTGGGATTATGTTCGATCTCCCAAATCACGCCAATGTCTTCCTAAAAAATGAAAAATTATTAAATGAAATTCACATGAATGCTTCAATCCCAGCATCTGAGACCGAGGTTACGGGTGTTCTCACTTCAGTGCCGATTGATTATTCGAACCAGAAGATTTTCCAATTAATAGCTTCCAGTAAAAAGGTGATAAGCGTAAGACGGTTTATGCGGCGGGTAAAAGACACGCTGGGTATCGTCTCAATGGTTCCAACTCAGACGGTTGCCGTGACTTTTGCCTCTGTACAGTTGCCTGAATATGTAACACTTGACCATTGGAGGCACGAAGTAGGGATCTATATTCCTCCAGTAAAGCAATGCCTTCGTTGCATGAAATTTGGTCATATAGCAAAGTATTGTAAAAATAATGAAGTATGTTTAATTTGTGCTGAACCTCATAATTTCAAAAATTGTAATAAGGTTAAAACACAATGCGCAAACTGTGGTGGGGATCACGTGGCTATATCTGCTGCATGTCCAATTAAAAAACAGAAAATTGAGGAAAATAAGTTAAAATCACGTAGTGCTAAATATTCCGATTTGTTTTGTGACGTTGCATTTCCGCAGCTCGGCTCAAAATATATTGACACCCATCTAAGTAATCTGACCAAATCTGACAGATTTATGAATCTACTTGTGGAAGCTATAGTTAAAATTTGTGCTAATAAAGAAACGCCAATAAATTCTAACAATATAAAAGAAACACTTAAAAACACTTTCAGGAAACAACCTTAATTTTTTTCTTTATGGACATATTGAACATAGTGCAGTGGAATGCTCAGAGTATAATAAGCAATAGGCTAATCTTTACTAGATTCTTATATGAAAATAACATTCACATAGCAATAATTTCTGAAACCTGGTTAAAACAACATCAAAAATTTTCAATTAAAGGATACAATGTCATTAGAAATGACTGTGGTAATAAACATAATGGTGTAGCAATACTTATTCATAACAATATAGTATATTCTAATATTAAAACTTATTTTGACAATGCTCTACAAAATATCTGTGGACAAATAATTATAAACAACAAGCAGTTGAGTGTAGTAAGTTTTTATAGTCCATCAAATTCTGATCCCCCATTTAATAAAAGTAAATTTGATGCTTTGATAAAATCTATTCCGCAGCCAATGCTTTTTGGAGGCGATCTAAATGCTCATCATATGTCATGGGGCTGTGTTGATACATTGCCTCGAGGTAGAGATGTCTTAGATATTATTGATGGCAATGACTTGGTTCTTTTAAATAATGGTCAAACTACTACAACTGGTTCTTCTTCTTGGCGTCCTAATGCTCTGGATTTAACTTTCGTTTCTCCATCATTGGCACTTTCATGTGATTGGTCTGTTATGGATTGTCCTCTTGGCAGCAGTTATCATTTGCCTGTAATGATAAAAATGATAGTTGGTAATGAAAATAGCTCACAAAGTAATCCAATATGTAATAATGTACATTTGCCCATTCACCCAAATTACAAACAGGTGAATTGGAAAATGTACAGGCAATCAGTTGATTTTTGTTTGGCTAATATTGATTTTGAAAATATGTCTTCAATAGATGCGCTCAATCTGTTTTGTAATATTTTGCGATCTACTGCTGTAGAGTCCATCCCTAGACATAGGTCTATGAATAGTTCTAATACGTGTACACCAAAATCTTTGAAATTTCCCCGGCTGCCTTGGTGGAATCAAAAGTGTTCAGAAGCTGTACTTAATTCAAGACATGCTTATATAAAATTTAAAAGTGAACCTAGTGAAGAGAATTATATAGAATTTAAAAGACTTCGAGCCCTTAAAAAGCTTGTTCTTAAGACTGAACGGCGTAATAGTTGGATAAATCTGTGTAACTCATTTAACCGGTGCACTCCTTTGACATTAATATGGAATTACATGCGGAAATTTAATAAAACATTCATTTCAAAACACGCTAGTAATAATAGTTGGATATCAGATTTTCTTAAGAAATACACTCCTGATTTTGTGCTTAATGAGTCTTTAAATTATGTTCACACAGAAAATGATAATGATAAGTATCTTACTGAACCGTTTTCTTTGCAAGAGCTTAAATCTGCCCTATTTTCAAGAAGAGATACATCCTATGGTCTTGATGGAATACCATATATTTTACTGAAAAATTTAAGTTCACAAAATCTAAAGACCTTTTTAAACATATTAAATCAGCTGTGGGAAGAAAACTTAATTCCTGATGATTGGAAAACAGATTGCTTGGTCCCAATTTTAAAGCCTGATAAAGATAAATTGTTACCCGACTCATATCGACCTATAGCACTCACATCTTGTGTAGGAAAGGTTTTTGAACAGCTTCTAAAGCAACGGTTGGAATTTTTTGTCGAACAAAATGGTCTGTTACCCTGCAATCAGTTTGGTTTTCGTAAAGGTCGGTCTTCTCGTGAGAGTATTTGTCAGTTGCAACTTGATGCACTTAACAGCATATATAATAATCAGTATCTTCTTTCGGTATTCTTTGACATTGCAGGTGCATTTAACAGTGTCAATATTTCCGTTTTATGTAGAGAGCTGTCAATGATAGGGTTACCTGGCAAAATAATAAATTTCGTACAAATGTTTTTAACAAACAGGAAGGTTTTTGTTAAATTTAACAATCACTTATATGGCCCAAGATTATCTTCTTTAGGGGTTTGTCAAGGAGGTATCTTATCCCCTTTAATTTTTATTTTGTACATTAGGAGACTAAATCTTATTCTAGGAACAAAGGTTAAAAATCTGCAGTATGCAGATGATTTGGTTGTTAATGTGTCAGGATCTGATTTAAATCAATTAGCTTTGACTATTAATGAGGCATTAATCAACTTACATAAATACTTTGCTTATCTGAACTTAGATGTAAATTCGACTAAAACCAAAGTTTTTATTTTTGGTCGCAAAAGCATGTGTTTGCCCACAGTTTTGTACAATGACATATCACTGCCATATCTGTCATACTGTCATATGATCTAATAAAGTTTTTAGGTGTTATATTTACTTCAAAACTTTCCTGGATAAAATATGCTGACAGTATTATAACCAAAGCTAACAAAGCATACAATGTGTTAAAATCGCTGTGCGCCACTTCATGGGGTGCAGACCCCAAAATTTTGTTAATCTTGTATAAGTCTCTAGTTCGAAGTCATTTTGAATATGGTTTTCTATGTTTTGCTGGAGATGATAAAATTGTAAATTCATTAGATAAAATACAAAACAAATGTATGCGGACAATACTGGGTGCATTTAAAACTAGTCCTATCGCTGCTATGCAAATTGAATCGAATCTTCCTCCTATTCATATTAGATTTCGTTATTTAAAAGAAAGATTTATTTTAAAGTTATACAGCTTGCCTAAGAACGATCTTCTTCACAACTTGATTTCTTTCCAATCATCGCCTTTTCAAAGGCACATGTATGTTCTTCAGGATTTTACTTCTTTCTTTCACTCTTTGCAGGAGTTAAATATACATCTTGATAATGACCTTCTTCCCTGTTACACAGGCTCTTTTAAGAGTAAATATCCCGATATAAAAATTGTAATAGATTCAAAGCTAACTTCCAAAGAGGAGGCTTATTTATTGTTGTCAGAATGGTCTAATTGTAAATTTATTTATACGGATGGTGCCAAAAATAATAATGCTGTTTCCTTTGCAATTTATCAACCTGAAATTAATAAAGGTATTGGGTTTAATATCAATAAAAATGCAAGTATCTTTACTGCTGAAGCAACTGCCATCTTATTTGCTTTGAAACATGTTAAAGAACATAATCAATATAGTAAAGAATGGGTCATAGTAAGCGATAGTATGAGTGTATTAATAAGTTTATCGAGTAACAAAATGAATGCTAGCACTTGCTATCTAATTTTTTCCATTAAAGAATTATGGTTAGAACTATCTTTAATTGGTATTAAAATAGATTTTGTATGGGTTCCGTCTCATAAAGGAGTTTCTGGTAATGAAAACGCCGACTACCTAGCTAGAACTATTGCTAATGCATCTGACTTGTCCCTGGTTCCCGACAGCAGGGACTTAGCTGTGACCTTGCCATATTCTGATATTATAAGTAATCTAAAACAGCGTATGACTGTTCTTTGGGGAAGACATTGGTATCATTTTACAGAAGTTGAGAATAAGGCTCATTTGTATGCTTTGTTAGATAACCAAGTTAATAGTAAGCCTTGGTTTTGTAAGTTTAAAACTTACATGCATCGTAGGTTTTACACCATAATTACTCGTATGCGCATTGGTCATTGTCGTTTAAATTTTCATCTCCATCGTAAAAACTTTGTCTCTTCCCCTTATTGCGATCATTGTCAAAAGCAAGAGGTTCAGTCTATAGATCACATTCTGTTTAGTTGCTCATCCTTTGGCATTCAGCGCCTAGTGCTGATGGATGAGTTGCTTGAGATTTATGGAGCTTCTAATCGAATCCCGCTTTCAGTAACTGATTTGTTGAAGGAGTCGTCTACTTATTTACCTTTGTTTAATTTTGTACATAATACTGTGTGTATGCTGTAAATATGATGCTAAATTTAAAACTTGCTTAAAATTGTATATATTTTTATTGAAGCATTGTACCTATATTTTGTTGGTCAAATGACTTTTTGGAATGTCTGGATGAGGTGTAAGCTTTTTTGAAGAGCTGAATATTGGATTTGACGTTTTTATTGGAACATACTCAAGACTTTATTACTGGATTTGACTTCATGAATTGGATTGGAATAACTGAAGACTTATTTTTTGGATTTGACACATATGTTGATAATACTGATGACTTAATATCTAGATTTGTTCATATGAATTGGAAATAACTGAAGACATATTTATTGGACTAGAGACTTCTGATTTGAAACTACTGAAGACGTTATTACTGGATTCGATCAAATGAAATTATACTTACTGAAGACTAGGCAGTATGGTCCATGGTCTTAGCCTGTCCGAATGGACGAATTTAAAAAAAAAAAAAAAAAGTATTTATTTCACAAATGTTTGTAAAATTTGTTTATGCGTGTTTGGTTATTATCAAAAATGTTGACTCGTGGTGACTAGAAAAGTGATAAATAGAATGGACGCCACTGGAAATTCTTGGCGATGTGCAATTGTGAGTAAAAACCTGTTGTCATCTTAATGATTTGCTTAATGTAAAGTAAATAATTTGGCAGGCCAATAACATTTTCATCTTATGAAAATGATCTTTTCCTCGCAAAATGTGTTGAAAAACGTCGTATGATACGCGTGAGCTTTGATAATTACATCCTCGGCTTCCTTATCACGCTCACCTGCGGTTCGCGTGAACAATTTCGCCTCTGATGTAATTATCAACCTACCTCACTTGTATCACAATGTACTATTATAACTGTATTCTGACATGTAAAAATTTCTGATTTCTGATTCTGATTTCTGATAATTCGGAATGTTTTCGGTTACTGATGTTAACAAAACAACTAATAGGCATCACGTTTCATACAAGAAAAGTAGGTAGGTACAGCGTTACAGGGAACTGTAATATCGGAGGGTTGCGGTTTACGACGGCACGTAAAACGCTCATTAATTCTGCATTGTGCCTGCTCCGCTACTTCTCATCGGACTATGACCTGCATCGGAAATAGAACGCCTGTTAGTACCATACATACACACAAACATGCTGCTGTAGACCGAACAAAATCAAGGTACTAGGAAAGTCGACTTTGTTTGTCAGTGCGCCCAATTGATTTAACTTTCTGCAGTTATGTATAAAATAAGATAAACACATCACAAGGTGACCGATATAGCCCTCCTAATCGCTAAACTTAAGTGGCAGTGAGCAGGGCACAAAGCACGTAGAATCGATGGCCGTTGGGGTGGAAAGGTCCTGGTCGCCAAGGTACCGAAAGGCGCGGCGTGGGTAGGCCCCGCACAAGGTGGACTGATGAACTGGTAAATGTTGCGAGAGTCCGCTGGATGCGGGTGGCGCAGGACCGGTCACTTAGGCACTCTTTGGGGGAGGCCTATCCTATCCGTCCAGCAGTGGACGTCTTTTGGCTGATATGATGATGATGATGATGATGAACACATCACATTCATTGTTTTTTCTTCACCTTTCTTTAGCTCTCAGTACCTATTCATGATTATGTAGCTATGACACCCATTCATTCTCGTTACCTACCTATGTGTCTATATCTATAACATATATTGTCCTTGCCTTTTACCAGCTTAATCTTACATAACACTCTGTATTGTCTGAAAACAATTACTGTTCATAAAATGATGTAAGTGGCATCATCTGAATTTATAAGTAACCAAATATTATACGAACTTAAAAGTCAAAAGTATAGATTACATTACTTGATTGTAGTCAAGATGTATTATTTCATAGTTACGATAGAGTTCAATGCTTCCAATGTTGAGGTGCTCATCAATCAGTTTCGTTACGCCATCTAACGTGATCTAACGTAGCTCCATAATTTATATCCTATGGCTGCAGGAAGGTTTGTTTATGAGCATGACCTTTTCCAGAGGATTGCTCAGCTATCTGCTATCAGAATGCATAAAGCCTGGCCATGAATCAAAACGAAGCTGACCCAAATCGTCGGAGTTCGATATCTATGAAGAGAAAGTGGCGGATCGTTGCGCTTGCATGACATAAGTATGATAATAGAATGCCTGTTTTGTGTCTTAAGTGATCTGATTCGATAACATGATGATTACGCATCTTTGCTAATAATAGTAAATGGAGAGCAATGCGCCCGTTTATAAAAGGATGCAGGTTTTTGTAAGTAGGTTGATGATAAACATTGTAGTCATAGGACCGAATAACAGTCGGTTTTGTCTGTTGGCTGGGGCTTATATGGGTATTAATGTTTAAAGGTAATTCGAAATGGTATATAATACAGACCAAATTATACTAATAAATATAAGTTGTAGAATGTATTTAACTGCCTTTAATGGTTTAATGACTGATCTAAATTCAAAGGAAGAAATCATTCCAATTAGTGACAGAGTGTTGAGTATTTTTCCCAGCTAAGTCAACTGGAGGGCTTAGGCATTCAACATCAAAGGCATAAACCCCTCAAAGTCAGTCTGCAAACAAATACGGGCAGGTGAGATACACAGACCTCGCACTTGTGTCAATATTTCATTCAAGTATCGGTGTCGGTGGTCGGTATATGACTTCGGTACGGAGAGTAACTTTAAACTTCGTTACCAATTTAACTTTCAGCCAGACGAGCCGCTAAACTACCTAACCATTTGAAAAAAGCAACACAAAAATGTTACAAGAATAAAATAAACAGGCAGAATTAAAGTAACTTTTCTTTTTTCAAGCTCATGGTTTAGATCCTGAGATTGACTTCCAGAAACCAGGAATTTGAGATATTTTAAAGCCCTGGAGGTCTACTTTTGTTCGTCTCTTCACATCGTGTTCGATGTGTTTTGCTTCCGCGCGCGCCAACTAATTATACGTTGTAACAAGCATGCAAAATCCATTGAAATGCAAAGTTTTGAACCAAATCGAGCCACCGTGCCGTGAATTTACAGTAAGCCAGGGGGCTTACTGTAAATTCATCACACATTCATAAAATTACAAAACCGCACCTTTTTTATATCACAAGAGTTCCACAGTTCATATGATTACTCGAGCGGTCCGAGCATGTAATTTTGGGAGGCGTGCCTCGGACTTTTCCCCAGGCCACTGCAATCCGATCAATTTCGAGGCTCGAGATAACATAATCCGGACCCAGTATATCGAGGGCATCTTTAAATCACCACGACGCAACCGCGGCCCCTGTACAGATACCATACAAAAGTAAACTATGCCTGATGAAAATAGGTCGTGATGGTCTTTTAGTCATTTCTAATCTCAAGAATCAAGAACCATCTTGTTTGTTCTCATAAATGAAAGAAACTATTTCAAACTGAATACGATGAATGGTGGTTGTATTGATGAATGCGGTTTAGTTCTATGTAACAGTAGGTATTACGGATCGAGCGAGCAAAGATCACGAAGTTCTTTTAGTTTGGACGAAAATGCGAACTTATTTTCGTGAAATCTTGTGAGCAGGTGCGATGACTACATAGATCTTTTGTAGATTCTGTTTTTGAAAATTCTAAAAGAAATACAAAAGAATCGAAAAAGGACTGACTCACAACAGAGCCTCTAGTTATGGTAGTACGTACTAGTAAGTTACATTAGATACTCATCGTGATTTTTTTTATGAAATTTTTTACGCGGACCTTTAGAGTTTATAATCTTATATCAGTATCGATTTGTACGGAAAGCGGAGTTCAGCTGGACAGAGTATCCATAGTACGGCTTGCTGACCCGAGTAACAGGAATTTGGGTGTCCGTTACGATTGGCCACAAGGTAATGGTAGCTAATAATATGTCTGCCAGGCGCCGGCGTGTTTGCCGGTTACATACCATTACGCGCATCGCCAGTTGCGTAACTTAATCTCCTTGGTTTGAGACAAAGCTGGATGTATTTTAATGTATTGGTATGATAATTTGTCGTCCGTGCTCGATCGAACACGCGCCAAGCGTATCGTGTCAAACCCACTAAGCACAACAATTCCAATTCTTATATTTCGAGTCAATAGACCTCGCACGTCTATCATGGGACGGCCGCGACGTAATCTCGATTTTTCTCGCACTATCCGTCTCTTTCTTATTAGAACACTTTAGAACAAGAGGTAGTGCGAGAAAAATCGAGAGTATGTCGCGGCCGTCTCATGATAGACGTGCAGGGGGGCTAGCACGTCATGCTGTCAAGAGGCGTCATGCGCGATACAGTGACTCCATCTCACTCGTACTTAGTAAATGAGAAAGAATACGGTAGCTTATTTCGTGTCGCGTAGCGTTGTGCTAAACTCACTGGGCAAGAGTATTCACAACGCTTACCAACAGCTGTTTCAGACGACCCTGTAGGTACCTGTCTGACCTCCGGTTACGCGTAATGGTTACAAATTTCGTAGTCGAAGGCGTGGTGAGACGAGTGTGAATAGCATAACTTTATTGTGTTACTATTGCTACAAACAATTGGCTTGAACATAACAATTGCAGCATCAAGTATTTAGATACATGCATTTGTTTAGTTGATCTATCGTTACTTTTAGTTTCTCTGGTGATAGGACGTGTGAACCATTGATGCACTGATTCTTTGTTTCCTCATGTTTCTCAAGAAGAACTTTGCCACTTAATTGTATATGAAGAAACACGATTCAATTGAATTTTAATTACATCCTACTAAGTAATAGTGACGTGCTGCCTTCGAGAATAGAACTCGATTCCCACCGAATTGCCAATATTGAGACGATTGAGTATTGTAGAGTCCAGTGAGAGTGTTGTATGTTTAGGCGGGCCCGCCATACAAAAACAACAGCTTCTTTATTTAAACTTAAATTGAAGATTGAATAAGCTGACAGATTAATAAGTTGTACGGTCAGTCTACTGCAATCCTCGTTGTAAGTATTGTGTTGGCGATTAAATCTTTGTTAAGAAAAGTGTATAAAAACCCAATCATGAAGTCCGAGTATTTTTTTATTTTTATTTAAGTGTTACCCAAATAATGACACAGCTTTTGTACATAGGTACACAAATCATCGCCAAACCAGGCAGTTTGTTGGCGAATTCACTCTGTACACTCCCTTTTTACCTACTGTGTAATACAAGAAAAAAGAAAAGTAAGTTAAAACACTAAACTATTTTTAACCCTTTGCATACCTATCTAATATCTAGCATAAACTACTTCAACCTTACAATTGACATTGTTTGAGTAGGCCGAATTGCATCAGGATAGTCCATTCGGAAAACGTCTGTATTGACCAACTTAGAAGATTCAAATTCCAAGGACAGCTTAAAAACCACATCTGCCATCTCAGACAATCTCATCCATATACTATCAGCTTTATTTTATATAGGAACTTCTGCAAATAAAACAATTAATGGTCATTGACCCCGTACCTACTTTGGCTCTACCCCACGTATAGAGTTTGGTGGAAATGCGGGATAAATTGTATTTACTTATTATACAACTGTAATAAGAAAAGTTAGAAGTTTCAGCTTGCCTATCGATATTATGATGACAACTCGCTTCTTGCTAAGTAAGTATCGTTTACTTCACTGGGCAAAATATTCTATCTCGTACCGATCATTTGATATCGAGTTGCAAATAGCTCGAAACCACATTCTTGGCTTGACTGATACGAAGCCAGTGCTCTGTATAGGCTTCGTAATTGTGGCGTTCAAATGTCAAGATCCTTTGATCCGCGTAAGGCAAATATTGTGATAGACCGTGATAAACGCAAGGTGAACCCATTAGACAAGATTAAATCACGCTGTAACAGCGTTGGTCAAAATGGGTGCGTATGACGTTTAACGATGACATACCCAACAACTCACCTCATATAAACCAGAGTAGAGCTGAACTCCCATCACGCATAGATATTACGAATCAAGGAGTCAAGAAAACCAAGTCGTGAGTGTACTGACTTAGGTTGGTAGTGAATTGCATAGGAGGAGGTTAAGCTGACTCAACCTCTTGCTTATTAATATGATACGAAAGTACGTGCGGTCACTTCTAGAACGCCTAGCCACCGGTCAGACGAGTAACAAGAAACATTCATATCATATTGACTGTGAAATATCGAGGCAGATGGACCTCCTGATTGTCCTGCACCATAATTGTGTCAGTTTGGTTCCTCCCCGTGTCGCCACGCCTCGGTGCACGCACGACACGCCATTTGGGAGCCGTTACTTGCGCCAGCTTGCACGCGTGAAGCCAAACTACCTAATCCCTTGGTGTTAATACTGTAGTAGGTACTAGGGGTTGTGAATAATGAGGGTTATATTGGTGGATTAAGTCTAAGGGGTGGGGAGGGGGGTTGTATCACACACTTCACACTCTTCACAGGCTGATAAACGTTTTAAATATGGCGCTAGCGGTGGACATACCAAAGAAGACTTTGCCATAGATCATCATCATCCTCCTAGCGTTATTGCCCCCGGTAATGCCCCGAAAGGAGCCCGGGGTCCGCTTTGACACTTAATCCCAAAATTTGGCATAGGTACTAGTTTTACGAAAGCGACTGCCATTTGACCTTCCAACCCAGAGGGAAAACTAGACCTTATTAGGATTAGACCGGTTTCCTCAAGATTTTTTCCTTCACCGAAAAGCTAACAGTAAATATTCCGTACATAAGTTCAAAAAACTCATTGGTACGAGCCGGGATTCGAACCCACGACGGCCGCTTGACAGGATGACAGCCGCATGCCTGGACCACTAGGCTACCGTAGCTCATTTTTCGATCACAGTGGAAAATTGAAAAATTATTCGCCACGAGCGGGATTTGAACCCACAACCTCTGGAATCCGTCCCATCGCTCTCCCAGTTGAGCTACCTGTGATGTATGTAGGTACCTACACGAATAGTGGAGGGTAGACGTAGCCACCTGTCTAGCTATATGTACATATAAACCAGTCCTGTAATAAATTACCAAGTGAACGCACGGTTTTCTGATTGCCTGATTCCTTCCCCTATTCCCGGCTTCCTAAAGTCAGGACATACTAATTGGCGACGAGTCTTATTCGAACTTCACACGAGCAGAAAAGGAAAATAAGAATTAAAATAAAACTTAAAGTGGAATTAGTAAACGCAGTGAACGAAAATGGCGGTGGGCAGAATGGAGGCATTTGACATTCACAAAGGGGATTGGGAAGCCTATAAGGACAGGTTGGAACAGTACTTTCGGGTGAACGAGGTGAAGGAAGAAAGAAAAGTACCACATCTGATTACATTGATTGGACCGGAAGCCTATGAACTATTAGTGACGTTGTGTACACCATTAAAACCGTCTACGTTGACATACGAGCAAATTGATAAACTGTTCGGGGGACATTTACAACCGAAACCTAGTATTTTAGCGGAACGTTACAAGTTTCGTCAACGCAAACAAGCCAGGAATGAGTCAATAGCGGACTACTTGGCGGACTTAAAGAAATTAAGTAGGTTTTGTGACTTTGGTTCGTGGCTAGACGAAAGTATCCGGGATCAGTTTGTGTGCGGTTTATACTGTGAGAATATTAGGCTGAGACTCTTTACGGAGGTGAATCTTAAGTTGAAAACGGCCACGCACTTGGCGGTGACGATGGAAGCAGCGGAAAAAATGCAGCGGTGGTAGATCGTAAGCATAATTCAGCGGAAACATCGACGGCGGGTGCAATGGGTTGCTACGCGGTGAGCGGAGAAGTCATGGGAGCTGGCAATGCCGTACCGGCGAGAGCGAGACGGGGAGGCAGCAACGGCCGAGCGGGGCCGAGTCGCGCCGACGAGGCGCGAGCGCCGACGACGACGGGTGGCAATTACGGCCGAACATGGCCGAACGGACAGCAGCGTCGGAGCAATGGCGGCGGAAGCGCAGTAGCAAGGAGACCGGCTGATTTTTCCCGTACGAAAGTGGGTCACGGTCACGGTGAAATGCAATGTGCAGCATGTGGCCGGCCGCATGTTACGGAAACGTGCAAATTTAGGTTTTACACGTGCCGAGTGTGTAATCACGAGGGTCATTTAAAAAAAATGTGTCCGCGGTGGGGCAAGGTTGTGAACCATAACTATGTACAGGAGAATGGAAATGAATCGGCCGAGGAGGATGATTTAGAGGTAAACTTTTCATTTGTCAAACATAGCCAGTGTAAGATGCTATATCAACCATATACTATAGTGATTAATGTAAACAACAGAGAATTATGGATGGAAATAGATACAGGTAGTGCCATAAGTTGCATAAGCTCTCATTGTTATGATACTTATTTTAAAGATTGCCCTTTACAACCTAGCAATTTGAGGTTACGTTATTATACGGGGGAAACGGTACATACATTGGGGAAAATAAGACCGGCGGTTACATATGGGAGATTGACAAAACAGTTGGATCTATATGTAATCGACAATGGCAAAACTAACTTGTTAGGAAGAGAATGGTTAGAACAATTAGGTATAGGATTATTTAATCAACAGTTAGGCACGTTGCATCATGTAAAATCAAACGAGGTATTTGATTTGAAGGAATTCAGTTCCAGATTTAAAGATGTCTTCGCGGATGGATTGGGGCGGTATACCGGCGGGACGGTGACGCTGCGAGTGAGGGAGGGAGCGCCTCCGGTGTTTCTACGGGCGCGGCCACTGGCGTACGCGCTTCGTGAACCCGTGGAGCGGGAACTCGAGCGGCTGCAGCAGGAGGGCGTCATCACGCCGGTCGAGACGTCAGCATGGGCTATGGGCTACACCAATTGTACCAGTGGTCAAGGCCGATGGAACGATAAGAATATGTGGAGATTATAAGATAAGTTTGAACAAATATTTAGAAGTAGACCGATTTCCTTTACCGAAGGTTGAAGACTTGTTTGCGAGGTTACATGGGGGTCAAAAGTTCAGCAAAATTGACTTGTCACAGGCATATGCACAGCTAGTACTGGATGAGACCTCAAAATACACCGTTATTAATACGCACAAGGGCCTGTTTAAATATAACAGACTTATTTATGGTTTGAGTTCAAGTCCGGGTTTCTTCCAGAGAATTCTAGAACAAATGTTTGCAGATATACCCAGAGTGGGTGTATTTTTGGATGACGTGGTAATCACCGGAATGGATGACCAGGAACATAAAAAAAAATTGAATCTAGTGTTCGAAAGGTTACAAAAGTATGGGTTAAGAATTAAGAAGGAAAAGTGTGCTTTTATGTCAGAGTCTATTACATACTTAGGGTATATCGTGAATAGCGAAGGTCTACATACATGCCCTAAAAAAATTGAAGGAATTCAAAATGCGGTGACCCCAAGTAACGTAACGGAGCTGCGATCTTTAATTGGCATGGCGATGCACTATGCGAAATTCGTAAATAATATAAGCACGATTATGTCACCTCTGTACGCCTTATTAAAGAAAGGAGTAAAGTTTGACTGGACGGCCGGGTGCGAGGAGGCTTTTATTAAAGTGAAACATTTACTGTCTTCCAGTAAGGTGTTGGTCCACTACGCACCAGAGCTTCCGCTGGTGCTGACGACTTGACGCCAGCAGCCATGGTCTAGGAGCGGTGATTTCATACCTGATGCCGGACGGATCTGAGCGAGCAATAGCGTATGCGTCTCGCGTTTTGAATAAGGCGGAAAAGGCGTATTCCCAGATCGATAAAGAAGCATTAGGAATTATTTACGCGGTAAGGAAGTTCCATCAATACTTGTATGGCCGCCGTTTTACGTTGAGAACAGACCACAAACCCTTGGTGAAGATATTCGGAGATAAAGTTGGGATTCCGATAATGGCGGCCAGCCGGATGCAGAGATGGGCTGTGATCTTGGGCGGTTATCAATATGACATAGAGTACATTCCAACGTCCAGAAATGCAGCGGATGCCCTGTCCAGACTGCCAGCTCAGGGCACGGAGAGAAACCACAGAGTAGAGGTGACTTATATGAACTTTGTGCAATCTTTTCTGCCAATCACCAGCCTGGATATAAAGAAAGCCACTGAGAAGGATGACACATTAAGAAAGGTTAGTCAGTATATAAACAATAGTTGGCCACACACGGTTACCGAGGAAGAGTTAAAGCCATATTGCACACGGAAGCAAGAGCTTTATATGGAAGGTGGCTGCATCATGTGGGGATACCGGATGGTAATACCGGCATTTCTAAGGTCTCGAGTATTGAAAGAATTGCACAGTAGCCATCAAGGCATAGTGAAAATGAAAGGGTTGGCTCGAAGTTTTGTTTGGTGGCCAAATATCGATAAAGAAATTGAACAGATGGGAAAACTGTGCACGATATGTGCGGCTGAAGCCGAGGCACCAACAAAAGCAGCACCGCAGCCGTGGCCATATCACCAGCAGGTTTGGAGTAGGTTGCATATTGACTTTTTAGGGCCGTACGAAGGCCGAACGTTCTTTGTTATAATAGACGCCACTTCAAAGTGGATAGAGGTCTCGGTGATGCCTAGAACAACAGCAACGGCCGTTATAAAGGTTCTGAGGGAGACTTTCGCCAGGTTCGGGTTACCGAAAGAGGTTGTATCTGATAACGGGCCACCTTTCACCAGTCAGGAAGTAGAGCAGTTTATGGCGCTGAACGGAATAGACCACATTTTCACAACACCATATCATCCTGCGTCAAACGGGGCGGCGGAAGGAGCCGTGAAGCTGTGCAAGCGAGCCCTCAGAAAAGCATCAAAGGAAAAAGTAGATTTGGATGTTGCCTTACAAACATTTCTGCTAAATTATCGGAATAGTGTTCATAGTACAACGGGGGAGACGCCGGCCATGATGCTACAAAAACGGCCTCTTCGATGGAGATTAGATTTGATTAAACCGGCCGCTACAATTGAGCAGCGGGTGCAACGATCGCAGCGGAAGCAAATTGAAAGGGGTACTCACACAGATAGACAACTCGCGCAGTGGAATCGGGGCATTCCCGTCTGGGTGCATGAATATCACTCCCGAGATAAATGGGTACCAGGAGTAATCTCCGAGGTGAAGGGGGGGAGGTGAGGGGGAGATTAGATGAATAAGTGCAGGTAAATAATAAAATTGTAGTCAACAACAGCAAATTGTTACAAGTATTATATTATAAGTAGTAAACTTAAGTAACGCGGGATGAGCCGCGCGATCTCGCCAACTATTGCCTAAACCTTTCAGGTTTTAAATAGTGGCTTTACTTGCAACACAATAACTATTGTTAAAAAAAATTGTATTAAATAAATTAAAAAAAAAAAATAGGAACTATATAGTAACTAAGGAAAACGGTACTACAGGCCACAGGCACATAGATCAACTAAGGAAGAGGTCAGTTCATTCGGTCCCACATACAACTCTGCAAGATACAGAGGGAACGGTCAGCACAGTGATGCCGCGGCCGGTCGAGCCCTCACCGCCGGGGACCGCACCGCCAGCCGCGCCCGACGCGGGGCCTGCCGGGCCTGCGCCCGTTCGCGCCGCCCTCCCGCCAGCGCCCTCCAGCGCCGCCTCCCCGCCGGCCGACCCCCCCGAACTTAGTAAGAGAGTAAGGAAACCGCCGGTCCGGTTTGGGTTCGAAATTGATTAACTAAAACCATTTTTGTTTTTTTTGTTTGTTTATTTGTTCGTTGGTTTCATGGTTGGTCATTTCTAATTAAGGCATGCCCTCGTAAATAATCGTAAAAATAAAATTATAAATATTTATGGGGGTAAAGAAGGCTCTAAGTACTTGTACTATACTAGGTTAATGGGGTCAAGAACCCTAACGGGGTAGTAATACTTAGTCTTAGCATTTAGGGTTATTTAAGAAAGGGGGTGTGATGTATGTAGGTACCTACACGAATAGTGGAGGGTAGACGTAGCCACCTGTCTAGCTATATGTACATATAAACCAGTCCTGTAATAAATTACCAAGTGAACGCACGGTTTTCTGATTGCCTGATTCCTTCCCCTATTCCCGGCTTCCTAAAGTCAGGACATGCTACTACCGTGGGTCCGCTAATGGCGACGAATCTTTCAATCCCTTCCACTATTGAATTTGTGTCTCAGGGAGGCTCGTAGCGACATCTACCGCGAAGTTATTACAACTTGTGAAACAGCACCAACGTCTCAAGTTACATTGAGAATCGTTAGTAACAATGCGCTACCCCATTTTTAACATTAAATGTTTATGAAGCAGAAACGTCCGCTAACGAAATTCCAAATTTCGATTATAGCGTAAAATTTAAAAATTATTCGCCACGAGCGGGATTTGAACCCACAACCCCTGGAATCCGTCCCATCGCTCTCCCAGTTAAGCTACCGTAGGTCCGCTAATGGCGACGAATCTTTCAATCCCTTCCACTATTGAATTTACACCTCAGGGAGGCTTGTAGCGACATTTACCGCGAAGTTATTACAACTTGTGAAACGGCACCAACGTCTCAAGTTACATTGAGAATCGTTAGTAACAATGCGCTACCCCATTTTTAACATTAAATGTTTATGAAGCAGAAACGTCCGCTAACGAAATTCCAAATTTCGATCATAGCGGAAAATTTAAAAATTATTCGCCACGAGCGGGATTTGAACCCACAACCTCTGGAATCCGTCCCATCGCTCTCCCAGTTGAGCTACCGTGGATCCGCTAATGGCGACGAATCTTTCAATCCCTTCCACTATTGAATTTACACCTCAGGGAGGCTCGTAGCGACATCTACCGCGAAGTTATTACAACTAGTGAAATGGGGTAGCGCATTGTTACTCTAACGATTCTCAATGTAACTTGAGACTTTGGTGCCGTTTCAGCATGCTGAGCTCTGCTCCCGCCACCGTCTTCGTGAATATTTTTTTTATAAAAGAGCGGAAAAAACTTAATCGCCCCTCTTTGCGAGTTAGTTTCGTCAACTTACTGACGCGTTTCAGGGATTTTATAAAATCACTAAATAAGTCTAGTGAAATAAAAAAACGAGTTGCCTTTTTTGTCCGATTTCGTCATTTCACTAAACAGATTCAGAGATTTGATCAAATTACTGATTTGTATTAGGCAAATGATAAAATGGATCCGCCATTTTAACAGCCTGCGTGATCCCTTAGAGATTTGATCAAATCTCTGTTTTGACCAGTTCCCTGCAACATACCTATGCATAGTGTCACTGCATATACACTTTGACGTACTTATTTGGGCATTTTCGCGAGAAGAGATGCATCGTTAGTGACGTCACCGAGTATAAGTTAAAACTGTTTTGTAACTTGTATTTGTCATACAAATTGTATGGTTAATTATAGTTACAAAGTGGAACATTTTTAACTTGTACTCGGTGACGTCACTAACGATGCATCTCTTCTCGCGAAAATGCCCATTTATATGGCAAAACTGTCCCAGCCGGTCTCATTTTAGTCGCGCGTGGTTTGATAATAATTTTGAGGACTAGTTAGCATTGTTGATATCCTATCTGAGATCGAAACCTGGAAAGGGCGAATGTTTGAGTATGACCACTAATATGTAATTGTGCACGAAACTTAGTTGTCCATCGTTAAGTGGTTTCCATAGTACAACTCTGGTCTTATCTTATTTTTGGATTTTATATAAGTACGTAAGTAATAGTTATTTATTTGCTCTTAAATATTTGATCTTAAACTACATACTTCCACGCTGCAAAATGACCTTACTATTATAACTAATAATTACATAACAAACAACATTATTTTAGTTAGTCGTCAGTCGTCACCCTGTGAATAGAATGCACATATTTCATAGGATTCCATTTAGCTGATAACCCATAAAATGGTTCCATCCCTTGCTAATGTTGCACATAGAAAGAGACGGCTGTGGTGATTGAGAATGCACGTGCGCTTGGTATGTGGCACGAGCTCAAAAGCCTTGGTTAGTTATTCATAAAGGTTCGACCAATTTTCTACCAGCCAGTATAAGTCTGACGTATAGGTTGTTTGGAATCTAGAGGTCTAAATATACTAGAAAAGAGTGCAACTGAGTGTACAACGATTTGTGAAATCAATGCGCACAGCTGACTTCGCAGAGCAATGAACGTTCCGCAGCGAGAGGTATCTAATCTAACACTTGTGACAGGTCTGTGGTTAGAAATTGATTACTGTATAAAAGTCAGCGGCAACAGCACATAGTTAAGGCTTGATGAATATTGTATTATCCAAGAATTGGTAATTGTATAATAATATGAGAATGTATTATATGGTTGTTTACACTGATATAGTCCGTTTTTTTAGGATTAGAAATACGGTAAAAAAAGAAGCAGTCGTCGTCAACCATCTGCTTGGGACAAATATTATATCTTACCCGGAAATTTATCCTTGCTGCAAAGTTCACACACCAACTTGTAAATGTTCACCACCATGTGGACTCTGTTTCTGTCACTTTGCTTGTCGTGAAGGCAAAACGTTCCGGGGAGTACGAGTCGGTCTTTTTTGCAATCCACTTGGACTTGCCTCTGGTTTGTTCATCGCAGTTTGCACGCCACCACACACAGCGAAAAATAAAATTTTAATATTTATTAAAAAAAAGATACTCGTATAATAATCTCGTATTCTTCATCAATTTGTTGATTACCAAGAAAACAAGAAAGAGAACGTGAGATACGATTGTCAATTTTGACAATGTTGACAGCGAAAAAAACGAACCGATCATTTCAAACCTCTTCTTCTTTAGGTTTTTTACTATACAATCTTTCTAGAACTGAATAATGAAATTCAAAATAACAGAGTCAAAAAATAAATACTTTAAAATATTATAAATATATTGTTGTAAGTATTATTAAGATATAAATAATGAAAACACTTGTATCATTTTAGGGTAGACAACAATAACGTAAGTCTTTTTTAATGGCTGTCTGAGATACTTTGACAGTTGTGTGGCATGAAGTGCCTTATGTAAAAGACCTCGTGCTCCGTGCTTAATCCTTCATTCTAATGCTAAAAAAAAGAACTATAGCTTTCATAAGTACATAAATTAAAGTAGGGACTACTTTGATTTATGTATGAAAGATATCAGCTATCACATACACCTGCTTAATTTCAAAAGTTCTAGTTATATGACTATCCGCTAGGGATATTTTAGTCCTCATATTGACAGACTTTACAGTTTCACTCGTTTCTGTTAGTTATCTACATAACTTTTCATTGCTAACTAACTCGAAGAATTTTACTTACCAGGACAAATGTCAAAAACAGCTTCATCTAAATCAGACAATAGATCTGTAATTCGAAACGACCCCATCAAAATGCCTCCGCGTGTCTTTTTGCTTTCTTGCGAAGGGCTGCATTCCACAAGCATTCATCCCACGCCCTGCAGAACTGACACAGACTTGTATTCTCTGACCAATATTAACGTACATATTAAATACGTATGTATTTAATAAGTATGGATCATCAACGACTGCAGACAATTTTTTTTTGCGTCTGTAAGCGTTTCCTCAAAACCACAGAATAATTAATAGTACTTACCTAAAGGTACAGAAAGGTCTACTGCCTAAGTGATGACGTTAGCTGTAATTTTTTGCCAATAATAGACAATCATAGAGTGAGGTAGGGTCGACGGACACATAACTGAACATCCAAAACTATAACTGTTCTAGTTTATATGTTTGGTATCGGAATATACATCAACCTTGGAAATAATACGAGTATATGATATGATAATTAAAAAATACCATAACCAGGAAGTCAGGATTTCATAAAAAAATACAAGCTTTTACAAAATAGTTAATATTTTGCAATGGGATGACTTCTATCGTCGTATTAGTAAAATGTTGTAAAATCAAAGTTCATATTAATGACGTGCGACCAACGAAATTTTATGTTGTTACGAAACGTTATTATATGTGATACGCTGTAGCTGCCCTAGACGCCTCCTGCCAATGGCGCTTATTTTAAGCGTCATTTTGCGGCAAAACAGATTACTGACTGGCCTACAATAAATAAATTTTCGGGAACAGGAGGAAGATTTATCCCACTGACGAGTATCGCAATACGTGTGTATGTAACTTTGGTCGCAGAATGCAAACTCAGTCTAACTTAATAGGCTGTAAAAGTTTCTTACGGCAGGTATGACGTAATTTTTCACGAAAGTTTTATGGCGTCACTTAATTTGTTAGCGTGTTGTGAAACCACCACTACCTACTTGTAAATAGGGACTAACTAAGCAAACAAACAAGATCTCTATCAGCGCGTCTGTGAGTGCAATAATTTTACTTACATACCTATTTATTCATGTCTTCGGAAATATCATGCATGCATCATTTATTAACCGCCTTAAAAAAAGGTTCTCAGTTCGCTTGTATTTTTTTTTGTTTTTATACTTAGAAAAAATAAAATTTTGAAAAGAATACATTCATATGAATAGATTCCATAATAACTTTAAGAGCATAAACCACTCACTTGATTCTGGATTTTGAAAAACATAGCCTAAATCTTAATTAATATTGCTAGTTGCCTTAAATTTTTCTTTATCAAGGAAGTCCATACTTCTTCGCTTGGCAACCACAGTTGGTACGTAAATTGGCAACTGTGGTTAAATCTTAATACGAACAGGGAGGCAAGAACAAGTGTCGCCGCGATGTGAGACAAGAAAATCTACCCTTCTTCTAATTCTCACAGTGTGAAAGAGACAGAAGTCGCCGAGTCGCGCGCGGTGACAAAATACATTGATTTTATTTAGTTTATCATACAAGGTACACTCCCATTGTATTAAAAAATACCCCGAGATTTTTTATAATTGTAAACCTCGCAGTTTTTGTCATTTGTGTTTTGAGAGTAAAACTTAGTGAACAATAAATGAATCCTACTAATATTAAAATGCGAAAGTTTGGATGTTTAGATGTTTGGATGTGTTGTTACCCAATCACACTTAAACGGTTCAATCGATATGGATTAAAATGAAGGATAGTTTTATCCCTAATTCGCGGGCCAAAACCTAGTAGTCTAATTATTTCACACAAAGGAAAGTGTTGGGGGCTAGTGCTTATAGTATAAACATATACATATTACCATATTAGTCACATAACATACTTAAACCTTAAACCTTAAATATGATTAAGAAGTCGTCTAACTATAACGATATCCTAGTGCCCAACGATAGGTTTTGATTATCAAAAAGCTTGGTCGTAAAAATAATCTGACCTAAAAGACCTCCGGTGAGCTCGATGTCATAGAGATAAGGCACGCCCGTTATCGTCGTCATTGGCCCCAGTTTCGATTAAAAAGTATCCAAACTTCGTAAACCGTTGACAGATTCAGCTCCCAGTTGAAACGAGATTACCAACTTTGACGACTTATTCAACAGCCTTAGAGATAAAATGACAGTTTTCATTCGGTATTCATTAGCTGAATTTCAATCAGTTTAGAAGGAAATTCAGTGTTTTCTTTCTCTCAAACTTCGGTTAATAGGTACTGTAAAATACGGAAACTGAAACAAATTAGGTATTTTATAACACATTGAAATCCAACGATTACAAAGTCCTTCGCTGTAAAACACTTCGATACTTCAATACGGAACTTTCTTTTACGGAACTTTTACGTTGTAGTCACGGAAAGCGCGCGACTTCATCAAGCCAGTGCAGATTTATGAAACTATTTGTATACTTAAGTAATATAATACTTTTATGTCTAGAGCCAAGCGAGGGAAGAAAAGTAAACTTAGCCGCATGTAACCCGATGCAGCGGCTAATGAGGACGTGACTGCGTCTGACATCCTCGCCATTGCATTGTACTGGGAAAACTATGAAGTGGCAAGAGAACTGCGCTGTTTAACTTTTTTACTCACAAGTTAAATTAAAGTGGACTTAGCTCTAAACTATGCGCCTGGTAAAGCAAACTGGCATTTTTGGGGGGAAATTAGAAGGATTTTAGCAACCTCTTTAATATACCTCTAGAATTTTCAAAAAATAAAGTCTGATATTTTAGCTTTGTAAGTTTATATGTAGGGGTTAATTAATCTCCGGAAATACTCATCTCATGCAAAATCAATAGTCATATGAAATTGACCTTACGGAGGAATGAAGGCTTTATTCTATCCCGCGGTTCCCCATACGGTTATGTGCAGCAATACGCACGCGGGGCCGCGCGTGCAGCTAGATTAGATATATTTTTGATGGTTTGCCGCTATGTTTAGTGACAATTTATCATATGAGTCGTGAGTCGAAAATGACAAACTAACCCTTGCGAGCTCGAAAGAGGACGTGTTTATGCAAAGAGAAAAAGCCTAGCCCAGCCTACTTAACCTATTCCCCGCCACGATACAAACAAAAAGATTTGCCCCACACGCCAACTCTCACAGACGTCAAAGGCGACATTATACCTCATGCCAATGCACGTCAATAGCTATTTGACTTAAGAAACTGACTAGATATGAAGTCCAGTAGTCGTTGGCGTGTGGGGCACGAAATGTGCGGACTTCGTGAATGGCGGTGAAAAGGTTAATGCCGTCCTAGGGACGTGAACCTTTAAGTACCTTAGTGTTCTGTGATCCAAGTTCCCCAGTACCCCACGTTTCATCACCCAAAAGTTAACGTACTTAGCAAGTACACTAACCCAAATGTACCCATATTCCTAATGCCGTGCCAACGTCTACATAAAGGTAATGGATTCACGAGAAATTTCGTCAGATAATTACTAGCAAACTCGAGCTCCAGTAAAAGGGTAACATAAAAGGCAGCTATCATAAAAGCACTCTCGCACGGTGGACACTGCCCTCTAATGAATTTATAATATCACACTGCAAAGTGAAGGCAACGTCGAATTATGCGTCAAGCCAGAATAGCTTTGTATTTTAGGTTAGCCCTCGACACTGTTACATTGGCTTTGAAATAACCATGAAAGAGCTTAGTCGAGCAATATCTAATCACAGAAAAGTAATACAAATAAATGAGAGAGAGGTAAAATGGAATAATCGAGGGTGAATAACTTGCCTAGTTATGCACAGCCAGGTCAGCAACTACACGGGTGAAGAGCTCAAAATTCTCTAAAAAAGCTTTTAGAGCTTTGTAATTTATACGTGTGTAGATCATGATATCATGAATATCATGCAATATCCGAATGCTGGCGACTACTAGTAGGTACTTTGCGACGGAGCCCTACTGGCTCGACTGAAATTCAGTAGTCTCCGACAATTAAAATAAAAGAAAGCAAAATATAAAAAAATGGTGTATGGAAAACTTGCTCATCTGCAGTTATGGGTTACAAGAATTGGGAGTGAAATTGAAAATTGTTAGTTCTCTTACAACTGGTTTATTTGGATCGTACAGCATACAGCAAATCGGAATACGAAATCACAGGGTTTCAGGTACAAAATCCTTAATACACCTTAAGTATAATTAATTGCTACAATCGGTAGAGCTGTCGTGTAATTATTGTTCGAGAGTGATTTACAATTCCGTGTCCCTACTGAAATAAATGTTAGTCCCTATGTGTTTATGCCATCATTAAGTAAATACTGAAATCCTAATTCCCTATTGGTAATAAATACTTAACACCGACCTTCACACTGAAGTCATACTGCTCTGAACATTGCAGATGTTGTCAGCGGCTGAGCATCCTTTATCTCCTCGGTGATTACGTCAGAAGGAACCTGGACCCGATGTTGAATCGAAGAAAATTGGGCTCCATCGAAGCCTCAATTAAATGGTTAAACTAAACCCTTATGGGCAAGCAAATGATGTAGGAGAGGAAATCATTTCTGAACAAAGACTCCCTTCATAATCAGTGCTACGAACTGATCTAAATCATAGCAAATGAATTTCCTAATCCTTTTCTTTTATTTTCAAATTCAATACTAATCTTTTAATTTCATTCCCTTATCGACTGAAAAGAAACAAATTGGTTTCATTAGTATGGATCCATGTGGAACAATAACCAACACTGGACGAAATGTTTAGAAATTCTATCTTACCAGCTAAACGCTCCAAAAAATGGATTACTTTAGTTCAGGCTGTCGAACCCGCCCTTCCACATGTATCTGAGGCTGCATCTTGCTGGAAAGAGCACCATATGGTCAAAAACTCAGGATAACAAAATGTACCTACCTTGCTGGTTATGCAAATTTTGAATAATAACTACTTACATTTGGCCTATGTTGAAAATACAGTCTTTTACACAATCTCTACTTGCACTGCCACCATAAAAGGCTCACAAAATCTCCGTTAGTCGGTGCTGAGACCGGATTAAAATGAATATCTCCTCAGACCCTCTATTTCAGTTCTTAACAGCAATCCAGTTAACCTCTCTCCCTTCAAGACATGATATTGAAATTACCAGCCCAGAAGGCGTAGCACGGTTGCCATTTTATCACATATCGTTGTGGATAAGACATATGTCACTCTCGCACTCGTATACTTGTCAGAACGTGACGGATGTCTTATCCACAGCGATAAGTGATAAAATGGCAACCGTGCTACGCCTCCGGAAGATATCAACCAACCACTTTTGTATTATTTAAGGAATAACATTAGATTCTGAATACAGATATTTTGTCATTATTATTGAATTAATTTATTATTCTTCTAATGAAACGATTATTATTTCTTAAAATTTTATTCCTTAAAAACACTACTTTATTTCCCTGAAATTTCAACATCTCTCATCTTGCTGGCAACTCTGAATAATGATTAACTAATCCTATTCTGATTAACTAATCATGATTCTATTTAATATATTTGCTAATTACTTAATTATTGCCAGCACTATGAATTAATGTTGTACCTAGAAAATATATCTAAGCAAGGAATCATTTCAGCCAATGACTTTAACGCCAAAATTGTAGTACACTATCTAAAACAAGAAGTGTCAATCAAAATTCTGCCATGTTACAACTTAATGTCAGAATATATTGCTAAGAAAAAATGTTCTATTATGTCGAAATAAGTACATTTTTTTTTGCAGATTTAGATTTTCTAAATAAATAAAAAATTGCAACTGACTGAGCCACTATATAGTACAGACCTAGTAAATTGTTTATTGAACCTAACCCTTATTTTAAGCACTGAAAATAACCAACTTTTAATCTGGAAGCGTCTTTTAGGTTACGACATAATAAGATATGAATAGCTTCTTTATCATTTTAGCTGTGTAGTCTACTGGCAAATTGAATATAGGGTTTTTTTTCCACGTAGCCAAATAAGCGCTGTTTAAATTCAAAATGAAATTGCTAAGGGCCGCATTAGAAGCGGGAAATTATATTTTCAGAACGACGTGACAAGATGTAATCTCGAAATCGATGTTCAAACTAAATTTATAACTTGGGGAGACGTTTCGGTTTTTGGCTTTTCGTGGCCGGATTTCGTGCCTTCTTGGGTACTTAGCTTTGAAAACTAAAGGCGTCGGGAGGGACTCTAAGCGGCTTTGCTTTTTGGGAATCCCTTGTAGTATCTTGCGTATTTCTGTTCATATTCAATTCACACGGATTCTAAAGGTAGGTTCCATATAACAGATTCAAACACGCGTAGGTAGGTTTGGCTAAACAAAATATTTGCATGTTTATTGTTTTGTAATGAATAGTAAAATGAAACTGACTTTAATTAGTCAATCTAAATTGGACTGTGATAAAATTCTGTTTTAAATTATTAATTAATTGTAGTGCAAATTTGGCTATAAACTGTTTTCCTTATTGAATGAGCCTTGACTTACTTTTTGGTATTATTATAACACACTTTGTTTTTGACTGGAAAACTTAACTTTATGCAATATTTAGCAAGGATGCAATTTCAGTAACCCAGATTTAGAGATAAGAGCTTTGTAAAGTAAGCAGAGGTTATCTACTTTAATGTAGGTAGTTTGTGCGGTCAAGGCCAGACTGTAAACGTAAATTTAGTTAGAACGAGCGGCGAGCATGCACGTCTCCTATTCAAGGTCAAAGTTAAAGTTTAGGGGTTATTTTAGTACCTAACTATTAATCGATCAAAGCTACCTCGACTAAATTAAATGTTTAGGCTTCGTCCACATCTGAGGAATTCACTAAACGAATGACGGGGAAGACGGCAATATCAGAATTTTAGATCACAGCGTAGAAACACATATACTTAAGAAAAAGCAACGCTCGCTTCTAGGCTCGCATGAAAGGAAAGGTACATTTAGGGATTACGATTTGGGAAATTTTGACAGGGATTGTTTTGTTTAACGTATTTAGTGAAACTAGTTTTAACTTACTATTTACATTGCTACTATTAGTTTCCGACCTAGATACAGCGGATAACATTGTGTACTTATAATTAGGTACTTACAAAATGTATGTTCTTCTAGCATGTAGTTTTAAAATAAGAACTAAACTAAGTTTGTATGAAGAGTGAAACGTCCTGGCGACCGTTGGGGTGCCTTTCCACCAGAGATGTGATATGCCATGCTATGCTATGTTTTCATATACATTTGAAACGTAGCTCCAGCTATAGCTACGGTACCGTTTTAACCCTAGTCGATTTCGAGAGCAATTTGTAAAGTCAATATCATGATCATACGTTGGCGCGATGTAACTAACAGGTAGCGCCATCTTCGCTTGAAAATTCATGTATCGGTAGGTACAAACGCCAACACAGTTACTGACCATTCTGTATTTATATAGAACCTTATTGCAATGTATATAAAGTGTACGGTATCAGTTAGCTGTGTTGTCGATAGTATAACTATAATATTTAGGGCCTTTGAGCGAGTTATTACCTATCTTAGTGTGTTACTGTTGCTATCTACGTGAGTTTTACCAATTTTTATTGTTTAGTTCTGATATTATTTCGTTATTTAGTGAAATTGAGAATTTGAAAATTGTTGCTGATCGACGATTCCTTTATGGGTAGCTAGCGCTACCTATGTTAGTATGATGTAACTTTGCGGTGTGGCGCCATCTAGTCATTACTCGACGTAATACTGAGACAAGGACAAAACTGCAGAAAGCCACGACACAGTTTGTATCATATGCGTAGTTCGTCCACGTTCGTAAAGATGGCGCTAGTATTTAGATCAGGTTGCTTTTTACTATCCATCCATACTATTATTATAAATGGGAAAGTGTGTCTGTTTGATTGTCCGTCTTTCATGGCAAAACGGAGCGACGAGTTGACGTGATTTTTTAAGTTGGAGTTGAAGGGATGAAGAGTAACTTAGGCTACTTTTGTCTCGTTCTAACCACCCACTTCCCTAAAATAGGAGTAGAAGTTTTTATGGAGCTGCGATATAAACGAGTTACACGCGGACGGAGTCGCGGGCAGAAGCTAGTATTATAAAAATGCAAAAGTGTGTCTGTCTGTTACCTGTTCACGCTTAAACCCCAAAACTGATTTAGATGAAATTTATAGCATAGTATATAGATAGTTTGGGGAAGGACATAGTCGATAGTTTTTATCTCGGATATCATCCCGGAGGTAAATGGGGGGTGAAAATTTGTATGGAGCTACGATATAAATGAGTTCCACGTGGACACGCTAGTTGTATACAATTGTTAGTAGGTAGTTTCATTTTAGTAGTATAGTACAAATGCGAGAAAAGATTATCTCGATTAATCTAGTTATTTAACTGCTTCTAAACCAGTTGGTTCATCCGAATGAACATTCGCCTAAAAATGACTTGCCGAACACTGTTCAACAAGTGAAAAAAATAATTGGAAGCAACATCGTCTAAGAGTTAGAAAAATAACAGCAATTTCTCGCGCCATTGGCATTCGTTCCGACTGCGTCTAGGCGTTCGTAGACTTCGCTCTTGCCCATTTATCACGCCAGGACGCGAAAAAACTCACGAGCTTACTGACCCGGCAGTTTTCCATTTACAGAGTGTTCTCGCTTATCTCCTTCATGTAATATCTCCCCTTAACCTCATTTCACGTGAGGCCAGAGGCGACACTCGACAGCTGTAACTAGGCATAAAATTATTAGTGTATTACTTTTAGCGGGCGGGAAACCGGGCATTGCTGGAGGGGAGGGTATTCTATGGAAGGGTGTTTAGTGAATTATCTTTAGTTACACTGTTTTTGGAATAAGTACCTACTTCGCAATACATAAAGTTAAAAGAAATAAAAACCCTACAGCTGCGACATTGCTGCCACGAATTATATCGCAACTCAAATATCATACTTTCGTCAAGCTGTCTGGCCGTTCGAAAATATTTAGCGACAGACTTATAATTTAACTCATTATCCAACATGAACTAAATAGCTTACGACTTATGTAGCTTTAAAATAGCCAAGACCCATACCAACATACCCATCTCTGAAGTTCTTGACTTCCATTCACTATTGATGTTTTCTCGGCATGTGATACCAGATGCGGGCTGGGCGGTTATTCTATATGCCGTCATGCGCCTCGCCCCGCCCGTCACGCCTAACGAAACTAGACCTCAACCTACGCTTAGTTACTACGAATCGCAGCGTCAAGATATATTTGTGGGTAGGGTAAGCGGTGAGGTGAGTTTAAAACAAGCTACGGATTAGCGAGGCTGCTGCTGTCTCAGCATGCAGACTCGCGACGTTCCAATCCCTAGCGACCTGCGCTCTTTGTAAGGTGACATCGGACATTTAACTTACTTCGTCCTGTAAAAGGAGTACATTATGAACTGCATTTCCGATTTAGAATAAAATGTTCTTTGTTCCGGATTTGCTGCTGCAGTAAAGCTATGCTTCTCTTTTAAGCAAATAGGATTATTTTAGGTAAGAATATTCATAGAATATTTTATTTTGAGTAGGTACAGTCACCGGCGTTAATATCTGTCATAACATAGCGCGCATTAATACCTGACACGACCCTATTTCTAAGGACGTTTAGGACCTGTCAGATATTTTGCCCGCTTTCTTATGGCAGATATATAGATGCTCGTGACTGTACGCGGACAGAGTCTTGGCCACATAGATTTAAAACTAATGTTCTGAAAATACAGTCGCACTCATAAGCATCTAATATTAATCTTCCTTTTCGACTGTTTGTATGTTGTACTATTTAACTTTAATCTAAATTGTTCTGTTAAACGGTCATAGTGTATGTAAGCATGATGAATAAGTGTATATTATTATTATTATAATTAGCTGAACACCTTGATATACCTTGTCGCTTTCACCTGTTTAACAATATTGTATGGTTTTCATGACGTTAAAGCGACACGGTACAAAGGTGTCCAGCTCCTTGTGAGTTCGACAGTATAAACTCACAGACGATTTTCCGATCAACTCATAATGTTCCACGTATCACATCACTCTATTGCAATTAAAATAGTGTCCTTTCGCAGTATGATTTATAGTACGCACACCACAAATACCACAACAACCACATGGTGGCATAGGTACAGTCACAAGCAATAATTAGCTGCTATAACAACGCGGGCAAAATTATCTGATACGTCCTAACGGCCCTCGAAATAGAGTCATGTCAGATATTTATGCGCCCTTGGTGGTCGCAGATATTGATGCTAGTGACTGTACCTACCAATCACTGGACCTGGAAAGTATTAAAGTGCCGAGTACCTACGCTAAGATTACACCCTTATTATAAACAAAGATTGATGTATCTTTGCGTATGTTGAAGTAATCAAATTCGTATATGCGCATAGAAACGAAATCCAATTACCGAGTGAACGCTAGTCCGCTGAAGCTGCTAATGGAAATACCACACGTATCGGAAAGGAACGGATGCCAAATAAATATTTATTAAATATTACGTGCATCGTATGTCACGGTCATATTTTATGGAGTCACGTAGCCCGTACACGTCCGCTCATACCGTCTAAGAAGGAATAAATGCTGCTAAGGATTATCAAAGTGGATATGTCCGCATACATTCGTATTTGTTTTACCTCGCAAAACTCACTTGACACGTACTTTTTAAACACGCTTAGGGAATTCTGGATTGAAAACACGGTTCCATTAGCGATAATGTTAGAAAAAAAAGCAGATTGACTAACGATCGCCATGGGATTGAGAGTCATCAGTGTACGTCAATCCTGTATGTTTTTTACTACGTTTTTAGTACCTAACTCTTTATTATTGTACCTACTACATATCTAGGTACAGCGGCGCTTTATTACTCTCATCGCTTAGTCAGATACTGTGGAGAAAATATATCTTTATTTTCTCCCATAATTTATCGTATATTCAAAAGTTTCCACGTCAATTATTCCTAAACCGCAAACAATTTACATTTTAGTTACACGGAATTTCGCAAGAAAATTATGTACAGTGTCACTTTGCGTAACATCTCTGAGGACGAAAATTCAGATAAGCACCTTAAGGAAAGGAATTCTTTCGTGCGTGCTTTCGTGTTCGCCGAGGATCGTCAGACGAGCGTGAAGGAAATATTTCATTTGCCCGCGATAGTAAAGCTTACTTTGATCCTTTTTATGAGCTCTCGTGCTACCTTACGGCATGAGCAATGAGCACAGCACTTGCTCACTCGTAATGGCCCCCGAATGACAGTTGCAAGTAAAGATCCGTGGGCAATTCCCCGACAATGTAAGGGCGCTCAAAATGCTGTCCTGCCATCGAACCTATTCACCGCCGTGTACAAGTGCCATAAGGTGCACTTTGTATAGAAATCCTATACAAACACTATCCACCTATTTTCATAATTATTTAGTTTAGGTAATTTTAATTTCAATTCGATATAACGATGAACTGAATGACATTTAAGTAAGTGGCCGGTTATTGGAGATTTACCCTTGTATATTTTGATATCTATTATTTATATGAAAAATTATAATTCCTCTCATCACCAGTGAAAAAGCATCTTTACAATAATTTCTCCTCTAAAAAACACTAAAAATGTACAATATGTATCGCGATTTAGTCTGGATTTAGTAAATTGGCAATTGCATAAGTCTAAAACCCATATTTATGCCCAGAGAAAAATAGATTTAATTAGAGTAATTTCCAATTTAAAAAAATTCCTACAAACTGAAAAATCGAGGCCATCGATTTGTTACGCTAATCCTCGTAGCTGCATTAATCTTGAAAAATATGGTTTTAGGTTATTAACAATATGAAGAATTACTGAGATTTGTTTAGCCACCATCAATGGTCTTTTAAAATACAAAAATAATAGCACTGGCCTGCAGTTTAAGCTCAACTCAGTGCTTCGCAAAATTTAAAGTGAGTCTTGGTGAAAAAAATAGCTTCTTTTATTTTGAATGAAAAGTTAATTAATGTTGAATAATTTTAATCTTTGTAGTGTAACAAATTTTTGTGGCGTAAATAAAACTAAAAAGCAAGGAAAATAAATCCGATAATACCAAAAATATTTGTTATAATACTGTACGGCCTTACATTATCGAAGGAGCGAGCAAAGCGAATGATGCTTGGCCCGAAAACCGTTTGTCTGTCCGTCGTTCAATATCCCGCTGGCGCTATCCGGCTGTTCTCCTCTACAGGTCGCATTTCTCAATAGATTCTCGTGAAATTTTGTGAGCAGGTTCGTTAATTTTATAGACTTTTGTCGATCTACTGTCTCAATATTTAGGGTTCCGTACCTCAAAAGGAAAAACAAAACCCTTATAGGATCACTTTGTTGTCCGTCCGTCCGTCTGTCAAGACCCTTTTTCTCAGGAACACGTGGAGGATCAAGCAAAAATTTATACCAAATACTCGGATCTACTGTCCCTTAGAGCTGTGAAAAAATCAAACTTCTAAGACAACGCAATCAAACGATACAGCCGTTTATGCCGCAAATTCCCTCTGATTTTCGAAACTCGCAAGGGAATCAAAATCTACAGGCTACTTCCCGTGAACTCAGAATCTTGAAATTTGGTACGAAGCAACGTCTTATAGCACAGATAAAGGAAAAATTACGAAAACCGTAAATTTTTGTACGGAACCCTCGGTGTGTGAGTCCGACTCGCACTTGGCTGGTTTTTTTTAGACAGGCTAGTTAGTTCTACAGTGCACAGATTCACTGTAATACAATGAGTAACCTTATAAAACGCCTCACAACGACTTTTTTCTGTTAAAATAAAAGAATACTTACAAGTACATTTTGCTTATCTAGCGAGGTTTCTCAAATCTCTTCATCTATTTACAAGCTTAATTCATGTACCTGATAACCATGCTCTAAAGAAAACGGAGATAAAGCGAAAATATTCGTGATATCCACAGAATGCTTTTTTACGAATCATTAATATCTCTTTTACAGAGTGCGGATGTAATTTTCCATCCGAAGAGTCTCTAAACCAATACTGAACAGGATATAAACCTCCTTACTGGGGATAAACTTTCCTAAACCGATACTTCTGATCTGTCTCACTCAGTATTAGCTACTTTAGGCTTTGTAGAAAAGACAAGGTTTTTAACTTCTAGGCTTAGAAATTCAGAAACATCTTTGCTGAAACAGCTTGTAAATTATGTATTTTTCACATCAAGCTCTTATTTAAAGCATTTTTTTTGTATATATGTAAGTAAAGTGCCCTTCTAAATGATCGGCCATTTCCGGCTTCCGATGACCAGGGGATCGATTTTTGAATCTCACCAAGTGACTAATTCTCACCGATGTGAGTGATTTCCGAAAGTTCGTATTTCTGAAACTCATCGGTGACTTACATTTGTCATACCTATGACATCGATTTACGAGTGCCCCTACCCACTCGTAATTGAAATCACCATGTGATTGTTTTTGACAGTTGACATATGTGACATCTGCCAAGAAATTTTCAAAACTTTAATTTTCGGTTACATGACACTGACACATACGCTACGTTTAACGTTTGAATCTGTTTTAAGTTATTGTATGAGAAAATAAAAACCGGTATCAAGGACAACATCTGCGTAAAAAGGAACGTAACGGGGACATTGTCTCTGACTACATTGTAAAA
Source organism: Epinotia demarniana (assembly GCA_945867215.1). NCBI lineage: Eukaryota > Metazoa > Arthropoda > Insecta > Lepidoptera > Tortricidae > Epinotia > Epinotia demarniana. The sequence goes on from OX244263.1 coordinate 13,137,746, forward strand.
TTTCTGCATGTTGGTAAACAGCGTGTGACTTTCAAAAATACGGCTTTAGGAAAATGGTGACATAAAAGTCATCGCTGATAATTTAAGTCACCGGTGACTTTGATATCACCAGTGAGATTCAAAAATGGGTTGTTATTCGCTACACGCTTAAGCGGCTCACCCCGCCGGTCACCCGTCACGCAGTGTTGGGCGTAATTAATTACTTTTTGTAATTTAATTACAAATTACACAATTATTAATTCAATTACGTTAATTCAATTGAATGTAATTAAAATTTCATGTAATTGAAATTACTTGTAATTGGTAATTGCAATTACATGTAATTTGTAATTGCAATTACTTTTTGCTCAATTACTTTTAACTGGAACTTCGATATCTCTCTAACGACACATGTTAGAAAAAAGTTTACTTGACAGTTTCTGCTTATTTTTGCGCGTTTTTTAAATAGATCCTCCTCCTAGTCCTTAAATAGATTCGTTCGACCATTGTGGTTGAGCATAACGATGAAAAGAGCGATTTTGGGAAAAAAGTTATGTAACGTTTTGTGCTTGTTTTTAAACATTGTTTTCGATAGAAAAAAACAAAAACCAAAAACTAAGAATTTTTTTTTTATGGTAATTTCACTAAGTCCTAGATAGCACCGCCGTCTAACACATCGAGTATATCGTTGAAAGAAGCGATTTTGGGGAAAACTTTATATGACATTTTGTGATGCTTATTAAGCATTGCTTTCGATAGAATAAAAATAAAACCATAAACTATGAAAAACATTTTTGATGGAAATTTCTCTTAAGTCCTTGAGAACTTCGCTTCTGATCCATCGAAGTTAAGTATATCATCGAAAAGAGCCATTTTGGGAAAAAGTTTATAAAACGTAATATACTTTATTTTAGGCATACTTTAAGACGCAATTGAAAAAAACAGCAAAACGTCAAAAAAAAATATTGACAGAATTTTTTTAAGTCCTAAAAACCGTGTGCCGATACTGCCGATGGCAGTTGATAGTTTAAGAGTTGGTATTGCATATTTCTGAAAAGGGAGATTTGTTTAAAATATAATTTTACAATTTTGTGATTCTTTTGATGCGCACTTAAAATAAAAATTAGGATAAAAAAAAATGTAATTGACTAGGTATGCCGATTGCTTAGTTATGTAATTTGTAATTGCAACTCAATTACTTTTCACTAAAACTTCGATATCTCTGTAAGTATACATCGTAGAAAGAAGTTTATTTGACGTTTTGTCTTAATTTTTGTGTGTGTTTTACGATTGAACTGGAAACCAATAATAAAATTAAAAATATTTTTTTTGCTCGTAAATTCTTCGTAAGTCCTGGAATCGATTCCTTCTAACATTGTGACTGAGTATATCTTTGAAAATAGCGATTTAGGTAAAAAGTTTATTTGATGTTTTGCGCTTCTCCTTAAGTATTGTTTCAACGGAACGAAAACCAAAAAGTAAGAAAAAAATTTTTTATGGCAATTTCTCTTAAGTCCTTGATAGCACCTGCACCGCCGTCTAAAACACATCGAGTATATCGTTGAAAGGAGCGATTTAGGAGAAACTTTATATGACATTTTGTGATTGTTTTAAGCATTGCTATCAATGGAATAAAAATAAAAACCGAAAACTAACAAAAAACATTTTTGATGGAAATTTCTCTGTCCTTTGATCCATCGAAGTTAAGTAGGTACATCGTTGAAAAGAGCTATTTTGGGAAAAAGTTTATATGACATAATATGATTCTTTTTAGGCATACTTTACGACGCAATTGAAAAAAAAAACAGCAAAACGTTAAAATAAAAATATTGTTACAAATTTCTCTGTCCTAGATAGCACCGCGCCGTCTAACACATCGAGTTGAAGTATATCGTTGAAAGAAGTGATTTTGGGGAAAACTTTATAGTTTTAAGCATTTTGTACGACCGAATTAAAAAAACACTAAAATGTGAGGAAATATTTTTATGAAAAATCTCCAAGTCCAAAATATACTCGAACATTGTGTTAGAAAAAAGTAATTTGTAATTGAAAAAGTAATTAATTTCCAATTTTAATTACTAAATGTAATTGGTAATTGAAATTACAAATTACATTTTGTAATTGCAATTTGTAATTGAGGCTTCTATTACTTTTTCCATGTAATTGTAATTTGTAATTGCAATTAGTAATTTGTAATTCAATTACGTTTTGCCCAACACTGCCGTCACGAAACTAGACCTCTAACTATTACGCTTGGTTGAGTTAGGCTTATGTACTTATGTAGGTTCGGTGAAACGCAATAGTATGGCACAGCCGAGCTGATCTGATGATGGAGACTGACAGCGGTCATAGCAACTCCTAAACTGCACTGGATTACTTAGGTCGGGTTTGTCGTGTTTGAGCTCATTGGAAAGAGGTTGCTAACTGCAAAAGAAAAACAGTCGGCAATTAATAAAACAACAACAAATAATACAAATAACAGTAAAATACACGAAATAAACGGTACATTAGAACTAAAATAGCTAAAATAAAATAACTTAAACTAAACAAACATAGAATTGTAGGATAATTATATTTCTACATGGATGAGTCATTTAGAAATCCTCATCCTCACAGCGTCCTTCCCGGTTGTGGCCTGAAGGATCCCGGGGTCCACTTTGATACCTAATCCCATGATTTGGCATAGGCACTATTTTTACGAAAACGACTGCCATCTAACCTGCTAATCCAGAGGGAAAACCAGACCTTATTGGTATTAGACCGGTTTCTACACGATGTTATATTTCTATATATAGGTAACTTAACTTTTATTCTGTTATTTACGACAGCGGCACTAACTTGATAATAACCTTTCCCCTTAATTGGTCTACTACTATCCCATGGCCTCAATCAAGTATTTCTTTACTCCCAAATCAGATGAAGTGCACATAAATGCCAAATAAGTGGGTCCACCTCTTATTGGAAGGGCCGAGCGTCAGATGTTTATTATGGCAAGACAAATGCGAAACGATGACCACAGCTGGCCATAATCTCTATCGTTGCCGACCAGACTTACCGTATATCTCTTTTTATAAAAAGTGTGTCACTTTATACGACCATTAGGTACATTACGCGATACTAAAAGTAGCGTACAAAATGAAATAATACATTTACTAGGGCTGTATAGGAAAGTACTCAAAATAACAATGACTCAATTTCGGAAAAATATTGGCTTCATTGAAAATTAATGGAGACAACTGTCGACTAGAATAGTAACTGATATTTAATGTGTAAATTGAGCTGAAAATCCTTCCAAAAATTAACTTGTATCTGTTTAAAGATTATCAGATTAACGAGATGGATAAGAGGATTTGAAGCTGTACCTGTCTATAAAAGTAATAGATAATGATAAACCAATATAATTCTGCAGTATTTTAATTGCTATTTTTAATAAATAAAACCTTATAGTTCTTTCAAATTTAATCCTTTGGACGCCAAGAACACCTAGTACCAACGGCGCTAAGAACACATTTAGGTGTTATGGCTTGTGCTGTTAAAGTCACCTTCATGCTTTCAACTTAGATTCATAATATATACACACTGATATGCAAAAATACTTGGCGTTTAGGTTCACTTTCGTACGTAAAGAATGACGTCGAAAGGGTGAATTCTGAGCTTTCATGAATTAGATGTTGGAATATGTACAGGTTTGTCTTATTGGCGTATGCCATATATGTATAGGTATATGGCATATGCCGATAAGACAAACCTCGAAACATCATGAAAACAATTGGTTCTGGGGTTTGCCCAAAGTTTTTCGTATTTGAATCCATTGCAATGACCGAAAATAATGATGTATTAAGAATCACTCACGATAAATATACCTAGCTGATTTATCGTAGTTAAACAAGCAATTAACGAGAGACAGGGAGAATTAGGTAATATTTTTGTTTACTGTAAGTATAACTTTAATGCACATTCCGATCTTGTTGTTTTAACTTATTCCATGTCGTTTAAGAGACGCAGGATAAGAAGGTATACAGGGTGTTTTATTTAACAAGGGCAGTGAGGGAAAATCCGAAACTATAAAAAATTTGGAAATTTGCTCTTACAAAATAGATATTTACTAAAAAGCCTCATACACGGCCGGGAATTGGATCCAGTTAAATCTGCCCAAAAAACCGGAATTCGTTTTTTTTAAATTAATAGTGCTATATAAAGGAACAATTGTCGCTATGAAACCCTGTTACTACAATCGCAGGAAAATGCCGATGTGTTCTTGGTGGTGACTTATGGTCGCGAAAGCTTCCGAAAATATGCTATGTTGAAAGTGAAAAAGTCGGTCTGGAGTTGCATGTTTGACATCATAGTAGAATTAAATAGTAAAATTTAGTGTTTTTGTCTATAAGTGCATGTCGAATCGACGACAGCAATATAAAAATAAAAACACAGTAAGACAAACTTGTAGAGCTTACCGTCGCAGCCACGCAGTCGTGCCGCGGTGACGACGTCATGCTTTCAGACATCAAGCTTTTTACACTTTTATTAGAGCATTGACTTTTACAAATTGGCTTTAATGTTAAAGTGTTGAATATTTAAAACATTGCAGTTTGGTCTGGCTTCTTAGTGAACTTAAGATGAATTTTAAAATAACAGTTTTGTATATTCAAATAAAGGTTTTCTAATTTATTTCATATCCCTATATGTGAGTTAAAAAGTTGTTTTTAAACGATCAAGGTTCAGAGCGTTGGTCGAGGGTCTATTTATGGAAAATCTTGTTTGATGCGAAACGATGATTTAAGGTTTTGGTTACAAATTTCTAACCTCGCCCATCCGATGGCGTGTATAAACATGGGATCACTTTGTTGTGGCGAATGATCCTCCTCTGAGGGATGGGTAAATGGTAAATATGACCGCCGTTTGCGAAATACTGTATGAAACTACCAAGATTCGTTGTTTTGACCTTTTCTTAATATCTACACTTTGTTTACTACGAGGCACTTTCCTATAAAAATATTTTTATCGAGAGTTTGGTTTGTTGGAACAAGTTTAGTAGCAGTGGCTTTGATAATAAGTTCTCATAAAAGAATAATTTTTAGCACGAGGCTGACTAATGCAACTGGAAAGTTCAACCTTTAAATATATTTAGATTATAGATATATTTTAATTTTAGCCAAAAACTCTGTAAATATAAAAAAAAGCTTACGTAAAAAATGTAGTATGCCATTAAGTATATTTATAGTGTATATTATTATATCTACCTACATATTTATAATGTTTCAAACCTCAACAAGTGATTGGATTAATGAAAGTGAGTGAATATTTACTTGCCAAATTTGATTTAGTACATTGTTATATTATATGTATGGATAAATAACATAAACTTAAGGCAGGTGAAGTTAATGTAAGGCTTGTAAAAAACTAGTAACAACGCAGACACAGTCAAATTCATAGTCTTGTAGGAAAGCATATTATATTTAGATACGCAGGTACTATTCGAATTTGCCAATACCGATAGACAGATTGAACTGAGCTGCTTCTAAGCAGAACATGAATTAGATATAACCTCCAAAACGCTAGCTCTAAAGCTTACCGATAAAAAAACAGTGAAAGCCCGGGAAAGAGTCACTTCGGTACCCATCAGTCAGACTACACGCCATGCCTTCACCCTCTCACGTCCGTGTACGGAATATACCTCGTTACTGTGGAATACTTAACGAGGCTCGTTTTGTAAAGTTACTGAAATAGTAGATTGTGTCTCAAGGGACCAAAATTATATATTAACGGCGAGGGCGGTATATTTAACTCTGAGCGCTATGAGAGATTCAAGTGTTAACGCTTTAGACAAAAATAATTTTCCTTATACTTTTCACAGTAATGAGGAAATAGTTATTTGTGCAACAAGAGAGCAAAGTTTGTTTTTGCTGCGAGTGCTAATTTTGAGTCCTGAGGAAGCGAAACATTCTAAAATTGAATCACGAGCGTAGCGAGCGATTCAAAGTTTGAATCTTAAGCGCAGCGAAGGACTCAAAAGCACGAGATGCAAATACTTTGCTCTCGAGTAACACATAGAACTTTTCACCTCAGCAGTGAGAACATTTTCACATCAAAAAATATATCATAGTATCACGTACCTTTTCGTCTCAAGATTATTCAGGAAGAAAACTTAATTAGGCATTAGTTAGGTACTGCTTGTATTAACTCCTCAGCGCTGGCCGCGCCGTTATTAAATACTAGAAAGGCGAGACAAGGCGCGAGAAACTAAAGGATATTTCAGTATCTAAGTATACAAGTGTCGCGTGACACTAACACATCAATAAAAACTAACCGTGTTATTGTTAAAATTCACAGATTTTACTAATATCTTCGAGATATTTTTGAAATATTTAACATTATCATTTATCACAAAGGGCATATTACTCATTAGCATTATATTACGTGTATCAAGCGTGCACACCAAAAACAAGCCGTATACTGTTGTCACTGACTTCCTAGTTAGATAGAGAATTGATTTATCCTAGTAGTTTTTATATTTAAAACCAATATTAATAACGCAAGAACGACGAATAATATACAGAATAAAATCTCAAACAAATAAACAGCGCGCAACTTTTTAAAAGGGGCGGGGCCCCGCGCTCGCGTTTGGAAACTGCATCTGTGGTATACGTTCATAGAATTTAAATTGTTTAAACTAGAAATTTTAATTAGCTAGCATAATAAATATTTGTTATGAAAAACGGAGTTTATTCTGAGATCTTTTATTTAAATACTCTTCAATTTAAAATTCCTTTGTATAATTATTATAGTAATTGAAACTTGTTAATTTGATAGTTTTCGAAAGTGTCACTTGCTATCCGCTTTTTTGGGGTCTACTTTGAAATTCGATGGTCAAACTATGGATCGACCTATGTCTGCCATGTCCTTTTTTCGTAATGGAATAAAAGGGACAGTGCTAATAAAGTTAAAATATTCTGAACTTGTAATAGACCCCATACGACGAAATGTCAGTGCTCCGCACCAAAATTAAAAAGTTACTTTGTCTCACGGAGTGAGCAAAATCGCATTTTGCACACTGTTTTCACGCAGCAAAATATGCTCGTTCGAGCTGCTGAGGTAAAACTTTAAATCCCTCATTTGAGAGCAACAATTACTCTTGTCTGAATAGCAGGTGTAAAAAATGCATATAAAGTTTTATACGTAACCCTTATTCATAAATGTTCGTCAAACCTATTTTAGCTATATTAACCTTAAAATTCGTTTTTTATCTGTTACTTTGACATTTTGTTTTTGCGACTTTGCGAGTCCTACTCTAAAACACATTTTAGTTAACTGAGGCGTGTTAAGTTGTTGTAGATAAATTGCGAGAAAATTATTAGGTGCGTGTAAGAACACAACTTTGTAGTTTTTGAAGGAACGATGTAGGACCTACTGACGACATTGTCGGATAATGTTAGTAAGTGTAAACACGGTGCCCCGGGAGGATTCCTAATAATTTTAACGGCGTATTCCTAGTGCCAGAAGAAGTAAAACACGACATTCAAAGTAAGCTGAGCTGGGTTCACTTTTTTATTTTTATACATTACTGGTGGAATACTAGGTCGTTTAGTATTTTTTGTATTTTCTTTTTTTTACCGGTACCTACTGAAATAGTAGATTGTGTCTAAGGGGAGCAATTTCCACAAGCAATACTTTGTAATGTATGAAAAACGAAGTAAGTCGAACTCCACATACTTTGCATATTGAAACAGGTAAAAACATAGTTCTACGAACATTATTACCTACGTTGATTTAACTGATATCAGGAACAGGGGAAATTTCAAAAATTTCAGAATTTCATAACACTTCGTAACTATTTGTCGTAAATAGTTTAAAACCGACCTCATCGTTTTGCCCTCAGTGTTGATTGTTTTACGAGGCCGCGGCTTCCATCCGTTCGCTGCTCAGTTATTGGCTTGTGCTGTTTAGAGATTGGTTTCAGATTGGGATAAACTTTTATCCCTTAGCTAGTGAAATGAAATAACTTTCGAAACTTGAGTTATAAAATTACTAGGTACCTTTACAGATCGGGGGAGGATGAGATTAAACTTCTACTCAACAATTTTTACAAAATATTTCAGAAAGTATTTCAATAAGCCAATAAAAAGTTCGTGGTTTTTTGCTGGAAAATATTAGGAATTCTTAAAAGTCGTCAAATTTGGGAGCATTTTGTTTTGACAAATGGAGTTGTTATGATAGTACAGTTTTCCAGGACTTTAAGTAGTTAGTGTTTTTGTAGAATTTTTAGTAACAAATAAATAAAGAAAAAATAAAAATCATTACCAGTTAAATAGAATCGTTACCTAGTAGGTATACCCGATGACGAAGGCACCCGTATTTCTTGGTAATAGAAGACCATTATCAAAAGTAGCTTTCCGTTGAAAACCTCAACAAATATTTTTGGACCCGTGCTCAATACCATTTCCTCAAATCTCCCTCTGTTTCTTTAGGGCGGACGGCGGTGTAATGAATATCACAATTAGTCGAATACTTAATTAAGAAAAACACCATAATTTCCCCTGTAAATCACTCTTAATCGCTCTCCTGCACCTACTCGCGAACCTTGCGTAGTTAAAACACTAAAACTTTTTTAGTATGTTCCGAAGAAAATCTCAAGTTGTTAGTTAAATTCAAATTGGAAAACTTTTAAAATTTATGTGCACAGTTTTAAGGCAGCCATTATGTCTCCGCTGCTTGTTACACGTGTTCAAAGGAACTTCCTTCACCGCGAGACAGTAATGCGAATTAAACCTTTGCTACAATAGGAAAGGAATCGGTTTCAGAATTTATTTATTTATTTATTTATTCCAAACATATGCAAGAATGCAACTAACAGTGACTGATGGTGGGTCTCTGTACTTTTATACTTAATGAGTAAAGCTAATCTCAAGACAAGTTTACACTCAACAGGACACGTTTGTTTTAAGCGTAATTAAACATTAGAGTGATTTTTCAATACAAACTTTTTTCTGGCTACTTTGCTTATTTTTTATTGTGCTCCATCATCAGGCCACGATACGTCCCACTGCTGGGCACATGCCTTCTTTCATGGATAAGAGGGAATGGGCACTAGTCCCCACACTGGCCTAGTGCGGAATGGAGACTTCACATACACCTTTGATTTTTACGCAGATGTAAGTATGCAGATTTCCTCGGGATGTTTTCCTTCACCGATTCTTACGTTTAAGCATTTTATATCATTATTTTATTATTTTACATTACTAATAAACTAAACTCACGAAAATACCGAAACACACATCAACTAACACTTCAACTTAATTTTATTATTTTAAAGATTTATACTTGAATCCATATTCTTAGGATCAAAAAATGGACGTTGTTTCTTTTTTTATTGAACCTTTCTTGCACAAAAAATAACAAACAGTACAAAAGGCCTACTAATGCCATAAAAGAAAGAGATAGTGATAGTGAGTAGATAACATCTACCAATCAATCCTAAGGAAAAGCAGATTAATTGTGGTAACTTTATTAAAAGGCAACATTACTTCAATGGATATAAAGACCGGAAGGATATTTATGACAATATCATATGACTACTACATTTGGCTACAATAAACCACCACCATACCAAAGAAAATCGAACGTCACTAGTTCCAATTTCCCTACAAACATCATAGTTATTATCAAAACGCGATTAGAATAAGATTGGAATAACTTTCGGTTCATATCAACTTTATAACGTATGCGTGTTTAGATTATTATAATATTGAAATACTGTCACCTCCAATCCTATTCTAATCGTTTTGATAATACTAATCCAGCAGCTAGCAGGGGAACGCGCGTCGACGGCGCGTGAAAAAAAGGCAGTCTGCTTATGCCTTAATACGAGTAGGTATAGCGTTTTTCACGTTTCACAAAATGTTGCTGATTTAAACAACAGTCAATCTATCGTCAGAAAAACTGTTAACGAATATTTCAATCTTACTTTAGGTACCCTTAATTGGGCTTCGATAAATCCTTCAAATAAAGCCTAAGTTATTATTTTACTAAACAAAGACGTATTAAAATTTCGCAAAATTGTAGTTGATGAGGGTACTTTGGTTAATTAATATACTAACAATTAATTAACCTCAATGCCTTAATATAGCTGGAGGTTAAGGTGGATTGTATGTAGGTACAAGTACATCTACAAAAAAGGGTTTAGATCTTTTTTCTTCAGAAACATAAAACCTCATTATATTGAAATAAAATACGCTGGAATTGATTAAAAAGTGAACATTTTTAACTGCCTAATCAGGTACAAGAAATAACTGCCTTACCCACATATTTGAATAAGATTTGTAAGCTAATTTGATTACCTGTTTAATTACCTAATCATCCTCACATAATCATCTTATTGGCTTTTCCAATTAAGCCATAGGTCGGGTTGCTAAGCCGATGGATTTTTTTGTGTTTGATTAGCGAATTACTTTCCTTTCCTCGGAGATAAGTAGAATGTGTGAAATAAAGTTTTGTGACACGGCACGCGGGCCTTTTGTCAATGCTATATATCATCATCATATCAGCCGAAAGACGTCCACTGCTGGACATAGGCCTCCGCCAAAGAGTGCCAAAGTGGCCGCCCTGCGCCTCCCGCATCCATGCGGACTCCAGCAACGTTTACCAGGTCATCAGTCCACCGTGCCTACCCACGCCGCGCCTTCCGGTAGTACGTGATCGCCACTCGACAGCTTTCAGCCCCATCGGCGATCGTTTCTACGTGCTATATATATATATATATAGCACGTAGCCATGTTTTATCCCGTGGGTGTGCCTGCGTTCTTTGCAATACGCGGACGAAGCCGCTGCTAATAGCAGTTACCTATATAGTATAAATTTAAACGTAACCATCAAAAATCGGCCATGTGCGTGTCGGGCCACGCGCAGTCTAGGGTTCCGTAGTTGCCTGTCTTTCACAGTTACATCGACACGCGCGCGCCAACTTATTGTTGCGTCGGCCGAATTTGTACGAAAGTTTGCCTTTCTAAGTACATTTTAAGTTGGTCGACTATTGCTCGGCAACTACTTATGCCAAATTAGCCGTGAAGTTTTCTTTTTAAATAAATTATGTACTACTGCCACGATTTTTGCACGTTCCCAGTAGCAGCCATTTAGCCGGCACGGTGGGGACACGAGACTCAAACAAAAATTTGGCTTTAAAGCTCAATATGTCGTATACCCTCATATACCTCATATACCCATGCCGAATTACAGTTTTCTATTAGTAATGTTTACTGAGCTACTACTAAGTCGAAGACGGACGGACGGACGGACGGCCAGACGGACATGGCGAAACTATAACGGTTCCTTGTTCACTACGGAACCCTTAAAAAGTTCATGCGCATGCAGGTGATTAAATACACTATATTTTATTTAAATAAACCTGAAAAAAAAACAACAGAAAGATAAAAATAAAAAACTTACAAACTAACTTAAACTATGCGATGTTTTGAAATCGGATAAGCGGTTCCGGAGTTTAGGAATCCATTACATATAAACATACATTTTACATTTAAAGCTACAATCTCACTAACTTTTCCTTTTTATAATATTCGTATAGATAAATTACCAATGAAAAATGGTTTCATTTATTTAATGTCGTCACACTAAATTAATAAGTAGTACAAATATTATGTAGCATATATATAAATGTTCTTAAAACGATAACTTTCATAGCGGTGCTCACTTTAATAAAATTATGAGCATAACGAAGACACTGCGAGTTAATTTTAACCTGCATAAAATAATTTATAATAGACGCAGGTAGAAAAGTATATTATATTTAGTAGTATGGCGAAGCGAATTAGAGAGAAATCAGAGTGTATTTTATCAATTTCATCATCTTATATTTCAACAAAAATTATGGTTGCTTGAGCAATAGATTACCAGTAGAGACCAGAAGATATCTCGGCCGTACGATTTAGACGGCCCTGCCAATAACGAAGACTCAAGTGTAATTGCCATGCTGTAGCAATTACAAACGGTCTCATTTACTTGTGCTAAAAATACAACCATTAAAAACTCTACTTAATAAGACAAAAACCGGACCGGAGTCTGACTCGCCCATCGAGGGTTTCGTTCAAAATTACAAATCTATAGTTTTTTTGATTTTGAAGACAATATAACTTGCCAAGTTTAATAGTACTAGGTAGACGGACGGTACCCTAATAAAATTGATTCCCTTGAGAGTGTCGAAACATACGTTTTTTGTGGCGTAAAAGGCCGAACCTTTTTTAGGGTTCCGTAGTCGACTAGGAACCCTTATAGTTTCGCTTTGTCCGTCCGTCCGTCCGCGGATAATCTCAGTCACCGTTAGCACTAGAAAGCTGAAATTTGGTACTTACTAATATGTATATCAATTACGCCGACAAAATGGTAAAATAAAAAGTAACTTTTTTTTTATTAGGGTACCTCCCCTATACGTAAAGTGGGGAGTGTTTTTTTTTTTCATTTCAACCCTAACGTGTGATATATTTTTGGATAGGTATTTAAAAATAAATAGGGGTTTGCAAAGATAATTTTTTGATAATGTTAATATTTTCGGAGATAATCGCTCCAGAAGTAAAAAAAAATGTCCCCCCCCTAACTTTTGAACCATAGGTTTTATATATATAAATATGAAAAAAATCTCAAAAGTAGAACTTTATAAAAAAAATCTAGGAAAATCATTTTGAACTTGATAGGTACAATAGTTTTTGAAAAAAAAAAACAAAATAATTTTTGAACTAAGTTTGTAATTTAACCGTACAAGCAGATGTTTATTGTACCTGTAAATTCTACAAAATCACAATGAAATGACGTGCTTTCAAATAAAGTAAAAACGGTGAAAATCGGTTCACGCAATAAAGAATTATCCCATAAAAATCATCTTCCATACTTTAAGCTCGCGCGCAATAGTTTACTTAATTTGCCGATAGATGTCGCTGTACGCGGAACGCTTACATTGTACATGGCGCTGTTAAGATTTTTCCTGATTTAATGGGGTCGGAGCAGGTGCGCCCATACATTAGGTCGAATATTTGTCGTGCTCGAATTGTCTTAGTTGTCTTTGGTCGTTCGTTGTCTAATAACAAAATTGTTCGCTAAGTATTGCTTGTATTGTTCGCTAAGTATTGCTTGTTTAACGCTTAAGTGGGTACACTTAACTGTGACGGACGGAAAACTACGGAACCTTACACTGAGCGTGGCCCGACACGCTTTTGGCCGGTTTTTTACGTTAACCTATCCACAGAATTTTGATTTTTTACAGCTTCTAATATTGTTAAATGTGTTAGGAATAACATTAATTAATTCCTTTCCATTAAGAGCCGAAAATCTACGAGTCTTACGTAACAACTACAAGGGCAAGCTTGTAACAACCCGGTATATTATTGATCCTAAAACATATAATGCCATTTCTGATAAAATTAAAAACCTTAAAAATGGCAGTTCGTTCTACAGCGAACTGAAAAAGTGGCTGAATAATAACCCCTTTTATGACATTTCGGAACTGTGACTTAAATATATTCTTCCTCATTATGGAATTCTAAAGATGTATATGTTTTTGAAATATTTAACTCTTACTTAGACATTATAAATATATTCGCATTAATATTAATCTAATATTTACTTTTTTTTAAGCGTAGAACATTCAAAAGGTTATGAAGTAGAGTTTATTTCCGAGTTTTCCCCGAAAAAAAGTCAATAAATTGTCGAAACACAATAACAGTAAGTATGATTTCATGTTCAGTATATGTAGGTTGAATTCATTGCATCCATTTGCCTTTCGACAATCAACCCAAATTGAGCGTCCGTGTCAATTGTTACGATATCCGGCTAATTCATGAGTAAGTTATTAATGGTAACGTATTCGGCGTATGATTAGCTTTATGGCATGTAATAGTGATGTGTGGTTACCGGGAATGTAGGAAAATTGCCAGAAATGGCCATTAACATTGTTACAATAATAAATTAAATGTTTGAGGACACTTTACTAGAGCAGCATTTCCGGAAATTTATTGAGGAATACTGGAAATATATTCCCTGCAACTGGGACAGCTATGCAGACAAACTATGAAAGTGCATTTGAAGGCCAAAGTCACCCAAACAGCAATGGAGAGGGCTAAGCTGGGGAGTTCTATGCATGATCACATCAGAAACGAGGTTATCCGCTGCAGAACTTAAGGTGGCGACTGACTAGTACCATTTCGGTGTAACGTATCGTTTGGTACAGTGATCGCGTTACATTACAGCTACGCGGCGAACGCTCATCTTGAGTGCTCTGAATTGTGCTTCATTCTTGCGGTGACTCGTGAATCTGTACTGACTTGTAATGTAACACTCAAAGGGATTCGCGTAAAAACCGACGCCGAGTGGAGCACGCGGCGCTCGCGTCGAGAGGCTCGGTTCGCTGTACTGACTGCTGTAATGCTTGGGTTGTATCGTGTTACATTACACCGAAAACTTACAAATCAGTCGCCACCTCAAGGTAACTGTGGTAGCCCTCCGAATCACTTCACTTAAGTGGCGGTGGACGGGGCACATTGTACGTAAAAGAAAAGTTCTCGAGTGGCGACCACGTACCGGCTGGCGGAGCGCGGGTAGACCCCCCCACAAGGTGTGTTGATGACCTGGTAAAGGTCGCGCGAGTTCACTGGATAGTGATGGCGCAGAACCGATCATTGTGGCACTGGTTGAAGCCTATGTCCAGCACTCTGGACTCTCTGGTGGACTCTCTTGTGGTCTTTCGGCTGATAAGATAATGATGATGCTGATGATGATAAAGATAAACACATTTCGTTATCATTTTAATGTCCGTAGTTACACGTGATGATGATTAAACGTATAGTAAAATACTTTTTCACCTCACCGGCTCGAAAAGGCTTGCTTTATCGCTCAAAATCTGCGCCCAAAAGTCCATTTTATCCGCTAGCGTGGAAAGAGTTTTTGAATTTGGAACGTGACGGTCAATCTCGAGATCCAACTTTTTTCTATACAGAATGAGAGGTGCGTTCAGAAACTGATGGTGTTATGCCAATAATTAATTGTTATTATTTTGATAAAATAAAATGAATAAAACTTATTCTTTCTTAATTAAGTAGGTACATACGAAATATTAATATTTAGACTGATTTATAAGGATAAAACACGAATAAATAATTTTAAAATGTAGTATTATGTTTCAAAAAATTTCGCTTCTTCCAAATTTGGAACGCACCGTTTGAATAGTTACTTTAAGAAAAAACTCAACCTACATTTAATTTTGTTTTGTTCTAAAGCCACAGACAGTAAATCCAAAATAATGGTGGTTATTTATAGATTTTAGTGCAGAAGATGTACAGCTAATAGCTAAAAGCATAAGCGAATTTGAGCCTTAGTTTACCCGTGAGTACCCAACATAACTTTGATTTTTTTAGTGTAGGTAAGCGTGGGGTTTATTTAAAGATGCAAAAATATATATGTTACATTTAATAATTATAAAATGCTAGACCTTGATGAGATGTAAACAAACCTTTATTGAAAATAAGTATAAGGCCCAAATTACTTCCATTACCTACACTTACCTACAATTTTCCTCGCGGTGGTGAGGTGAAAAGTTGTGTGATTCGCACGGCAGCAAAATTGTTTAGCGTCTCGTGCATTGAAAGCCTCGCTATGCTCAGGATTGTACTTTTGAACCATTCGCTTCGCTCATGGTTCAATTTTACAATCTTTCGCTAGCTCCGCTTTCAATACAAGCACTTGCGCCAAACAACAACTTTGCAGCCTTGCATAACAAATAACTATTTCTCAAAAATGGCCCGCAAAGTGACTCGCTACATATTGGAAGGTAAAGTGTATAGTTTAAGGTCAGATCTAAATAAAAAAATAAAAAACAATGCAGGCCGCCTGAAATGTTATGTAAATTGAAAATTCCTTTATTTGTCGAGTACCAAATTAAAAAAAAAAGTAGAAACTGGCATATAAAAGACGGCACAGCTCGTATTCAGCCAATTCAACTGGTATTTTCTGTTGCAAACAGGACGTTTTTGTATGTGTCTCAAATAGTTTGCGTTTTATTGGTGGAAAAATACACTTGCGATACTGTTTAAAAAAAACAGCGGGAAATCGTAAATATTTTCACGTTGTGCAACGATATATAAAGTTTATATAAATTAATGTAATTTGTTCCGAAACCACTTTAAACTTGAATCTCCATTGGGACCTGCACTCCGACTGCCCGAGGCTGGGTCGGATGTGATACAGCGGTGTACTGTGACCTTCACAGCTAAAGATGTGGCAAGTGTGATTAAGGGTATGGATGGTGGAAAATCGCCAGGGTATGATAATCTTAGCGTCGAACACCTAAGGTACGCGGGAGATCACCTGCCCAGGTCCCTAGCAATGTTTTATTCGCTATGTCTAAACCATGCGTATCTGCCAGAAAATCTCATGCGTACAGTCGTAGTGCCCATAATTAAGGACAAAACTGGTGATTCCTCTGATTTGTCCAACTACAGACCGATATCGCTTGCCTCTGTCATCGCTAAGGTGCTGGACGGCCTGCTTGATCGGCAAATGGAGAGACACCTGTTCCTTAATAATGCACAATTTGGTTTCAGACCAGGTTTGTCTACTGAAAGTGCTATCCTTTGCCTCAAGCAGACCGTGCAGTATTATACGACCAGAAAAACCCCAGTGTTTGCTGCATTTTTAGATCTCTCAAAAGCATTTGATCTGGTATCGTATAATCTGTTGTGGGATAAATTAAGAAAAGAGACGACCCTGGCTCCTGAAATAATAACCATGTTTGAATACTGGTATAACCATCAGAAAAACCTGGTAAGGTTCATCAGGGAAACTCGGTCTCAGAGGAGTACAGGTTGGAGTGTGGGGTGAGGCAGGGGGGTCTGACCTCTCCCAGGCTCTTCAACCTGTACGTGAACCAGCTGATCGATGAGCTTAGCAGCACCGAAATCGGATGCCATGTGGGAGGAGTGTGCATAAATAATCTGAGCTACGCTGACGACATGGTGCTGCTGAGCCCATCGATCAGAGGACTGCAAAGGTTGACTTCTATATGCCAAGGCTATGCGGAGAGACATGGACTTAAGTATAATGTTAAGAAAAGTGAGCTAATGGTCTTCAGGCCCAAATTAAAGACTTACACCAACTTGCCAGATGTTTCGCTGAATGGATCACCTCTGAATAGAGTAAGTAAATTCAAATACCTAGGACACTGGATCACGGAAGACCTTAGCGATATTTGTGATATTGAAAGGGAGCGTAGGTCGCTGGCTGTTCGTTGCAATATGCTGACCCGCAGGTTTGCTCGATGTACGAATGCAGTAAAGGTTACGCTTTTTAAAGCTTACTGCCAATCCTTCTACACGTGCAGCCTGTGGAGTAGCTTTACGCAGCGGGCGTACAGCGACCTACGGGTACAATATAATAACGCTTTCAGGATGCTTATGGGGCTGCCCCGTCACTGCAGTGCCTCGGGGATGTTTGCGGAGGCACAGGTTGATGGCTTTGCGGCCATCATGCGTAAACGGTGTGCCTCACTACTAAACCGCTGGCGAGGTAGCGCCAACGGCATCCTGTTGGCGTTAGCGGATAGATGAGACTCCCCCCTTCTACAGAGATGGACTAAGCTCCATACATGAATAATTTGTTATTATTTATTTATTTATGTGTATTACATTTTAATTTTTAAGTAGGTAACAAATAACACTAGAATATAAGTCTGTAACTAACACCTATGGATTCCGTCCGAAATAAAAGTTTATTATTATTATTATTATTATAAATTTGTTATTGCAGTCTTCATATTATAATTAATTATAATTAAACAAATACTCAGCAGCCTGTAATTGCCTCCTTCCCGGCCACGGCAACAATGTGCTACTAAAATAAAATTTAAACAATACTCGCCTAATTTTTCGACAAATCCCACATGCCGACAGCATTGCTGGGAATATTCCCGCCTCAAGCAATGGTTCCAGCAACAGCAAATCACTGTAAAGGTTAACGTGGTATAGGTTCAATTTCATAATTCGATGCTTATCTAAAACAACTCTGCATCTCAAAAACTGTGTTTTTTCAGGGCAGGGGTTTAAAAAAAACACAAAAAAGATATCGTTATATCTTTTTATTAAGACGGTTGTCTTAATAAAAGAGAAGAGAATTTAAAATCTTCTTTTAGTTACAGTTTCCACTGTCATCCAGCTATTTAAACCCAAGAAAATAAAAAGAAAACAACATAAAAGTACACAAATAAACTCTAAAATGTACAACAGTTTAGAGTTGTGACACGATATTTATATGCTTTGGATAAGTCTTTATGTGTACTAACGTCTCAATAAAAAATTATTCAAAAATTTAGTTTTTTCTTATGAATAATAGTGTATTATTTGGCTTTAAGACAAACGTATATAAAAAATATTTAAAGAATACTGACTTACTTTGCTTTGTTTCTCAAATATTATTATTTTATATGGACAATAATGGCCTTAAACGACATACATCACAATAATACTTAAACTATATAGACAATAACGGTATAATTTAGTTTACAACGCTTGGTATGAATGTAAATTAGTAACTCTTTTTTAAAGATTCTAAGATATTATTACGGACTTTAAGGCTCCACAAAAATGTTTTGCACGCCTGCATACAGGCTGAATGCACTGGACTATTTTTAAGAACTATGTAACTGCATACCGAGCAAAATAAAAATCTTTGAATCTTTGAACCTCGTGGGGCCTAGCCACGCTCCGGTACGTGATCACATTTCGAGAACCTTTCCGCCCCGACAGCCCCCGACAGCAGCAGTTCTATGTGCAATGTGCAGCCCATTGCCAGTAAAGTTTAGTGATTCGGAAGGCCATATCGGTTACCTTGGTTTTGCTGTGGATAAATCCTCATTTCTGAGGCGATCGCGCAGAGAAACTCCCAGCGTAGTACTCTTCATTGATCTTTGGGTGACTTTGAGCCTTCTTATGAGGTAAGCGTCTACGTTTCCGTGTCATACGTCGTCACTGGCAACACACACTGGTTAAAAACTCTCGAATTGAGGCACTGCGAAGTATCGGACGAAAAGATGTGCCGTAGCTTCCCGAATGCTGCCCAGCCGAGTCGGATTCGACGATTGACCTCTTACTTAAATTTGGCCCTACCTAACTGGACAGTCTGTCCTAGGTATATATAATTATCTACAACTTCGAGCGTAAAGTGTCCGATTGACATGGGAGTTGGTACTACATGGACGTTTGACTTGATCTCTGTCTTATCCATGTTCATCCTTTGACCAACTCGCTCGTAGGTTTTACTGAGGTAATCGAGCATAGTACTCAGGTCCCCCATGGTCTTAGCCAAGACTACTGTATCATCAGCAACCCAAATGTGAGGGATGTACTCGCCGTTGATGTTGATGCCTAGCCTTCTCCAGTCTAGAGTCTTGAAAACGTCCTCCATTGCAGCGGTGTACAGTTTTGGGAAAATAACATTCACTTGCCTAACCCGCTGCAGCGGAATAGGCTTCAAGCTCCGATCTTGGAGTTGGACTGACATAGTGACGTTCTCGTACAAACACTTTAGTACTTCGATATAGCGGCAGTCTACTTGGCACCGCTGGAGACACTGTAGTACAGCCCAGGGTTCGATCTAATCGTAACTTTGTCCGCGAACGCTAAGCAGAGAGGCAGGTTTTACTCTTCAGTCTTCTGTATAACCTGGCAGAGCGTATGAATGTGGTCTACAGTGCTTAAGCCTCCTCGGAAATCTGCTTTTTCGGAAGACTGGAAGTCACTAAGCCTGCGTGCGCGATGATTCGTAATGACTCTTGAAGCTAAAGAACAGCTTGTAAACGTAGCTGAGAAGTGAGATGGCTCGGTAATTCTTTAGCAGGGTGTTGTCCCCCTTTTCGAAGAACAGCGCCACCTTACCTCTGTTCCACGCCTTTGGCGTTCTCCCTTTCAGTAGGACGGTGCCGAACAACTTCTGAAGGGTCGTAACTGTCGTAAGGAGAGGTTAACCACCCGCCGTCATGAGTTTGGCTGTAATTCCGTCTTCACTGGGTGCCTTGCTGTGCTTAAGCTGTTTCAGAGCCATTCTAATCTCGTACAGGCTGTTGTCCGGGATGTCGTCGGTATAATGTCGGGTTGGTAACGTCTAACTCTAGGATCTTCCGCCAGACCAATTTCGGCTCTGCGAGATGTGTATATATATGTATGACGTGTAAAAACGTACCATCTCACTCAAAAGCTCAGGTTTGGAAGAAAAGACTCTCCCGTCCTCAGTTTTTTACCTTGAGAGCTGGCTCTGCCCAATAGACTACTATTCTATTCTCTATTCTATACGGTTCGTATTGAATTGGCGCAGATTGCGGGTAAGGGACTTGGAGATCTGTTTATTGAGCTGCCGGTACCGATCGCAAGGTTTGAAGACTGCAGAATCATTTGACTCCTTTCCTTCAGGAGCTTCTGAGTGGAGCTAGAGAGCCTTTTAGTTCTCGGGCCTTGGAGAACTTAGACCCAGTGGCACGTATAGCTTCCACAAAACCTAGGCAATCGAAACGGTTTTGTAGTTCCAGCTGAAAGCTCTCGGGGTCACCCAAAGGGCAATGGAGATGGCTATGCTGGGAGTTTCTCTGCGCAATCGCATTAGAAATGAGGCTATATGAGCAAATTTCGGATCATTTTTCCAGTTCGCGTGTCTTTTCTGTAACTAAAGTATAATTAATAGTGAACTGAAAGAGTTACTGAATCTATGACGAATTGAGCCATTCATGAAAGTGAGGTTGGACAAACCATTAAATAGTGTCCGTAATAAAAAGATAATCATTGTTATTAAACCACTGTTTATACAAAAAAAGTAACACGAGTAATTGAAGTCCCCAACTCCCCATGTACAATATGTACATGGAGCATGTAGGTATGTATCTTATACTTATCTTTTTTGATATTACAAAATAAATAAATACTTATCTATTAGAGGCTAATCTTACACAAATCGAACTAGACCCATAGTAAACTCAATAAGGCTTGTGTTGACGGAGTATTATTATTTTAATAGATATAAATAAATAAATACCGCGAAAATACCTTTTCTTGCGATACTATTATAACATCTAAATAAGTTTATCATCGTTGTGAGCGACGTCCGCTCTCGGCGGCGTTGGCTGGGCGAGTGAGCGCGCGCGCTACCGGCCGCGGCAATGCTCGCCCCTCACAGTCACCTAAGAATGACCTAGTGCCGAGACACAAGTCGGCGACGGACGAGCTCCGCCCCTATGTGCTCGGACAGTGCGTCGACCACGCTCCGTGACACAAGTCGGCGACGGACGAGCTCCGCCCCTATGTGTACGGACAGCGCGTACTACCACTCGGCGCCCGAATGGTGTGTTTGGGCTTCGCCCGTGTCCTCAGACACTTTGGGTAATCGATGTTACCAAAATAAAAGAAGGAATAACGAGAAATAGACTTTTTATTTACTTTTCCCTAACTGCCCTATCACTGCCCTAAGTGACTTGATTTCAAGTCCCTAACTTCCTATTACTTTGTAGTTTTTCTTCTTCTTGTTGTGACTTCCAGGAGGCTCCGTTTGACACTCACAGATTTGCTCCGGGCCGTACCTGCTATTTATACCTGCTAGTGGGTGAGCAAGACGTGCTGAGTGAGACAATAAAGGTTACGCCCACTTTGACTTGACTAATTTACATTGCAAGATGTTATTGGGATGTTATACATTTAAATGGGTGGAAGACTAAGCTGATTTACAAAGTTCTAATATGGCTTGAGATCTTATAAGTACAGTAGGGTTCGTAAATATTTTCTTATCTGAATAATCGTACATGGAAATCGGGCAAACCGTAATTCGGTCCCTTTCTTAACACTTATTTATCATTTGCGCTGAACCTACTGAGTTTACTTATTTGTAAGTTTAAACATTTAATAGAACTTTTAATAAGCTTTCTAACAATATATAAATCATTCTGATACGATGAGCCGTTGTAAAGGTATAAACGTAAACATATTAATTACAAAGTGAAAATGCGCCGTACTAAGTTCTAATTCAGGCTCGGTGGCCGCGGCTCTCGTTACGGTCATGTTGGCGCGATACACCCCTCCCCTCCATGGCGGCCAGTCCGCGCTGCGCTCGCGCATAGGCAACATCGCCTCTCTCTTTCTAATACAATTTGTATTGGGATTTTACTTTAATGTTTACAATATCAAATGAATGCTATGAGAGGGTGTTTTATGTAAATAATTACTATGGGGATTCTAACTACTGGGTTCTTTATTTACTCTAAACAATCTAAGTCTTTATAAATAATCACATATTTCTCTTACGTATAATCTCCGTATGACGCGATGCGTAGCTCTGCCGTCGCGTGTTGATGTTGTCGTCCATAATTCTCCCCCTTTAGTGTGAGGCGAAGCCTCGCACTATTGGTTGCAACGGTGTTATCACTTAGTCACTTTCATTGATTCACATAATCACTGCCACTGGTTGCTCTTTTAACGTGGCCTACTTTCATATTGTTACAATTATTGTTGTTTTTCTTTTTTCACTAATTGTCTTTAACACTAGGTATGTACCATGACGTAGGCCGGCGGGTCGGCGATGACCTGGCGATCGCCGGTTTTAATTTTCACTTTCTTCCGGCGATAATAGACGGGCCCTCTAGGCGCCGTATTGTCTGGAGGCTCCGGCGGCTCCGGTGGTGGCTTGAAGATGCCGGCAAGCTGTGCCGGCTGTGGGTTCCCGCTGCTCTTTTTGACGTTTTTAGTCGCGGCCTCTCGCGACGTATGTGTTGGTTGGAGGGCCGATGGGTCGGCGAGGCGCCGTTTGCGCCGTCGCACCGACGATTTCACGCTGCTTGTAGTGACGGCAGTGGCGGCAGACTCGCTGCCAGTGGCGCTCTCGGGCGCTGTGCATGAATGGCCGGCAGATGGTGCCGGTCGCTGGCTCCTGCAGTGAGTTATGTAGGCGACACGCTTAGTCGCCGCCTCTCGCGACACGTCCAGTGGTCGGAGGGCCGGTGGGTAGTCGGGGCGCCGCTTGCGCCCTCGAGTTGAATGGATAATGGGCGTTCTAGCCCCTGCAGGCTCGGAGACCGCGGCGTATTCAGGCGCCGCGGATAAGATTAACCTCTCTGGTCCGGAGGTTAATGTGGGCGTACTGGCCCTTGCAGCCTCGTTGCGTGCGGAGTTTTCTTTAGCTGTAGTCAAATTCGACCCCGCTGGTCCGGGGGTCGGTGTGGGCTCGCTAGCCCTGGTAGGAGTGGCTCCCTCCGGGTCGGAGGGCATAGTGACGCCAGCGTACTCGGGCGCTGTATTTGTGATCGACCCCGCTGGTCCGGGGGTCGATATCTTGACCGGCGTAACCGACCGCGGGCGACCGCGGGTCGGTATATCTGCAGTGGTGTCCGCGGCGTACTCAGGCGCCGCGGTAGTAAAGTCCTCCTCTGGGATGGAAGGTAATGTGGCGCCGGCGTATTTCGGTGCTTTAGTTTTGCGGCGCCACGGGCGACGGCGGGTCGGCTTAGTGGCGTTGATGACCGCAATTAACCACGGGCGGTCGTTGGCTGGTTCATTGATGAGGTGGGCCATGGCGTCCCCGTACGCCATGGTTGTTGACATGGTGATGTCTTCGGTGCTGCTGGGCGTCGAATTTGCGCGCGTGTCGATGAGTTCCGTTGATGTGGCACCGCAACCTGCGGTCTGTAGGTGCCTATGTGACTGGCCGTTATCATAATTGGCCTCCCTTTGCTGAGGCCTCGTAATTTTGCTTGTGCTAGAGTGTTTATTTTGTTCAGATTCTATCCGTTTTGCTATGGTGCCGCCGCTTGAATGTTCGTCCCTTATTAAACACTCGGACTCTTCTCGGAACCTTTTTGCCAAGGCACGCTGTCTATTGAGTTCCTTTCGCATATCACATAGTTTATGTTGTAGCTTGAATTCTGCTTGTTTCCTGAATTCCGCCTCCAATACTTCGGCCAATTCTTCACTCTCTATATCACATAGTTTCTGTTGTAGCTCGAACTCTGCTCGTTTCCTGTATTCCGCCTCCAATACCTCGGCTAAATATTCACTCTTTTCGAAATCTAGAAGGGCTTCGAAATATCTCGCAGTCACTTTTGTTGATGGCTCGTTGAACCCTTCTCGCCGTGTGTCGGCGTAGTTGCCCCACGCGCGTGCTTGCGCGGCGGCTGCCTCCGCATTACATAATTTCCTCCTTTTGCGGCTGTCACGGCCCGATGTCGCGTTGAGTGTGGGCCTCCTCCTGGATTCCGACATCGGGGTATATTTATTCCACATATTACTCTCATATGCCGTACTCATGGCGGCCATCTCGTACATAGTTCACAACAATTCTTCTAATAATTCACACGAATTTTCAAACACATGCGCTCTGACCTGCGCGAACGCCTCCTTGGCGGTATAATGGGCCCGTAACCTGGTGCCCTGAAAACTTCTGACGTCCCTTTGGTACGTCAAACACAATCTGGATCCAGCGGATCCGGTTCGAAGGACCACAACGACTGTGAGCGACGTCCGCCCTCGGCGGCGTCGGCTGGGCGAGTGAGCGCGCGCGCTACCGGCCGCGGCAATGCTCGCCCCTCACAGTCACCTAAGAATGACCTAGTGCCGAGACACAAGTCGGCGACGGACGAGCTCCGCCCCTATGTGCTCGGACAGTGCGTCGACCACGCTCCGTGACACAAGTCGGCGACGGACGAGCTCCGCCCCTATGTGTACGGACAGCGCGTACTACCACTCGGCGCCCGAATGGTGTGTTTGGGCTTCGCCCGTGTCCTCAGACACTTTGGGTAATCGATGTTACCAAAATAAAAGAAGGAATAACGAGAAATAGACTTTTTATTTACTTTTCCCTAACTGCCCTATCACTGCCCTAAGTGACTTGATTTCAAGTCCCTAACTTCCTATTACTTTGTAGTTTTTCTTCTTCTTGTTGTGACTTCCAGGAGGCTCCGTTTGACACTCACAGATTTGCTCCGGGCCGTACCTGCTATTTATACCTGCTAGTGGGTGAGCAAGACGTGCTGAGTGAGACAATAAAGGTTACGCCCACTTTGACTTGACTAATTTACATTGCAAGATGTTATTGGGATGTTATACATTTAAATGGGTGGAAGACTAAGCTGATTTACAAAGTTCTAATATGGCTTGAGATCTTATAAGTACAGTAGGGTTCGTAAATATTTTCTTATCTGAATAATCGTACATGGAAATCGGGCAAACCGTAATTCGGTCCCTTTCTTAACACTTATTTATCATTTGCGCTGAACCTACTGAGTTTACTTATTTGTAAGTTTAAACATTTAATAGAACTTTTAATAAGCTTTCTAACAATATATAAATCATTCTGATACGATGAGCCGTTGTAAAGGTATAAACGTAAACATATTAATTACAAAGTGAAAATGCGCCGTACTAAGTTCTAATTCAGGCTCGGTGGCCGCGGCTCTCGTTACGGTCATGTTGGCGCGATACACCCCTCCCCTCCATGGCGGCCAGTCCGCGCTGCGCTCGCGCATAGGCAACATCGCCTCTCTCTTTCTAATACAATTTGTATTGGGATTTTACTTTAATGTTTACAATATCAAATGAATGCTATGAGAGGGTGTTTTATGTAAATAATTACTATGGGGATTCTAACTACTGGGTTCTTTATTTACTCTAAACAATCTAAGTCTTTATAAATAATCACATATTTCTCTTACGTATAATCTCCGTATGACGCGATGCGTAGCTCTGCCGTCGCGTGTTGATGTTGTCGTCCATAATCGTGCTCCTTATCTATTTATATTGGCTTTTCTCGTTTTGAATCAAGAAACTGAATGCATGTTTATGATAAACATTGTCCCAATTCGTATGGTATACCTATAATGAAGTAAATCTTATCTGGTATAGGGGCTTATTTTGCTTACATGAACAAGCGAACTTTCATTATTTTCGTGAATACTCGTTTATTTGTTATTAAGTCAAATCATCGGTACTTACTGTTTAACGGAGAGTGTCCCATCCATGAATAATCCTATATTGCACAAAATGTCGCTAGTGTTCTACTAGGCTATTTCGCATAATGCCGCTGTTGTACAAATAAATTGATGTGTAATAACGAATTATTTGGAGATGTACCGGTAGTCGACAAAAAAACGTGTTGACGGCGTCGATCGCTATGGCACAACTGGCCTACGGACGGTCTTCCAGATAAAACATCGTCGACTACCCACCAATGGCATAACGGCACAATGCTGCCACGGTGGCATTTTTTTGAATTAGAATACGGGAGTCTTAGTCACGATAAACTTTAACGTGTTCTGCATCTAGTCTTATACTTAGTTGCAAAACGGATTATTTCGCGATACCGACTTGTTTTAGATAAGCGTCAATATCTTGAAAACCCACATTGAAATATTCCAAATTCTACACTCATTTAGTGTCTTCCTGCAAAATCGTTTGAGCAAAAATGCGCGCCGCACTAATTGTTCTTTACTTTAAAATGTGTTATGTCAGCTCGGTGCTTCAGGTATAGATATTTTTACCCTAGAGTGCTCGCCAAAGGTAATGCGTTGGTTAATGGACCGCTAACGATGCCTTTGTCTTTTAAAATGGCATAAGTGTTCTTACGTGGTGAAATAACATATTCTGTTTTGCACTGACGACACAATTTCAAAGCGACACAGCTGTGAGGTGAAGGTTGAAATTAAATTAAATATTTATAAATATGAAGGCACATCAGTTATTAGTATATTATGTTTGTATACAAGAAATAATGCTTGCACAATTATTCAATTAATTCAGTGAATGGGAGGGGTTATGGGGTGTTACCTAAATTCATTATGAATTATGATTAGGTGGGGTTCATATTACAATTTCCATAACTTTTACCAATGGAAATTTAGATTTAATATGTAAACCATTTACCTACAAGCTTTTTTTAAAATATAAAAGTAGTAGACCCGGGTACGTCCTAAAACTACGACCAAAACCACCGGGGGATGGGCACAGCATCCCTGTAGTGCGGTAGAAATACAGCGATTGCCGACCCGCACGTTAAGCGTGGCGATAATTATGGGATATACTCCCCATATGGAAGGTACCAAAAAACCACCACCTACCACCGACGACCTCTGGCCCTGGTAACGTATAACACGCGCACACTTCGGACCGACGAAATAATGCTGGAGGAAGGATTGAGCAAGTTGCGTTGGGATGTCATAGGGTCCTGAAGTCCGAAGAGAGGGGGAGGACAAATGCCCATGTAAATAGTACCAATTCCCATTACAATCGCACATGTTACGCTCGAAGTTGTATACGATTAGACTAAGACAGACTGCCCAGTTAGGTCGGTTCAACTTCGAGAAAGAGGTTCAATCGTCGAATCCGATTCGGCTGTGGGCAGCGATCTTTTCGCCCAAAATTCCACAGTGTCTCAAGACGAGAGTCTGTGTCGAGTGTGTGTTGCCAGTGGTGGCATATGGCACTGAAACGTGGTCTCTTACTATGGACCTCGTAAGAATGCTCGAAGCCACCCAAAGGGCAATGGAGAGGACTATTTTAGGAGTTTCTCTGCGTGAACGCATCAGAAATGAGGCTATCCAAGGACCGCAAGGAGGAATCGCTAGGCTTAAGTGGCAGTGAATAGCACGTAAAACCGATGGCCGTTGGGGCAGAAAGGTTCTCGAGTGGCGACCACGTACGGGAAGGCGCGGCGTGGGTATAAGCCCCCCGCAAGGTGCACTGATGACCTGGTAAAGGTCGCGGGAGTCCGCTGGATGAGGGTGTCGCAGGACCGTTCACTTAGGCACTCTTTGGGGGAGGTCTTTGTCCAGCAATAAACGTCTTCCGGCTGATTAAATTATGATGATGGAACGTTGTAGCTTTAACTTTATATTTTATTATTTGTAAGAAACCCTAACAAGATTGTTTAATTTTATTTATAGAAAAATAATTTGGAGTTAATTCCTTGTCTCCCTATTTCTACCTCAACCAACTAAAACTTAGTTGACAGCCATAATCAAATTAAACTGACGGTATTTTGCCTCTATTCATTCAACTTTACTCATTTACATAAAAGTGTTTTCCCGAAGAGTTTACTTATGCGCGGAAAATATAAACATGTCTCTTACTCAGAGGCGTGGTTTACATGAATCTAGGCCTAAAAATACACGTCATGAGAAACTATTTCAAAAGTAACTTCGTTGCTTGGACATTCTATTTGTCCAAACATAAAAATGAAACATCGGCCGACCTAAGTAATCCCCGTTTCCTCGCAGATTTACGCTGACACCGTAGGCAATCCATTAGAGCGTTTTAGTGCGTTTTTCTAATGTAGCGTACGCTAAAATTGTCTTTTTAAGGGCCATAAGGAGTTCGCTGCGAGGACGTGGGAGCGGGACACACGAGAGCCGCCGTAATTTACGATTGTAGGGGAGGACCGGGAACGAGGAATCACTTACTGCCAGAATACGGAAGTATTTGCATACAGCTAAACGTTCTGCTTTAAAGAGACAGTTTTTGTTCTTTCCGTGTTTGTATGCATCACACTTTAATGTGCTTTCAAATAGCTCTATTGGAGTGATTTAAATGCCGTTTAAATTCAAATTGATTTGTACCGTTAACGTTGAAAAATATAATTACTGTTTTGTAAATACACAAGCAGCCCGGCCCTGCTTCGCAAGGATTACCCGTTATCCCGTTAGGAATGAAGCATTTTTCCGCGGTAAAAAGAAGCCTATGTTCATCAAGGATAATGTCGGCTTCTAATGGCAAAAGAAAGAAAGAAAGAAAGAAAACATTTATTCGTGGACTGACAAAACAATGGGTATAAAAAACAAAACACAGTAACTTAAAAGTAGCAGGGTCCACGAAAAGGCCCCCACTCAGCTCGAAAAGATTTTTTCAAATCGGTGCTGTAGTTTAGAAGCGTATTCTATACAAACAAACAAACAATCAAATCTTATTTCCTCTTTATAATATTAGTGTAGAAGTATAGAAAATCAAAAGTTTATTTATGTATTCAAACAAATTACAGTGAGATATCAAGGCACTGTGAAATGCGTGCAATGTTATTATTGAGTACTAACATAAACTTCATATTTGTCTGAGATATTGCGAGACGATGGATGTCTAGATGATAATGTTATCATCTAGACATCCAGACGTGTATACGTGTTTTTGATTTGGGTTTACATGTTGAAATGTTTTAATTCACACATTTGGTCACATTTGGTCGATCTTTTATTTTATGCTAAAAGTGGCACTGGAACACAAGTTTCATGTGCTCTGCCTACCCCTTTTAGGGATAAAGGCGTGAATGTATGTATGTATGTATGTTTTAATTGTACTGATTTGATGCCTTACTGTCAAACTGTATACATTTTGTATGCAATAAATCCATACTAATGTTATAAATGCGAAAGTGTGTCTGTATGTCTGTTACCTATACACGGTTAACCGCTGAACCGTTTGAGATGAATTTTTAGTGGAGTCTTGGGAAAGGACATAGGATATTTTCTTATTTGACCCAGCTGCACCGGGATATCTTAAATCTAAATTTCAATTTGTTGCACCCCGTCCTTGCGAGCTACGCAGGTACATCGAGGAGTCTTAAACTAGCTGTCCTATTTCACCGTACTGGATTCCTCTCAAATTCCTTCGCTGTTCAGGCTATTCGTCTATGGAATGATCTCCCTCTTACCGTCACGTCAGGCAAGCTTAGAGCAAATTCTCCTTTAAACGCAAGTTGCGTAAGCATCTCTTATCAACTATTAAAGATTGATGATCTTCATTATATCTTTGTTCGGGTACACATAATTGTATACGAGTATGTATTGATGTAGGTATAAGTAAGTTTATAGTATGCATTATACAGGGTGTCCCAGAATTTGACGTCAAGCCGTAAACGGATGATAGACCAAGTCATAACAGTTATCATAAAAATACAAAAAAAAATCCAAGTCATGTTCCTTAAAAATTATGGTCACTTTAAAAATTTGAGTGTGAATGAAATTTTAAAGTGACCATAATTTTTAAAGAACAGGAGTTGGTTTTTTTTTGTATTTTTATGATAACTGTTATGACTTGGTCTATCATCCGTTTACGGCTTGACGTCAAATTCTGGGACACCCTGTATATGTAAGTATATTAATGTAATTAATTGATTTGTGTTTCCATTTGAGTCTCAGTATTTAGGATCCTGCATGCTGCCTTAAGGCATTAAGTCCGCCAATTGTACCTTTATTTTTTATAATTGTGCAACAAAGTTTAAATAAATAAATAAAATATTTTTCATCCCAGAAATCTACCTATAAGGGGGTGAAATGGGGGGTGTAAGTATGTTTGGTGTTACAATATAAACCAGTTCCACGCGGACAGGAGCGCTTAGGAAATAAGTAAATAAGAGTCAGATACAAAATACAGTACCCCCTGGACACTGCGCGGATAGTCAAGAAGTTTCACTTTCTGCCGCCTTGACCACCGGTACCTTCGGCCCCACATCATTACCGGCAAGCGGCGGCAGCCTAGGTTAGGCCTTTTACTATAACAATGCTGTAATAATTGTGACTTTACGATTTAAAGGAAATTAAAGGAAATAAATAAACAACAAGCCCATTTTATGATGAGTCCTCAGTGGGTTTGGAACACTTTGGAAGTTTAATCAAGCAGCTACACTGTGCCCAATCAATATGACACGATGTATCATATCACGACATGGTTGAATCACTGTTTAATCTCGCAAAGTATCCTCCAATTTATGATGGCTGGGTCTAGCCAGCCATCATAAATTGCTAGTTACACAATAAATATTTAATTTAGTATGGAAGGCTAAGCGAATTATGAGAGAAGTTATTAAAAGCATAAGTATTACAAAAAAACCGGTCAAGTGCGAGTCTGACTCGCGCACCGAGGGTTCCGTGCAAACTAATAATTAACTCAAGGTAAAGTAAAAGTCCCAATATATTTGTTAAATTACTTATTTTAACCCAACATAATAGAATTCAATTTAAAACAACGAGTAACTTTTACACCAAGACAATTGAATCGCGATCTTTTTTTGACCTGCTATTGAAAATAAATATACGCGTCCCAATCCCAACCCCATTAATTCTAGAAAAATCTTAACAGCGCGAATGGGGTCAGCGCCATCTATCGGCCCCATTTGGTACTAACGTGCAAGGGCAATCGGCTTAGCATGTATGTTGGTCTTTTAGCGATTATTGTTTATCACGTGAACTGATCTTGATTATTATTGTTTTATTTGATAGAGAGTACTTCTATTTATAGTTTTATAGGAATTCCAAAAGAAAAAAAAACTTATAATGTTGATTAAATTGCAAATCTAACTAGGAAATGATTTTTGAAAATAAAACAAAAAATATGCTAGATACAGAAAAAAAACCTTTTCCCGTAATATATATGTTTATCTTAATCACACGTAATTATTTAAAATTTTTCGCTTGAATAACTTCGGAGATAAGGGGGGGGGGAATGGTATTTTTTTTACAATTTCCTTCATAGATCAAAATTTTCCGAGTGTAGAAAAAAAAGAAAAACTGCTTTAAAAAGTGCAACTCAAGCCCTCTCGAATGATACCCCACTTGACCCTATAGTTGAATCTTTTTTTTTGCCCCCTCTTCATATTCGTAAGTTTTTATAGAAAAATTAAATGTATATTTAAATTTTTCATTTTCCATGCACGCGGATAACTCTCATTTATAGCCATTCCAAGTTTCTAGTTGATAGCTTGAGTAGTTCGTGAGATATTTCACTTTGTGACAGACAGACAGACGGACGGAGTCGCACCATAAGGGTTCCTTTGTTACCATTTTTGGTACGGAACCCTAAAAACACTGTGTCGTTGACGTCACTGAAATACTCAATGCCTTATGACAACTTTGCTTATAAATAAGGTCAACCTCAAGAGTTCGGTACTTTTTAGAATGAAGGCATATTTAGCTATGTATACCTACTACAAAAGGTGAACTTAAGCGCATAATCCTATTACAGGTGTGTGAAACCTCCTGTCTCCGTGTTTCAAAGGCATGTTCATATTTAAGGCCTCTGTAGATTTCAACTAAGCCCCTTTGAACCGACTACGTCACAGCCTCAAGGGATATCGGTCTGCCGATGGTTCGGGTCAAAGCAAATATCACGGATTAATATTGATACCTACTCGTACTTGTTTTATTGCTCTTATCGTGCATTTGTTCTTTTGTTCAGTAAAAATAATTATATTTGCTAAAAATGTACCTAAGATACTTTGTACTTTTTGACGCATCCCTGAAAAGCGTATTTCATTTACGACGTATGACAACATCATCCTCGTAGAGTCATTCTCCTAGCGTCATCCTCCTAGCGTCATCCTCCTAGCGTCATCCTCCTAGCGTCATTCTCCTAGCGTTATTCCCGGTTGTGCCCTAAACAGCCCTAAAGGAGCCCGGGGTCCGCTTTGACAGCTAACGACGACGCTTTGACGACGTACGAACGTAATTAATATCGTGTAAATTTGGTTTTAAACTTTATGAGTCATCATAATGGCGTTCAGTTGTGTGATCAGCACGAATATTTCTTCCTGACTCATGGAAGTTTATTATGTATATCGATTCGTATTTATTTATCTATACAGGGTGTAATCGTTAAGTGTAGCCAGTTGATTATTGCGTAACTATAACAGATATCAGAAAACTTGAAACTGATATCGAAAGTACGTTACCCAGTGAGTAAAATCACATAATTAACTTTAAAAAAAAAACTAGAAATATCTATAATATTAAGTACGTTCCCATACATTTAATATCTCACTCGCTGTGATTTTTTCTTTTGGGGATTCTTAAAAGATTACGTGTCCGATGAGCTAATACACAACCTAGAAGAGCTAAAGAATCGTGTAGGTACGCCAAGCAATGGGGCCCGTCAATGTATCGCACTAAAGTGGCGTCACTTAGAGTTTACGTGTAAACAAAAACAATCTTCCTTAAAAAAATAACATTAGAGATTTTTCTTTCATGAAAGGATACTTTTATTTTTTTATTATAATTTAATTGTGTAAATAGTGAATCATAAATATCAGTATCTGCTGCAGTAGGGGAATTAGTGAAATCAGAGCCTCTCTACGTACGTCGTCGTACTAAATGTATGGGAGAGTTTAAACTTAATATTTTCGATATATCTAGTTAAATTTAAAAAAAAGTATTGATTTGCTTTTACTTATTAGGTAAGGTACTTACCATATCATTTTAAAGTACGTTTTCTGATATCTGTTATATTTACGGAATAATCGCCTTAACGAATACAGCCTGTATAAGTACGTAAATGGCATAAGCCATATTTCAAGCTTTGCTTGGTTTGGGAATTGTGAAGAGGTAGATTTGTGAAGATTGTCCCCGAATATTTTATTATTACATTTTATTAATTAATGAGTGTTCCCGAGGCCGCATTGCGTCACGCCCGCCGCACGGCCCGCGACGCACGCGCCGATAGGGCGGAGGGAAATAGCGCAGTCTTGCAATGAAGTGGGATTTTTGAGGTTGCAGCCAGAGATCCTCCGATAGAAATTAAGCCCACCGATCTCATTGTGCCCACGCGATTGTTACAGTAAACTTTCTCCTTCATGTCAGCAATAATCGACTGCGGTAACATCTAGCCACCACAAGATTGAAGTTAGGGCGGAGGAACATAAAAAAATCCCGTACCAGCAATCTCGCATTGTCAAGAAGAATTAAATGGGATGTGTACAACAACGACTATCACACTTAGACATGTTCCGCCTCCGCAGAATTCCTACTTCTGCGCGCTTCTTCTTTGCGACTTACATATATAATGCATACTATAAACTTACTTATACCTACATAAATACATATAAATTATATGTACCCGAACAAAGATATCATGAAGATCATCAATCTTTAATAGTTGATAAGAGATGCTTACGCAACTTGCGTTTAAAGGAGAATTTGCTCTGAGCTTGCCTGACGTGACGGTAAGAGGGAGATCCTTCCACAGACGAATAGCCTGAACAGCGAAGGAATTTGAGAGGAATCCAGTACGGTGAAATAGGACAGAGAGTTTAAGACTCCTCGATGTACGTAGCTCGCAACTAGGACGGGGTGCAAGAAATTGAAATTTAATTTAAGATATCCCGGTGCAACTGGGTCAAATAAGAAAATATCCTATGTCATTTCCGAAGACTCCACTACAAATTTATCTCAAACGGTTCAGCGGTTAACCGTGTATAGGTAACAGACATACACTTTCGCATTTATAACATTAGTATGGATTTATTGCATACAAAATGTATACAGTTTCACAGTAAGGCATCAAAATTAAAAACACGTCTGGATGTCTAGATGATAACATCATCTAGACATCCATCGTCTCCCAATATCATAACCCATAAAAATGCTTCATTCCTACGGGAAAACGGATAATCCTTGCGAAGCAGGGCCGGGCAGCTTGTGTATTTACAAAACAGTATTTATATTTTTCAATTTTAAATAAGTTACAACAAACGCGGGACACTCCGCGATTTACGTTCATCGCTACAAGTACATGCCGGTGCCTCAACGTTGGGGAACCGGCATGTACTTGTAGCGATGAACGTCGACGTCGTTGTCGACGACGTCAGAGGGCCATACATCTTAATGTTTTGGCTGAGAAAAAAGCGCCTTTTGTAAAGATCAAAGGAGTGAGTGTCCCTTCTGTACTTATACTATTATCTGTGGTTATAATAAATTATTATTATAATTTATTAGAACTTATTTATCTATATAAAAGAAGAAGTCCTGACTGACTGACTCATCAACGCACAGCTGAAACTGCTAATGTTAGAGAGTTGTTTTTTGCACAGTAGGTTACTTTTATAATGTGGGCTAGGGGTAAGACGGGATTTTTGGAAATTCCACCCCAAAGAGGGTAAAATAGGAGTGCAAAGTTTGTATGGGGGAAACTTTATTGTATGAACTAGAGACTTGAAACTTAGTAGAAAGATTACTTATTAAGATACAAAAAAAGTAATTTCAGCATTTGAGAAAAATCTACCCCTAAGGGGGTTAAATAGGAGTGCAATATTTGTATGGGGGAAACATTATTTTTTGAACTAGAGACTTGAAACTCTGTAGAAAGATTACTGATTCAAATACAAAAAAAATATTTATGTGTTTTGGAAAAAGCCACCCCTAGGGTGGTTAAAAAGGGATGAAAAGTTTGTTTGGGGGAAACTTTTTTTGAACTAAACTTTGTAGAACGATTACTTATTAAGAAACAAAAAAGTAATTTCACCGTTTTAGAAAATTGCCCCCCTTAGGGGGTTAAATAGGGGTGCAAGGTTTGTATAGAGGAAACATTATTTATGAAACTAGAGACTTGAAACTTTATAGAAAGATTACTTATTATAAAACAAAACAAGTGCTTTGGACGTTTTAGAAAATTTTACCCCTAAAGGGGCTAAATAAGGGTGCAAAGTTTGTATGGAAGGGTCTTTATTTTTTAAACTAGACTTGAAACTTTGTAAAAAACTTACTTATTAAGATAAAAAAAAGTAATTTCACCATTTAAGATAATTCCACCTCTAAGGTGTTAAATAAGGGTACATTGTTTGTATGGGGGAAACATTATTTTTTAAACCAAAGACTTGAAACTTTGTATAAGAATACTAATTATAAAGCAAAAAAAAGTGAATTTGGCGTTATAGAAAATTCTACCCGTAAGGGGGTTAAATACGGCTTCAAAGTTTGTATGGGGGAAACATAATTTTTTGGGCTAAAGACTTGAAACTTTGTAGAAAGATTACTTATTAAAATTAAAAAAAAAACAGCGATTTAGAAAATACTACCCCTACTTAGAAAATTCTACGCCTAACAGGGTTAAATTTTCATCCCTTAAGCAAGCAAGGGTTTATTATACGTTACGCTATTCGTCAGCAGGTGGCGTTAGTGTAGCAAATGAATTTAATTTTTCCTTAAGGGATTTGCCACACTGGACGCGTTCTGCGGTTTGCGGCCAGTTCTCCCATACAAAATTGTTGATTATTATTGAAGAGATAGTCTTCATTAACCTGTCTCCATCTCTCGATTTCCAGTGCTGAGTTTAAGATTGTTTTAACAGCCTCACTATGGTTAACATTTTTCAATCTCTAATTTTTGCCAAAGATTAAAAGCATCTGACGGAATAAGTATTAAGCATCCTGCAAACAATTCCCGTAATCTAATTGGAAAATTTTCATAAATTCTGTAACAATTGCATATCAGTGTCTGCCACTTTTTGAATTGTAATATGTCTAGACCATTTTAACTAAGAATAAAATTCTCTTACCTATTTTAATATCTTTGTCATCATCAAAAATCTACGGGTACGTAGTCGCGGGCGGCCGCTAGTATAATATAAAAGTATATTTATTTTAAGACAGTTCCCGCTATTTAAAAGTGTGTAAAAGACAAAAATATTTACATGCGCGTAAGCTTAATATAATCTTAAATAATAAGCTTAATACTTAAAGCGCTCGACGAAGTTGTACGGTTTTCGGTGATACCTACGGTACTTTAATGCAGGGTAAGCTGTTTGTAAAATATGGAGGACAAATTGAAACTAGGTTTAAAAGGAAACTTTTAAAACATTTCGTTAAATAATATTTAAAAAATCTTTAGCATTATTTAAATAAGCACACTGATGTAGATAGGGATGAATTTCGTACTTCCCAGAAAATCCACAGCCCGTCACACAGTGCTCCGTCGATATTAGAATGTTTCATATTGTAATTACTAATGGCAGGATGCCCCTTAATCCCATACCGAGTGGTTACGTCGTTGCAGAGCGTATTGCAAACATTATAGCGAGTTTAATGTACGCTTCGCTGAGATGCGTTGAAGCACTTATGTAATCCGTTTCGCTCCAGCTTCGATACGGTGAGGCAGGATACGTATTGAATAACCTTCATTAATGTTCTAGAAATGCATCAAATTTTATTCTACTTGTTTGTTAAATGAACTTGCTGGCTTATGGACATACAAAGTGATATGTCTCCTGATTCATGTAGCTAGTCTAGCTGGATTTTGACAGTACAGTCTAATGGGACGTTTACGAATAATTATACAAAATCAAGAAAAACCTCTTGTTAGTTAAACGAATCCGGCTCTGGCCCGGGAAACACGTCATAGAAACAGATTTATGCGACTGTGTGTGATTTTTTTTCTTAATATGTAGGTACAGTCAAGTGCAAAAATATGTATCGATAACATCCTCTCATAAATAAGTACCAAAACCTTAATCCACTGACATAAGAGCTACGGGACATATTTATGAGTTAGTTGTATGCACCCATATTTTTGCAGTTGACTGTACCTACCTACCCACTTAAACTAAACATTACATAAATTTTCTTTAACTAATGTACCTAAATGGAAATATCTACTACTCGCTGTTTACTTTAAAATATGTAAAAACATGTATATTTTCTCTGTTTTAAGTCAAATGTAAATTTCTTTAGAGATAAAGTTCTTTAACCATAATTGTACTGTCCCTCATAAAAAAACACAAAAAACACAATACAATAAAAATATGTAGCGGACTCGAAATCGTAGTTTCATTTTATTATGGGACATATTATTGGACAAATGTAACTTACTAAATATGACAACAAAATGACATTCAAACAAACATGTTACTGGCAAACAAGATGCTAAACGCAAAAACAAAATGTGATCGTATTGTTTTCCCTCGTTCACTTTTTGCTTGCAACGGAATGCGAAAATGAATGTTTATTCAAGCTTTAAAATCTGACGTGCGAGCCTCCGCCTATTAAACTGGAGGGGAAAGCAAATAATACTCGTAAGCGAAGCTTTGTTTATATGCAAATGAAAAGCTGCCATGTAATGTAAAGATAACTCGCACAATAGGATCCAGATCAGAAATAGCAATATCGTGTTTACACAACGAAAGGACAAGTGCAAGCGGTTTATGGAATGAAGACTATGGAGACCCCGTGTGGTGCCGGGTTAGAATAGCACCACCCCATTTCTTCCCGTGGGTGTCGTTAGAGGCGAATACGGGATAGGGTTGAAGTGAAGTGACGCTGCCTACGATGCTGATGGTCCTGCGGTTTCGGATCCCGGTAAGGGCAAATATTTGCGTGATGAGCATGAATGTTTGTTTCTGAGTCTTGGATGTTTTCTATATGGGCATGTAATCCGACTGTCCCCTAATATTTATTTATTTAAGTGTGTTGTGGACGTTGGGCTAGCAACCTGTCACTGCACTCATCTTTAAACCTGCAATTGCTGTAAGTAGCACTGAAATTTTGATTTAATGTGCCCTGGGAACACAGTCGTGTATTGTGTACACATAGGTATATAATGATGTACTATCTATGTGTAGAAAATAAAGTGTCTCACAGACTATCAAAGCTCAATGATTTCGCATAACACGTTCCCTGTGAGATCGAAGCCAATATTATGTTGGTCGTTTGATGTTGGCGCCTGTGGTTTTGCAGTGCAGATCATATTTCGCAGGGCTGTTTCAAACCGCGCTGGTTGGGCCTGCTGGGACAGATAACGTTGTAAACGTCAATCTCTGTAGGTCTGCTCAATTTTGAAGGGATCAAAGTTGCGGACAGGGATTATAAGGGTCTAAGATAAGCTTATTTTCTAGAGCCTAAATTTGTAGTTACCTCCCTGAATCTGAGATGGGCTGTCACTGTGGGAATGGAAATTCGGTTGCATTTGCTTAATTAAAATTTAGTTTCTGTAGAATATTTAATAAACCTTTTTGATTAAGCATCGTATGTTAAATTTAAAAAAAAAATACTTCATTTCCACATCCAGTCTGAACTAGACAAATTATATTTTAACTAATGTGAGATAAATACTACCTATGCAATGTATGAATACGTATCTGAAAGCAAAATCCATTGAACGTTTGGTATAATATACATTCATGATAAAGTCTGAAACTACCTACTGGATTGATTTTCACACAGTTGTTTTTTCCCCTCACCTATCTTTCCGAGTTGGGCCCCGAAGGGGCCCTTCACTAATTACCTAATTCACACAGTTGTCAATGGAAGTCAAGTGGAAGGTTTCAATTTGTAATAAAATTATATTTGTACTGTAAAGTTAGTGCGGAGAACGGGGTGCTCCAGAAGTTGAAAAATAATGAGAACCCAGTATTTACATAGTAGGTACATAATAATATGTTTTTTCTCGAAATCTGCATTACAATATATGTTTGGACCGGTATCTTAAATAGGCAATTAAAATATTAAGTACTGACCCAAAAAATATACAGATAAAGAGCAAAAAGTTTTTCCTCGCCAAATCTTTACGATATTAATTAACATTGACGACATTTAATTTCATCTGGCCGGGATTTTTTTTTAGAAATCTTATCTTAGTATATATTATATGAAGTATTATAATATTATAGTAAACTTACTAATGATTATTTGTTTTTTATGCTACATGTTGGAATAGAACACTTTTAGTTTAGCTCTGGTGGGTATGCATGGGAATGTATTATCGCTAAAAAATTGCGACTTATTTGACTTTAATTACTATATACATATTACTATAGCTTGCAAAAGTTAATGGTGGTAAGCGTCTCATAGAGTTAATTTTATTTAAAATATGTGAATTATCATTTTGTTCAGCATAAGTTACCTAAACATTGCGCTTTCGCGTCGCGTCGCTGGTAAAACAATAATAAATTAATCGCTCCACAACACAATTACTTGTGACGAGGGTCCGAAAAAAGACACAAAAGCGAAGCTTTTACGAAAAACCTTTTAATTATGCGCATTAATGTTAAGCCGAGATGTTATCATACATGACACAATGCAATTTTATTAATATCCGCTTAGTTCTATATAGAATTTTTATTGTTATTTATATGACTTTGGAATTTTTGGTGAGCCCGGATAAACATGGATACGGACAAAATTTAGGATTATTCTGCGACCTATACTCGGCATT
The DNA here is from genome assembly GCA_945867215.1 of Epinotia demarniana. Taxonomy (NCBI): domain Eukaryota; kingdom Metazoa; phylum Arthropoda; class Insecta; order Lepidoptera; family Tortricidae; genus Epinotia; species Epinotia demarniana. The sequence continues at coordinate 13,177,692 of OX244263.1, forward strand.
CAGGAACTCTAAATACCAGTCGTAAGAAAAATCTCAATATAAAAAGAAAAACAATAACTACGTTTATACCAGAATAGAGTAGTTTGGGTTATATTTAAATAATGATAAATATTCTTTGATTATGGCTTAATGTCTATAGACAGACACTTAGATACGATTAATTAGATGAAACACAGTTACTACAAAATTACTGTATAGTTCTGGCAAGTAACATCACCGTCTCAGAATGATTTTTGTTCATAAATGATTGAGCAACACATTTTGCGTATCTTTTCCCCTACTAAATCTGATCCCACGTTGTTGAATTGAAGTAAAGTTAAATACCTATGATATGAAATAGACAGATTTTGACTTCGACTCGAAATAAAACAAAACTGTAACTAATTAGTGGCAGTAAATTCTATGGAAAAGAACTCGTCTGCAAGTTTAAATGGAAAAGTTTCACTATCAGACAAACTGCCTGGCCTGGGCTCGCTGTGAATTGATAAACTAAGTATTTTTAGTATCTGTTAATCTTGGTTTTTACTTGAAGTTTCCTTAATTAGATTACAGTATAAAGTCTCGCTTTACAAACAATTCATTATTTTCTAAATATGAAGCAATTATTTATTTAGCAATGAATTGTAATATTTTCAGATTTTACTTCTATTAACCTACAGATCTTCAAAATTGGCAAAAGCTTAGTTAGTTTAGTTAGGTACTTTATAGTTTAGTGTTGGGTAAGCGTTGACGAGCAAACTTGAAATTATGTTCTGTTATTAACCCCTGAGTTTACTACCACGCCATGGTTGATTTACTCGTGATGCTCTTCATACATAATGTCTTCATAACTTTGTAACTAAACTAATGGACAGTAAACTTCATGCTTCCTAGTCCAAAAATAATTTTGTAGTGATAATCAAATTATGAAATCGCGAAAAGCAGAACAGATTGTCGTTAATTTTTATACTGAATAATTATGTGTTGCTATGTGTTGGATCGTTTAGAAATAAATATGGACGTTCGGACGGGCGATTATTTAACTCGTTGTCTGTGTACGTATTTGGGTGAGGACCAAATTCTTGGCCAGTAGTCAGCGTGGTTAATTGGTAGCAGTTAAAAAGTTCCGTTCTGACACGAAACTTAACCATAGAATTGTATGGCTAATTTTGGTGTCACAACGGAACTTTTTAACTACTACCAATTAACTAGGCTAATTACTGGCCAAGAATTTGGTCCTAAGACAACTGCAGCTCCGACTAATAAAAGTCCTCAGTAATAGTAGTTTATGCGACTGATCCATAATGACAGGCCTTAAAATACGAGTGTGGTTTTATAATAGCATCACACGAGTGTTTTAAGGCCTAATTATGTACAGTTGCATACACTACTTTATGTACACACATATCATAAGTAGTAGTAAGTAACAGCAAAAAACCAACAATAAAATGACAACAGCAATGGCGGCAATTCGATCATCCGTCATAACGAATGTTTTTTTTAAAATCATAGACAAACGAATGAAGTCCCTATATTCATATCACTCGAGATCAAATGCCGTACGGTTTGTATTAAAAAACGTACTGAATTGACGTTTCATATCGATAACTGTTTTAATATCTATGGATACTAGAATAGAGACCCACTTGAGTTTTGACAGCTGTTCCAAATTTAAACTCATAACGATACAAATTTATCAAAAATCTGTACTGTAATAACATTACAGTACAGATCTGCCCTCCTTATACAGAGTGCAGTAACTCGATTTTCTATCAAAATAGAGTTACATACATATTCGAAATCAGCAAGACGAGCTCTACAATTTCTTCTTTGACGTGCTATATAAAAATGTGGCGGAACTTGACTTTTCATGAACGATAACTGCAGTAACTTAGAATTCCGCATATAGTTTACCAAGCATAAGTGCAATAAGTTTAGATACTGGACGAGTTTTTGGAACAGATTTGTTAAGGCGCCGTAGGTTCAGCGAAGTTAAGCGAACAGTATTTTTGAAACAATATAATGCATCTGTTTATAATAACATGGTTTAAAAAAAATATGAATAGTAATCTTGAGGCTTTTCTGCAGGGAAATCAGTGTTTAGAAACATGATTAAGCATATTTCGCACGATAGAAAAAAATCACGAACATAGGTCTAAAAGGGTCTAAAATACACTTAAAATATGTGTTACAAATTACGAAAAAAAGCTAAAAATATTAAAATAGCTTCTAAAAATCGGCAATTTCATGTTTGAGGGAAATCAGTGTTTACTTTTTTATTTATTCAAACGGCCAAAAAATTAAAATTAAAAAACATGATTTCCGCGCTTCCGAGCACCCACTTCCATCTCGCTCACGCTTATGCTCAATGAGAGGGAGAGAAGACCATGAACCTACGGCTCCTTAAACTGTTAGTGTTTTTTTGTAAAAAGTGAAGTAACTATAGTTACTGCACTTTACAGTGGAAGAATCCACCTTTGACCTTATTGAGCACGCTATTCATAAGGGCAGTAACTATACTTACTGCACTTTTAATTATGAGAAACGATCTTATATTATTATTGCTTATTAGTCATTACTGTAGTAAACGGTATTTACTGCGGTTATGCTTAGAAAATAGTTTTTCAGTTTCGTAACATTCTTAATTATATGTGTAGTATGTCAAAGTTACTGCACTTTTATTTAGGAGAAAGGATATATTTTATCAATTTGGTGGCGGCGGGTACGGTATAGAGGCGGAGAGACAGTTCGGCGTAAATGTTGAAGCCGGGACCACGCGTGTTTTGTCCGGATCTTAAAACGGTTTCATATGAAATTGTATTTATTTAGTAAGAATTACGTCTTTTGGCCTGTTAGTTTTTTAAACGTTTTTGCATTTAATATATTGTAGTAAATACCTATACAAGTATGAAGCTTGACCCGTGACGAGAAAATAAGCAATAGCTTACACGCCGAATACTTCATCCATCTCCATCATTGTTTCAATCCAATGCTACTAATTTATTTATTTATTTATTTAAACTTTATTGCACACAAGAAAACTTACTATCGTACAAAAGGCGGACTAAATGACATATGGCATTTTCGACCAGTCAAACCTTAGGGCAAAGCGGAAAAAACTAATATTATAAATATAAAACTTTATGCTAATGTATTTGCGTATAGCTATACTTGACGCCGTATAGAGATTCCAAAAAAATAATCTGGGTACGGAATCTATTTATGGCGTCAAGATAGATGGATAAATGGATGTTTGTTACTCTTTCACGTTAAACCTATTAAAAGGATTTGAATACAATATTGCACACTAATTTAATAGCATTGAATGAATAACAATCACTTATGATTTGTTATCCACTGGATACTCATATTATACTGGCTACCCGTGGCTGGCTATGGATGCCTAAATTGGCTATATCTAAATCTAAACGTTTATAAGATACCTACCAACTTAGAGAGAACTTCGAACTTGAGATGTTGGATGAGATAAAATACTATAATATTAATTTGATTCTGTCTGTCTGAAATAATGTGTTGTTTGAGTAGGCTGAGTAAAAATGAGAAAATAAAGATCCAACTTTACATATTTTTTCAATCGAGGAAATTTTACGCAATCATGTTTCAATTAAATCAGATAAACAATCATATATAGTCAAGAATCATATATCTGAAAATCACACACGGCCGAAACGTGGTGGTGGCGAAGCGGCGCGGTGCGGCGCGGAGGCGGTACCGGTTGTAATGTTCGAGCTAATATGAAATGATCTGCATAGAGCGGCGCGGCGCAGCGCGGTTTTCTGTGCGGACCCTTTCGTATTAGCTCGAACATTACAACCGGTACCGCCTCCGCACCGCGCCGCGCCGCCCCGCCACCGCTCTCTGTGCGTTTGCAGCTTTATTGTTTCTTAATCTAGTTAGAACGGCGTGATTAGGAAGTACTTAATTATTATTTGTACCTATTTGATACTCGTACATATTATTGTTTTAAGGTTGTGCTTAACGTATTTGCTTTTGAGAAGTTAATGTTTTTGTTATTTTGTTTTATTTTATTTGCATGAACGCAATTATTGAAAATATGATAGTAAAATGTCGTTTTATTACAAACAGTTTGAAAATCGTGATAATCTCAACATCGGAGTGAGTTAAATATTTAGTTACTACGTTTATGCTTAAGCAAACCTAATACTTTAGTAACTTATTCAGTAGCGATAACAGCAGTAACTACCCTTTTGTAATCATAAGTGCAGCAAAACGGTTACTTACTGCACTTTTGGTTAGAAATAGTTTTGTCAAATCCTACGGTAGAAGTAATAATTAATGCATTTTCCTATTTTTTTCCCATTCGAATGCGTTATTGTATTTTCAGTAAAAAATACAAGTTCTGTAAACAGTTACAACTATTTTGATATATGATTGATGTCTGTCACTAAAATAGTCTATGAGATACAGTTAAAAAAAGAAATTAATTTTCAAATCGCTTTTTCTCGAAAACTGGTTTGAACGAGTTACTGCACTCTTTATAAGGAGGGCAGAGATTTTACCTACTACCACAGACAAGAAAGTTCTCATAGTAAAATCGGTTGTAGTACCTAATGCTGGTCATTTCCTACGGTTTCTGAACGCATTTTAGAGCACTAATGATATGTGCGTAGATAAAAACCATAAGAATCGAGGTTTCGTTCTCGACTCGACACGAAAAATTTGGGAAATGAATAATGTCGGACCTTTTTAATATTTGTGCTTATTGTTGAGAGATTTGTGTAATAGGCGTATGTTTGCGGACTATATGCGGATTTCTTTGAAGAAATCTAGCACTTATAGAAATAATAAGAATATGCTAATAAAAAACTATAACATATCGACACAGATATTGATGATCTTATTTCAAAAAGGTGACCGAAGAGCTGGCGGCTTTCTCGCGCAACGCATCAGCATTGCAATTCAGCGAGGAAATGCCGCCAGCATCTTCGGTACAATGCCTCGAGGGCCTTTTTTAGATTTAACTTAGCTTTAATTTAATTTAGTTAATGTTATAGTTATCATCTTGTATATACCTACTTTAGAAAATAAATAATGATAAATTTCAAAAAATCATTAATCTACGATCACAAACCTCGGAGGAAACAATCGAGAACGTTTGTATGAAAAAGTGACCAGTGGTCTATCCTCTTAAGGCGCCGTAGGTTCAGCGAAATTAAGCGAATACAGTTTTTGAAACAATATAGTTTATAATAATATGGTTTAAAAAAAAAACGATTAAGTAATTTTCGCTCTATAGAAAAAAACACGAAAATAGGTCTAAAATACACTTAAAATATTCGTAACAAATTATGCAACAAAGCTAAAAATATTAAAATAGCTTCTAAAATCGACAATATCATGTTCGAGAGAACTCAGTGATTACTTTTTTAATTATTCAAACGGCCAAAAAATTAAAATTATAAAACATATCCGCGCTTCCGAGCACGCACTTCCATCTCGCTCACGCTTATGCACAGTGAAAGGGAGAGAAGACCATTCATGGCGCCTACGGCGCCTTAAATTATAAATTCATTCTGCATGTCATCATCTCTTCTGAATATCGATACTGTTTCTTGAATGAGTAAATTACAACGACGAAAGTACGAAGCAAGTGTTTGTCATCCAGTTTAGGCTAGCTAGCAGCAGTAGCAGATTAGCTTGCCTGCGGAGCTGTCCTGGGTTTGATTCGCGGTAGAGGCAGTGTGTGTGTGTGATGAGCATAAATTTATGTTTGTGAGTCTTGGATCTTTTATATATTTTTTTGAGCTTACATGCAGTCAAATTATAATCGTCTATTGCCCATAATCCAATTATTGTATAAAATTACCTTTACGTTTGTTCCTTAATTATTATACTATTTTGCCTAAGTGACCCTTAATATACTATAGTATTCTTAGTTATCTAAAATATTCGAAAAACAGACCGAGTATACAAGCATAATTTCCAAGTCTCGGGAACAAAGCCTGAAAACGCACCAAATAACCCTTTACATACTTTCTGCGTTAACATTCAATTAAAAGAGAACAACAATCAATCCCTAATACTTGTTACTCCGAGAACATTAACATTTAAGAGTTTTCGATTTTCAATTTAAACGTTTCCATTTCTTTTGTAACGGTGAACAAAAATGTACTTCGCGCCGGCCCGACATCCCTCCGCGTCTTAATTGTCTCATAAAACAAAGGGAATGAACCGTGCTGCGTCCATTGGAGAGATTCTGATGTCGAGGCCCTTTTAGATTCCCTTTCATTGCATCAGCTTAATCCCTGACATAAATTATCTCACCCGAGATTTGTACCGGATGGCTTTGAAGCGGAAATATAATATGGCTTATTATTTTCGCGGCGACAGAAAAATTAAAGAGCAGCAAACTATTTGCAACTAAAATAATAACTTGTCAGCGATTAAATATTTTGGCAATCATTTATATTAAATGAGCTTTAAACCAAGGATATTTTAAAATTCAAATAATGGCAGCTACTTTAAGGTAGCAGAAATAATAAACAAGATTACTGAAATCATAGGCGAGGTACTATAAATAATGACTTGGCGACTACTATTAGCAGAAGGATAACAAACTTTATATTAGTGGCAACTACAGGTCTCCATCTAAAAAAGCATTTTGGGCTTTGATTTGCTGGCAGCTTAAATATTAAAATGAGTACTAGATAAAAGTAATGGGGAGTTATTTTTTTAGTTTTCGAAACCATAATTTAATGAAAACGGCGATAAGCCGCGGTTAGGTTAGAAGACGGAAGCGGGAGCAAAGCTCCCGCTTTCGTCTTCGCGGTTATTTTTTTTATAAAAGAGCGGAAAAATCAGCAAATTAACAAAGATGAATCCGAATGCATGTTTAGTATGGCGTTTAAATATTATTTATACGGGCCAAAATTATTATTTATACATGCAATTTTCAACTTTGATTGAAGCTCTTAAAGTGTCGCACAAAGTATTTTTTTTATGACCTTGATTTATTTTATATGCAATCTCCATTGAACAATTAGAGTAGGCCATTTTCAACTTTTTATCCGCTGTCATGTTTCCGCTTAATTAGTTAATTCAGTCGCCAAAACAATAACTCGATGCTAGTTTATATTGAAACAAAGCCGAAAATTGATTACTTAGCTGCTACTTTTTACTTTATACTAGTCTCCGCAATTAGTCGCCAACTTATTATTTTTGCTACCCCATTTAATTTTTTATAAATCCCTAAATCAGATTAATTTGTCGCCGCGTTAAATACATGCCATATAATATTACTTCAGATGCTTGGAAAACTCGACAAATGGCGAGTGAATTCAGATAAATAAGGCATGTGTGGCGTTTTTCCCTATAACCAGATAGGACGTTGTTTATTGCAAGCGTATTTTTGTCTCTATTTCAGAGTAAGTACAATGGGACAAGCAGTGGAGACATTGCAGACATCTTTGAAGAGTATTACTATTTTGTTTTTACCCAAAAATCAACCTACAACTTAGTTAAGAACTTGCAACGGTTACCTATCTGAAACCCTAAACTTTTTTGTCCTTTTTTCCATTGGGGCGGAAAGGTTTTCGAGCGGTGACCACGTACCGGAAGGCGCCGCATGGGGTTCGGGAAACTACTTCACATCTTCTCGTCCAATATTCCGCAGTGTCTCAAGATGAGAGTCTTTGACCAGTGTGATTTTCCAGTGCCTATGGCACTGCAACGTGGTCGCCTACTATGGGCCTCATAAGAAGGCTCTCTCGTTAAGTCGCCAGAGCTCCCGAGGATGCGTTGTGTTGAGAGCCAGGGCATTTGTTCCTTCAGCTATCAACACGGCGAATCCTTATACAGTCGGCAACGCCCATGTTACTCCTTTGGAGTTGCATGCGTCTATAGGCTGCGGTGTCCGCTTACCATCAGGCGGGCCGTACGCTTGTTTGCCACCGTCATTGTACCTATATACTTACTGCTATATAATATATAGCAGTAAGTAGGTAGTGTATATATATATACTAACATTAGAAATAAGTAGTTGTACTAACTATATCATGACATGATGATACATTGTATGAGTCTTGTGTTACTCGAATTAAACGTTTTCAATTTCAATTCAATTTCAATTGTATAAAAGAAAGTCACCTAAAGGGCAGTGGCGAGGGCCATGATTGGAGTTTGTCTGCGTGATCGCATCAGAAATGAGGCTATCCGTGTTCGAGGATCTTACGGCCATGGAGTAAATAAAAATGACGAGTACGTGCAGCGATGTATTTCTGAGAAGTGACAAAATTGTGACAATATTGTTGCCATATAAAAAACAAATTAATGTTGCTTACAAGGTTGCAACAATCCGCAGCAGAACCAAGGTAACCGAAATAGTCCTCCGAATCGCTAAACTTAAGTGGCAGTGGGTGGGGCACATAGCACGTAGAACCGATGGCCGTTGGGGCGGAAAGGTTCTCGAGTGGCGACCACGTACTCCGGTAGGCGCGGCGTGGGTAGGCCCGCCCCACTAGGTAGACTGATGACCTGATAATGGTCAAAGGAGTCCACTGGATGCGGGCGGCGCAGGACCGGTCATTGTGGCACTCTTAGGGGGAGGCCTACTCGCTTCGCTCGTCGACGTACCTGCACCGACCTGCCTTAGTCTCTATAAGACTACTTTGAACTTCACTCAAAATGAACATTTGGCTAAACGAATGGAATGCGGAAAGTAATGAAGATAAGTAAAAAAAGCGGCCAAGTGCGTGTCGGACCACGCACAACAAGGGTTCCGTGACTATTAAAAAGGTCGTATCGTTACTGAAATCTTATGGGCCTTCCTCCTTTTCTTTAAGTAAGACGGTTTTTTAGAAATATCTCGAAAACTTTTGATCCGATCTTGTTCAAAACATTTTTGCTGATAGAATTTAATAAGCCGTATTTGAATGATTTTTTTCATATTTTTAAAATACACAGTTCAAAAACTAGAGGGGGATACACAATTTTAGTGACTTTCGAGGCGATTATCTCCGACCCTATTGACTTAATCAAAAAAATTGCTTAAAAACCTTATATTTAATTTGAAAGGCCTATCAATTGATGTGCCACACGTGGGCATGCAATGAAAAATACACCTATCCTTAAAAAATATTCAAATATATCTTACAGTTTTCGAGTAAAATGCCTGTTTCATACGGACAGACAAACAGACAGACAGACAGACATGGCTAATCTATAAGGGTTCCGTTTTTTCCCATTTGGCTACGGAACCCTAAAAAAATTGGCTGTGGAACTAAAGTTGTAACAAGCCAAAGCTCAAATGACTGTAGCGGTAAACGTTTTTCGGACAACTGAAACATTTGGATGACATAAAATGTGAAATGAAAAAAGTACTTACTAAATTGTATATACGGAGAAATCATAAAAATACGAAAACTTTTCGCAAAAACAATATTCGGTCAATAAAATTTAGTGATTGCGATAGGTTACCCCTTCTCAGCTGTGCCATATTATACTAACCTAACCGCCCGCCAGCGTGTCGACGTCACCCCGCTACGCGGGGTGCCTATTTCCGCTCTAAGGGACACAAGCTAACCCTAACCTAACCTACAAATAATACCACTGTTACGATTATTTGTTGTTTTATTTAACGCTTTAACGCGGGGGAGCTTCGCCCCCGAGTCCCTTCCATCCTTGTAACACACACATCCTTGTACACGTTGAATAAAAGTCTGACTATGTTATGCTGTCTTGTTCTTTGAAGTAAAATGTTGGCTTATGTAAAAACAGCCAACTGTTGCACTGACAAAACGTTATTCGGTTAATAGTTGTTTGTCCAACTGAAAGATTTGCCAAATGATAGGTAAGCCAAAAATGGTAAGTATATTCGACTTTACAATAATTGTACCAAATGAAACGTTGTCATACAAAAATTTGCCATTAGTAAGTTGTCAAAGTGAATCATCGGCGAAAAGTTGGTTGGCAAGTGAAATTCGGACATAACAAATTCGGAGAAAAGGCAGAACCCCGTCTGATGGTATTACATAGGTTCCAGGGCAGAAAAGTCGATACCTCTTACGGGATTTTACGTGAGTGAGCACGTATGCCATTAGTCCCGTTCGCCGCAGAGGCGGTGGCTAGACTGAATTATGCCTTGGAGCTAATTGGCCCTGGAGTAGGGAGGCCAAGAAATTCATTAGGGATAGTGATCCGCGTTCGGGTCTCTTTTTGAGATTTCAGCGTGATAACGTTACCAGTGTTAAAAGACCCCGTACTTTTGAGAGTTATGAATTAGCTACACCGCGATGTGGTCTCATTTGCAAGATTTAATTCCAGTTTAATGTTGGCAAAACCTGTTGTGGACATCATCAGTAGTTTGTTTGTGATGGAGACCGAAGCTGGTCCGTGTTTGAATGCACATGAGGAATCCAGCACTTTAAAAGTTGTTACTTAATCTTAAAGAATTTTTTCAATGCCCCAATCGACTTAATTACAAAGTTGTAAAAGCTAGTGTCCATCCACGCTTAGTCTGCATTAAAATCGTATGGCAACTGGCAACACCACCTTAGCCTTCGAAATTCCATATAAATAAATATCATATTTAAAGAGTGATTTAGCCGATTGTGGTTTCAGAGTTAATGTGGACTCAAGTTCGATAAATAACATGGCATCTGTAACTATTTAAACGTCTTATAGGTAGTTACTCGTTTGAAATATAACGTAAGCTGTTCCCGGCGCAGTGCCGGCATCATCGAACGAAACAGGACGGCCCGAGTCCTGTCCGATGTCCGAGTGTCCGATGTTATCCTACCGGGCTCTGTACGTCGTTTCCAGAACGTTGGAATTATCATTTGGAACGTTGCAAAGTTTTTTGTGTCACGCGACACTCCTGCGTTATTTAACGCTGTTACTGACTACCTACTGAAAAAACTGTTACCTACATTTTAATTGTATAGTAAATTCTGGCCACTTTGTATTTTCGGGTAACATATAGGTGGGCCTAGAAATAGATTTTGTAACATATTTTAGGACAACATAAGTTCGTGCTTTTTTATTTAATCTTCTTTATTCTACTTACAAACATGATATAATTATATTCAAACCTGTGTTCTGTTGAGGCATGCTACCGATGCTTAGAAACTTGCTGCGTTTCTATTCCTTCTGTTTATTCATGGTAGAACATAATATTAATGTAAGTTTAAAAGCTATTCAATGTTATCTGACTCGGCAAAGTTACCTTGACAGGCACTCGGTCTTCATTTCTTTAAATTAATAATTTAGTGTTTTAGCGGCGTAGGTAGGCCCCCCCACAAGGTGGACTGATGACCAGGTAAAGGTTGCTGGAGTCCGCTGGATGCGGGTGGCGCAGGACCGGTCACTTTGACACTCTTTGGGGGAGACCTATGTCCAGCAGTGGACGTCTTTCGGCTGATGATGATGATGAATAATTTAGTGAATACGAGTAGCTTTAAAACTTGCAAATTGATATTTGTATATGAAAAGGATATTAATCACGTTGTTTTAAAATTAATATCCTTTCAATAATTAACTTTCCGCGTGTCTGCGTGCTAGCGTGCTCAATTAACAGATTAAATGAGATTACTATGATTTCATACAGAACGGATATAGCTCCAGGGTTGTATTTGTGAGGTTGATTGAAAATTCGTTTCAATCTAACGAGCGTTCGGCGCCACAGTCAACAAGAAATTTAATTTGTCTATGAAAATTTAACGACGTTTTTAGGGGTCTATTAAGCGGACAGCTTAGTGTTGATTCGCGATTTTACTTTCACCGTAGGACGAGAATAATTAAGATTAAATAATTTTATTACGTCAAAACCTAACTTTGATTTGACGATAAAATCGTGTTCCTGCATAATTAAAGTCTGCCTTTCTTTGTATTCTGTATTTTTACGTAGATATTTAATAAAGATTAGGCCCTTGTCAGTATTGTTATGCTAACACATTTATTTAGGTATTTTTATCTAACAACATCATTTAGGATCGCATTTTATTGATATGATTTTGCGTCTACTGACGCGGAAGTTGTTGTTATCGGAGTATTTGACAAATATTCGAATATAGGCAAAAAAGGTCAGTAGGTTACAGCGATAGACATCATTTACGACGTTGAAATTGCCTTAGATATCTGCTTCCTCAGGAAAATTCTATGAGGTCAATAACGTACCCAAGATGCTCGCCTCGAGCGGTTTTATGGCAATGAACCCCGATATTGCATCCAAGGAATATTAGTGCCTACTTGATCCGGCAACTGCCATCTTTTACCATCTTTTTCCAATATCCGTTAATATTGGCCGCGCCCGGTAACAACTTTTTGATCCTTCAAAACACTTTCCTTATTATTTTTAAGTGGGCTTCTATAGTATCGGCGCAAATAGTTCCAAATTGTTTGGGATATAGGAGGAATATAAAAGCGTGCTTAGAGCCAATGTGTTCAGTAGCTTTTTATCGAAACATTTATTGGATATTGGTTCTGTTGGCAGGTTATTGACCGTGATGCGGTTTATTTATACTGTAGCTTCAGTTTCATAATCTTTTGGGAATTAGTTTAGATAGGTATTTTTTTTCAATGGGTAAATTACATACTAGTACATTAACAAGACGTACTGCTATTATCAAACATACCAACTGAAAGATAGTGTGGACGACAAGATCAACACGCGACGGCAGAGCTACGCATCGCGTCATACGAAGATTATACGTAAGAGAAATATGTGATTATTTATAGAGACCTAGATTGTTTAAAGTAATAAAGAACCCAGTAGTTAGAATCCCCATAGTAATTATTTACATAAAACACCCTCTCATAGCATTCATTTGATATTGTAAACATTAAAGTAAAATCTCAGTACAAATTGTATTAGAAAGAGAGAAAAGATGTTGCCTATGCGCGAGCGCAGCGCAGACTGGCCGCCTGGAGGGGAGGGGTGTATCGCGCCAACATGACCGTAACGAGAGCCGCGGCACCGAGCCTGAATTAGAAATTAGTACGGCGCATTTTTACTTTGCGATTAATATGTTTACGTTTATATCTTTATAACGGCTCATCGTATTAGAAAGGTTTATATATTGTTAGAAAGCTAATTAAAAGTTCTATTAAATGTTCAAACTTACACATAAGTAAACTCAGTAGGTTCAGCGCAAAATATAAATAAGTGTTACGAAAGGGACCGAATTACGGTTTGCCCGATTTCCATGTACGATTATTCAAATAGGAAAATATTTACGAACCCTACTGTACTTATAAGATCTCAAGCCATATTAGAACTTTGTAAATCAGCTTAGACTTCCGCCCATTAATATGTATAACATCCAAATAACATCTTGTAATGTAAATTAGTCAAGTCAAAGTGGGCGTAACTTTTATTGTCTCACTCAGCACGTCTTGCTTACCCATTGTCAGGTATAAATAGCAGGTACGGCCCGGAGCAATTCAGTGAGAGACTGAGACAATTCAGAGCGAACCTCAGCCTGCACCACGACATGGAGATTAGCACCATGTATGGTTTCTTTAAGCAGGCTGCCAGACGTTATTTTGATAACGCTCCCCACCATAGGAATCCGTTAGTTAGGAAGGCTGCTGACTACGTCCCCATCCCTCCCCCCTCTGTCGTTACTCGGCGCTCACTGATTAGGGGCCGCACGGTCCGGCGTCCTAGGCACACACTCACGGACCCGGACGACGAAATCACAGCGTCCATCGAAAGATGGAACGCTGCGCTTTCGGCGTCCAACACATCGCGTACACTTCAGCGTTCCCGCCGGCGGGGACGTCCACCGCGAGACAACACAGACACATACAGTCCGCTTTCGTCCCGGTACCGCCGCATACCGGGTAGAGTCAGTCCGACGCAAGTCGGGCCTAGCTGAGTTTCTTGCTGGACTCTTCTCAGCTAGGCTAGGTTTTAGCGAACCAGCGATAAAACTCCCAGTAGTTCGATACCACTCACACCCCAGATTCGGTTGATACCGTTCAACCAATCTCACTGGAGCGCAAACTCTTAGAGTATTCCAGTGTACAAACTTCCCCGCGTGGTCGTGCCGGAGGCTTCCCCTGGATTTTCCCCAGGCCACCCTCCAACCACGCAGTTCGACCGCTATATTGGGTCCGTCCTATTATAGCAACAGTCAGGTTCAAAAAAAAAAAAAAAAAAAAAAAAAAAAAAAAAAAAAAAAAAAAAAAAAAAAAAAAAAGAGCAATTCAGTGTCAATCGGAGCCTCCTGGAAGTCACAACAAGAAGAAGAAGAAAACTACAAAGTATTAGGAAATTAGGGACTTGCATCAAGTCACTTAGGGCAGTATAGGGAAAAGTAAATAAAAGTCTATTTTTCGTTATTCCTTCTTTTATTTTGGTAACAGCGTTTACCCCAAAGTGTCTAAGGACACGGGCAAAGCCCAAACACACCATTCGGGCGCCGAGTGGTAGCACGCGCTGTCCGTACACATAGGGGCGGAGCTCGTCCGTCGCCGACTTGTGTCACGGAGCGTGGTCGATGCATTGTCCGAGCACATAGGGGCGGAGCTCGTCCGTCGCCGACTTGTGACTCGGAACTAGGTCACTCTTAGGTGACTGTGAGGGGCGAGCATTGCCGCGGCCGGTAGCGCGCGCGCTCACTCGCCCAGCCGACGCCGCCGAGAGCGGACGTCGCTCACAGATAGGTAAAATATCTGTCCTAAACAACGTCGACGACAAACAGGCAGTGCATAAATTGGAGATATTGCATCTATCCATCTTATGACATTTGCCTGTTTTTGCACAGAATTCATGAAAGATTCCACAAACTCATCAAACACGTAGGTACGGAATATCGGAGAACAAAATCTTGCTTACCAATTTTGTGTCGTGTGGTGACGTGGGCTGTGATACGAGATCGGGGCGGAGAACGCCGGCAACTTCCGCAACGGAGACTGCTTTATTCGGCCGGATAATTTGGTTTGCATTTTATTTACCAGATTCCACGCTTGTAGTTTTACAAAGATTTTGTTACAGAGTTACTGTTTGCATATGCTCATACTGGAAAAACCACACAAATATAGTAAATTGGACGTAAGTCATAGAATAATCATGTATGTTTGTACTTGATTATCCGTACGATTAATTATTCCAAAAAGAACAATAAAATAAATATAATCACTACGTGGTTTGCGCCCGATGTTTACGCAGTGGTGCATTTCACGTCAAATTTGCTGTCCTCTATGTCAAAGATGAGTATATGCTATGTCAAACCTCAGAAAAATAACTATGAGACCTGAACGACACTGACGCGGCCTGCGGTTACTGCAGTTACATGGCAGTTACTGACACCCTAGATAAGTATATACTGACACATTCACTACAACCACCTACCACCTGACCGCCACCGCAGGCCGGCGCCAGTCTTTGAGAAAGAGAAACCTAAAGCCTGCAACACACTAACGCGGCATGGCCGCGGCGGTCGATAGTAAACTTGTCATTAGCTGTCAAATTTACTATAGACCGCCATCCATACTTACTTACTCTTCGCCGCCATGGCACCTGCAATCTGGGGCCACGGCAGTGCCCCCGCCAAGTCGAGCGCGAAGCAAACACTGCCGTACCATCCTTTACTGGAACCATTTCGCCGCATTTTCAGGCCCCTTGAGAACCTCTGGATAAGACCAGAACGCAGAAATTTTCGTCATCCATTAAGCTATAATCACATACTTAAGATCCAAAATTTCAAATCTGTAGGTCATTTAGTTCCGAAGTTAAGCGAAAGCAAAGTTTCGCATTTATGACACTCACTCACTCATGATCATAAAAATAGAACTAGTACTTCCCATAAGCTCAGGAAGCTGAAATTTGGTACAGAGTTAGGGTTTAATGGCCACATAAAGGGAAAACTATAAAAACTAGGATAATCGAAGATCTGGAGTACCTGGTGAACCTGATTAGCAAACACAAGAGCCCAACCAAACTATTAGAGATATATCTATACCGCCTTTACAAAAAATATTCAATTTTTTTTATTCTAATAAAATAAATCAATAAGCCCACGTTTCTACAAAACGAAGTGAAATCCCATAAAAACATTCTGTAAAAAACTAGCCGTCTCGATGGAGCTGCTTGTTTATCTCTAAAAAGTAATGAAATCTAGACAAAGTCGTGCCAAGTCTAAGGTTCCTTACTGCGATTTCTTTATTATTTATAGTTAATGTTGTGTGACTTGGCCGTTGACTTGTACGTATAAATACATTATGAGTACATTATACATTGTTAATTGTTATTAAACCTTAGGCCATTCTTTAAACGTTAGTGGGTACCTACAAGTCAACGGCCACGTCACACAACATTAACTATAAATAATAAAGAAATCGCAGTAACCTCAGACTAAGAGGTAAGGAACCTCAGACTTGGCACGACTTTGTCTGGATTTCATTACTTTTTAGAGATAAACAAGCAGCTCCATCGAGACTTGGCTAGTTTTTTATAGAATGTTTTTGATGGGATTGTATTTTTAGAAAGGCATAGCAAGGGTATAGCTTACAAACTTACAGGGTAGGCGACCTTTGACCCTCCTACGGTGAAGTTAAATTAGTGCGTTTTTAGACAAACATTTAATAGTTTTGTGCTAACAATTTTCCTGGGCGGGATCATGCCGAACCTTTTAAACCCTTGTAATTCTTCAAAATTCAATTTACTATTTTTGGTTACACGCTGAACCGTTTACACATAACAAAGGTAACGGAAATCAAGTTGCCCTCAAAACTCAATTATCTCAGAACACCTTCAACAGATGGCTTCATAATTGTGGTCTGCGGTATGTAATTATACGTAGCTGTACAAGTTTTAGTTGACCCAAGACAGCTCCTAAAGGGTTCGAGTGTACAACGTGCCTATGTTGAATATTAATTAAATTACCCTATCTCTCTTGGACACGCTGCTCCAGGATTCTTTTAAGCGAAATCTTGTGGACCCAATTTACTCAAAATAATTGAAAAAGATTAGTTAGGTCTGCGATGATAATTTGATAGCGGCCTTACAAATAAACGAATGACTCGCTGTGTTAAGCTCGCCGTTGTTTAGTGGCGTGTGACTTTGTTTAAAATAATTTTAGTTACGAATTGAATGGGATCAGTAAATATTGGAATATGATCGTACTTTGTTTTTCTAGGATTAATGGAATGTATTAGTGAATGCGTTGATTCAGCATTGTATTCGAATTTTGCCTTTGATATTTATTTTTATTAGTTTGTTATCTTTACTTTTTACTTTATCCCATTGCATTTTACGTATTGTGCTTATTGGCATCATGGTCTCGGTACTGTTTATCTTATTTAATATACTTAGTCGCGTATATAAACTGTCGTCGGAGTCTTTTGCTCCGAATAATAATAGGCTATGCGTCTTTTTGCGGTTCCAGTTCAATATGGCATAATAGGTCGCAACCTTAGTGCGCCGGTATTTTGTCACTTTTTAGTGCTTTTTAAATAAAGATTTACCTTTGTACCGTACCAGAATGTATAATCTTTGCTTGACTGCAGACTAGGCGAAATATAAGTTATAAACAATTTTACTCTCGCTAAATTATCAGGTTGCTATCTAATTGCTTATAATAATAATAAAAAATGACAGCAATTTTTTTTTTTTTTTTTTAAAGCTATCTAACCTTAATTATGTTTAAAAAAAATTATATGAAGTCAAAAGCATATGAACATATGATATTATAAAAAAAACATGAACATATAGCTAATAAAAAAAAATAGTACGTCACTCTTTATATTTACGTGACCTCTCGATGTCCGGGACGCCACTCCCGTTGCTCGTCCTGGACGCCGTGTGGCCCGTTGTGGTTGCGCATCATCGCCGTAACCCTCTATGCCATCCTCGTCCTTGTCCTCGGAATTTTATCGGGCTTCCTCTTCCCGGTGTGTAGTCCTCTGCTCGCTCCATGGCTGCCGTAGTGGAGCGTTGAGCGGTCCCTGTGAACCTATTTAGAATGCATCTACGATGACATGTCAATCTTGATGACATATGACACGTGTTCTGCATTTGTTTTTTGCATTTTGTGGTGATGATTTAAAAAACAGGAAAATGGAAGTCATGAAGTGTAAGTCCTGTGAAAAAGCATTAAAAAATATCGGTGGGAAGATAAAACACATAAAAACTGGGCATGAAGCTGAGTTATATAGCAAATGCACTAATAAATTCATTAACATCAATGATGTCTTGTGTGGTAAGTATCGACTTTTGGTGTATAAACATAAAGTAGTACCAACTACTTCTAGCTGCTCAGCATATGGCGAAGCTGAGTTTTGGTCTGCAAGCTCTGATGCTTCCGATGATGATGATTTTGTGAGTAATTCAGAGGACCGATTTGATGTTAGAATGCCTCGAGTTATTTCTACGCATAAATACTGCTTCATATGCAATTCTACTGAAACTGATTTAGCCGACTTATACTGCCGCATATGCACAGGTCCACTGTTTGAAATAGTAAAATATTAGAAAAGAGTATTAAATTCTTTTATTTTCATAAATATTTTTTACGAAAAAAGGTTCATTAAAAGACACCGTATACCAGTATACCTACATACTGACTTATCTACACACTGCACTGGTACTTTAATTATATGGTAGTATCTACTTGTTCGACGATTGTTTTTTTTTTGACATGACGCACGAAGATTTTTGAAGATAGATATTTTTTTTGTAGGTGTACCTCCGCGAAAAGTGTCATAAAAAATTATCACAAAAATAAAAGTAGTTTTTTTTTAAGGAAGTTTAAGGACATGATGTCGGTTGAATAAATGCATTTGGTAGCCAATTCTATTTTTATTCATGATGATTTTGTTTGGTTACTCTATCTTGAACAGTTTACCTAATATGACACTTTAAATGGCACCCTGTATTTTTTATATTATCCCATTTTACTTGAAAACAAAAGAAGATCGAGGACTGATATTAAGCATGGAGTGTTCTTAGGACCTGCCAGTACACCACCAGAAAGAATTACCAAATCCCTCGTCGGGGGCCACTCTCGTTAGCTTAGCCTGCTAGACCCTTTATTTCAAATGTGTTCATGTTGCAAAGTTATTAACCTGCTCTACGCGCTTGGGTTTAGATATATAAAATAAATGAAAAAAAATCTTCAGAACACGCACCAATTTCACCGGCATTGTTAAGGGGGATACATGAACAATTTGAATCTGAATAAACGATTTCATTGTGGGCGAAGCAATGTGGGATGCAATGAAGCCGAAATAATAGTATTATTTCGATCTGCATCTATAGTAGGTATGAAGCACAACGTAACACAAACCATTTCAACATTTTTGGAGAACATGTTTCAACGTGTAAGTAAAAAGTGACGGGCGAAAGAAAGGTGTGCAATATTCGAATAAGAACAAGCGATTTATGACGATGATGTTTTGGTATATGCAACTACAACAATTGATGTTAAAATTAAGAAAGAAATTAATAAATGCTTATCGCAATATCTGACTTCACCAAAGCAATTCTCCTTTACTCAATATTTTTATTATAGGTAAGTACTAAACAACTAAGTTTAGGTACGCGTTTTTCCTGTAGGTATACATTGCCAAACTTCATGCAAAGCCAAATTTGTTCGTTACATTCTTAATTCGCATAAACTGCGTTCTTAAATTCTTATAATATTATTAAGGGTAAGCAACTGCATCCGTCGAGAGTTTTTCCCGCTAAATTTGGTGATGGGACACTCAAAGATGAGCGGTGTACCGTCTGATCTGGACAGCCACATTGGCATTCCGCTGATTCGCCTGCCGACCCAGATGGGGAAGCGTGGTGTGCAGATGCTCCAAAGAGTGCACAATGTTGGACCCCTGTCCTTATTCGGTTAAATATGGTGGTATAATCTGATGGTGCGCTGCTGCTAGCGGTGTTTTTTGCTGACGAGCCTGTATCGGGTAGCTGTGGTGGAGGTGCTACCGGGATTTGAAGATCCCGGACCAGCTTAATAGGGCCCACTAGTGTGATGCTGTTGCCCATAGATATGGTGATCTGGACCTTGTCGGTCATATTCGGTCTATCGGTCTGGCGTAGTGGAGCTGGTTGGTGCTGGCTCTGGCTGCTGGTGCAGTGAAGCTGGTTGATGCTGGTTCTGGTTGGTGCAATAGAGCTGGTTGATGCTGGTTCGCTAGGGGCGGCGTCTATGTTCTGCTGTGGATCGAGGCTGCCTGGTGCAGCCGTCTAGCAAGGATCGCCATGAAGAGTTAGGGGTTCTCGGTAGGTAATGACAAGTCAAGACTCTGGTAATAACTATGTTTATTCAGAGAAAATGTATGTTTTATATACTAGTGCATTTCCTTGGGTTCCTATGAGTGGAAACTGCTATCAAGGTTAACAGTACAAAGTCCAAGGCATGTGCAGGTCGGTATGCCGAGGTCGGGGTGTTATGTTACAGTTTGTTATGATTAAGTACTGATGGAAAATAGGTATAAACTTTCCATCAGGTGCCCTCACTACACTTAGGTGAATAGGTGAGTTTGATTCTATGATATTTTAAACACATATTTAACAACTTGCTTAAATGCTCGCGACTGCCCCTCCTCCTATTTCACCCGCCTAAGGGATAACTCTGAGATAAAAACTAACTTTTGTCCTTTCCTGCGACTCAAACTATCTCTATTACCAAATTTTATATCAATCGGTTCAGGAGTTAAAGCGTGAACAGGTAACAGACAGCTAGACACTTTTTCACATAGTATTTATTATTATTGGATAACGTACAACGAAAATTTTGCCACTATTTGACTTAAATGTTCAGTATATCATTAAGTCCCGTTCCCACGTGTAATTAAAACTCTTACGTGCTAACAATACTGGCCACAAAAAACTGTTAATCGTAACTAATTGTCAAATATAATATGTCAATCGTATTAGTGTCATCTTTGGCGTTCCAAATATTCTCAAGATTTGTCTTAAGATTCTGTGGCTATTGCTTTAGAAATTATGTTTTCATTGAAGAAATCCTTACTTCCTAATGTAAGAACTGTAATAACAAATATGTATTTACGAAGTGTACTTACATTATTTCAGCTTGCCGATACTTAACATGTTCACTGTCCCCATACAAAATGATCTGACAATGTCACACGTTCAAGTGTGCTTCCAGATCGAAAAAGCAGGTTCATGGCCCATTGTTGGGGGCACTCGGAAAGAGAACGTGTTAACATTATAGAAACAGACAAGTATGGAACAGTGTCGACGTCAAAGATAGCGCATATATACATTTTTCGTCTTATTTATTACAATGGAATAAGGTGCAAAAGTGTAGGTATACATATCTTTGAACTCGACTGAACAATGTTCATGTAAGTGTAACCACTGGACCCGCACTGAATTAAATTAATACACTTTATCCCGCCGCATTACTTTATTTGTTACTTTACTGTTTACTTACTCTTTAAGAAACGCTTTCATAATATTTATTAGATACGTTGTGGCCTATAATTAAACGCAATGCAAACGCCTATACAAATATTTATATTTTTAGTCGTGTTCATTTTAAGTGACTATAAATAAACATCTATCAACGACTTAGTATACATTCGAGTAGTCATTTTTTTGGATTTTCCCTGTTTGGCCGCTCTGCAGTCACAGATATGGTTCTGGATAAACCTATCTCTGGGCCATATGGCCCATCCAGAGGGAGACATTCGACACACATGTTAAAATGGAGGTGCCACAAATCAAAGTTGTTTATATTTTTGCCACTCCTATGCCACACTATTTCATGAACGAACCCCACAACATAAAGGTCATGCTCGTATTTTATTTCAGCTGGCGCATTTTCGTAAAATTTTAAAAACGCCGCGTTTGAGCCACGACCTAGTCGTTCACAGAGACACTGATACCAACAACGAGGAAACACCTTTCGAATTCACTGAAGCTAACATGACCGTAAGCCAACGTTTATCCAACCGTTTACTGTTTTTCTTAAACCATTTATTGTACTTTCCTGGTGAATGCACTAGATACTGTACTTCACCGATAACAGAGGGCCTTTCGGGGAACGTTAACGAATTACGTTCGTGTATCTCCGTCTTTGTCGCACTTGCTCGTTCGAGCGACAGGGAGGACGAACGAAGTTCGTTTTCGTTTCGCGGTGGTCCCTCAGTTCTTTAAGTTTCAAGTTTTTTTTTTAATAATTGAAAAACAATGGCGCATATGGCATTTGCGCGCACTGACATATAAACACATACCTTTACGTTGCATTTTTGCAACGCGATTGTCGCACAACAAAAAATCCCAGTGCCTTAGTCGGATGACAATGCTTTATTATGTTATGGTACCATAAAATTGGTTAAATGATCGAGACGGTAGGGAATAGGAACTTCTCAATTTCATAAGATAAAGAAAGAACCCCTCGTGTTTGGTTTCATTCGAATCCTTTCAATGCGTGGTATTAATGACTGCACAAAGTACCGTCGTAATAGTCAAATTAGGTAATACCAATAAATCTCACCTCGACAAACTTTAAATGAGTGTATTAAAATAATAAGTAACACATTCTAATAGTACCTAATCAATGTAACCAGGGTTACTTATATATAAATACCGTAAAACGGGTTGTATACGGTATTCATTTAAAAAAGCGGCCAAATACGTGTCGGACCACGCAAAACGAAGGGTTCCGTATCAATTAAAAAAGTCGTATCGTTACTGAAATCTGCTAGCACTTACATCCTTTTCTTTAAGGATGGCAGTTTTTTTAGAAATATCTCCCAATTTAATAAGATCTATGGCCATGTTTTTTTTCATATTTTTAGATTACACGGTTCAAAACTTAAGGGGGGGGATATCATTTTAGTGATTTTCGGGGAATATCTCCGACTCTATACACTTAATCAAAAAAAAAATGCTGAGAAACATTACATTTATTTTGAAATGCCTATCGATTGATGTGCCACACGTGGGCTTGCAATGAAATTTTTATTTAGTAATTTTCTTATAAAACTATGTAGCGGCTAACAAGATACACCTATCGCCAAAATTTTATTTAAATACACCTTATAGTTGTCGAGTAAAATGCCTGTGACATACGGACGGACAGACAGACAGACAAGACGAATCCATAAGGGTTCCGTTTTTTGCCATTTGGCTACGGAACCCTAAAAAGTAATATAAGACATTTAATCTTCAGTTACCTAACATTAAATAGACCAAAACATCTCATCGAGTCTAAAGCTAGACCGTTTTCGGTTAAATTGATCTCATTCAAATTTAAGTTTATTTCGGCGTTTTTGGTTAACAGTGGGCTACTTTTTCAGAAACGCTGGTAAAATTTAGGGTTGTAAAAGTGCAAAATGAAATTCATTTATTTAATTTAAAATTATTTGACTCTGGCAAAGGGTGATTTAAATTTAATTCAAGTTAATAAATCCCATATGGTATTCACACAGCTCATAAGCTCATAACATATTCATTCAAAAGTTATCATCACTGTAATGAGATGTCATCGTGTTGATAATTTATTTCGTATCAATTCATCCTATTGAATTAACCTGTTAATTCATTCACGCAATTCACATAATATTCGATGCAGCTGCTAAATTCATATTTAATGTATGCGTTTGAGGGGTTTATCATGCGGTTATATTTAATAGGTAATGTTGTTGTAGTTAAGAGTAATGTAGGTATATCAATATATTGTGTTCGTATCATTTATTTCAGAAAAAAAATGAATAATCATACATCTTTTATTAAGGATTCCATATAAAATGAAATGATCTCCGCGCATCTTTATTGTAAGACTTTCGGAGTATGTCTAGATTATTTTGGTCACATCACCTGTCTTTGTCTGCTACTGACTGTTTTCTTCCCGATTCCAGAGATTATCTGCAATAATCAAGAACTACCCAGTAGGAGCGCAACGCAGCGCCACGGGTGCAGCACTGGATCTCGTGCAGCGGCAGATTGGTTGGGTTCCGATATCAGCCATGAATAAGGTGGCTGAAATCCTATGCACGCCCCGCATGAGGGTCTATGAATACGCTACATTTTATACCATGGTCAAAAGGTACTTTTCTTTGAATTACCTACTATAATTATCAATTTGAACTATATCTAAGCTGCCCATAATAAAAAAAAGTGTGGACGCTCATTTCTTGCGTAGTGTTTATTGTTAATAATAATAGTGTTAATTGGTCGAGTGACCAATGACCATTTTGTGTTTTTTTGCTATAGCCGAATACCTATTATAATTTTATGTTCGAAAAAATGGCAAAACGAATATTTTTTACTTTGTTACCGCAATTAAATACCTAGACAGTGGTATATATATTTTCTCTGTTGTCTGTCATTAAGATCAAAAGTTGTAGCACTGTTAAGTAATGATATCATCAATGTCTACTAGAATTATAACATGATGAGGCTCTATTCAACGGTAGGCAAGCTTGCAATGCAACGGACGGTTGGAGGGGAGTTATACGGGGATCGGTAAAAATACTGGGGCCCGTTGAAGTTGATCGCGCTTTACTGATAATTATGTGTCCATTTAACACCGATATTTACATCAACTCACTGGGATGGGACCAAATACGATGGGATGGGTCCCATTAATTGATGTAATTTAATTTGATTACGAATAACATTTTTTAAGGTCTTTCAAAGGCAAGTATCACGTAAAGGTGTGCAGTACGACGCCATGTATGATCATGGGATCAGACATAATCCTGGAGGCCGTGGAACAAGTCTGTGGTGCTAAAGCGGGCCACGTCTCCAAAGACGGGCTCTTCGGCGTGGATACAGTCCAATGCCAGGGCGCCTGTGCGAACGCACCTGTGCTTGTGGTTGACGATGACTATTATGTAAGTTTTCATTATATTAGTACTAACTTCTTTATGTCACAGTGGTGACAAACAATCGCATGGTATACCATCAGGTAACCCCACAGCATAGCTCATGGGCGCTTGCTGTGTTGACAGCCAGAGATAAAGGCCTCCACCCGCGGCGCGGCGCGGGTCGGGCGGTATCTCTATCTCTTTCGCACAGTAGCGCGGGGCCGCGGCGCGCCCGCGCCACTGTGTGATAGAGATAGTGAGAGAGATATTAAATGCGTTGGTAGTGACAGAGATATACCGATCCACGCCGCGCACGACCCTTTCGATGTGTGGAGGTCTTTATGCGACCAAGTCGATTCCAGTGGGGTATCCCAGGAATAGTACACCACATACTTTAGGAGCCCGTAGGGGTGATATTATGTTTGAAGTCTTTTGTAAGATGAGGAAGGAGCTACTTTCCAGTTGGGGTATTCCAAATCTAAATATTAATGAGTGTTTTAATATTATATTGTATGTATGTTAGTCTGTAAGGTATTTGTAACTATGGGCCTTAGTTGCCTGAAATAAATGTTTTATTATTATTATAAATATGAGCAAGATGTCATCTATGATCTACCGTCCTCAATTGGTACGAGTATTAGCTGGAGTGGCACAATGTACCTACGTGTCATTCAGAGCAATAACGTTTTTTACAGGAAGACGTGACTGTATGCGACGTTCAAAATATTATCTGTACCATAAAAAATGGCGGAATACCGCAAGCTGGACCACGGTAAGTACATAATTAACTTATATTCAGTAACTAACAAATACGAATATCAGAGGAAAAATCTAATCTAAGATACATACGGAGTCCAATTTAATATCTACGGATGACACTTCTAGTAATATGTTGATCAAATATTTAATCCCCGAAGTATTCGTGGTTATTATCCATAGTTCATTTTACCTTTAAAAAATAGGTATGTATTTTATAAAAGGGAAAAACGACTTTCTTCTGGTAAATTATTAATTTCCCGCCATAAGCAGAAATTGTATTTTAATAGGGCTCTAAATAAAAATGACGTAATTAAAAAAGTGAATTATTTGTTACATAGAAGTGGAAGATTTGCCGCTGAGCCCAGCTGTGGCTTGACAAGTCTGTGCTACGACCCGCCTAAACCCGGGCACGGTGTTCAGCCTGCCTTGCAAAAATAGGACGTAATCCAAAAACAATACTATTTTTTTAATTACCAAGACAATGTTCCTCTTATCTTTGTTATTTATGAAGCAAATTAAATATTCCATTTATAAATACGTGATAATTTATTTGTTGAACAGTTACATGCAACAGTTTGTCGATACCGCAAGTAGGTTCAGCAAACGCCGTAGGCTGAAATTACTTAGTGAAAATATATATTTTTAAAACTAGTCAAATTAAAACAGTAATGTGTAACATGTTTCGACTTTATCTACAATGGAACTATTAAACCGACTGAATAAATAATGTTTTTTTAACCAACAGAATTACACTTTGTCGTGTTAGAATTTTACCAAAATTAATCCAACGAAACATTTATGCGGCAACTTGTTGTGTTTGTCTATCATAGGATGTTTTTTCATGCTGCTGAATGGATTTATGCAGATTACATATTGCGGTGATCAATCTATAGTTCCAAAGGTCTTTGCAAATTACAGTCACTTTTGAAAGTAAAGGTTCATTCCTAAAGTTTTTTCTGTTTTAAAAGCAGGCTGTTGTATTTTACGACTTCTTCTGGTAAAGTTAACACCCCTTAGTATTTTTGTTTGTATAAGTGAGCCCAGTGGAGCAACAATAGAATAACGTCGTGTAAACATTCAAACGTCTGAAACGCTTTACAATTACAACCCCCAAGTGTGCTTTTTAACAGTTTAATTTAACAATCTGTGAACTTTTAAGTAGTTTCGCTGCATCATCATCCTCCTAACGTTATTCCCGGTTGTGCCCTAGAGGAACCTGGGGTCCGCTTTCACACATAATCCCGAGATTTGGCATAGGCACTAGTTTTACGAAAGCGACCGCGATCTGACCTTCCAAGCCAGAGAGAAATCTGGGCCTTATAGGGATTAGACCGGTTTCCTCAAGATGTTTTCCATCACCGGAGAACTAACGGTAAATATTCCGTACATAAGTTCCGAAAAACTTATTGGTACGAGCCGAGATCCCTACCTACGACCGCAGCTTGACTGAATGTTGCATGACTGAACCACTAGGCAACCGTAACTTAACTTCAGTAATTTCGCTACAATAAAGGATAAATTATACGGCTATATATAGGCTACGGTTTAATCCAGGGATATTCAAACTTTTTGACTCAAGGGCCACACTGCACTTAATATAAATTCGTGCGGGCCAAGACTTGGTGGTGGTCATGACCAGCCATACCCCGTCGCTATCGCGGGCCGAACTCTCGGCTTTCTTTCCGCGGGCCAGATTAGAAGAGATCGCGGGCCGGACTTGGCCCGCGGGCCGTATTTTGGCGACTCTTGGTTTAATCCAACAAGTGTACGAAGAGCAGATTACAGCAGTTTCAGTGCCTCCCCTGATTTATCTTCTCAACGCAAAGACGGCACTTCCCAACCTATCACATAAGCTGTCTTATTATTCCAATTCAGATAAGAGTAAACTATGAACCCAAGAAACTTACCCTCGTTATAAAGTGACAACTGACAAGCGGCCATGCACGGCGTAAAGGCGTAAGTTAAATCTTTCGGCCGGAGAAAAACTGTGTCTGTACGTGTCCTGCAACGAAGAAGTTTTCACAAATATAAAAAAAATGGGTGTGTCGGTAATAACTTAAGAGTAAATTCGGTGAATTACCCATAAAATTTTAATTGGAGAGACACTAACATCCGTAAGTGTCAAGTTTTTGGCTATTTAACTTGTTACAATGCACGTAGGTACACGTACAGTACAGTGTAAAAATATGGCTGCATATGAGTACACTACACCTTTCTCATAAATATGTATTCAAGTACCTAGTGAATGATCTCATATTTTTGGCGAGACTTCAGTAATCTATTTCGTTTCTTCGTACGTAACCAAATCAGGTTGCCAAATTAAGGAAACCAGTTTTATTTTGATGTCCGCTTGTATTTTACACTTTGTAACGCCACTTATCAGTGATAAGTGGCTGTGATAAGTAATCATGCCTTATCACAGGTCCATATCGGGTTGTATTAGTATGCGAAAAAAACCGTAGATATCCCAAAAAAGCCATTATTTTAATAGGCATCACTATCTGTGTCATATACCTGTGTCATAATCATCACTACGCATAACCGACAAAAGTCATAAATTAGCTCGCCTTTATTTACTCAAGAATATTTGAGAGCATAAATAATAATTAAGTATACATTTATTGCGCATATAAAAGCTTTAAGCATAAAATATCAACTGCCGTAATAGGTGTGTGCATAACATTTCCGAGTCATATTTAAGAGAATCATTTTTAATCCTGTACATTTGGTTAAATAAATATATAATAAATTGTCTCCTTGCTAACCTAACCCAACCTTCTTTTTTTTTAACAAATGCTAACCTACACGCCAGCGTGTCGACGTCATCCCGCTGATATTTACCCGCGTCTAAGGGACAAAATATAACCATAACTTAACCAACCAAAATACAATTTTTACGTTTATTTGTTTTTTGTACTATGGTGTGGTTTGTGGTGTGTGTGCTACGCCCCCCAGTCCCTCCTTTTTCTAGCTGCTCTTACCTACCTGAACGGTGGTTTACTAATTTAATAGCTTGTTTTTGGGAACAATCATAATAACAGTGTATTGTCATGATTTATGCATTGTAATTAATATGACTAAAAATAATATAGTTAAAATCTACAACATTATGATTTTAAAAAATATTACATAGTATGTCAATTATGACAATAAAAGTATAACGCGCGGAATCATTAATAACAAAACACTTTTGTGAGAACCAAATTTATGCGTAATAAATTAGTATGACGAAATTATGACAATAGTCATTATGCGACTAGATGGACACCCGGTTTTCACAGGTACAAGTATTTATTTATTTATTTATTTAGAAAACCAACAGCGATACATATAGTTTATAACTTATGCTAAGTAACACAGTAGTACGGCCAATTACAGGTTTCCCTTTCTAACTTGTATTGTATAAAGGACAATCGAACGGACTACCGGGACTACAATTTGTTAGTAAACGAGGAAAAAAAATTTAACATGAAGATATTTAAATTTAAAGTTTGATGAGTCATGTTAAAGTTACTAATACATACTGTAGACGATCTCACGAGGAGATCGAGGCCCTAGTGTTATGTGAGCTGAACCGTGTTTTATTACTATACCTAAACCTAATGTAAATATTATACACATATTTTAACAGATGTTCGTAAATTGTAGAAAAATAACAAAGTAACATTCTTATTAAGAGGAGCGGTGCTGTTTATTTATAATGAGCTAGAAAAATCTGTATTATAAGATCGAGCGATGCGCGCAAGTACGTTATTTTTGGCGTAGTTGGTACCATATCGAGGCACGTGGAACGTCGGAGAGTGGCGAGTGCGACGCAGGGGAGCGCTGAATGACAACTGCGAAACTAGATCGGGGCAGTCCAGGCGGCCATTGAGGATGTCGTGTAACAAGCACATATCCATGAACTTACGTCTGTCAGCAAGTGGTAGCAAGTTATGCATATGACAACTGTTTTCATATGATGCTGGAGGTCTGCGGAGACGAAAGTTAAGATGGTTGATGAATTTCTTTTGGATGCGCTCAATTTGATGACTGTGAGTGATATTATGTGGGGACCAAATCGAACAGGCATATTCAAGGGTACTACGAACGTACGAAAGATATAATAACTTAATAACTTCCACATTTTTGAATACCTTACAGGACCTTATCAGGAAACCTAAATTTTTGTAGCTCTTGTTACTAATGTAATCAATATGTTCAGAGAATGTCAGCTTGTTGTCGAACATAACACCCAAGTCACGAATTAATTCAACCCTATTGATTATTGTAGCATTGAAGTTGTACGGGAAATTAACCGGTCGTTTCTTGCGCGTATAACTGATACATTGACATTTTCCGATATTGACAGTGATTTTATTTTTGGTATAGTAGTTGTGTAGATTGTGTAGATCAGCTTGAAAAGCCATGCAATCGTCCAGATTCCTGACAACATGAAATATTTTTTTATCATCGGCATACATTAGATGTTTACCATATGTAAAAGAATCTGCAATATCAAACAAGTATGCGTTGCATAACAAAGGTCCCAAATGTGACCCCTGTGGTACTCCACTAGAAATATTTGCAAAGTCAGAGCGGTAACCTCCAAGAACCACTGCCTGGGACCTATTAGTTAAGTACGATTTGATCCATCGTAGTAGATCTCCACGGATCCCCAATCTGTGTAATTTTTCTAAAAGGATCACGTGATCTACACGATCGAACACTTTTTCGAAATCGGTATAGATCACATCAACTTGCCCCCCCTTATCCATATTCGTGAGGATGTAGCTAGAGAAAGAAGCCAAGTTTAAGACAGTGGAGCGCTTTTTTAGAAATCCGTGCTGTTTATCGTATATACCTGCGAGGATACATGGGTAAATACTATTGTATACAATTTTTTCGAACACATTGCCAACGGTGTTAAGTACTGAAATACCCCTGTAATTTACTATATTTGTGCGTGAGCCTTTTTTATGAATGGGAACTATATTCGCTTTTTTCCATAACATCGGGAAAGCCCCAGCACAGAGAGAGCGGTTAAAAATTATGCTAATGGGTAATGCCAGTGTTTGAGCACAGTTTTTCCAAAATACTGGAGGGATACCGTCACAGCCGGGACCCTTGTCGACAGCCCGTCTACCAAGCGAATTTTCCACGGTGGAGACGGCTATCTGTAATTTAGATATTATCGAAGCTGAACAATTGTCTACTGAATCAGGGCAAGTAGTATGTGTAGTTTGACTCAGTTATGAATACGGAATGGAAAAAATCGTTAAATGCCTTGCAGATATCATAACCATCCGAGTAACTTTTGTTTTTGTAAGTCAGCATCTTAGGATAATTCGAACCCCCGTGAAGAGATTTTATATATATTCTTTGGATTCTGTTTAACGTAATTTTCTGTATTCTGTATGTACTTATTGAAACATATTTCTTGTATATGACGCTGTCTGGACCGCCGTAGCATTGAGAATTCATCATAATCCAGTAAATTTCCATATAGTTTCCACCGCGAGTGAGCTCTCATTGTTTCTTTAATTATTTTTATTAAAGAAGAACTATACCATACCGGATATTTACGCGAATTAGATTTTCGATTTAACGGGACGAATTTGTTAAAACCTACATAAATCAATTCATAGAATTGATGGACGGCGTCGTCTATCGAATGAACATTGCGTAGCGTTAGCCAGTCGACTTCGCTGTAGTGTTTATTTAGCGCGTTGTAATTTGCTTTTCGGTAGTTTCGTTTAGGATGTGACAATTCTTTAAGCGGATCGACGGTGAGATCTTGTATTTCGGCAACGAATACTGGATGAGCCTCATCGAGTTTTGTTAAGGGGCAAGCTTCTAATATTTGTAACGGTAAGATGGAAAAAATGAGATCTAAGGTATTACGTTTATGGTTTAGAAGGGTGTTGAATTGTGTTAGACCTAAGAGGGACAGTTCATTCACTAGTCGCATGCCAGCATCTTGCACTTCTACAGAACCTTTTTTGTGTAATACTGGTCGCCCAGACTCCCAAGATATACACGGAATATTAAAGTCACCCAGCAGTATGTAATTAACTGAATCGCCTCCCTTAGTAAAAATTGACGTAACATTCTGCAAAACATGGTCTATATCTGAGGGTATTTTGTGGTCATTTGGAGGAATGTAAACAACACTAACATAAAGGTCGCGGGTCGCGGCTAGCGCCCGCGCGGGTACCACTAACCGTGAGCATTTCCGTCGCTGAGGTCGCATCACATTCCACGCTCCAGGCGCCCAACTCATGGCGAGACAGTATCATAACACCTCCGCCTGTTTTTTACCCGCGTTAACTAAGTCGCGATCTTTGCGGAATATGTCATATCTGTCGTCGCACAATTCCCTGTCGAAAATACCAGAACATAACCACACCAACAAACAGGTTTCCGTAATAACAATTAATTCAAATTGATTCTCCAATAATCGTTGTTTAAATTGCAATTATTTCGTTCTAAACCCTCGGCAGTTTTGGTAGTACAAGCTTAAGTTTTGGGATGACATCGTGGGCATACTAAAGGTTCTTTCATACCTATGGCATATAAATCACGTCGTACTAAACATCTTAAATTTGTTTCAAGGTAGCGAAAACATGTGTCAGACGTGACGTGTAAATAGCTTAAAAGTCGCTTTGTTAGCAACTTGTAACAACTTTGAGGACATAGTAAGTTGTTGCGCTTTTCTAATAATATAACCAGCACGAGCATTAATATAACCTTTACCCTTTTCACGACAAACATTTTAATAATTAATGTACGTAGAAGGTACGTAGATAAAATAGTTCAATAGCTAGAAAGATACCAATAGGCATAGTTTAGGCCGATATGGTGCAAACTTAATGCATATACCTACGCGTTGATGTGGTGCACCTTTCTGTGACTCCATAACCAAATAGCATATCTGTTTATTATGTTTGTCGCGATGGGTTGTGTAGTAGTATAGTGTGGTATACCCTGCAAATGATATGATTTTCGTAAATGTTGAAACGCTATATATTCTTTTTGCAACACGTGTTACCGCAACGTCGAGTTTGTGTCGTAAGTTATATGGTTCCATATAATCACCTTTATTAAGTGATAACAAGCATAATGTAAGTATTGCAAAGTTGGAGAAATATCCCGTAGTACAATGCGATGCACTCACCAAACGTCTCACTCTCCTCAGTCGCACGCTTATTACCTGTACTGCACGAATCGCGCAATTGAAATATGAAAGCATAGCACGCATAGAATGGGCAGGTGTTAATCTTAAATAGACAGCTCCGCTCAAGAACACAGACATATTAGTATTAATTATGAACCTATTAAGTGTTACCGAATACGAATACTAATACTCGTATCTACTCTAATTAAACTCTTACATAATTCCGGATTGAAGTATATCTGATATTACCCCACTAAAGATCAAGTAGGGGCCAAGAGCAGTATATCCTTAAATCCACTCGCGTCCTCACTCCCGGGATCTTATCCTGATAATTAAGTAGTTGCTGCAATCACAACCGATATAAGCCAATTAATATCGCTACTTCAAATAATATCACTTGATCGTTTTTAAAAGTGAATTCTCCATCGTATCACTGAAGGCTGCTTTTGGATTATATAAAATGAGTGAGATATGAGGTTGCGATGGGTATCAGCTGATATTATCCATCGCAAACTTTAATTACAGGTGGAAACTATCGTTTCCCGCAAACAATGACTGTCGTACGACTAAAGGACGTAAATGCATACGAAGTTAATTGACGTAGGATTTTTGGAGTTTATTTGCTACGGACAAACTATGTCCTCGAAATTAAATGTAGGAATGGTTTTAGTATTAGTACTCAGGATATACTATACTACACAGTATATTACTATACTACACAGGATATACTATATTACAAGCCTAGATTGTTTGTACATTTTAAAGAAAGAAAGAAAGAATGATTCATTTATTCATAAACATAAATATTAAATAATTAAATAAACAAGAAAAGCACATAAAACATGAAACGAGTGTGTCTCTGCGGTCGTGAACCGGAGACTGGCTCAGCATTATGCTGAGGTGTCAGACACCTGCAGCGCTGATTCTCATTTAGAATATTGTTTTGGTTTCTATAGTTATTTATAGTTTGCAGTAATTGGCTAGCAAGCGTAATTTTGTGAAAACAACACAAGTACGGTTTTGGGGAAAGTCATTATGAGTTAAGCCTCAAGAAACATTTAACAATTTTTGCTACGGTAGCCTAGTGGTTCTTGCATGCGGCTGTCAAGCGGCGGTCGTGGGTTCGTATCCCGGCTCGTACCAATGAGTTTTTTGGAACTTATGTACGGAATATTTACCGTTATCTTTTCGGTGAGGGAAAACATCGTGAGGAAACCGGTCTAATCCCAATAAGGTCTAGTTTTCCCTCTGGGTTGGAAGGTCAGATGGCAGTCGCTTTCGTAAAACTAGTGCCTACGCCAAATCTTGGGATTAGGTGTCAAAGCGGACCCTGGGCTCCTTTAGGGGCACAACCGGGAATAACGCTAGGAGGATGATGATGGCTAGCAAGCGTAATTTTGTTAAAACGACGAAAGTACTGTTTTGGGGAAAGTCATTATGAGTTAAGCGTCAAGAAACATTTAACAATTTTTGTAAACGTGCTGTTCCTACACGATGAGTCCGTAATGCCTCGGGAATGATTCTGTATTTTTGTCGAGCCTTATACGCAGTAAATTTTTGTAATATTCCAAAGAGAATTTCCGCGTTCGAAATCAGGCTCTCGTTATTTCCCATAACTGGATTACTTCATGTTTAAAGATTGATCTCAGTCCTGCTACGTTACCGTTTTGCGAAAATGTATTAGGTAGGTAATTAATGTCGTTTGAGTAAATGCAAAAAGGGGCAACAAATAAATAATAATAATACCTGATATACCTACCTAAAATCAAAGTCATCTTTTTACGTTTAAATAATTATAAAGAATAAAGGTTAAACGATAGTTTCTAAAACATGCCTAAAATAATGCTTAGAAATATAATATCAGTTGAAGTGATATGAGCACAAAGTATATAAATTTTGCCTTGAAATCAAGAACTCGTAATCATATTTCTTCTATAACCGTGGTGGTGACTAGATTTATTAGTTATATCTAGTGTTCTCTTGTTATTGATATTTTTTTAAAAAGATCATTAAGGTTTACTTATTCAATCATACTTAAAAACGTTTCGCGAATTTATTCAAATAACATCATTGAATAGAGATCAAATTTGTAAAATTTATAATCCATTGTGCAGTTAACAATTATACATTTCAAATTAGACGTATGATTAAAATACACCCGGAAATAAGGTAGCTGAATGTAAATTCACCGAAATTCCCCGCAAACCGAGCTGATGGCAAATAAAACAGGCAAATATTTGAAAAGAGAAGCTGCGAGATAATGCCGTAGTTAATGGCGCGGAATACGCGTTCGTTGCTGTGTCGTTATTGCCATTTCGGCCATCTTTCACATCGTGACGTAAGATGAGTTGTGTTGCGAAATATGAACAAAATAAAATGAGTATTAATTATGGTAACTTTCTTTAATAGTAATAGCTCAAGCGGGAAAAAATTGGACTTGATGATAGAATTAAAAAAAAGTTATATTATGTATGACTTTAACCCATTCAGGGCCCATGACGACACATATGCGTCAGACCGCCATAGTCGCTTCCCGCTACAATACGAGGACAAACACGGGATCCCGTATCGGCTACGAGCGTAGCGCGTAGCGATTCTGGGCAATGAATGTGTTATGGTGGGGGAAGCATCTAAAAATGATCAAAACTTGAAAAAACTGTTACATAGTAAACAACTATTCGAGCGCTACAGATATTGATAGTGCAATATAACTCGCGTATCTCTGAGAATACATATGAATGTCTGTCAGTTTAGACCAGCTTGATAGTCCAAAAATAGTACTAGCTTACCACGAAGCAGCTTGACCCCCGGTTAGCATGGTGGGGGTCGCCGTATGAAAGGGTTAAAAAAGAACAAAAAATATTCGAGCTCGTCACATGCCTAGAGGGTCCTTAGCTCCGATTCAAAATTCTGACTATTTATTTTGACGGAACGCAAGCTCGTGGTGGCTTTTAAAATGTTAAAAAATACTAAATTTGAAGCGAGTAAGAGAGTGCGTCATTCCTTTTCTTCGGTTTTTGTAACAAAATAAAACTTTTAAATCGCCTTTGAAGTGATTTAAAAGTTTTCTGTCGCTATGGATACTCAGCTTATATTTTGCTCTAAAATTTATATTTACATAAAATATGTTTAATTCAGTATTTAATAAAAAAACTAAAAGTCCTCCAAAGTCATAAGACAGCGCTTTTTAGGTATTTTTTAAGAAAACGCTCACCTAAACCTAATCTATCGGAACTAAAACTATTTGTACCCTAAATGCCACATGTCTTTGCCCGAGTAAATAAATAATCTCTCAAATATCTGCCTTGTAACATCTCCAGTCACTTATAATTTTACTGCATGTATACTATACATACTACTTATTATGTTCTGTTCATACATAGTTAAAGAGCCATTAAGACGCAGCTGCTCCACTTTGCTCAGGCAAGACCCCGTCACTCCATACTTGTTTTCTTTGACATTGAATATCCTCCACCGAGCTACCGTTGATATTCAGAAAACGTGTCTATGAAGATATTCCATCTTTGCTCACGTCGCCGACGGCCCTTTCAAACATCCAGCATGCAAATATTTAATGTTATATACGCCACTTTTCTCTAAACAAATATAATCATATGACATCATATGTAGCTATGGACAATTTCCCAACCTCCATAGTTTAAGGAATTACATGCGCATCGTTTACATAAATTGCTTAAGGATACATTTATGTAAATATTATGCGGGTACTTCCAACCTGAAGCCTACCGTGTGCTAAGTGAAGGATGTGTTAAAAATCGTTTAGCTTTTCAACAATCCATATCCATACTAATATTATTAAATGGGAAAGTGTATGTGTGTGCTTGGTTGTCAACCTTTCACGGCAAAACGGAGCGACGAATTGACGTGATTTTTTAAGTCGGCAATGTTATTTAATGCAAATGATGTTCTTGTGATGTGACTAATAGTCAAACAACTGTTATTTTATTTTTAATACGTAATTCAATTTTTAAGACTGCGGATCCCCGCCCGTATCAACCGTAGCCCAGTTTAGTTATATGCCAAATTTGGGTAGGTAAGTAACACAGAACGTATACGATTTAATAATATTATATTACTCATAATATACAATAGCAATTTGTAAAATGTTGCATGGCATAACGTGCGAAAGGTATAATATGGATTGCATGGTTTAGGCACCAGTCCCACCGCGAGCGAGTAAGCGATGAGGTATCGGCTATAAAAACGTACAAAAGATAAGCACTCCCGTGTAAATAAAAGAGACACGGCGATGTTTAATAGTTACTCGCCCATCGGTGAACTATCAATATCACCGTGTCTCTTTTATTTGCCCGGGAGTGCTCATCTTTTGTTCGTTTTTATAGCCGATAGCTCATCGCTTACTCGATCGCGGTGGGACTAATAGTGCCTTAACAATCTGTGATGAACTTACTTACATATAATAACGTTTACCATCTCTATCATTTGATATCCACTCACACTATCAAGGCAGTCCATACTTCGATTGGCAATCACAGTTGCCATCATCAGTTTAGGGGTGCGCCAAATTGGCAACTGCGGTTGCCACCAGCAAGTGAGTGGCTAAAATGTGTCCGTCACTGGAATTTGCTAACTATGTAAACAAACCGCCATATCGAAAGACAATTCCAATGTGACGGTTTCTTTACATTGCAAATTCCAGTGACGGCCACTATAATGTCTAAAAATAAATAATATACCTACAAAACAAATAAAGGTTATAAAACATTTATTTATTTCTAGTTTTATTTATACATCTAAACACATAACACAAGAATAATATGATCGTACAGCAATCAGTTACCAATATAATGTCAATTATTAGGATTCGTAGAAATTCCTCAGAGATTTTTTTTACCGCGCGTGTGTCAGTTTGCATTATCATTATAAAATAAACACTTTTAGTTCATAACCTCACAAATCACGATCACCATCTTCAAAACAATATCTGTTCTACCGACAGTTCGCTACTGGAGGTAACAGCGCCATCTTTTGACATTCGACAGAACGACTATCCTTCTGTTCTACCGACGGCCATGGGGCCGACGGCACATGAATACAAAATCATAACAAAGAAATCTAATTTCTTTATATCTCCTCTCCCTGGGAAGAAAATTTTCTCTTAGACAATTTTCCATCTTAGCAGACGCTATATTCTGATTTCTCCTATTACGTAGGAATCGGAATGAGTTTCGTGATGTGAAAAAGATTTGACTCCAACTTCTTATGGCCTGTATTAATTCTGTATATCGTATCAGATATTTTCTCTTTAATTTCAAAAGGACCGATCTTCAACTCATCCAATTTTTTTCTATTTAATTTGTGACCATTTTCTACATACACCATATCACCTGTACTAAAATTATGGTATGTTCTATTCTTGTCTACTACCATTTTGTTATAGTTATGGGACTTGATAGAATTTTCAAATGCAGTTTTCTGGTCTTTAACCCAGTCATCTATTGACTTATTTTGTTTCAATTCATTTGGCACTAATGAAACATCTGAGCCATCCAGGAGATATCTCGGTGCGAAGCCAGTAATTGTATGTTCAGTATTGTTATATTTTTCCACACAGTCGTGAGCAATTGTTGTCCACGCCGTTGTATTTCCTCTTTCGTTAATTTTACATCTTATTTTGTTGACAAGAGTTTGGTTAAGTCTTTCGTTTAATCCATTAGAAAACGGTGCATTTACTGCGGTAAAAACCAGTTGGATTGATTTTCCATTTAAAAATGATTTAAATTCCTTTGAGTTTATTCCAGGATACTGATCAGAGAGTATCATATGAATATCAGTGTACCTAGTTACGTTATTAGTTAACTTTATGAAGTCTTTTGCGTTCTGTGTCTTTGAGGTTACTATATATGCGTAACGAGTAAAATGATCCACTAAGAGGTGTAGATACCTTTTCGTCGATCGCGATCCACCAAAGCCCCCAATTGTGTCTATAGAAACAATTTCGAATGGCTTTGTAGCAGGTCCTAAGTGTGACATTAAACCATATTTAGGTTGTCCTCTGGTTTTTTTCTTCATACATATTTCGCATACATTGATTATATTTTTGGTCAAATTTTTTGCCGTATATTGTTTTCCAGTTTTCATCTGCATTTGTTTTACACCTATGTGACACATATTTTCATGTACTTCTTCAATCAATTTTAGACTGAATTGTTCTGACAATACTATTTTTTCTCGTTTATTTACCTTTTTATAATATAATTATATTGTTTCTGTGTATTAAATTCTCCCTATAGTTTTGTATATCCTTATTATTCTCTTGATCTGTGACGACATCATGTAATTTTATAAAATTAACTATTTTTAACTGTTCGCTCATATCTTCATTTGCTTCCAATACCGGATTCCTGCTTAAGCAGTCTGCCTCTAAATTTTCTTTTCCCGGTGCATATTTTACTTTGAAATCGTACTGTGAAAGATAATACGTTAATTCTCCCAAGTCTTCGTCTGGTCTAGATCTAATATTCATATTCTCCAATGGTTTGTGATCTGAATATACCGTGAATGATTTATCTATTAGCCAATATTGCCAGTATGATATGGCTTCTTTAATGGCTAAACATTCTAAATATATAGCCTTTTTCCTCTTTTGGACATCGTTTGTTTTTCTTGAAAAGTATGCTACCGGCTTTTCTTTTCAGTCTTGTTGTACTTGCTTCAAAACTGCTCCGACCCCTTCTAAAGATGCATCTGTGTAAATATTTATTGGTAAATCTTTATCGAAAATTGCCAAGATTGGTTGTGAGCACAGAAGCTTCTTTATCTCTTCAAATGATTCTTGACAATCAGCGGACCAAACAAATTTTTGATTCTGTCTGAGTAATTTATGAAGTGGTTCCAATATTATTGAACTCTTCGGTATATATTTACGATAAAAATTGATTTTTCCTAAAAATAGTCTGATATTTTTTTGAGATTTTGGCCTTGGAAATTCCCGTATTGATATCAAGTTATCCGTCACTGGTTGAACTGAGTTATCTTGTATTACATGACCTAGATATTTTACTGACTCCGAAGCAAAGGGTCTAGCAGGCTAAGCTAACGAGAGTGGCCCCCGACGAGGGATTTGGTAATTCTTTCTGGTGGTGTACTGGCAGGTCCTAAGAACACTCCATGCTTAATATCAGTCCTCGATCTTCTTTTGTTTTCGAGTAAAATGGGATAATATAAAAAATACAGGGTGCCATTTAAAGTGTCATATTAGGTAAACTGTTCAAGATAGAGTAACCAAACAAAATCATCATGAATAAAAATAGAATTGGCTACCAAATGCATTTATTCAACCGACATCATGTCCTTAAACTTCCTTAAAAAAAAACTACTTTTATTTTTGTTTTAATTTTTTATGACACTTTTCGCAGAGGTACACCTACAAAAAAAATATCATAACAAGCCACTCAATGCCCACTACATACACATATAAAAATATCTTCAAAAATCTTCGTGCGTCATGTCAAAAAAAAAACAATCGTCGAACAAGTAGATACTACCATGTAATTAAAGTACCAGTGCAGTGTGTAGATAAGTCAGTATTTAGGTATACAATCTCTTTTAATGAACCTATTTAGAATGCATCTACGATGACATGTCAATCTTGATGACATATGACACGTGTTCTGCATTTGTTTTTTGCATTTTGTGGTGATGATTTAAAAAACAGGAAAATGGAAGTCATGAAGTGTAAGTCCTGTGAAAAAGCATTAAAAAATATCGGTGGGAAGATAAAACACATAAAAACTGGGCATGAAGCTGAGTTATATAGCAAATGCACTAATAAATTCATTAACATCAATGATGTCTTGTGTGGTAAGTATCGACTTTTGGTGTATAAACATAAAGTAGTACCAACTACTTCTAGCAGCTCAGCATATGGCGAAGCTGAGTTTTGGTCTGCAAGCTCTGATGCTTCCGATGATGATGATTTTGTGAGTAATTCAGAGGACCGATTTGATGTTAGAATGCCTCGAGTTATTTCTACGCATAAATACTGCTTCATATGCAATTCTACTGAAACTGATTTAGCCGAATTATACTGCCGCATATGCACAGGTCCACTGTTTGAAATAGTAAAATATTAGAAAAGAGTATTAAATTCTTTTATTTTCATAAATATTTTTTACGAAAAAAGGTTCATTAAAAGACACCGTATACCAGTATACCTACATACTGACTTATCTACACACTGCACTGGTACTTTAATTATATGGTAGTATCTACTTGTTCGACGATTGTTTTTTTTTTGACATGACGCACGAAGATTTTTGAAGATATTTTTATATGTGTATGTAGTGGGCATTGAGTGGCTTGTTACGATATTTTTTTTGTAGGTGTACCTCCGCGAAAAGTGTCATAAAAAATTAAAACAAAAATAAAAGTAGTTTTTTTTTAAGGAAGTTTAAGGACATGATGTCGGTTGAATAAATGCATTTGGTAGCCAATTCTATTTTTATTCATGATGATTTTGTTTGGTTACTCTATCTTGAACAGTTTACCTAATATGACACTTTAAATGGCACCCTGTATTTTTTATATTATCCCATTTTACTCGAAAACAAAAGAAGATCGAGGACTGATATTAAGCATGGAGTGTTCTTAGGACCTGCCAGTACACCACCAGAAAGAATTACCAAATCCCTCGTCGGGGGCCACTCTCGTTAGCTTAGCCTGCTAGACCCTTTACATTTTGTAAACTTAAGTCTGAAACCTTCACTCTGTATCGCCTCCAATAATTGCGTTATGTGACTAATGTGTTCATCATAAGACTTGGAGAATACCAAAATGTCGTCTATATAATTGACAGTAAAATCTGTTAGCTTATGCTTTCTTAGTGTGTTACTCAATATCCTTTGAAATATGGCTGACGAGGTTTTCAAACCATATGGTAAACATGTCCATTGAAAATGGCCTTCTTGTGTAATAAAGCCAGTCTTCTTCCTATCTTCAATCCGTAGTGGAATAGACCAGAACGCTGAATTTATATCCAATATCGAGAAATATTTACACTTCCTTGTCTTTATTACTAAGTCCTCAATTAATGGCAATGGTTGAGCTTGTGGTACAACTATTTTGTTTAGATCCCTGAAATCGATACATAACCTGGATCTCTTTTGGTCTTCTTTTTTAAAAGCTAAGGTTACTGGTGCTGCAAACGGACTGTATGACTCCTCTATAAGATTTTTCTGAAGCAATTTTCCTACTTGTTCTTCTATTTCTTTTTTATCTTGTATAGAACATTTGTAAGGCCGTTTACAGTATTCGTCCACAATCAGATCAATGCGTGCTTCATAGTCTCTCACTGTTCCAATATCATATTTATCTTTCGCAAAGCTTCCTTTCAATTTGTCAATAAGTTTATTTATTTCTGATTGTTGCTGAATGCTTAAATGACTCATATGCGTTTCAAAATCTTCCTCTTTCATGTGTTCATTAAAATTTATAGATTGTAAGTCCATTCCATTATTTACTTCCTTAGAAGTGTTTTTTTCGTGTAGTTCCTTTGTTATAGAGAGTTCCTCTGTTTTTGAACGATTTCTAAATCTTCGTTTTAAACTAGCTTAAACTCTTTTATCCTATCTAGTCCAATTAGGAAATCATACTTGAATTCTTTTCCATCCACTATATACACGTCAATATTCTTTTCTAAGTCCAATATTTTTATTTTTAATGTTGTCAAACCTCTTGTTCTTTTTACACCATTAATTGTTATTAAATCTGCATTTTTAACATTATTTTCTACAGATTCTTTTAGTTATAATAATTTGGAATTGACCAGAGAAACATTAGACCCTGAGTCATATATGCCAAATATTTCTAATTTTTCATTTAATTTTAATTTGACTTTAATTAATGGTGTAATTATTCGTTTTTTTGGTCATCATCATTCAATTCGACATCTAGCACGGCATTGTTTACGTTCTTACTATAGTTTTTCTTGCTCTCATGATCACCTTTTTGTTTGAACCAGCATTTTTCTTCGGGATGAAAACGGACACCTTTGTTTAGTTTTTCACAAATTTTGCAGGATTTGTTTTTATCGATTCCTCCTTTGTTATCAAACGTGATTCTTTTTGTCTTATTGTAATTCTTTTTGTATATTGTATGGTCGGGTTTTCCAATTTCATTGTAAAGACTTGCAGTGGTTGATATTGATCCCTTATCAATTTAATCCATTATGAAATCTGGTAAACCCATGACAATAAGATGTATCATTGTTTGCGTGTCAATATCTTTATTTACCTCTAGTAATAGCCTCTCCTTTTTTGTGGCATATTCCAGTAGTGAACCCACCTGATATTTAAATGTAAATGCATATTTAACTTGGGACCATCCCTTATTTCCGTATGTCTCACACAGATTACTTTTCCATACTGTCCAGTCAGAGTTTACTTTAAATTTTATTAACATACTGGTGTACCAATCTAAGCATTGTTTGTCCAGCAGATGTTTTAATATCTCAATTCTTTCTGTTGCTTGCGCAATTTCAAATCTTTCACATTCGTTCTCAAATTCGTTAATCCACTGGTCAACATTAATCGTTTTTCCAGAAAACTTCTCTAGCAAAAACCTTTCAGCCATTTTACTGAGATTTTTATTTCCAGGTTCCGTGTTATTATTATGTTTCGAAGGTGTTGTTTCACCTATGATTTCGTCTAGATATTGGTCACTAAATTGCACATTTTCACCCTGATCTAAGTATATTTTTCTCAATTCTACAGTTAAGGGAATCCATATCTTTCGTGTCTGATATCTTTTTTAAAGCGAATTCTTGATTTTCGTATAAACGTCCGTAGCCGTTATGCCAGTGTGTTTAATAGCTGGTTTCAGATCGTCCGGAACATCAAAAACACGTCCATCGGGTGTTTCAATTGAGGTTATGCAAATCACATTTTTCCGTCAGTGCCCGTCGCTAATACTGCGAACGTGAATCTTAACTTTTACATAGTTTTTAACTTTAAATGTCGTTTTATAAGACAATTTTCAGTAATTATTGGAAACCGGCCAAATTAAAAGTAATGTGTTGCTCTGAAAAACAAAGATTTACTTAAGTAACAAATATTACGTAGATATTATATACCTTATAGCTCTATGAACACAACTATTCTACTTACCTGAAAAACAAAGAAACGACATTTAAAGTCTATTAATTGGCATTTCGATTCCCACTTTGCATTATCATTATAAAATAAACACTTTTAGTTCATAACCTCACAAATCACGATCACCATCTTCAAAACAATATCTGTTCTACCGACAGTTCGCTACTGGAGGTAACAGCGCCATCTTTTGACATTCGACAGAACGACTATCTTTCTGTTCTACCGACGGCCATGGGCTGCACATGAATACAAAATCATAACAAAGAAATCTAATTTTTTTATATGTATAAAGTATGTACCTATATTAATTTTATGTTGTGCTAATTGAAGATAGAAAATAAGTTTATTATATCAAATATTATTAAACCTTTTGAACTTTTATAAATAAATAAATCGGCCTATATGCGTCCCACTGCTGGGCACAGGCCTCCTCTCATGGATGAGAGGGAACAGGCAGTAGTCCCTACGCTGGCCCAGTGCGGGTTGGGGACTTCACATACACCTTTGAATTTCTTCGTGGATGTTATGCAGGTTTCCTCATGATGTTTTTCCTTCAACCAAAAGCTAACGGTAAATATCAAATGGTATTCCGTACATAAGTTCCGAAAAACTCATTGGTACGAGCCGGGATTCGAACCCACGACCGCCGTTTGACAGCCGCATGCCTGAACCGCTAGGCTACCGTAGCGAATAATTATATAAATAGTTTTATA
The DNA here is from genome assembly GCA_945867215.1 of Epinotia demarniana. Classification (NCBI taxonomy): domain Eukaryota; kingdom Metazoa; phylum Arthropoda; class Insecta; order Lepidoptera; family Tortricidae; genus Epinotia; species Epinotia demarniana. The sequence continues at coordinate 13,222,205 of OX244263.1, forward strand.
TAGCGTAGTTTTGGCGTTTAAAATTTTTGTTTAAACAAAATTCTCAGAGTTTCTTAAGAATGAAAATTCCAAAAAGGCGACAATTTCTTTAAAGGTCGATCTAAGTTCCTTATCCTGCTATTTTTAGTTCAGGGAACCCTATCTGTGACTTAGTTTATAGTAGGCGTTTTTAACTAAGTATTTTTTACTTGGCTATAGTCGGACCGCGGGGGGTATGACAGGGGAACGCGCGGTGTGCGGGCGGCCGGGCTTCGCCTCCCGCACGACGCAGGCGAGGCGAGGACTCAGTGAAGCGGTCGGACTATAGCTATTTTCCATAACAAAGCTTGATAATAAAAGGCGAATTTTAGGGCACAATGAAAAGCCGTCAATGGTGTCGGATTTAAAACACTTCCTCCATTAAGTCATATTACTTATTTCATTTACATACCTGTTGAGTTCCCAAATCGAATAAGTGGTGAACTCGTAATTTGCTCGCAAAAGTGCTCAAAAGGAAGAATAGGGTTATATTTATTTACGCAACTCCACGGAACTGATCAAAAGGAAATTTTATATCGTAAAGTTCTGGCAATATCCGTTTGGGGCGACAGGATTTTTCGAGGGCGGTTGTTCATCGTTAATCTTGGGGACAAAAACGGCAAGTTTGGCGCCGGCCATAATTTAGGACGGCAAGTGCGCGCGACACACCGCCGCAGTACAATGTTCCGAAGATAAAATTACCTTTGTTTTTGAGCATGCTACAATACGTTTAATAAACGCACTTAAAATAAACTTTAGTATAACTAATATATCATCTACTTTGTTTGTATATGTCTTGAACAAAACCGGCTGGTTTGTGTCGGCTATAATTTAGGGAGGCAAGTGCGCGGGGCATGCGGTCCCGGTACAACGTTCTAAAGATAAAAGTTACCTTTGCTTTTGAACATCGGGCGAGCTTGCGACGCGACCCGGTAGGCACCAAATTGATATTCTATTAGCATTACAACTGCAAGGTCAACATAATATTGTGAATAAAGTAGTATTTGTTGTTATAAAATGTACCTATAAGAAATACTCGTTGTATGACAAACGATACAATTCTCGCGACAAAGTGTAAATTACAAAATAAATTCTCGTATAATCGAAATTATACCTACAACGATTCTCCAAAAGTTAATTGAAAACGATGCACTTAAACACAGTACCTATTTAAGTTTTCCATATACAACGATTGGCATTATGGGGCTCCAACGTTGTGTCGTCATAATTACCTTCGTTCACAGATAAAACTTTGAAATAGATGGCCATTTTATGTTGTTGTTGTTGATGATTCCATTCAGCCTATTGAGCAAACTAGTGAAATAGAAATCGGACATTATTTTATGTAACTTCAAAGCTTTTAGTGCCGAACTTGTTAACAGATTTTGTATTTTATACTCATAACAAATACCGACAATATACAACACCTGCTTTCAAGTCAGTGCTTTTAGTCAACGTTTTTTAAGCATGGTAGTAGGTTTGGTGAAGACACATGCATGGATTACCTACTATGGACTTAGTGAACAAATAATACAAGTTAGGTATGCCTATAATTTATCTGTAACCACAAATGTATATCAACGGCACGCATATTCGACTTGCTATATCCCAGTTATATAACTTCAGGTTAGGTGAAGTTGCAGCCAGGTACTGCTAACTACCAAAATATATCCTAACTTTAGACTCAGCAAACGGTAGCTGCTGGCAGTACACCGCATAATATCATATATGTGCAGTTCATAAATTAAACTTGTTGTTTTTCGTCTGATTTTGTCCCCACGGAGTTAAAAACTCAAAGCTGTGTTTGATTTTAACTTTTATTTGTTTGAGTCAACAGTTATTTTGTACAGTTGAAATATCATCTAGATACTCTAGATAGGTAAATATAAATTATACGGACACGTTAAATGACAATCAGTTTTTTATCAACCATTGCGTTTACCCCCGGATATGACAAAGAAAGCAGGCAGAACTGCGGTATTAGGTTCATATAACCTATGCTCATTCTGGTGAAAGACTAAGAAATCAGATGAGTAGTTCCTAGGTCCATGGATTATCGCCCTACAGACAAACTTACAAAGCTACAAACTTAACCTGTTTATAAAAATATTATAGGAGTAGATGCGGCCATAATTAATCTCTACCCTTCGCTTTGGAGATTGGGCTGTATATATGTTTAAATGTAAGCATGTCTAGTCCCATCCATCCAACATTATCTTGGAATATACTTCCCTCGAGATTCTTACCTACGTAAATTGTTCATATTTAATGAAAGGGTAGCTGTTTTCTGAAATGAGCTTAAGTTTGCACATTGTAGCTGGTTACTAGAAGCGGAGCAAAAACTCGTTAAAGTCTGTAGGCGTTGAACCGTATGGGACTTGGCATTGTAAATATCTTTTGTTTGTATGCCTACGTCATTATACAGGGCAATTACATGAAACCGTTATGTATACTGTACTGATATGAAATCTTTGAATAACAGCTATTACGAAAATACCGTCTGAATCCACATTTGTGATACCTTGTGTTATTCTCTACTTTTGTTTGTAGTCACGATACTCGGTTACCACTCTCGATTAAGGCTGTATTTGTCAAAACAGAATTAGTTGGGGTTGCACAGGGCGGTTCCAGAACACTTCGGGAGCTCAATTAGTTCAATTACCTACCGTGAGCCATCCGGTTGCCTCTTGGATACTGCAACTATGCATCATTGCTCTGAATAATATTCTTGTTTGGTTGAGTTGCCACTAACTTATCTATACTAATATTATAAAGAGGATAACTCTATGAGATTGTAGTTTGTAGGTTTGTTTGTTTTGGGTAATCTCCGGAACCGCTACCTAACCCAATTTCAAAAATTATTTTACCTTCGTTTGTAATACTTAATTTATAATAAGTAGGCTATGTTTTGACGACCGGTTAGCCTATTAGGTAATGACGCTGCCTACAAAGCTGAAGGTCCTGGGTTCGAATCCCGCTAAGGGTAAATATTCGTGTGATTATTTTTTTCTGTGTCTTGGATGTTTTCTATGTATTTAAGTATTCATATATCTATTAAATATATCGTCGTCTAGTACCCGTAACACAAGTTTTAAGCCCGTCACAGACGTAGCTATAATATATATTGATATACCGTATGATACCGAAATATATATTATATCTGCGTGTGTGGACTCTGTTAACTGGTACGTAAAATATATCAAAATATATCGTAAGATGCCTTGCTATAATATTATATTTTGGTATATTCATATATATTATAGCTACGTCTGTGACGGGCATTATTGAGCTTACTAATGGGGCTAGCTCGATTTGTGTAAGTTTGTCCCGCAATATTTTATGTTATTGGTTCATTTAATTCATACTTCGTTTCAAATTGAACATTTTATGTCAATTTATGGAACAAATTAAAAAGAATTGATAAACTCGATCTAAAATAAACTATCACAGATTGGAAGACATGACATGTAAGGTTCACAGAGTTCACACTCTTCCTAATAGTCCAGCCTATCACCTCCTTAAGTTCTTACATCGTAATCCCGAACGCCTTGTATACAATGCCATTATCTACTCGCGGGAATATAATATAATATATACACATCGGTAACTCGTGGCACTTAGGTAGCACTTGACAGTTTCCAACAGACTAGTGATGTGACCCTGTTCTTCCTGTACCAGTCGAAAAAAAGAAACCACTAATAAAGGAATTTTAATCATTTCAAGTATGACATTCGTGATAAATAATTAATATTTGTTTTAAATTTTCACAAGTCAGCCTACCTATGTCTTCTATTTGAGAAAATCCACTTTGTGTAAGAAAACGATCTTCCAACCTCCACTGACGTAATGGGTAAAAAAAGCATTTTATTGTAAAGTTGTAGCCTATTTTTACTGATATTCTCTTTGATTTCAACTTCTTTGCTTTGTAATAAGTTATTGATATTTTTAATAGTACATTATGATACAAGTGTGGTATGTTGGTCATTACACTCGAGTCGGTTTTTAAGCCTGAGCCGAAGGCGAAGGCTTAATGGAGACGAGAAGTGTAATGACCAATGCTCACGTGTTTCATACGACGTTTTTCAACACACTTGCGAGGAAAAGTAAATAAAAGTTCACATTTATTTAAAAACTTTAATTATTGAAACAGTTATTAAAAGTACAATTATTGAAATGATATGCTGCCGCCTTATGAGGCATTTGTACTGTATGTTTAATTGTATTATTAATTATTTCATTGCTTTGTTCTTGGGTAACTGTAAATGTCGGTGATAATGCAACATTCTGAAAGGAGGTAGAAGAACATTGCGTTTCATCATTAGCAAACGTATGAAATCCCAAATCATCATTGGCGTATGAGGCGGAAGGACGCGGTTCAGGGCAGAACTTCTTGGATTGTGGCTCCAAATGGATTGCTTGTGTTATTTTGGCACTTATGTCGGCTTTATTTTGGATGGAGTCCTCAATATATGACTCGGCGACATTATTAGATCGCCATCCCCCATGGCGTTTTAAAGTCAATATATCGGCTCCTGAATTAGCCAGCAATGTAGCTGAAGTCCGCCTAAAACTGTGTCCGGTGTAAGCGTCAGCCTGTGGTAAGCCTAAAAACTTGGCAATTTCTCTAGGCATCGATCCAAATTTGTTCACTCCGATAGGCTGACTCGTGCATTTGCCGTTTTGAAAATTTTGGAAGAACCGGTCAGATTTTCCTTTTGTTTGTTTCATATTTTTTCACTATTTCATAAAATGGTCCGTGAATAGTAAATGACCGAGGAATTTTATTTTTAGTGTTCGGAATTTTGACAAGTAGCATCTCTCCGTGTTTCTCTATATATTTTGTCGTAATGTTGTTTAATTCCTGACGCCTACAGGCACCAGTAATTCCGAATATTAATGCGACCTGAAAATAAATAAAATCATAATTAAGTTATAATAATCGTACTTAGCCCTTAGAGTCGCAAGATTTTTCTTTCAATAAAAAACGGTTTTTTTGTGATTATTCATTTATTTATAGTTTTAAAGCATGTAGAAAAATTGAAAAAAAAATCACCATTTTGTACATAGCCAGATATTATATGTATAAAATACTATACACTGCCAACAAGTTAACAAAAAACGATTTTTAACCTCTGTATAGTATAATATGCAATGATACATTTCCTACAAACTTTGATGATAAGCGGCGAAGCAGTTTCTTACTTTTACATAACACAAATGCACTTCACATTTAGTGCATTTGGTACTAGCTTGGCCACGTTTGCAAAATTTACATCTTCCATATGCAGTGTGCTGGGGCCAGTGATCAACTTTGTCGTACCTTATACTATCACTAGGCCTCTCGGCCTTGGGATTTTTAATTTTTTGTTTTTCAGTCACCATTCCAAAATCATTTTCTTTGGTAATCCGGGTTTCTTTTACTAATCCAGCAAACACTTCGTAGCGGAAACTTTTTAGGCGATCATTTTTTTATTTTTTATTTGCCTGTTCGTAGTGACGTCGTCTTAGAAGCCACGCGTTATTGATACAAATATCAATCATTTGGGAGAAGATGTTCATATACCAACGCTGAGATTTCATTCCGGTACGATACAATGCTATAAGCATATCTGCGAGGTCTACGCCTCCCATGTGTCGATTATAATGCAGGACAACTTGTGGACACTCAATGTCAATTCGCGACTTGGCTTGTTTGGAATACCTCTTTATTTTTTGCATTGGATAAGCATCTACGTATGTACTGACTAACGTGACGGCTTTGTTGTCGAACCATTTCACTACGGCAATTTTTTTGTCGTTGCATACTACTTGGCATGATGAACCTCGTCCCTTTTTTTCAGTTCCTTGTCTGATATCAAAAGTTTGTTAGCAGCCTGCAATCTGTTTTGTCGAACAGTTCCGAGACTAAAAATGCCGTAGTTTTCTCGCAAAAGATAAACGAGCTCGAGTGAGGTAAAGTAAATTTCGATCATAGTGGAAAATTGAAAAATTATTCGCCACGAGCGGGATTTGAACCCACAACCTCTGGAATCCGTCCATCGCTCTCCCAATTGAGCTACCGTGGGTCCGCTAATGGCGACGAATCCTTCAATCTCTTCCACTATTGTATTTACACCTTAGGGAGGCTCGTAGCGACATCTACCGCGAAGTTATTACAACTTCTGAAACGGCACCAACGTCTCAAGTTACATTGAGAATTGTTAGTAACAATGCGCTACCCCATTTTTAACATTAAATGTTTATGAAGCAGAAACGTCCGCTAACGAAATTCCAAATTTCGATCATAGTGGAAAATTGAAAAATTATTCGCCACGAGCGGGATTTGAACCCACAACCTCTGGAATCCGTCCATCGCTCTCCCAATTGAAACGAAATTCTCTCGAAATTCGTTAGCGGACGTTTCTGCTTCATAAACATTTGAGGTAAAGTAATTGTCAAAGTACACAACACACGCACGATTGTTTATACTTTTGCAAAGGGCAAGAACCATTTTGGCACCCACACCCAAATTTTCTTCCTCGCTTGTGAAACTGATTCTTCTATAAGTATCATCGCCAGCATAAATCAAAAAATCGTATACAATGCCAGATGCTCCAGCTCGGACGATGTTTTTGAACCCCCACTTGCGAGGTTTATTAGGATTGTACTGACGCCGGCTACCGGCTTTTTTCCCTTTGTATGGAATAACCATCTCATCTATGCTGAAAGCGTTCTCTTCTTCCACAGATAAGCATCGAGATCGGATTTTGTCAAGAACTGGTGTTATTTTATGATACGTGGCCGTGATGTCACAATCGTCAGTGTCAGCGAAATGGATGTAACGTTTAATCTGCTGAAATCTTTTGAGTGGCATTATATCCGCTAATTTGCCATATCGAAATGATGTACTCCAGTAATCTTCGATGGAAGGCATTTTCACAATACCCATCAAAATATTAATTGCAAGACAGTCGAGAATATCCTCTTTCGTGACGTTGATCGACCTTCCCATTTTGTGCACACTGTAAATGTTCGTGCTGACAACTATATCGTCAATTAAATCCAAGGGGAAAAAATTGTGTAAGTAATTAAGCGGTGACCAACCGTTAGGTATCGGTTCTTTGAAATTATTTTTTGCTATTTCAGCACAGTGTGCGAACTTAGTTTTCTTCCATTTCAAGCGAAGTTTTAGTTTTTGAATTTGACGGCGTTTTGTATTTTTAGGTATAGTCGATGCTAATTTACGCTTCCGATTTGCTCGTGTATTAGATGCAGGGGTTCTGATCCAGGTGTACTTGGCGGTTCTGTGCATGATGGTGTTTGTAAGCTTGTGCATGGTCGCACAGAAGGAAGTGATGGCACAGAAGATATTGAGGGTAACGCTTCGTAGTCACTTTGTACCAAATCGGGAAATACTTGTAGAATTATGGGTGTCAGAGGAACTCGATTATCATCATTTGCTCGAACTGGAGTGTCGTCAGCCAATAAATCAAGTCTTTCGTAAGAAGAATCTAAGGACGGGGCTGGTGAGCTCGAAAACGATGAAAACTCACGGGAATCTGGAACAGCGATAATGTGAGCTTCATCGTCGCTGCTAGACTCTTCACTTTCGCTGGACCGAGTACCTAACTCCGGCACTAACGCTAAAATGCGCCTAGTACGGTCATGCACTGACAACTGAAAAAATAAAATATAAAAGAAATGACGCAACTACTACTTAATTATACAAACTTACAATAGGTAATTACCGACGTTCACCATACATATACCACGGACACAAATCAAAATACAAAACAAAAGACACGTAAGCCGTTGATCAAATCTATTCAAAATCAGTAATTTCAATAGGCATGTAATAAAAAGTCTTTTATTTTTATCTACGTATAAATCTGATATTAAAGTAACATAAAAAAATTTCGAATTTATTTTATTACTTTAATGGCAAGGTATAGTGTACCATACCAATTAAAAATCCTATAATTTGCCCGAGTAGTCGTAGTGTATAGCATACTATACTTAACAAATCTGGCATTGTTCGTTACATAGTTGCCAACGTATAGTGCACTATACAGTGTTACAAAAATGGTTATAAATACTAAGGATGATAAATCGGTCACTGCATTTCAACGTAAATGCAATCTTTACTACCATATGTGAGTAATTGGCACCATATATTTATAGTTTAGAAAGATTTTGCATATAATAAAACATATTTACCTTATAACTCCGCAGAGGTTTCTTCATTGTCACCTGACGTGTGCTACTAAGTCATTATCTGCCACGAGTAAACTTCATCGTATTTTTAATAACAATCTACACACCTTTAAGAACAAATTCTAAAACTAACATTTGGGCGTAACTATTCGGAAAGTACCCACTTTATTTTTATATTTGTTGTGTATAGTCTGCTATACGAAGTGACTTTAAGGGTTAATTCCTATTATATCAACACTCACAATACCGCCTACAAATATTATAATAATGAATACAAAACTAAATAGTGGAACTGACCTTTGTCGCTAGATATTGATTATCCGGTGCTTCTTTAAGGAACTTCTCCACTTCATTAGGTGTTAAAACCTTGGATTTTCGACTGTAAAAGCCGTCTGAACGTCTTTTCAAGAATGCAGTTAGATTGGTGTACGCTTTGATGTCAATTGCATTTTTATTCTGCACGGTACTCTTCAACATAGAATATATACACCAAAGCGAACTAGGTTGAAAATTTTATGTACGAATATCACATCGCAACCAATTTTTCGAATAATGTCATTTCGCCGAATGATTACGTGTCAACTTATTAAAAGGTTTAGTTTTATTTCCCTACCTCACGGTTACCAACTGTATGCTTGGACTTTTTTTCATAAAGTCTCTTTTCAAAATGCCACCTTTCGAGTATCAGAATGGGTCAGTTTGACTTATATACATTTCGTGGTATAAACACTTACCAGATGTTTTATTTATTAATTATATTAATAACACAATTTCTAAATTCCAAAGTCATGCAAATTGTTTACTCGAAATCAGTCCTCATTATGCTCTGGTTATTTTAAAGTTTTGCCTTTTTGTCCCCAAATTCACGTATGTACTCCGCTGCTGCCCCTTTTGGAAACATCAAAATTTGCTTTCACCAATAGACGATTTAGTCAAAATTTGTTTAGAAATGATTTTAAATATTCAACTCAATGAACCATCTTGGTTACAAGCATCCCTCCCTATTCAGTTTGGCGGCTTAGGATTACGGTTAAAGATTTTCCAGACAACCCAAAATCTCAAAGGAGCTGGGACGATATTTGGACGATACTGGGACGGAAATCGCGAAACGTCTGGTTGACGTAGGTAACTGGTGACCGAAGAGCTGGCGGTTTTCTCGCGCATCGCATCAGCATTGCAATTCAGCGAGGAAATGCCGCCAGCATCCTCGGTACAATGCCTCGAGGGCCTTTTTTAGATTTAACTTAGCTTAAATTTAATTTAGTTAATGTTATAGTTATCATCTTGTTTTGTCTTTAGAAAATAAATGTTGTTGTTTAGTAACTAAGCTATGTAACGTATTTACAAAGTGAGTAAGCGCAACCTCACAATCACTTGTTTTTTTGACTATGACGGTACCTGAATTATCGCGACATTGGAGATAAGTGTTTAACACCATTCATTGTGGACTGTTGCTTGGTGGAATGTATGTATGTAGGTGTACATGTTATTTTTTAAACAAACACCTGCCAATTATTTTAACCTCACCTAAACCTTACCTAACCGCCAGCGTGTTGACGTCACCCCGCGAAGCGGGGGGGGGGGGACTCAGTTATCAGCATTGCAATTCAGCGAGGAAATGCCGCCAGCATCCTCGGTACAATGCCTCGAGGGCCTTTTTTAGATTTAACTTAGCTTTAATTTAATTTAGTTAATGTTATAGTTATCATCTTGTCTTGTCTTTAGAAAATAAATGTTGTTGTTTAGTAACTAAGCTATGTAACGTATTTACAAAGTGAGTAAGCGCAACCTCACAATCACTTGTTTTTTTGACTATGACGGTACCTGAATTATCGCGTCATTGGAGATAAGTGTTTAACACCATTCATTGTGGACTGTTGCTTGGTGGAATGTATGTATGTAGGTGTACATGTTATTTTTTAAACAAACGCCTGCCAATTATTTTAACCTCACCTAAACCTTACCTAACCGCCAGCGTGTTGACGTCACCCCGCGAAGCGGGGGGGGGGACTCAGTTATCAGCATTGCAATTCAGCGAGGAAATGCCGCCAGCATCCTCGGTACAATGCCTCGAGGGCCTTTTTTAGATTTAACTTAGCTTTAATTTAATTTAGTTAATGTTATAGTTATCATCTTGTCTTGTCTTTAGAAAATAAATGTTGTTGTTTAGTAACTAAGCTATGTAACGTATTTACAAAGTGAGTAAGCGCAACCTCACAATCACTTGTTTTTTTGACTATGACGGTACCTGAATTATCGCGTCATTGGAGATAAGTGTTTAACACCATTCATTGTGGACTGTTGCTTGGTGGAATGTATGTATGTAGGTGTACATGTTATTTTTTAAACAAACACCTGCCAATTATTTTAACCTCACCTAAACCTTACCTAACCGCCAGCGTGTTGACGTCACCCCGCTTCGCGGGGTGCCTTTTTCCGCTCTAAGGGACACAGGCTAACCCTAACCTAACCTACAAATAATATCACTTACGATTGTGTGGCTTCGCCCCCGAACCCCCTTTGTGCGTGACTTCGTTTCCCCACCCCCACTTCCCTCCTTGTAACTTATATAAGAACACGTTAAATAAAAGTCTGACTATGTTATGCTGTCTTGTTCTTTGTAGTTAAAAGTTGGCTTATGTAAGAAAAGGGAACTGTTGCACTGACGAATCGGTTAGTAGTTGTTTGTACAACTGAAAGATTTGCCAAATGATAGGTATGCCAATTTTTTTAATTCATTATAATAATCGACTTGACAATAATTCTACCAAATGAATCTGTTGTCATACAAAAATATGCCATTAGTTAGTTGTCAAGGTGAATCATCGGCGAAAAGTTGGTTGGCAAGTGAAATTCGGACATAATAAATTCGGAGAAAAGGCAGAACCCCCTTAACAAACAGAAACCCATTTAAAAGATGGCGGCCGTAATTTTATTTTTTCGCGCGCTCAGCGCTGCATGCGCGCGCAAGTCTGAGATAAGGGCACCGGCAAAGTAGCTAATCAGCCACATATTTATAAATTTTGAAATTGGGTATTTATAGGTAAAAATACACCGTCAAAATATAAATACCAACAAGCTAACAAGCAGTTTCATGAAATTCTTTAATTATTTATCACATTTTGAATTGAATTTTATATTTACGCAAATAACTACTTAGCTGTTTTCGAAACATTAATACTTCTTGCTAATATTTAAAAAGATATGTAATTAAAAGGCACTAGTGCGATAATTTAATGTAAAAAGCACGGCATGGGTAATATTCTGCATTATCAGTGTAAATACGCTGTAATAAGACCTACTTTATTACGAGCAGGTGTGTTGAAAAACAAGTTTACCTTTGTGGTGCAGTCTCAGTAATGAAAGTTACTTTTCAATTTTAAATACGATCTCCATAGACTCTTTTAGTTTTAGGCTTCTACCTTCCAATTCCTTGATTGACGTGGCCAAGATACCAAACTTTTGAGAAATGAAATTTATGTCACTTTTTAAATCACTCAGCGATTGACTTAGAAAAAGTTTATCATCACTAAAATTTTAATCGCTACTTAAATGCCACGAGTAACCGATGTGTAATAATATAAGGGGTCATCTCAGATCATGACCCCAAAGTCACCCAGTATAGAAACTACCTACTGTAAATGTTAATATTTAATTTTACATTTCATCGCTGGCCCTATAACGTATTTTACTTCGACAAGTTCAGCGAGATAATTGCATAGGTAGATCTAGTCTTACTCCATAGTAAACTAGTAGACCTACTCCATGCAATCTGGAAAAAAGCCAACGGTTATTTTTACGCTAATATTATGAAATTTTGCATAATATTAATCTCCACATCTTGTAGGTAGAAAAAACATATGGTTGTAGTGAAATTTTGTGTTGTGCCAGTTGTGCTTAATCTTAAGTATATTATAATAATAAAATCAGAGAAATATTATAATAAGATGCCACTCACTTAAATGATGTTCATACAACTGAGTTGTATTAAAAATAATAAAATACAAAAGAAGGATATCAGCCTTTTTGAACATTCAAAAATGGGATAAAATTGGGTCGATAATTTGTACGGAAAGTGAATTTTTCGAGCTGAGGAATTGAAACTTCGTAAATTGATTATATATATTAAACTACAAGAAAAATGAATTTTTGAAAAATCATTTTCTAAAGAGAGTAAAACTTGAAAGTGTATATAGAAATCCAGAATGAGGAACTCCACAATAGATGGCGCTACCGGTCTAATCCGATAATATTAAAAGCCATATTTGTATATAATATACGTGTAATAAAATTAAGCCTAGTTGGTAGTGACTCTACCTACGAAGCAAGAGGTCCTCAATTCGAATCCCGGTAAGGGCATTTGTTTGTGTGATGAGCACGAATATTTGTTCCTGAGTCTTGGATGTTTTCTATGTATTTATCTATATAAGTATGTTTATCGTCGTCTAGTACCCATAGTAAAGTCGAGTACAAAGATATGTATACGCCTGAAAGTTACAAAATTATGTATGCATTTAAAAAAATTGCCATATTTGGTTACTATAATATATGTCCAAATAAGGTGACAGTACCGAGTTCACGCTCAATGTTACAAATTTATGTATACGCTAACAAATAAACATTAATATGCACGTATTGATGCAGATTTATACGACTGCAGATACTGTTACAATTTTATGTATACACGTCAATCAAATTTATTTTTCGATTATAGGAACCTATCAGTAAAAAATATCTCATTATTCTGAATAAATGAACTTTATTAGCTTTGACATACGGTCGTAATTTGAACAAAACTATTGGACGCTTCTTGAAAATAGTATTAACCTGTCATTGGATATCGCCGTCTCACGATTTAAATCGTGAATTTGACAGAGTTGATAATAAGTCAAAATTACCAGATGGGCCTAACATTGCTTTTCTATGCCCTATATTCATAAGGAGCCGTTGAATTGATTGACAGCTAGTCCCTAATGTAATTTGACCCCTAGAATTGTAGCACATACATGTGGGTATTCAGTGGTGCAATTTATACTGGTCCATCTATAAATGCAGCTAGTAGTCAGAGAGCTTTGTGGATTCCTCCCCAGCAGTAAGAATTACAAAATGGTAAATGGTTCGACTCGCCTAGAGCCTCAGAGGAGTGAAGTAAGTAAAAAAGTTTGAAGTTTGAAGTCCTCTTTGATATAACTAGAACCTGAAAATCGTAAAAGTAAACGAATCGTTTTTTTTTAACTGAAACAATTATTTAATTAAATGCTAGTCGTGAATTTCTAGCAATAAAAAAATAGATTGATGGGCAAAAAAACCCACGTTGAACTTGGTTAGGTAAGTTGTGTTTACACGAGTTTTTTTTAGGCATCAAAATATACATATTCTGAATTACTATATACTTACACCAGAATAGATTTAGATTTATTTATTTTAAGATAAACATTATTACATAAATTTGCTTAACAATTAAGAAATACAAATAAAAATAATATTAAAAATGTCTATACAAAAAGTGGAAATACATACTTATTTTCGAAAACTGATTGTCATTTTTTAATTTTGCCAAAACCGCCCCATCATTCAACCAAAGACTTTCAAATGGCGTCATGCACAAAATCAATTATATATATCTCCTTCCTATACACCCCCCCTAATATTTATTTTATTTATTTTATATATATATTTATAATCATGTTCTGATGAAATTTTGCAGTATATAGGGGTTTACCGGGCTGAGAAATCGATGTAGCTTGGTCTTATTTTCGATATAGATAGTATTTTCTCGCATAATATAGCTGGCTGTATGCTTTCTCTTCGGCGACGACCAATGGTTAATCTTCTTTGTTGGTGGCTACGAGTTCAAACCTCAGCAATGAGAACTATTTTTGTTTTCTTTTTATCCGTTTATTTTGTAATTTTTTTGGTAAACGATCAGTAATTTGTTTTTTGTTTCATTTTGTAAAGAAATCGATTTCGTAAAAGAAAAACTCAGTCCCAGGATAATACAAACAAAAAAAGAATTTGAATGCATGTAGTTTTTAATTTATCGTGATTTGGCGCTGGTTAATGTCAACAACGGCTCGATATTTCGCGTCCATCTATCTTTCTCACTCTCGTTTTGCATGAGTTAAAAAGAAACCCTATTATTGGGCCGTATCTACATTAATTAATTGTCTAAGGGGGAGAGAGTTTGTAAGGAACCACGATATAAACGAGTTTCACGCGGACGAAGTCGCGGGCAGAAGCTATTAAATATATATATGTGGCCACCATGTTTGCACAAATTGATCTAGTTTCAAACTAGGTACAACAAGCCTACCTACTGAAATAGATAACTTCAAGTTAATATGATACGAGTAAATAATAATATTTTAACTGCTAAATTTGAGTTTGTTGACTCCGAGATCACAATATCAGATGCCATGTTAACGATTTTTTCAGTTTTGAATCAATTTCGTGCCTATATTTACCTCGGAAAATTTACTTGCGCCCATTAAAGTGCAAATGCCGCTATCGGGCGAGAATTGATGGGCCCTACTACGAGCTATCAATCAAGATTTGCAACCAAACTCCCTTAAAACTGAAATAATCCAAGTAAATTGAATAAAAACAGCCGTTCGACGTCGCTCTTAGGCACAACAACTCGGGGGTTGAATGGGTTTTTATTTGAATAAATGTATAAAATGCAAATCGTTACCCCTTTTCGCAATTACATTACAAATTGTTAAATCTTGTGTTTATATTCTTGCACATATTAATGTTCGCACTTTTGGACTTAAAATTCGTTTTTATTATAAGCCATGAAACAAAAGCTGTGTGCATAAAGTGTGATAGCGAAGCTTTTTACTCACGAATTTACTGTGCCTAGCCTTCCTATGGGCACCCGACCAGATTAACTTGATGACAGTCAAATTATTGCTTCACTACGTTACATACATACTTGAAAAGTTTAATATGGATATTTCCGGTGCACGATAACGGACTTTTATGAGATATGATTACTTTACATAGTTTCATATAATCATATTTACCTAAGCGGTTACATACAGGTTAATTATAAAGCTTGTAATATTATAATGAGTGTTTTCGTATGACGCCCCTTTATTTTTTCTGTATTCTGCTGGTACAGTCAAGTGTAAAAATATGGGTGCAAACAACTTACTCATAATTATGTCCCATAACTCTTATGTTAGTGGATTAAAGTTTTGGAACTTATTGATGAGAGGATATTATTAATAATATTTTTGCACTTGACTGTACTCGGGAATGTGTTATTTTGCTAATTATAGCCAAGTTGCTTCAGCATTGAAACCGTCCTCGTCTCACCTTTACTGCTCAGCAGAAATTTCAGTCAATTTTCTTAAGTGATAGCTAAAGGCGTTGGAGACACGATTTCGTACGTGATTGATCGTGGTAAATGGTTTGTGACGCTCGCGGACTCCTCGTGCCGTGACGCGTCGTGATACTTTACGATCACCGCCACTCGTTTGTTTAGAAGTTTAGAAGTGACGCTCGATAAACAGATGTCCACGGGGTGTTGTACAGGGAACTTTTTTCCTAAACATTAAAAGTGAGACAAAACGAAACAAGGTAAAGGTCAATTCGTTTGTTTTGGTGTATTTTATGAAGAAGTTAAATCTTCTGTAAACTACCTATCCAATACGTGGATACATACTTACTTTATTGGATTGTCATTACGAGATTTCCATGTTATAACTTTTGTTAGTTACTACATTTCCATGTTATAACTATTGATAGTTATAACATGGAAACGTAAGAACGTGTAGGTATTCGTACTCTTTTAAAAATTGTAGCAGAAAATATGTGACACGGAAACGCTATAAAACACCTACTTATGATCGTTAAAGCCATAAAATGGTTTCAGCATGGAGTAAGCCCAAAATATATGGGTCTATAAAAAGCACGGAAACATAAAATTTTCCAATAATGTATTAGCAATTTCCGATAGAGAAGATTATGGTTCATGTTTCGACCGGAATATTTTTAATAATATGCAGGGCGCCATATATATATCAGACTGGCACGTGCAAGATAATAACCATTCAATTTGGGAAAACCTTTCAAATGGGTATATATTAATGTACAACATACACAACAATAGCACATTGTTGCCGAAAATGAATAGGTATGTATTTATGTTTCGAGTACAGTTCACTTGAAAATCTTGTTACAGGGATTAGTACGAGTATGTCGACCTAGTGGTATCGCGATGACTCCACGATGTGATGTTTTCACCACTAAATAATATTTCCATTTAGTACCCAGATTGTGTTCTATGAGTGGTTTTAGATTATCGTTTAAGCGAAGGCGTCTCTCGCTCATACGACCATTTAAGCGAGTCAACGCTCGTACGACGGCCGACTAGAAGTTAATACGAGTACTTGCAATTCCGAAAATGTTATTCAAAGCATATTATCGTATGGTAATTTGTATGGAAATATATTAATGTATTGTCACACAAAAGAATTGGGTTGGTACAAAAACTTGTCCTTCATTCTGAGATGAGGTTTTTTAACGTTATTTTAGAAAACTTTGATACAATATCACCTTGTATGACCGACTCATTCATTTTCCTAATTCCAATCTCAACACGATTTTATTCTGCGTTGGATGGCAAGTGGAAACATGTAAGTATAACTAAAGTTTACCTTTGAATTGATATAAGGATACCTAACGAAACGAAACGATTACCAGTACACAGTAAACTGCATGCAAATTGACCAACTTAAGCCATTATTTAAGAACGTCAATTCAGATTTATTCGAGTCTGTTGTCCTGCTGTTAGACGCAGTAAGGACTCGGTAACATGGCGACTTTTTGTTTGCAAGATTAACGGGGAAGTATGGGTCGCAAAAAAGCGCCGTAAAGTAAGGAAATTGCCAAAACTTCGTGTTAAAGCTTGAAATTTTCTTGTTCTAAATGTCGACGTAAATGAAAGATGGCTCTTTTGAAATCGGAAAAGAAATTAGGAACAGACGTTTTAAGGATTACGAGTTCTGTAAGCGCGTACGTACAGAAATTATTCTTATTTTCCAATGATGTGACAATGCAGGAAATAGTTCGGAAGTACTTACATTTTATGTATTTTTTAATAAAAATAGGACCAAAGCCAATTCTACTCTATTTCCTATTTTAACTACTTAGGCAGCTAGATGTTACTATGACTCTTTCATAATACAGCAATAATGCACTAAATCAGCAAACTAAGACGGTTCTATAGAAAAAAAACCCCTAAACTCCAAATGAAGACTGAACATGAAAATATACCTACCTTCGTTAAGGTTATTTAGGTTCTGCTTTGTTTGTGTGAGGTGTGCAATAAAGAGTATTTGTATTGTATTGTATTGTTATTTCAATGAATTTCGAACGCTTTTCGGATCTTTACTTGACTTTGTCAAACCACGCGGCGTCTCATTTTCCATAAGAGCATTAGCAAAAGAAAGAACCATGCCTTCGTTAGTTCGACTCTCGTGGAATGTTTTTGAATAGGAAGTCTACTGGGAACGCAGCGCGGCGTTCGTCGACTAATGACGGCTCCGAGCCCATAATATATCTCTCGTAGTTAGGCGCAGAAATCACGGCGACCGTGCGCTTGATTGAGTTTTCTTTTCCATTGTGCCTCCATTAACAAAATAGCTTTCTCCCCTACGCTCGCGCCCTCCCAGCGGACGCCATGTGTTCACAGAAATCATATGTGCTTATTTCTTTCTTGCGGATGGGTTAGGATATGTAGTTGTTTTTATGAAATGTGTGCTGAGAAAGGAGAATGTATTCAAATAATTTGTTTCAAATGGCCTGTGGGACCCATTTGTGTAACCATCTGGAGCCATAAATATTCAAACCTTAGATACCAACGAATTAAACTCGATTGTTTCAAGGGAAATCAAATAAAGAAATGCCTGTAGGTATATATGTTGTATGTATAAAGCCTTTAAGCATTGGGTGTATAAGTATTGCGTAGTTTACTTGTGTTGTAATAGTACATGTCGGATGAAGCGAAGAAACAATAGGGTACGAATCCACGAATTGCTATTCCCGCCGAGGCAAATATAGTGCTTTTTTAACCTATCAAGTTCCCGCCCAACTTATTTTTTTGAAGTATGTACACGGCATGACTCGTGGTGCCAGTTTCAATTGACATAAAAAAACATAAGTATCCATCACAATTTCAAATGTTTGGAAAGGTATTGTATTAAATAGTTACATAATTAACTCCTGAATTATCGCACCTACTTAACTTACGCCACTCGGCAATCCTCGTGGTGGTAGGTACTCGACTTTAAGATGGGCGGTGCTAGTGCAACAACCTGGCAACCGTACTGTCTTTTCGAAGATCTCACTAATTACACTGATTTGCCATACGATACATAAATTCGTGGAAATAGTACATAATATAATGAATTTAAAAGGAAAACTATTACGGCTAAGTAGGCATAGTTATGCCTACGTACGTAATTATACGTTTTTACCGAGTAAATAGTCCACCAACTTAAAATGTAGGTACTTGAAAAAGAATGAAATAACTCGTCTATCAAATTTTACATGATTCTAAGATCTACATTAAGAGAAAACTTTTGAGTTTAAACCTGTACTCACTAGTTGCTTAAATAGCTTAAATATTTTATGATATTTATAATTTAACTGAAGACGACACAGGTAGCTTAAGTTGCTTGCAAGAACCTCCGAGCGCACTTACGTTCCTAGCTACCTTCCAATTAACGACGTATCTAATTATACTATCCTGCACCCAGCTCCGGTGGAGAATTTCCTAAATTACTTATTACGAAATGCAATTAAACTTAAAGCAGTTAAGAGGTTGAGTGAAATTAATTTCGCTCTTTTTTTCACATAAAGTAGGTAGTTTTATTTATCTACAATTCTATAGTTATTTATACAAATAGACGTATGATACTAGGAACTTGCATAAGTATGTTTAATATACACAGAGTAGGTCAGTAGATGTCGTAAAATTGTCTGTTGACGTGAAATTGAAGCAGGAAAACGACCAACATTGGCGAACCACCATAATTATTTGTCTACGTTAGAAAAATTGAACAAAAGCATTTGAGACCCGGTTGTCGTTGTAAGGCTTAATTTTGGTTCCAAACGACGCCCATTACGGGGAACACGGAAACCTCTTTCCTGCTATTTCCCTTTTCTAATTGTTACATAAAGCTAACAGAATGAGCCATTTGAGGTCGCTCCGGTGAAGCGCCAGACATCATCCATGCGTTTTCTGCTCTCAGCTGTTTTATTTTAGGGCCACTTTTATGGATTTGGGCGAGAGAGAAGTAACACAGAATAATGTTTCGTAATGCATACTTACAGCGTAAAGCAAGTACAGTCAGCTTTTCCATTTTCATTTTCATCATAATTATAGTAGCCGATATAGTCAAATATTTCGGTACACGTCTTTGTAACTATTATTTCAGTGAAATTATATTTTAAAATAAAACATTTCTAGACATTCTATGAAGCGCACTCCATTTTCAGTCATGATGATGATAATGCGGCAAAATAGTCAGCGCTTGGAAAAAAACATTATCATAAGGATTATAATTAGAGTCATGATTTTGTAAACTAAAAAATGTACTGAGGAAAATACATTCAACGAAAGAGCAGAGTATTGATTCGTTGTGTTGTTTATCGCGGAAATGCGTTTTTAGTAAAACACTGTTGGTCTTTTGTCGGTTTGTATTGTCTTTCGTTAACTTATTAATTATGATGTGATAAAATAATTATATTTGAAATTTTAAGCTACACATCCCTTATAATAATTTTACGGAGTTACCTAACGTTTGAAATTGTTGTACTTATACTAAACGTATCAGAATATAAAACAGATAAGAAGGTTGCTGTATTAAAAAAATGGGCAATGCCGAGGTCTACCTACCGAATAACACTGGGTTCGGAAAAACTCACAGTATTCTTAGGAAGGGTAAGAGAATTAGATACTGATCGCATTCAAGGGCGGGTTTTCATTGCGAAAAGCCAATATTCGACACATTTCTCCTCGCGTGGCACACTTTTACATTTGGACTGCGTTGCTCATTGGCGATTCAACCCTTGCGCGGTCGAACAAACTGGATTAGCTCGGGACATGTTCGCCCGCTAGGGAAATAAATTGATTTTTTTATTTTGTTCTGTTTTCAACTCGCGTCCACAATAACCAGCCACAATGAAAAATAATATTTTTACGAAACATTAAAAAGTAGGCCATAAAATATGATGGTTAATCAAGTACCAGAGCAGAACGTCTGCAACATCTGTGTGTTTTAAATTTAAAATATGTTTTAAATTAAAACTCCAATTATGAACGAATTATATATAAAATATAACGCCTGCTACATTTATAATAATAACACTGGACAGTGGCTGATGAGATGGACATAGCAAATACCTAAACATACTTATACGTACATACGCTTGTTACGATGGTAGGGTCGACTCAATTGTTTTTATGTAACTCGCATACACGACACACGCAGTGTGTAGTAATTTTGAGAATTCCTTTTTTTATTCCACAATTTCCCGTTCGTTCTTCGTCGACAGAAAATCGGAGGCCTACTGCTGACTTCTTGTACAATTTATTATGAAAAGGAATACGTAGGCGTGTAAGTTTAATATCACTGACGTCGCAAGTATGCCATATCATATCAATAATACAGCACCAATATTGTAACGCCGTACAACCACACAAAATAAAACTTATTGTACTACAATTATGAATTATTTAGTTATAAAACACAAGAACAACGTTATTTTTTAAGTGGGGATAGTTGAAGGGATATAGAGTGGCATAGGATAGTTTTTATCCCCGAAATCATCCCCTAGGGGGTGAAATGGGGGGGTAAAAGTTTGTATGGAGCTGCGATATAAACGAGTTCCACGCGGACAGAGTCGCGGGCAGAAGCTAGTAGTTACATAAAGCACTGACTGTGTCTGCAACTTCAGCGAGCGCTGCGCGAGCTCCGCGATCTCTTAAATGAGGAACCTTGACACGAAAAAGAAGAACAACGTTTATCCAATAATATAAAAAAAAAACAACATAAAAACCGTAGTGTATTCAATTCAGTTCAAAGTATTTAATGTATAAAAGGGCACATGTCTAACACACAGAAAACTTGCATTAGAATTAAATGACTTGAATTAATATGAAATGTCTTAGTCTATAAAAATTGTAATATCGATAAGTATGATGATTAATTATGCTACAGACACAGCGCAGAAACCTTTTCATGACCAAATGATTTGAATTCTTTATTAATATTGTGCGTATCTTTGTTTAAAATGTGTAATTATGGCAGATAATCTAAGATTGAATACAACTAAACCACAACTATTATAAACCATTGTACGAGTATGCTTAGTTGTAGTAATTTGACACAAAGCGACATTCGTTGATATTAAGACCCATTTGATTCCGCCGAGCGCCCAAAATACAAACCGTCATTGCTATTATGCGTTATTATCGTATGTCGTCTATGAGATAGACGCGTCGGTGTTGGTAGTTATTGAAAAGAGTGCTTGAAGGCATCAGGAAGGCTCACTCTGATTTCTGTAACGTTAGCTTGGTGCACGCGGAAAGGAGCGCGCAAAACATTTAGATAACAATGAATGCGAATCTTACGTTTCTGAGCAACTACTCGATCATTTGTGGACTGTCCATTTTAGAGAGGTAACTCATTTTTACTAATGCATATTGTTCCGAATTACATAATCCCGAAATCCATGTTCCTGGGAATCTTAGATATTGCTGGATATACCTTATACTGACCTAACCTTTAGCATATTCTAAATAAAACGTTCTTATATTTGTATATTCTTAAAAAAACAAAAAAAATGAGGGAGATTAAGACCGCTTGCATGTCTAAACCGTTATTCTTATTTATAAATCGCATTTCATTGACTTAATTCTCCTTTTTAACATCAATAATACGTTCACCGTTAAAACTAAAATATAGCAGGCAAAATAAACAAAATATAGGTATAATTTATGAAAAAAGTAGATTAAGTCTTCTTGCGCACGCAACAATGTCTTAATTTTTTGCAAAACATACTGTCAATCAGTCAGTGCTTTCGAGATGACTCAACAAGCGAAGCATAATTGTCACGTCTTTACCATTAAATATAAAATCACAAGTCAATTAATATAACCACTGAGTCCTACTAGTTATTAAGACGAAAGGTCTACATTATACGAGACTATGCGATATGCTGGTCTTCGTTACTTTAATAATGTTGTCCTTGTATTCCTTTCTGGAGCCTAGACTCTAGAACGTAAAAGCCGACGTATAACGCAAAGGCGATTGTCAAAACTTGCGTTATTGGATGACCGCACATTGTTTTATTTTTTACCAACGTTATGAAATATCCATCAAAAGTTTTTCATGTCGTTAGCAGTGGGCCCTAGTGGGAAAAAATAAAGTTGCGATGCTCAGAACACATGTGCTCAGATTGATTGAACTTTCTTACTTCGAACTTACTTATTTATATTCTGTACGGAATTTCATTTCGTGTCATATTTATTTATTGCATTCCTTCAAAAAGCAATAAAATACACAAGTTGACAGTTATTTTTAAGTATTTCGTCTAAAAGGCTGTAGGTTTTGATTTAGATCAAAGTTAACACTTTTGTTTGATATGTTGTGTGAAATTATACGAATAAGAATGATTTATTAAAAAATATTTTACAATATATGACATTATGCTAACAATTTATACCAAGAGATTATATTAAAAGCCCAAACTAGGATTCCTTGTGTTTCAGCTAAAAAATATATAAATTTGACTTTTAATAAATTGTAAATGATCATACTGGTAACTGATAAAGGTTGCGGGAGTCCGCTGGATGCGGGTGGTGCAGGACCGGTCACTTTGGCACTCTATGGGGGAGACCTATGTCCAGCAGTGGACGTCTTTCGGCTGATATGATTATGATGATACTAAACTTAGCCAATCACAAATTTTTTGACCGAATATTATTTGTCCGAAAACTACCAACCTACACTGTACACCAATTTTATCTCAGTTCATAATTTGACGATTTGACATTGGTACCTGTCACAAACTAACGAAAAATAGTTTACAATTTGTCGACAGTTTTGATATTTAAACTGACGGTTTTTACATCTTACGACGACGAAGATATTATTCAAAGGATACGTAATCTTTTTCCAAGAAAATGGCTTATGATCGGATGAGATGGCGACCCCGAACGGTTTGCGCGTATTTTGTATATTTGAGCACGTGAGGTTATACAAATTATCAATATTAAAAGGATCACTTTGGCATCTTTACCCAGCAGACGTAGGTTTTAGGGCGGCCTAATATAATACGAACAAATGATGATTTTGAGAGACCAACTTATCTAGTTCACTTCGCCGATATTCTGTAACTTGTTTTAAGCTCACCTCAACGCTCACGCACAAATATATCTTCACGCCGCGATTCGTAGTAACTAAACGTAATTAGAGGTCTCCTTTCGTTAGGTGTGACGGGTGGGGGAGAAGAGTATGAGCGCGTAGTGAATAACAGCCCAGTGCGGTTTGAGGTCTGCCCGTCGAACTATAGTTGAACTGGTTAGTCAAACGAAGTAATGTAAAAGAATTGTGCCATCGTATGTGCCGATTATGACCTGCGTCCTAATTCTTCTTATTAACACCTAAGCCTACTGGCACCTAAGGCTACTGATAGTACGAATGATGCTCACTAAATATGCATTGCATACGCATACATTTATATCGCCCTTAAATTGTAGGATCCGGTAGTTAAACATCTAAAGCGTAAGTCAATGAACGGACGGTTACTTTAAAATCTTTTGCGGGAGATTATAAACTTCCGACGACGTATATTATAGTATCCCGATTCATGGCATTTCCCATTCAAAAAGAGGATATATTGGCTTTCTACGTGAAACTAATCCAGCTGCACGCTAAAACTAGTTAATCACTTGCGCTCGCTCATTATCTATTCAAGTGGCAAGTTATAGTTTCAAATACTTGCTGAAACTGAAAGCGCGAGAGCACTTATTGATTTTATCGAAATATAGAATCGTGTTTATAGAACCGTGCGAAGCGACGTGTCTCCATTATTAAAGAATACATAACTATCGCGTGTGGAATATTATATTGTTTGAGTGGAACCGTGTCCTAAGTAAACGAAATAAAACATGCCACCGAAAAATGACGGGAAATGGATTGCTGACCACTTAGTTTGTTCAAACAAAAATATGATGTACAGTAGTTAGAGTGGTTTGTATGGGGGTAAAATTGTATAAGTACGGGGAGAATTAAATAAAAAAACGTCACTACTTTAGAGATAGATAAATAATAATATAAAAATGTAACATGAAATTGGTCATAAATGTCCATCAAAGCTACATTAAAAATGGCATTCACACGACAAAAGAGCCATTGTGCCCCCAAATTTGAGTTTTTTTTTTCATAGAAGGTATGCAAAGTAAGTGCCTGTCGGTGGTGGCCTCGCTACGCTATGGATTCTATTGTAGAATCTTTCGCTTCATACAGGATTCAATATACTGCTCTCGCCGTTAATAAATCATTATGCTGTCACACAATCTACTATTTTCCTATGAGAAAAACAGTTTAATATACACTGATGTCAGTTGGTACAGTTTAGTGACGTGACAAAAAACTCATTAGCTTTGTCCATATCTTTGTTTGTTTCCTTGTCTTTAATTTTCTTGTAGTGTTGACGTTCCTTATTTCATTGGTAGCTAACTTTGTTTCCAAAAACAGGAACAAAACGGATGCTCGCGGCATGATTGACGTGACTGTTTTACCGATGCTAGAAGCTAGTAACGTTGAACTTTGGGTTGGGAACGAAGCATCGGATATAAGTGGTTAAGTATTAGTAAATTCTACCTCATATCGATCCCATTGAGCTTCAAAATATTACAGATTTAATAGTAAGGGCATTCATATTTACCCCATATTTTCAAACAATGATCACCTCACGGGGAAAATTATAGCTTGGCAATTTCGTTCGTGACACTCCCATGGTCCGCGCGGGGGGCAGGAGACGTTGACGTGTTACTCGCCGCTACACACGATATGATTTACGTAACGAATATGTCTGCGGATATCTCTAACAATATTCATATTTCTTTATAAGAATATTGTGTAGTTGTGATACCGAGTAACCATAAGGAATAAATGATTAGTTGATTTATGTAAGTAATTTATATTTTTGACGGCCGTTTAGCCTAGTGGGTAGCACTACACTGCTTACGAAGCTGGACGTTCCGGGTTCGAATTCTGGTAAAGGTAAGTTATTTGCGTGTTGAGCACGAATATTTGATCATGAGACATGGAGGTTTTCTACGTATTTATGTACCTATGTTTTTATCTGTATTAGTATATTTATCGTTGCCATTGAAGTTGGATCTTCCTTAAGTTTTTTAAAATGGCTGTACACATTATATAGAATATGTTTGGCTTGACGGTTCAATAACTTTGTCTATCGGCGGGCTCATCGTTGCGTAGCAATCTCGTGTGCGTTTTGTTAAGAGCGGCCGCGCTCATGTACACATGTTACCGCCAACTGCAACGGCGGGTGACTAACGCTCCTGACTGACAGCCCCGCCGCCCGCACACTTAATACCACCCCGGCTCTCCTTCGCCCCTTGTCCCCCGCGAACCATGGGAATGTCACGAACGAATTTGCCAAGCTATAAATAGGCATTTTAAGTAAACTCAATGTTTAATGTGAAGTCTTCAACCTGGCCCCGTATAATCGGCCGTATCACGCAATAAGTGACAAGATAGAGCGTCTGTCTCGTTCTATCGAACGGTGACATCCAGTAACGGGCGCTCTATCTTGTCACTTATCATGTGATAAGGCCGACCGTGATACGGGGTTTGATCTCCGTGTGATTTGCGCTACGCTTGTAGCCGATCCCGTGATTTTTCCTCGTATGTTACGTAGCGGAAAGCGACTACGACGTAGGCGCCCGCTAAGCGGATTCCTGGCTGAAAAAGTGATAAGAAATTTAGTAAAAGCTGCGTATAGTCATAGCCTGATGATGTTAATGATGATGATAAAGGCGAAAAACGGAAGCTTTCTTAGGAAAAAGCTTTCTACCCAGCATGACAATACGAATATGGTAAGTGTATTAAAATTCATCTTTATTTATTCCATGAGACCTGGCAGAAATAACTCTGTATGCTTAAATAAAGGGGAGACAATCCGTCAATATCAGGAACACGTGGCGCCGCGAAGACGTATCGTGTTCTTATTTCACTTCGCGACCAAGCCCGTGCAATGTTGACCAAACTGGTTTACGTCATGTCGAACAAAAGGGTAAGTACGCAGTAAACTTCCCGAATTGATGTTTGTAGATCATTCGCACAAAGCCATGTAAGGACTCTTGGATGTTTCTTGTGCACTGAAATAAACGTAAACGAAAAATAGCTTCAACTGTGTATACAGTTATTTAACGTAGACATGTTCCGTCTGCAATTTTTAATTGAAGTAACTGAGCATGAAAAAACAAGCCTAGCCTTATTCTTGCGGGAGTATTGTTCATAAGGTAAAAATAAAATAAGCCCCTCAATTACGCATTCAAACAAAGAGCCTGGTATAAACCCGGCTGGGTTTTAATAAACCGGGCAGCGCTCGCGGTGTCAGTTATGAATGTTATGTTATTATGCATGCATACAGTAACAAGGCCCAGCAACAATGCTCAGGGCGTACCTACGTCGACTAAAGCATAATGTGCGCGTGGTTTCAGGAGTAGAAAGCCCATTTACCTTCTGTATTGGCTTTGTACATCCAGACTGGCGGGTTAAGCATAGCGACTGCGGGACAATGGATCGGACCTTTTTTAAAATGCCTCTCATTTCTTACTGGGAGTTACCGAAACAAAATGGGTTCGGCTTGATCAACTCGACTCTGAATGAAACGTTTAAGCATAAAACGAATCCTTTATTGTTTCGAGACAACTTAAGAGAATTTGTTTCTGGATGATATTGTTGCGACTGCTTCTTTGGTGCTTCTGTTTTGTCCTTTACGGTTATAGCTACAATATTCATCGCTTCTGCTTTCTTTGTAAACATTTAGTAATGGAAAACACAAACGCTAGATGTGTAGCTTAAATTACAATTATAATATAATTATAAAATGTACTTACCTTAATGCGAGTTAAATCTTATTAAAATACCTTCCATGTGTTTTTGTAGAAAAACATATTATTGGTTCTATAATTTATCGCCGAAAATTGTATTACCGATTATCAGTTCGCAACCAAAGTCAAAGTGTCAAAGTGAATCATCGGTGAAAAGTTGGTTGGCAAGTGAAATTCGGAAATAAAAAATTCGGAGAAAAGGCATTATGATGTTTTTTTTTGTATGTCACATTACGGCCTACTTGCAGAATATAATTCATTTATTTAAATACTATGCTCCGGCCGCTCTTCAAACTATGTACTAAGTACGTAGCTGTGTTAGGTCTTGCGAACTGTAAAATCAGAATAAACCACGGCTACTAAGATTTCCAGATAGATTCCATTTAGGGTGGGTTGTACCAAACTGTCTGTAATCTTAAGCGGTGTTTGTTAAAATCTGAATGTATGGGACCACTTTATATGGAATGACAGCTGCCAGCGCCATATTTAACTTGGATCGGTCTGTAATCGTAAGATGGTGTAATCCACCCTTAGTAGCTAATAATATTATACGGGTGGGGCCTGAATCATGGGAAAAAAATTAAACGGTAGTCTATTGGGCGTGTCAGCACTTATATCCAGGTAACTTTAATCACATCATCACATCAGCCGAAAGACGTCCACTGCTGGACATAGGCCTCCCCCAAAGAGTGCCAAAGTGACCGATCCCGCGCCACCCGCATCCAGCGGCCTCCCGCAACCCTGTTGGGAGTTTCTCTGCGTGACCGCATCAGAAATGAGGCTATGCGCAGCAGAACCAAGGTAACCGATATAGCCCTCCGTATCGCTAAACTTAAGTGGCAGTGGGCGGGGCACATAGCACGTAGAACCGATGGCCGTTGGGGTAGAAAGGTTATCGAGTGGCGACCACGTACCGGAAGGCGCAGCGTGGGTAGGCCCCCGACAATGTGGACTGATGACCTGGTAATTTTAATTGAAAATAAAATAGTATTTTTGTCTTTTCTTTTCTTTAAAGTAACTTCACGTGTATTTTTTACCCTTCTGGGGTAACACAGGTAGTTTTTTTATTTAACACTTGAGCAGTCGCGCCCTAGTTTGTAAAACTTACAGTCGGACCCAGTTAATTATGTAGAGATAGGGTAAATACTACTGAAAATAATACAAGGAACTTTATATATTTCTGTAATTAAGAAATAAAACTACCATTTTATATAACCAACAGTTAAATTTGACGGTTTATCGTAAAAAACCGCTAGGTAACAAAAATATCAAAAATATTTATAGTTTTTTTTGGCACTGTCATTTGTTAACCTAATATATTCTTTTTTGAATTCATAGTTTCTTATCTTAACTATATTTTCTCAATAACTATTATATCCTTATTTAAATCCACAAAAAGAAATCAACATTTATTATAGGGAAAAAATATATATGAGCTCCTAAAACAGAACTGGAAAAACTCAAAAAATTTAGTTATTTTACTCTAACGTACGGAACATTCTTCATTCTCTGTCTCTTTATTTATAAAATCATCTAACTCTTAGTCTGACAAACCCCGCAAAGTAGCCATTTTCTATGCTAAAAATTATTACACATGGATTATAATCACTTAAGAAATGAAATATACAAGTTACAAAACTAGTCACTACTTGGGTCCAGCGGACCCATAACACAAAATATTAAGGTTTCATAAATGGTCGCTACTGGGTCTAGCCGACCCATATGCACCTTATACATCCTTAATACGCGAGCGCGGTGCGCCGACTGATTGGTGGGGCGATGATTCGACGCGTGGAATATTCGTTAAAGGTACTAAGAACGGCAACGCCGCGAGATGCAAAACGATGAAGTTATTGCTTATAATGAACACTACTGGGTTCCGTGGACCCATAAGCGACTACTTAAGTGTTAAAAAACATTAAAAAAATAAAAAAAATATTAAAAAATCACATAAATATCTTTTAAAAACAAAAATGCAAAAACTATCATGACTCAGTTCATGATGTTACCTCAAAATCTGCATTGACTGCTGTACTTTGATCTCGTGGTGCCAAGATACATTACTTAAAGGTATAATTAAAGGTATAAGTAAATAATTTTAGATCAACATTACTACGAATTAATTAAAAAAAAAAATTGGACTCATGGGATTACTACAGATGCTCTAAGGAAGCGTCCTTTTAAATATTTGCCCCTGTTACAGGCCCCACACTGTATTCATTAATTCATTCAAGTGTGACTGATTTATTGATAAAAATAATGCATTTTAAAAGTACCTTAACTTGAAAACTTACATAATAGTTATTTCACTTCATTTCATTGAACGAGCGAACGAAGTTATCCGTTTTTAGATGACCTGTTTTGTCCGGCTGTATTCCTCTAGAGGTCGTATTTCTCAACCGATTTTCGAGGATTTTCGTTAGCACTTTCAATAATTATTTTCATTTCTTTTCTCAGTCTTTCAAAATAAAAAAAAGAAATTGTGATGAAAAGACGGGCTTGATTTCGAATTTTAAAAAAGGTAGCCTTAATTGTTTCGTTTTTTTTAAGTCAAATACTTTGCTTGGCAACCACAGTTGCCACAATCAATTGAAGGTTGAGTGAAATTGGCAACTGCGGTTGTCCCCATCAAGTGAGTGGCCATGCAGTTTATTTATTTATTCCTGGTCTCGATTTTTTTCAGTCAGCAGCCCGCTATGACGAAGTCATCGATGTAATAAATGCGTTCGGTCAATGAATAAGTTTTAACACCATCACCTACTTTTTTACCAAATTCATCATTCATTTGACCACCCTATAAGATTTGAAATAAACTTTTCACCTCAGCAGCTCGAACAAGCATATTTTGCTGCGTGAAAACAGTGTGCAAAATGCGATTTTGCTCTCTCCGTGAGACAAAGTAGCTTTTTAATTTTGGTGCGGAGCACTGACATTTCGTCGTATGGGGTCTATTACAAGTTTAGAATATTTGAACTTTATTAGCACTGTCCCTTTCATTCCAATACGAAAAAAGAAAATGGAAGACATGGTTGATTCATAGTTCGACCATCGAATTTCAAAGAAGACCCCCCAAAAAGCGGATAACACACGTTCGAAAACAATTAACAAGTTTAAATTACCAAAGTAATTATAGGTACAAAGGAATTTTAAAATGAAGCATATTTAAATAAAAGATATCAGAATAAACTCCGATTTTCATAACAAATGGGTAAACATGAATTTTATTTTGCTAGCTTATTAATAATTCTAGTTTAAACAATCTTAAACTCTACTACCACAGATGCAGTTTCCGAACGCAAGCGCGGGGCCCCGCCCCTTTTAAAAAGTTGCGCGCTGTTAATTTGTTTGAGATTTTATTATGTATATTCTTCGTCATTCTTGCGTTATTGATATTCAAATATAAAAACTACTAGGATAAATCAATTCTCTATCTAACTAGGAAATATAGTGAAGTCAGTGACGATGACGTGACGAAGGCAATTAACATTTTTAGCAACAGTCCTACTACGGCTAGTTTTTGAAGTGCACGCGAGATACACGTAATATGCTAATGTGTGCTCTTGTGATAATGATAAATATTTCCTAAATATCTCGAAGATATGAGTAAAATCTGTGAATTTTAATAATAACACGGTTAGTTTTTAGTGATGTGTTAGTGTCACGCGACACTTGTATACTTAGATAGTGAAATATCCTTTGGTTTCTCGCGCCTTGTCTCGCCTTTCTAGTATTGAATAACGGCGCGGCCGGCGCTGAGGAGCTTGTTTTACAAACAGTATCTAACGCCTAATTAAGTTCTCTTCCTGAATAATCTTGAGACGAATAGGTACGTGATACTATGATATATTTTTGATGTGAATATGTTCTCACTGCTGAGGTGAAAAGTTGTATGTGTTACTCGAGAGCAAAGTATTTGCATCTCGTGCTTTTGAGTCCTTCGCTGCGCTCAAGATTCAAACTTTGAATCACTTCCTCAGGACTCAAAAATAGCACTCGCAGCAAAAACAAACTTTGCTCTCTTGTTGCACAAATAACTATTACTACAGAAATTGTAGGAAGATATCCGGAATGACATCAGAATATAACGGTAATTTTTTTTTTCAGTAATATGCAATTGCATTCATTAACTTTACAGTAAGAATACTGAGATAAATAAATATACTGAGATAATAGGTTAGAGTGTTTCTCGTATCTAGTCTAGAAGTATGTATGAATCGTGCCAATGTGTCTTCTAACGAGCAGCCCCTAGACGGAACGTGTAAAGGCTTTTTGAAGACGCCATAAAGTTTACCCGGTGAGAATAATTTCCTAGGTCGTGTCAAATGACCCGGAATTCGGAAGATAGCCTGTACCAACTAACTATATATCAGCTTCATTTTAAAATATGTGTTGAGGAATTAGGCTAATCGTTAATTATATTTCCCGTATATATAGAAACGCACACATCCTCATGGCGCTTTTCCCGGTTGCATTCTAAGGGAGCCCGAGACCCCGGGACTTTAGTAGTTTTAATAACGCGATGCCATCTGACCTTTTAAGTCAGAAGGTTAACTAGACCTTGCTGAGATTAGGGCGGTTTTCTTACGATATTTAAACGCACTTTCTCCATCTAAAGGAGCGACCACACCGGTGCGTTACGCTGCGTATACGCGTTGACGTGTCGTATGCGTCACGTATTCTTCATACATTTTGCTGCGTTTACGGTGCGTTAGCGTATTTTGAGCAGCGGTGTGGTCGCTCCATAATACGTATATTATCTGTATTCTTTTGTGTGATCAAAACTATCTGATTATAGAATAGGTACTAACTATTAACTTCTTGATAATAGACATGTCTTATAATGGGTGAGGACCAAATTCGCGGGCAGTAGTTAGCCTGGTTAGTCGGTAATTAGCCATATAAACTGAAGAAATGGACAAAGTTCCGTTGTGATACAAAAATTAACCATAGAATTGTATGATTAATTTTCAGGTCACAACGAAAAACTTTCATAGAAAATTTAATGGAGTGAGATAAGCTGGCCAATCATTTAGTCCCTACCCATACACAACGCAATCCTGTAACTTTTTGTTAACCCTTAACCAGGTAGTGATCTCATAGTGACCACTTAGAAAAAGATTTTTTTCTGACGAGCAGAAAGATTATAGAAGCCACTAAATGTCATTGACGTATAGTCTATAAACTGTCAGATTTCGGAACGCACCCAAAATTTATGTGTCAAAACAAATTTTTTAGACGTTTCACTTGTCAAATTCAAATTACGAAAAAGTGACCGGTTTTGTGTATTGCTCGAAGTAAATAATAGTATTGTGCCGAAAAAAATTACGGTAAGTGCTATGTGATGCTTTATTTTGGTAGTATATAAGATAATGTATGTGTAGTATGCCGTTAATAGTTACAGTAATAGTTTTTTATGTAAAATGTTTGCTCCTAAAGTTTGTGGTCCCTATATGACCTCTGCCCGTTTCGGTTCAGTACAAGTGGTTTGTATGTGACCACTGCCCGGCAGAGTATATAAGAGAAATTTAAGGGTAAGTTCATTACTTACTGTAGTTGAACTATTTAAAAAAAAATAGTGAAATTTTTCAAACTTTTACGGAGAAATGTTTTGTTTTTAGATGTTGTGTTTTTGTTTTTGAAACTTTATGTTGTAGATTCTATACACTGTACTGTGTGTTGTATTAATCACTTTGGAAAATGTTTTTTTTTTTTTGATTTTGAAACATGGTTTTTTATTTTTGACGCTCTTTTTGCTAAATGGCGCTTAAATATAATAATAAATATCCTTTACTCTTACTTTTATTGTGATCTTATTTTGCCGATGATTACATGTAAACATTATGACTTACCCTTAAAACTTCAATGTATAGCCAGCAGGGCAGTGGCCACATACGGACCACGTGGGACTATTGGGTTTTTTTTTAAGAAATCATGAAACTAAAAAAAAAACAAGAAATTAGTTTTTTATTCACGCGATTATCTACCAAAATCAGGATTCAAAAGTAAAAAAATCGTCAGGCCTGTTTAAGGGTTAAATGCGAGGTGCGTGTTTTGGTCACATAAAGCTTATTGCCTAGTAATTCAAATAAATTGTGACGTCATATTTGCTTTTTTAATTAAGTTTTATGTTTATGGCTATGACGTTTGTCACTACAAGGTCTAAAGCACAATGACTAAGCCTGTGGTGGCGGTCAATAGTAAACTTGACAGTATTGACCGCCACCGCTGGCCGCGCCAGTGTGATTCAGGCTTAAGACCGACTGCAGAATAGTTGCGTTGTTTGACCTTATCATCCATAATGTCTCATGTGATGTGATTTGAACATAACTTTTGTAAGTGATGCTAACTTTTTCTTAACTCCTAAGGCCCTTGTACAATAACCGTTAATGCTACATTGACTTTTAATATGAAAAAAAATAATATCTTATATTCTAATGTTTTTTAAATTTTTGTTCCTATTAATAAAATTATAAATTTTGGGGAATACCCATAAACACCATACAATTTGACTACCTAGTTCGCTTTAATATACCAGGTACCTAGTGATAACTGAAAATCTATTCCTATAACGCTGAAAACGGATATAGTCACGC
Organism: Epinotia demarniana; assembly: GCA_945867215.1. NCBI lineage: Eukaryota > Metazoa > Arthropoda > Insecta > Lepidoptera > Tortricidae > Epinotia > Epinotia demarniana. The sequence goes on from OX244263.1 coordinate 13,256,171, forward strand.
ATGAAAAATGGCTAAAAGCAAGGCGCAAAACAATATGCCACATCGATTTTAGGTATTCGGTTTATAGGGTTATGATAGGCTCACTAAGTTGCGTGCGTTTTGAACGCTGAACGTCTGGTCCATGTTAGCCCTGCGGGGCTAAGATTATTGCCATTTTATCACTTCTTATCGTTGTGGATAAGATATCCGTCACCCTCGCACTCGCATACTTGTCAGGGCGCGACTTAACTACACTGGCGCGTGTTTTATCAAAGTTTTTATTTCATGGGCTTGGGCAGAGCATTTAGATCCATGTTTGCACTATTCGCCGTGGATAAGTTAGACGTCACTCTCTCGCTTGCATATAGTCAGGGCGGCGTTGTTGAGCTGATTATCAAATAAGTTTTTGTTATACTGAGTAGAACAGGATCGGGCACGTTTTCAAGATGTTGCGAATATATTCACCCTTAATAAGCACTTCAACAATATCAACTGGTTAAGAGGTAACGGTTTGATAAAGTTAATTGAAAATGCCAGTCGTTTCAATCCTAATAAAAGGTTATAGGGTCAAATCTTGTACTTTAACGTTGATGATTAATGGATATACGTAATACTTATTGCATATTTGATACAGGATTTTCAGCCTTGTGTGTGTGTGTGTGTGTGTGTGTGTGCTTTTATACCTACCCACTACCTCCCCACGCGGTGCCGCCCGTCTTAATACACGGACCCGAGGTGGACACACGGGATATACCCATTTCATAAACTTGTGAAAGAATTAAAAATAGAATTAAAAGTTAAGGAGATTACACCCTACCCACAAACTTACATAGCCATTAAAACGTTACCTACTTATTATTTTAGTATAGATGCGGTTTTAGAAAAGGCCTTTGTTCCACATGTAAGGCCCCTTTTTCGATTAGTTTCTGACTACACTCAAAACTTTACTCTCTCGTCGGCGTTTTCAACAAAAAATCGTCCATCACAATGTTGTTTTAATAGATGTCGCTGTCGGGCAAACAATAATAGAATCCTTTTAGTACGTAGTCCTTACTTTATTCTCAGTTTCTTCTCAGAGAACAATATTTTCCAATTTAAGTGACAAAGTGCACTTAGGCAGGCTTGTCTGAAACCAAAACTTTGCCATTTGAACTACAAAACAAGTTGCAGCGAAAGAAAGCCGCTTTTTACGTTATTTATAGCTTGGTACGCCTTTTCAAAACAATTTCTTAATCCAGACATTTCCTAGAGATAAGTGAAATTTTAACGGCACAGCTTCTAGCTGGGTTTGTGATAGTTTATCATATTTTTTCAAAGGCCTTTTCGTTCGAGTACATCGAAAAGCTTTTAACCGATTTAGGTTTACAATGGGCTACAATATACAAATACGAAATTCGTCGAACTCACCTAGCGTTTGCACTAAATGTTTGATAAGTTTTAGTATGGTTTTGTGGTTATTGGCAACATATTTGCCATCATACAAAAAAGCATATACGAGTATATCAAGACGGATTAAATGCTGAAACAAAGCCATTTTCTAAAAATATGATAATTATTACAAACCCCCTGCTGCTGGGCAAAACTCCCCCCCCCCCCCCCCCCCGTATTTTTCTATTAATTGCGGTCTTCATTGATATGTCAGATTGGTCTACTTTGAGTTGATATATTATACTATCTTTTGTGCAGATTGTTATCATTGGAATATATTATATAAATAAATGCATAAGTATATCGGCACAAAATATACACACATGTTACAATTTTATCCTGGACTGTTATAATCACATTCATTTAACGCAGACAGATTCCGTTTTTTGAAATTTTGGCTGCTGAATCTTTAAAATACAGGATTTTAATATAAAGTTAATTATGATCGAGAATGAATTATATATTTTATAAATAATTAGAATTCGGACCCCGTACATCCCAAGCTTACTTTGCAATCGATATGAAATTCCCAATTTCTCGAACGCAACACTCTCGGTAATTTCAATCTCGCACGCGGGCATACGTTAAATGAAATTACTAATTCCGTTTGCGAAGGAGATAATTTTGCAGAATGGTTGCGTTGTTTGACTTTAATTAATTCGAGGCTTGTCAACGGTGAATGTAATTTCTACAGCGAGGCTGTTTGAGGCGTGTGTCTCGTTACTGTAATCGCCTAACGCGCGTTAGTTAGTTTTGATAACAAATTGAACGCTGCGACACCTTGGTAAAATTGATACCAGTATTTACCTGCTTAAAGATTTCAAGTATCAGGGTCTGGAGTTTATTGGTCGAAGGCCGACGACAAGAATGCTACAATTTTTCTGGAAATCTGACAAGCCTGAGTGCTCCGATATGAAACAATGATTATATGGCATTTGTTTGGAATAAATTGTTAATTTGTTATTCTTGATGGGAATAAAGTGTTTTAAAATACCTTAATTCTTATAAAGTGATATTTAAGCTTACTCAGTCTAACACTGGTCAAAAGTTAATGCTTGGGTATCTTAACATGAACACTCTGTTTACGCATATTTTTCCTTGAATCCATCTCACTGCAGCGCGTACGTATGTACGCGAAAAACATTAAAACACTGTACAATGAAACATCCATATTCGTACCTTCATAAAATGGTGTTGCATTCTGCATAGGAAACAAAGCATCGAGTAAGTTCGATGCTTTCGAAGTCGCGAAAACCGATAGGTACGAGTAGACTCTCCGATGCATGTTGAGCCGAACGAAATCCGTACCATATTTCATGTTCTCTACGTTATGCGGTTTGTGAAAGAAAATACATTTTTCACTATCTTTAGGGCTTACTCAGTATATTTCTTGTTTGTTGCGGGCTATATACCGATACTGCTCGGTGTTTGAATCGCAATAGACTTTTGAGAAGCAGGTTTATTTATTGAAACATTCTATAAATGTTGGTACTTGCTTGTACAATTTATAAAACGAAACAATCAGTACCTTTTTCTTATCAATCTTAGCACTGAATAATTTACTTTAAAAACAAAGTTTTAAACGACTTCAATTTAGTACTCTGCCAAGCCACGAGAATATTTCCATTTTTTTTACAATTTACCACATGAACAGCTTTCCGATAGCAAATGCGTTGATTACTATAGAAAAAAACTGAATCGCTGTATGTGGGCCGATACTATTTGAGGACTTCCATCGATTCCCCAAGATCATCACCAATGGCACTTCATTAGTTCCTATTTCAACGGAATCTTATCAGAGCCTGTGACGTACTTTTGCACTTTTAAGTACATAATTGAGGAATTCGATAAGTCATCTGTGGTCTTTATCATCAATTCCTCGCCACCAAATTTATGATTCCGGATACACGAGTTATAACAGAAAATACCAAAATCACTACACGCGTGACTAATAAAATTGAGGAGTCCCCTCAATTCCTCATGGATCCCATCATCTAACTGAATTTTGAAAAAAATGGGACCCACCTGGAAGTATATACATACGAACAAAAAAAAAAATTTCGAATCGGCTCATCAATGTCGGAGTTCTGAGGTAACAACAAACATTGAAACAAATAATAATAATAATGAGTGGAGTCGCAAGAGCAGAACCTATGCTCCAGGTTGGAAGTGTAAAATGTTATGACGCCGGCGGCCCTTGAACGGATTACCGGGATCTGGCGCACCGCAGACTCACCTCTCGACAACCTCACAGCCGCACAGACGTGTTGCTCCATTGTCGCACTGTGCGTGCGACTGTTTGTGGGGCCCACTTAACGAGTTGGCGAGTCACCGCCTGCCTTTTCACAATTTTTAGACTTATTGTCACGGCAGGTGTCCGCTAGCCTCCTCCCATAACCCATTGTCCAGACCACCCACCATTCAACTCAATAACCCATGACCTTAGTTTCCATCGCAGCACAGTGTTGCACTGCAATAGTCTTTGCACCTGGCGGGGACCATCATCGGGTGTATCATGTTGTGCGCTCGGAGATGGTATCCGCCATGTGTATCCCTCGCTTTATATTATGTTTGTTTTATAGGGCCTCTGCGCTGTTGGCTTCGGCCCCACGCATGCCTTCCAAAAGTCCGAGACCCCATGGTCCTGAGATATGGAAAAAACATACAAATAATAATAATAATAATAATAGGCGTAGGGATGTGACGGCCCCATCGCCCACCAGATTTCTGGTGCAATCAGTCAACGTAAGGCAGCTTGTGGCGGGCTGTTAGGGAGTAGCGACCCTACGTACCTGAGTGCTCCTGGGGGTGTCCTGTGGTCAGGCTGAGCCGATCGGGTGGTTGGTTGGACAGGCCCTCCGCCTCTGGTTTGCCTTTATTGGCCGTCCAGAGTGGAGTCGCAAGAGCTGTTTTGCTCGAGGGTAGATGTGGACACCTAAGTGGCGAGTTGGCTATATGTTTAAAGTCCAGTGCCACCTCTCTACCCCCCCCCCAGCTCTCTGACCGGTGTTGCCCTTAGGCCATTTTTTAATGTCGCTATTAATAGGGGCCCATCTAGCAGTTAGCGAGTCACCGTCTGCCAGAGATAAAAATTGAAACAGTTTTATTAGGCAGGCGTCCGATGTTTCACCCAATAGCCCAGCCACTAGTCCATCATTTCAACCCAATAACCCATTTTATTTAGATTCCATCAACCATCAATAGTCCATATACACCCCAGCGGGTGCTGTCTCTGTGTGCGTCCCATGACACGGGCAGGGACAGCATCCGCTCGGTGTACTCCTTGCATTTCATTAAATTGTCAAAAGGGCCTCTACGTGTTGGCTCAGTTGGTACTTTGTAGGTACCTAGCTCCACGCACGCCTCCCAAAGGTCCGGGACATCATTGTCCCGTGAACGGGAAAGACATACATAATAATAATAAAAATACAGCCGAATTGAGAACCTCCTCCTTTTTGTTGAAGTCGGTTAAAAATGTGAATTGGATTGCTAAGGTTATTCACGTGAACTATACAGAATGATACAGAATGATATAGGTAAGGTGAAGATATAACGTTCTCTGAACCAAGAAATGTAAGATTTAGATGCTAGTGCAATAAAAACCCGTATTCTAGGTAACCATTTGTATATTCATTTATTTTTTGTGAATTGGATCTCATAAAACCGTTGATGCTTAGTGAGGTTTACTATGGAGACCCACCATAATAAACCTCTATGGGGTGAAAAAATTATAATAGCTAAGTCTCATTTCCATCAAAATCGTTCGGTGCATGTTTTCAGAAAATAACTCGGTCTTCCACTTAGTATGGAATAAATACGTTAGTAAAAATAAATATAATACGTTTCCAAAAACCTGCGTTGCAGATTACGAAATGAGTTTTTTTTTAATAAGAATTAATGTTCTAATATATAATACTTACCTACATACAGATGATCTACACTCGCTAACTTTTCATACAAGAAGACACTTCTAATATACGATGAAAGCGACTGAGTGAGGGATCAGTTCAAAACGCGTAGAAAAAGTGACTGCATCAAATCGGAAGCCGAACGAGCTTCCATGGAATGATTTCTCGTTTGCCGACACTTTGGTAACGATTCATTTGACAAACTCATTTGCGCGAAGCCTCCCAAGGACGATCCTCATTTGCATTTGAAGCTGAAACGAGTGGAGTCTATCTTAGACCCTTTAGATAAGTGCACCGCGTAACGAAGACACACAAATTACACCATTTCTTTAACTAGTACTTAAGTTTTAATTCCCCAGTATAGTCGTGAAAATCTCTGTATAGGTACCTAGTGCGAAAAAAACTATATCCACGAGCCATGTAAAATTCAATCTTATGCCAATGATATAAAGACTGACAGGGAAACACTATTCTCTCTTTACCTGTGAGAAATTGTGATAGTCTCGTATTTCACAGTAGCTCAACAACGGTTACGTAGTTAGACGTAATGAAATTCGGAGCTCTGTATGCATGCTACCAAAATTGAAATTATTAATGTATTCTAAATTGGTTTCTCTCCTGCTCACGAGTAATCAAATGTGAAAGAGCATGACCCACGTTTCACGACTTGTGTCCGACTACGGCAGAGCCGAAAGGAAAGATTATGTTTTTATTAATCGCAATAATCATAGGTGACAGCGCTGCTGCATACACGAAAAAACATTACACAAAATGTTAAATAGTGCACTTTCCTTGAGACACCCTTTATAAAAAAAATGTTTTAGTTTATTAAATGATGTAGTAAAATGTACACAAATGTTTGCAAAAGCAAAGTAACACCAACCGTAACCGCGGAAGATAACAGAATTTTATCGCACAAAGCTCAGACAAAACAAGTGAATTATCATTTTATTTCTCTGTGGAAAGCGTCTTACAAAGTTTTCTCGTTGCGTAACTACAAAAGACTGTTGAAATCTGCACTCCGCTTGCATCATGGGTCGGGAAGAATGCTCGACTGTTTGAGAGTGTAGGGGAGCAAGAGAACAGTGACGTCTTCCCCACTTAGCGTTCTTGAGAAGAGATGACGACTCCTCGTCATTTAAAACAAAAGGTGAAATTGCCTGCGGTGGCATGCATGTTCCCGGTGCTCCAGTGTACGTTGACCGCATATACATATAGTATGCGCGTTTGTGGTCTTATGTCACCCCTTTAGTGCATAAGCTGAACTGCACGAATTGCAGTTTACAAGACAAATTTAAAGTTGGTAAATATAACATAACTTACAGCTTAATGTTAGCTATTAAAGATTCCCATCCTCTGGTTCCATCATTAGATCAACTTGAGTGTAACAAATTGCACGAATGAAAAACTGGATCTCGTATTTAAGTCATAGGATCGTAATTAACCAGACGTTCATCCCAACGTAGATGTTTCACTTTAAAGAGCGCATTTGTAATTTTTTAAAACGTTAAGTAATATTAACGTCAACAAAAAGGCCTGAAGTGACCCAGCATTAAAGTCAGCTTATGACTGAGGGCGTGATAGATTGCCGTCCTGCCAAGGCTCGTTTATTTTTTATTAAATGCCTCGGCATCTGGTTTCAATTGCGGTAACAGCTTTTTGTACCTTTGCGTTCTATGTTTATGCAAGAGTATCCTTATCAACGTAATGGTGTCCAACCAATCCACCAGGATAAACACTTTTATATTAAGAATTCTCACATTTGTGTTTTATATTTTACTTATGTACGGAGAGTTTTTTCATGCAACAATTAATTTTAATTACGGTTGAGTTGCCAAAGGTTCAAAAATATCCGAGCAAGCATTATTGCCCTTAACAATAAAGTCGTCACATATTTTTAATCAATTTGTCCGTCCATATATTTTCAAACTCGGCTGTTCCTAATGTGAACTTGGTTCATAATTTCGATTTGTTTTAATATTTAGCGTCTTATTTAACGAAATCTGATATTTCACAAAACTAATGAGTATTAAACCAGAAAAATTGAATAAAGGATGGAAAAAAGCCGTCACCTCAGTGAATTACTTTTGTGAAGTGACAAGCCGACCAATTTAAAAACATTGGATAATCTAGCTCTAACACAATCTTAAAAATAACATGAAGAAAGTTTTTTACAACATACGCACGACAGAGCAGGCATTTGAACGATCGCAAAATGCTGTAACATTCTATTTTGCGATATTGCTAAAAAGGGCGGAAGTTTTCACCCCTTTTATGAACGCAGCCTAATATTTTATTTCTACGCAAAACTGTTAAAATTTTAACCTATACAGCGCGAATCGCTAACTTACAGGGCAGTGCGCGGGCCACATTGCACGTAGAACCGTTTGCCATTGGGGCGGAAAGGTTCTCGAGTGGCGAGCACTTACGGGCAAGTGAAGCTTTTTTTTTCTCCTGTCTTTCTAAGGGCCCTTGACTAATTACCTATAAGGCAAGTGAAGCGTAGGTAGGCCCCCCCACTGGTAAAGATCGCGGGAGTCCGCTGGATGCGGTTTTTCGGCTGTGATGATGATTAGATGATAATACGACAGAGCGTTAAGGGCGCTTTTGCTATGTATGACCATTGAATCGCTAAGGACTACGGTGCAGCGCTACGGGCGTAGGAACCTCGCATTATCTTGGATTCAACTAGACACTGTTATAATAATTACCTATAATCATAGTGATGTTATCGACACCAGCGAACGAAAAAACCATAAAATGCGAGCTCCTTACAAATTTCTACCCAAACACGTTCCTAAAACCCGGTATGCGCATGTTCGAACCAAACGACTGCCTGGCATAGTTTTAACACCCCGCCTGATGGTGGGCAATGGATGCTATCGGGCCATTTTGACACCTCGCCTGATGGTGGGCAATGGATTCCATCGAGCCATTTTGACACCCTGCCTGATGGTGGGCAATGGATTCTATCGGGCCATTTTGACACCCCGCCTGATGGTGGGCAATGGATTCCATCGGGCCATTTTGACACCCTGCCTGATGGTGGGCAATGGATTCTATCGGGCCATTTTGACACCCCGCCTGATGGTGGGCAATGGATTCTATCGGGCCATTTTGACACCCCGCCTGATGGTGGGCAATGGATTCTATCGGGCCATTTTGACACCCCGCCTGATGGTGGGCAATGGATTCTATCGGGCCATTTTGACACCCCGCCTGATAGTGGGCATTGGATTCTATCGGGCCATTTTCGGCGCTAATTGGTTTTTTTCATTCGCTGATCGACACGGTTTAGTTTGTTTACTTTGTTTGAAAAAGTATCGAAATTGGTCTGAAGACGATGATGTTATGTTATGAGGGAATAATGTAGATAGGAAGGTAGAAATTTGTATTTTATTAAAATACGTAATAAAATTTATGTTATTTTCCTTCTTCGTACTGAAATAATTATTTTCATTTATCTACACACTACCATTGACAATGTCATTTCATGTATTGATTTGAAAACGGCATATGTGCTCAAGTGTATTCTTATCGCGGCTTGAGAATGAATAAAGAAGTTAATTATACGCAATAAAGTCCCGTCTAGTAAAAAAAAAACATATTTGCTTTGCTACTCATACACCCGTTAGCAAAAATAGTTGTCGCGTAACATAAATAACTACGTTTTTACAACACCTTGTATAAGGGCATTTTTAACAAATCGTGTACCCAATTAGCGTGAGTTGTTAAATAAAAATTAACTCAGTGTCAGTTTTTTGACGACAGTTAAGTGTTCAGTTTGTACAAAAAAGAACTTTTTCTTATTATTTATAAATGAATTGTATAAAGACGTTATTTCAATCTGGAACAAGTTAATGTTCACATAATATGATGCTTAATTGTCGTTACAAAACTGACACTGAGTTAATTTTTATTTAACAACTCACGCTAATTGGGTACACGATTCATTGAAAATGCTCATAAATTCGAAAGAGTTGCACGTAACATTACTCAGCTTTCAGGTTACGCGGCATAAATGAAACCGTAAATTCTGGTCCAACAGTGTCCATTGTTCCGGCGGAGCCGCAAATTCTTCCACTTAAGTTTGGGCGCTGAACAAATGCGCGAGGGCCAGCCGCCCAACTGCTACGTTAGGGTAGGGCTGCCACGGTGGTAATTGGATGGTAAGATGATGGTTCAACTCACGTGGCATATTTATTGACGGCTAAATTTTCTTTACGTACGAGTATTTTAAGTTTATTTAATCAATCGTAAGTATACTTAGGTACGAATCCATGTCAAAATATATGACTGAATATGAATACGTTAGAAACACAATGGACAGTTTTGATATACGAGGGTTAAGATTCCATTTTCTGATTGTGCTTTCCCTCTGATTTGATCCCTCTTGTCATGTTGTACATTTATCAAAAGCATCATGTATGTAACTCGCCTGTCGTGAAATGTAATACACGAGTTTTACCGTGGCTCTTGTCTCACGAAAATTTAAATTCGATGTGTATGTCATTCTCAAACCTATCATATCCACCAAATGTAATAAAATGATGATAGTATCAAAGATTCATTTTGCTATATAAATCGTTCTAGCCCCACCGTAAGTCCATTAAGGCATTGCGTCATGAGCAAGAGAGGATAATATACTTACCTACTTATACGAGCACTAACATTTACTCTTGCCAGGATTAACCGTAATCCCGTATGATAAAATAAAGAAATAGTTTCATAGGCTAAGGTTTCTTAACAAATTTTAATCCCTTTTTTACAATTTAATATTTTGGCAACCCTAGCGACCAACTCAGGCGACCGTAAAACGACATTGATAAGTGTTCGATGCGACGCGTCTCTATTTGGTCCGGATGCGAGATAAGAGCTAACATAACTCTGCCGAATCGCAAGAAATGCAGTCTATGGACAATTGCCGCTATTTTGAAATGTGCTTAATTCAGTTTAATTAAAAAACAAATGAGAAAAATCAAAATGTATTCGTTATAAAACTTATAAATATTTTACCTACTTGCTGCCTTCGCGGCTCCGTTCACATATATTATATTACAAAGACGTAAGTAAAGCTGCTGGATTAAATATAGCCCAAGTCTATTTTGAAAGTCTGTTATATATACAAATACAAATATTCTTTATTGCTCACCAGACATACTTAGTAAAAAATAAAAAAGAGGTAAGTTAAACATAAACAATATATATTGGTGAAAGATTTTTTATCGGTTGATTCGTTACGGATATTACCCCCAACATACACTCTCATAAAACATGATATTGGCTTAATAAAAGCTTCGCAGTTAACGTTAATGTAAAAATTTGCAATCAAATATTCTACGAAAGTGGGATGCTTAGTGAATGATATCCTGCATGGAAAATGTAAAGCAAAAAGATATATAATGTTCATGCTTGTAGAAATTGTATATGGTATACATGCATAGTTATATAGCCTAGCTAACTAGGAAATAGTTAAATTCATCCGGTACATTGCATACAAAACTTATGGAAGCTTCATTCCACGTTTATATTTCAACCGATTAATATGGACAGTTCGTACTTTGTAGAACATTTGTGAACCCTAAATAGGAACAGACTGCAGAACCACAAAATTATCCACAGTAATATCGTGACAGTAAAATTACTCTACCGGATATCCCTGCCTGAGTTTACATGCGTAAATTGTTATTTATTAGATAATGACTTTGAACGACCCGTTACACAAATCAGGCACAGTGGCCAAGCAACTCTTGTCGCCGCTAAAGCGTATGCCTTCCATCTAATTGAGTGGCTGTTTCGGGCCCAATGGTTCGAACACGTCGCGTAGAGCTGCTACGGGCTACGTAGACTCGTAGCGTAACCGCAGCGACAGTCTTGCACAAACATTTGTGTAGCACAGGATTTGATACTTGCATTGTGTTTGAAACGTTTCCTGGCGTACTGCACTTAATTGTCCCAATGTTTGTAGAACTACACACAGTGGGAACTATAAACTAATGCTTACATACTGATATTACTTTACTATAGATATGTTTAAGGCTTCTAATGACAGACCTAAAATATAAATTAGTTAGTTAGCTTTTGCCTCGGAACAGTTATTTATACGTGTACCAAATTTATGCGCAGTATCAAAATACCAAAGAGAATACCAACAGCAAACTGTTATTTTATGTTTCCTCATATCGTCGGAGCCGGATGCTGCTTGTTTACTAAGAATTATGTACATTCAAATATACGGTTTAGTTTTAGTTTGAACAAGTATATAGCAGAGCGCGGTGTACACCTTACTACTCCCGTTTCGGTAGATATACCAATACCAGATTGAAAAAAGGCTTCTGTGAGGTGGAAATTACATGTAACTTTCGACGTTTTGGATTTGCGCAGTAGATCTGTGTGGTGAATGGCGACCGTGTGTCTCTGAACGCTTTAAGTGGATTAATATATATAAAATAAAAAATTGGACTTAGCAGCAGACAGCAAACACTACTAACCTTTGTTTTGTGAAATTAAAAGCGCATTACTTGCCGCTTCTGCACTCAGAATTGCCAGCTAAGGATTTCTCAGTTGAAATTAAATTAAATTGTATACACGAAAATAGCTATAATATTGTTTTGCAGTATTCAGTGCCCGGTTTACAGGATCTAAATGTTTGCATTGAACTTGCGCGGCGCAGTGAACGACTCTTATTGAAAGCTTGTTACATATTTCTATACTCAATACTCAATCATTTATTGCATTCAACAATGTAAGTTTACAGAGTAGGTACAATTAAGTTTTAGTTGCTAATTAATCAGAATAAAACTTAATTGTGAACCCTCTTAGGCTTCTAATGTGTTGACTGATCAGAAAAAGCAGAGGTCAGGTTGAAAATGGAAGAAAATGAACCTATATTTGAGGCGTTAAGTATCTGCTTGATGAAGATTAGTTAATACTATTAAGGCTACTTACGGATCTGTGTCTGTCACACACGTGTCACAATTTGACATAAGAAAAATGTATAAATCTGAATCAAAAACTATATTGCTTTCTTTTCAAAATGTGTTGTGAAGTGTGTTGTTTGAAGTTGGCCAAATATAAATCACCTGAATGTTTCATCATCACGCATGAATGTCATAATTAGGTATAGTAAGTTAATACCGCATATAGGTAGGTGTAATGTAACTGAGGTGGTTTTATCGGAACCGAAGTCAGATTCGGAGGTTTTATATTTAGTTTGACAGACTCGGATCGGTCTTACTCGGAGGCGGAAGTGGAAGTAACATATATTAGGTGCACAACTAAACAATATTTTTGTCACCTGGGTGGTGAGCAACAGTATAAAACTGTTCATTTGTGTTGTACGCCGCGGCCGTCCCGCCGCCATTATACAGCTAGCAATTTGTCACAACCCAGAATCACAGCTATAAGATGGAAAGAATCGGCCAACATTCACTTTAAAGCCGGTTTTTGTGACACATTGATAGTAAGAACGCTGTTGACCTCCGGTTCAAAAGTGTCGAAGTCGAAGTTGGAGGCGTTATATCAATCAGAACTCCGACTACTCGGAGGCGGAACCGAAGCTATTTAACATGCCTAGTAGGTAGCATGTACAGTTGCCATCATATACATCTGAGCTGTCAAGTTGTTCACAAATATCTGAACACGACTTTATTATCAAAGCCATCGAGTGCATGCTGAGATATTATAGAATACCCTGAAGAGTACAGATATATGTTACGCTGTCTGTACTACCATGAAGCTATAAAAACATTAAATTGACGATTTATTCCCAGATTGCGGTATTGTCGAAAGGAAGGGATAATGTTTTTAGCAGTCTGATTGTATTTAAGTGTGTTCCGCCGTGTTTAAGATACTGAATCGATTTAGGTAAATCAGGTGTCAATCTATTTGAAACTATGGTCCGGGTGGCTTGCCTATGTCACGCGGTAGCCTAAACGTTTGTATGGCGAACAAAAAAAAACTGACTTTTGACTAGTCAGGTTACAATTTTTTTAACTGTGTATGCTTGTTACTGTGTGATTAGTACTTAGGTACTTAGTTTTTTCTGTCGATATGCGTTTAAGAGTTTTACATGACTGAATATTTACGGAACTTGGATAGCTTTGTATATAATGTATCTAACCCAGATATTTATCGCACACAATAATGTGAACTTATCCATATAAGAGACCGCTTCCAGCTTACTTTCGAGCATTTAAGTGGAAAGTTATTAAAACCAATTTGACTTTACACCATGTACTAAGTTTGAACAATAAGTTTAAACAGTTCAAGCTGTATTTTTTAAAATCTCAACTCAAATTGGTATTTAATGCATTGCCACTGTGACTTTTAAAAAGCTCACTAATTACCCAGCTGCTATGAAGGCGCTTATCTTCAACGGGTTGCAAATATTAAAATACCCTTTAAACCGCCTGTCGCCGCTGCCGCGGCGCACGTTACGTTTGCGATAAAGTTTTTTGATATTACTCAGCACCCGTTGCACGTAAATCTGCCCTCACAGTGGCCCCGGCAACTTTTTCAATTTAACAGGTAAGGATAAATCGTTCATTCTTTTTATTTGAACATAGAACTGATATAAACTCCCTTAAAGTTTCTTTTGGTGGGGTAGTCGATATTGTTTGTTTTCCGTTAACTTGGAAAATCTTTTTACCAGGAGCAGAGATTCAATTGAATCACTCGGCCCAGATTATACGCTGTGAGATAAATGATGACTCAAAAAGTGTAGTTCACAGGTAAAATCTGTATTGTGAATTGAAAAGTTGGGAATGTAGGATTGAATGGAAGCTATTTATGGGACGAATCATTAAAAGTTTTATCTGGCTCTGACACAGATGCACTTGTTGTGCGACCGTATTGTTGCCTGCCTGGGATGCTTTGAGAATGCAAAACATTTCGAGATAGCGCTTAAACGTGTCCCATATTCACTTGACCGCCTCTTTGCATTTTGAATATTGTGTTGACGGTAAATAAAGCTGAACCTTTGCGAATACAAAACCTGTTCCCAATGTGTAATTATATTTCAATAGAAATAAGATTGGCGAAACATTTTTTATTACGGCAGTACCGTCAGTTTTTAATATGCGTTTTTAGATAGTTAGGTTACCGACTAGCAGCATCATGGCGAGACGTCTCATTGAGAGCAGCTGTCAAAATACACCAAAAAAAAATATGATGATTATAGTAGATGCGGGTAGAGATCCAGTCCCGTCGCAGTGCTGGGTTGCGATTACATTTGTCTTATTTGAATTTGTTTTTTTGTTCACATTCTTTTTTGAATTGCACTCTGATGTGTCAAGCATATATATTATCTTGTCATTTTAAATTGGATACCTGGTGTAAAACACACACAGGTCTTCAATTTATATATCATATAAGTTTAATATATTTATGTAAATTCCAAAAGACAATTTTAATTTGATCACCCTGCGCATAGAAAAAATGTGGAAACTGAGTCTATCAGTACTCGACTGTTTCCACTCCTAAAATACTCCGTAACCACCACTCAATATGAAGAATAATGAAGAGTTGTCTGTGTCTGTCTGTTGATATTCAAATTTTACTTTACATAAATAGCTCAATCTGTCTGCGTTAATCCCGGTTGCATCCTCAGCTATTTGCTTCGGAGCCCCGAGTCTACAATCCTAGATTAACACTTTCACTTGCTAGGAACCCGCCTAGCGGGCGCCTACGGCGTAGTCGCTATCCGCTACATACGAGAAAAACAACGAGATCGGCTACGAGCGTAGTGCGTAGTGATTCTTGGCAGCGAATGTGTTAACTACTCCACTTCGATATGTTTTTAGTATCCTTTATAGTCAAGCCATTGGAACACGCATGCAATCCCTGGTGACGCCAATCGATCAAA
This sequence comes from Epinotia demarniana, assembly GCA_945867215.1. Classification (NCBI taxonomy): domain Eukaryota; kingdom Metazoa; phylum Arthropoda; class Insecta; order Lepidoptera; family Tortricidae; genus Epinotia; species Epinotia demarniana. Next base: position 13,271,351 of record OX244263.1, read on the forward strand.
TTCGAAGCTTTGCACTTTCACCTTTACTATTGTCTACGAAATTACACCTAAGCTTTTGTAGACACAGACAATACCATTAAGCGACAAAAAGTCACAGATGAGATTTCAATTACTTCATATTCAAAGGAAGACGCTGTCATTCGTTAAAGGTTGAATTTGAGAAGGCATTTTCCAGTGAAGGGCAGCCTTTCAGGCGGATGACAATGCTGCCTGTCGGTGGACGGAACCCTATTGTTATACTCGGAAGCCATTATTGACATTATTCAAAAGCGCATTTAAATTTTTATATTGAAGACTGTTTGGACATTTTTTAACAAACAGCAATACCCTATTGATTTTATCAGCGTCTGTGTTGGTGGAATATTGTTGGTAACTAGCTTTTGCCCGCGACGTCGTCCGCGTAGAACTCGTTTATATTGTAACTCCATACAAACTTTAGCCCACCTTTTCATGCACTTAGGTGATGATTTTTTGGATAAAAACTATGCTTTGTCCTTCCCCAGAATTCATCCAATACCAATTTTGAAAAGGTGACAGACAGACAGAGTTACTCTCGCATGTATAATATTAGTATGAAATTTAAACGGAAAGGATCCTTTACTGCTGAGTTAAATGATATTATAGATTGGCTTACTCCGAACGCAGCTTTTTTTTACAAAAAACAGACTCCACCGTAAAATTGATTTTTTGATCCATCTCACCAGGCTTTTTTCAGTATTATTTTGCAACTGTTCTTATCACACGGCCGTAAAAAATATATTTTACATATACTATGATTTACTTACAAAACAAAGTTTAGTTTTTTAAACAGACTTCATTTCAGTAAGTACTTCGCCAAGCCACATAAGTAGATAAATGAAAATGTCCACATTTTCTTTCCAATTTACCACATGAACTGCGTTCCGAGAGCAAGAGCGTTGATTATTACAGAAAAAATCCAAGTCGCTATACGTGGTTTTATAATACTTGAGTCGATTCCTCAAGGATCTCAGAATGAACACTTCATTTTAGTTGCTACTTCAACTGAATAATGTCAGAATCATGAACGTAATTACATACTCGAAGAGTTCCATACGTCATATGTGGTCTTCTTTATCAGTGCTACTACACCAAAATGGCGATTTACGAGGGTACAAAAGAAAATACCGAAATCACTACACGCGTGCCGATAAAATTGAAGGGTTGCCCTCAATTTCCCTAAGATCCCATCATCAGATTCTGACTTAGTGACAATGGGACCACTCTTTCGAATAAAATATTTTTTTTTTGTTAATCGGTCCACAATTGACAGAGATAAAAATAACCTAGTCCCTCCTCCTTTTTAAAAATCGATTAAAAATAAAACTAAGACAACAAATATTACATCGTATATATGTATAAATATAGTTTTCAAAATAGCGATGATATCGTGTTTTTTACCCACTCTAACAAAACTTTCAATATCTCCGAAACAACCACCACCATGAGGTACAGTCGCCGTCAGATATATCGAAGCGGCCGAAGTGCTCACAAATATCTGAACACGTCTCTATTGTAAGGTATTAGAGACGTGTTGTGCCACGTGATGCCACCTTTCGAGTAGCAGAATGGTTCAGTTTGACTATTATACATATCGTAGCATAACGCTTACCAAATGTTTTATTCAGTAAGGTTTCATTTAGTAACTATGTACCTAACATATTTATAAAGTGGGTAAGTACTCGCAACCGACCACTTGTTTTTATGACAATGAAGGTACCTGACCTGAGTGAATCGCATCATTGCAGATAAGTTTTTACATCATTACTTTTGCACTATTATTAGGCTCGGTGGAATGTATGTATGTATGTGTTTTTTTGAATCAAACACCACTCAATTATTTTAACCTAACCTAACCGCCAGCGTGTCAACGTCACCCCGCGCCCCGCTATGCGGGGTGCCTATTTCCGCTCTAAGGGACACAAGCTTCGCCCCCGAACCCCCATTGTGAGTGGTTTCTTCCCCCCAACCCCCCTTACATCCTTGTAACTTATATTTGTTGCAGGGAAATGGTGAAAACAGAGATTTGATCAAATCTCTAAGGGATATGATCAAATCACGCAGGATGTTAAAATGGCCAATCCATTTTATCATTTACCTAATACAAATCAGTAATTTGATCAAATCTCTGAATCTGTTTAGTGAAATGATGAAATCGGACAAAAAAGGCAACTCGTTTTTTCATTTCACTAGACTTGTTTAGTGATTTGATAAAATCCCTGAAACGCGTCAGTGAGTTGACGAAACTAACGCGATAAAGATTTTTCCGCTCTTTTTAAAAAAAATAACCACGAAGACGGTGGCTGAGCTGTGCTCCCGCCACCATCTTCTAACCTATCCGCCATCCGAGTCTAAGTCCCAGAACCGTTTAAATGACTAATGATTTAGGAGCCATTATCTGCGAGTTAGTTTCGTCAATTCACTGACGCGTTTCAGGGATTTATCAAATCACTAAACAAATGTAGTGAAATGAAAAAACGAGTTGCCTTTTTTGTCCGATTTCGTCATTTCACTAAACAGATTCAGAGATTTGATCAAATGACTGATTTGTATTAGGTAAATGATAAAATGGATTCGCCATTTTAACATCCTGCGTGATTTGATCATATCCCTTAGGGATTTGTTCAAATCTCTGTTTTGGCCATTTCACTGCGATATATACACGTTGAATAAAAGTCTGACTATGTTATGCTGTCTTGTTCTTTGAAGTAAAAAAGTTGGCTAATAAGTAAGAAAAGGGAACTCTTGCACTGACGAAACATTATTCGGTTAATAGTTGCTTGTCCAACTGAAAGATTTGCCAAATGATAGGTATGCCAAAAATTTAAAGTCATTATAATAAATAATAAATAAATAAATAAATATAAGGGGACAATCTTACACAAATCGACCTAGTCCCATAGTAAGCTCAGTAAGGCTTGTGTTATGGGTACTAGACGACGATATACATAATAGACGTAAATACTTAAATACATAGAAAATATCCATGACTCAGAAACAAATATTCATGCTCATCACACAAATTTTTGCCCTTACCGGGATTCGAACCCAGGACCTCTTGCTTCGTAGGCAGGGTCACTACCAACTAGGCTAAGGCGGTCGTCAATAATAATCGACTCTACAATAATTCTACCAAATGAAACGTTGTTATAAAAAAAATTGGCATTAGTTAGTTGTCAAAGTGAATCATCGGTGAAAAGTTGGTTGGCAAGTGAAAAGTGAAATGTGGAGAAAAGACAGAACCCCAATTTCCGTAAACAGTTTGCAGCAAGGCAGCTATTCATGAGCAGGACCTACAATACGATGTAAAATAAACGGTAAGTACATTATTCTAGTCGATGTCCGGACAAGCTGCTACAAATCCGTAACTCTAATTACCGCGGAGCGCATCCGCCATCTGTAGCTGTTTACAGTTTTTATTATCTGTCCATCCTTTTGCTACTCCGCAATTTGCACTTTGTATATCTTTGATCTAGTTTCTACTCCATTCGAGGCCAGACAACGCTACGTATGCTTCACCGTAGCAGTATTTTTCGTCTAGCAGCGGAAATTGGTACTCATAGGTATGTTGGTCTTGGGTCTTGAATGTGCTTAGTATACGAAGACAGATTAAGAGCACCTGCATATTACCTAATGCCACTAGACGCGACCACCAGAACGAAGCGCGAGCCACTGCGCCTGCTTGTGGCTCGGATACGGCGATGTTATACAAAATGTATGAAAAATTCGTACGTACATAGATTGTGGCGGCCACTGGTAACTGCCACTAGTGTAACAAAATGTATTCTATTATAATTTTAAACTAATAATATAAAGAAGCAAAGTCTGTACATTTTTTAAAGACAACACCGTAGACTGGGTCTTTGAGATGAAAAAGAAGCATTTTTTTATAAATTGTGAACAAAATTTTGTAATAAAATGTGCCTTCCATCTGAGCCAAGTTTATAATGTAATATGGATTAATGAAATATTTAATTTCAAAGGCACAGATTTCTATTTAAAGCTACCTGCTGATAGGCGTAGAAAATAAAATAAGACTAATTTATTTTTACAAGAAATAAATATAACGCTGGACTCGACATGACTATGTTAGATTTTGGAGAATGTAGTTGCGATTCTGCTTTGGCTAATACAAAATTATATTGATTATAGCAATATCCCAATTTTAAACATTGCAATTTAATTTATAAAAAAAATATATACTCGTAGCTTGCTCCAGGAAAATATCAATGACGTACTTTTACTTACACTTTGTTACATTACTCGATTACGCCTGCGACTCCCTCCACGTGGAACTCGCTGATAAGTCATTACTCCAGACTCTCACCCCCCATTTTACCCTGTTAGGAGATGATTTTGGGGATAAAAACTATTCTTTGTCCTGGTACTCAAACTATCTCTATACCAACAATCGGGCTAGCGGCGTGAAGAGGTAACAGACACTTTCGCATTTGAAATATTCGTATGGACTACTATGGACAAGTCGATATTGTCGAATTGAATTGCAAAATTGTGTATTGGACCGCAAAACGAAATCATTGACGAAGCACAGTGCGTGATGAATGTCCTCTTCTCATGATTAATGAAAGCCGGCTCAACGTTGTGTTGTGATGCAAATCACTGAAGTCGATGACCGCCATGCACACTACATACAGCCTGGTTCGCAGAGTTAGGGGTTAGCTTGAATTGATAATGCGGTGTCGCCGCGCTGACGGATTGTATGACTAATAAAAGGAAATACACATTCAACATTAAACTAAGATTGAATAATAAACAAAAATAATCTTTGCGCGAGTATCATTGGCACAACATCTCATTAGTAAGGATTTTTGCTGATAAAGATACATTATTTGTACAATGTACGTAGGTTATTTTTGTAAACATTCCTGCAACAGGGAAGATGCAGCATACGATTTACCATTAGTTTGTAACCAAAATGTTGAAAATCATAAAATACTAGCTACTGAAAGCTTGAAGTAATCTGAAACGGAACGCTTTTTAATCCAACAATCTACGCTGGTGACGTCACTCCTGTCAAAAGTCAAAACTTAGGCAACTCTATGACATCTAGGGACGAACCACGGCCAAACAATTATGGCGAGTGACATACATGAGTGACGTCTCATGAACTGTAGATCCGTTTAGGCGCGAAAGTTTAAATTGTCGGTTTGTAATGGGAATTTTTGACTATACTTAGATTATAGTATTTTATTTTTTTTACTTTCGTGGTCTATTCTATATGCGATTCATTTAAAATGTTGCATATTCCCTATTGGTCCTTACTCGTTTTGAAAATTGAGGCAGTTGGCAGGCGATAAGTGAACGTGTGGTACTTTCCTAATGAAAGTGTTAGTCTTTCTGGTACATAGCCCACATAAAAAGTGCGTTTGCAAAGAATTTATTATCATATAGAAAAACCGCAGTTAATCTTGAAGTGACGGTGTGTTAGACAGTCGGTAGGCCATCAGTGGCTCGGAATGACTGGGCGTAGCGCCCGGCCGCGGTGGCTGGTCGCTGATGAAGCGTTTCAGCCGGCGCGAGGTTAACCGTTGTTTACCTTACACGGACTGCTCTGTCATCTAACGACGCCCTATACAACACCGATGCCCTAAAGACGAGTTTATTGTCGGACTAACTGAATTTTCGATGGCTTTTGATGACAATTATTTAGGGAATTCTAGTATTGTCATCCCAAAATATTACAGGATTTTTAACAGAGTAGTTCACCTGGTGGTTTACCTGACACGGCCTGCGTTTTCATCTAACAACGCAATATTCAACACCAACGGCCAAAGACGTGTTTATTGTGGCAATAATTATTCTGTGATTGGTTTTTGATTCTTGTTATTTATTCACTACTGGCTGTGCCTGCGACTTCGTTTGCATGGTAATGTGTTGGGAGTTAACGCATTTCTTCTCTTGGACACATGCAGTTCTAATTTAAGCTAAAATGCCGTTAAAATTCTTTTGTATCTTATCTGTCACTCTGATATTTAAATTAGAAAGAAAGGGACAAAACTCGTTTCGTTTAACAGAGAAATTTTAAGTTTTATGAATAAGGGGGTAAAAGTTTATGACGATCTATGAGTCGTGTGTTACTCGAAATAAATGATTTATTTTCTTCTTAGCGAAGTACGAAGTTATAATTTATATAATATCGGCTTAATTAGGTAATACTGATGCCATAGATATCGAAAGTAAAGATAAGCCTGTCCGAACAATATTCGCTTGACATACTGTGACACACTGTGACAGCTGAAGACTAAGGCACGGTGGCCCGCAATTGCTAGTCTCGGGCCACCGAATTGGACGAATTACTCGTGCGCGTTGGGCCTATCTTTACGAAGTAATATATCTATCTATGACTGACGCGCTTGATAATGGATGTTTATAAAAGGCCCGTTCTATGCTGATTTAATACATACTGTTTATTGCTGAAAAATATAAATACTGACAAACCAGCGTGGCTATCACAAAACGGCGCGCGAGCTGTCTCGATTTTTCTCCAACTATCCGTCTCTCTCTTCTTAGACAACTTAGGAAGATACGTATAGTGCGAGAAAAATCGAGAGAGCTCGCGCGCCCTCTTGTGATAGCCGTGCAGTATCGTGACAATTAAATATTCAGCGTGTAAACAATTTTGCAGAAAATCAAATAGACTTTATGGCTGAACGTGAGAACAGCGCTATGCCATGCCATTAAAAAAGAAGGGAGTAAGACTTTTGACGTTTGACGTTATTTTGTTGAAATTTGTTGATACATTTATTGAAATTTAAAAAAACGCCTCAATACGAATTTATCGCATATAAGTTTCCATATCAGAATCGATTATTTTTTTATGCTTTAGAATTCATATTCATATTATTCAGTTCTGACAGTTGACAGAGATGAGGGCTACGATTAATTTCAAGCAGAAGAAATGAATAATTTAATTAGGTCAAATGTTTCCGAAAATTAATTAATCGTCGCAGTCGGATAAAAACTATCCTAAGCGGAAGCTAGAGTAATAATGTGCTTATTAATAAAGTTACATGTTTTTCCGTTCATGGGAAGCTGAGATCATCGGGGGACACGAAAATGGTTAGTTTGATACTGGCTGATTCTTTTTTTAATTTAGAGATTTATTATAAGTGAGAGATGAGAGATGATATTTTTTATCTTAGAATCATTGTACGGACAGGAGTTCCTTGCATTGTTAAACTAGATTATTTGTTTACCCGCCACGACCTACTGTCATATGGGTGAGAAGCAAATTATTGGCCAGTAGTTAGCCTGGTTAGTCGGTAGTTAGCCATACAAACTAAAGAAGTGGACAAAGTTCCGTTGTGACACAAAAAATAACCATAGAACTGTTTGTTAAATTTTCGAGTCACAACGGAATACTATTATAGAAAATTTAATTGAGTGAGTTAAGCTGGCCAAGAATTTGGTCCTTACCCATATAACAAGAAGGCGTAATGTCAAAGTAATTTTGTCGTCGTTGACTTTTGATCCTAACACGAAGGCATATCAGTCAATTTCGTATTGCAAGTTCACATACAATTCAAGTGCCGTCCAACTTTCGTAACCAAATTTGCATATGCTAGTCACTCTTGGCCCAATGGACGTATAGACTAGAAATATTATAAAATAAAATGAGCCAGTAGGTCGCCGTCAAGGGATAAGTCCTGACTTGTTCTGATACGAAAAACATAATCAATTTCATCATCATATTAAAAATATTTTACTAAATGGCCTGCATTATATTTAATGCGTGTTGGCACCCCTACCGCATATTTATTAGTCCATCTTTTACTACCGCCTATGATCAAACGCTTAATTTGTCGTTTATGGACATCTGACGCGTACGGTGAAGCGACATATGGAAACCTTATTGCCAACTTATTAAAAACTCCCTAAGTCGGAGTATTGTATTGAGTTTGTACCTATTACGTATAGTAAATATATCACCAAACACTGCCCTATAGCATTCCTAAGTGCCGACTTGTGCGCTGCGTGCGCTGAGAATACGGGGACTTGTTGAATTCCCAACTCGTGATCTGAGTAAAAGATGGACTCCGAATTGTGAAAGTTATGTCTTGAAACGGTTAGGCTAACTTCAGTTTTGTACTTTCTTGCCGCACTCTTTTTTATTATTTACTTCGTCTCCTTTCTTATTTCAGGCGCGTATTGATACGGCCTTTATTTAACTTTACAACGAAATGGATATATTATTCTGTATATATGTATAAATAAAATATGCTGATTTTACTGCCAGGATTTTTCTGCCCTGTAGCGAAAACGAGCCACAGACAGAGAATAACGTATTTTTTGTAGCGAAATGTTTTCTTGGAACCGAGTGAAGTATATAATTAATAATGTTATTGTGTCGGGTTGTATGTATAATACTTTCAACTCACGTACTACAGTTATGTTTCCGTGTGACAGTTATATTACATATCCCATATGTTTTGCTTATATAGCACATTAAATTGATGTAATGTTTCCCTACAGATGATTGTGATGTATGAATATGACAATTAGACTTATATGGTATACAAGTTTATATAGTATACAAGTTTCAAGTAAATTTGATATTAATAACGTTTCTATCGCCAATGTCAGATTTATGAGACAAAATAATAGCACAATCCGACATCTTTTTGATTTATTAAGTTTATGATGCAGTTTAAAATTGCAAATAGCTGTTTTGATGTTCGGGCCGTTAAGTTTTGTAAACAAAAACGGTTGAACGGGATCAAAACCAACGATACTATTTAACGACCGGTTAGTCTAGTGGGTATCTTTAGCCTTATCAATTAGTTTATGTCCAATAATTAATAATAAAATAGGAATATGTCAAGGTGTTATTTTGTTTTGAGCAGTATTACGTATGTCGTCGTTTCATTTAATGTCCTGTGTCCCCTAGATGGGACAGAGGACTTCCACAGTGCTTCGCAATCGCGTTCTGTCTTGGGCTACGCGCTTCGCCTCGGACCACGTCAGCCCGATAGCCTTCAGTTCCGCTGCCACTGAACGTCTCCAGGTGTGTTTCGGCCGGCCACGTTTCCTCATCCCTTGTGGTGTCCATTCAGGGGCTTGCCTTGGGATGTGGTTGGCAGCTCTTCTTAGGGTGTGACCGATCCAAGTCCACTTGCGGCGTTTAATTTGGTGACCGATTGGCGTTTCGCAACAGATATCCCCGAGTTCTTCGTTGGAGATCTTTTTTGGCCAGTAAATGTCGTTGTTTAGCAACCAGTATTTTCGTACTCTCCAATTTAGACCTTAGTGCAATCTTATACTGTAGGCAGGTTCATTAGGTTAAACCGGTTGTTAAAAATGCAGGACATGTTATTTAGCACTTTAAGTTCCGGGATTCCAGCAATTCGAACAGGGTAAACTATACTTATTACACGATTTTAAAGTTTGGCATGTGCGATATTACTTATGCTGTCCCCCAAGGGAGTGTCCTTGGACCCACCCTGTTTATCATATATATCATTAGTCTATGCAACATGCAATTAGAGGGGGGTAGTATATTTACGTATGCTGACGATACAGCTGTTGTATTCTCTGGTGACACTTGGGAGGACGTTCGTAAACATGCAGAATTGGGACTAGTTGAGATTGCCCATTGGTTAAAATCTAATCTGCTGTCATTAAATATAAGTAAAACAAACAACATCTGCTTTACAAATAACATAACCACTCAGCCAGGTGATAGCTTTAATATTAAGATTCAGACATGTCAGGACCCTTTGGAGCATAACTGTTTATGAACAGTCATAGACAAAGTTGACTGTACGAAATATCTTGGGATTATGGTAGATCAAAGACTCGCCTAGCACGCACGCACACACAGAATCGGCCATGTCCAGAGTTTGAAAGTTGACCTGGATTTTTAAAAACTTAAGACATGTGGCGTCTAAAAAACTATTGAACCAGATCTACACATCTCTTGCCCAGTCTGTATTGGTATATTGCATACCAATATGGGGTGGAGCCACCAAGACCAACTTTATTCAATTAGAAAGGGCTCAGCGGGCTCTTCTTATAGTCATGTATTTCAAGCCACGTAGATTCCCGACATCTGACTTATATGTATTGAGTGACCTGTTGTCTGTGCGCAAACTGTATGTACTGAATGCGGTCTTCAGAAGACATAAAACTACCAAATACGTACCAATAGACAAGCTGAAAAGGAGGAAAAGGACTTATGTCATCTCAATACCGACAAAATGGCACGGAGACAAAATGGCAGGCTCTACAACCTAATAAATAAAGAAACTGATATCGACCCTACCACAGCACAAACGTGTAGAACTAAAGTGACTGCCTGGCTCAAAACGCAAACCTACGACGACCTTGAAAACCTTATAATTAACACTTACAACCACCTATAAATGCGTAATCAAATAATCCAATGTAAATACACACACACATTCATACACATTCTCTCTCTCTCACACACACACATACACACACACACACACGCACACTCTCTTGCACTTCAAAAACATATAACAGACTCCTTAAATTGTTTTTGATTCTAACTTTCATATAAATTGTGTATTCCTAGAACTTATTTATAACTTAATTTATTTAGAACTTAATTAAGTAATAATTAATATTAACTAATAAGTTACCTTTGTAATTTACCGCTACCGTACTACTCGATACCTGCGTATGGAAGAGCGGTGTCCCTTAGAACATTAGTACTTAAGAAAACAAATAAATCATTTTTTATTTTAATTTTCATTTCAATTGTTGTAGCTGATAACATATGAAAAACAGGTACCTACCTTGAGGAAAGCCCCTACAAGCAAAGCGCCCGCCTAGCGGCATCAGGGCACTTCAAGTGGACTCTATGCTAAAATGATACGACTGCCGGGTTTCGTTTGATTTTAAAAATTATCTTATAGTTTTTCCTCTTATGTTAGTTTTTTACGCATCATAGGCAGATGTGTGCAGACTCTGTGAAAAACGTGTTTTGTAATTTAACCTTTGAGGATAATAAAGATATACCGACAATGATTTCCTAATTGAACCTCGCAGCAAAGTTTTCACGGACTCATATTGCCTTTCGACTTTATCGTGTAATGGTACTTGATGTCGTAGTTATTCATATTAATGGGGGAAGTTACGGATACAAGTTTATTGCCACCCGCGTTTATTGTTACATTTTTTATGGAAGTTCTCTCTCGTTAATCTTTGTTGTTCGCCCGTAACATCTGTTCCGGCTATAATTCACTAGGCAGGTCACTTTTTTCTGAATACCAACAAAGTTGTTCCCGTTGCGATTGTTTTACAATTTTAAATTATTAGGGCAAAGCCGTCCTTGAAGTAAATTGCAACAACATTGAATTGAGTTGCAGATTTATTTATTTTGTGAAAGGAATAATTTAGATATTATTTATTTATTTGATCTTCATTGCACAGTAACAAATTACGTAGTAAAATATACAAAAGCGAACTTAATGCCATGAGGCATTGTCTACCAGTCAACCTTTAGGTGAAACAGAAATAATCATTACATGAGTGCAATAAAGAGACAAAGAAAATGCACACATTACCGTATTTCGTAATTTTTGTCAAAATGATTCACCCCTAGTATCCATGACGTGAGCCAGTTGTTAAAATCTTGTTCATACTTTGTTTAGACATTTTTTATTCACATAATAATAGGCTAACTAATTTCAGTTCATATATTTACTTTGCCTAATAAAAGAAACTCTCGTTGTATAACCTAAATAAAAGTACTGCGCGTACAGTCAAGTGCAAAACAATTTATCGATGTAATCCTCTCATAACAACGTGGGTACCAAAACCTTCCCGCAGCATAAGAGCTATGGTAGATAATATTTATAAGTATGGTTAGTGCACCCATGTTTTTACAGTTGACTGTACAAATTGCTTTAAAGTTAAGAAAATTTACGAGCACGTAGTACTTACTACATTCACTCAAACATTAAGTTATCGGACGATAATGACGAATCAATTATAATTGGTAGTTTACATACCTACAGTATTCAAAAAGTTCACTGCACGAACGAAGGCATCTTGTGTTTCAGTTAAAAATGAAACGGACCACTGATGAGAATTTAGCTGTATTGTGTGTCGTTGGGAATAGATATTGTGTCACTTTCAAAACCAGTTTTCTATTATATAGTAGGCACCTAAGTTTTTATTAAACCTAACCAACACTTTTATTTGATTTTCTCTGCTAAATACGTATTTACTTACATAATATAAACCAAGCCGTGTATTAATTAAGGATTGTGAACGGCACATGCTTTACACATGTCATATCCAATATGCGAATGTGCAAATTAGGCCGCTAACATTTTTGTAAACAAGTAAATTTTGTCATAACACATTTTGGACAAACAACGAGGATTCGAGCGACGCAGCTGCATGGGTTGTACTAATTTCATCTCAACATGACAAGGATATTAGCAGGGTCGAGACCCTTTTTATTACTAAGGTATATAGTATAGTACTATAGTAGTAAAGCCAACCGCTACGGCGAACCCTAATAGTTAGTCAACACAGGAGCTCGAGACTTAACCAATTATTTTAATTTAATCTAAGTAGAAGGCATTACTGCAAACATTATGTTATATCGCACTAACTAATTTGCGGGTACTAAAAGTAAAGCAGAACGAAGATCGCTTAGGGTATTAAAAGTATAACCCGATAGTTAAACAAAACTGGAGGCTTTATACTAGTCCGCAAACAGATAAACCTCCAAACAAATCTCTCCCATCCGTCTCTGATACTGCTCGTTTTTCTGTTTTAGCTTCAATTGATTCGGTATAAAGTGGCAAAGCCGATAAATCCGCCGGTATTGTGCACACCAGGCGAATTTGAATACCCACTTCTAAATAAGGCAATAATTTGTCTCTAATTAAAGGCTTGTAAGTGTTCGTGAGTGAGTGCCTAGTATTCACGTCTCTCGAAGATTTAAGAGCGTCGTCACTCGCAGAACCAAAAGAGATAAGAATGGATCGCGCTAAGCTGGTGAATTACAGCCGTTTCTTTGTACGACACCGCTCGTTCCGAGTTCGTCTGGCAGAGGAATAACTTACCAGTGTATGCCCGAATTTATTTAAATTCGTGGCATACCTCGCGCCGCCGGGATAAGTGGAGTTCGCATGATGTCATTAAGTCGGCAGTAATCGTAATGAAATGACTTCATGTGTTGGGGGCGCATGCGTTAATGGCTATATCGCGACCTTTCTTCGAATTCATGAGACTAAGCCGGCGGCATCCGTTATTGAAATTCTAAAGTAGAATAATAATTAGTACCTAAATACATAAATATTTGGGAACAATCTTACACAAATGCATCTACAGTCATCAGTAACTATATAATCATGTCCGGTTCTATACATAATATGGTACAACGTGACGTAAGTAGTAGCATTCACCGAAGTAAGACGTAAAGTGTTTTTGTAGAAAGGTAGACATATGTTCGAAATATGTAGATTTCAGTGACGAATACGTCGTGCTCATAAGAAATTCACCCTTGTCGCTCGCATAGGGCGGGCCCTCGTGAATTACGACATCAGAAAGCGCCAAGTTTTTGTGCCGAGATTAACTGCGTATTACAAGCCTAAAGTATGCCAATGAGCTGGCGTTTCTTAAACTTCTTAATTACTTGCGAGGGGTTACCAAAGACGAACGCCTTTTTAAGAAACGAGTTGTTTTCCCATTTAAAATAGAAAAATCGGTGAAGTTTGCATAGTTCCAGATTACTTTTAAGAAAAGTTTCCGCAATGTAACTGTACTGTGGTGACTGGTCTGTAGGGTTCACTAATAAAAGCTACCACACTATGCTGCCTTAACCCCATTTAAATTTATTAGTGTGTACAGTTGACGTCAAGTATATGATTGGATTTTAGCGCCTTAAACTATATGCATGTTTTTATTTGACGTGAACTGTACAATCACTTACAGTGCAAGTTTACTTATTCAACACACACCCACACACACAAACTAAGTACAAGAAATTGACCTTTAGCAGATTATATTGCAACGCAATACAAGTCAAGCGACGAATCATCTGCACTAATAGCAAAACGAAAACAATGTGACGTGCTTATTTGAAGTTATATTTCTCATAGTTATATAAGTATTCGTTCTAAATGCACAATAAACACCGCTTAAATGCAGAGGGAGATACCGCACGTACCCGTAGGTACATAAGATTAAAACGGTCGAGCGGTAAATTAGAATGCCACCCGCGTTTCACAAACCGCACCGCAGTTTAATGCACTTGTTTATAAATATTATTCGACTGTAATAACCGGAATCAAAGTGAATCATAATGAATAATGAAATATTCAAGAGTTCAGGCAGGCAGGTCCGAACTTGTTATAGTAATCACAGTAACGCATGATGGATTTGGGATGTCACTTCATCATTATTTATTTATTGTAAACCTTATTGCTTGTGTTAACATTATGGTTACGTACCTACAATTCATAGTTCATATGTGCATAATTACATAGTTATAAAGTACAAAACATTTACTGTACTATTTTTACTTAGTCGAAATTGCAGTACATTATTGTAGAAATATATTATAACAAACAAGTCAAAGCCAAATAACGTACGTGTACAATATATAAGAGCAAATTTGCTTTTGATTTGATATAACAAAATTTTGGACGTACCTTATGTTTCCATACCGAGTTACTTTCTTCTATAAGTACAAAATTTCAAACATTTTTGAAGCCGCGAATGTATGGGTGGTAGACCACCGGCCATGTCGCGGGGCAGGACACACGCATTTTCCTATTTCGCCTCAGTTGCGTAGTTTGTATTTGGCAATATAACTGCACAAACGGTACATAAACATTTTCTGATTACTATGACACTTGCCGCCAAGGTTGTTAAAGATACAATGCTTATTTAACTATTGATATTCGTACAGGCAAGGGCACCAATATGTATACTTACACCTTTCTGCAACAATAAGGTTGTAGTATACATTTTTATGAAACTTTGATACAAATGTTGTGGTGCTCTTGACTGTACTCCTGCATCAACCACATTTTGAGTGTCCAATACAAGCATTGCCCATGAGTGTTGCATACGAGTTGTAAGAGGCACCATGTCAGCGGTATATTTCTATCACGCTAACACACTATGTATTATGTCAAGCTCTGTTATTAATACTCCAAATACTCCAGAAAAACCTGAAAAACGAGTGTACAGACAATACAAGTACATGGTTGAAATCACTTCAATAATTTGGTCAATCGATCGATCCACCAGTAAATGATATTCGCGACCTGTGATTCGAAATACTGCGGCCGAAAAATCGTATCACTCGCCAACAGTTTTAAACAGTGCAACAAACGTAATGCCTTTAACCGAAACGGTTCATCAGTATTCAGCGGTGAAGCAATTGAAACTGCGGCGGTTCTCGGTCCTCCCACTCAATTTTCCTTGTTCCGACGGCTCGAGTTATTTGCATCACAAAAACACAATGTCGAGGGAACGCGAGACCATTAATCACGCGTAGCGGAACTTCAACGTGGTGAATAGCGTCAACCACACGCGAATGATTCAGACGTTTTGGTGCAATCGAAGGGCGGGACGTTTGTCACGGACGTTGCATCCACGCGAGTCTGTATTGCGTATCCGTAAGTGCCACGCGTACCTAAGGCAGCGCGGTGAAGAAAAATGTGGCGTTCTCTCATTCTGATCCAAGAGGTTGATTCAAGATCTTGTGAAAAGAACGTGTTTCGTCCTAACCCGAACACTTTATATGCTCACGGGTTGTATACAAGGTATGGAAAATAAACGAGAAATACATTTCTTCACAAGCTAATAACTTGATCTAATCAAGCTAGTTAGTAGTTGGCAGCTCTACTACTATCTGCGTTGTTGTTTATGAGTAGGTACAATGCATGAACAACCATCTCAGTGGTTTTAGCTGTATTATGCCTAGGTCGCGTAAATGCGCGCTGAAGCATTAATGTGCTCGTTTCTTGGGACGAAACAGTGCTTATTAAATATACCTTAACACATTCACTGCCAAGAATCGCTACGCGCTACGCTCGTAGCCGATCCCGTGGTATTTCTAGTATGTAGCGAAAAGCGACTACGGCGTAGGTGCACACTAGGCGGGTTCGTGGCAGTGAAAGGGTTAAAGTCGTAGTACCTTCTGTCAATAAATATTTAAATGTGAGGGGTTTTAAGATAACACTAGTTCTGTTTGAACTCATGGAGTCAGTGATAACAGAATGTTCCCAAAACACAACCCAAGGAGAAGAATTGTTGGATCATCGGCTGTGACCGGAATTAACAATTCGTAACAACGACCGATCTTCGGAAGGGCGTCCAACAGTAAAAGATAACAGAAAAGAAGATGCTCGCTGCACTGACCGGCCTGGCCGCGTACTAACTGTTTGTTGCACTTCACTAAAACTTTAACCGCCATTACATACCCTTAGAGGATGATTTCTTGGAATTATTATGATAATAATTTCTTATTCAGGAATTGAGTCTTCTCATGAAATTATCATTTCAGAGGTTTAGGAGTGAAAGGGTAACAAAGATACCGGCAGTTAAAGTACAAAGGCGCTCAGTTGGGTATCTTATCTTATTATCTGGGGTTGAGTATTTTATTTGTATCTTCTATATCTTGTCTTCTAGAACTGTCCGCAGTTTTTGTTGTAACAACAATCTACGAGCTCTGCTAAAAAGCGCATCGCTATTTACAACGAGGCAGTCGTAAGGTTATAACCGACTACATCCATAGTTACCTTTTTTTTTTAAAAACGTTAAGCCAAGCAATAGTACATTACGAAAGCATATTTGGAATGGCACCTAGGATTTATAATAAGTTGCCAGAAGCCATCCTGAAACTGCAAGATCCCCATATTTTTAAAAAAGATTTGTGTCGTTTTTTAGTCAGGAAAGCATATTATTCCACCCAAGAGTTTTGAAATGATTATGAAATAAAATAACGATTTAAGTAATAAAAATGACATTTTGATTTTAATTTAATTTGTTTTAATAATTTTGACATTCAATTTATGAAGACTGCATGCTGCATGCTAATTGTAGCTATTTGTATGCCTTGTGGCTAAACATAGTGATACACAACACTACAATAACACCTATGTACATACCTGTGTTTTACAAATAAAACATTTTGTATTTGTATTACGTAACTAGGGCGGTGAATTCGTGAATGCCCCAGATCGCAGGTGTTTGTGGGCCGAACCGAAGGTGAGGGCCATAAATATGCGTTCTGGGGCTTTACGAATTACCGCCCGTGTTGAGTACAAAATTTTACGTCTTCACCTGGCCACAATGCGAGTTTTCTCGTACGCGCAGCGTGCAGTAAAACTCGCATTATGTCTACTCGCACTAAAGTGTTTTTTTTTTCATTACTTTAGATTTTTATTATTGCTAATTGGTAGGGCTTTCTGGTTACATGGGCTTCGGATAGATACTGCGACAATGAATTAAATATCCGCAACCGCAGCACTTAGTGGGTTCCAAGAACGCTATCAGGCTATCTGTCTACACAATACATATATTGTGTAGATTATTGTTTTTGTATGGCATAAAATTAGTAAATTTAATGAGCTTTTTACTATTTCAGAAATAGAAAGCATTTAGACTTTTACGACACCCACGGTAAGAAAGGGGGTGGTGAAATTCTAACCCACGGGTCAAAACGAGACGGGGGGAAAGTCGACTAAGGGACCAGGGTTGAAGTGTGTTGTGGGCGATGGGCTAGCAACCTATCACTGCAATATCACATTTAGTCGATCTTTTATACCCACGTTCATGCTAAAAGTGGCGCTGAAACATACGTTTCATGTGCTCTGCCTACCCCTTTTGGGAATAAAGGCGTGAATGTATGAATGAATGAGAAAACATTTAGTCGTGACACACAATGACAAACAAAAAAAAACAAACAAACAGAAATCATAATAAATATGTGATAATATTGTCCCAATTCAGCATGCTGCTGGTCTGCAAAACAGCGCTGGTGTTCCGTTGGAACCATCAATAAATCTACCTCATTATTAAAATTTGAGCTCCCAAATTGTACGTAATCTACGTATTTTTTGACAACTAGGCCAACTTTAAAAGTAGTTAATTTTGTAATATGCAGTACCTGCTAACGAAATAATAAATTTAAAGGACCATGGGCAACTTTGTATGGAGCCTGGTCCTGAATCCAACAAAGCTGAAACTTAGGTCATTAAATAGGTCTTTAAAACTACTTCAATTCGTTCTATGGGCATTAAGTTGAATTCCATTGCAGAACTGAGATATTCATATTTAAGTTAAAGTGAGTATAGGATCTATGGGAAAACGGGTTCACTCAGTGAATACATATTCAGAATTATTAGGGTATGGTTAGTGTGTAAAATAAACATGTTTTTTGTAGCTAATTAATTGTTTTATTAATAAAATATTATGAATATATGCCACGCTCGATGTGCCTTCATCATTAGTACATTTTGTCATAACTACCCTCCAGAATACTAAATATGAATATTCTCCGAATGCGTTTTTTCATAGCTCGTACTACTGACTGTGGCTAAAATACGAATTTCTTCGTTCTGCAATGGAATTCGACTTCGTGCCTGTAGAATGAAATAAAGTAGATTTAAAGACCTATTTAATGACATAACTCTCAGTGCTGTTGGTTTCTGGACCATTTTGACACATGGTCCTTTAAGGAAAATTTTTGAATGCTCCGAGTCGGACTCGAACTGGCGACCGCTGGCATTCAGGGCCGGCGCTATTACCAACCGACAGAGTTATAGGAATAGTCTTTTGTTTTTTCTTTAATTAAAATTTATAATAAAATTAGTCTTAGATTTATTTGCCGTGAAATTTAAGGCATCGGATTTTTTATAGAAATATTGTTTAGATTTTTTTTCTTGAACCTTTTACTAGTTATGATTCCTACTTTGAATCGGTGACATAGTGAAATTGTTTGTAGCACAGCCTAACCGTTAAAATAAATCAAAAATGCCAAGTTCCCACATTTTGCAAATTAGTGAGCATAGTACCCAATGTAAATTACCGGGCTATGTTAACATAATCTTACGAGCACACAATCGCTAAATGATATGCACGTAATGTACGTTATTTCCTATTGTTATTTCTGAAATATTATTGTCTAGAAGACCGTAACTGACAGAGTGGTCGCATTTCCGCTATGGCTGTACTCAATTATTGGTCGGACGCCAAGACGCCGTAACGTTGGTTTCGAAACGTATACTCGTATATTTAGGGTAGGGCTGAGCTGCAGGCTACTACCGGGGTCCACAGGCGGCGGATAGTGGAATGGCCATCAGATATGATGGTTAGCTGCGAATATACTGAATAAGCAGTCCCCGACCACGCAGCGGCAGGGTTATCAGGATGTAGTGGGTAGGCTTGTAGGAGGGGCTACTCTATAAAAAGCTACAATATCCGACGACGATTCTGTGACATGGCGAGTAATTGCCGCCATTAAATAAGCAATCCTCTAGTGTCAGGCAGCAGTAGCACTAGTACCGACTGGAGAACGAAGATAGGAATCTGGAAGGGCTCTTGTTTGGACATCACGGAGCGGGTGAACCTCGGTTCGTGTACTGCGGTGTGGAAGGCAAGGGGGAAACCACCACACTATGCTTCCTCAAAAAAGAAGTAATGGACTACTCCACCGACAAGAGCCAAGCTCTTAAATAAATGATGATGATGATGACTCGTATATTTAAATGGGTACCAAACAAGGTTATTAAAATCAACTTTAGAAGGTCAAGGCGCTATATATTGAGTCCAGTAGATTGAGGCATGTATGTAAAGCCTTCGAAAGATACATTAGAAATATCAACAGTCATTTTTTTAAGTGAATGACAGAACGCTTGTTCAAAAAGATACACAATTTTGACCCTGTCTACCCTGAAACACAACTTTCAAACGATAAGTTAAATCGTAGGGATGCAGAATTAACGTTCATGATTCGGTCTTTTAAAATGCTCATCTGCATGCTTAACCATTCGAAAAAAAGCTTTAAATAAAACCTTATTCAACTACTTAATAAAATAGGCATCCATAAAAACCTATCACTTGGCAAGAGCCTAGAAAAAAAACGGTACAAATAAATCTACATGCAGTCGGGGACAAAAACACAGTTTAAATTGTCTGTGCCTATACTTTAGAAGTTTTTTTAAGTGCCGGAACAACCCGCCGTTTTAATTGCGCCAACCGGAAAGGGGAGAGAAGAATGGAAGGAAACGGCAGCAGCCTTGCCAACCGCCCTACATTATTAAAACTTGCCTCTTACTCTACCGCTCTCCACTCTTGCAACTCTGCGAGCATAATGAATCGCGCATCGCGAATACTAAAACTAGAAATTATATGTTATCGCAGATTCGAAATGAACTTTTGAAGTTCTGCCGAGCGCAAATCGTGTAATTATTACTTGAATACTCAAATAAGTCAGCCATTAATCTCCTCTATATTCAAGCGGTCTATTTTTGTCCGTCGTTTCAAATCAAATCACATATTCAATCTGTCTCGCACGCTTTTCTCCGAGCGTGTAGAATTAACATGTAACAGAACTTGCACGTTAAACAATCTAAAATGCTATAGGGATGAGAAACAGATGAACCGAATTGCAGCAGCACTGCAAAAATATAGGAAACTTGGCCGAATCAAAGTTCATCGTGAATTAAGTTCAGGCAAAGTGAATTACAACGACGGTGATGGGGCGTTTACTGTAGCCTAAACGGTGTTTGCCCTAGCGCTGTTGTAAACATTGAAAAGGCACTAAATAGGCTTGCTCCCGTGTTACCGTGGCCTTATTACAATCTACGAGTGTGCCTTTAGAGCCTCAGGCGTGCCTTATCAGTGGTTACCTTAGGAGCGCCATAAGCCCAGGTTGTTACCTTGGAACACATTGTAACACATTATGCGAGAATGCGACGACCTAACGCTCTCATCCCCACGTAATAAGAACGTGTAGTCTTATGAATATTTTGCTCCTCGACAATGCGCATATTTAGATATTACGTATGTGCAGTTTATGTACATCGCGGGGTACGTGGTGCAGCTCAATCAATTGCAAGCGAATAAAATATGTATTATAATTGAACATATTCTACCGAAGTAGTAGATTCTTCATTTGTATATTGAATCTTAATTTCTGTTCTTTTAATGGAGTAAGTAGCTATGTGATAATATGTAGCTATGCTACATGACCGTTTTTGGAACGCTAAGGCTTAATCCATTCGTGGCTAATGATAATGAATCTCATTATAAGTCATGCCTTTACGTGCGATTTTCTGTGCTACGGCGTAGCATACGCAGCGTTTGTAACAGAATGGGCATGCTCGCTGGTGTGTATATGTATAGGTATATAGAACATCAAACTATATAATTATTGATGTAAAGGGGAGAAAGGAAGCCTAACTTTATTTCACGCCAAAAGATGGGAAATTAACCAAAGAGGGGTGAGGGAAAAGAGGGAATCAATAATTATACAAACATTTTATGGCAGGCTTAATTAAAATCAGACATTACTTTAGTTAAGAAAGTTGCATGGGGTAATTCGACACTTTATCGATGGGAACATAGGGATATAATATAATAATACACTATAAGAACATAAATGCCATTTTAATGATCAGCTAAATCTTGAAAACACGGACATACGAATTTCAATCTTAATACTTAAAGCATTAGAAACTAAATGAGAAGGAACAATACGACCTTTTGGTTTGAGCCGAAAAACGTCGCTAGTTACGCTGGCGCTTTAGGCAACAGTCAGAAATCGACCTTATTACTAATAGGATAAGGTGGGTTGAAGGGATCGATGATACTTACGGCGTTAATCCGTTGGGGTATAGCTCGGATAGCTGTTTGCTCTGCGGTAGCTTTAGCTAGAGGATAGCGATTTGAGCAAAAGCGCAAACGGCGATCGCAGCGCAGGCGATGGGTATAAAAGGGAAAACGAGAGTGGGGATCGGGATATTTCGATTCATTCAATTCTCATCGTTCGGACTGACAGTGTCTCTGGTTGTAGGCTGGGAAATTATTGGTGTGTGCTTTAATTATTGTAGTGAATGGCTCGTCGTTGTGAGGAAACTCTCTTCATAATTATGAGTCATTTACAGTTCTTAAAATTATAGTGATTTGTGAATTCAAAAGTGGTGTTAGGGCCTACGTTATGTTAACCTTATCGGATATATTCTGTGAGGTTGATATAGCTGAATCAAACGTGTCTAAATTGCTAGCGGCAACTCCCTAGGTTTAGACATGTTTGACAAATGCTTTTGGAACTCGGTCTAAACTGTATTTACCGTAACGGAGTGCTTCCGGAGGTTCATATGGTTAAACCAAATATGGCTAATACGCCAGGGCTACTCCCTGGGATTAGACATGTTTGGATGATTGTTTCCGAAACTTAGTTGGGGTTAATTATTACTAAGTACCTAATCAACCGGAACACTGTCCAGGTTTACAGTATACCTGAGGGGTCACGCTAGCGTATAACGGTGTCAATTAGCGTGATCCAGAGTCCTTTGCTACCAGATTTGAGGTGTGATCTGGCGTCTACCTTTTTTATTAACACAGGAGACGAAACCTCTTAACCGGGGCCCTCACGTCTCTCAAAACAACTGACGGTGGAAACGTGGCTTGAGCATTCATGTGCAAATAAGCATAGGAGGATATCTCCGCTCGTGGAAACCGATCGGTTGCTTGAGGGGTCGTTCAGTGTTAAATATATTTATATATCAACATACCGTATGTCCAGTTAGTGCATCTTACTCGCTGTATCCCTCTAGCCTACGGGCACAGCGGGGGGAGATGAATTACACAGGCTGCTAGAGGGTTGTCATCTCAGTTTCGCCGACTGAACTAATTACAGCTTCAATAGGGATACATTCTTGCTTCTGAACTAAGGTATGGTTCCAGGAGTAAGCAGAATAGGGACTGTGGGGTAGACTTTAGGGATAAATTCACGTGTTATGGGATGATAGGTTTATAACTATATTTACTACAATGAAAGATACTCCAATAACTTGTTTTGATTAGCTAAAACTAGTCATTATTTCGGATGGTTTTCATGAAGACCACATTGTAAGGATAGCTGAGGTTACTTCAATAATAATAATTAATCTAAATGAATGTCTAGTTTCTGTGAAATGCATGTGAGGTATTGTAACGGTGTGGCATTTATCGACCATCATAGTAAGGTAATGTTTCTATTCATAACATTGAGATATCAGGGTTGCTTCAGAAAGATGAAATAACTCTGGTTTTGATGACAGGCAGAGCAGTTCATCAAATCCATTTAAAGTATCTTAATATTATGAGTAGATATTCTCCACTCAAGGCAATTTATTGTTGTGAGCGGACTCTCTTCATTTATGGTACGCTTTAGGACAAATATTTCACATGTAAGGTACGGTTTGCATTGGTATTACTCCAATAGCCATAGGTATAGAATGGTCTAGGTATATATTGGCCATATGTGTTGTAAATACAACAATTATTAACACTAAAAGATGTCAGTCGAGTTTGTCTCGGTGTATCTTCTCGAAACTGACCGCTAGGTTGGAGACACTGGTAGATTCATTCTCAGAGTCTTAAACTCATAGGTAGCTAGGAAGGTAACTTGGATAGGACGCTCTTTCCCCATCCTAGACTTGAGAAGTAGCATGTGTGAGTACAAGAAGTCCACACAACCCGTCGATAGTACCTTTGTTCCAAAATACATGTACTTAGGACAAGCGACTAGTTTACTTTAGGTTCAAATAAATAATCTTAATTTATGTTTTATAAAAGCTACTTCCAAGTCCAACCGAGCGTGTAATAAGTGGTAGGGGATTTTCTACCCAAAAATAAAATTATTTATAATCATAAAATAGCGTTTATAATCTTAAATTAATTAATACTTAACGTATAATTATAATTTTAAGATACCTACAGCGAATGAATTATTCTTCCAAACCTTAGGACTTCATTATCATTAAAAATAGGAGATTAGTAGCAGAAAGCAGCGTTCAGATAGGTTCATTTATTGCGCGGAATAGACTAGCTTTAATTTAATGATGAAGAGTCCAAAACCTGTCAAGCTTTCATAAAAGGACATGGGTTATTACGGTACACAACACTTCGGGGTTCTACCACTAGATGATCACATTTGGCCAAATCTTCAGGTATTCGTAATAAAAGCACGCAACAAAAGTAGGTTTATTAAATAAGTAAATAGAGGGCAAGCTACAATAGGGGTTAGTGTTAGAACTTATGATAACTTGATCAGCTTTTGTGGGAGTAATTTATTCAGTATTTCCGAGCTTCGGCGTGGAGCTTCTTCAGTAGGTTTTAGTTTTCGTGGTATTTTCACGTCGGGTAGCTTTAGTTGGGGTTTCACTGCATTCCGGGGCGGGGAGTCGATAGCTTAGTTGTTACAAAGTGGTGCGCGATGACCTGGACGTTCGGTAGCTTTATATTCGGTAGTTTGAGTTGTTACACGTTGCATGGCCTAGAATATAGTCTAAGAACGAGCTGGTGAATATAGTCTAAGACAGTATAATATGTCATAAACATTTGAATTACTTGTAGAACATAAAATACTACCTTAAAAAAATTGCCGGTTTTTAAATTCGCTACTGCGCTTCGTCCAAAACACAAGGCATTCTCAAGGTTCTTGTGAAAAAATGTTAGTAATTCATTTATCTAAAATCTGAGCGTATAATATTCCGATATAATCATCCGTTGTGACATGGCGCAAGTTGCTCCGTGTGTGGGCAAACAGCATATCATATCGAGCTAACATTAGCGAGCAAGCGGAACCAAATTTTGTACGTTCGTTCGTTCGTAAGTACGTTCTAGAAAGGTACAGTTTACCAAAACCGCGTCGGCAGCAGGTACCGTATTACCCGTAACCGCGTGACCCACTACCACGAGATAATGCATCATTAAATTACGGACATGACTACACACTCGACGTTAGTTGAGCAGCTTGTGGCGTTTCTTCGATTAATAATCCGTTGCGAGTCGCGGTCATAATCTAGGTCTATAACGAACCGGCCCGAGTGCTCCCGGAGATAACCGGTGCCGCCGAAACGTCAATCACGCGAGGGTTCAACCAAGGATGAAACTGAAGGGTTGGATTATAAGGGTCTAATTCGCTGCTTGTGATTATTATAAAGCAACAAAATTATTTAATACTCAGAGCTCGGATAATGGACTTAATTAACTTTTATTTTATTATGCAGTAACCTGTAATACTTTCTGTAATCTATGTTAATTTTGTTCCCTGAAATAACACAAAGTTAATGTGCCGTAGATGAAATGTATTTTCGATACGGTTATGTACCTACATAGGAACGGCACACTAGGTTTATCGCAATTTACATCCAAGAACGTGTGATATTTTGTTTGAATATACATATATTTTATACATTCGACCGGGTTAGATTCCAAGCCACGTAGGTATGATGTTTTTTGCAGTTTTAATTTCTACGATTACACTAAAGTTATTCAATTTCTTTCAAACACTATACTTATTTAAGTAATGTTACAAAATTACTCAGTAAAAATTAAAAAAACGTGGCAAATCAAATTACAACTTTAATCTCATTTTGTGAACGCCACTAAACCATGAAATTCACCACAACACAAATCGACCGATAATTTCCTAAAATTAAACTCATATGATCCTGTATTTAATTGTTTCGTAAAGGAGCTTGTGGCATAAGGTTTGCTTTACAAAATTATTCAAACGTCAGTTATGAGGTTGTGAAACAACCGTTTTGTGTTCTACAGATGAAATAGCCTCGAGTCTTATAAACACAGCCTTAGGGTTAGTCGTTAACTCATTTCATAATAATAAACCTACCTGTTAATTATAATGTGACATTTAAAAGCTCAGGTACTTATAATGCACCGCAGGAAGAACTACGAGTATAATCGAAAGCAGGCAATGACTATCATTTATTTTTCTTGTATAACAAGTAACTATATTTTTATTTAACGTCAATGCTACACAGCTACGTAATCCACTAAGAAAGAAAGCGACTTGAATTCGAGCATGTTATGTTTTCATATTTATTTTTCAAATACGATGACAGAAAGAGACGGGAAACTTTATTTCCGTGAAACATACGCCACATAATATGAGTATACTAGATTGTGTCCGCGACTTCGTCTGCGCTTCCATTTCTTATTTCATCGACTTCCCTTGGGGAAATAATTTATTTCATAATATTCTGTCGTAATACAAATTAATTTGTATTACGACTAAATATTTACTTTGTAACTAAATATTTACTTGTGGGCCAAGAGTCACCTAAAACAGTTCTGGCTTTCAAAGGTATCTAAGATTGTTAACATCAATCATCCAAACATACAAATGTTTGGAATTTTATTATGAGTAGAAAGTGAAATCAATATGTTATGATGTTTAATAACTACTACTATTTGGATATCTACTAAGATATCCAAATAGGACTTCTATATTTTATACGCGTACGAAATAGGCGTGGCTTGCTAATAGCTTAGTAGCTACATTGAGTTACATTACTGGAATATTTTGCGTAAACATTTCCAGTCACCCCCATTTGACGGTGTTGAGAATAAATTATTTTGATTAGCCAACACATTGTGTCAATAAAGTTGTGTGGGGGAAAGGCAGGTGAATGAAATAAATATGTACACTAATAAGTGTAATGTGTTGTTAAAGAACATTAATTTTCCAGAAGCTTTGTCGTACTGTTGTGATGGTTACCGTCAAAGTTTGGAACATCGAAAGATAATTACCAAACTTTACTGTGATATCATTAGAGCTCTCACCACAGCATCTGAATGTTCAAGTACCAAGCAATCTGGTGCCTAAATGTATACAAGTAATGGAGTGGAACAAGCATGTTGCCGCTGCTCACAGGGAGTCGAGGAGTAAGTTTGAAATGTGGCAGTTTCTAAATGAACCTTGTGCTGGTCCAGTTTACGATGAGATGTGCAGCAGTCGACGCAAATTTAAATCGAAATTAAAATGGTGTAAGCGAGACCAAGATCAAATAAAGCTTGACAGGCTTGCTTCTTGTCATTCTACCAAGGATTTCCGTACATTTTGGAAACAAATAAATAAATTGAATTCTAAGCCTGGACTTCCTGTGAGCATAGACAATGTTACAGAGCCAAAGCAATTGCAAATCAGTTTAAGGACCACTTTTCAGTAAAGTCACCATTGTCCTCGCCCGCTGAGGTGTTGGATGCTGGGACTGACATGGTTGGGGCCGGTGTCACAAGATTATCTGCTAAAATGATAGCACAGGTGATAAAGGTAATGAAGATTTAATGATTCTTTCACAGAATATGTAAGTAAGTTTTCTAAAATTTTTAAGATAGTTTGTGCTGCGGCCAAGTCTACTTATATAGGCAACAAAGTCAAGTCGGCAGACAATAAAGTAAAAGCGACCTGGAATATAATAAACACTGAAACTGGTAAAAAGAAGCCCCGTGAAGACCACTACAGACTAAAAATAAAGGATAAAGTTTTGACTACGGACCAGGATGTCGCTGGCGCTTTTCAACATTTCTTCACTAACATAGCTGCAGATACAACAGCAAATTTAGATTCTTCTGTGGCAAAGGCTAGTTTTTACCTGGGTTCAATAAAAAATATAGAATGTGACAAGGAACTTTATTTTCAATATACTGACCCCCATGAGATCATTAAAACATTCAGGTCCTTGAAACTAAAGAACTCCGAGGACCTGTGGGGCATCTCTGTGAAGTCATGCAATCCATTATTGATATTGTGGCACCGCATTTAGCAGTTGTGTTCAACGCCTGTATTAGGGAGCATGTGTTCCCCGACCTAATGAAATACAGCAAAGTTATTCCGTTATTTAAATCTGGAAGCAAGGAGCAGCTTGGAAATTTTCGACCAATTTCTATATTACCTGTTCTCAGTAAGGTGTTTGAAAAAATATACTGAACCAATTGCTTCGACATTTTAATAAACATGAACTACTTCACACTCAGCAATTTGGTTTTACAAGAGGCCGTTCGACAACAGATGGCGCCTCTGTGCTCATGAAGCACATCTATGATGCTTGGGAAAACTCACAAGATGCAATAGGCGTTTTCTGCGATCTCTCCAAGGCATTTGATTGTGTGGAGCATGATACGCTGTTACACAAGCTAAATCATTACGGACTGTCTGCTGAAGCCCTAAAACTTATTATGTCTTACTTAGGTCAAAGAACTCAAAAAGTGGTCGTTAACGGGATTGAGTCAAATGGCACGACTGTGAAGCTCGGTGTACCTCAAGGTTCTATTCTGGGACCTTTTCTCTTTCTTGTATACATAAACGACCTGCCGTATTTTATAAGCAATAAATGTGACATAGTTTTATTTGCTGATGACACCTCACTAATTTTCAAAGTTGATAGGAAAATACGTGACTTTGACCATATAAATGCAATTTTGAAGGAAGTGCTCGAATGGTTTACGGCAAATAATCTACTTCTAAATGCAAAGAAAACGAAATGTGTCAAGTTCACTTTGCCAAATGTAAGGCAGGTTGAGACAGCTATAATGTTAAATGGAGAGAAGCTAGACCTTGTCGAAAACACGCTTTTTCTGGGGCTCACCTTAGACTGTAACTTACAATGGGCACCCCACATTTCTGCTTTGGCAAATAGGCTCAGCTCTGCCGCGTATGCTGTAAGAAGAATCAGGCAATTCACAGACGTGGAGACGGCTCGCCTAGTTTACTTCAGTTATTTCCACAGTATCATGTCATATGGCTTATTGATCTGGGGGAAAGCAGCTGATATAGAAACTATCTTTGTCCTTCAAAAGAGAGCGATCCGATCGATTTATAACATTGGCTCTCGAGACTTGCTGAGAGAACGTTTTA
Organism: Epinotia demarniana; assembly: GCA_945867215.1. Classification (NCBI taxonomy): domain Eukaryota; kingdom Metazoa; phylum Arthropoda; class Insecta; order Lepidoptera; family Tortricidae; genus Epinotia; species Epinotia demarniana. Next base: position 13,300,257 of record OX244263.1, read on the forward strand.
AGGACATAGGTATCCTCACAGTAGCTTCACAGTACATACTGGACGTGATTATGTATACGCACAAAAATATAAAGTACTTCAAGAAGCAGTCTGATGTCCATAGTAGAAATACACGAAACAGACATAAATTAGCTGTCCCAAGATTTCGTTTGAAGAAAGTTAATAAATCGTTCCTGGGTAACTGTATAAGGTTTTACAACAAAGTACCCAAAGATGTATGGGATCTTCCTTATTATTCATTTAAAATATATATAAAACATGCTCTTTTGAAGAGAGGATACTACAAGATCGAAGAATATATGGAAGACAAAGAAACATGGAAAATCCTTCAGTGTCAAAAGCCGTCGTAACTTTGTTAGTCGTGTACTGGAGACTCGCGTGTTGCTTGCGGACGCCGCTGTTACTGGCTGTCTCAATTAATGTCAATTTTGTTTGGCCTTTTATTGTAATTTTTATTTTGATTTTGACATATTGGTTACGTGCACTATTATTATGTATACCATAGCATTAGTTTAATCCAAAACAATAATTATTTGACCAGAAACTCTTTATATCTTACTTATTTTATTTTATTTGATGCTGGAGACTTTACATCTCCATTATTATTATTGTATTTCATTTTGACGCTGGAGACATTACATCTCCTTATTATTAAGATTATTGTGATATAATGGAACCGGAGACTCTATACATCTCTCGGGAATTATGTGCCCTCATGTAATGTTAATTAATTTATTGAATTTGTAAGCTCAGACATGCGAAAGAGCCCTTGAGGCCTACTTGCAGAATAAATATTTGAATTTTGAATTTTGAAGAGAGGCAAGTCCCCCGGCCATGACAGTTTGAGCATAGCGAACACCTGCGCAGCATGCCGGGCCACGCCAACCAAGGGTGCTTGCAATGTTGTTTTCATTTTGTCTGACGCATTCTTTTGTGTAAACCGTTTGTGTACCTACCTATTATAAAGTTTGTTAAATCCTGAACTTGATAAGTACTTGTTACTACATGATGCACAGTTTGGGTTGGGTTACAGAGAGTGCCATAATATGCATGAAAGAAAATGTCAGATACTATACTAGTAGGAACACACCTGTATTTGCTTGCTTTTTAGATTTATCTAAGGCTTTTGACATGGTGAACTATGAACTTCTGTGGAAAAAGCTGTATGATGCGGGGGTGCCTCGAGAAATAATTATAGTAGACATTGAGTCTCTCTCGAGTCAAATTAATGTTGTTAAATGGGCAGATGCTGTGTCTGACTGTTGTGTGAGGCAAGGAGGGCTGAGTTCTCCTAAACTGTTTAACCTTTACATTACTTAATGCACTTGTTGAGAGGCTCAGCAACAAGCATGTCGGATGCCGCATACAAGATACCAGTTTTAATAACCTTAGTTATGCGGATGACATGGTGCTGCTGAGCCCCTCAGTAGGAGGACTTAGAAAACTGTTACATGTGTGTGAGCAGTGTGCTAATAACCATGGCCTTAAATATAACTTTATTAAAAGTCAAATGGTTTTCAAGGCTGGTAATAAATGTCCTGTGAGCTTTCTTCCAATATTATTATATGGGGCACCCTTGAAAAGGGTGTCTGTTTTCAAGTATCTTGGACATATTATATGTGATGATGTCAAGATGGTGAGGATATAAAAAAGGAGCGGAGGGCCCAGGCAACCAGAGCGAACATGCTGGCACACAGGTTTAGGTGGTGTACACTGCCTGTTAAATTAACTTTATTTAGACCTTTTTGTACAACGTTTTATACATGTGCCCTGTGGACCAGCTGTTCGCGAAGGGAGCTGAGTGCGCTCCGTGTCCAGTATAATAACGCGTTCAGGGCGCATTTGAGGCTGCCACGCTGGTGTAGCTATTCGATATGTTCGCGCACGTGTGGAAGGTTTCCCGGCCATCATGCGTGCGCGATGCGCAGCCGCGCTTCGGCGCCTGCGTGGCGGCCGCAACAGCCTCATTTCTGTTATAGCTGACAGGCTGGACAGTCAGCTTCTTTTGCATTGGACTAGCGTACACTCGATAGTGACCTCGTACACGTGAGTGACCTGGTTTTTGACATGTCATAACTAACACTAGTAATTAAGTACCGATAGATATAACTTTAACATTTATGGATCCGTGGCTGTCTGAATTAATTGAATTTAATCTAATTTTTATTTTATTCTACTTATTTATTTGAAAAATAGGGTGATATTAATATTCTAGTTTTTTTACATAGAGTTTTTACCGAAGTAACGACTCATTCACTTAAAAAATGTGTTATTCCACAATCAAACTTCTTTTGATCTTCTATTAGGAATGAATTTTAAAAACGCTGAAATTAGTCTATAACAGAGTTTTCACACAGATTCTATGTTATCTACTCACTCCAAAAATTACTTGTTCCCCTATTTCCTGCAAACCAATAAGTCTTAGGAGATGAATTTAAAAAAAAACACTGATATTAGTTTTCTTGTTTGTTGTTTGTCTATGACTAAAGTTACAAATCTCTTTAATAATTTCTTGGTGTGCGTAAAAACTTCTAATCCCCTTTTTACCTCCCTAAGGAATGAATATCAAAAAACGCTAGAATTAAATTTCTATTAGTAATATTATTTTGTATGATTTAGAGTTATATATGCATATACGGGTAGACCACCACAAGGTTGACTGATGACCTGGTAAAAGTGCCCAGGAACTATAAGCAATTTATCTGTACTTTACTTGGTGTATTTATGAACACAAGTTTAAGTTGGCCAATTACTTTGTAAAAACAATAATAAGCTTCTCATGTAACATTTGAGCACAAATTGCGTTTCTCATTTTTAAAGGTGTTCGTTAGATTCTTAATTTAGTCCGAAATGTCCTACAGCTTGAATATGTCATGCTCGCCTAAAGGTCTTTGCTTATGGCTGAGATACACGTCATACTCGTGAACGGGTGCTGTTTGTGGAGTCCGGGCAGTTCATGTTTGCTAGGGCGACAAGTATAACTGTCTTTATTCCACTGTTCTGCGGAATCGACATGATTAGATTGTAAAAATGTTATCATTTTGACATTTCGAACTTTGATGTATTTAATTTTATTATGAATATGCTCGTACTATTTTAGAGTCAGCCTTTTTAATTTAACTTAGTTTTCATTGAATTTAGTTAATGTTAGTTATCATTTTGTAACTTCAGAGTCGGTATATCACATTTGATTTTGCTGTTTTTTTTTTATTTAGTCTTATAACAAACAGTCTATGACCAAAGTTAGGATATCTCTCAATTTAAAAACATCTTGGTCTCCATCTACACTTATTCCCCCTTAGGGGATGAATTAATTATAGATTAAAGAAAAAAAGTTTTCTAAACTTTCAACAAACCGTCAATGACTAGAGTAAGATATTTCTCGCTTTAAATACTTGGCTCTCCATACAATCTTTGAACCCCCTTTAAAACCGCTTAGGGGTGAATTAGCAAAATTCCATCTTGTTGCTTGTGCAGCTTATCAAAATAATCTACTTTAAGAGTTTCAACTTTCATTATCCTCAGTAGTTTCGGCTCAGCGTTGACGAGTCAGGATTAACTTTTATATAGATATATAAATAAATAAACAAAATAAAATAAATATAAGGGGACAATCTTACACAAATTGACCCACTCCCATAGTAAGAAGTAGTCCATATAGAAGAAGATAGATAGATTACACAATTAATTATGTTTTGAAAGTGGTGTATTATGTGCCCATAATTTAGATTATTGTAGTCAGGTTTGAGGGCGGGGCGGAGTAATGAAAAACCTATTACAAATTAATAATTGTAATTAAACAAGAATAAAACAAAAAAAAAAAGCTTTTAATTGCAACGTTCATCAATATACATTCCAAAAAATAAATGAATTACAAATCTGCGGTCGTCCAATTATGTGAATTGCAAATGGAGCGAAAGATTGTATTTACGTGAAATTATTCAAGCAAATCTTCCGCGCCTAACGAATTGTTTGCGTTTTCTTCAAACTTTTACGATTGTGAAATTGCAAATTGTGAACATTTCGATGAATTCAATTTTTGTTTTATATTACAAAAATACAAAGCTGTGATGTACAACGAGTTCTGTTAAATATTTTTTTTGTAAATACGTAGGTCGTCGTCAATGGAGTTATTTGTGGGTTTTTTTTTCATGGATCGATAACCTGATGGGTGCGGATTGATGTAATTTGCGTAAGCACAAGTATTTCATGTTAATATTTTTTTAACTGACTTATGACTTACCTACCAACTGGCGAAACTTGATAAGGGCTGCTAAAGTTCTCTCAAGGTCGTAAAGCCTGTCCATCGCACTTTTAGTCAGTGTATTTGTCCGCAATGTTATTTACTCTTATCAATAAACACAAATAAAACAAAACACCTTTACAACTAGTGGCTCCGTGCGATGTAGGAGTCGCAGCTTTTCTTTCAAATATGTATCCTTTTGTTTTACCTGCAAAAAAGTAACCGATAAAAAACCCTCCAGCCACGTGGTCCTACCGCTTCGTCCTACTGGTAGGACCACGTGAACTTTTTTTTCCTGTTGGTCCTATGTATAATTGGTCCTGTTGCTCACAAAATTTCAAGAGAAATGGTTGAGAAATGCGACCTGTTGAGAAGAACAGCGGGACATCGTGACATCATCCGGACGTACATACGATTTTCGGCCCAGCTGAAGCCTCTACTTCTTTCGTTCGCTTCGCTCGCTCGTTCGATTCACTAATGTTTTTTAGGGTTCCGTAGTCAACAAGGAACCGTTATAGTTTCACCATATCCGTCTGGCCATCCGTCGGAAAAGCTCAGTAACCATTACTACTAGAAAACTGTGATTCGGCATGGGTATATAAATCAATCACTCCGACCAAACGGAAGAATGAAATCTTTTTTTTTGGGGGTACCTCCCCTTTACCTAAAGTGAGGATGTAATTTTTTTTCTCGTTAAACCGATAGTGTTGGGTATCGTTGTATAGCTTGTTCAAAAAAAGTATGGGTTTCTCAAACGATAATTTGACTCAACTTATTATTCGAGTAATTTGATTCACAGAACAAAAGAAGCTAATTAGACTTAGGGACTTTAGAGCAAGCATCCTGTAATCTATTCGTCAAAACAATCAGAGCGCAAGACTTTAAGTAAGTACGTACGGTGTATCAGTGGCTGTCGGGTTAAGTTGAGAATACATAAGCAAGTCTGGGAAGATGGTGGAATGCTCAGTTAAAGACAAAGGAATACGACACAAAGCTATTCCGAGCGAGTTGTCTGAATCCCTTGGGGTTTGCGGTTAGCGTTTGCAATACCATGTTTTCGTAGTGACTTGCCTGTTGCTGTGAGGGAACCACTATTATTTAGAAGTTATAATATGATCCATTGTGGTGTTTTATATTTTAGCGAATGGATTGCTAAAATATATGAGAACTTACTAAACAAGTTTCGATTATGCCTTTTGTATAGAAGCGTAAAATAATAACTCTTTTTAAAAGAAAGATGATCAATTACAATGTACTTAATACCTTATATTTATTCAATACGTATAGCGGCTCCTAGAGCTGTAAAACTCGCAAATCTGACTTAAAAAAAATACGGAAATCTGAATAAATAAAAATAATCTGTTTAAAAATTTCGGGGTCACCAAATCACTCAGTAGATTATTCCGGAATGACCAAAAATAATAAGATGATCATGTGATCTGTAAAGGAGAACAGTCAAACAGCCAGACAGCTGGACAGCTGGACAGCCGGACAGCCGAACAGTAGGACAGCAGGACAGCAGAACATCCGGACATATGAAATAATGTTGGCCCAATCGGAAACGGCGAATTCGCTTACTCGTTCAATAATTTTATTACACTAAAAATTATATATATTCCGTACCTGCGCTTAATATAGGTGTTACGCCTCCCAAATATTCAATATTGAAACAGCGGTTTAAACAAAACATTCGCTTAACGGTATTGTTTACTCCTCTGTCGCAAACAAAAGCTAAATTGAATATTCCATAAATGTTAGCCGTTTTAAATTCTTTCATTTTTCACCGTATTACACTCAGAGCTTCAGATGGTTTTATTACAACTTTTTTTAGAATGTGAAGGTTTTGCGTGCCTCTGTTTTGTTTCTCCGTTTCATGAATTCATTAAACAAAAACTTTCCGTTTTTATTAAACCTGCTATTATTCGTGAAATTGTGAATGCAGGCGTCATTCCCAACAATTACGGGGAAGAACCAAATTTATATTTTTGCTGGGATATTACTTGTAAAAATCTTTTGCTCAGCGCGTATAACCGCTTGCACAAGGGGAAAAGTATCTGTTGATTTTAAATGAGTTAGTATGACCTAGTAGGTGCTTGGATATTTTCATATCTCTTCTTGTCACAAACGAAATCGAAGTCGTATCGAAGAAAAAGTGGGGTAGTAATTGTAATGTCGGGTAAAGTCTCCACTAGTCAGCCAGGCACCTAAGGTCAGCCTTTTCCGTCTTTTATTCGCCACGAATAGCGCAATAGTTTAAAATGTCCAATAACATGTTGGTAAAATCATTCCTTGACTCTCTATTGGTCGAAACAGCACGTGACTGGTGCGGGGAGCGGTCACCACAGAGAGAAAAACACGTTCATACCAGTATCAACAACGGATAGGGCCTGTGGTGCGGTGTCTGCCATTTTTTTGCTAATTTTTCGTCGCGTGGTTATTAGCGGTGAGCTGCTTTATTTTATACATTCCCTTATCTATTTTTATTTTTTTATCTTATTGAATGTATTACGTGTCTATTTATGTACGATAACTAATGTTTTTCCTCAGAGAAGTCGGTTTTTGAGACGGCTGACTATTGGGTACTGGATTTTAGCTGTAAACGCTAGTACTCAGCCGGGGGTGGCTGACTTCTTCTGGATCCGAGTTGATTTTTTGTTTTTGAATAATACGTATGCCGTTCGATTCGTTATTTTTAAACAACTTATTTAAAGCCTGGTCGTTGAACTAAAATATGAAGTAAACCCAGTAGTCGGCCGCGAGAATGTTCAAACTTTTGATGTGGCTGACTACTGGGGTTTGAGGCTCTAGAGCTCAGCCCCCTGTTTTAGTTTTGTAGCTGCAGTTAATTGTGTGGGTATTTGAGTAGATAATAATTACCTGCTTTTAAAAATATCTCAAAGGCCCATACTAAAATATCCTCTCGAAAACGTAACACCGCACCGGCTATGGACGCTAGAAATGGCATGAAAATCAGAAGGGCTAATAGTAGGGTTTTTAGCGTTCCGCGAGGCACCTTGCAAGATACATCTGCGTGTTCCCGAGGGTCCTCGAAAAATGGGACCTGATACGATTTTGACTAAAACAAGAAGAAAAGGAAGTTCTTGATTGGTGTATAAAGCTTACTAAATGTGGTTTCCCAGTATAAACGAGTACACTTCTTAATACAGATCACATGGTGGCTGACGGACGAGACAATCCATTTAAAGAAAATATGCCCGGGAAAAAGCTAAGCTAAAGGCATTTTTTTGCAGAAATCCTTGTGGTATATACCGCACTGCTGAAGAAATATCAAAAAGAGGAGCTGTTATAACTAAAGAATACATTAGAAAGTGGTTTAAAGAATTGGAGGAGTACTTAACTTCACATAATGCTCTGGATGATGAAAAAGAAGCTATCACCACCATAGCCGTCTTTTCCGCTGAAGACTGTTTACCTATTTAATATATAATAACTTTAGATATGAGTAGGTAGACAAATCTCATTTATTTACCTCTTTTTAGATTTTTTAAACTTAATTATAAGCAGCCAACGTAGCGGCTGAGTACTGGGGAGCCAAAGGCTGAGTTAAGGTCGCATGTGGCTGACTACTGGTGAAAAGTGCCATTTTTTGTTATTTCGTAATTTAAGAAATTATGTTGGTTCTTCTTGAAGAAAATTAAAGTTTAATGAATGATTGATGACATAAAACTTAGTTTTACTCAATTAGGTAATACCTGATGAAATGAGAGCAGTTCAAGCTCAGAACTTTCGTTAAAAGGCTGACTACTGGTGACTTTACCCTCTGTGTACGAAGAAATGTTTACCCAGAAACAAAGAGTTTCACTTCATGGTGTTATTTTTGTTTCTAAGTTTTTAAAATAGGATTCAATTATATACAAAATAGAGATAAAAAAAGTAAGATGGCAAAGTCTCTTAATAATCAGTACACATAGAGTAAGGTAAATCGGTTTTCGGGTTCTTTAAAAAATTATGAATTTTCTGTGAAATACCGTTGTACATATAGGAGAAAAACCTTTGGTAGGTTGATATTCATTTTTATATTTATGACATAAACACTTTGTCACGGGTAAACTTTCTAGCTTTTTTAACAATCCCTATAAATCACTGTTCAAAACAAAGCAATTGATTTCCCATTCGAATACAATTTTTGTAATCTGAGCAGGTGGCGTTACAAACCATTTTTTTCGTATTAAAAAAAAACCTAATATTTTCATTGTATTCCAAAGGGAAGCAAAAAATTATTTAACCGTAAGCATGAACAAACGAACTCACGATTCAATTTGTTATCTGTCCCTGTACACATTGTTTCACGGGAATCTAATCAAGCCGGTGCAAAAACACGAAAGGCTCAAATTCAATATCTGTTAATTAAAATCAATCCTTTCTTTGTTTTATACACGATCGTTTATAAAAATAACGGACATTTTCACAGCTTATTATAAAGGTGAATTAGGGTTTTATTTTAAATAATACCATAGGCCGGGTTTCACTGGAATATGAGCTTAATGTGTGACTAAATTAGACCACCCTTGGCATAAACGCTCCTCATGTCTGGTCGAACTTTGCTTAGTCTATTTTAAGTAAGTACTTATTTACATTCATAACATTCTTCTTGGGTCACGTATAACTTATACTTATTTTGTGATATAGGATTTAAATAAGTATAAAGCTGAAGGTCCTGAAATCATTTCTAATTCAGGGGTGAGACAGAGAGTGTATAATTTGTGTGTGAAAGTATTTTTTTAATACCACAACGGCAGCACTCAAGCATATCGAACTTGGCACCAGCCTATGGACGCTTGCTTCAAAATCAGAATAACAGACAATTGTTTCTAGCAACCGTGTAATTATTAGTATTATTTCCACATGTCTCACGAAAGTTTAAATTCAATTGTTGTTCCTACCTATCAAATATCGCAATTATACCGGCATACCGGCAATTTTGAACCGAAATATAGCCGATATATCGGCATACAATATCGCAATGCTGACCTTGTTGTATAGTCGATCAGACTTGCTTGTAATATAACATTGTGACAATATAATATTGCGCGTATTATTTTGACTTGACGACTGGTTTAGCCTAGACCTAGTACCCTACCTACAAAGCTGATTGTTTATGTTTGAATCCTGGTAAAGGTAAAAATATATTTAAATGATGAGCCAAAGGCATATTAATTTACATGTTTTTGTGTCTTGCTTGTATTCTACGTATATAAATGTGTAAACCTCGAACATAACATAAGCCTTATTAAGCTTAGGTAGGATATTAGGTAGGCTAGTTCGAGTTTGGTTCGTGTGTAAGATTGTCCGCTAATATTTATTTATTTACGTTACTCATATAAATAATTTACATGTTCGACATCAAATCATTAAAGACCCCTTTATTATTTACAAAGAAATAATATAAAAATATATATTAAATCCAATTTACAAAAGCATGGAATGTAAAAAGTTGTTTTATATTATGAAATGTCAGCCAAATATCCGAACAGGAAATTAAATAGGAATCAGAACAAATCCCATTATAAACTCCCATCAATCACTAGGTCCTCAAGGCGTTGGCCCTACGCCAAAAGGTGAAACGACCGGAGACGGTGCCATAAAAATTACGATTTACTAAGTACCGAGAAAATTACCGTAAACAAAATAAAATGTTTTTTTTGTACAACTTAAAGGTTGTGTCTTTGTAACGTTAGTTTGCACCGCGGAAGCATCGCAGGAACCAGCTCAATTACACGGTATGCCTGTTATTTGCACTAGGAACTAAGCTCTACTCTCTCTCATCTTTATGTCAGTCTTGGTTGGGGATGCAACAAGAGAGTTTTTTATAATCAAATGTAAAAATAAGTAAATTAAAAGTATCCTACATACTACATTTAAGTTCATTATAAGTAGTAGATTACGGAAACTCTATTTTGCTCGAGCTCAACCGGCAGCATAATCTGAGTTTATCATATCATTGCATGCTTACTCAAGCAGAGTATGGTGGGCCATAAAACTATTGTAACTACCTAATGTGCCGCAAAATAAACATTTCATTTCATTTCAAGTTATTTTATGGAGCCTGGGAGCCACTTTCTCGGTTATGGTGTAGGAAAAAGTGAAACTAATGTGTTTTTCTTTCCTCTAACTTAAAAGCACACGGCTCGATTGCCCTCAGATTGGTCGTGAGTCTACCCCTGGGCGCTAACGCGGTTTCAATGTTTACCATGTTCTCTTCCTCTTCTCTCCCAGTTACCATGGAACATCGCAGTCTCTTACGAATAGAGTTCAATCGATTGCATCAATCTATGTGATTCCATCATCCGTTAGGCTTTTGTCAACCAACGCTATATTATCGGGTAACCTCGAATTGCCACTTACACAAAAATGTATGTATCTCTTACATCACATTTTATGTAAGTCACATAGCAAATCGGGTCCTCAATAATTATGTAACTGAGAAATCCTTTCGTCAAAGTTATTATTGATTAATAAAAAAAATGACGGTTTCTCCTGAATTATCGCATGTTGTCCCTTACCTTAGTTGAACCTACCGAACGACCGTTGTCCATCGGCGAGACCAGGTAAAATGGATCGGGAAATTGTAATTTTTTTGTGGGTTCTTCCCATTATTAACATGAAATAAATTGAATTGTGTTGACATCTGTTGCTGTAAATGGCACATGTTAATACATATTAATAATGCTATTATGTATTAAGTGTACACTTCGTTTATTTTAATTTAATAATATATTACCTATTTTGTACCATGTTATGAGCGAATAAAGTTCTGATTTTATAAACGAAGTGGACAGTACAGTTAATTCGTGAAAATTGCATTTTGCGGTGGGATTGTCATTTTCAATAAATCAGGTGATGATTGTTACAGTAATTAGAACATTTTCAATGTTAGGTACATTGAAAATGTTTTAATTAAGTACTGTACTACTACTATTCCACTCATAATTTCACGAAATTATGATGGCAACCGTTGATATCCGTTTTTTGGGTTTCTGGCTGAATATGTTGAAGCTGACGGGTCAAATCAATGACCGGGTAAATATGTATTTGGTTTTGAATCTAGCGTGTTTTTTACTACGTGTATTTAAATGTTAAAATCTATTAAATACCACAACAAAAGCCTTATAGTGATAAGTAAAGGTGTACATGGATTAGTATATGATTATTACCTGATATATTAATGAATAAATAATTATTTTAAGGTTACTGTGGTGAAGACCGGCATACTTCTTTTTTTTTACTTTGGAGTGATCTAGCTGCGTTAATTATTCACCTACGTAACCGCTTGTAATCGCATACGATGAAGAATTTCATAAATAATAGTTAAGCTATAGTGCCAAATCATTTTATTCACAAATTCAGCAAATTTTTTAAAATTCGGCGAGTAGACGGACTTCCCGTTTAGTTTAAGGTAAGTCCGTCTAGTAATGATATCAGCCATACTATGGGTGCTCATATGTTCGTATTCGAATCCTTAAAAAGAACGAAACAAGAGAAGGAAAAGTGTACTTTAAACTTGACAATATAGGGTTTTGATTTGGAATGCATATATTTCGTAAATGGGGTGGTAAACCTGTTTTGCCTGACTGCCGAATGAGAGGAGGGTTATGTTTTTTGAGCGTATGTATATATGTATGCAAGTATGTATGCATGTATGTATGTATGTATGTGACTATGTCTTATTCTTTGGCACGCCATGCAGCCTAAACCGTTTGACGGATTTTGACATACGAGGTGGCGTTGGATACCTCTTAATCGTAAGAGTGACAGAGGCTATAATATTTGTAAAAACGCAGTCCGGTTTTCACGAAAAATCTTTTGATTTCACTTGTTGGCAAATAATTATATTATAAGTAGGTACTCACTAGTTTTTGGGTTTTCTAAATAAAATATCATCGGTAAGGGGATTTGTTTGTGTGATCTACACAGATATTTATTCCTGAGTCATGGGCTCATGGGTGTTTTCTATGTATATATGTATTTATCTATATAAGTTTATATATGTCGTCACCTAGCACTGATAGTAAAAGTTTTGCTTAGTTTGGGGCTTATATTTATTTAATAATTTATTTATTTAATAGTTATTTTTTTATTTACATTTTCGGTGACATAGTGTGTTCATGTGCTGAGGGTGAGGAACACATTTCCGTACTAGCATCGAGATTAATTTGTTAATAAATACAAACATCATGTGCAATATCGAAAGCATTTACCTATAATAACCTTATGAAATCGTAATAATATTGAAGTCGTAAAAACAGTTGATAACCTCTGATTCAAGGGAAGCCATATGACGGACTTGCCGTGTACATAGTAGACGGACTTTCAAACTTAACGACATTTTAATGTGATAAATGATGGATCATATAACTACAAAACTAAGTCAATTTCTGACAATTTTAACACAGCATTAAGATAGTCGGTTTATATTATACTTACGTAGTTACTTTCTCGTACAAAATCTTGTCATTAACTATTTTTACCATTTTTACTACCAGACACCGTCACACTAGCACTTCGAGTTCCATACACGTAATGACTTGTTTAGGCGGATTGCTCTGAAGTTCGTTGTCACAGCGCCATCTGTTTTAGAGTGAGGAAACTAGCGCGAAAAACTGCTTTAGCGACTGGACGCTAAAGCGGGAAACGCTTTCAAATTCAAAAGTTATAACGTGCCGACCTGACCTTATATGGTTAATTTTAACGAAACTATGAGGGACATAAAATTAACAATGATATTAATGTACGTTTTCGCCACAAACATACGTACGTTTTAAAACCTAGTCTCTCAAGTTGGAATTGTCTTCATGATCATCACATCACCCTAAAGACATCCACTGCTGGATATAGGCCCCCTACGGTGCCACAATGACCGGTTCTGCGCCACCCGCATCCATCGGACTCCGGAAATTGAAATTGTACGAGTCAGGATTTGGTATTTGTTATAAATTATAATAATACCTCTATAATGTATAGATACCTATACCAAGTCGAACGGCACAAGACAAGACATTTAGACCGCGACTTCGACTACACCAGTAACTTGACTATTGATATTTCACACTCCCAATTCCCTTAAAATCCCTTCTACTTTAGCGTCATTGGGTGACAAAGATATAGGTTTTCACAATTATTATAAGTAGGGAATGTTGGGAAAAAGGTTGGTATTTATAATACCCTGCAGTTCGCATGCTTCGTCAGAATTCAAATACCTACAAAATATGTTAGGTGAAATAACGTGATGGAAATTCTACAAAAGTAGGTAATCCGGGCCGGGCCACGTTTTTCTGCCTGTAAACACATCGATGTTATACTTATTGTTCTCGTAGCTATTGAAACGCAAATGTTTAGTTTGTGAAGTGTCAACGTAGTTATGAATTCTCTCGCTGTGGTTGCGCCAATCGCTGTGATCTCGAATGCTCTGACTGCAAGCTCTAAAGCAGAAAAACTTATGAATAAAAAATGAATTCCTTGGTTTTAAAATTAGCATTACAAAGAGAGGGTGATTCTCGTACCTTTGTGCCTGCAAAAGAAAAGTGTAATGCGGTCTTTGAACGTTATTGTAAGGAAAATCAGCGTTTAAGCTCCAACGGTCATCAGGTTACCCACATTTGCATTTATTGCCTTTATTACTCGAAAATATTAAGACGAGTTTTATAATAGCCGCTAAACCACTCAATTCTTGGCTAATTGCAATGTGATTTTTTTTAAATAGGTTTAGGGAAGTTTCCTGTTGTAGGTACCTATACTAATAATGTTAATGAAGTTTTTTCAAGTTCTTAAAATATTAATGATAAAAATTTATACACAATTTTGTGAAAAATAGAGTTATCATTAGTACCTACCTCAACGATCAATTTTCTAATTACAAAGACCGTAATGCAAAGAATAGAAATATTATTATAATGCGAACGTTTGGATGTTTGTTACTCAATCGCGATTAAACTGCCAAACGGGTTTGGCTTAGCTTAGCGTTTAGCATAAAGGCCTGCATTAAAACATAAATTATGTTGTTATGGTTCCTGAAATCTACCTGAAAAGGATGAAAGATTCTAAGTGTGTTCACGGAAATAAGTTTTCATTTCTCATGCTTTAAAAAGTTCGTCTTTATGCTGTGCGTAGGCGACATAAAGTCTCTTTTTATGCTCTAGTGCATAAAGTAAAATTTTCATCGAAGACCAAGGCAATCGGTCCAACAGCCACATGAGCAACTTTAACTTCATAGAATAAACTCTTTATCATAAGTTTATTATGTTTTGTTAGTATTCTAAGACCAACAGCCAAAATACATAATAAAACTGGTAACCTATCGAATTTTCGATAACACTTGGCCGATTTTCACTTGTCCGAAAACGGTTAACCGAATTCTTATAATGCATATACTCTGTTTACCATACTTTTGAAATGTTGCTGGTTTATTTTCCTACATTATAGTTTTCCCGAAACTCGAGAACCAGAAGAACGATTGCCAACTTTATTATTTGACAACCGATTTGTTAACCACCTTTTCATAATTCCAATGCTACGTAAAATTTAATCTCATTTTCCCTAATATTATGTGACCGCCACGATTAAAAAAACATTTACATATGCTAAAAACCCTATAGAAGTTCACTTTAAAATTGCGATGCGAAAATAAACTTTCGCTGATAAGTTGGGTTATCTTCGATTTTAAACTGTGACCTAACAAAATAAACAATTGATAGAAAAGGGGATCAAATTAGGTCAAAACATTTAAGAAACTAGAGTGCAGCACTCTAGTTTCTTACGAGTTCTTAAAAAGGCCAAAAAGGGAGTTTCGGGGGGCAAGCCCACGACAATAAAGAAATAACAAATTATCGTCAATGGTATTGTTTGTAAGTTAGATTAGGGTTAGCTTGTGTCCCTTAGAGCGGATATAGGCACCCCGCGAAGCGGGGTGACGTCGATACGTTGGCGGTTAGGTTACCTGCTACAAGTTTGATCTTTTGATATGTCGGGATATTAATATTTCGGATTTAATACTTTTCGGCACCAAAAACTAGTTGGCAAATGATCCTTCGGAATTTTAATAAGTGTCTATTCGAATCATAAGCGAAATAAAATTGCAACGAACTGAGAATTGGGAAAATAATAATATGGGAAATGTAATTCGGGCAGTCAAAAATTCGGCCAACTTATAAAAAGGGAAACGTTTTCGGGATTTCAACATTCGGAATTACGATTTTCAAGGTTATGATAGGTAAACCTTGTTGTACAATCTACTAATACGTTATTAAAGAAAACCAGGATTTGAAAATGCGTTATGAAGCACATAACATTGATGTTATTACTTGAAACATTCAAAGTGATTGAGTGATTTGCCTCGCTACATTAAACGGTACGTACAAATTTGTATGAGTAAATCCAGCTGCATGATTGATCCAGTCAAATGACGCGTGCGTTTGGCGCTGCTGAAAACTGTAAAGTACTTTTCAGTGTGAACTGAAAAAAATCTTTTTATTTATTTGAATCCAGTTTTCTATGCTTAAAACAATAAAATAAAAATGGCTGATTACCAATATTAATTTCAATATTAGCAAACATAAAGGTTATAGGCTATTTTATGCTGAATCCAAGGATATAAGCTTATAATAAACCACTCATAATGTTTTTTCAATAATGGTAATTTTTCTAACGTGCACCGATTTCGCGATGACCACCCATATGGCCCCTGGGCCCCTGCCACTTGACGGTAGTTCGCCAAAAATGGCCGCGCCACTAGACAGATAATGACAACCGCCGGCTAGCCGGCGACTGCCACTTGAAGGGTTATTAAATAATTTTAACGCCTTGACAAATACGAGTTGTGAGTATGGTGACTGCACTTCTTTGTAAATGAGTTGTATGAATCATACCGAATAATAGTAATAATATGGTTATTTTTTGTAAAAGCTTGTTTAAAAATTATTATGCCTACTAAGGACCCTGCAATTTGCAAGCACTTTTCAATTCATCACAGCAATTACCACAGTTTTTAAGTTGACCGCGACATGCATTGCTTTGGCATGTTAATGAACGAATAATTGTTAAAACTAAAAATTACTAGCCTTAGTTTGATTAGCGTCACGCGACAACAGACGCCCCCGTTCAACAGTTGCGTGTATGAAAATAGTTGAGCGGTGTTTATTTCAGATTTTAAATTAAACGGTGGTTACGTTTACTTATTTTATTGTCCGCTACGGCTAGCAAGTGTTATGGTGTAAGTCGGGATAGGACATAAAGGTGCTGAGTGACTTGGTCGGTGCATGCAACTTCGTGGGGTAGCTTGCGTGTGTGTACGTTTACTTGATGCAGTAGGTACAGACCCTGTTCACGGGAAATGTATTATATTTGGTTCCGGCCACGAGTGCACACTATTTGGATTGTGCAAATATGAAATCGTATTTTTTTGCAATACAGTCTTACTTTAATACTTCAATATACTTTATTTATATTTCTGATGAACTCATATATAGTTCACGACATTTTTGCAGTTATTTGTCCAGTACAAGGGATATCTACTATTTTCCTGTATACCTACTGGACAAGAAATTATTTTAATTATATCTATTCGCAAAAGATTTATATATCTTTTTGTTTAGTAAATATGTTTGTGTCATTTACCGCTAATGTGGTTAAATGCGCGTTAGTCTACAGCGACAGTCTTTTTTTCACATCTCATGCCTAAATTGGCTTTCTTGGTCACTGCTTAACAAAATGCTTAACAAAGTCGGCAACAAAAATGTTAAACGGTAGTAGCAATTTGTCTTTTTTTGAAGCTGGACAGCAAAGTCAGTGACATGTTAACGATACACTGTTTTGCCGTTCGTAATATCAGACCGTGACGCGTACACAAATTGTATCAGCCAGTTGAAAAGTGGCAGCTTTCGGGCCCATCATACAAAAAGCAGTGACAGCGGAATTTCTCATTACAGCTTCAGGCAAGATCCCCATACATCACGATGGCAAAATATAGCGTTTAACATCCCCCTCGCAGCCATTAATATACACACACATACGTTTAGGCTGTCACATGTCCACTTGAAGTTAATTCGCTAACCGTCACGTAAAAATAACGCGTTTAAACTATTTTTGCCTATAATTTTCGTAGTTTGCTGGCCGTTGTCATTCGATACCGAGAAATAACACAAAAATAACCAAAAAAATACGATCGCAAATCTACGACGTTTGCCCGAAGGAGAGGAGGGTTATTTATACTACGACCATGGTAAACTTGTATAGCTACGGCCCCGCCTGTTGGTAGGTATCGTAGCGTATATTCACAATTTCAAATCGAGAAGATTCCCAAGCGCGTTGGCGATCCTTAATAATTATGGCTGCGGTCTTATTAGGGTGAGGTACTTCCCCTTTCCAGCAGCCTGTCGCTCCAAATATGAGCAAGATGACATTCCACTGTGCCCTACCCTCTCCAAAAATATTTAATTACTAGCTTCTGCCCGCGACTCCGTCCGCGTGGAACTCGTTTCTATAGCAGCTCTATACAAACTTTTACCCCCCAGAAAAGTGGGGGGTAAGGAAGAGATAAAAAGTAGCATATGTCACTCTCCATTCCTTCAACTGTCTCCACTTAAAAAATCACGCCAATTCGTCTCTCCGTTTTGTCATGAAAGACGGACAAACAAACACACACATACACTTTCCCATTTATAATATTAGTATGGATTGGCCTTTCTGTTTTCTCATACCTAGGTTAAACTTAAACGTTTAGTCGTAAAGAACACGACATTTTGATAAATCAATGCGGTAAAATTTATAACGGCGGTACGTCTACACAGGAATTCCGTTGGAAAAATTAAATTGACAACAAAATTCAACAAATATTCAAGGAAAACACTTTAATGCTTTCTCTCGATCGAGCTTGATCCTTAACAAAGGCTGTTAGGAAAAAATAAACATTTAATTAAGACTACAGAACAGTTTTTTTATTCGGACCGTAGAGTAATAACATAAGACAGTGCCCGCATAACCAGTTGCAATACTCGTCTGTAGAACAGTAGGATAATCTTTGATTAATATTAATTATAAATTTGAAACTTGAAATTGGGAGCGCAACAGGGGCCGACGAAACACTTTTCGTTAACATCTGTCATTCCCATACATTTTATTCGTTTTCTATTAGCGTTAGCGCTTGTCGATTGTAACCTTGTTTAGGCCCCCTGGTATATGAGTTTACGCGGCCAAAGTAAGTAAAAGATAGTTGTTACATTGTGAAGTTTGCCTTTTCAACATTTTTCAATCGGTTAACTGTTATTACTTGAGTAATGTCAACTTAGCTTTGATCGTTTTCTTGGTAACGTTAACTTAAAAGTTAAAGTTTAACTTTCGGTATCTTTATGTGGTTGGTATATTATTATTTACTGAGAGCTTATAATCCAGTAACTTTGTCGCCTGAAAGGATGGGGCAGTATGCGTCAAATCCGGTAGTTCTGATTTTTTGCAGACTTGTTTATGATGTTGGCGTAATGAATAATCCAAGTTTGTGACCTCGAGCGCCGAACGCAACTTTGTCAAAAATCGAAATACTTAACCGCGAATAAATCGTTTGTCTTTTCAAATTTTGGCGATTATAACCCTAAAGGACTAGTTTTTGAAAAAAAAACGTTTTAAACGTTTTAAAGAAAACTAAATTTGCTACAATATGATATTAAAATTATCTATGTGGACCCAATAGTTTCCGAGATTATGTCTTTCAAAGTTTATGATTTTTTTTGAACTTCGAGTCTCGTGTAGGAGGTAACCTGGCTAGATTGAAGCTGATTTTCGTCAGTTTACAGTTTTATTTAACAAAAACTAGTCCTTTAGGGTTACAATCGCCAAAATTAAAAAAAAAAACCGATTTTTTCGCGGTTATTTTGATTTTTGACAAAGTTGCGTTCGGCGCTCGAGGTCACAAACTTGGATTATTCAATAGACCAACATTATAAACAAGTCTGCAAAAATCAGAACCACCGGATTTGACGCATACTACCGATGTATAAAGTTACTGGATTATTACTGATGTCGCCCTATTCGTTACTAGGGGAGACCGGGGACAATTGAAACAATTTGACTTTAACCACCTGTAACTTATATTTTTATGACTAGAAAGATGAACGCCCAAAATATTTCAAGGTTGGTTATCTGGTTCCTAAATAAAATGTATTTGGTTGGTCTATAATCCACAGTTTTTTGACAATAATGTAATAAAGAGAATAGGGCAGAATGGTTCAATTGACCTCACATGACTGTCAATTGAAACACTATTGTGAGGTCAATTGAAACACTCTAATATCTTCGGCACAATGAAAGTACTTATATCTTTTTTAATCTTTTTCATCACTACCACGGCATACAATGAGCTCATCAAAAGTTCGCAAGCATAACATAAACAGTTCTCAATTTATGAGCAACTGAACATCTCGATAAAAAAAACGAGTGTTAAAAAAAAAGTATATGACTTTAGTTTTCTTTGTTACTGCTACCTTGTACATTTTGATTAACCAAAGCACTTTTAATGCAATTATAAGATATAACGATATAGAATTGCAGAAAACATGCATAATCATGTTTCATACAAAAGCGCTTGTTTCAACTATAACAATGTTTCAATCATAACCATTCCTTGTAAGTACCTTCCCTGTGACAAAGAGTGTTGCAAACTTCGGGATGTAAAATTAAATTATAGACGCAATAAATAATCAGTTTAAATTGTTCTACTAAACAAAATATTTGCGATATGCCAAATTATTTTTAAAAATACGTGTGATGTGAATGTGTGATTCTTTCTGATATAGGTATATTTTATATACGGGTCAAACTGAAAACCTCATTTTTTAGACGTCGATTAAAAACAAATGTTCATAAAATCACGTATAAAAAAAACAATGAATACCATTTCCATGATCTATAAATAAGGTCAAAAACTACACAAATAATAGTGAACATTAACATAACCTCTTATATATTCCTCGTATATTCTCAAGTCGGTTACTTTTGGGGACGATTAAAACGCGAGGACGATTGAAACGTTTCAATCGTCCACAAGCAAGTTGTTTCTTCCGTCCCCACACGACGTTTTTAACTTCAAGTTCAAATATTGCATATAAAAAAGACTCCAACGCTGATCAAAAGCCATTAGAAACATGCCTTTATTCCTAACTATAATACCAAAATAATTTGATCTGTCAAAATACAAAAGGAACAAAGTTATAAACAAATATACGACAGCACAAATACTCAGTTTTTACCGCGAATAACTGATTTGGCTCGTTTACGGGTCGACACACGTAAAAAGAGCCCTGGCGGCCATATTAAATGTATGGCCGCCAGGGTTCTTTTTACATGTGTCGACCTGTACACTCCCATCGCGTACCGTCGCTCGACCGCTACTGGCCAAGGATTCAAACGTGGCAGAATGCGTGTTCTGAGTATTGCTTCTAGTCCATGGAAATCGTGCTCTAAAAGGGGGGTTGCCTTGCATCAAATCGGGTAGTTCTGATTTTTGTATATGTTCTATGTGATGAAGTGGTCATGGCAAATCCAAGTTTTCCAATTTGAAAACCCTCCGGAACATTGTCAAATTTTTGAAAACCATAAAATTTTCAGACTTTTTTCAGTTTCTACCAATTTTCATCAACGGGGACCTATTTTACGGAAAAATTTAAAGAAAACCTAATTTGAAACAAAATTAAAAGTAAGATGGTTAAGTTAGACCAAATAGTTTCTAAAATACATCTAATGTTAGCAAAATTTCCTAAAAAATACTTTTTTTGAATTTAGTGTGTTCAACATTTTTTATGTCACACCTGGCCATAATGTGAGTCGTTGAACGTTGAACTACGAATTGAAGGATTTTTTCATACGTGAATAGTCACCATTTCCCATGGCACTTTTTACTGAAGATGGAATCAGGAAGGGTACAACGGCATCATTTTACAAAGCCGTCAAACCCGTGAGTCTGGAGCAGGGGAATGATATGTGCGTAGTTGTAGACGGTGGACATCTGCTCCGCAAAGTTGTGTGGCCTCGGAATGTGTATTTTGAGGAAATTGGTGCTAGGTATGTCCAATACTTGCAAAGTCACTACGGCTCCAATATAACTGTTGTTTTCGATGGGTATCCATCTGACGCTTCAAAAAAAATCTCCAAGAGCTCTGAACATGTCCGTAGAGTTGGAACAAAGTCCGCACACCTGATGTTATTTTCGACGAGACAACCATTTCTCCAGTTGCTCAGGATAAGTTCTTAACCCTTCAGCTGTGGCGAAAAAACATGGCCGCTTACCCACATCTGTGGCACCCTCTGAGGGGCGCTCCACTAACAAGGTTTGTGGAGTGAAGTGATTTGGTAACATTAAATTTTCTTTAGTTTTTTACATAATCACAGCCAGGATTTTGGATGAAACTCAATATTTATTAAATTATCTAACTGCAACGATATATCATCGTTACATTAAAGTCGTATTAAGGCTATCTACCTGACCTCGTCACCACCTCACCGAAGTTTACGACGTATTTTGGTTATTTTAAATATAATCAATTAGTTTTTTGGGGTGTTAAATGAGCTTAATTTGAAGAAATTTGTGTTATACTTATTCGAAAAACATAGAATGGCAGGCTCGTGAGTATTTTATTTACACTAGACCATTTGAAATATTCTACCAAAATAATGCCAACACTCAGAAGTTGCTCGTGTAGGCTTCGATTTACATGCTTATATCTGAAGTGTTTTATACTGTATGTAATCAAATTCATGCCTGAACAATAAATATGGGTCATCAACTAGGTGTAACCGTAGCTTTTTTTAATGTAAGTGCAGCAGGTTTTATCTGAGAGTAAAATGAAAAAAGTATGTCTACTTTCATACAAAATAACCTCTTCCAAACGAGTGCAACTATCACAGCAACTATATGTTTTGAACCAAACTAATAAGGTTTCTTAAAATTCACATTAAGTATGCTTTTAGTTAAAACTATAATATAACCATCAGTTAAACAAAAATCACATCAAAACATGATTTGAAAACGGTATAAATCAAGGTAATGATTAGTATAGAGTGCGGATCGTAGTGACGTCACGAGGTATCATGTGGTCATCCCTCGGAGGGAGATTCCCGGTCGGTTAGGTCCCCCTCTGAGGGGTTTGTTGTGATCTTTACCAACTTCAATCGATTTATTTACTTTCGGGCCATTGATAATCCATTTAAGTTCATTTTAAACAAATGTATGATAACTAACGGTAACTTTAATAGCTAATAGTAATATTAAATTATTAGAAAAGCGCTAAAAAATGTGTTGCCAAATTTTGACCATAAGTAGGTATGTCATGTTAGTCACGGTTTTATTACTGTTAACCCGTTGAAATAACACTTGTTTCTATATAATTCTAAAGATTACTTATATGTCTACAAAAACTGTCCTTCTGGCACTACAATTCAGCACTAAACCCACTAATTTTCACTCGCGAACACCGACCGTGTCAATCGTGCCACTGACTATTTTAGACTAACGACTAAATTGATTTTTTCCTCCATTAGCCATTGAAGTTTTCTCTTGCTAGCTGTCTCACTGAATTGGCTATACGTGTCAATGGATTAAAGCGAGATCGATATACGAATGCCGGTTTTATTTCTAAGAAAGTAAGCAAAGCCATTGCGCCCCTCTGAGGGCCGCTCCACCGACCTGCAGGAAAAAATATGAAGCCCACAGAGGGATGAACACAGCTGAAGGGCTATCGACAACAAGGTCAGACTCATCAACATGCTTTTGTCCTCGACTCTGACGTCTCTCTGACGTAGTGAAGATCGCCGGCGAGCACATAGATTTGTTGGTCATGTTTTGTGGTTTGTCACAAGGTGGAGAAGATCACACCCTTTTATTAAAAAAATGTAGGAGAGGAAAAATTCCAGATATCACTTACTCGACGGATTCCGTAGTTGTGATACACCAGCAGCACTTTTTGGCCAAGGATAAATGAAATTTCTCTCGACACTGAACAGAAAGCCGCGCCAAGCCTCAAACAAAACGCTGCGGTTTTCCTAAGCCCCAATGCGCACCTGTTCGCAACCAGGTGGCGCTGCTGTTTGACGCAAGCGCAGCGGCTGCGTTCATTTTTAATTTTAGGCCGTCTCGCACGTACAGCACGTTTATTCATTTATTTTATCTACTCAAAATGGTCCCGCCGGAAGACCAGCGCTGGCTCGATTATGCTGATGCGGGACTATTTCGTATCAAATAAATAGTTTTAAGTAGTTACTAGTATTGTATTGTACGTATGTATTTGTATTTGTTCGTTACGATTAAATAATTTTCATTTACATTTTCATTTTCAATGCCACACCGGAGCAGGTCACCAAAGCAGTAGTCCAGTACTGCATACCATGAGGTTATTATTACTATCGTCGATTCCGACTCGGCTAGGCAGCGTTCGGGAAGCTACGGCACATCTTTTCGTCCAATATTCCGCAGTGTCTCAAGGCGAGAGTCTTTGACCAGTGTGTGTTGCCAGTTATGAGTTGATGACCTATGGCACTGAAACGTGGTCGCTTACTATGGGCCTCATAAGAACGCTCGAAGTCACCCAAAGGGCAATGGAGAGGGCCATGTTGGGAGTTTCTCTGCGTGATTGCATCAGAAATGAGGTTATCCGCAGCAGAACCAAGGTAACCGATATAGCCCACCGAATCGCTAAACTTAGTGGCAGTGGGCAGGGCACATAGCTCGTAGAACCGATAGCCGTTGGGGCGGAAAGGTTCTCGAGTGGCGACCACGTACCGGAAGATGCGGCGTGGGTAGGCCCCCAACAAGGTGGACTGATGACCTGGTAAAGGTTGCGGGAGTCCGCTGGATGCGGGTGGCGCGGGACCGGTCAGTTTGGCACTCTTTGGGGGAGGCCTATATCCAGCAGTGGTCTTTCGGCTGATATGATGATTATTACTATGATTTTTGTAAATTATAATGCTTATTTTTTATGTCGCGGTTCATTTTACAAACCCTTCTATTATTTTGTTTACTCACCTCAGCAACTTAGAACAGCTGTATCTAAAGAACTATCAGGTCTTTATAGACCAAATTGGTCTCGTTTTGTCGCGAATGGTGTACTACTTGAATAACGTGCTTGGACTAATGACGTAAAATGGGTCCATAGTTCACCACATTGACGAAAACTTAAAAATACGTATAAAATCATTATTATTTGTAAATTTTGCAAATTTTTGAACAACTGTATCTTTCAAAGGGTTTAGTTTATTACCTTCTTACTTTTACCTATTTTGTTGCAAATTTTATCTTCTTTAAAGTGTACATAAAGACATTTGCCGTAAAATAGGTCCCTGTTGGTAAAAATTAGTAAAAACTGAAAAAAGTCTGTAAATGTTATGGTTTTACAAAAAAAAATCAATGATCCGGAGGGTTTCCGAATTGGAAAACTTGGATTTGCCATAACCACTTCATCACATAGAACATATACAAAAATCAGAACTACCCGACTTGATGCAAGGCAAAATGTACCAATTCCATGAGCTATTCAGGCGCGTAGGTATTATACTTTTCGAGAAATTTGACTTGTTTCAATCATGACGTGTTTCTATTGTCCCCAGTCTACCCTACTCGGTATACAAATCTATTCGTTACTACTCGGAATACAGTCACTATTATATTTTAGCAGTAATATTGTCATGCGGAAGCGGGGCGGTACGCATGCAGTAATGCATTCGCATACCACTCTACTTCCGCGCATCCTGCACCAATTGGGAAGCACTAATTGAAATGTAGATAAGAATAAGAATAACTTTATTTTACCAAAGACACTGTTACATAATAGAAAAGCGAAAGCCGTGGTAGGTAAGCGAGTGTGTGTGTGTGTGTGTGTGTGTGTGTGTGTGTGTGTGTATGTGTGTTTGTCCTGTAAGTATATGGATGTGAGAGCGAGTAACATACCTACTAAATGAGTGCACGGTCGTAGGAGACCTTCAGTAGCGTTATAAGAAAGGGTAGTAAACCATTTCTTGTGAATGAATTTAAGTTTAAAAATAGTGCATTCTTTTAGATTGCAAGCTTTGCAGACGACATTGTAGATAAATGGGTGTAGGTGAGATGCAACACGATTAGCGTGTGCGGACTTGACGCACCTGGCCTTGGGCACCTGGTACCCTATATATTCGTCCGTTCATGACTTGGTCTTTCAAAGCAGACTTCGCAATACTGCGGTGGACTCTAACAGCTGGACTGAGGATGAATAACTGCCTGACTCTAAGGTATCCGGTTTCTCTGTACAGCGTATCTGTCGGGAATCGAAAAGGCTTCTTCAGCCTAACCTTAATGACTAAACGTTGCGCGCATGGTGAAAGATGCGCATCACAAAAAACCAGCCAAGTGCGATTCGGACTCGCTCACAAAGAGTTCCGTACCATTATCCGTTGAATGAAAGGTAAATTGCGGTTTACGATTTATGACGTATTAAAAAACAAACCACTTACTCGATCTCGTTCAAACCAACTTTCGGTGGAATTTTGCATGGTAATGTACATCATATTTTTTTTAGTTTTATCATTCGCTTATTTTAGTAGTTACAGGGGGGAGGGGACAAATTTTACCACTTTGGAAGTGTCTCTCGCGCAAACCATTCTGTTTAGAAGAAAATCGTATTAGAAACTTCAATATCAATTTCGAAGACCCACACTTATGGATTTAATGAAAAAAAATTTTTGGTTTCAGTTCTAAGTATGTGGAACCCCCAAAATTTATTGTTTTTATTTGTGGGAAAATCTTAATGCGGTTCACAGTATACATCTACATACTTATCAAGTTTCAACAGTATAGTTCCTATAGTTTCAGAAAAAAGTGACTGTGACATACGGACCGACAGACAGACACACATACATGAGACGTGACGAATCCATAAGGGTTCAGTTTTTTGCCATTTGGCTACGGAACCCTAAAAAACCCCCGGTCAAGTGCCTGTCGGGCCACGCGCAGTGTAGGGTTCCAAAGTTCCCTGTCTGTATTTGTTACATCGACACGCGCCAAGTAAAAGGTGCAGTTGCGTCGGCCGAATTTTTTTTGGTCACATCGCCCGGAAATAGGAAAACAACGTGGAGCAGCTGATGGTTACCGGCAAGGTAGACGACCAAGAGGGGGGGTTCCAACTGCACGGGCCGATCAAATACGCTCGACACTGGATACTAACTTGTATAAAGCATTCCACGCTGCTAAGGACCGGAACAGACGGACAGACATAGTGCGGAAAAAACTACCTTCACGTCGGGGAGTTCACAATCCTCAGCAATGAGGAACACGACGCAAGGAGGAGGAGAAGTTTTGTCTACTTAGCCGTGTTAGTTTTCCTTTTAAATTCATTATATGTACTGCCACGATTTTTTTCACATTCCGAAAAGGGGCTGTTTAGCCGGCAGGGGGTGGAGACGTTACTACATAGGCGAAGTGCCTTCAAAAGTTATTTTTTTCAAAAATTTATTCTATCATTTTGTCGACGTGATTGATTTATATACCCACGCTGCATTTACCTACAGCTTTTTTGTAAGTAGTAAGGGTCACTGAACTAAGCCGCAGACGGACAGACGGACATGGCGAAACTATAAGTTTTTGCCATTTTGTCTCAAGAACCGTAAAAATGCACTTGATGGGCTGTCAAACGCTCACCCGTCTTGATCATTCATGATATTTTGTCCACCCCGGCCCACCCATAGACGATCACACGATTTCTGGACTAGCCCTTAAAAGTTGAGGTGTGTTATTTCTAACTAGCTTCCGCCCGCGAATTTGTCTGCGTGGATCCGGGATTAACAATATCCTTTATTTGAAACCAGACTATAAACTATCTTGGTGCAAAAATTTATCCAAATCGGTTGCGCGGTTTAAGCGTGATTCAGTAACAAACATCAAAATATCTATACATCCAAAATTCCAAACATCTAAACATACAAACCTCCAAACATCCAAACTTTCGCATGTATAATATTAGTAGGGTTAGTAGGATAGTAGGATTAAAAATGGGAATCTATCATTTTACCGAAAATAGTTTCATCGATTATCGTTTCCCATAACACTATTCGCAGAATTTCATCATCACACAGGAATCATTCATCGAACTTCGTTAGATCGCTCATACATTTGCTCGAAAAACCATTTATTCAAAAATGAATTCATCGAATTTCACTTCAATATTCTTTCATAGTCGTTCATCGAAACGCCGTTACTATAATTTTGTTTAAACATAAGTTTCAGTTCCCAAAATTCTTATTACATAGAAAATCGTTTCATCTGTGTTTGTCACTTGATAATATTTACCTTTCAACGAACTGAGTAGGTACATTTCACCGAGACTTTGGACGTATACATAGAGCTCTAAGCCTACCCACCTCTCCCTCTGGATATCGGATTACCTTCCTATTTTACTTTAAGGCAGGCCAGTGTAGGTACGACGACGAGCGAAGCGAGGAGGAGTGTTAGGTGAACTGTGATCCTATAGCGCCAGAACCGTTTTTTTAATATTACTTACTTAGGCTTAATATTACGTCTACATCGTATATGGACCCATTTTATCCATTAGGTATTATATACTTAGACGAAATGACCTATAGGTAAACAGCTTGGTAGAAAAATGAAATAATGATCGTGGCAACAAAAATATATGGAACGTACCAACATTGAACCGTGTTTCGATAAATTAATACTATACACAACTGACTACCTTACCGCGCGGGCACTGAGTAAGGCGCAGGCTGAGGGCGCATAGTAAGGTTTGCACACGGCACGCCTCCCCTCCCCCAGCCCCGCCCGGCTCCACGCGGTACTGAATGCCCAGTAACCACGCTGTACGGATAATTCTTTTGGGATTGACAATTTATAATTTAAAAAAAATACCAGTTTTTTTTTTCAAAAATGGAGTCTATTAGTGATACCAAATACCTACAAAAAATTTGGGCACTGATTAAAATGTCACCCTGTATAATTGTGGTTATGTTTTCTTACTAAGCTGTCCGATTAAGTTTACTCCATAAATCAGGATTATTCATAAGGGTGCTATGTGTATAATTTGTTACATTACTAAATATGACAATAGCATGGTCAATTTTATCTCCTCCGGCTCAGCGAGCACGATATTAGGTCTTATGGTCTCTTTTGTCGATCCTAAAGTACTAAAATGTCACATAAAACATTAACATAAAAGGATCCTATGACGCTAGCTGCCCAGTAGTTTACTGATCTGCCGCGGTTCGCTGTGATCAGTGGCACTAATTAATCTCGTCGCGTACTTTCAGCATTGCAGTCTGCGTAATTGATTTATGTACGGCCGCATAATAGCTATTTGTAAATTTGAACATAATTAACTTTCTAATTTAGCTCTTCGTTGGCATTACTTGCACATTGTAACTAAATCCTATATTCGAAGAGCTATAATTAGCACACATACTTTCTAATGTTTTCCACCTACAGAACAAATAGCTGAAGTTATTTTAGTGAAAATATTATCTCTCGATAATCATACTGCTATTTGCTACAGTAAGGCGAAGACTTCCGAGCACTTGGGAAAAAAGTTTTTAAAATGCAAATTAGAGCGTAAGTCCCGCATGACCGAGGCCCACTGATTGAAATAGTATCTGACGCGTTAACGCTCACATTCGCCAAAGTGGAATAAACGCTTAGTGACACTTGAGTCGTATGTGTTTCCATTAGCTATGTAGCAATTAGGAGTCGGTCGAAGCTAAGTTTGGGCGCACGCGGGTGGGACTTAATCCCGCGATCGGGATTCGGATCACGTGTTGGGTGAATTTCTGCGAGTGCGCCAAATGTCAATAATAGTCCGTGGTCGTCATCAAATTTAAATGTTGAAGCACCAATGGATATAACTAATTATTGTGTGCTACCTTTGGTCGAACTTAGCGGTTTTATTTTAAATAATTGTTGCTAGCATTACTAAAACCAATACCAATAACAAAAAAAAGTTAGTCATAAAAAAAATGTTATGGCACACAACAACAGCAGTATGCCCGGCTGTTCTCATCTACAGTTCACTTATCTCAACAGATTCCCGTAAAATGTTTTAAGCAGTTACCTACCTAATTATATAAATATATATATTGTCTTTTGTCCATTCAGTTTTTCGACTGCATTAGGTAAATATCTCAATATACCTACTTGCCTAAT
This sequence comes from Epinotia demarniana, assembly GCA_945867215.1. Lineage (NCBI taxonomy): Eukaryota > Metazoa > Arthropoda > Insecta > Lepidoptera > Tortricidae > Epinotia > Epinotia demarniana. Next base: position 13,329,671 of record OX244263.1, read on the forward strand.
TAGTTTATACGATTTTTATGTGCATATATATAAACACCTACGTAGTGTAATAATTGATGGTTCATGTTTTTTGCCAACAAACTGTAATGCAGTTGGGCAGATAAGGTTAATTTTATATTATGTAACTTGTTCTTTTTTTAATAATTAAATAAAAAATAGATAAGAAAAAACTGAAGAAAAAAAAAGTATTGAACAAAACCAGGCTCGCGAGTTTTGAGTCTATATTAATTTATCTCTGGCAGCAATCGTACCAGCAACCACAATCTTTTTAGTCAAAAAACATTACCACCAGTCCATTACCTAGTTGGTTATGAAATGTTTTTAATTGTATGTGTGACAAATTATTTCTAAATAAACTTGAACTACTAATAAGTAAACTAGTATTTCGTGGGAAAAAAATAGCACAAAAACTATTCATAGCAGGTGACTTTAACGTTAATATATTAAGTGATGATTCAGCCTCAAAAGCGTTTCTGTCTTCTTTATCCAATTTCAACCTCAAGCCAACAATACGAGAACCGACAAGGATAACCCACCAAACACAAACATGTATTGACAATATTTTAACAAATGATCATAGATGCGTTTCTGAGGTGCTGAACATTGGAATATCTGACCATACAGGACAATGTGTTAAAATTAAAACAAATCAAAACTTCCAGGAAAAGTTTTGGTACGTAAGAGTAAGGAAAATTGATACTTATTTGGAAATATTCATAAAATACATAGCTCAAGTTAGTTTTTCGGAAGTGTACGAACAAACTAATCCTAATAAGGCATACGAATCATTCATACATATGTTTCTTTTAGTATTTAACCTTTGCATACCCTTTGAAGTAAACAAACTTTCGCATAAAAGAAGACCTAATTGGATAACATCGGGTATAATTAAAGCCAGTAAAACCAAACGTAAAATGCATCTAAAAAATCAAAGGACTAGGAATAATCCTTGTGTACAGAAATATAAGAAATATTGTACAATATTGAAAAGAGTAATACGCAAGCCACGTATTATAGCAAATGATAAAGAAATAAAAAATAGTACAAACAGAACGAAAGCAATACGGGGATTGATTAAAAAACATACATCTTTAACGAATTCAATTTCAAATACAGTCGATAAAATTAAAGATGATGGTATCACGGATCCAAGGGAAATAGCTAAACATTTTAATCACTTCTTTTGTACTCAAAACCAAAATGCTAGGTTAAGCACCACAGACTATAAAACTATAATACCAAGTTCTTGTAATAGTATCTTTATCACTCCTGTAGATTCACGTGAAATAAAAAAAAACCGTTAAGAGTCTAAAAAATAAAAAAAGTTCAGGGCATGATGGCATCCCAATTCAATTAATAAAAGCATGTATTGACTTTATCGCAGAACCCCTCGTATTTATCATGAATCTTATATTAGAAACGGCCATCTTCCCGGATGATTTAAAAAAGGCACTTATTAAGCCATTGTATAAGAAGGGAGCAAAAGACGATAAGGTTAATTATAGACGCATAGCTCTTCTACCAAGTTTTTCAAAAATATTTGAGAAAATATTGTACTCTAGATTGCAAACATACTTAAATAGAAATAACATAATAAGTCCTAATCAATTCGGTTTTCAAAAAGTTAAATCTACTTCCCTTGCAATTTTTCAAATCTTCAAAGATATTTGGGACAAAGTAAACGAAAAGAAGGCTTGCATTGCCTTATTTTTGGACATGTCGAAGGCATTCGACTGTGTTATTCATAATATAGTTCTAAAACAGTTGGAAAACGTTGGTATAAGAGGGCATGTACTACATTTGTTTGAAAACTATTTATGTAATAGACAGCAAGCGGCAATAATTTCCAAATATTGCGAAGAAAATAAAACCGTAGAACAGTTTCAATCAGATTTTGAGCCAGTGAAACTAGGGGTGCCTCAGGGTAGTGTACTTGGCCCCCTTTTGTTCCTAGTATATATTAACGACCTTCCGATTATTATCAAGGAGCTTTGTGTTTTATTCGCTGATGATGCCACTGTATTATTTTCAGATGCTAATTCAAATATTTCTTCTATGGAAGGAAACATAAACAGTACACTTAAAACAATTGTGTAATGGTTAAAAACATTAAATTTAAAAGTAAACTTGTGCAAAACCAAACTAGTGCAATTTAGAAATCAAAGAACTGCCCCTTCTAGTTTCAATATCTCTGAAGCCGGTGTACCCATAGAAGTTGTTAATAGTATGAAGTTCTTAGGGGTAACTGTTGATTCACACTTAAACTGGAAGGTTCATATTGCAACTATTAATAAAAATATTTCAAGCAACTGCTATGCTCTATCCATTTTGTCTGAGACATGTTCCGAAAACATTGTCAGGAATGCTTATTTAGGAAATGTATATCCTATACTCACATATGGAATCTTTTACTGGGGAAATTCAAATGATATACAGTCTACTTTTAGGCTTCAAAAAAGATGTACTTCTATCCACATTTTAGAATTATGTTTTTTTGTAAAAAACAATGCTGATTTTTTTATGGAAAGATCAGCATCAAGAAAAAACTTAAGAACCCAATACAAATACGATATACTTCTCCCAAGAGTGAATAATACGATGTATAAAAACAGTACTTTCATTTCCGCTATACGAATCTTCAACAATCTTCCTGTAGAAATTAAAATGTTGCATGGAAATAAATTTAAAACTTATTTGCGAAATTGGCTTATTGAAAGAGTGTTTTACAATTTAAAGGAATATTTTAATTATAAAAACCCAGTAAGAAATCATTAATGTATAATTTGTCAGTTTAGTATTAAGTTTATTATTGTACGCCTGTAACAGGCAACTGTTGATACTTTTCGTATTTGTTCATCCTATATGTACACAGTTAAACAATAAATATTTTTTGATTCTGATTCTGATTCAAAGTATATCATTACCTACCTATTTTTTACACATAACTAGTATCTATTTAAATTATTTCAAATACACCAGTCCATAAGTTATGAGAATTCTCATTATTTCATTTGCGAAAACGAAAACACTGATTAAATTGGATCAGTCCAAACGGTAGCAGAATTAAGCCAGATCCCCTTTACTAGTAAATCCCTGTGAAACGATGCAATTGAGCGGCTTTACGTCCTGTGTGAAAGCGACAGATGAAAATAAAAGCTTTTATTATTTTTCAGAGCTACAAATTAGCATTTCATTTATTGACGTCCCGTTTCGCATCCCGATCCTACGCAAAGCACCATAATCCCGCCCGCTTTATAATTTGGGTAGATACACAAAAAGTTTTATGGTCAATATTGTACCATCATCATCATTATCATCATCCTCAACCTGTAGTTGTCCACTAATGGACATAACAAGCCTTTCTTAATTTTATACAAAATATTTTTTCAGAATTTTAACGTGAAATAAGTTTTTTTTGTACTGCATTTAATCATTAGTAAATTAGTCTTACGCTCAAACTATAATAATTTACCTAGTATGTATTGTATGTATGCAAGCCATATTTATTAAAAATAACAGGTTTTAGCAAATATATGTCACAAAAGATCAAAGTACAAAGGCAATCTTGTCCATATACGGAACACCAGCTAACCTTTGAGCAATTGAGAGGAACAAGATAGACAAAATACCATTACCAGAATTCTAACATATTATTTTTTTATTACTGAAATTACTCAAGTATAAGTATTTTATGTATCGAGCGACTTTTACGCAATCAAGCAGTTTTCCTTATCCGAAAATTTATCAAAAAAAAATTATAAACTCGTATTTTACATGAAGGTAATGAGAAAAACTCCAAAAGGAAATCAAGCATTTTGCCTAACCCAAGAAAAGATCTTCTGCTTGTAAACTGTGCCCCTGGAAGCAATTTTTGTTTTATGCTACAATATTGTTTATTTTGCGTAACTTCTGCGTCAATTACTGTGGTTCGTGACGGTCCCGAGGCACTTTCAGCGGACACAAATTAACTACGAACTTAAGTCTGTCGATCGGGCTTCTAGTCACGAACTGACTGAATTTAGATGAGTGTATCAACTCGTATGGTCAGATCGACTTAGTACAAACCGAGTGTTTGTCTTGATGACATTAATGTTGAGACAGTCAAAGGAAAGATAGCGCAGAATTATTATATATTTATTTGATAGAATGATATACGTATTCCAGGTGAACTCGATGTCATACTTAGGTAAGTGTAGGTACACATTTTATTCTTAAGAGGCCGCAGTAAGCTCGATTCTCCATACAAGCGTAGTTACGCTCTCATTTTAAAACTACGTCTTGGATTGTAACGAAACTTTGCACATACAATGACATGAGGTATATCTGTCTATAATTAGTTTATGTAGCTTCAGATACCATAGTAAAAAAAATACAGCGAATTTAAGGTTTTCATACAAAACTTGTTTTTGCTGTATTTCGTTTATTTTATAAACTGGAACCATATAAACTAATTACAGACATAGATATGCCTCATGTCATTGTATATGCAAAGTTTCGTCACAATCCAACACGTAGTTTTGAAATGAGAGCGTAACTACGTTTGTATGGGAAGGTGAAATTCGGCCGAGCTTACTGCGGACTCTTAACGAAACAAATTATTGAAGTAAAACCTTCTTTAGCGGCGCTGTGGACTTTTTGGGATGGGGAAAAATTGTTACACTCGCGACAGGTCACGTGACCGTAAGTTGAAATTGCACCTTACGCATGATGCGTAGAAGGCCAAACTGAACCTTAATTGTAGTGGACTAGGTCAAAACATCCTTTGAACTAATTCGTGTGCAAACATTAACATTGATTTTGTCGTTAAAATACATACAGAATGATTGCATTTCATGCAAGACTCCTATAACTAGTGATTTTTAAGTGAGCTTTTAAGGTGTGTCTGAGTTCTCACTTCTGCCGGCACTCCCGGAGTGCAACCTGGTCTTTTTTTATTAAATATTTAGTTTTAAGCTACGGTAGCCCAGTGGTTCAGGCATGCGGCTGTCAAACGGCGGTCGTGGGTTCGAATGCCGGCTCGTACCAATGAGTTTTTCGGAACTTATGTACGGAATATGATTTCATATCTACCGTTAGCTTTTCGGTGAAGGAAAAACATCGTGAGGAAACCTGCATACATCTGCGAAGAAATTCAAAGGTGTATGTGAAGTCCCCAATCCGCACTGGGCCAGCGTGGGGACTACTGCCCGTTCCCTCTCATACATGAGAGGAGGCCTGTGCCCAGCAGTGGGACGTATATAGGCTGATGATGTGATTTAGTTTTGTGTTATTTTTAAGGAGGAGGTTACCCCGGCGATTATATTTACGTGACGACAGACTAAGATGCTTTATTTTTCCAGTATATTCTTTTTCTCTGTATCATATCGTTTAGGTACACATTTCTTTTGTTTTCGTTGTCTTTTTTTCTATGAGGACGATTTCTTGATTTCTATGATTTTATGATGACGTCGTTTAGTACCCATAACACAAGTTTTAATGAGCTTACTGTGGAGCTCGTTTGATTTGTATAAGATTATCCGCTAATATTTATTTAATTTTTATTTATTTATACTTTTGCAGCTTAATTCAGAATTCAGGGAATAGTGTATACAATCGACTGTAAACCTATAACCTACTCAATCTCAAAATAATGGTACATAATTATTATATTAAAACATCGATTTTTGTAAGTACATTACTCTGACCCCGAGACACTTTAGTGAAGTTAGTTTGGCGTTGGAAAGCTCATTAGGGGCACATGAAAATCAAACCAAGTTTTTTTTTGCCAGTAGGTACATACGAGCATGTAGACTAACCAGTCCCTACCATTTGATTTTAGTCAGTAAACTTTAGGCATAGAACACAACCATGCTGCCCCGAAAATGCTACAAAATTTACTGTCTGGTGATAAGCGTGTCACGGAAACAAATTATTTACACATACAATTTATGAACCGACTGCCAAAGAAGCAGGAGGGTTCATATTCATCATTCAATTTAATCAGAGACTGGATTTTGCTTTGCTTGATAGTAGTTACCTAAAGGTGCTCCAGTTATAACTTTGGTCAATATCTGATTAATGGATTCCACGATGAATGAATGGAGCTCCTCAAAATATAAAAGGCACGGATAAGTATAATGATTGTCCCCAATCCGCACTGGGCCAGCGTGGGGACTACTGCCCATTCCCTCTCATACATGAGAGGAGGCCTGTGCCCAGCAGTGGGACGTATATAGGCTGATGATGATGAAGTATAATGATTTGGATGTTTTCTATAGTAACTCATACAATTGTGGTAAAATGGGACACATTTAAATACACACAAACAATCCTTTGAGTAATAGTGTCTCGTTTTTACCGACGAGATTTATCATTGTTATTTGGGCCAAACCCCTGCTATGACCAACTTAATGACCACCAAAATAAGCAAAATGCATGCAACATTTCAAAACAACGCTACTTTAATAATTACTAAAAAAAGTTTACACCCTTGTAAGTATAACTAATACGTGCTAATTTTACTAATTTGTGCTGGCTATAAAACTAGCAACTACCTTTTCCAACGTACATATCTTATTAAAATACTTTTGAACATTATAGTAACAGTGCTACTATAAAGCTGCATTTGCCGTTGATTTTATCAATTTCATATGACAAAGTTGTAGGATATAACACTTCAAACTAAAAGCCTCCACACACCGAACGCAGGTCGGAGGCGACGTGGGTCGTGCGCGGCGCGGGTCGTGCGTGACGCGGGTCGGTATTATCACACCAACGCTTTTAATATCTCTCTCACTATCTCTATCCCACAGTTGCGTGGGCCCGCGCTACTGTGCGATAGAGACACCGCGCTACTGTGCGAAAGAGATAGAGATACCGCCCGACCCGCGCGGCGCACGACCCGCGTTCGGTGTGTGGAGGCCTTTGTTGATACAGAATATTATTATTTTGCAAGTTGACGTGCCCTTTGTCAACGTCCGTCTTGACAGTCGAACCTTTTCAGAACTCCACATTTTTGTGATGTGAAGTAACATTGCAAATGAACGCTAATATGAAAATCTTTTCGTGGATTACAGAAGCAGTTTGCTAGGGATGATAAATAAGGTATCGGTATCAGCATTAAAAACAGAAGTTAATCCTATCGTATTATCCATTATAATTATCAAATACACTCTTTCTTGGTTTACGTGCATCATCATATCAGCCGAAAGACGTCCACTGCTGGACATAGGCCTCCCCCAAAGAGTGCCAAAGTGACCGATCCCGCGCCACCCGCATCCAGCGGACTCCCGCAACCTTTACCAGGTCATCAGTCCACCTTGTCGGGGGCCTACCCACGCTGTGCCTTCCGGTACGTGGTCGCCACTCGAGAACCTTTCCGCCCCAACGGCCATCGGTTCTACGTGCTATGTGCCCCGCCCACTGCCACTTAAGTTTAGCGATCCGGAGGGCTATAACGGTTACCTTGGTTCTGCTGCGGATAGCCTCATTTCTGATGCGGTCACGCAGAGAAACTCCCAACATGGCCCTCTCCATTGCCCTTTGGGTGACTTTGAGCCTTCTTATGAGGTCCATAGTAAGCGACCACGTTTCAGTGCCATATGTCATCACTGGCAACACACACTGGTCAAAGACTTTCGTCTTGAGACACTGCGGAATATTGGACGAAAAGATTTGCCGTAGCTTCCCGAACGCTGCCCAGCCGAGCACATTACTTTTACTATATACGTGCATATAGTAAAAGTAATGTGTTTAAATTCATTAATTAAGTTTTGCTTCAATACAAAATAAAAACTTTTGTTCGACGAAATGAGACTCATTTTTCAATCAACGCCATTGCACAGATATATTGAGGATTTTGTATACACCAAAGAATAAGAAATAAAAGTTAATATAGAATTTACGTCTTCCAATAACACCCATGGTAATCTGCAAACCCTGCCAAAAAGAAACTTTCTAAAATTGGCATTCTGTTTTTTTTTTCATTTTGTCCTTAGACCACCTCTTTTTATTGCTTGATGATTATCTTATGTCATTATCCCTTGGTATAAATTTACGCCCGATTTTGTTCATCTCTGTTCACCCAATATATTTTTTCTTATTATGTATTTATGTAATAACCTTATCATTTAAAATCAATAATTTGGATTACCATTACCGAGATTTTACCAAAATCACCCCTAAAATTCCAAAAAATATGCTCGTATTTTACTGACGTCAGAATATGTGCACTATCATGTTTAAACGAATTTTGAATAAAATCATTTTTTTACTTATTTAGTGTATTAATGAATAGTGGCACTATATGAAAAATAATCAGAAATTATTATCATGAGACATAATCATGCCAATACCGAGCACTTATTAAACGCCCAACGTAGGTACTTTATTTCGTTTCGTAAAATAAACACGATTCCTGGCAGTTACTGCAGGTTATTATCTATATCCGAAAGCGAGCTTTTTCCAAAAAAAAAAATCATTGTGTCACCTTATTAAGAACTTTCATTAGTGAAATATAATTCGTCCCACTACATCACAAATGTAAATAATAATAATTTAGTCATGTAGGTAGCATTGGGGCCAAAACTTGTTATCAGATTCGACGAGTAAAAGCTATCAGCTATCACCTGAGTCTTATTTTATGTCCAACCCAATACGGCTCGGGTAAACCCTCTGTGATTTTCTAGGCTGAATATCGGCGGATAAATCACATCCAGTTGGCTATGCATTATTTCTATTTGTAAATATTAAAATGAGTCTCAAAGAACTCGTATTTCCTTTGACTTAGTAGCTAAAAGTCACAAAGCAACAGCTCTGATATTATAATTGTTTTAATTTATTTAAGTTGTCAAGATTAGGTAAATAATATTCGAGGTTAGTTATATTATGATTTACTTATGTACGGAATATTTATCGTTAGCTTTTCTCTGAAGGAAAACTAGTGTATATGCCAAATGCTAATTTAGCTGGCATGTTGACAACGGAACCCTAAAAAACAGTGGTCAGAATCTAATGGAAAAAAATATATACAAATCGTTAATTCAAACAACTTTATCAACAAATACCAAAAAAAGTCTTTGCTTCCCATGTTAATGCCACTTTGAAAAAATATGCAAAACCTTTATTCAGGAAACTACGTTTTCACCTCAGCAGCTCGAACAAGCATATTTTGCTGCGTGAAAACAGTGTGCAAAATGCGATTTTGCTCACTCCGTGAGACAAAGTAGCTTTTTAATTTTGGTGCGGAGCACTGACATTTCGTCGTATGGGGTCTATTACCTACAAGTTCAGAATATTTGAACTTTATTAGCACTGTCCCTTTCATTCCATTACGAAAAAAGATAATGGCAGACATAGGTCGATCCATAGTTCGACCATCGAATTTCAAAGTAGACCCCCAGAAAAGCGGGCAACTAACACGTTCGAAAACTATCAAATTAAAACGTTTAAATTACCAAAATAATTATACAAAGTAATTTTAAATTGAATAATATTTAGATAAAATATCTCAGAATAAACTCAGTTTTTCATAACAAATAGGAAAACATGAATTTTATTATGCTAGCTAATTAAAAATTCTAGTTTAAACAATTTAAAATCTATGAACGTATACCACAGATGCAGTTTCCGAACGCAAGCGCGGGGCCCCGCCCCTTTTAAAAAGTTGCGCGCTGTTAATTTGTTTGCGATTTTAGTCTGTATATTATTCGTCATTATTGATATTGGTTTTAAATATAAAAAATACTAGGATAAATCAATTCTCTATCTAACTAGGAAATATAGTGAAGTCAGTGACATGACGGAGGCAGTCTTTTAACAACAGTACGGATAGTTTTTGGTGTTTACGCGAGATACACGTAATATGCTAATGTGTGCCCTTTGTGATAATGATAAATATTTCATAAATATCTCGAAGATATAAGTAAAATCTGTGAATTTTAACAATAACACGGTTAGTTTTTATTGATGTGTTAGTGTCACGCGACACTCGTATACTTAGATACTCACTGAAATATCCTTCGGTTTCTCGCGCCTTGTCTCGCCCTTCTAGTATTGAATAACGAGGCGGCCGACGCTGAGGAGTTAAAGCAAGCAGTAACTAACGCCTAATTAAGTTCTCTTCCTGAATAATCGTGAGACGAATAGATACGTGATACTATGATATATTTTTTGATGTGAATGTGTTCTCACTGCTGAGGTGAAAAGTTGTATGTGTTACTCGAGAGCAAAGTATTTGCATCTCGTGCTTTTGAGTCCTTCGCTGCGCTCAAGATTCAAACTTTGAATCACTCGCTGCGCTCGTGATTCAATTTTAGAATCTTTCGCTTCCTCAGGACTCAGAATTAGCACTCGCAGCAAAAACAAACTTTGCTCTCTTGTTGCACAAATAACTATTATCTACGCACGACATTAGTGCTCTAAAATGCGTTCAGAAACCGACCAACCAGCATTATTACAACCGAATATAATATGAGAACTTTCTTGGTAGTAGGTAAAATCTTTACTGTAATGTTTATGTATTACCGTATAGATTTTTGTAACGTTATGAGTTTAAATTTGGAACAGCTGTCAAAACTGACCCCTAGTTTTAGCATAATAGTATGCACTAACAGTAGATAAAGCCAAGAATGAGTGTACTTAACCCATTCGCCAACAAACTGCTTCGCAGTTTGGCGAAATTTTGTGCTAATTTTAATTTTTGATTTCATGTGAGCAATAGAAAAAAAATAATTTATCGATACGAAACGTCAATTCAGTATGTTTTCTTGATATAAACCGCAGGACATTTGACCTCGAGTGACTACATTCGTTTGTCTATGATTGAAAACAAAACCATTCGTCTTGACGGAGGATCGAATTGTCGCCATTGCGCTGTTGTTTTGTTTTGTTGCTGTTTGTTCGTTTCTTGCTGTTACTTATTACTACCTAATTATGATATGTGTGTAGATAAAGTAGTGTATGCAACTGTACATAATTAGGCCTTAAAACATTCGTGTGATCATATTATGAAACCACACTCTTATTTTAAGGCCTCTCATTATGGATCAGTGGCATAAACTATACTATTCCGGGAAAATTGTAGGTATAACAAAGATGAGCTTTTTTTTCAAAAAACAGTGATGGTTGCATTTTTTTTCACAGTGGCGTAAAATGTACTTTCCTAAAGATATTTTTTTTTTCAAAGTAGCGTACTAGTGATGGTAATAACTTTATTCTGTATGCTATGTTAAAGGGGTGCGTCCCACGAGATATAACAACAATATATATAATTTCATATTAATAACGTTCACAAGAAATAATGAACGTTAGCTATAACAACAATACCAATACTTTTATAAGGAATAACGGTCAGATGCCATAATAATCATATAATATAACGTTTTTCTCTATAACACTCAAATTGACTAATTTAATTTTGTATAACATACATAACGTATAACGATCATGACAAATAATATCTTTTCGTATAACATACATAACGTATAACGATCATAACGCATAGTATATTTTCGTATAGGGATTATAATACCGAAAATTAGGTTACGGCAGCCGGGAAGGGGGTGGGGGACGGGGGGTGGAGCCACCTACAATGGGGGCTCGATGGGCGAAGCCCCTCGCAGTAAAAAAATAACAAATACTCTTAACGATGGTATTACTTGTAGGTTAGGTTAGGGTTGCCTTGTGTCCCTTAGTGCGGAAATAGACACCCCGCGAAGCGGGGTGGCGTCGACACGCTGGCGGTTAGGTAACGTTAGATTAAAATAATTGGCGTGTTTGATATCAAAATAAATTTAATTTCAATCTTACAAACGTTTAATGCAGTTGCAGTCTTCTCGCCGGATTAACTCGCAAATCCAATAGAATTTGTTAATTACTTGTCTGTTTTTACTCAAACTGTAACCATTCTCGTGCAATTTAATTGCTCCTTTTGCACTTTTGGACTTACCTACAGGACATAACTGAAGGCGATTATACGTACTATACGAGCATTATACTGTTTGATGTTATATAAATTGAATAATATATGTTATAAACCTTAGCTGTTATGAATATTATACGCTTTAATCGATATATCAATTGATATTATATCTAAAGTACGTTATACTTTACGAAATTATATATTCTGACATTATACCTTTCGTTCGTTATGTGCAATGAACGTTATACTAAACAAACTTATACACAGTGAGCGTATATATTATGACCGTTACATGATAAGTTGTTATACCTCGTATTACTTACCCATGTTAAAGTAGTGGTTTGAATTAACGATTTTTATAACATACTAGCTTCGACCCGCGACTTGGTCTGCGTGGACTCAGGATAAAAACTATCTTGTATTCTAATCCAGGCTTTGAACTATCTTCGTGAACAATTTCATCTAAATCGGCTAACCCTGATTGAGATACGAACATCCAAACTTTCGCATTTATATTTTATAAATGCGAAAGTTTGGATGTTTGTAGGTATCTGTAGTTAAATATTTCTATCTTACCTGTATTCTACATAAATGATTTCGTTCAGGATCAAAAATGGAGCTTATTCCGAGATGAATCTATATAATTTTGAAGTACACCTCGGATCACGTCTTTATTCCTGATTAGTTGAATCCAGCCTTAACAGAATACATTCTTTTCGGATGGGATTTTTTTTCAGTTCTTTGTAGGGATTCGGAAAAAAATATAATCTTTGTGTGAAATATTCACACTATAAGCGAGCACAAAGTAACGTGTTTCCATGATAAATTGCACAAAACGAAACCGTTCTCAGATATTAGCATACATATGGTATAGTAAATAGATTCCGTCATAACGTGTTCAATATCGTCACATGCAGTGGGCGAGATATTTTTATCCACTGCCTTATATAATACCTGCATAAAGGTCGACCCAATATTGTTTTTTTTCTAATAAATCATCGGCAATGTTGACTATGTTGGTGAAAAATCACGGACGTGAAGTGCACGGTTAGTCAAAATTTAAAAAAATTTAAAACCTTGCCGGCTCGATTTTGCTCGACTACAATGTTGCATACAAATTCGCTTATTTTAAAAAGTTTCAACTCCTAGATTCCATTTTTTTTCATGATTACATTCTAACCCAATTTTAGAGAGGATCAAATATCTGTGTGGAACTAACTACTATACAAAGGGCAACAAAAGGAAACAATATTAATAAAAAAATAAGGAATCGCTAGCGACCAAAAAAACGGCCCTTACAAATAGGCAACGAATTTTAATTTCACTACTTTGTATGGAAAAACAAGTAAATTGCTGTTTTGGTTGTAAAATACTGCTTGCGGGTATCTCCTTCTACGAAAAATAATATTAAATTGACTTTAATTAGGTAAACAAACATCGGTTTGAATGACTGTTTTCCCTCCCTTTCTCGGCTTTTAATAACTGTCATACATAAGGATATTTCACGTCATAAAACGTTCATTTATGGGGAACAAACTCCATTTTTAGGGTTCCGTAGTCAACGAGGAACCTCACTCTGCACTCCACACATAAAATTGTGAGTCAAAAAAATTTTTCAATGCATGTGCCCACGTGTGGCAAATCGATAGGCTTTTCAAAATAAATATAAAGTTTTTTTGATTAAGTGAATAGAGTCGATGTTAATCGCCCCGAAAGTCACTAAAATTGTGCCCCCCCCCCTCTAATTTTTGAACCGTGTATTTTAAAAACATGAAAAGAATCGTGGACTTATTACATTCTTTCAGCGAAAATTGTTTTGAACAAGATCGGTTCAAAGGTTTTCGAGATATTTAAAAAAAACTGTCTTCCTTAAAGAAAAGAACGTAAGTACCATAAGGTTTCAGTAACAATACGACCTTTTTAATGGGCACGGAACCCTTGTTGTGCGCGGTCCGACACGCACTTGGCCGCTTTTTCAAATTAAAATACCGTATAGGTACGTTTAACGTTTAACTCAACATCTGAGGTACTTAGTCTTCTAAAGAACAGTCTAGCGTTGCTTTTACTTAGCTAGCTGAAGGTATATGTAAGGCATTTGTATTCCATCAATTTGCACACATCTCGTATGCACCGGGGCGGCGGTGATCGCTTGCGTTGTATGTGCCCGGCATAACTCATTGGGGCCCTCAGCTTCAACCCAATTCTGAGATAAATGTTGTTTTCGTGAACGGTGGAATAACAATCACGTAGATCAAAGCGATTAATCCAAATGTGATGTCACACAATTTTACAACGCGATCACAATAATTTCGATAATGTATAAACAAACATAATGAAGGAAACTACGAATCACGTGGACTCGTATTTGACCCGAGATACAATTGTTTCACCTGAATTACACAAGTTTATCCCACCGATACACAAATTGGATAAAACAACAACCGTAATTTTCCGTTTTATCTGGGAATTCAAAAATGTACGATCGGTTCGGAGCGCATTTGCTTATCTTGCTTCATTTTATTCCAAATTTCCAATAGTGATTGTGTAGCACCTGGAATCCGCCATTACTCTTTTAAAATTGCAAACTTTACAGCACCAATATTTCAATGGAATTGCAGGACTGTCCTCAAATCATATTACATATTTTTGTAGAGATGGATTTATTTTAACAATTATTTGATTGCAACTTATTTAACTGTAACTTACTGCTCTTTTTATTTTACAGCATTTTACATTTACTCGTCAATGGTCATACAACATGTCTGATAAAAGCCTTCTTTACGCATTTATATAAATACAGTAGTAGACTATAGTTAGTACCTAAAATACTTGTACTATTTTATTAAACAATTCGTATCTGCGATATATTTTCAGTATTATTTTTTAGGTATGGGTATTGTATTTTAATAACAAAGCGCTTAATATAAGTAGAAGTTAAATAAATAAGAGTTTTCATTTCGTAAGAACATTCACTTTACACTGTAACTTTTTAAAACATTTAATGGTGGATATAAGAAACCCCCTGAGCCTATATTAATTTTACCATCAACTTTACGGTTCCAAGAAATTTTTTTTTCGTAGATTCGAATGGTTCGATATCAATAAATACTTCACAAGTTGTAAGGATCGTGCGTTGGCCACAGACGTGACTTGTGTTTTAATATCCAACGGGAGAAGTGCAAGTTAATATTTATTAATAATAACTTAAGTTGGTTTTTCCACTCTAAACAAGGTATTTGATGTTGGAATCATATACTTTTCGGTAAATTCAGGTCATACCTTCTAAAACAGTAAGTTAACATATTAAAACAATGTTTAATAATAAAGATGAATTTTCAGTTACTTAGACAATATGAATAACCATTTGTATAGGATGCTGAAGAGGGGGTGTCTTTTGCAGACTTTAAAATTAGATCCGCATTTCGTATGTACCTGATCGGCATCAATACAATGCGAGCTAGAAAAAGGCTTCCACGAAAAGGACGCGAATATGAAAATGAAACGAAAATAAAGTATTATTTCTTTTAAGACCGTTCAAAAACCAGCCTACTCCGGAGTCCCTTGCTGCCAGTCATTAGAGGGGTTTTTCTGACCCTTTGTTGTAGAATTAATCGGATTAACGATAAGATTCGCCTCAGATAATGAGCTAACAAAAAAGTTGCTCAAACATTTTTTTGTTTTCATTACAAAATTCGTTTGTTATTTCATTGAATTGTGAAATCTCATTATTTTTTTTGTAAACAAGCGACACGGCTTCGGGTACGAGTAACCAGAGCCGACGGAGACCCCGCTAGTGGATAGCGATTAATTAACAAGGACTACTCTCTAGAGGGAACTCTACTGGGAATTATTCACTCTATTTTGTTGCCATCCTTCTACACTATAATTAATAAGAGTGAAACTAATGAAATTTTCTTCCAAGAAACCTTTAGGATGGTGGCAGAGTTCTTGTAATTGATTTGTCAATTGTTTACGTAAAGCGTTTGCTAATTAGCGTGTTACATAAAAATATACATTATATTAAATATAGTGATATCACAAATTAACTATCGCTTATTGGACTTCCGATGTGTTTGTGCTACTTATGACTAAACTACATAGTTATAACTACAAAAAATCTGGCCTTAGTTTATGTACACATGTTAAGTTTTGGCTCATTATTTATTTATTCTAAGTACTTCAGCCATGTTCGTTTTAGCACTAAAATAGAAAAACTTTTGAAACCAAAGAGACTTTCCAGTACTTAATTTGTGAACAAGACGGTCGTCTCACAATACACAGATAAATGTTTGTAGATATCCTCTTTGTTGCCAATTATCGCTTCGATCTCTTTGTAATCGGGATATTTTAACGCTGCAATGTTCACGATTTACTTTCCTTAAATATCCACATTAAAAGGCATTGCTTAGTGTCTATATTTTTTATTAACAGTAAACTTATCTGATAGTAGCTCGTAGTGTATAGTTATAAAAACACGATTTGAATAATATTGAATAAGGAATGATTCCCTTTTTCAGATTAACTAAAAAAAAAATATAAAAAGCCCCAACACAACAAACATTAATACTCAAAACCGTCTCGGCATACAAGGCTTTCGATTTAAAAAAAAAGACATACGCTTTGACTTGAGAACCTCCTTCGTTTTTGTCGTCGGTTAAAAACGGGCTCTTATTGATCTTCAACGCCACAGACAGACAGACACAGACAGTACGTACACATGTTAAACTTATAACACCCGTCGTTTGTTCGGGTTAAAATTAACACAGGTTCCAAAGTTATGTTCTCTTTTGTCCGGTTTCAAAAACATGACTGTATAAACACCCTTAAAAAATACACATCAAAAATACGCTTAAGAAATAGGTACATCAATATCCGCCCTCTTTGAGCTAAATACAAATTCCAGCAGCGAATTATTGATTGGGCGGCCAACTACGCAGTGTCAGCTATTGCACCGAATTGGCCGTGTTTGCGCCCAACAAGCCGTCAGTTGTGCAGATACGATCCTTGATTACGTAGCAGGGTAATCATGGGCTCAATCCTCCGGCGTAATTATGGACTGTACCAGCTAAGTCCACTTGCACGATACACTGGGAAGATGACGTCTGACGTCCGTACTAATGTCCCTGAAACATTAACTATGCAAGGCTGCATTATGGTTGTAACTTGATTAAGATGGTGCTTGAATGTGTCTGTGTACGTAAACGTTGATGTTATTTTATATTGCAGTTTAATGACACAATTATAAAAGTGATCTAGAGCGTAGGTATATTGCCGCGCTTGGAGAATATCCGTGGTAGTAACTAAGCGTCGTACTTTTCTCGAGGCATAGAAAAATTGTCTTACTACAACTTGCTTTGGAAGGAAGATACAACAATGAGAAGAAGAAAAGCAATAACCATTTAAAACGAGCTATTTAGTCACGGTTTTCACAGATTTTGTGTATACTACGACAAAGAAGTACGCGAACTGTCTAATGGTAAGACTCGGTAGCCGTATTATATAAAAATGCATGCCAGATGAGTGATCTGCGCGTACCCTGTATTGATTTGAGGTTTCTTCGTTGTGTTAAAAGCTAGAGATAAATATATCCTATACTCTCAACACGGCGCATCCTCGGAGGCTTTGGTGACTTTGCTCACCACCAGGAACACAACACCGTATTATTTTGGCTGAGGTCTTTTGTAAGGTGGAGAGGTAATTCCCGTGGTAGGTAAAATTACTTAGATGGAATGCTGGAAATGATAAACTCGATTATCAAGTTGGTACTGAGCTAAATATCAAGATTCTTCGTTACTAGAGAGTTCGGATAGTTTTAGGTGTTGTTTTGGGCTAGGAACCGCGTGGCAGGTATGAGTCGCAGAATATCACGACATCGCCCTCGGCGATTGTTGAGGGAGATCCGCCTCCTGTTCTAGGTGATAAGGAGGGTAGATATTCATGCAGACCAAATATTTAGGACAAATCAAAAAGGCACTGCTTCGGATGCTAGAAAGAAAGGTATTCTAATATCAAATATGACAATAAAAATGCATAAAACTCAAAGACAATAAATGATATAACAAGCTAGAAATACTATAAAAGTTGTGCAATCTTAAACACGCAGTTATCCACAGTCAGCATGAAAGTTTATTGAAAAACGTTGAGAAGTTATGGTTCATTGATTTGCCGCTTCGAGTAAACAAACCTATAGGTAAAGATTTAGATTATCGAGTCGCGCGCCGTAATGCCGTATTTGCGAAACAAATTGAATTACACCCGGAGATTGTATAATTTTAAGCGTAAATGTTTACGATTCGAGTACCTACCTTAATGTTTATTCTTCATTTGAAGGAACTTGAACTGTAGATGTGTTTCATATTTCATATATAGCGTGAAATTTAAATTTGAGTACATGTGATATTTTGGTAACAGCCCACATAAACCCGTTATAAAAATACCAACTTGGTAACTAAAGGTAGACTGAAATCAAGTAAAGATTGTTTTTACAAGCTTTTATTTAAAATACGATATTTGTATGTGAATAAGTTGTCTGTGTGGTTATGCAAACTCCCTGGAATTTTCTTTGATATCGGGTGGTTTTAAGAACAAATGTCTTAAGTTTGGATTACTCTCAAATCAACTGTGAATCAAAAAAACCGGACGGACAAGTGTTAGTTGGACTCACCCGCTGAGGGTTCCGTGCTAAATTACAAATAAATAGTTATCAGCTTTTTCCTTGTATTTGAAGTATAGGACGATATTACTTGCCTAATTTCACAGATCTAGGTCAACGAAAAGTATTAGTTTAATTCACTTGTCAGTGTCGAAATATACGTTTCTTTTTGCGGCACAAATAGCTGAATCTTTTTTTTACGTTAGGTAACTTAGAAGTTTGATTTTTTTACAGCTCCAAGAGACTGTAGTCCTGACCAGAGGTCTTTACAGACAGGCAGATGGTCAACAAAGTGATCCTATCACCGATTTTTTCTTTTAAAGGTACCTTATAATTAAAAAAAATCGTATTAAAAGATTTCGTAGCCAATGTAACAAATTGTTGACAAGTATTACAAACAAACGCGTAATAATATAAGTCAAACTATTTTATGGAATCATTTTTAAATTAATAGGTAAAGTACTTAAAGAATATGGGAAAGGAAAGAAGGCATGGATTCAAACAAAAACTGGGAGGAGTTTAATTTTAATTACAAAAAACTAATCGCAGGCCTAGCTTCATATTTTTCTAGCTATAATTGCTATTCAGCGCGGTCGTGCGTTGAACGGGTTCTGGCTTCGATAACTTTGGGTCCGCCACCACGCGGCATAGACGACCCAAACCACAGGCACGGCGACACGCCTTCGCTAGCCACGGCGTACCGAGGCAGTTGGAGAGTGAGGGAGAAAGTGAGACCTCTTCTATTCGGTCGCACTTTCTCTAGGAGTGGAATCCGCAGGACGGAAAGAGAAAACAATAATTTCTGGTTCTCAGGGCTTGATGGTGAGGGAGATGGCTAGATGTTTTCGGCTCGAGTTGCAGGTGATGAATGGAATTAATATCGGGAGCCATTTTTTATATATATAGCCAATTCGCTTACCATGAAGTGATCAACTTTTATTTTCCAAAATAGGTAATGCATTACATCATTTTCATTATCGATTTAGTGCTTACGTCTTAACACTAATTATATCTAATTATCTCAAAATGCTGTGTTGCATTTTTATAATATAGAATTACGTGAGGAATGATAAGATATAAGTTATATGTATATAATTCAATTCTATTTCGAGAAATTACTATGTGAATGTCTGATTTAGGAGAAAGTATGAACAATTAAGATCTTAATATTGATACTGAGACTAACAGCGGGCTTACAGACTAGGTTTAACTATGTTAATAGTTATGTATAGTGATGCAGAATTACAATTTAATAAAATCTTTTAGCTACAGTTAATTGTTAGTTATTTATTTACGTGTGAACCTGATTACATAAGTAAGTTTTACGAATACTAGTACAAATATGAGTATGAACGAACGGTTTTCGATATGACGAAATGTCTTTCAGACATTTCAACTTAACTAGGGGTAGGCGCAGTGCCTTTGAAACAGAATTACTAAAGAGATTGACGTGAAGCTACTACAAAAACAAGGTTAAATAAATCTACGTTAAAAACAATGTGGGTCAATCTGTATGAAAACTAAATTGCGGTCTGGTTAGGTTTGTGCCGACTTACACAGCAGGCTATGCAAGCCTAAGCACGACCTGATAAGGGTGGTCAACCCAGAGTCACTATTCAGGTATTATATTTGGGTAGTCTATTCAAATATGCGTTCCTCGGGAACGCATATGACCTAAGGCGCACAATGTATTGTTTATAAGGGGATACAGGGTATCTTATTTGTGGCCTGATAATATTCTAAGTCAAATCCGGTGTTATGAATGGCTAGTAAACTATACCTATTCGTTATCTAAAGATGTTGTTATCGGATAGACGATTCGTATGACATAAGTAGACATACGTAGCAGAGAGAGCTATTTCCAGATGGTAACTAGGTATGGGAAAGAAATAGTCAGGATTGACGGGTGTTCCAAACAGTCCCCCCCACGTACGCAAGTACTAACATATGCTAACCAAACTAGTCAATCTATCGAGATAAGTCTAATCAGTCTATCAAGATGAGTCTAGAGGTCGGGCGACGTATGAGTCCAGCAATTGTTCTCACCTCTGTGACGCGTACCTTGCCGTCGGGTCCGGGGTAAACTTTCTCTATGAGCCCGCGGGGCCAAGTTCCTCTCGGCAGGGTACTGTCTACTATTAAGACGACGTCGCCGGGCTTCAAGTTTGGCTGATCTGTGGCCCGTTTGCGTAGTAGCAAAACGGGTTTAAATTTCTTCAATCGTTTTTTCCAGAGCCTGCAGACGAGTTGTTGAACTATTTGCCAGGTGTTTTTGAAGGCTTTTTATTGCTGAGTGGCTCGAGAAGTTGGATCATGTCTGGTACCGATAGAATGGCTTCGTTTGATGTTGTTTCATTCGTTCGACATGCGGTGTTGTTAGCTAATCTCATTTTACATTTTTTCTTGTGAATTGCCGGGAAATGTCGTAGAAAGTATACGCGTGACGAGTCGAGGTTTGTGTCTACCTTTTCGGGGAAGCCCTGGTCCAAGAAGTTATTCATCTGTTTATCGTATTCGTTCTTAAGTGCAGAATCCCTATTTAACCCTTTTTCTAACGAGCATAACCGCTTTAACGCGTGCGTCTTGTTTTCGGGTAGCGTTTCGTTGTCCGTTTTCCATGACAATTCTGCCTTAAATCGGTCTTGTCCGGGTAATTGTTCGCACGTTCTTTCTAGTATCTGCATAGCTCTGTCCTCGGGGTCATTTGTTCGCTCGCGCGGTTCGGTACCTAGTGATTTCGTACTAAAATGCTCGCACGTCGAGGTCAGAGTTGGATCTTGGTTATCGTTAATGTGATTGACGGAATCGTCTGTTCTGCGAGGCTTTTCATTCAGGCCGTGCATAACCCAACCTAGTTGAGTTAGAGACGCGCAGGGTTGTTGTTTACCGCCCTCACATATTTGTCTGGATACTATTAAGTGTGGTGAGTCCTGTCCTATTAGTACGGTGGGTTGTGCCGATTCGTAGCACAATTCGTCTTGTAAGTGTCTTAAGTGATCGCACTTGCTCACGACGGTCCTTTCTACGCTTTGTGATGCTAAATTTAATCTATCGACCGTGTGCGCCGTGAGATCGTGAAATTCACTGCTGGACGTACCGCGAATGCTAAGTTTGACACGAGAGGAGTCGTGGTCGACGACCTCGTGCCCTCCTACTCCTTCGAAAGAGAGAGTTTCTCGCTTACCGGGGTTTGTTACTTCGTTAGCCACGTCTTTTTGAATCAATGAAAGCGTCGCGCCTTCGTCCATCAATGCGTACGTAGATACCGAACCTTTAGGACCGCTTAATTCTACCGGAATTATCTTTAAATACGCTTGTGATTGGTTGGTGTGATTTACTGAGCTAACGTGTTCCCTAACCGCGATAGTGTCTCTTTCGGATTTAAGTTACTTCTGCCGTGTAGTGCGTTGTGGTGAGCTGCTTCACAGCCACCCTTGCCGCAGGCTTTGTAGCGACACCTACTCGAATTAGATCGATGCGTATCGCCTAGACATTTGAAACATAACTTAAATCGTTTCACCGTTTCCCATCGGTCGGTGATGTTTTGTTTAAGAAAATCGGCGCAATTAACTATCGAATGACTGCCGGAGCATATTATGCATTTATTTTGCCGATTGTCATCGTTTTTCCTAACAAAATTACTACTCTTTTCTGGTTGTGGTTTAGGTTTCCTATCACTACCGCCCTTGGTGCGCTTATCGCGAGTTGCGCGCCTATTCGCTGTCGCGATGTAGTGTCGTTCCGATTCAGACTCGCTTTCGGTTTCGTAACTTACGTTCCTATGTCTACGTGACTCGGATGCGCGGAGGTCGCGGCTTGATACGGAGTTATCGTCGTAGAAGTCGCTTTGATCCCCTGCGTCCTGGGACGACGTAGAGCTTTCTCTTGTCCTAAAATTGCGTTTAGTGTTAATATTATTAACCTGGCGAGATCGCCCGTGCGATTTCTGTTTTGCCTGCTCGTACGCGAACATAGAGTTGAAATTAACGCTTAATTCTTTTAAAAACCGGGACAGAGCGAGTAGTTCTGGTACGTTTTCGTGACCAGATTTATACCTATACCATTCGAATTTGACGATGTTATTTAATTTTTCTACTATACGACTGACCAATTCGGGTGCGTATAAGTACTGCGGTTTGTTCAGCGTTGTTATGGACGAGACTACGTTACACACGCGGTTGCTAAATTCCGTAATATTGCGGCCGTCTTCGCTCATACGCGGCATTTTTTTTACGTTTTGAATTTCCGCTAATATTATTACGTCTGGCTTCCCGTAGGATCTATCTAACGCATCTATTACTTCGTACGGGTTGCTACACGTGTGTAAGATAGCTCTTATCGAGTCGCGTGCTTGGCCCTTCACGGCCTTACGAAGGCGACCCATATTTGCTATGTCCGAGAAAGCGTTCTCGGTGTCTAAGTATACTTTTTTAAAAGATATCCAATCCGAGGGATTGCCGTCAAAGAAAGGTAAGTCTCCTATGTACTTATTTGACGTTTGCGTCGGTTGGGGCGAAGAGTGACTGTCAGTCCTATTCATACTGATAGCTTGCACTATAGCGTCGCGCAGAGCGCTTATTTCGCTCGTCGAAGTGTTCGATTCGCGATTCCTATCGGTCGTATGGGGCTCTCTCCGCGGTGAGATATTACGAGCGGGCTTTTCCCTTTCGGGTAAGGCGTTAGGCACATTGGGTTGACTATTAAAAGTGGGTGACGGCGTATGCCTAGCCGAACGATGGCTCTCCGCTAGCACTAACTCGTACCTAGCGGCGGCGTACGACGCTGCGGCCCTAGCCTGATCCAACTGTGACGCACGGAAATCTGCCTCCGCGCGCAACCTAACTAACCTCTCATCTTCGGCCCTAGAGTGCTCCTCCATATTAATACCTAACCCGGATGAAATTCGATCGTGCCCTTCCTCAACTGGACCGACTCTGGAAACACTACGCGGAAAAAATTCCTCAAATGCGGCGCCCGCGTTGTTTGCGCCTACGGCTTTGTCGCGTGAGGTGCTCGTACCTCCTAAATTCGCGTCGGCGGCTTGGCTGCGTGGGGCGGCCGGGCCCCCTAAATTCGCATCGGTATCTTTGTCGCGTGAGGCGTCCGAACCTCCTAAATTCGCGTCGGCGGCTTGGCTGCGTGGGGCGGCCGGACCCCCTAAATTCGCATCTACTTGTTCGGCCGCGAACGTGTTATGCCTAGCAACGCCTACTGGATACGCACCTAATCCGTTCGCGCCTACGGCTTGCACGCGTGAGGGCGCCGTGCCTCCTAAACTCGCGTTAACTGCTTCGATCGCGCCTATCTTTTGACCGTTGACTAATGAAACGGGAATCCCGCGCGCGTCTGCACCCGTGTTGCCTAACTCGTTATCTAACGGAAAACTATGGTCCGTATCGCTTGAACACGCCGGTGTGTTCAACGATGCCGTGTTGGTCGTCTGCTCCGCGGTGTTGGTTCCATGGCTCCAGGTATTCGTTTCTTGCGATGTAGTGGTGCCGTACGACGACGTGTCGCCGGTACCTCCGGATCCTTCGCCGCTGGTGCTCTGCTCCTCTTCTGAGTCCATCTTCTTTTGCTTGCCCGACCTCGTGACTGGCCCTACCCCCTTTCCTGACATCCTACCTACCTAACACTAACGGCCCTAGCTGCTCGCTCGGCGTACTACCGTAGTGATGCCGATTGAGAATAGGAATGTAGGGAAATTGGATGGGTAAAGGTACCGTCTGGCAGAGGAATACTATGCGCTGTTAATGCTCTATGACGTGGGGGATAGTCACGCCCTTCAGCTTGCCAACCTGTGGCTTAACAACACATAGCAACATACCAGCCACGGCCGAGTACTTATAAACGCTCTGAAAAGTGCGCTGCGATACCGACTCGATATACCGCACTAAGACGTGTTTACGCTCTGGTTGACACCGTTAGGCCAGAGCCACGCCACCTGCCAGTATGCATCGAAGATCGACAAAATTCGGCACTTAACAGGATTTAAAATTACTCACACGACGGCTTGTTTCTTCGACTTCGAAGTTTTCGCAGCACTAAGTCCCGTTCGGGATTTTTCTTTCTTTAGGTTTCTTTGGCCTTTGGAAGGCTTTTCTTTTTTGAGAATTCTTGCTTCCTTATCCCTGTTGAGGGCTCTTCTTACTTGAGGCTTGAATTTTCTTATCGCTGGAAACTTCGATGACGGTGACAGTGATTTATTGTGATAGGCACTGTTTTTTCTTTATTCTTTTTTCTTGTTTCGTGTGAGGTTATAACGAGGATTTTCTTTTTTCGAGCTTGGACTTGCTTGAGGATATAGTTTGACGACACTGTTTTCTTTCTTGAATTTTTCTTAATTTTTTCAGCCTTGATATTGTTGTTTCTTCCCTAACAGCTTCATAAAAGGACGCACTACGTATGAACACTCGTTGCGGCTGCTTCACGACGTTTCCGGAAAGTCAATCTTGCTGCGGTGCCCGTGGATTGAAGAAGCACGACGACAATCGGATTACGATACTTCTTAAAAAGTCAATCTTCTCAGTACGGTGCACGGCGATTGAGAAACTCGATGAATTCGCACGAAATATTCTTGCTTGAGCTGCTTTCTGCTTCAGTGATTCGGCCTCCGAAGGACCATTATTCAGCGCGGTCGTGCGTTGAACGGGTTCTGGCTTCGATAACTTTGGGTCCGCCACCACGCGGCATAGACGACCCAAACCACAGGCACGGCGACACGCCTTCGCTAGCCACGGCGTACCGAGGCAGTTGGAGAGTGAGGGAGAAAGTGAGACCTCTTCTATTCGGTCGCACTTTCTCTAGGAGTGGAATCCGCAGGACGGAAAGAGAAAACAATAATTTCTGGTTCTCAGGGCTTGATGGTGAGGGAGATGGCTAGATGTTTTCGGCTCGAGTTGCAGGTGATGAATGGAATTAATATCGGGAGCCATTTTTTATATATATAGCCAATTCGCTTACCATGAAGTGATCAACTTTTATTTTCCAAAATAGGTAATGCATTACATCATTTTCATTATCGATTTAGTGCTTACGTCTTAACACTAATTATATCTAATTATCTCAAAATGCTGTGTTGCATTTTTATAATACAGAATTACGTGAGGAATGATAAGATATAAGTTATATGTATATAATTCAATTCTATTTCGAGAAATTACTATGTGAATGTCTGATTTAGGAGAAAGTATGAACAATTAAGATCTTAATATTGATACTGAGACTAACAGCGGGCTTACAGACTAGGTTTAACTATGTTAATAGTTATGTATAGTGATGCAGAATTACAATTTAATAAAATCTTTTAGCTACAGTTAATTGTTAGTTATTTATTTACGTGTGAACCTGATTACATAAGTAAGTTTTACGAATACTAGTACAAATATGAGTATGAACGAACGGTTTTCGATATGACGAAATGTCTTTCAGACATTTCAACTTAACTAGGGGTAGGCGCAGTGCCTTTGAAACAGAATTACTAAAGAGATTGACGTGAAGCTACTACAAAAACAAGGTTAAATAAATCTACGTTAAAAACAATGTGGGTCAATCTGTATGAAAACTAAATTGCGGTCTGGTTAGGTTTGTGCCGACTTACACAGCAGGCTATGCAAGCCTAAGCACGACCTGATAAGGGTGGTCAACCCAGAGTCACTATTCAGGTATTATATTTGGGTAGGCTATTCAAATATGCGTTCCTCGGGAACGCATATGACCTAAGGCGCACAATGTATTGTTTATAAGGGGATACAGGGTATCTTATTTGTGGCCTGATAATATTCTAAGTCAAATCCGGTGTTATGAATGGCTAGTAAACTATACCTATTCGTTATCTAAAGATGTTGTTATCGGATAGACGATTCGTATGACATAAGTAGACATACGTAGCAGAGAGAGCTATTTCCAGATGGTAACTAGGTATGGGAAAGAAATAGTCAGGATTGACGGGTGTTCCAAACAATTGCGTTAACTACATTCGAAGATATCTCCGAAATAATGTAGACCAACATATCGAGGAATATCGTGATTACTCAGCCGTAAGACACTTACTTAAATTTTAAAATAAGCCCAATATTAAGAAGCGAAGAAGTAATTTTAATTTTTTGAGCGATTTATCATAACTTAAATTATAGCAATTTTACAGAAATCGACCTAGTCCCGAACGAAGGAAACCTTTTGCGGTCGCTATCAGATATATCCGAGCGGCCTGCGGGTGAACACACGTCTCTAATGCCTCGACAACATCGACGTGTTCAGATATTTGTGAGCACTTTGGCCGCTCCGATATATCTGATGGCGACTGTACGATGGGTACTAGACGACGATAAAGAAACTACGATAGCCTCTTTTTGCAAAATCACCACCTCTATAGTTAATAACCTGAAAAAGTTCAATGGCACATAGTTGATTCTTCATTTCACCCATCATCCATTACTTACAACCATCACTCATCAATTTAAATTCAAACACAGAATCACTTATTCCATTAGAAATCATTTACCATACAGTAATCGCGGATTCAGTCGCCCGTATCCTTCGAGGGGACTGCTTTCTGGTAAAATCAAAGAAAAAAAAACTAGATAAATATTTAAATACTTATGGATACGAGTATAGAAGCATCTATGACTCATCTCATCATATCGAGGAAAATGAAAAAGTGCCGCTTCTCCTTACAAAACTCAGCTCCAATGTCTACAAGTGAAACAACAACAACAACAACAACAACTGAAACTTAAATGGAAGCAATTAAAAGATTATTACAAATTAACCTTTGAATGGTACCCGGTGCAATACAATGTGGTGTGAGATATTAAACCAATTATCTTAATAACCATCGAAAAAAAACAGACGGTGATATATTCTACTTCAGATATTCAAGTGTATGAGGCCTGGCACAAGTCAACCAAATCCAGAAGCTCGAACCACTGGTGCTGTTTTTCTGTTGAGAACATGCCCTAACTTCCCACAACAAAAAAGTTCTGCAGTAAATGTGGCAGGAAGGGAGATAAATGTTTATAACGTAGGTATCACAAATGTAAGGATTATTGGGGAATGAAGATTTTAGAGGTAACAGGCACGGACACTCAGAGGAGTAATCAAATAACGTTTTGAACGCGCGTTAGGACAGTTTAACTGTCATTTCGCTTGTTTAAAAATGATAGTTAAACTGACAGTTAAGCAGCCTGAATATTTGTAATGTGTTTGGGATTTTAACATTTATTTCGTGATCGACCTGCAGGTGTCAGTGGAGGTCACGACTAACGTGAAAACTTTATTTGTATAATTGTGATTATTGCATGTGGCCGATTTTTATGGTTCCCTAGCCAAATGGCAACAAACAGTACCCTTATAGATTCATCATGTCTGTCTGTCTGTCTGTCTGTCTGTCTGTCCGTCCGTCCGTATGTCACAGCCACTTTTTTCCGAAACTATAAGAACTATAGTGTTGAAACTTGGTAAGTGGATGTATTCTATGAACCGCATTAAGATTTTCACACAAAAATGGAAAAAAAAAAAAAAAATTGGGGGTTCCCCATAGTACTTTGAATTGAAACTAAAAAAAAAACTAAGCTGAATAGTTTGCGCGAGAGACACTTCCAAAGTGGTAAAATGTGTGCCCCCCCCCCTGTAACTTCTGAAATTAGAGAATGATAAAGCTAAAAAACATATATGATGCACATTACCATGCAAACTTCCACCGAAAATTGGTTTGAACGAGATCTAGTAAGTAGTTTTTTTTTATACGTCATAAATCGTAAACCGCAATTTACCTTTCATTCAACGGATAATGGTACGGAACCCTTTGTGCGCGAGTCCGACTCGCACTTGGCCGGTTTTTTATATAACTGTCATTGGAAATGGAATATTCCAGTAGAGTTGATTTTTTAATGGACTACTTTCATATAATTCGGTCAACTTAAATAATTTCAATGCATATTTTATTTAAAACTTCTAATCACACGGTTCAACTCACGTATTCAATGTCACGGGCGACATGTTTCGAACTCTTCGGGAGTTCTTCTTCAGGATGAGTGTTCTCGCGGCGGTGTCGCTCGTAACACTGCCCGCGCCCGCTCCTCACGTCGAGCGGCGCGTGTCGCACGCGCCGACAGGGCAGGGGGAGGGGGAGCGTCCAGCGCTGGAGCAGTTATGTGAGATTGCGGCAGGAGGTCATCTCCTCCGAGAGACGATACGCACACTGAACTCACTGTGTCCACGGGATTGTCACTACACGCTGTCCACTTCAATTTAGGAATGATAGTTTTCCAAGCTGGCGGTAACATCCAGCCCCCATCACGATTAAAATAATTAAACATGTCGCCCGGAGTGACATTGAATACGTGAGTTGAACCGTGTGGTTAGAAGTTTTATTTTAACATGTCTCATGAAAGATTAAATTCGATCATATTTTATTTGTGCGGGAAAGAAAAAACTATATCGACTTAATTCAATAGGACACATAAACAATTAGCTACATATTCCAACAGAAGAAAAAAAAGTGTAACTTTGAAAACAAACACTGTTTATTGTTCGAGATGGCTTACAACGAAACTTTACAGTCTTAATTAAATAAAATTAGTTAAAGATAACTTATGTAGTAAAGTTGTGGAGCAAATTAATACTGAAACAGAGACTCAATTTTCCCTGCATAATATTTATTTTGTAAGATGAGTTTTCCAAGTTAATTATTTGCTAGGTATCACATTATGAATCTTAATACTTACTCGAGTTTATGAACCGCATCACGCCACCCTACCACCTTGCCGTTTAATTTATTGCCGTCGGTTTTCATGAATTCCAGCAAGATACGGAACAAGAACCATATAATATCCTCGTGTTCGTACGGTGTTCGCTGCGAGTTAAAGAATTACCTTCAAATTTGGGCATGATTTTAGGAAACAAAAACAGACGTACGCAAGTAATTGAGAGCGGCGCGTGAAAATGTTCGATGTGCAACCCGTTAGAAAAAAAAATATGAATGTGTTTACAGTACCTAATATCCATATTAGTGGGAATCGGCTTGTATTTAGCGCCCCGCTAGTCCCGCTACTGATACTTAATATGTTATTTTAAGAACATGGGAAGAAAGTGGGTAGGTACTCGTAGTTAACTTTTGTATTAATTAGGTATGTGTTTAAAAGGCTATCCGAGGTTTCCATCGATTTTTGACAAGTTTTATATCGTAGCTCCTACTTTTGCACTACAGATAGAAGTACAAATCAAACGGTTATCGGTTCTTCAATCTTTTATCTCCATTTTGTTCTACCGGATTTTGAAACAAATGAATAAGCACTTAATTTTGTATGATCTTTTTAAACATTGTCTAAAATACTTAACAATTATTTTGTATCGCTATTGACGTAAAAGATCTACCACATACGAAATCTACATATTTGGGTTCGTCTGTGACGGCCCTAAAAACTGGTCCAGGGTTTTCATTTTAAACCAATTAACACAAAAGTTTTGGCCATAAACCGGTTTTTTGGCCTAAAATTGTTCAACTTTGATGCCAATTATCTCGAAAACAATGAACTTTGAAGTAAATATGGGATACTATATTGCTTAAAGCCGTTGTTGTTAACATAATAAGCTAAAAAAAACGTAAGAAAACTAAGAGATTCAGATCGTACCTTCCGATCCCAGACGCCAATTATGGGAGCTCCTTAAAATGGTTAAGTAGTACTATTAAGTAAGTAAGTTTTATTACAAATATTATGATACTTAATAGTTTTTATGTTAATCGTTTAAAATGTGTTTCGTACGTATGTAGCATGAATAAATAAATATTAGCGGACAATCTTATACAAATCGACATGGTCCCAAACTAAGCAAAGCTTGTACTATGGGTACTAGACGACGATATACTTATATAGATAAATAAATACTTAAATTATGAAATTATGAATGACGATTGAGCTCAACACTAGGCAGCCCGTTTTTTTGTTTGCCACCGTCGTAATATTATGTAACGGGAAGTCTTGTAAGACATCTCTATAAAAAACAGCAATAACCCATGACGATTCCGTGACAAGGCGAGTAATTACCGCCACTTAATAAGCAGCCCTCGGGTGTCAGGTGACAGTGGCACTAGTACTGACAGACAAACGAAGATTATAAATCAGGAAGGGGTCTCGTTCAGATAACACTATTCACGGAACAGTTGATCGGCCCATAAACTACGGTGTGGAAGGCAAGAGCGAAACCACCACAGAACACAACATGTACCTATATTTTTCTTGTTTTTTTTTTTTGCTTTGTGTGTGTGTGTTTGTTTTCATGTATACAATTTTTGCATGGAATTTATTATTTAATAAGGCAAAATAAAGATCTGAATCTGAATCTGAATCTGAACACTTTCCTAAATTGGAGTAATGGAATACTGCACTATCGAGAACACACCCAACTGATCAGCACTTTATGAACATTGTAATAAGATTCTGTATAAATACTCCAAAATAAATTACTCCAGCGACACTTAATTAGATACATAACTATTAAATTACTTATTTAATTTATATTTTTAGAGGTGTTGTTACAGGAATACCATCTAATATTACGTTGTAAATGTTATATTTTGATACAAAAACTCTATTAACATTTTTTTATTGCAATTTGTGGCTTGCAGTACACGATATTTGCTAGCGTAAAATTTCGTAAATTAATATAGGCGTATGAAAACTTGATTTTTTGGAGGGCCGGTAGGGGGCAATCGAGGGTTGGGAATGTAAGAGAATTATATAGTAAACGATGTTCCACAACCTTGAAAAATATTACACAGCTAGCCAATGAATGTTACTTCCTCTTGAATCATTCGAATTTAAGATAATGCTTATAGGTAAGTGTAAAAAAAATCAGAAAAACACTAAAAACGTGTAAAACGCACTCCCGTATTGTAACAACTGTGTCGTAAGTATCAAGAATTATTAAATGAATTGTATCAAATAATAAAGTTAAAACTATAATTAAATCCTTGCAATCTTCATTTCTTAACAAATATGTACTTATTTCGTGTAAAAGTATCACAAAGATGCCCAATTATTACGCTCTAATTCTTCATACGAATTAGTATGGAGCGGCCGGCTCACTACAAGTGCGACCGCTCGCGGCGGCCGCGTTCAGTCGGCCGCGAGCCTCCGGAGCGAGACCACGTCGCTTGGCGCCGCATTGACAGATTGCGATCGAACCGTGTACTACACAAAATGAGTACACAGTGGTTCAAACGAAACTTATTATTATGTTCATTGATTAACATATTTAAATCACGTAGAACTTAACAACATGCTTCCTCGGTTTGATCATAAAAAAGGATTGGCTAGTAATTAGCACCTATAGAGTACGATTAGATGTAATTGACATCTAATTATACTCTATAGGTCGCATCTCTCAACAGATTCTCGTGAAATTTTGTGAGCGAGTCCGATATTTAACTAAAGTGCAAAAATGATTTCGTATGTCCGGATGTCCGGCTGTCACCTCTATAGGTCGCATCTCTCAACAGATTCTCGTGAAGATTTGTTAGTGAGTTCGATATTTAACTATAGGACCAAAATGGTTTACTGCCTTTTCGACGAAATATGTTTCTTTAAATTTCACTTCGCAACCAAATTTTCGCAGAATTTTCATTTGGTAAATCAATCGTTGGCATAACTTTACTTCGCACTATGCTTATTTGGCAACATTTTTATAATGCAATACTACAACAATCTTTTATGTGGCAAATAATTAAGAAGTAAATGATTTGCTTAGGCAAAAAACCAACCGTCAAATGTCATTTGGGAAAATATAAAGTTTGGGGTGGCCGTCTAGTGGCATAACTACTATTGTCAATATTGTCATAATATCGATTGTCATACAAAATTACGCATGAAGTTGGTGCTCATATTTTTTTTTTGGCATAAATTATACTATGGCATAATTGTTCCCTGTCATAATTATACGGAGTCATAATTTGTTTAACCATAATGTAGAATGTCATACATTTATTTAGTCATAGTATCGATAATGATAATTATTTTTAGTAATAATTGTAAATGTCATACATTTATCGAGCCATAATATTGATGATAATAAAATTGGGATTTGATCAAAAAACAAAACAAAGGGTGGGTCAAATAAACTTTTCTCTGAGATCAACCAATGTACCACTAGTAGGTGTATAAAGTTCAAGTTTTCGGGTAGGCAGTAGGGAACAGAGACTTAGTGGCAAAACCGATTCGGATCGCGGATAGGTTAGAAGACGAAAGCGGGAGCTTTGCTCCCGCTTTCGTCTTCGAGGTTGTTTTTTTATATAAGAGCGGAAAAACTTGTTATTAGATAAAACTTGTTTGTAAACTTTTATACTGATCGCCCTTTGCTACTGTGACCCAACATAAAAGACAACATACTTGCTTCTGATTCGAGATCTTCATTTACTACAAAGAAAAACAGGCTTATGCGTTTTGCAGTTTATGCATTTATAATAAAATTGGGATTACAGACACAGATTTTATTACTTGGGATACAGTATGGTTAAATTATTTTATGAGCAACCAATTTATGTCCATTATAAAGTATGCTTAAATAAATTTATGCGCATAAAATTTATGCGCATTACACAATATGCTCTTAAACATTATGACTAAAAACGTTATGCGCATAAATGTATGACTATTTACAGTTATGCGTAATGATGAGTATGACGAATCCACGTATGCCTAACAAATATATGACTTTAAACTTTATGCAACCCGACCCCTACCCTAAAGTTTGCTTTGGAATTATGATAATTACTATTATTAGTAACGTATAGTTAGCATAATATTTTTTGTTGGATTCTGAGGCAGGTCAGTGTAGGTACAACGACGAGCGAAGCGAGGAGTGTTAGGAAGAACCGCGAACCTACAGGGTGTGAGCCGAGCGAGCGTAGCGAGCGTGCAGCGACAGCGGCCGGCGATGTTCCGGAAACGAACAATTTTTTCCTCATACTTACATTATAATCATATAATCTGACAGCTGTCACATGGAGGTGGAGTGGGAAACACGTTGACAAGCAACTCACTTTGGAATGAGACGCAAGCTGTAGTGCGGTTGTGCTTCCAACCTTCCGCCGACTTCATCACGTTCCGTGTTACAGAATTAGTAATCTGTTTTCATCCGAGTGGTTTATGATTATTTCACGCTATTTGTAATTCTAATCAATCTGATTAAACCTAAGGAGTGTAGATCGACTTCTATTTCGTGAAATATCATGGTTAACGAGAGTGGGGGAAATAATGAATCTCCTCACGTTCCGTGTTACAGAATTAGTAATCTGTTTTCATCCGAGTGAAATTGAATTGTTGTTTTGTTTAATTGAAATTGACCAACTAGGAGTAAGCAAAATTATTTTTTGCGCACTGCCCTTTTCAGGGACCATGTCGGAAAAGCAATGTAAAAAAGTAGATTATTTCAATTCCATATTCTTTAGACTATCCATTTACAGCCGTACGATTTCGTATTTTGACACGAATAAATTTATAAAACATTTCGTCCTGACTCGTAAACGTACCTATCTACCGAGGAGGTACTTGCGCGATTGTGCTAAGCTGTTAGCATACAATATTGTAGACTCCGTCGTGATTAGCACGATGACTGATAGTTGTAAGGCGGACCCCGTGTTACGTTTTAGTAGCGTGGGATCTGGAAGGGAGCCGGAGCCGGCGGGTAATTTAAACTGACCACTCCGACAACGCGTGCTTGTGCTTCCACCGGCTCCCAACCCCTTGATAGCTGTAACACTAGTATTCATAAAGACAGTAATGTTATTAATATGGTACACCAAAATATACAGGGATTCCCTAGTAAGGAACTTGAAATTGACTTGTTTATACAATGCTCAGATATCCATATTCTTTGTATAACCGAGCACTGGCTT
This sequence comes from Epinotia demarniana, assembly GCA_945867215.1. Classification (NCBI taxonomy): domain Eukaryota; kingdom Metazoa; phylum Arthropoda; class Insecta; order Lepidoptera; family Tortricidae; genus Epinotia; species Epinotia demarniana. The sequence continues at coordinate 13,364,117 of OX244263.1, forward strand.
AAGGGTCATGAATTAATGTTTAATTTTAGCAATCATAGCATAGTAAGTTCATTTTCTAGAAAGTCATGTAGGCGTGGAGGTTCGTTGATAATGGTAAAACACAATTTGAAAAGTAAAGAACGTAAAGATATTGTTGACAAATCCATCGAGCGCCAAATAGAACTATCTTGTGTTGAGTTGGATCAATTCATAATTGTATGCGTATACAGACCCCCATCAGCGGATTACAGACTATTCGAGTCAGTTATGGATGAAGTGCTCAGTAGTATTTTCTTAAGTACTAAATGTGTTATTGTGTGTGGTGATTTCAATGTTAACTTACTCGAGAAATCGCCCCTGTGTGTGAGTTTAGTGAATACTTTTAAATCGTTCAACTTAGTGAACCTGTTTTGTGAACCTACTCGAATTACAGCAACCAGTGCAACATGTATAGATAACGTTTTCAGTAATGAGGATGCAATTAATAAATGTATAATAAACAAATTAAGTTCTGACCACTGCGGACAACAAGTCTCCTTCAGCGGGAAAACGGACGAAGTTTCACGAGACACCATGTGCAGACCTATTTCCGAAAAGAGATTAGATTTATTCAATCGTAATATTGTGAAACGATTACGTTATCTTCCATTTACACAGGAAAGTCCTAACCGTTTGTGTGATCATTTGTTTAACTGTATCAAAATGGAATTTGATGCCTGTTTTAATTTAAGGAAAATTCAAAGCAAGGTCAAGACTAAATTTAGCGACTGGGCTACCCCGGATATTCACGAGAAAAGACGCCGTCTCTACGACTTGTACGATTCGAGAACTATTGATAAGAGGCCGGAATTTCTAGAGTATGTTAAGAACTACTCGAAATCTTTTAAGTTAATGTGTGTCGCCGCTAAAGCCGATTACTTGTCAAGAAAGATTCAGAACTCCAAGGATAAGGTTAAAACTGTATGGCAAGTTATCAACACTGAAACTGGGAAACGCAAGATAAGAGATCCGCACTACAGCCTACGAATTGATGATACTTTAGTAAGTTCTGACCACGAAGTAGCGGATCATTTTGAGCGGTTCTTTTCTAACGTACCCGTTGAGACCACGAAGTCTTTAAACTCATCACCAGATGTCGCTGAATCGTTATTGAAAGCAAATGTAACGGAATGTACAGAAATCTTTAGATTCAGTCACGTGACCCCACTTATTCTTATAAAAGCGTTTAAATTGTTGAACTTAAAGAAAACTGAAGATCTTTGGGGCCTTTCAGTCAAAGTATTACATTCCATTGTAGAATCAATTGCACCTTTCTTAGCTAATATTTTCAATAAATGTATTGATACTGGAGTATTTCCTGACTTCATGAAACACAGTAAAATTATCCCGTTGTTTAAATCAGGAACGAAAACTGACCCTACCAACTTCAGGCCAATATCAATACTACCGGCACTAAGCAAAGTTTTTGAGAAGCTTATTCTCCATCAGCTTATGTCCCACTTTAGTTGCAATAAACTGCTCAATACCAACCAGTTCGGATTCACTAAGGGTCGCTCTACCACTGATGCCGGTGTGGTACTAATTAAACATATTTTTGATGCCTGGGAAGAGGCTCAAGATGCTATTGGAGTGTTCTGTGATTTATCAAAGGCATTTGATTGCGTTGATCACGAGAACTTAATCAGAAAGTTGAAACATTATGGAATTAAAAACGGTGCTCTTGATCTTGTGACATCGTATCTCTCGGAGAGAACACAACGAGTAGTCATCAATGGGTAATCAGCAGGGACAACTGTTGCTCTTGGTGTTCCCCAAGGCTCGATTCTGGGTCCGTTTCTGTTTCTGATTTACATCAATGACCTACCAAATATGTTGCAAGATAAACATGATATAGTGTTATTCGCAGACGACACGTCGCTTATCTTCAAGGTAGACAGGAAAGAGGAAAACTTCGATGATATTAATGATGCACTCAACACTGTTGTGAAATGGTTTACAGAAAATAATTTACTGCTAAATTCCAAGAAAACAAAGTGTATCAGATTCACTTTACCTAATGTCAAGCAGGTAAACAATACCAAGATCAAATTAAAGGGTGATGAACTGGAAATTGAAGATAGAACAGTGTTTTTAGGTATCACCTTGGACTCAAAACTACAATGGCAGGCACATATCACCGCCCTAGCCGGAAAACTTAGTTCGGCAGCCTATGCAGTAAGACGCATAAGACAGTTAACAAACGTTGAGACCGCCAGGCTGGTGTACTACAGTTACTTCCACAGTGTTATGTCCTACGGAATCCTGTTGTGGGGGAAAGCAGCTGATATCCAGACCATATTCGTGCTACAGAAAAGCGCTGTACGTTCCATATACGAACTAAAAGCTCGAGAATCTCTCAGGTACAAATTTAAGGAGGCAAACATTCTTACTGTAGCATGCCAATACATTCTTGAGAATATCATGTATGTGCGAAAAAACCTTCACGAGTTCAAACTCAACAGCGATATCCACGACTACAACACCAGAAGTAAAAACAAGATCGCAGTGAAGGCCAGTCGTCTCCGCAAGGTTAGCACGTCGTTCGTGGGGAACTGCATACGTTTTCATAATAAAATACCCACCGAAATTGTTAATTTACCGTTCAGTCAATTTAAGTCTCATGTTAAAAGTAATTTGCTAAGCAAGGCGTATTATACTGTCAACGATTTCTTAAACGACAAAAATGCCTTTAAGCCAGTAGTAGGCTAATTCTATTAGGAATATACCTAAATACACATTATAAGTATCTACCTGAAATAATTGTTCCATTTTATGTAAGAAGAGAGCACGTAATGCTGTTTCTCGCCGAGCAAGTCGCTTATTAATCTTTGCTTTTTAACATTGTCCGGTGGCTTGAATATGTCATGCTCGCTTAAAGGGCTTTGCTTACGGTGGCGTCGTTGATCGGGTCGCCACCTTCCCTAACATATGGTTGAGGGAGGCGATGGCTGAGATATGCGTCATACTCGTGATCGGGTGCTGTTTGTGGAGTCCGGACTGTTCATGCTTGCAAGGGCATAGTACCCAACTTCTTAAATACTACTTAGTGTTATTTTATTATTATCGTATTGACGAGAGACATCATTCCGATCTTGACACGTTTTATTGTTATTGACCATGTACATTTTTATTGTTTTGTTTTGACGCTTAGAGACCGTATACATCTCTACGAACATTGAATAATTATTGATTGTATTTGGACGCTCAGAGACCTTATACATCTCTGGAATACTGAATTAATATCATTAACTTTCTGTTAATGCACAGACCTTATTCTAATCGAATGTAATGGTCGTATTTTGTTTTGTTTTCATTTACTTTGTGACATTTAGTGTGTTGTTATATCAGTCGTTAATGTGCAAATTTTAAATTATTATTGTGTTAGATTATAATCTTTTATTGTATGATTATTATTTTTATTGTAAACTACCGTTTGACATGTAAAAGTGCCCTTGTGGCCTATTTGCAGAATAAATAATTTGTATTTGTATTTGTATTTGTATAGTGGTTTATGATTATTTCGCGCTATTTGTAATTCTTATCAATCTGATTAAACCTAAAGAGTGTAGATCAACTTATATTTCGTGAAATATCATGGTTAACGAGAGTGGGGAAAATAATGAATCTCCTCACGTTCCGTGTTACAGAATTAGTAATCTGTTTTCATCCGAGTGGTTTATGATTATATCGTGCTATTTGTAATTCTAATCAAACTGATTAAACCTAAAGAGTGTAGATCGACTTAATAGTGTTGTAATTAGAGTACTTAATTTCGTGAAATATCATGGTTAACGAGAATGGGGAAAATAATGAATCTCCACCAGTTCCGCCCGACCCTCCTACATACATATGGCAAAAATCGCCCTCGCCTAATATTCAGAGCAATGACGCGTAATTCAATGTCGGAGAGGCAACCGTCCCTCCCAAGCAAAAATTGTCCATGGCAATTGATTGCAAAACCTTTTATTGCGCGTATTCTTGGCGTATTCCCATTTTGTCGAATTTCGCGTTTGTATTCAAGCGGTTGCCTGCCAATTTTTTATTTTTTTTTCTTCGCTCGTTTACTCGGCTCCGGTCACGCTAGGAGGGATGGCATAAAAATTCCACTATATAGACAGCGTACACACTTTCAGGCTACCGCGTTTCAATCGGTTGCCACGCAACATTTTTTTTTACAACCCTCCTCCTATTGCCGAACCAGTCACAGTTGGCTCAATTCGGGTTGCAAGAGGGTGGTTCCACAACACTTCGGGAGCTCAAATACCGCAAGCCATCTGGTTGCCTCTCCAACATTGAATTACGCGTCATTGCTTTAACTATAAGCCGTTCGGTCGAACAAAACAACTGTCCACATAGTTAGATAGGCTGCGCGCTCGGTTCAGGCGAACGTTGGTAGGTATTAAGATGAAATACCTATATTTGACATAACAATTTTTATATTTGGTAACAAAATCCAAAGTTACAATTTTGTTGGCGAGTCAAAGTCCGACGCCCCACTGTGTATACGTGCATGTGTGCGTGTGCGGTGCGCGAGCCTCTATCGTTGCGTGAGTAGCGCTAAAAACCTAAACTTCGCGCGGCGCTGCTCCGAAACGCCCCCTTAACAGTCAATGAAAAGAAATGTACATTGACATATCGAAAACTCAATATTTACCCGTTAGAGAATAATAAGAAATTTAGGAGAAATGCTTAAATTCATTTACTTACTATTCGAAAGAAAACCTCAAAATACTTTTTGTGAAATCTGCGACCACTTGTCCTGACCCAAAATATGGTGTTTATAAGCAACCTGAAACATTTTAAGACAACGTCTCAAATTTTCGGCTATCGTTTTGAAGACGTTTAAAAGCGGTCTGAAAGCTTCGCGCTGTTACGAAAATCGCCTCCGGGCCGACCTTCTTTCAGATGGGGCCCGGAGAACTTCTTGTTCCGGTACAAAGCATTTTTCTTTCGGTAAAATTTCGCCTAAAGTATTGTCAAATGGGTCACCAGCAAAATTGAGCTATCAGATTAAATATAACAAAATGGTTGTCCGTTTGGTAGGAAAACTTTAATATTGCATTGAAACAAAATTTATAAGTTTCTGTTGGTATCATATTTATCATTTATTTGATTTGGCTGAGTAGGTGGTGACCCTGCCTATGAAGGCGGCGGTCCAGGGTTTAAAACCCAGTCTTCTGCTGCTTATTTAAGAGCTAAGCTCTTGTCGGTGTAACTCAAAGTAGGCCCTTCATCTGCTCCGATCCCAGGCAACCTTTTTGACATTTCGATACGACCTAACATCAACACATGTTTTTTTTAAAGAAATAATCCCAGTAAGGGGATTCATTTTTGTGACGTGCACGAATATGTATCTTGGATCTTTATTTATGTAGGTACTTATGTTTTATTTACGTAGGTACTTATGTAGGCTTATTGCAAAGAACGCAGGCAAACCCACGTAATAAAATATAGCCTATAGCCTGTGATTAGATACGTAGAAACTTATAACCTTCCAAACTTTGCCTTTTTATAATACTAGTATAGATTTCATGATTTATTTATTATTTATTTATTTATTGAAAAAAACAGGTTACATAACATTACAGTGTAAGCACCAATGCGTCATGAACCGAACAATGTTTATTTAGACGGCGAAACGGCGTGGCCCCGTTGCGTCGACATCTCGGGTGTTGGATTTGGTAGGTTGCCCCGGAACCGACGAAACACGACACCTTTCGGCCAGAAATCAGCACACGCGATGGTCTCCTGGAGCGGCCGCTATTATTATTTATTTTTCGTCGTAATGATATGATTAATGTAATGTAGGTATTACATTCCCTATGTATTTTTAACACTAAAACAAAGACATAGTTTGAATGTATACCGTAACTTAAAATAGACAGCCATTTCATAAAAATTACTTGCGACTACAAAGTGAAGGCACTTGTCCCACCGCCGGCGAGTATCGAGTACTCTCATAGTTATTCTTACTCGGGCGAGTAAAAGTGTAAGAATATGAGAGTACTCGCTACTTGCTGGCGATGGGACAAATGCCTAAAGATGTCCTGTTAAGTTATTCTGTCATCATTCTTCAATGTCACAAGTTTACTCAATGACATTATTTAAAACGTTGTAGGCATTTTAGTAATTTGATAATAGTGACGGCTGACTCTCTTTATTATTATGTATAGTCAACATAATATCACTAGGTATTTTATAAAAGAGACTGGATCTAAATTAAAGGCGATTATTCACTCGGTAGCCACGACCGCCGGCCAAGTGACCACGCGTCGTCGATAAAGCATTATTGTCGGGACATATATTTTCCTTCCGGATGCGTCCACACAATGCTTTGTTAATAAATGTTATTACTACTTTTATGGAATATAAGTGGTTAGGAACCCGCACGTAATTGGGTGGATTTTCAAAGTTACTTTTTTAAGTGTCACAACCCAGTTATATAAGTATCAGTCACAAAAATACTTCAAATATATTTCTTACACATTGATGACATAAAAATATGGTCCAGAATAGCATAATTCTAAACATATTTATAAACAAAACCTTGAAAAAACCCTTAATGCTTAAACTATAACAGCGCCAGCGCGCAGCAACTCTGGGAGGCATGTCACATTCACGGATTCCTCCAAACATTTGAGCACAACTACTTCTGAACAACTTAATATTATACATATAAAAGCACTATACATCATTAAAAAGATAATTTAATGTAGCATTACAACATAAATATAATAAATACTATAAATAATAAGTTATTAACAAACCGATCGGCTTAATAATGTGTCTCGGTCACACGTTTACCTAGTAAACGACTTCATAAAACTACCTGCAAATATCTGATTGACTGACGCCATGTTTGCAATGTTACGAGAAAGTATATCAGTTGTACCTACTTACGAATTGAAGTGAGCGGATGTGCGTTTTTAAGCGGTTTACGTGGTATGTATTTCCAGCGATGTATTTTCGTCCTCTTAGAAGTAATTTCCATAGATAGTACTTTAAGCATTGTAGAACGTCATTACTTGAAATTATTTTTAAAAGTTTTATGTCTCGTTCCGTTCTTATGTTCATGTTAAGATCATGTATTAATGGTGTGAATCGTTTAGCCGTAATCACAATACCACAAACGCTCGTGGGTGTCATTTCCCTGGCGTCATTTCGCTGTATTTCTGCCGATCGAAATGACGGGCACGCCATGGAAATGACTGTTTAATATTGAATTGTCACAAATTGTAGTTTTTATACCTACTGATTACGTTATATTTTATCTTTGTAAATCTTACTTTAAAACAACATTCTATTTAAAATATAATATTTTTCGTCATTCCCTCATCAATTCGACGGTGCGAATAATTATACCTAATAAACTATTGACATTTAATCAGTGCCGTATAAACCTTTCAGATCCAAATTACTTAAAAGGTGTTTCGTGATTCAAAGTAATTTGGGTCAAAAATCAAAAAAAATAAGCATCGAAATGACGCAAAAATATTATTTCAAAACTTCACTTAATTCTGTTGAAATATTTTGATCACGTGATACTATCTAACTTTTTGATGTTTGTTGACGGCCCAACCTATTTAGATGAATTTTTGAACGAAAATAATTTATAGTCTGGGTTAAAATACGATAGTTTTTATCCCGGGTCCACAACAAGTCGCGGGCTAAGCTAGAAGCTAGTAACGTTGTAACGGCGTAATATTTTAATTTATTGGCATCGTGTAGCACTGCCTCTAAACATCAACACAGCATCTAAAAAGAAGTCTTAAACAGCTTTAATTGTGTTGTAATGAACCTGTGGTCTGTGTTGTCAGCTTAGGGAAAAATCCTATTTTTAAATATAAAATTGAGTTTTTAATGCAACTTGGTAGCAATCAAGATCTAGATAGGTATATAGAATTTTGTTAGTGAACTTACAAATTCCAAGTTTGAAAATGGGGCTAATTCTGAATTAAAGGAAATTACAAAGAATTAGCAATCCCCAATTTAATTTTCATATAAATTAATAGTAGCAGGTTTCAATTAGGTGAGATAAAAAATTAAAAGACAGTATTCAGGATTGGATAATTTATTCCACTGCAATACCCGAGATAAGGCCTGAGGGCCAGTGGGTTTCCCAAGATGTTCATGGGGCCATTTTTGAATTCGCGGCTGACACAGCAGCATCAGGTTTCTGAAGAAATCTTATTTCTGACCCATTGGTGGTCACCATTTTGGGAGCTGATTCCGTACCGGTGTCCTGAAAGGGAGAAGAACCGAGAGGAATTCAGCGAGGAGGGAGTTTCGCGATAGGAGGAACTATGAAAGTTATATAGTTCACTATTGTGAACGGGAAATTGAGAAAGAAGGAGAAGGATTAAGAAAGTGTTTGTTTGTTGGAGATGCTTCTTGTCTAGCAGCTTCGGCATCGGGTCCCTCTAGCGAGACGGAGGAAGCGACCCAGTTTCAAGGTCCGCCTGCTGTCCGGTCGCCTTCCACAGCAGTAAATTCAGGTGTGTTCGCTCCAGTTCGAAACAGGCGTACCTAAAATAAAGATATAATTGTGTAAATAATTATAGTTAGAAATTTTATCCCTGGTGCCAATCCATTGCCATATTAGTATTTAAGAAGTACAGTGTAATAAAGGTGTAACTTACTCATGGTAGAGATTCCAGTCCTTTGGACCTAGTGTTACACGACCCAGCTCTATCCTTAGCAATCGAAATAGGTCAGGATTCATAGATTGAAAGGTTGACTGGTCTCGCCATGACATGCAAATTGGTGTAAGATATATACAGCTTCCGTTACAGTTAAGGGTACAGGCACCGTGCCTTCCTGTGAAATAAAGAGTAAGAGAGTAGAGTTGGCAATTGTTTCTTTCATATCCAAAGCTTTCCCAGGGTTTTAGCTTCATTACTGACCTTATTAGTTCTTATTTTTTTCTTGACAATTTTCTGCGACAGTGTTTTGAAGGGGCACATAGCCGGGAGAAAGCACTTGTTACAACGTAATAAATCAAAATATCGCAACGACAACGCTTTATTTTAAAACCCGTCATTTAACGCGTATATAGTTTTGCAGGTTCACCTAAACTGTAAAATGCAACAAATCACTTTATCCTCCAATAAATCTGAATGGAAATATTTTAACTTTAGGAATTTTATATAAATTCCGATAAAATGTTTATCCAGGTCAATCGATCTGCATTAAAAGTGGTCGCGACATAACATAACTAATCCAGTATTAAAGGATTTGCGGTTGCATAAAACTGAATTTATTATTAATTATACGGAATATAATATATTTAAGAGATAAAACCGTTTTGGTTCTTGAGTACAGTTACAGGATAGCTGTGATTTTGACTAATTTCTGGCTACAAACGGTGCAGTTTTCATGCAGTTCTTTTGCAGTTGACCTAATAAAATGGCATCAAAATTGCAAACTGACTGCATTGAAACTGCAGATTTGCAGCCAGAAAGCAGTCGAAATGCGATCCGTCTGTAAACAGTTACAGACGTACAGACTCAAGAACAAAACCCAATTTTTTCTTCTGTTTTTTTCTGTAACGGCCCTTAGTAATACTGCAACATATTGAAAACTGAATATAAAAAATTGTCCGTGAGAAAGAGACAATAAAATAACTCATTGAATCAATAAAAAGAAGCGGGTTGTGTCGGAGTTACAACCGTTCATTAAGTTTTTCAAGTGGATACTTTTCTGTTGGCTATGGAGCCCTGTGTGCTATTTGCTATTGTTAAATTCAAAGTGTGGATTTTTTAAACGTATTACGTTATAACGTAAACTATATATCTGAATTAATTCACTAAAATCTGTATAAGTACAGATAAAACGGTATATATGGCAACATTGACTGACGTAGCTCATTTGACTCGCGATACATTGAAAATGGCGGTCATTTCAGCATTTTTTTTCATGACCGCCACATAAACTAAATAACATTTTGTGATTAACAACTAATGGCAAATAAAGAAGGATTAAAACATGTAACAAACAGTTATTTGAAATCAGATTAGGCTTCTCTACAAAAAGTTATTCCGGAAGTCACGTGATACATTTTGAATTGTACCCCTATACAAGAACGCGAGCAAAGAAGTTGTATCCACTTCAAAAAGACATAAGTAGAAAGTCTCGCTATGTACGTCACCTCTAGGCGTCGAAAAAAGAGTTGCCAGTCACACATCGTAACGTTATTAACTAAGTACCTAGTTAAATGTACAAGTGAATAATAAAGCCCGGGTAGTTTTAAAACTTGCGCACCTACAAATTATTGATTACGTTAATATCCATTTCGTCTATATTTTTAAATCATTGTATTTTTAAAAATTCAAGAAAGTTCTACAAACAAAAATTTCCATAGATTTTTATTTTGCGAAGGTACATTTCTTAGCACACTTTAGTCTAGAACGCAATGAATGCAGCATAATATGTGTTGATTCCGTCTCTGTTTACGTAACATCTATATTCAAAGCCAGTAGAAAAATCAGGCTCCGTCGTGGCAAGCAGCTCAGCTGTTCGGTTTCAGCCACTGTTTATGCTGAAGCGGCATGCTCCAACGGTTTCTGCTACGACAAAATGCACTCACGTCTTGCCGCGCACTCAGCTTCGAATTTAAATGTACTAATATTGGTCATGAATGGCAGTCTTGGCATGCTTTTAACTTGTGATGTCTTTGAGAATTAAAATTATTCACAGATTAATTATGTCAAAATATAACTCATACAGCAACACCTTCATTATTTTTTATAAAATTATACTACTTATTTGGTCATTCTAACGTTTAACTATGACGAGTTTCATGAGTTAAAGTGGAGTTCTCCACTACTTTGTTATATTTGAACACAATTGGCGGGATGGGCTTTACTAATTTATCTATTGTAACATTATATTTTTTTCATTGACATTCTTTATTTAAAATTGCTAGGCTTTGTCATAAAAAATCATAAATTGTGATACATTTTCTCGGACCGCGATTACCTCATTCTAAATGAATTTTATTTTGCAAGTAGGCCGTAATCGCACTTTTATAAGTCATAATTCTACAAGCATTTCTAAAAAAGAAGACCACTTATTTTAAGTAGGTTAAGAACTATAATTGTAAATTAAGCTTTTTTTGGCAAAAAATGACTGACTGTTGAGTTTGTTTCGGCGTTTCTTCTTAACAGTGTTCTTTTTTTTCAGAAACGCTGTTAGAATTTTGGTTTGGTTATTTGCCATTACGGCCTACTTGCAGATTAAAATTCATTTGGACTGCTGCTATATCTAAGCCTACTGAAGTGTTTGTCGAACGCCACTATATCAGTCCGACTCCAGGATCAGAGCTCGAAGCCTATTCTGATAGCTACTATTACGGACTTCTTTGATCACTTATGATGTAAGTAGTATAGAAGCAATACTATTTGAAATTAAATAGATTTAATCAAGATAAAAGCGAGATAATATGCTATTATTTAGAATGCCACAAGTCACGTATATATAATAAAAATATTTTTATTAATATATATTAATCAATATCACCCCTCGATTCAAAGTAGCCCTAATCTATATAGCGCTGGTATTTTAAGTAACACATAATGACATGTGGATTAGCGGCCAGATTTAAAGTGATATCAATAATGGCTTCAAGATGGCTTTTAAGATTCAGTAATTTTGCATCCGGTCCGTTATTTTGTTATTCATTTGTATTTTTATTACTGTACGCGTATTTTAATTGTAACACTTTGTTGTCGGAATTCCGTCACAGTGCGGTTCAAAGGTATTTCTCGGCCGAATCGTTGAACTTGCTACGTGAGCACTTATCCCAAATTAGTAGAAGCTCCGCTCAGCTTGGATCCATCGAGTTACACGCGATGGGCCGTAAGATCCGCTTGCGCTAAGTTAAACCGATTCTGTCTAAACAGGCGCTCACAGACATCCGTCGTGGTCCCACCCCGGAACATGTCTCGGAATACAGTAAATTAGGTGGATGCTTTAAGAACTTCTGTACAACACACGACATTAATTATGGTAATTAGAATTGTGCTGTGCGACCCACTGGGGCTCTCTTTAACTTAACATAAATCGAAATCGATTTTATATTCGCTGCGCTTCTTGCTGACTCGTTAAGGCCGCAATGACACAGGCGCAATATTGCGCGACATGACTCTAAACGTATGTGAGGTATGTTGACGCATTGGTTGAAATGAAATTTTGTTACAACTCTTACAAGCACTCGTTCTGTGTTATTTTTAATTCATTCGTTGCCACTGACTTGAACTCCAGTCTTCCTCTGTTCCTTCCTACCAACATGTCACCGACTTCATATAAAGTTCAAAAACAATACACGTAAGCACTTGCGTCGCGTGGGGGTGCCACGTCGACTTTTTTTCTGTGACGGCGTATGGGTTTAATTGTGTAAGAGCGTAAGGCGAAGGCGCGAGAAATATATAAATTTTATGTAGGTATTATTGTATATATCATTCTGAGTTTCATAGATAGTATCTAGCAAAAAAATGTGTTAGGGCACCTTTGAAAAATACATTTTATTTACCCCATTAACGCGCAAAATAAAACATGCAGGATTTTATTGGTTACCTACATTTAAAAATATATAATGATGCCTAAATCGAAAATCATTTCGGTAATTGTCTTATCTGAACGTAATAAAATAGTTTTCCCATTTTAATTTTTGCTCGTTTCGGAGAAAATCGCTAAAATCTGTAAAACGCGGTATACCCCGTGCGTGACGTCATTCCTACGTCTGTTAGTGAAAGATGTGGACAGGTGCCATAGAGAGACATAATAATGACGTCATATTCTACTTACGACCTATTGGAATTCTCTACTTGTAATTTAAATATTATTGAATGAAAATACACAATTCGACACCTGCAGACTCAAAGGGCGTAAACGCCAAATCGCTACTTTTCAGGAAAGCAAAAAAACTAAAAATATAAAAAGTTTTTATTATAACTTTGTGGTTCTTAGACGTGTAAAGTTCATATTTGGTCCTGTGTTTTAGATTTTGAAAATGCATAGTTTTATAAGTAAATATGTAAACTAACATTATAAACCAGAAAAATGGATGTCCGTTACGCCCCACAAATTTTGAAAAAATGGTTTATACGACCCTAAAGTTGGCTGTTTCTATGAAATGCTTAGGGCGTAAGAGTCACCCCAAGCAGTTTTTATGTGAAATAGGGGCGTATATGATGGTCTCTTGAGAGGTGATCAGCTATTGATTAAAATATATTATGTATTTTCAATTGATAATTTGTATCTACTTCGTGCGCTAGTTGTTATCGATAAATTACCTGTATAGAATTATTCAAATTCTTTACATTACGGTACAAATAACACCTAAAAGAGATTATGAACTTATTGACTAATTTATAAGACACTTAAGAGTAATAAAGTGTCCGCGTGGGCCCGCCCTTAAGGCCTTTGGCCCTCTGGCTAGCGTGGAGAGCCCGCTCTGAAGGAACGCTTCGGGCCTTCGACCCTACGCATAGGTCAGCTTGCCGCCTCGCGTCCCATGCTGCTCTTCTTCGGGCCTTCGGCCCTCAGGTTTGCTTATAGTACCACTAGGTCATAGGGTAGGGTAGGTCATAGGAGTACTAATAAAGAGTCCACGTGGGCCCGCCCTTCGGGACTTTGGCCCTCTGGCTAGCGTGGAGAGCCCGCTCTGAAGGAACCCTTCGGGCTTTCGGCCCTACGCAGAGCTCGGCCTGCCACCTCGCGTGCCATACTGCTCTCCTTTGGGGATTCGGCCCTCAGATTTGCTTGTAGGTCACTTAGGAGTAGTAAAGTGTTCACGTGGGCCCGCCCTTCGGGCCTTTGGCCCTCCGGCTTGCGCGGACAGCCCGCTTTGAAGATACGCTTCGGGCCTTTGGGCCTCAGGTTTGTTTGTAATTCACTTAGGAGTAGTAAAATGTCCGCGTGAGCTCTCCCTTCGGGGTCTTTGGCTATAGGACTCGCGAGAAGAGCTCGCTCTGGAGGAACGCTCCGGGCCTTAGGCCCCGCGAGCCTCACCGCTCGCCTTCGGGCCGTGTTGTTCTGTTCGAACCATGGAACTCCATAGTTCGCAACAAATATCAGTCGACAAACCGTAAATATCTATACGCATCTCCAGAGAAAAAATATGTTTACACATAGCTGTTGCTAGAAAGGTAATGTAACGAATCACCGCGTACAAATATCTCCAAATTCAACCGCAACTTGCACTCGAATAAAATGAAGTATGCGCGAGTGTGGGATATGGCAAGGGTGGCCTTGTCACCAGTTTGGGTCCTAGTCCTCGGGCTGGATTTTGGCGAAAGCTTGCGGCCCACAGTCAACGAAGTTATGAATTTAAAATGCCTTTTATTGAAACATATTTATACAATAAATTATGCTCATCTATTTTAATATTGCTCCTAGGTGTAAAATAATTCAATTCAGCGATTATAAATACTAATCTACGCTTTGTACGCGTTAAACACAATATTTATTAATTCGACTACAGGAACACAAAGGAAGGCGTAGCGAGAGCTTATGAAGGCTTTAAGCTCCACAGGGTGCCCTAGGGCAACAACAAAAACGACAACAACTACAGTACCTTTCATTTGGGAACACCAAAATTGAACTTTCAAAGTATTTCAGTCATCTGCAGCATGCCGGCTGCCGCGGACTTGCGTTACGGAATTGGCCATAAATGACGTGTTTATTATCTCAAGGCGACAAATTGCATATTATCGGCAACCTAATAAAAGGTTTGATAATTTTTATAATGACATTAATCACGCTAAAGTATCTCTTTCTCGAATTATGATGGTAAGAAAGCAAAACGTCTGAGGTAAAAAATTCTATTTTTTTAATTATTTTACAAACGGTTGATTGTACGTTAGAAAACTCAAAGAATGAATTATACAAAATTTAATATGCTTTCAAATGACATCTCACACGAACCGATCAAAAAAATTGAACCTGAGATTTGAACAAAAATCGATTACCGTCGGCCGGCAACTTTGTGACGTCACCGCTATGTCTGCCCCCTCTCCCTTAACTAAAACCGGTAGATTCGTACTCTGGAGACAGCAAGGAACAAATCCATACCAGTTTTAGGTATATAGAAGACGTGTCCACGACTTTTATCAATATTGGCCAATTTCCGCCGTACTATAAATAGTAGCACCGTCATTGAGAGCGCTCGATCGCTGCGCTAGCGCCGTGTTCCGTTCCACAAACATTTCTTTAGCGTAGGTATGGCAGGAGTAGATACTAATTCGCAACATAATTATAATAAAACTTGTAAAATTGCAGGTTGTATGACGATAAAAGGTAACATTAGTGCCTAGAGTATAGTGGCATGTATGCTTTTTGTAACAAACTGTGTAAGGTCAATTGAAGTTTTATACCCAGATAATGTTGGGTCGTATAAGTCAACTGAAATTATGCCAAGTTGTGTGTTAGGTCGTATGAGTCAACTAAATTATTAGTACCCAAAATATCAGGGTCGTATGCGTCATTTTAGATCGAGATTCACGATACTACCTTAAAGTTTTGTAATTATTGTATATACTACCTCAATAATTAAGAAAATCAAAATTCGCAACAAATACGACCAAATTTTCTCTGAAATCGTGTTTGGAGGTGAAAAAAAGTTGAGTCGTATTAACCTTTTTTTTGCGAATTTCTCAGTTTCAACAACACAGATCGATAGAGAAAAAAAAACTGAGTAAAATGGCATCACTAACTCATTTTTGGCAAAATGGCGTTTACGCCCTTTGAGTCTGCAGGTGTCGAATTAGGGAAAAATAAAATAACACGTATACCTTAAAATTTCATTTTCTATCGAATTAAATCATAAAATGGACCACTTAAAAAAATGAAATGTTGTCAATTGCAGATTTCCTTAGTGAAAGTGAAAGGGAAAGGGAAAATCTGCTATACGAGGGAAAAGCGGAGTAGAGATGTTGAGTCAGATCTAACACTCGGTCTGACTTGATTGTGAAGAGTGAGGTGGTGTGAAGCCGGGTCGGCTCGCCCTTCGGGCTTTCAGATCTCAGGCTCGCATAGAGAGTGCACTATGAAAGGACGCTCCCGATCTACGCGGAGCTCGGCCTTAGTACTAGCGAGCCTTGCCACTCACCTTCGGGCATTAACCCTCAGGCTTCGCTACTAAGATACTCGGGGATAATGAGTTCTGGCCCTCTGGCACTGGCGGCGTAGAGGGCGTGCTATGAATGAACTGACACTTTGGGTATTCAGCCCTATGCAGAACTCGGTCTTCCGCCTCGCTTGCTATACCGATCACCTTCAAGCCTCTGGTCCTCAAGTTTCGTTTGTAATACAATTGGGGATAGTCAGTGTCTGCGTGGGTGACCCTTTCGGGCCTTTCGTCCTCCAGTTCATGTAGAGAGCGCCCTTAAAGGGACGCCTCGGGCCTTCGACCCTACGTGAAGCTGGGCCTATGACCTCGCGGGACTTACCGCTCGGCTTTGGCCCTCAGATTTCGCGTATGAGACACTCATCGATATTGAGTGACCACGTGGGTTTACCCTTCGGTCCTTCCGCCCTCCAGGCGTTTTGTCCTACAGTAGAGCTCACCCTTCATCATTACGAAGGCAGGTTCGGGTGGTAGTAGTAATATATCGTACTTCACATTATTATTTTCATGAACCTAAATAGATTTGAGAGCTTCTTCAAGCCTTTCGTGGAGAGCAACCAAGAGAATTGATCATTTTTATATTGACATCGCGCAAGCAAAAGATATATTTCACACTAATCGGTGCAAAATTGTTCTTTGAGGAAGTTTTTGTTGCTTTAATGATCTATTTAAAAATAAATTATGTTTGAATAAAGAATCTTTTGATATTTTGTTAATGTCACTTTGGCTATAAAAAGACAAATTTTCTTAATTTCGTATTATCCACCAAGTTTTCATATTCAATATGGGTCACGGTAAACCAATTTGCAACCAATCATTATAATTTTAAGCAGTAAATCAGGATAATCTGCATATAATATAGCTCAAGACCTTCACCTAGTGAGATCTACTACCCCATCTATTATCCAGCATTACAAGAAATTTGAAGCAAAATCAACGTGCTGGGGCAGGGGAACTCACCGTAAGATGACGAGAAATGATCAACAAATATGTTTCTGACGATAAATGCAAACGAGTCATGATAAGAATGGGATACGGAGAGTGAAAGAAAAACCTTTAATTACTGAACTTCAGAAAAAGAAGACGCGAATATTCACTTTAGCTTGTCGAAACTGGACTATGGATCAGTGGCGATCCATAATATGGAGCGATGAATCGAAGTTTGAAGTTTTCAAGTGGCTGTTGGAGACGAACCGAAAAAGTTGTTCGCAATAAGGTTCGCATAAAGACTGCCTAAAGAGGAAAGTCAAGTTTTCTGCCTCACTCATGATCTGGGGGTGTATTTCAGCTCAAGGTGTGGGTCGGCTGCAGTTTATATACGGTAGGTACTGCGAATGCTCCCAAGTACCAAGAACTCTTAAAGACGAGCTTATTGTCTTCGATTCCCAGTTACAACATGACAAGTACGTTTTCCAACAAGATGGTGCTTCTTGCCATACTGCCAAGAGCACAAAGGTTTGGTTACATAACCATAATATTCCTACGCTACAGAATTGGCCACCTAGCAGCCCAGATCTGGCTCCGATCGAGACGTTGTGGTGAAAGATCCCACCAAGTTGAAGGAAGATTTAAAGAACAAGATAAAAGCAGTCTGGGATTCAATATCCTCTGCGGAATGTGCGGCGTTATGGCGTTAGTGAAACAATGCCACGATTAATTGAAGCCGTCATCAAGAGGAAAGGCGACAGACACTACCCAGTGGTAGACGATTTATTTTACACTGTGTTACTAGCAGATGAACTATTTTACTTCTATAGGTTAAGTAAATAAATGTCTTATTTACTGTAAATAACTGAAACGTGCAATTATGAAATAAAAATAGATTATTTTTTAATATTTAACGGTTTTTGTTCATTAGGCATTATAATTAAGGCAAATTATTTACTGAACTCAATATTTCTAGTCTAAAAATCTGTTATTGTTTTCATGAATAAATGTTTATTCTATTCCATATGTTTTAATAGTTTAAAACATCTTGGATTTTTAACAATTTATTTACACAGTACCGCGAAGTTAAAAGAATTACACTTGTTTTCGTGCCACCGCTATTATTTTTATTTTCTTAGAACACCGGACCCGGAACCCGGAACCCCGGGGTCGCTCGACAACCGACGCTGGTGTCGAGCTGATTAAACACATTTTCGATGCTTGGGAGGAGTCACAAGATGCTTTAGGTATCTTCTGTGATTTATCCAAGGCCTTCGACTGCGTTTGTCATGAAACATTGATCAGGAAACTCGACTACTATGGAGTCAGAGGATCAGCACTGAATTTACTAAAGTCATACTCACATGGTAGAATACAAAGGGTCGAAGTGAATGGACAGCGATCACCGGGGTCATTGGTCTCGATGGGTGTACCGCAGGTATCAATATTGGGGCCTTTCCTGTTCCTTATTTACATAAATGACTTGCCATATCTCGCAAAGACCCACCATGATATAGTATTATTTGCTGATGACACCTCACTTATTTTCAAACTTAAAAGACAGCAAAAAGCTTGCAATGACGTAAAGAATGCTATTTCTAAAGTAGTAAATTGGTTTAATATTAATAATTTATTGTTAAATGAGAAGAAGAATAAATGTATTAAATTTGTCACGAATCACGTTGAACACGAGCAAGGGAGTGTCTTTGTGAAAGATGAGGAATTGGAACTAGTTGATTTTAGTAGTAGGTTTAACGTTAGATTCTAAGCTTCAATGGGGTCCCCATATTGCTAATGTCTCGAATAGACTGAGTTCTGCAGCATTTGCAGTGAGTAAGATCCGTCAAATAACAGACGTGAAAACAGCTCAATTAGTATATTTTAGCTACTTCCATAGCATTATGTCATATGGTATTTTATTGTGGGGCAGTGCATCGGACATTCATTCAATTTTTGTTCTGCAGAAACGGGCTATTCGGGCGATATATAGATTGAAACATAGAGACTCACTTAGGGATAAGTTTAAAAATATTAATATCATGACATTGCATTGTCAATATATCTATGAAAATATTGTGTATGTACATAAAAACATTGTCAATTTTAGGAGAAACTGTGACATACATAATATTAATACTAGAAATAAGCATAAGCTCGCGGTGCCCACCACTAGGCTCCAAAAAATAAAAAAATCATTCATGGGTAATTGTGTAAGGTTTTATAACAAACTTCCTGGAAACGTAACTGAGTTATCTATTAATAAATTCAAGAACTATGTGAAACGTAAACTTATTTCGAAAGTTTATTATAGCGCACAAGACTACATGAATGATAAACCTTCTTGGGACTAATTTTGACTGGATTTATAATTTATTTATCCCTTTTAGAAAAATTTGACATAAATTATTCTCGTTTTATTTATTTTTTGACATTAGTTCGTCTTTCTAGAAACATTCTAGACTAGTATTTTTTTTATATGAAATTTTAAGTATTTCATATAAATTTTACTTTTTGTTTAATAAATTACTCTAAGTAATTAGCTTAAGATTATGTTTCTACCTGACGATTTGAAAGTGCTTGTTACTGGGCCTACTTGAATAAATATAATTTTGAGTTTGAGTTTGAGTTTGAACAGTGTGGCATTTATTATCATTATACGCAATTAGAAAAAATACACAGATAAATATTCTCAAACATTGTTTTGATTAGCTGCCCTTGCGGGTGAATAAATACCCTAAATATTAACTGTATAGCCTCACGGTAAGCGAGTACTTAATGTAAACAAAAGCAACGTAAGTATATAGTTAGGAATCCTAATGCCTATTGTACGTCGTGGAAGCGTTTAAAATAAAACAGATCCGACAGACATCGTTCTATAATAGCTCATTCTGCTCCCCTAATGCTGCAATTAGACCGAGAAACTAGTGAAAGGATTTGTCTCACTAATGAACGCTACGGCTAAATTGTTCACAGGGAAAATACTCTTTTCGCTACTAAAAGGCATTAGAATAAATTGATATTTACCGCTACTCACTGAAGCACTTTTACGTGAAATTAAAACAGAACTTCGAAGGTTTGTTTACTGATTCTTTAATCTTCTTACTATTTGTAAAACTTAAATTGGTTTAGTAGATTGTTAACCAAGAGCTGAAAGGCACCCATTTCTGACGTGATATTTTGGCGCTCGAACGAAGTGGGAGCGCCAATGTATCGAGTCAGAAATGGGTGACTTTAACCAGACTTAAACACTGCTTTTCATATCGAATACGGAGAAAATAAAAAATAAAAATAGAAGGTAAACATCGGACGCCTGCCTAATAAAACTGTTTCAATCTTTATCTCTGGCAGACGGTGACTAGCTAACTGCTAGATGGGCCCCTATTGATAGCGACATTGAAAAATGGCCTAAGGGCAACACCGGTCAGAGAGCTGGGGGGGTAGAGAGGTGGCCCTGGACTTTAAACATATAGCCAACTCGCCACTTAGGTGTCCACATCTACCCTCGAGCAACAGCTCTTGCGACTCCACTCTGGACGGCCAATAAAGGCAAGCCAGAGGCGGAGGGCATGTCCAACCAACCACCCGATCGGCTCAGCCTGACCACAGGACACCCCCAGGAGCACTCAGGTACGTAGGGTCGCTACTAGGGCTCCCGCTACACGTGTAAACCCGCCCGCCCGGATACCCGTGTTCTTAAGCCCGCGGTGCTAAGCGTCCGTTCCACACGGACACGCCTGAACCCGCCCGGTCCGCGGGCGGGTACCCGGGTACCCGTGTACCCGTACACACGTACCCGCGGGTTCTAATTACACGCGGGTTCGGACCGTCCGCGGCCGTTTGAGTTGAGGCAAATAGAATATAATTATTTCATTTTACTCTCTTTGCATTAGCAACTCTATGGGTTTGGTGTGTATGATGTTGTTATATATTAGGTATGTGGCAGAAGGAAACATCGCAGGAAGCCTATGTTTGCTATATTGCGACATAATCCATCCATACTAATATTATGAATGCGAAAGTGTGTCTGTCTGTCTGTCTATCTGTTACCTCTTCACGCTTAAACCGCTGAACGGATTTAGGTGAAATTTGGTTTAGAGATAGTCTGAGTCTCAGGAAATTACATAAAATAGTTCTTATTATATGGGGGGGTGAAAGTTTGTATGGAGCTGCGGTATAAACGAGTTCCACGCGAATGGAGTCGCGGGTGGAAGCTAGTATTGTATAAACCTAGTATTTTATTTAATGATTGCCCGACAAAGAGCACGCAAACTGTTTAACTTTTATAAATAGCCGCTTATGGTTATGATAGCTAAACAAAAACAGCAGGTAAGTACAGTCAGTCAAGAAACTGGTCTACCGCTTTTTTACTTTATTGCATGCAAATTAAGGTCCAAAAGTGGTAGCCCACTTTCTTGGCTTAATATTAACCGAGCGCTTATTGTATTGTACAGTCGAGGAAATTTAATGTCTAGCACTTTTGATCCTTAACGTCATTCAAATAGAGTTGACATTTGCCAAACCTTCATTTTCCTCGACCGTACGTGCCATTATGGTTCTAAATAAGGGACTGAATGTGGTATCGAAATTAAGGGTTTTAACGGTACTTAATAAAGGTATTGCAAGGTATACCGTTTTAAACCGTACCTATATACTCACGAGGTTGAATATGAGCACCGAATAAAGGCACTGGATCTAAACGATACTTGCAACATTACTCTGCCTACGACTGCTCTACCTATCTAAAGGATACAGTAATCATTTGAAATTAAAGTTGCCTACTCAAACAAAACAATTTACGTTACCGATTCAAAGTATGCCATAATTATTTCGATATAGGATGACGGTACAATTTTATGCTCTCATGATAAAGTCGTTTTCTGCTTGCGTTTTTGACAGGATTTTATCTTACAATTTCGGACATACTAAACATCGTTGATGTTGTTTAACGAGGTAAAAATAATTTGCAGTAATGAGATTATCATTTGTATAGGCATTATCAGTGTCTTACAACTTTTTTTGGATAAACCCAAAAGTCTTAGCGACTAAAATATAGATAAAGAAGTCGTTGAATTCCAAAGCAATATTAAGTTTTATGCCTTTGCGATAAAGTTGAAATTTCAACAAAAAAATGAAAGCTCATGACTAACGTCATAAGACTCCTAAATTTACTTTGTTTGTTTTTTTCGTCACCTCACCTGCCGGCGAAACGGGTCTCCCAAGGTCGTCCATTTAAAATTAACACTCGGCCAGCAATTGCCTACTTCCCTTTCTTTGACAATAATGTACTATTATCTGTTATCTTCGCCGACCTGAGCTGTGGAATTTTACCGCTGAACGGATATATTAGGGAAGTGGAAGGGGCAGGTTGAAGGGGTCTTAAGGGACATAGGATATAAACGAGTTCCACGCGGACGGAGTCGTGGGCAGAAGCTAGTAAGTTTTATCCCATAAAAAAACATTTCATGGAAAAAAGAGGCTGTCTCAAAACTCTTCTAACTTAAAAAGTTGTTAGACATTTCGTAGAGCCAAGTCTCAGGCATTCTTATTAATCTGTATTTACTCATCATCATCATCATCATATCAGCCGAAAGACGTCCACTGCTGGATAAAGGCCTCCCCCAAAGAGCCAAAGTGACCGGTCCTGCGCCACCCGCATCCAGCGCAATCCCGCAACCTTTACCAGGTCATCAGTCCACCTTGTGGGGGGCTTTATTTACTTGCTAAATAAAATTTTACGTCACACCTGGCTATAATACGAGATTTACTGTACGCTGCGCACAAACACCTGCGACCTGGGGCATTCACGAATTCACCGCCCTAATAACGTAATGTACTATAGTGACTTGGTAATCACACAATACTACATAGTTTTAGGTATGCAAAATTAAATGCAGTAAATTTCTCATCATTATTTCTAAATTGGGACCGGCCAATTTTAGACCACCAGCTTCGTTACTATTATGGTTCAAAACCAAAACTAGATGCTACTACATTATTTTTCACATTTTAAGCTCCAATAAAAATCTGGGGGCACGGTGGTGCCCCCGCCAAGTCGGGCAAAAAAGCGGCACTGCCGTACCATCTTTTTCCAAAGCAGTTCAGGCCGTTTTCGACCCCCCAATAACTTAGTTGTGAATCAAACTAGAAGCCTGAATTTTCGGTAACCAAGCAGGCATTGTTTAAATACGGTATATTCCGATCAACAAAAACACTAATTTAGAACATAATTAGTGTTTAGTGTTAAAATCAAGATGAAACTAAAATATTTTGCAAATTTCGGTCCATATTTCTAGATATGCATAAATAACTTTGTAATCCCATATAAATATATGAGATTACAAAATTACATTTGCAGTGAATGGGAGAAAAAAATCCAAAGCAAGAATGAGACTGCATTTGTTTGTATTGATGACACAATAACCTTCAAAAAGAAGTGAGATCCCATAAAAAAAACATTCTATGTAAAAAAGAGGCAGTCGCGAAACTCTTCGACAGTAAAAAGTTGTGAGATATTTCGTAGAACCAAGTCTCAGGCATTCTTATTATTCTTTATTTGCTAGCTAAATATAATTTTGTGACTTGGCAATTACACAATACTACATAGTTTAAGGTGTGCAAAAATCCATAAATGCAGTAAAGTGGTGTGATTGCCAAGTGGAAGAATTATATTTAGCTAGCAAATACAGAATAATGAGAATGTCTGAGACTTGGTACTACGAAATATCTCACAACTTTTTAAGGTGGAAGAGTTTCGAGACTTGGCCTCTTTTTTAAATGGAATGTTTTTTTATGGGATAAAACTTACTAGCTTCTGCCCGAGACTTCGTCCGCGTGGAACTCGCTTATATTCTATGGCCCTCTCCCAGACTTAAATCTCTATACCAAATTTTATCTAAATCAATTCAGCTGTTTAAGCGTGAAGGGGTAACAGAATGACACAGGCAGACAGACCCACTTTCACATTTATAACAATAGCATGGATTCGTACTTACTTTTTTAAAATCTGAATTTGAGAAGGCGAACTTTACGTACTTTGTTATAATTTGTTACATTTATTAATATGCTATTTTTATTCACAAAAAAAGATGTTATAATTGCAAAGCTGCGAACACTCATTTAGTTCTTGTATGTACATTCTTAGAACAACGGGATAGTTCCTAGCTTCACACCACACCTCAAGGACGGGTAGTACTACCCGCGTGTAAATAGGACGCGGGTACCCGTGTACACGTGTACACGTGTACACGGGTACCCGTGCGCTAATTACACGGATCCGTTCGGACCAGTCGCTTAGACCCGCGGGCGGGTTACACGAACACGGGTACCCGACACGTATACACGAAACCCGGACACGACCGCGAGCCCTAGTCGCTACTCCCTAACAGCCCGCCACAAGCTGCCTTACGTTGACTGATTGCACCAGAAATCTGGTGGGCGATGGGGCCGTCACATCCCAACGCCATTATTTATTTATTATTAGTATTAGTTGAAGAGAGGCTGTATGCGTTTCTTGCCTTAGCTCACGTGCACAACTAGGTATAAGTAAAATAAATGTTTGTGGGTGTATTCCATTTGTCACCACCTCATAGAGCCTAGTGAATATTTGAGCTACAATTTAAATAATGAATTTACAAAATTTTATAAACAATAAAATAAATTCCATGAACTAGTAAGAATAACATTATTTCATTTTTCAGTAGCGGGGTAAGTATTGATATTTCTTAGAATTAGTTCCCGCATAATGCTTATGAGGCGAGGACTGATTGGAATACACTACTTTTCTGCACTAGAGCAGAAACGTATCACTTTCTGCACACTTTTTAGAACAACAGCGACCCACTTTCATAGCATGAGATCTAAAAAATACTTTTACAAACATTTAAGAATTGCATTGTTCGTTAAAAGAGACTTACAATAGTTATTTGTTATGCAAGGCTGCAAAGTTGTTGTTTGGCGCAAGTGCTTGTATTGAAAGCCGAGCTAGCGAAGGATTGTAAAATTGAACCTTGAGCGATGCGAATGGTTCAAAAGTACAATCCTGAGCATAGCGAGGCTTTCAAGGCACGAGACGCCAAACAATTTTGCTGCCGAGCGAAACACACAACTTTTCACCTCACCACCGCGAGGAAAATTGTAGGTTAGGTAGAAAATCTAATGGAAGTAATTTGGACCTACATCTTATCAACATCTAGCATTTTATAATTATTAAATGTAACATAAATATTTTTGCATCTTTAAATAACCCCACGCTTACCTACACTAAAAAGTATTGTTGGGTACTCACGGGTAAACTAAGGCTCAAATACGCTTATCTGGGGGCATGGCAGTGCCTCCGCCAAGTCGAGCGCGAAGCAAACACTGCCGTACCATCCTTTACTGGAACCATTTCGCCGCATTTTCAGGCCCCTATTTGAAAACCTCTGGATAAGACCAGAACGCAGAAATTTTCGTCATCCAGTAAGCTATAATCACATACCTAAAATCCAAAATTTCAAGTCTGTAGGTCATTTAGTTCCGAAGTTAAGTGAAAGCAAAGTTTCGCATTTATGACACTCACTCAGTCATGATCATCAAAATAGAACTAGTACTTCCCATAAACTCAGAGATCTGAAATTTGGTACAGAGTTAGGGTTTAAGAGTCCGCAGTAAGCTCGGCCGAATTCCACCTTCACATACAAACGTAGTTACGCTCTCATTTCAAAACTGTTGGATTGTGACGAAACTTTGCATATACAATGACTTGAGGTATATCTATGTCTGTAATTAGTTTATATGGTTACAGTTTATAAAACAAGCGAAATGCAGCAAAAACAAGTTTTGTATGAAAACCTTAAATTCGCTGTATTTTTTTTACTATGGTATCTGAAGCTACATAAACTAATTACAGACATAGATATACCTCATGTCATTGTATATGCAATGTTTCGTTACAATCCAACACGTAGTTTTAAAATGAGAGCGTAACTACGTTTGTATGGAGAATCGAGCTTACTGCGGACTCTTAATGGCCACATAAAGGGAAAACTATAAAAACTAGGATAGTCGAATATCTGGAGTACCTGGTGACCCTGATTAGAAAACATAAGAGCCCAACCAAATATTAGAGATATATCTATACCGTCTTTACAAAAATATTCTACTTGGTGGGCCGCTTCATTTGATGTCAAAAATCGAAGGTCTGAAGTGACTTGAACTTGAAGAACTTGTGAATTGTTTTTTCTACAAAAAGAAGTGAAATCCCGTCAAAAACATTCTGTAAAAAAACTAGCCAAGTCTCGATGGAAGTGCTTGTTTATTTCTAAAAAGTAATGAAATCTAGACAAAGTCGTGCCAAGTCTAAGGTTCCTTACTGAAATTTCTTTATTAGTTATAGTTAATGTTGTGTGACTTGGCCGTGTCCAAATTCAAAAACTCTTTCCACGCTAGCGGATATAATGGACTTTTGGGCGCAGATTTTGAGCAATAAAGCAAACCTTTTCGAGCCGGTGAGGTGAAATAGTTATTTGTTATACAAGGGTGCAAAGTTGTATTTTAACCGCGAGTGTTGAGTTGAAACACGAGCTAGCGAATGGATTCTAGGGTTGAACCACGAGCTAGCGAATGGATTCTATGGTTGAACCACGAGCGAAGCGAGTGGTTCGAAAATAGAATCCTGAGCGAATCGAGTGGTTCAAAAGTAGAATCCTGAGCGTAGCGAGTGTTGCAATACACGAGACGTCAAAATAACTGCACCCGTGTGTAACACAAATCTTTTCACCTCACTAAAGCGAGGAAAATAATACATAAGAAAAACAACTGTAATAGTATGTAAAATCAGCCTTTATTTTAACTAGTAGGTACACAAATTGGCAGGAAATCTTATGTACACTGTACAGTCAGCAAAACTATTAGCTAACTATTAACAAACATGTATGCAAGGGTGCTAAACTAATAGGTTTGCTGACTGTACCCAAGTACATATAATATTTGTAATATTTACATACCAACATGTAAAGTAAGTAAAAGCTGTTTTTAAACCCCAGATACTAAAACCACAGTACAATAGGTACAGTCGCCATCAGATATATCGGGGCGGCCAAGGCGCTCACAAATATCTGAACACGTCTCTATTGTCGAGGCATTAGATACGTGTTCAGATATTTGTGAGCACCTTGGCCGCCCCGATATATCTGATGGCGACTGTACTAGTTACTACCTCATAAGCCCTAGAAGTGTAATATTACAAAACCATATAGATTGGGCACTAGTGGGCCAATTGAACTGTCATTAGTACCTGGGATATAAAAATAGAGCATGTAGTTATCAATAAAGTTTAGTAATTAACACTAGGAAAGCGGCCAGTTTATGCAAAGTTAAAGCAGAATGTATGGTTTCAGATTTTTGTATGGTTTTACAGTTTTAGGTAATTTAAGTATACGTACAAAAAGTATTTTAAAAGTGTTTTATTTTCTGAATATATTTACCATTATTGAGTGGTAATAAATACATATAGAATAAATGTACTTAAAATACCTAAAACTGTGAAAAACCCTACAAAAATCTAAAACCACAAATTATGTTTTAATTTTGCATATTAGTGTAGTGGCTCCAGCCAAGAAATGTGATAATTGTTTTTGCAATTACAATGAAAGTATCTGTCTCTCTCTCACTCTTCCATATTAGTATGATAGAGCCAGATAGTTTTGCTGCCGTAGCCCAAACAATTGTCATCTTGGCTAGGCCCCCTGAAACATATACTCAGTTACAAATTGTATGTATGTTATAAGTTTTACTTATTTTGTTAGGTATTATATTACACATATAATGATACAAAAGACTTGGAAAGGTGTACATATACATACTATAATGCACACCTTTTTCAGTAAGTGGAATTAAATGGTTTTAACAATTGAAAGTTACATTACAATTAGACAAGTTAATAATCATATTTTTTTTGGGAACTGAGATGGTGTTATTGGTAACTTGGGTGCTATTATTTGCAAAATTGGTATCATTTTCTTTATTTTCTGCTGTAAATGTAGGAGAGGGAGCAGTAGGAATGCTAGCAGCAGCACTTTCAAACTGGGTATCCTTGTTATTTGATGGACAAGTCCATGGATCTTCAATATAACTTGGTTGTGCATCTTTTGAAGTTGATGGACGGTTCAATGGATTTGTGGATGACTTGTTAAGTGTAATACTGCTCACAATTCCCTTACATATTTTTGCCTTGTTTTCAATAGAGTCCTCTAGATAGCCTTCTGCAACTGTGTTTGACTTCCAGCCACCATGGCGCTTAAGGGTAGTCAAATCAGCACCCGAGTCCACCAACAGAGTTGCAGAGGTCCTTCTGAAGCAATGGCCTGTGTATAGTTCTGGTGATGGTAGCTTGAGGAATGTGGCAATATCATGTGGCAAGCTTCCCATTTTGTTTGGCCCCATGGGTTGTCGAACACACTTTCCCTTGCGGTAAGATAGAAAGAATCTATCAGTTGCGGTATTAGAAGGCCTTAGGTTTTGGTACTTTTTTATAATTTCCACATATTCATTTTGGACCACAAAGTTTCTCTCAATATATGTTTTAGTGTCTGGCAATTTGAATAATAATAATCTATCAGAATGTTGTTCAACATTGTTAGTCGTGAGATATGTAAGTTCCTGTGTCCTGCATGCACCACTTATTCCTATGATGAGGACCACCTGAAATATTAAAAGGATATGTTTTAAAGTAAGTATGTCTTAAAACAAGATAGCACAAGGCTTGGTCAACCTTTTTCTGTCTTTATTCTAAGAGCAATTAAAGGAAACAAAGCATTTAACTTACTTTTACCGCTAGATAATCCATGTCAGGCGCTTCATTTAAAAATCTTTGAACATCTGAAGCCGTAAAAATCTTCGACTATTTGGTTTGTGACCGGCTGATGTTTTTTTTAGGAATGCCATGCTTTGGATATGTCTCAATATGCACATTCATGTCTATTTTAAGAGTTGATTTTAGCATTGAAAATGTACTCCAAAGCGTACTGGGCTTTTTTGAATTGGCTAGTTCAAGGAAATATGATAGTAACACCGTTTCGGAGACCATATTAGCTCCTTTTTTATGCCTCCATTCATTGAAGAAATCGAATACTTTGAGGTACTTTAGCCGCGATTTTTCGGGTAACAAATGAAGTTCTGCCGTTTGTACGGCTTGCCGCAATTCTGCTGGCGTCAATTGCAATTGCTCTGCGTCATCTGAGTTTGAGTCACTCATATTCACGCCAAATTCACACGGAAAAGTCGAGAATTTGCGTATAGTTATTAATTTGCACAAAACAAAACACTGACGACAGAAAAGTTTTGAATTTGAATTTTTTTTTTTTTTTTTTAAATTCGTCCATTCGGACAGGCTAAGACCATGGGCCATACTGCCTAGTCTTCAGTAAGTATAATTTCATTTGATCGAATCCAGTAATAACGTCTTCAGTAGTTTCAAATCAGAAGTCTCTAGTCCAATAAATATGTCTTCAGTTATTTCCAATTCATATGAACAAATCTAGATATTGAGTCATCAGTATTATCAACATATGTGTCAAATCCAAAAAATAAGTCTTCAGTTGTTCCAATCCAATTCATGAAGTCAAATCCAGTAATAAAGTCTTGAGTATGTTCCAATAAAAACGTCAAATCCAATATTTAGCTCTTCAAAAAAGCTTACACCTCATCCAGACATTCCAAAAAGTCATTTGACCAACAAAATATAGGTACAATGCTTCAATAAAAATATATACAATTTTAAGCAAGTTTTAAATTTAGCATCATATTTACAGCATACACACAGTATTATGTACAAAATTAAACAAAGGTAAATAAGTAGACGACTCCTTCAACAAATCAGTTACTGAAAGCGGGATTCGATTAGAAGCTCCATAAATCTCAAGCAACTCATCCATCAGCACTAGGCGCTGAATGCCAAAGGATGAGCAACTAAACAGAATGTGATCTATAGACTGAACCTCTTGCTTTTGACAATGATCGCAATAAGGGGAAGAGACAAAGTTTTTACGATGGAGATGAAAATTTAAACGACAATGACCAATGCGCATACGAGTAATTATGGTGTAAAACCTACGATGCATGTAAGTTTTAAACTTACAAAACCAAGGCTTACTATTAACTTGGTTATCTAACAAAGCATACAAATGAGCCTTATTCTCAACTTCTGTAAAATGATACCAATGTCTTCCCCAAAGAACAGTCATACGCTGTTTTAGATTACTTATAATATCAGAATATGGCAAGGTCACAGCTAAGTCCCTGCTGTCGGGAACCAGGGACAAGTCAGATGCATTAGCAATAGTTCTAGCTAGGTAGTCGGCGTTTTCATTACCAGAAACTCCTTTATGAGACGGAACCCATACAAAATCTATTTTAATACCAATTAAAGATAGTTCTAACCATAATTCTTTAATGGAAAAAATTAGATAGCAAGTGCTAGCATTCATTTTGTTACTCGATAAACTTATTAATACACTCATACTATCGCTTACTATGACCCATTCTTTACTATATTGATTATGTTCTTTAACATGTTTCAAAGCAAATAAGATGGCAGTTGCTTCAGCGGTAAAGATACTTGCATTTTTATTGATATTAAACCCAATACCTTTATTAATTTCAGGTTGATAAATTGCAAAGGAAACAGCATTATTATTTTTGGCACCATCCGTATAAATAAATTTACAATTAGACCATTCTGACAACAATAAATAAGCCTCCTCTTTGGAAGTTAGCTTTGAATCTATTACAATTTTTATATCGGGATATTTACTCTTAAAAGAGCCTGTGTAACAGGGAAGAAGGTCATTATCAAGATGTATATTTAACTCCTGCAAAGAGTGAAAGAAAGAAGTAAAATCCTGAAGAACATACATGTGCCTTTGAAAAGGCGCTGATTGGAAATAAATCAAGTTGTGAAGAAGATCGTTCTTAGGCAAGCTGTATAACTTTAAAATAAATCTTTCTTTTAAATAACGAAATCTAATATGAATAGGAGGAAGATTCGATTCAATTTGCATAGCAGCGATAGGACTAGTTTTAAATGCACCCAGTATTGTCCGCATACATTTGTTTTGTATTTTATCTAATGAATTTACAATTTTATCATCTCCAGCAAAACATAGAAAACCATATTCAAAATGACTTCGAACTAGAGACTTATACAAGATTAACAAAATTTTGGGGTCTGCACCCCATGAAGTGGCGCACAGCGATTTTAACACATTGTATGCTTTGTTAGCTTTGGTTATAATACTGTCAGCATATTTTATCCAGGAAAGTTTTGAAGTAAATATAACACCTAAAAACTTTATTAGATCATATGAAATAGGCAGTGATATGTCATTGTACAAAACTGTGGGCAAACACATGCTTTTGCGACCAAAAATAAAAACTTTGGTTTTAGTCGAATTTACATCTAAGTTCAGATAAGCAAAGTATTTATGTAAGTTGATTAATGCCTCATTAATAGTCAAAGCTAATTGATTTAAATCAGATCCTGACACATAAACAACCAAATCATCTGCATACTGCAGATTTTTAACCTTTGTTCCTAGAATAAGATTTAGTCTCCTAATGTACAAAATAAAAATTAAAGGGGATAAGATACCTCCTTGACAAACCCCTAAAGAAGATAATCTTGGGCCATATAAGTGATTGTTAAATTTAACAAAAACCTTCCTGTTTGTTAAAAACATTTGTAAGAAATTTATTATTTTGCCAGGTAACCCTATCATTGACAGCTCTCTACATAAAACGGAAATATTGACACTGTTAAATGCACCTGCAATGTCAAAGAATACCGAAAGAAGATACTGATTATTATATATGCTGTTAAGTGCATCAAGTTGCAACTGACAAATACTCTCACGAGAAGACCGACCTTTACGAAAACCAAACTGATTGCAGGGTAACAGACCATTTTGTTCGACAAAAAATTCCAACCGTTGCTTTAGAAGCTGTTCAAAAACCTTTCCTACACAAGATGTGAGTGCTATAGGTCGATATGAGTCGGGTAACAATTTATCTTTATCAGGCTTTAAAATTGGGACCAAGCAATCTGTTTTCCAATCATCAGGAATTAAGTTTTCTTCCCACAGCTGATTTAATATGTTTAAAAAGGTCTTTAGATTTTGTGAACTTAAATTTTTCAGTAAAATATATGGTATTCCATCAAGACCAAAGGATGTATCTCTTCTTGAAAATAGGGCAGATTTAAGCTCTTGCAAAGAAAACGGTTCAGTAAGATACTTATCATTATCATTTTCTGTGTGAACATAATTTAAAGACTCATTAAGCACAAAATCAGGAGTGTATTTCTTAAGAAAATCTGATATCCAACTATTATTACTAGCGTGTTTTGAAATGAATGTTTTATTAAATTTCCGCATGTAATTCCATATTAATGTCAAAGGAGTGCACCGGTTAAATGAGTTACACAGATTTATTCAACTATTACGCCGTTCAGTCTTAAGAACAAGCTTTTTAAGAGCTCGAAGTCTTTTAAATTCTATATAATTCTCTTCACTAGGTTCACTTTTAAATTTTATATAAGCATGTTTTGAATTAAGTACAGCTTCTGAACACTTTTGATTCCACCAAGGCAGCCGGGGAAATTTCAAAGATTTTGGTGTACACGTATTAGAACTATTCAAAGACCTATGTCTAGGGATGGACTCTACAGCAGTAGATCGCAAAATATTACAAAACAGATTGAGCGCATCTATCGAAGACATATTTTCAAAATCAATATTAGCCAAACAAAAATCAACTGATTGCCTGTACATTTTCCAATTCACCTGTTTGTAATTTGGGTGAATGGGCAAATGTACATTATTACATATTGGGTTACTTTGTGAGCTATTTTCATTACCAACTATCATTTTTATCATTACAGGCAAATGATAACTGCTGCCAAGAGGACAATCCATAACAGACCAATCACATGAAAGTGCCAATGATGGAGAAACGAAAGTTAAATCCAGAGCATTAGGACGCCAAGAAGAAGAACCAGTTGTAGTAGTTTGACCATTATTTAAAAGAACCAAGTCATTGCCATCAATAATATCTAAGACATCTCTACCTCGAGGCAATGTATCAACACAGCCCCATGACATATGATGAGCATTTAGATCGCCTCCAAAAAGCATTGGCTGCGGAATAGATTTTATCAAAGCATCAAATTTACTTTTATTAAATGGGGGATCAGAATTTGATGGACTATAAAAACTTACTACACTCAACTGCTTGTTGTTTATAATTATTTGTACACAGATATTTTGTAGAGCATTGTCAAAATAAGTTTTAATATTAGAATATACTATATTGTTATGAATAAGTATTGCTACACCATTATGTTTATTACCACAGTCATTTCTAATGACATTGTATCCTTTAATTGAAAATTTTTGATGTTGTTTTAACCAGGTTTCAGAAATTATTGCTATGTGAATGTTATTTTCATATAAGAATCTAGTAAAGATTAGCCTATTGCTTATTATACTCTGAGCATTCCACTGCACTATGTTCAATATGTCCATAAAGAAAAAAATTAAGGTTGTTTCCTGAAAGTGTTTTTAAGTGTTTCTTTTATATTGTTAGAATTTATTGGCGTTTCTTTATCAGCACAAATTTTAACTATAGCTTCCACAAGTAGATTCATAAATCTGTCAGATTTGGTCAGATTACTTAGATGGGTGTCAATATATTTTGAGCCGAGCTGCGGAAATGCAACGTCACAAAACAAATCGGAATATTTAGCACTACGTGATTTTAACTTATTTTCCTCAATTTTCTGTTTTTTAATTGGACATGCAGCAGATATAGCCACGTGATCCCCACCACAGTTTGCGCATTGTGTTTTAACCTTATTACAATTTTTGAAATTATGATGTTCAGCACAAATTGAACATACTTCATTATTTTTACAATACTTTGCTATATGACCAAATTTCATGCAACGAAGGCATTGCTTTACTGGAGGAATATAGATCCCTACTTCGTGCCTCCAATGGTCAAGTGTTACATATTCAGGCATCTGTACAGAGGCAAAAGTCACGGCAACCGTCTGAGTTGGAACCATTGAGACGATACCCAGCGTGTCTTTTACCCGCCGCATAAACCGTCTTACGCTTATCACCTTTTTACTGGAAGCTATTAATTGGAAAATCTTCTGGTTCGAATAATCAATCGGCACTGAAGTGAGAACACCCGTAACCTCGGTCTCAGATGCTGGGATTGAAGCATTCATGTGAATTTCATTTAATAATTTTTCATTTTTTAGGAAGACATTGGCGTGATTTGGGAGATCGAACATAATCCCAACTTTGTATGCATTAATTGTTCTTAGATGCATCACGCCCGACACGCAATGCTTTCGGATTGCATTGGACAAAGCAAGTCTATCTTTGTCAGAAAATTTGTGGCCATCCTCTCTGTGATTCAGAAAAACAATAAATTCTTTCTTAGCTGAATTTTCGTCGTACAACCTGTAATAACTTTTGGCCCTGAAAGGAGTATACTTCTCTTTGTCATCTTCTTTAGTCTTCTTTTTTGCAGGTATGCGCTCCGAGGGCGCACCTGTATCCGCATCAGAACTACTTTCAGATTGAAGATCTGGCTCCGGCTCCAAGCCCTCCAACCGAGAACGCTTTCCCGTACGCTTCCCCATGACTGGGGAAGCGCACCAAACCGATAACCAAATCAACTATGAATTTAAATTAAAATTAAGACTAAATATGTACAAATTAACACCTAAAATTAATTTACAATAAAATATTTTATCAAGCGCGCCTATCACTTTCAACGTTCCCGCCAAAAAAAAAAAGCTTTTGAATTTGAAGAATGGGTTCGCATCAAGAAAAAAAATCTATTCGGCTGCGTTCCGTTTCATGAGTTTTGTATTTCACTGTTACTTGTGGTGCATTCAGAGTAATTAAAATGGATGAATTGAAATAAAACTTCTTGTAAGATGAAAATGTTTGCGCTATATGTTTTTAATTGAATACAATTCAATATAACATTATTTTTGCGTCCACACCACCTGATTTTATGAGACAATTTAATCAGTTGGGTGAAAATTGTCCTGCCAGGACTGGCCTTTAACATGTTATTAAGTTTAAAAAAGTAGCTGATGACAGCGTGACAACACGTCCGGATTTCAAATATTCTTTGCACTCTTGTGAATAAAATGAAGTTTTGCTATCTGTTTTTAAAGAATAAAAAAGAGCTTTCCTAGTTAGTGTGGTGAAAATTCCTTTACTGTTTACTTTTTTACCTTTTAACTATATACTTTGACTAAGACAAATCACTACAAACAGCCAAGTGCTCGTACGTTTAAAGTCCTTGCAATTTGTCACATCAACTTGCAATAATGAGACTGGTTAGTAGTGTATGGCTGTCTCTTTCCAATTATTGCAAGTTGCTGTCACAAATCACGCCCGCACGTTTGTAGCATGCTTTAAGTTTTCTTTTTTTATTGGTCATAGACAAAACGCGTACTTTTGAAAGTGATCAAGGGACGTTTTTAAATATATCTCAAATAGTTAAAAATTATAAATAAAGAAATAAAAGTATTTATCGAAATAAAACTCACAACGAACTGATTTATGATTTTTTAGCATTTAGATTGCAATCCCGTTTAATCTTTAATAATTTTAATTGCATAAAATATTTAAAATTGTGACCGGTTCTAATGGTTTAAATATTATATTCTATGGCATACATAGAATATATTAAAAAAAATTAAACTGGCACTATGAGTCATGCCGTGTACATACTTTTAAAAAATAAGTTGGGAGGGAACTTGATATGTTATTGACATACTCGATATTTTAAGATTATTGGAAATATTATATGATTTCCTCACATTTTTGGAGAAAAGCACTATATCTGCCTTGGCGGGAACGGCAATTCGTGGATTCGTCTCTATTGTCAGATTCAGCTTCGCTTCATCCGACAAAATCAACTCATCCACGTATTGCTACTTCCCGGCCGCTAATGTACTATTACTATTAAAAGCAAAAAAACTATTGCAATTAACAGACAGTAATTTATTGACTAATTAAATAATGAAAGCAGCAGAAGCGATGCGAAAAAGACAACTATTATTAACCTATTTCTGAAAGTGGAGAAAAGAGACAGCTAGGATGATTAATTAACAGCGAGCTGGCCGCAAGCGAAGCTCCTCCACGACGGAAAACTTAATTACTTTTCTCTGCAGAATCATAAAACTGAATAATTCATATACTAGTACTGGGACAGTCTTGAATGTGTGACATAGGAGCGCACTTGCCAGCACTTGGCTAAAATTGAATTGCCTCTTACATTAAGGCGTTAACTTTAATGATAATACCGAACTTGGGCTAGGTAGCAACTGTAGAGTACAAGTTTCGTGGAAATACAAAAAACTAATAAAACATTTTTAGAAGTAGACAAAATGCCAGATTGATAGCGTTTTGTATCGTATTACTTGCCTACTTGAGATGGAAACGTATCTATGTAGTGACATGCACCACTGGCAAAATATTCATACATGAATGAACGTATGTATTGAATATGTAGTAGTATATATTTTTTGTATGTAGGTATTTAATATATATTTTATTTATGTAGGTCTATACATTTCTTTTTTTTCGTTTCACGTGTTTGTATTTGTAACAGAAACTATCATACTTTTTTCTATGCACCTTTTATAAATATCTCTATCCCGATGGCTAACTGGTGGAGAATGCCATTTGGCATTAAGCTCGCCATTTGAACATTTGTGTATTTTGTGCAAAGTTAGAACAAAGTGTAAAAAAGGATACTTAGTCATAACACAATTCATGTGGTTTAGAAATTGCATCATAAGACGCCACCTTTTCCAGAAAGTTTAATTTTAATTGGGATTGATATGAGAAATCAAATATCTAACCTCTGGTGTAAAGATTATTTGAGTGTATACCAGTCAGCCACTTAAGTTTTACTTAACTAGAAACTTTTGTACTTCTATAGTGCAATTAGGGCATACAATTCCCGAGAATTTCCGATAAATTATTATGTAATTTTCCGGCAACTCCCGGGATAATACATGCCTTAAATGCAACGGAAAGCAAGCCAATTAATACAAGGCGTGTTGCATGTTTAATTGTCTTAGCAGAGAAACAACACCATGTCTATACCTATAACAAACTCGGTATATTGGGTTAAATCTAAACTTTTCTATGGTTTAATAGCATATAGCCAAAGATTCATTGTTAGATGACACAAATGCATTTTCCTCGTGGTACTTCCTGGTTACAGAAGTATATAATTATGTGTGAAAGATCTAAGTACTTTATCTTGCCTTTCAGTATTAAAAGTTTGAATTTTTACAAGGAAAGTGGATTAAGATTCTCTATAATATTTCACATTACGGTGGGTTTGCATGATTTATAGGCAAACTCTAGAAAGTTCCGCATGTCATCCACCGGGTCTTAGCAAAATTTCCAAAGGAACTTTAAACTTTTTACATTAGACGGATGATGGTGACTAACCCAGTTTACGTGAAGGAAAAAATATTTTTTTAGATCATTTTTTACACACTTAAGAAGACCCATCAAAGTAGTGGTATTCAAAATACAAAAAAACACTATTGGTTATTTCAAACATCCTACCTGTGTATTCTGTTTTACGCTGCGATTACTGCAAGTGGGTTTTGAACCACTTGTAACTAATTTAAATGTCAAGGCGAGTAAAAACGTGAATTGATTCCAGTTGAGAAGGCTTTGAAGGAAACCCTTTGCGGTGCGTGAGTGAGAAGAAGCGAACTAATGATATTCGCGGAGTACTGGTGATTAATGGTAGCAGACTCGCGGATTGCTCAAGCGAGATGAGTTCTGAAGAGGCATCCACTGCCCGTGAAATTAACTTTCGGCGCCTTTGGAAGCCCTGTCGGTTTGTTTTCAGAAGTGAAAGCGTTTTGCTTTTGTGACCCAATATTTCAAACATTATTGGAAACGTTTGATTATTGCTCCCCATTCAGTGGAGACAGGATTTCTCTCGTCTGTAATTTATATAAAGGACTTGCGAGCTTCCGAAGCGATACCGAGTGCGTTTGATTTATATTGAACTATTTTTTGTAATACTTTTGAACTTTTGTACGGCGAATATCGTACAATCTCATCTTTGCTATCAGATACTCGTAAATAGTAAAGACTCTACAATCTCATAAATCTGAGGGATGATGAAGATTACGTAATTTTCCAACTTAATTAAGAAAAACTCAACTGTAATTTAAAATCGTAAAAATAGTAACATTTAGATCTTCCTGACGCACGTACAGTGTGTGTTACGTGATCAACATGCTGGTTTTACAAAGAAAATTGTCAGATAGAGGTTAATGTTGATGTCCTATGTTATTTGACTTTGATATTTACACGTAGATTTGGAATAAGCTATTCAACTCATTAGAATTAACCAGCGCGCTGGTTCATGTATATTAACACACTACGGAGTGCTTCCTATTTGACTTCAGTAGGTAACACACTCACTGTAAATATTCAAGTCGCTACATAATGTATGACGCCGCTCAATGCTTTCAGCATCAGTTAAAGCGGGATCACTGTCGATGTCATATTAACATTCAATAACTCAACAATATGAATGGTCGGTTTTAAAATCATCCGCATTTTAATAGTGCATGGTTGCCGAGGCACGCGGTAAGTTAAGTATTCGTTTTTATTAACCTTGCAATTGTGGCCATTCAAATTGGCTGTACATAAGACTTTTAGAACGTTTGGGACTCGAAACATTAAATAATGGAATATAATAATGTATCTCACGGAAAAGGTAGCCTGCAATGTTTTCTTTTTGACTGATCATAAACTTTACACGTCACTCTCCATTGGCTTAACTAATAAGAATATGGGACTACCGCGGCTCAAAATGCAAATTTTTGAATGAATATCCCATATATTATTTCCTCTTAAGCTTAGTGAACTGTGGGCCGAAGTCCCCACTGGCAACCCGATAGCTCAAAACGGAGACGCGGCAGGCCTCGCCGGCGATGGCGGGACGAGCTAGACTCGTTGTCGAGAGATTGGCCACAAGAAGCTCAGGATTGTGATCCCTGTGGAAACGGAATAATAATAATAATAAGCTTATTGAAAAAAATGGGTTGAAAAACTATCAATCTAGAAGTTGATGCATATTTTTTGAAAATGAAAAGGCAATTTTTTTTACGTTTTTTGCTAGCATGATCAGTGTTGTAAGGGATTAATTGTCGAACTGTAAGAACTTTATATAATTCATATAGAAAGTTCGTGGGACATTGAAAGGGGCGGAAAGTAGAAATCGTCAGAATTCCAATTTGTAGGTTTAGTAGTTTCGTTTCAGCCAAGTTACTCTATTAAAAGGTGCAGTAAGTAAATAAGGTCAAGTAAACTTCTTTGATTACCTGTTAATCTGCGATTGTACCGACTTCGGAGGTCCCAGGTTCGAAACCCGGTCAGGGCATTTATTTGTATTATGAACACGAATTGTTTTTGAGTCATGGATGTTTTCTATGTATTTAAGTATTTATTTATGTATATCGTCATATAGTACCCATAGTACAGACTTTGCTTAGTTTGGGACTAGGTGGATTTGTGTAAGATGGTCCCCACATATTTATTTATTTATTTTATTTATATATTTTTTGAAAACAAATAGGTCAAAAACTTACACATGATTTCATAAAATATAAACTCATCAATGATAATTCCTAAATACTTGACTATGTTAATGATAGCCGTTCGTGGACATTCATACCTGTTATTTTTGGGATCTTTACTGAGGAGCATAGAGTTTTGGGATATTTGGAGCTGTGTTCAGGGTTGGAGCCGAAGACGGTCGGCCACTCAAGGGGAAACGGGTGCAAGTGACGAGGTACTAAAGAGTTCAGCTACTTATGAGTTCGACTATTATATTCCTAACACTATCATTGCCAGGAACCCGACTAGCAGGCGCCTAAGCCGCAGTCGCTTTCAGCGGAAATTTAGTATGTAGCGACATACTAAAAAAACTAGATAAGTGGTCTCGCCTACGGCTCGGTCTGTCTAATTCATATACTCGCTTAGTATGGCTTATTTCTCGGCCTCTGCCGTAATGTACCTACTATTACAACATTAAATTAAACCTAGTTGTGAATACGCACTTTTAATATGAGTGAATATCTGCGTATGTCTAATATATGTTTGATCTCTTCCTTTTTATTGGTTGCAAAACACATCTTCTAACTTAACGAGTTCCATTTCATGAATTGCCCAATAAAGTTACTCGAACGTTACAAATTTTGCAATGAGCGCTTTTGGCAGTTGTATTAACTGCATGTCAATGCGTGTTGAAATGATCGGCTGACGAATATACCACTTAATTCGGCACAATTGCAACCTGTTTAGTGGATGTTCAATAATTGTACCACCCACCGCTGTGCGTTCAGTCGATCCTCAGGGGGGGTGGTGATCCAACCGCTAATGGATCGCCAACGTGCGTCATGCTGTATGTCAATAAATGCTTCGGCTTTTAATGCTGCCTTTGTTGAAGTAGGCCAATTACTGTGTAATGTACAGTATTATTCCGCGTGGTACATGGGCTTTACACTCGTAGTTTGTAGTCCCACGCTCCAACGGTGGTCCATATTGGCTGTCATAAGATTCGTTGTCCTATTTTTTTTATTATAGTAACGTTTTGTATTCATAATCATAACTCGTCACATCTTTTTTCGT
The DNA here is from genome assembly GCA_945867215.1 of Epinotia demarniana. NCBI lineage: Eukaryota > Metazoa > Arthropoda > Insecta > Lepidoptera > Tortricidae > Epinotia > Epinotia demarniana. Next base: position 13,404,929 of record OX244263.1, read on the forward strand.
CATAACGTTTTTGTTCCTAAATTTCTATAACTAACATCGGAAGTCATAATGGTCAGTTGTCATAAAAAAATCTTCATAATTTCATTAGTAACAACAGGCTTGAAGTGATTGTCATAACAGTTTCCTTCATAACGGACATACATCATAATTTTGTTAGTCCTTATATCATAACAAAGAATATACGTCAACTCATCATTTTCTTTTTCCTAATGAATAAACGCTTTCGCTAGCTAATTTAATTTAAAGTAATCAGTCAAGTGCGTGTCGGGCCACGTGCAGTGTAGGGGCTTTAATTCTACTGTTTTGTCGGCGTGATTGATTCATATACCTATGCCGAATAAATACAGTTTTCTAGTAGAAAGGGTTACTACTGGCCCCGTATCAAGGTCGGCTTTATCAGGCGATAAGTGAAAAGTAAAGAGCATCGTCTCGTTCTATCGAACGGTGTCAGCCAGTGACGGATGCACTATCTTGTCGCAGAGCCGGACCTAGGGAAACTATTTGGGTTCCTTGTTGACTACGGAACCCTAAAAATCGATTCTGGCGCTTCGCCGGCCGCTGCCGCGGCTCTATGCTCGCGCGCGTAGGACCTGCTTTAGGCTACTAAAATATGCAGGATTTTTAATAATATTAAGTTATATAATACGGATAAGTCACATTTATGAGGAAAAATATTATGAAATACAGTTTTAGTATTAAAAAACGTATGACTAATGTAATTATGAATTAAAGTAAAATACAAATAAAAATTATTTATTGTTTGAATGCGAGTGGTTATAAATGGTGGTAGGTTAGTATATGGTTACATCACAATCAGCCAGAGTGTGGTGTACAATAATTTGACTCTCAATATGCATGTCATTGAAATTATATAACTATTATCTATTGTTTTATCTAATGTCAAATCAAAGTGTAGCAATGTCAGACTAAAGATAAATATTGAGAAGAATAAAAAAATATACAAAAACAATAATAATAAATCAATGTCATGCAATTAGGAAAATGGTCAGAGAAAATAATAAAAATGTATTCATTAAGCAATGGTGGTTACAAAGTGATCATTACCGGGGTAGAACATGTTTTGTAGACACCACTTAAATAATTTTATTTTGAAACCTTGACAATCCAAGGTCGTTTGGAAAATGGTTAAAAAAATTGACAGATATGGAAAGAATACTTTTCCCGAAATGAGCAGAGACATGAGTTGGACAACAGAAAACGGTCCAGTGAGTATAGAGAATATGAAACTTAATATTAGGATATGAGAATTAATGATAACTGTCATTATGAATTCGAATGGTTATGAGTTACGATCGTTATGAATAATAAATATTATGAGTAATGTAATGACTATTATGGTGTAAAATCTCTGCTAAGCTACGCTCGTAACGCTTAGCCATCTTTGGCAGCTTAATCTCTTCTTATAGCGAAAATATGCAGCAAGTGCATTGTGAATATTTAGTTTTCAATTAGCGGATAAACAAACACCACGTGTTACTTCCAATCACAGATTATTATAATTAATATGAATGATTCCAAAACATTTTAAATTTCACAAGATGTTTCATATTTCATAATAAGTTTCATGAATGAATTAAAAAAAAAAACAGCTAACTAATGGAAACTTTTACTAATCACCATCATCAAACTATATTAATTTTCATAAGTTAAGTGGAAATGAAGTGTCAACAAAACTTTCACTGAATAGTGAACTCAAATGAGTTAACAAAGGCATATGATGAATGGCAATATGACGATTCTGTAAAAACTAGATAACTACTTAACTTGAAATTATGTCGAACATATTTTATTCGCTAATTATCCACGTCCCAACCAAACATTAAGCGATTCAGCACCAAAGGTGGAACGTGTGAACGGAGAAAAGAAATGTTTCATACCTAATGAACGCTATTATTTGCACGTGTGGTACATTTTTCTCGAACGCTATCACAGACGGTGCGGGCGATAAATCCACAACGCAGCGTGACGTATCAAACAACTGAGATGCATCTAAATTGCTGGATTTGGACTTGTTTCCCTATCCTGAAATACCTCTTTAAGTCACAACAGGGGAGATAAGACAAAAGAAGGATTAATTTATGTTTTGTTCAAAATCTTTTTTAGAGTTTTTATACCTTACTTACTCTCTTCTTCTTCTGTCTTGCAAGGGGAACGAAAGCTATTTTGGTCGTTTAACGTTTCGGCTTAAAAAGTTATATACTTACATTTAATAGGGCACTAAATAGGTACGCTTACAATGGAGTGGATAAAATAGGTACCTATCCAAATCGCACTGGCATTAATTCCTTGCTCTATTCACCCAGAGACGACATTCGTGACTCGTACATGCTCGTACCTTTTCGACTAAGTATAAGTTCTAGGTTAGTTCCTATTTTTTCTTCGAACTCAAATTTTATATTATCACAGCATTAGACGCACCGAAGCTAACTTACTATCATGAATAAAAACGGTATTACTGTTTAGTAAGGTACATAATACAACAAAAGTATAGCAGTATTTTAATACCAATATTAAAAGAGTTCCCTATAACAGCACTTGCGGCAAAGGTAACAGTTCAAAAGCACATGAATTTTAAACGTATAAAATTTATCGAAGCAAATCCTAGCACATGCGAGGCGGCAAAGTCAGAAACAGTAGGTCGCGGCGCCACGCCTGGCCGCGCTCTCGCTACGACAAAATGCACTCCGCCGGGCCCGTTGCACTCACGAATGCATTTACATATTGATCTCGAAATCACAGTCACAGTCTGAAAAGCAAATAAAAATTACCAATGTTTACTTTGCATGCTATTATTGCAGGTGAGTTCTGTGTTGGTACCGTTTACTTGAAATGAAAACAACTGCAAATTGCTTTCCGTTCATTGATACAAATATACAGGGTGGCAGAACCTTTAACTTATAGAATAAAACCCTCGATTCAGATCAATATTCTGAATTGGAAAACAATAGAATCACGCGAAGACATGTGAGAGTCAAAATGGCGGGTGTACCTAAAGCAAAATAAAAAAAATTGTATACAAAAAAAATATAGTCAAAATGTACTATTTAGTACCACAAAAAAAATGTACTGTCCCGTACTCAAAGTTATTACAAAATTAAGGTACACCCGCCATCCTGACAGTCAGGATGGCGTGTACTTCAGACTGCTGTGTTCCTAGGTACCAATTATTAAAAAAAATTACACACCAAAATTCGGGCAATATAATTCGTGGTTTGCGAGTTAGACAGATTTCAAGTTTTTCTACTGGCACCTAGTGAAGCTCGTATAGAAGGAAGACTTTCGGCACCTTTCGGTTTGTCTTTAGGTGTTTATTTTATATTTATTTATTTAAACTTTATTCATCATTATCAACATCATATCAGCCGAAAGACGTCCACTGTTGGACATAGGTCTCCCCTAAAGAGTGCCAAAGTGACCGGCCCTGCGCCACCGGCATCCAACGGACTCCCGCAACCTTTACCCGGTCATCCATCAGTCCACCTTGTGAGGGGCCTACCCACGCTGCGCCTTCCGGTACGTGGTCGCCACTCGAGAACCTTTGCGCCCCAACGGCCATCGGTTCCAAAGGGCTATATTGGGAGTTTGCGTGATCACATCAGATATGAGGCTATTCGCAGCAGAACCAAGGTAACCGATTTTTTAATGTGGTACTAAATAGTACATTTTGGGTACACATTTTTCGTATACAATTTTTTTATATTGCTTTAGCACCCGCCATTCTGACTCTCACGAAGACATAGTAAAAATAAACTTGGATTCTTTTGACATTTATAACTACGACTAAATATTTTATCAGTATCGACCCTGTGAGAACCGCTTGATAAATATGCATTTAACATATTAATAGACTATCAGCCCTCTTAGTTTCGCCCACGTATTGCAAAGAACGTAGGTTCCGCACATGTGTTTTTGTAACGGATTAAGTGATCCCGGAGATCACCCGCTGCATTCAAATTCACAAAGTTTTCCTGTTTAATATCAGTATAAAAAAACCTAAATTCGACATTGAATAATTATTAATCGCAAAATAAACTAAACAAAGGTTTATTATTCAAAAAACGATGTTCGCGTTTTGTTAAATATGCCATTAAAAACAGAAACAGGGCTAGTAATTGAATAGTTGCATGTTCAGCGGTGCTAAAAGTATTGTCGTGGTCGGTAGTAGTAAGTTCGACTTAATTTTCGCAGGTAATGGGGGGGAAATCACGACCGATTCGGAAGCCATGTAATGGCGATCGTTTCACGTTAGTACAACGAGCTCGGCCGGTACTAAACATCTCTATATCTTTTATGAATACGTGTGGCTTGTTTTTATTAGCTACATAGAAGACAAAGAGATCATTCAGTGGCAGTATTCCATTCGTGATATTTGTCAGATGGACAGGGACACCACATTTACATTTTTGTCTTTCACAATCAAAATGACACACATTTGAGTGGCGATTCGTATCTTTCAAATATTGCTAAAGGAATACTAAGTATACCAACCCTAGTCTTATCGATATCGGTAATATTGTGAAACATACAAAAAAAAAATACTCCATATATAACATTGTCGCTAAAGTAATCTAAAATTGTTGTACTATTTTAATCAATAAGTAGTTGAGCTAGCACAAAACTAACTTGTAGACTAAGAGAACTACAAAACAGGAAACAGCCAGTTAAAGTTCTACGTAACGAAATTACGAACTGACAAAATGGTTTGATAAGCGAAACAATGCAAGACAGCGAACTAAGTAAACAACTGGATCTACAAGTATATTAAAATACAGCCGCCGCTTTTACAGTTGGCAAAATTTAACTAAGTATACGGTGTCAAAATTTGTTAGTATGTGGTTGCAACACAAGCTGTGTTCACACAAGTTAAATACGACTTAGGAGGAGTTCACCGACACACCGGAGGAGACTAAGACGCTAGTTTTGGCTGCAAACTGCTGCGAGATGCTGCTTGCTTTAACTATAGCGGTTCAGTTACGTGCAAAGGGATTTAACGTCTTATGAAGCTTTACACTGGAAAAGTTTTTAAATTCTGCCTAACGTTTAAATTCATAATTTATTGTTCGTGTTTTCCCTATAGGCTTTGTATTTAATATCCATACTAATATTATTAATGGGAAAGTGTATGTGTGTGTTTGTTTTTCCGTCTTTCACGGAAAAACGGAGCAACGAATTAACGTGATTTGTAAGTGGAGATAGTTGAAAGGATGGAGAGTTACATAGGATAGTTTTTATCCCCAAAATCATCCCTTAAGGGGGTGGAATGGGGGGATAAAAGTTTGCATAGAGCTGCGATATAAACGAGTTGCACACGGACGGAGTCGCGGGCAGAAGCTAGTAACATATATATTCGTTTAAATTTTCCTAAAAAGCTCACATCTGATATTCAACATATATCGAAATATCTGCCAGTTACAAGCTACACGTTATGAAATACATACTTGTTTTCTTTTCACGTCCTAATGCCATCCATCTTTTATTGTCTCGTCCGATTACTTAAATTCTGAATATTTTTCTGTTATTCATTCATATTTTGGCTCGTTTTCAATAATATTATTTCAGGTAGTATTTTGTGGGCGTAATTTGCTCGCGATCAAAGTCTCAAATCAATTTACGAAGCTCATTCAGCATTTGTATAGGATTTTGCCCGTCTTCATTAACATACTTGTTTATCTTGATATACAAATACACAGTACCTGCTCTGCTTTATGAATTTGTGACTGGTCTCAATGAAAGTTCAGGTTTTTGTCAACATTGTGAAAAAAAGCTATTTCACGGTAGCGAATGATACTTCTAAAGTAGTTCGTCAATACCCCTTGGGCAGGAATAGCTAAAATGATTTTTTTACGAGATACATAAGGACATATATAATTTAAGGACATAAATGGCATCTTTGGTGCACTACAATTTAAGTCATATAGGTCCTAGGGTAGCGAGATGTTAAGGCAGGAAACCGCGCTGGGAATTATACAGATGTTCTGATTTTGACTTGCTGCTTGCATACATACTTAAAACATTTATACGTTCGGCTGTATTTAGAGACTGTTAAAATTTTAGGTTGGATGTCCATTGTCTACCAGAGTGTGCGTAGCTCTTTTTTCATATGTTTAACACCTGGTGGTTAAGCACAAGTTCTGTAAACATTTGGAATACACACCTCCGAACATTTTTTGTGGATATTTGACCTAAAACCGTGAGAAAACGCACGAGATGCATAACAAAAGAGAGTTTATATTTTCATTAGAAGCCAATGACACTCCGCTTCTCTTAGTTAAATAAGTATAGATCTTTAAGACGACAATTCAAAAACATATAGTATTAATTCAGCTTCGAAGCAATTATGTAACTTACCAATTATAAAATAATTTAAAATTAACATACATATCCGTACAGTTTCTGTGTAAAATATCAGTCGCAAACCGACAGACAATCGCACAGAATGACACTTTTTTATCATCTTGGCTACGGAACTCAAACTTTGCTAGCACATAAAACTATATTTCCACAAAATAAGGGGAAAAAATTCCTATGTGGAACTTGGCACGTCACGCATGGACACGGAGATAAATAGCAAAACGTTGTTTCACACAAATTCACTTTCATTCATATCGACTATATTACGTATCCCTACGATACTTTCTTGTAACAAGCTTAGTCAATCTTTCACGGAGCTAACAATATCAGGATTACACAACGCAACATTCCTCTGAGGCAGTGGAGCATGTGAGATAGTGTAATGGTGGTGGAGCCTTGAGGCATCTCTGTGGGCAATATCGGGCCCCGAGATAACACGCGTGATCGTCACGTCCCGGTGTCACATCCAATACGAGTACTTCTATGTTCTAGTCGCCCTATGTTATGTTTGTTTAGTGACCAATAACACAGATATAATATTTTTCAAGACGAGGGGTCTACGTGAATTTGGAATCAAAGGAATGGCAAACAAATGTCCTGTTTTTGGTTTCTATAGTTTTCGAGGATAACGTGATCAATTAGACACTTTTGTATTCTTAATTAGAAACTCTGTAAAGACGAAAACCCGCAAAGAGATTTTATGCGAATTAAAACGTTACACGTTCTCTTTCCCAGCTTAAATTAATGAGCCATCGAAACACAAGTCTCTCAGAACGGCACAAAGCTTTAAATCCTGTTTAAGTTTGAATCGTATTTATTGTCTATAAAACAACGAGTTTGTTTGTTTAGGGATATTAGTAACAGTATTGTTATATTTCAGATTCATTCTCTGTGTAGTTAATTGGCACGATTTATACCTACCTATGTATATTGAACAGTTTACCTTTCGTACTTCGTTTCTGGTTCATCATCATTATAGACATTTAATCATAATTCAATCAAAAGTTGCAACTTCATAGGTACTGGGAAATATTAATTAAAAATACATTTATTTCGGACAACTTTGATCAACAAGACTTATTTAACTATGTAAGGACTTTAACTTAAATGTAGGGAGAACCAGTGTCTCAGTAGGGTACTGTCTCACCTGTCGGCCATAGGCCACTGCGTTCAGGCGACTGCGGCAGTTGCGGCACTGGCGCACACGCTGCGGAGCGTCACTGCGCAGCGTGCTGCGAGCAGGGTCGCGTTGAAACCGTCCACTTCAGCGTCGGCGAACATTCCACATATAAATGTGTTGGTTTAGTAGTTTCCCCACTTGACCTCCAAATCGCAGTATAATGGCAAGTTTAATCCTCTCACTGTTATTTCAGTACCTCACTGTTACAAATCCGGCAACTTGCTCTATTTCCGGGAGGGCGACCAACAGTCCCAGGGAGGTGTCGGGTTCCTCGTCCATAAGTCCCTCGTAAATAACGTGGTGAAGATCGAGAGTGTGTCGACTAGGGTGGCGTACCTAATACTCAGAGTATCCACCAGGTACTCATTGATGGTCATACAGGTCTACGCACCGACCTCGGCACACTCCGACGAAGAGGTGGAGGCTATGATGTATGAAGATATATCGAAGGCCATGCATAGTTCCAAAACCTACTTCACCGTTGTTATGCGGCACTTAAACGCAAAACTGGGCAAGAGAGATCGTGAAGAGCTGAGAGTGGGGCAATTTGGAGTTGGAAGTCGGAACCACCGGGGCCAACTACTGGCTGGCTTCTTGGAGAAGGAGGGACTCTACATGATGAATTCCTTCTTCAAGAAACGCGAGCACAGAAAGTGGACCTGGATGAGTCCCGACGGTGCAACTAAAAACGAGATTGACTTCATCATGTCGACGAGGAAGCATAATATATTTAATGATGTCTCTGTGATCAATACGGTCAAAACCGGGAGCGAACACCGTCTGGTAAGAGGCACATTGAATATATGCGTCAAGCAAGAGCGGTCTCGATTGATGAAGTCTACGCTCTGTCCAGCATCAATCCAAATTCAAAATCCCGAGAGCTTCCAGCTGGAACTCCAGAACCGTTTTGATTGCCTAGGCGGCGATGTGGACGAATTGAACGACGGGTTTGTGGAAGCTGTCCGTGTCAATGGGTCTAAGTTCTTCAAGGCCCAAGGCACTAACGGAACTAAAAGGCTATCTAGCTCCACTCAGAAGCTCATGAAGGAAAGGAGTGAAATGATTCTACAGTCTTCAGCCGACGCGACCTTATACCGGCAGCTCAATAAACAGATCTCCAAGTCCCTTACCCGCGATCTGCGCCAATTCAAAACAAATCGTATTGAAGAGGCCATCCAGCGTAATAAGGGCTCTAAAGTATTCTCGAGAGATCTGTCTATAGGGCGGAGCCAGCTCGCGAAGTTAAAAACTGAAGATGGTAGAATCGTTTCCTCTAAACCTGAGATTCTGGGTGAGATAGAGCGCTTTTACGGACAGCTATACACATCAACGCGCAGACCCGAAGTTAGTCAGGCGGAAGACCCTAGAGCTAGACTAACCCGACACTATACCGACGACATCCCGGACATCAGCCTGTACGAGATTGTAATGGCTCTTAAATAGCTCAAGAACAACAAAGCACCCGGTGAAGATGGAATAACAGCCGAACTTCTGAAGGTGGGTGGAAAACCGGTCCTTACGGCCCTTCAGAAGGTATTCGATTCCGTCTTACTCGAAGGGAGAACTCCAAAGGCATGGAACATAGGTGTGGTGGTGCTGTTCTTCAAAAAGGGTGACAACACTCTGCTGAAGAACTACAGACCCACCTCACTTCTGAGCCATGTCTATAAGCTGTTTTCGAGGGCCATTACAAACCGTCTCGTACGCAGGCTAGATGACTTCCAGCCTCCCGAACAAGCCGGTTTCCGAAGAGGCTTTAGTACCGTAGACCACATCCACACGCTTCGTCAGGTTATACAGAAGACCGAGGAGTATAACCTGCCTCTCTGCTTAGCGTTCGACTACGAAAAAGCCTTCGATTCGATTGAAACCTGGGCTGTACTACAGTCTCTCCAGCGGTGCCAAGTTGACTATCGCTATATCGAAGTGCTGAAGTGTTTGTACGAGAACGCCACTATGTCAGTCCGACTCCAGGACCAGAACTCGAAACCTATTCCGCTGCAGCGGGGAGTCAGGCATGGAGATGTTATTTCTCCAAAACTGTTCACCGCTGCACTGGAGGACGTTTTCAAGACTCTGGACTGGAGAAGGCTAGGCATCAGCATCAACGGCGAGTACATCACTCACCTTCGGTTTGCTGACGATATAGTAGTCTTGGCTGAGACCATGGAGGACTTAAGTACGATGCTCGATGACCTCAGTAAAGCATCCGAGTGAGTTGGTCTAAGAATGAACATGGATAAGACGAAGATCATGTCAAATGCCCATGTAGTACGTTGGTACTACACCGATTGTAAAGGGAGTTGTCCCATTACAATCGGACACTTCACGCTCGAAGTTGTAGACGATTATGTATACCTAATACAGACGTTCCAGTTAGGTAGGTCCAACTTCGAGAAAGAGGTCAATCGTCGAATCCGACTCGGCTGGGCAGCGTTCGGGAAGCTACGGCAAATGTTTTCGTCCAATATTCCGCAGTGTCTCAAGACGAAAGTCTTTGACCAGTGTGTGTTGCCAGTGATGACATATGGCACTGAAACGTGGTCGCTTACTATGGGCCTCATAAGAAGGCTCAAAGTCACCCAAAGGGCAATGGAGAGGGCCATGTTGGGAGTTTCTCTGCGTGACCGCATCAGAAATGAGGCTATCCGCAGCAGAACCAAGGTAACCGATATAGCCCTCCGCAACGCTAAACTTAAGTGGCAGTGGGCTGGGCACATAGCACGTAGAACCGATGGCCGTTGGGGTGGAAAGGTTCTCGAGTGGCGACCACGTACCGGAAGGCGCAGCGTGGGTAGGCCCCCCATAAGGTGGACTGATGACCTGGTAAAGGTTGCGGGAGTCCGCTGGATGCGGGTGGCGCGGGATCGGTCACTTTGGCACTCTTTGGGGGAGGCCTATGTCCAGCAGTGGACGTCTTTCGGCGGATGTGATGATGATGATGATGATGACTGTTATTTGGTCAAAAACTAACGTAACCCGCTTCCTGGTCCTTCTGCCGTTACCGATATTATCTGCTGTAGCATAAGAATGCTTATTTGATGGCGGCTTCTTAATCGGGGACTGTTTATTCGATAGACGCTAACCGCCATATCTGATGGCTGTTCGTTTATGAAGATTTATCACGTAACCGCTGTAGCTTTTAAAATGTTTCCTTTGTATCCATAAATAAATGAATGATTTTATTTAATTCTACCTCTTTACATATCTGTTTTAATTACAATTAGCGTTCGTAACTTAATATCCACTCCAGTTCTTAAATGAACCTTCATCGGAGCTACGCCGTAATGGTTTTAATTTCCGTCAAGAGCCGGGTTCAAATTAACTACGAACCTACATGTTTATCATCGATCTTGTCCATTGTGAGCATTCAAATAGAACACAATTGTGGCATCAGGTATTTCCACGCCGAACTCGAGATCGCACTAAATTGTGAAGGCGTTTTGGCCTCTCGCAATCGGCCGAGTCACCCGGGTGGAATTAAACGATTTATCGTAGTCACGGACTCCGATTTCTACGAAACCCTGTCACGGGTGGCAATATTGTTGTAACATGGGTTCATTCCAAATGTGTAATATCGTATTTTCGCACCTTTGTACCACTTTGGGTGCCTAATGGATATACGGCTATTTTGTGAACTACTTTGAAAAAATCTCCTATCTGAAAATCGACAGGTTTAAATTTAAAAAAAAAAAATATTTGAATGATGAATCGCTTGATATTCTGAAAAATCGTTGATATAGATAGTCCAGATGCAAGATAATGTCTCTATGAAAAATATCGTTTATAGGGTTCCGTACTCAAAGGGTAAAAACGGGACCCTATTACTAAGACTTCGCTGTCCGACTGTCTGTCTGTAAGCAGGCTGTAACTCAAGAACCGTGATAGCTAGACAGTTGAAATTTTCACAGATTATGTATTTCAGTTGCCGCTATAACAACAAATAAAAAAAATATTTAAGGGGGGCTCCCTTAAACCAAACTTTTTTTTACTATAAAACTTCTAATCACACGGTTCAACTCACGTATTCAATGTCACTCCGGGCGACATGTTTCGAACTCTTCGGGAGTTCTTCTTCAGGATGAGTGTTCTCGCGGCGGTGTCGCTCGTAACACTGCCCGCGCCCGCTCCTCACGTCGAGCGGCGCGTGTCGCACGCGCCGACAGGGCAGGGGGAGGGGGAGCGTCCAGCGCTGGAGCAGTTATGTGAGATTGCGGCAGGAGGTCATCTCCTCCGAGAGACGATACGCACACTGAACTCACTGTGTCCACGGGATTGTCACTACACGCTGTCCACTTCCATGTTTCCATGTTTTCCAAGCTGGCGGTAACATCCAGCCCCCATCACGATTAAAATTTGGGCGGCGCCCAATCTCAATCGCCTCACGAATCTTGCGTGGCACCTTTCTCCCGTACCAGCAATCTCGCCATGTCGAAGCGAATGAAATGAGACGCGCCTGTATCGCACGCATGTTCTGCTACCGCCGAGTTCCTAACATCCATCTTCTTCACGTTGCGTATGTGTTCCAGCAATCTCGTGGATACGTTCCGCCCAGTTTCCCCTACGTACGCCTTGCCACAATCACAGGGAATCTCGTACACCCCCGGGCTACCCAGCGGGTCTCGGTCCTTAGGAGAGCGCAACATCTGCCTTATGTTGGTATGAGGGCGGAAAATTGTCCTAATGCTCAACCTCCGGCGTAATAGGCGTCCAATTTTATCCGTGACCCCCCTTATATATGGCAAGTACGACACCGCCGCGAGAACACTCATCCTGAAGAAGAACTCCCGAAGAGTTCGAAACATGTCGCCCGGAGTGACATTGAATACGTGAATTGAACCGTGTGATTAGAAGTTTTATTTTAACATGTCTCACGAAAGTTTAAATTCGATTTTTTTCTACTGTTTTTATAGATAATGGTACGGAACCTTTCGTGCGCGAGTCCTACTCGCACTTGGCCAGTTTTTTTAGATATGATATTTTTGAGCTAACGATTAATTACTAAACAAAACGATTTATCGATATTGGAGTTTGTGTAACATACTAAATGTATTTTTATACGTTTAATGCACTAATAAACGAAAAATGTCCGATACGAGCTTTTTCAAAGTATTGATGATTTGATTTGTTTATTACTATTACTTATTAACATCTCTAACGATTTACATGAAGTTGTATTTATATATGAGAAATTGGACTATGGCGCATTTGCCATTTGTAGATGATTAGGAGTAATTATTATGACTATTTTAAACTTTAGCAAATATTGAACATAGCGTTGGTCCCTATGTAAAATATTAGTTTTTTTTTGTAATATTCTACAATTGGTCGTAGTTACGAAATATTAGTATTTTTAAGAAGCAGTAAAAAATCGAAACCCGTTGGTTCAAATCAAGCTCGAAGCAATAACAAACATTTCATCCCTTTAATTTGTAAAAATGAAATATCTACTTGATAATAAAGGTGTCTCGCATTCAGCAGACTCGTAGAGATATTTTTATCAAATAAAAACCACTCGAACCACAGAATAGATAATAGTACAAGTACAGAAGGGACATTCCTTTGATCTTTACAAAAGGCGCTTTTTTCTCAGCCAAAACATTAACATTTATGGCCCTCTGACGTCGTCGACGACGACGTCGACGTTCATCGCTACAAGTACATGCCGGTTCCCCAACGTTGGGGCTCCGGCATGTACAGTCGAGGAAATTGAATGTTTAGGACTTTTGGACCTTAACGTCATTCAAAGAAAGTTGACATGTGCCAACGTAAATCGCGGAGAGTCCCACGCCTGCTCGAACACCAAGTCAAACAAGCGTTTGTGAAAAATAAATAATTAAAACTCAAGGGCGTCTATTTATTTCATGCATAATAAAACAAAATTTCGCCATGTTTACAATATGTCAGCATTTTCTCATTCAAATTATTATATTGCTGATTCAGAGCTACAAGCTTTTCGGCAGTCATATTTCAACGGGCCTCATTTCATGTGGGTCTCCGCAGGGACAATATATCAGGCTAAATTTATTTTCTTTCCCAACCTTCATAACTTCTTCCTTCTGTACAAAACATGATCATATTGTGTCCTAAAATCAACCTCAAGATTTGTATGGACAGATTTTATTATTATTGTTCTTTTATCTATGTTCGTACAATTCACAGTTTCGCCATTTGTTATTTTAATATTGATGATTCTGCAAAGTCAAATGGTCACGTTTTTTTGTATGAGGATTATTTTGCATTCGTTATTTAATAATATATTTCTGAGCCGACAGAGTATGTTTATCAATTCGGAATAAATAATGGAGCTGTTTTACTGATCCGTACTTTATTGATTTTGTTGATTGAATAAACCGAACTTATTGGAACTTTCCTCGTTGTTATTGCACGTAATCGTGTTTTTAAAAGACCGCGCAGCTTGAAATATACAGCAATGTTGTCCAAAGCTGCTCAGGTTTCTTTCAGTGGCTCAAACGCGAGTTTGTCGGTGGAGGATATCAGAGAACTCGGTATTCTCGACACGCGCTCCGCTGCGGGAGACGAAACACAAATCCCCGGAGACGCCGAGAGAATCTGTTCACAGCATATACCTTCATGCTCACCTTAGCCTTATTTATATGCGTCTCGAGGAAAAATATGTGCATGATCCTATGCGATACAAACATTTCACGAATCCGTCCATGTCGGACTTGTGTTAGTTTTTGTATTAGAACTGGGACATGATTTCATTATTATTCTAGTTGCATTATTTTTTGATTCGTTTAATGCTCTGGCGAGTTATGTGGGTATGTGTATATGGGTATACAATAGTAACTTGCTCTTAATCGTTGGAGTAAATCTAATTGGATACTTTGATTAAAATTTTAATAACCGTATACTGTCTGATTCAGCAGGCGAGCACTATTGCCTATTAATTATTTGAAAATGAACTCATTTAATATTCATTAAAGGTGTTTTGATGAATGGTATACGATGTTATCTGTTAAAATTGATTATGTTCAATGTATACTTATTTTTTTTTAATATTTAAAATAATATTTTAATACCTCTTAAGCGTGATCAACGGTAAAAGGTTCTCAGTCCTTATATTTGATATCGAAAACCCCTCAACACGAGTTCATAATATGGACTGAAAATACTTATACGTATAACTAGTATGTCACTCTGGCAGTAAACGGATAGATGCAAGGAATAGGGTTTCACACATAACTAAATTCCCTTTTGAGACTGCGCTATCAAGGAAGACACGGCGATTGCCGTATTGAAGGGGGAATCTGGTGCGACTTTTCATGCCAACACGGGGTGCAAAATGCAGTTTCGATCTAAACCAGCTTGCACTCTTACGTATACAATCGCTCCATGATATCTGATTCAACTTGATACGTGACTTTTGGCTAGCGAATACAACCATGCATAAACTGCTAACTGTAAATTGGTTTTTAAAGGGTCTAGCCGCAATCCTATAGTGAAACTGCCCCTGGCTGAAATGTATAGCTTTCTTAGGAGCTTTTATTTGTCTTATTAAAAGATATCATTTTACCAAATTTCAAACCTGGAATCCTCTTGGTATGGACAAAAATTAATAAAAAATTTAATAAGTTTTTATTTATTTTTAGCCAAACCGATAGTTCGATTTCTATGAAATTTGGATGTCATATGTACCTAATAACTACTCATTTAAAAAAAAACCAAGGATCTAGCTTATTTATAAAGCCTTAAAAATTGATGTTTTTATTTTTAAGATTTTTTTAAAAATACTTATGAGATAGGGTCTACCTCAATTTTTTGTTATATAACGTAATATTATTGCATAAAATATATTTTTTCTAAAAAAATCCATTTAGGGAAACAGGGCAACAATCTCGTACTAATGCATACGGGCATTTCTATCTACCGTTGTACCCCAATTGAATTAAAGAGTGCCAAATATTATTTTAGGTTTTTGCTGTTCTTATAACTAATTCTTAGAGTAAGTATATTCTAGTTTACTAAAAACGAAAGAGATTCACTTTATATATAGGATAAACACGTTAAAATAATTATTTAATAGGACGAGGGAGGTTTTTGATGGTCCGTTTGGTTACAAATTATTTTGCATGTAGTTAATAAGAGACGTACCTAAACTAAATGTTTTACCCTTTATTAAATAGAACTATAATGAAATAGACTAAAAACAATAAAAAAGCATCAATTTCGAACAAACTTTTCACATAAAATGGAATCTCAGGCAGTTTGGTTACGGTTTAGGTCCAAACCTTACTTAATGTTTGAATTATTTAAATAATCATTGACATTATTGATGTGTGATAAACAACAAAAGGTAGACCTTAAAATAACATTGAGTTATTTTCCAACATAATAAATAATTAAGCTTCCAATCTCTGTAAATCTCGAAAATCTGTTCTAAAATCAAGGGGACATTCTCCAAATGGACACCTATGTAACTCAATGGACAAAGTAAAGACGACATCATAATGGTCATAGATTGCACAAAATACTCAATATACATAACAAGGTGCTTTGATTAATCAAAGTGAATTAAAGTACCTACTGACTTTCTAGTGTAACATCACAACATAGCATATTTAAAATATTTAATACAGGTACGTGTTATCATGAGATTATGTGAGAGCTGCCTTTAGTATGCCACATTTATAAATGATGGTAGTCATATGACTCAAAACGCTAGTTTAGGTTTAAAAACCTTACTGCAAATTAGTCGAATATTTCATTGGATCGAAAATTAACAATTAAAAGGAAATATTTTGTAGTTTTTTTTAAAACCGGTTCTTCTGAACTGAAGGTAAGTTTTGATAGGTCTTCATTTTAGAGCGCCTTATAAACTAACGAAATAAATCGTACAGACAAAGTCACAGGAAAAACTGTCTATACTCAATGTGCATGCGACTTTACCGTGTCCGTTGGTTACGTTTGCAAGTCCGGTTATAGGTTACGCGACAAATCGTTACCAAACAGACGTAAAGACTTCTGTGCAGCTGAATTAAATCTATTCTAAACAATACAAAAATAACCGCAATGTTCAACCTATGTTATTAACAAATAACTGCTTTTAACACGGTTTTATTCTATACGAGTATAAACAGAATACTTGTTACTTAACGTTTAAACTTCATAAACAGTGAAACCAACCGGACAAAAAATTGGATAAACTTACTTGTCACATAATCCAGCACGTCACGACGGTCGCGATTTGGCTGTTTAAAATCAAATTTGACGTGACAAGCTCTGTCTATGGTCGCAGCGTTGCCAGGATCAAAATTCACCTAAATTGTTGGTAAAAATATTTCACTAAGACTGCGAAAATTGCGTAACCAATCGGACTATTGTCCAAATCGCAATTTCGTGGGGGCAACGGTTAAATCTAAATTCAACCCTAATAATGATGTTTTAAAAGCTATTATTCATCAAAAATGCATTGCCTACAGCATAAACTTCCCAGAAATGTATTACTTGGTGTTACCGCCTTAGAAAAATATGCGTAAAATGACCTTCAAATGGAACTTGGTGAAGGGGACAGTATGGCGGCACGATTTTACCATATTTAAAAACTAGATTTTAGGCAGGAAACAAGTTTTTAATTCTGGATTTAATTTAATAAACGATGCGACGATTTAATATATTTTACGGAAAAGCAACATTTAACTGGATCAAATCAACATCTTTTGAGTAAGTCGCAAAAAATACAAGGGGACATCCAAAAAAGTGGAGGGTACAACGGTAGATAGAAATACCCATACACTACAGGCCGTCCGTCCTACGATTTAACGAGTATATTCAATTTATGAAAGACACCATATTTTACTGTGCTAATGGAAACAGCATTTCAGTTTAGAAAATAAGTAATACTCACAAAAATTACTCAATTTACAGATTATAATATACATATTATTATAATTCAATATATTAATCTGAACACAGCTATACCAATTCAAAATGCATTGGAATTCCGAACACCGCGTGTTTGGAATTTGAATTTAGAATGCGCGTTCCAATAACGCCGTGTTCACGAAATGGTCCGTGAAGCCATCCGAAAAAAATATGATATTACTTTTAAACCTCGTTTGTAATTACCTACTGCCTTACCACCCTAGATACTTTCTATTGCCTCCAAACAGTTGGTGGTCCGTGGTAAGACACAGATTTTGTCAAATGTTCCCTCATCACTACAAGGTTAAAAATCACTGCCCTAAGCGGTCGTCAACAATTTTTTTTGCCACCTTGACTACGAGTATATTATGCTACCCAATATTGAATGAAGGATTTCTCCTATATGCATTAGTATAAAATTTTTGCACTGTTTCCCCAAATGGATTTTTTTAGAAAAAATATATTTTATGTAATAATATATATTACGTTATATAACAAAAAATTGAGGTTGTCCCTATCTCATAAGTGTTTTTAAAAAAATCTTAAAAATAAAAACATCAACTTTTAAGGCTTTATAAATAAGCTAGATCCTTGGTTTTTTTTTAAATGAGTTATTATTAGGTTTATATGACATCCAAATTTCATAGAAATCGAACTATCGGTTTGGCTAAAAATAAATAAAAACTTTTTAAAAAATTTATTAATATTTGTCCATACCAAGAGGATTCCAGGCTTGAAATTTGGTAAAATGATATCTTTTAATAAGACAAATAAAAGCTCCTAAGAAAGCTATACATTTCAGCCAGGGGCAGTTTCACTATAGGATTGCGGCTAAACCCTTTGTTGGTTCAAGGAGTATCGAAAAAAATAACTCAACATAACCTCTCCATTTTTTTTATTAATTTTCATTGATTCGTAAGACAACAATGCTATTATGCAAACTGCGGCGCGAAAGGCTAAAAATTCGATACAAAAAAAAAGATTCACTCCAAACGGCTTTCACTTTTCACTCTTTGGTTAATACCCATTGCTTATTTTTCCCCTTCATAATGCCTCCGAGGATTCCGGTAGTATTCGTGATTTATGGCTTATGCAAAGAATGAGAGGATATTTTCTACACCATAATTCAGGCTAGTTGAGATTAGAGGCGGGCCTCGTATAGGATGATATTTCAATCTGTTTCGTGAGCCTCTTTTTTATCCGCATTTACTCCTTCCTCGATATTTTTTATTCGTTTTATGGTGCTGTGGTTTATCTTTTATTTTACGACTTTGCTTTTTGTGCTACTAACTGTTAATAGAGTATTCATGCACTTATGGCGGGAAAAATGAAAAATTATGGTATATACCGAATTGTGACGACAATCAAAGGGGGTTAATTTGTTCCACAGTTAAACGCGCGAATTAACTATGCCTATTGATTGAAACATGGGGTAACCAAATAAACCTATCTTACCTTGACGAGCACTATGGCCAATTTGTAGCGTATATTTTCGAACGAGCGTTCGGAAAACTGAACCCATATAAAAAATGACATTTACGTCTTTCTAACGTAGCGCTAAGCAGCAAAATTTAATAGATATCCGATTGGAACCTAAATAGAAATTAGAAAGCTTTTTAAAACATTTTTATGTTTCGTACTTTAATGCGCTAATACGCTAGGTATTAGCGCATTTATTGTTTTCTTTGTGCTTTGATTAAATAAAATGTTTATAAAATCCACACTTAATAATGTGTCGACTCCAATAAACGTATTGGATCCGAACTTTATTGAGTACCTACATTAAGTCAGACGATAATATGTTGTATGCGTTGTTAACAAACACACCCGTAAGGGTTATTATTTCAATATTTAAGAAACTTCCTCAAAACAAAATTGCTGTTTGTTTCAAAACATTGATAATTAAAATTAAACATTTCAGCATCATAAAATCCACTTACTTACCGCCCAAAAAGTTACGCTCATCAATCTAATCGCACAACAGCAATCTCGTTCCTCGGCGTATTGTTAAAACTTTCTACCCATCAACCGTCTGTCCAAATTAAACGTTTTCGTGTCGGAGCGGTGTTACTGATATTTGCGGCACCTAGACCCATTAAACGCTTTCCTTATTGCTTTGTAGACTTAGCTGTTTTAAAGTTTTGATAGCTCGTAAATCTTAACCTACTGGTTAACGAAGTTTCAAAATGAAAGAATAAACCTCAAAAGTAATGTTTTGATGATAATTTCGCAAATTTAACGTGTGTTAACTAAGGAAACATTTTAGATAGGTACATTTTTAATTTATAAGTATGGCTGTATTGAAAGCGATCAGTGTGTAAGAAAGAGGCGGGATCAATTTGTCTCGGCTCTCAATGGAGAACTCTTCTCAATGTGAAAGGTAGATCGGTGAGGCAGGGCACAGCGAAATGTCATCCCGCTTGCATTTGGAGAAAAAAGTCCCTATGGTGAGGGATAAATAACAAAAAGGCTCAAAAAAGAGAAACAACATGTTCATTTAACTGAGTATCAGACGTACTTCTTGGCCGATATTTGTTAGAGGCATGAATCAAACACAATATTTTAGGACTGTACATTTCTGTCAGTTAGGACAAATGGAAATGCAGCTCTTTTTGTTAAGTTACCGTTTATTGATCAGTACAGATGTGGCGAAAATATTACATTTATATTTTACCAGCAACTCTGATTATGTTGCGGCAATATTACCGATGGCGGTATTCATAAAAATGGGATTTTATAGCGTCGTATAAAACTACATTAAAACAAAATGCCATAATGTACAAAAAAATAGGCTGTTCAGAAAAAGAAAAAATACAAGTTACGGATTGCAGTCTCTTTATTTTTTCATTCATATGTTGTATTCATTTAACTAAGATAGTTACATCAAACACACATTGCGTAACAATTTGGACTGGGAGATATGTACTTAATGAATCAGTGGCAGAATATTATACAGGTAGGTTTATTGCTGCAACCCTTCCCCCATTCAAAATTATTCAACAATTGAGGATTATGCGATGCCCATTCGAAACAGTTGGTCTTAATTAGAGGACGCCAAAACAAATGTCAGTCATTTGGAATGTTACAATACAATCTAAAGGTTTTATTTGATGTAGGTCTAGAGCTTCGTCTAACATATGGTTACATATATTGGATATTAAATGGAAAAATCGCGTTGTGAATAAAGCGGTTTCATATTATGGTCAAATGCATTTTTTTATTATTTACGCTTTACACGTTTCAGGAAAACTTGCATTTCAACTATAAAATTTGCAAAACAAAAGGTGTTTAAGGAAACCGATAATCTCTTTACTCATAATTTTATTTAATAAAGTAACGATGATATTTTATATAAAGTGATTGGACGAGCGAGCGGAGTACCTAATCGAAGTTCTCCATTTCAGCATGGACCAAAATTATTTGTTATGTCCGGCTGTCCGATTGGTCTCCTGTAGGTACTTAGATGCATTTCTGAGCCGATTCTGGTGATTTTTTTAGCAGGCTCAATAATTTTAATAGTTATTTGTGTCATAAGGGAGCAAAATAGTATATTTACGGCGAGGGCGGTGTATTGAATCCTGCACGTAGCGAGGGATCCTACAATAGAATCCTGAGCGTAGCGAGGGATTCTAACGTAGGATCCTGAGCGTAGTGAGGGATACAAGTGTTTACGCCCGAGACGAAAATAATTTTGCTACCGAGTGACACATACTATTTTTCACACCGACTATTAGGAAATTTAAAAAAAGCTATTGTTAAAATATATCAAAGTTATCTTAATTTTTATTACTAATTTTTAAATATTACGGAATATTTATAAATTTTTATACAACGTTGTTAGAGTTAAAACTTAAATATGTTCGTTTTGACTACGATGAAATTACAATCGATTATTTTATTAACATCTGTTTTCAATTGGCACATTGCGTACAAATGTTCCAATGCCAATGTATAAATTAAAAAAGTAGCTTGAACAGAAAAGTAGCGTTTTGGTCCCTCTCGTCGTGGAGCAAAACTTACTTTTCCGAATGAAAGGTGTGAAAAGATATTTTGTCATTTTAGTTTTGTACTAAAGACATTTTGCTAATTTAGCGTACAGAGGCACTATAAAGGTGACAGTTAACAAAATAATGTTGCTCCGGCGTTGTTACGATATAAATATGTTTTATTTGGGGGAAGGGTTCTCTTAAATGTAATCACCTAAGGATGGGATATGTTTCGTCGATCACGAAGCATGTCTAACATGAAAAAGTCACCCTACAATTCATGTTGATAAATATTTATAATATTGTCATCCTTTTATTTTAATTAAATTAAGTATTTATAATACTATACAAGTATCCCAACTATATAATATTTAGAAAATTTCTTAAAACAAAATATTAAGATAAATTTTTACGCGTAAGAAATTCTTATTTTTGCATGAAATTGACGTGAAAATCAAATCATAATTTTATTTTAGTAATATACTTATACACAACAGCCATTGAGGGTCTACTAAATATCGGGTGGCGTAAATCGATATTCAAAATGTTAATATAGTTACTTTAAAAATATTACAAGCGGCTTGTAAAAAAATCTAATCTAGTTATATACATCTATATTACAAAATGTCGTCATAAGTACGTAAAATTGTTGCGCAACAATTCCTAACAGAATATAATTTAAAATAATCGAAAAGTTTGAGGACTCTGGTAGCATCAATAATAAGACCAATTATATTATACTTAGTAATTTAGCTATTCCAACAATCATTATGTTGGTTTATACAATTATTTACCTAATAACAAATTTGCTATAATATTTGAATAAAAAACTAAGTTTTTGTTACGCCTGCGCTATTATTTTGTATATAATCCAGCATCTTCCGAGATCGGCATATTCAGTTCAAGTTATCGGCGGACACAACAAGTAAAACAATACAAACTAATCTATACGTAGGTTTATTTACTTAAATCTATTGTAATGGGAAATTGCTATATATTGCATAAAAACTATGGCACTGTTTATAATTAACTCACTTATAACTTAATCGAATATTGGAATGTTGTTTATCTTATCAAACAGACAATGTAACATACAGTTACGAGGTTAAGTATTAAAATTTCAGTAATGAAGGGTTTCCACCAGCAAGATGAAGTTATAAACATACACATATAAATAAAAATGAAGTGAGAATGATTTTTCTTTGTCAAAGTCTTTATGACGTTCACATGAAGCCAGAATAGAATTTCAACCGGCTCGCGGAAAACGTTTTCTGAATAATATAAAATGATTAGGCATGATGACACATTTTGAAAAACTGTTCTATAATGTTTAGAAACATATATAATGTACAACGAATAAGATTTTTCAAGAGAATATAACAAGTTAGGTAGGAAAAAAATGCATTTTAGTTTTTAAATTTCAAATTGGCGCTAAAACGCTTGTCAGTGTCATGGCGTCCCAAGTGACGTCACGTTTGTATAAAAAGAACGCAGACCTTTGACGTTTGCTACCTAGATCGCTCAATTGCTCATTGAATGAACATAAATTAAAAAGTTTACAAGTCTTGTGCGGCCGTGCGAGCGAGAAAGCGGGACAATGACGTATGAAGATCTGACAGATAACATGGTTCTATCCCTGTCTTACTATTCGTTCAGTACGTATGTTTTCTCTGTAATCTGTGGTAATGGCCGCTATGGGTATTTGTTTATACAAACGTGACGTCATGCGCTCCGATTGGTGTTTAACATATCATGGCGGGCGTCCGTATTTTTCAGTTTAAATTTATCAAAATAAATTATAATCTCTTACTTAATAAAAAAATATGAGCAATTTTCGAATTCTATGATTAAAATTGCATTAAGAAAATACCATATTTTAGTGATTTTCAATTACTGTCATCATGCCTATTATAATTGTAGCCTGACAAGTTTTTTTCAAATACATATATTCTATTCGCGTTGCTAACCAACCGTTTCTCAAGTTGTCAAAAGCTAAAACAACAATACATATCTCATGACTGGCTAGTCTTTATGCAACTCATCAGGCTATGCTGACAAATCTTCTTTACCTGGTTCAGTTTAAAGATTCCATTCATATACAGAGCGCAAAAACTAACCTTGGCGTTAACAATACGGAGGTACATAATAACTGGTTTTAATTGGGGTCCTTATTTTATTCGCGTATTACACAACTGAAATCAAAATTTAAACGGGTAGATTTCTGTTTGCTTTCATTTGCTATGGTTTCTTTGTAATAAGGCGGTGTTTTTTTAAAGAAAGTAGTATTTTTCGTCTTTGCCAAAATGAGAAGTAAACATACTTACTACAAATTTTGCATAAACCTCAACCCTGCATGTTTTATTCACTGCATAATAAAGTAAAACTAACATTCGACATCAAGAGCTCTATGATAAAATGCTGCGTAAAAATATTAAATTCGTAAACAAAGGTATTTACTACCAGTACCTAGTAATTGAATGGAATGTTATTATTAAAGCCCGTATAATTTATCTACTCTGGATAAACATGTACAAATTTAAAATCTTACTATAAGTCATTATCGTGTTAAACAATTTTCAGCCCATGTTTTATTAATAACGAAACCTATCATTACAAACTAATCTAAACACTATTATAGTAGGTATTTTTCTAAGTACCTAATAACAACAAAATATTTAGTGTGATATTCAGTAGGTACTTTTTCACATATATATTTTTATATCTGATGTGTTTTCCGAGCACCGATTTGACGAAGTTAAATTGATTTAACCTTATGATAAAATCTAAAATGCTAAATGTAACATATTATGGCAACATATTATTTTGGTTACAGATATGAATACTCATTTATCTCTAAACAGAGACATGATTACACTTATCCCTTCAAACTCTTCAACACACACACCCTCTACAAAAACAACTGCGAAAAGAGATTTTGAAAATCGCAGTCTTGCAGGGATTTTTATCAGAAGGTACATTGTTTATGACAGGTACTTATAAACCGCTAGTCGACACAAAATCTAAAAAATAATACTTTTTTTCTCACAGTGTTTCCTATTATGCTTCGTAATTTAAGCAAATCGAGTTTGGCAACTAATCGATTCGATATAGTTCGGGTGCTAATCGCAATGTCGTATCGTCGTCGTAGGGCGGATAGGTGCAGTAATGTCGATGCGCCGTCCATTCGCCTTCACACTAGCTACACAACCACGGAAGCCCGTGTACAGAGCAGCTGGCAGTCCCAGGGGCAGGGATGGAGATCCCCCTGTTGAAATAGAATGATATACACGGTCTACCTTATGGGAATTGTAGAACGAAGTCACAGGTCTACATGAAAACTCCGTTCAAAGTGGCTTACTGCCCATTTGAAACTCAAACATATTCACGAGAAGGCGTAAAGTTGCATTGATGCGGTCATAAAAAGGTTAATCTCAGTGATAGTGGGAAGGCATACTGAAGGAATGCAGAAAGACAATGTGTTGAATGAATACGTACCAATCCATAGTTTGGGGTTTGATTTCGAGGGCACAAGCAAGGACTGCGAGTACCCCCTTAGGGGAGCCGTTTCGTCTAGCTGCAGCATGGCCAGTCTTTTTCTTCTTCGCACGGTCGCCGTGTGCCACATGCCATCGTCTATGCGAATCTTAGATTCTACACACTGGAACCAGTCCTCGTGAGTGGCAGTGTTAATCTCTTTGACGTCAGTATCCGTGTAAATTAATTGTAATTTACCGTTGTTAATGCCCAAGCCAATGAAATCTCGAGCTCGTATACCGATTTTTCTCCTCCACATCAAAAGACCGGAATCGTTGTACGTCCGAAACTTAATTTCGTATCTAAAACCGCGATCGCCGCGCCTCCTAAAATCATGTTGAATACTCATGAGTATTACTGCCATATTCGAAAAGTCTCATAGAATACAGAACAACTGAAAGCATTACAAACTACAAAACAGTAAGTGTAAGTTGTGACGCCTTTATGCAAATGCGGTAACTTTCAGACAGCAGCCTTGCCGGCAACGCTAACTTGTAAAGGAGTTCATATGCAAATGCGGTAACTTTCAGACAGCAGCCTTGCCGGCAACGCTAACTTGTAAAGGAGTTCATAAAATGAATACAAAAATACCTTTCTGACAGCATGGAATGTTCACTATAATATTTCGGTTTTGGGAAGTCATAATATGGCCGAATTCTAACGTGCAATTACATTCGAATACGTTTGAATTTGCAAAACAAATAAAAAAAGCTTTTAAAAGTAGTCCACATTTCATACTTAGTAAATGATACAGCAAAGCGACTAGACTTAATAACAAATAATACGAACAAACTGAACGCAAGTTACCTATTCAAAAAGCACTGCCGTGACGTCATTTATATCTAATAAATAAATTTAAAGGTTTTGACGTCCTTTGAATGTTATCTTACATCATACAATCCCTCACCGTCACTGTTAGTGCGAAAGCTAGAAATATATAAACATGTTAGTATTATTAGTGCAGACACCTATCGTGATTTTAAAGGATAAAAAAAGAATTATATAAGGTGCTACTAATCTAGGTAGCAAGAGAGACGTTACATTACAATAGGGAATTAACTTTAAATATATAAATATTTAAATATTTTTTTTAATATTTTGAGCAAACTAATTTAATAACGATTCTAACATTAAACAAATAGCAGTGTCCAGTCAAGAGGTTCTATAAGATAATTAAAGAGGAATCAGCTCTAAAAGTTTTGGTAGGTACCTAAATTATTAGCAGCTATATAGGTGTTTAAACTTATTTTAAAGAACATCATATAGTCAAAATTATTTTATTTACCTAGGGGTTTGTTAAAGATCACTTAAATTTGTTGCGATAGCCGAGCCGAGCGACATAAATAAGTATTTTGGCTTCTAAAATTTAAACCAATGACAATAATATTGTTAATTGGACAAATCTTGAAAGTTTCAGAATAGATCTGGTCGAACTTTTTAATTACCTGCGACTTCCTCGACTCCTGTACGAGTAGTAATTATCCCCATCGAATTGAACTGGTGCTCCGTCCTTCAACATTTCGACGTTAAGCTGAGTTTCACAGTTTCTGCCTTGGTAGCCATCAGCGCAAACGCACTTGTATTCGTTCAGAAGCGGTATACACGATCCATTATTCTTGCATGGGGTTAAACCTGATCATATTTTCAAATATTAACACAAAAATATCGCATGAAACTGAAAGCATAGTTATATGTTCCCTTATATTTATAGGTAAACCTACAGATGCGAAATATATTTTCTATGTCGATAAAGAAACTTCGGTTAGGAGTTTACGTTAATAAAGTTGGAACTCAGATGCAAAAGCTATTGTGAAGTACTTTTTCCGAGATCTCTTGAAAGTGTGCAGGTGAAATGAAAAATCTATGAAAAAATATATTCAAATCTAACGTACCAATCCCACATGGCGCCCCGATGTATTTGGTGACACCGCTTGTAGCGCAAGGGAGCCTGTCCTCCTCTTGTACTACAGCGCATTTTGCTGTGTCCCCATTATACAAAGAGAGTTGGTTACCGTTGACAAATACTTTTTGCACTGCGCCAATAAAACTGCTGATCACGCCTGACATTTTGTGTGGACGGATGTAAGCACTGAAAGAGCACAAAATAAAATATCGTGCATTAATTACGATGAAAATTTAGGAAATATTTGATAATGAAATAATGATATACACAACTGTGACATAACGTAGCCGTCAAATAGACTAATTAATTAACTACTGAGTCATCTTGATATGCTAGCCACATCATAATAGCGTTTTAGGATAAATCTCTCCGTGTGCCTTTACCTGACGACGTGACCCATCATAATTGTGAATATAAAGATTTAGGATGTAGCAGCAGTTTATGTATATTATGTATGTTTGTGGTAGGATCTTACGGTAAAGATCCAACGAAGAGTGGTAGTGTTAATTCCAAGTGAGTTAAGGGCGGCGAAGATGATCCTCTTTGCGTTGGATTGTGGTCTAGCTGGATCCTCTTTGCGTTGGATTGTGGTCTAGCTGCAGGCTGCCGTGGCGACCGGCGCGAGTCACCCGAGCCCGGTGCCACCGACCCTTCTCTATAGCCACTGGAGACCTAAGTCGAAGAAATCCAATTTAAAACTCTCCAAGTAATCAAAACCAAAGTCAAAGAACACATCAAGTTAATTAAATAAGTTATATTCGGTAAGTTTCGTTCTCTTAATTAATTTCATGAGATCGCTACGTAAGAGTCTATTTATTACCGAGTCTTTGTTTCCAAATTAAAACTTCACTTACGTGATATTGGCAACACCACTCCCCAAATTATACCTAAACTGGAGGTATCCATTAACTAAGTTAATCGCTATGAAATCCCCCTTAGCTTTATTAGACTGGCCGGTATAAAGGAGCATCCCTGAGAGTCTGTTCGTTAAAAACCAGATTTCGATGCGGAACGCTTTCCCCAGCCCTTCGAGTGGCAGTAATTCGATGTAGCTCGTCCCATTGAATTGGGGAATCCACGACTCTTGTATAATATTGACATCTGTAAAATATCAGGATTAGGTGATTTAAGTTTAGTAACAATTACTAGTTGAAAAGTTTTATAAAATAGGAGAGCCATTATATTGAAAGCCATAATCAAATCGAAACTCAGGTATCAAAAAATATAGGATTAATTGAAAAATACCATTGCTGCAAGTATTTCCGTTGGAGCCAATTTCGCCTCCAAACAAACAACGGCACACGTGCCCGCCGTCAGGTCCGATGTCGCACAATAGCCCCTCATCATATCCGCAGGGATTCGATTCACATGGATCTAATCTCTCGTCACAATTGGCTCCTTGAAATTCGATAGGGCAGATACAAGTATATTCGGTCGCCGATCCCTCTATAGATCTACACGTCGCTCCGTTCTTGCACGGCATACTCATACACGGATTAGATTGGCACTCTCGAACGTTTTCCATAGACACGACTAATGGGTCCGGTCGTCCCAATTTCTTTGTCACTTGATGACGTATTATTCTTAAGTATTTCACGCATCCGATAAAACCACTCCGGGTGCCGATATTATCGAAAACCCTGGACAAAGACATTTGTTATATATCAATACCGCGTTTGATTGGTTTTTATGAAATATAGCGAGGAATAATAAAAGGAATCTCCCTTTGTTCAAACAAAGCCACCTTAGTATAATAATAGTTGGAATAATAGACATACTTAGAATAGTTTGTAGGTACGCTGCCGACGTAAGCGTCTTCGGCCAAATCTAGAGCTTTTAGATGTCCACTAGATTGCCCTACAACGTCTTCCATGTCATCAACTGACAAGATGCCATCGCGA
Source organism: Epinotia demarniana (assembly GCA_945867215.1). Lineage (NCBI taxonomy): Eukaryota > Metazoa > Arthropoda > Insecta > Lepidoptera > Tortricidae > Epinotia > Epinotia demarniana. The sequence continues at coordinate 13,433,693 of OX244263.1, forward strand.
TGATATCTTTTTGCAGATACTTTGTGATATTCATTCAAAGTAATCTTTTCCAAAGAAGTAAGGACCAATGCTCCGTTTCCAAGATTGTATCTGATTGTAAAATAAACAAAATTACATATTTGCACATAATATTTTTACTAAATACAAATAACGTCAACACATGCTTCGGAATTTACCTAAATTCTAAATATCCATTTACGAGGCCGAGGGAAACAAAATCGCCCGTTCCATCGTATTTCTGCTGATTGTACAATATGACGCCATTTTCAGTGAAAGCCTTAAATTCAATATCAATATTCAGCTTGTGGTAGGCCTTCAATGGTTTAAGGCGAATGAAAGACGAGCCATCAAAGAATGGTGTCTCTATATAAGGTGCCAGGCTGTCTTTTATAAGATATTCGCAGTTCATTCCTGTATAAAGTGCGGTACAGACGCAAGTGTAAGTTGAACCGGGCAGGTCGATGCAGCTTCCTAAGTTATAGCACGGATCTGATAGACACGCGCTGTATTCCTCGGTCGTCTCTTGAGTCATTTGCTCTGGAATAAAAGATTGATATTACCGACCGTCAATTTCTTGGATTAGTTATTGCCTATGTATTCCAGTGTAAAACTAAGGTAAGAAAATGGTTAAAAACCACAAGGTACTTTAATATAGAAAACTTACTTCAGAAATCTGCATGTTGAATGTGATACACAAGCCACACACACACACACACACACACACACACACACACACACACACACACACACACACACACACACACACACACACACACACACACACACACACACACACACACACACACACACACACACACACACACACACACACACACACACACACACACACACACACACACACACACACACACACACACACACACACACACACACACACACACACACACACACACACACACACACACACACACACACACACACACACACACACACACACACACACACACACACACACACACACACACACACACACACACACACACACACACACACACACACACACACACACACACACACACACACACACACACACACACACACACACACACACACACACACACACACACACACACACACACACACACACACACACACACACACACACACACACACACACACACACACACACACACACACACACACACACACACACACACACACACACACACACACACACACACACACACACACACACACACACACACACACACACACACACACACACACACACACACACACACACACACACACACACACACACACACACACACACACACACACACACACACACACACACACACACACACACACACACACACACACACACACACACACACACACACACACACACACACACACACACACACACACACACACACACACACACACACACACACACACACACACACACACACACACACACACACACACACACACACACACACACACACACACACACACACACACACACACACACACACACACACACACACACACACACACACACACACACACACACACACACACACACACACACACACACACACACACACACACACACACACACACACACACACACACACACACACACACACACACACACACACACACACACACACACACACACACACACACACACACACACACACACACACACACACACACACACACACACACACACACACACACACACACACACACACACACACACACACACACACACACACACACACACACACACACACACACACACACACACACACACACACACACACACACACACACACACACACACACACACACACACACACACACACACACACACACACACACACACACACACACACACACACACACACACACACACACACACACACACACACACACACACACACACACACACACACACACACACACACACACACACACACACACACACACACACACACACACACACACACACACACACACACACACACACACACACACACACACACACACACACACACACACACACGCACACACACACACACACACACTGTGTTTCTCTGCAACATTAAGTGCATTATCAATAACCTTTATTTTAAACCTTATTTTATAAGTGTCTGTAAACACGCTAGTTGAACGACTCGTAGCAAGCTGACATAAATGAACTTTGTCATCGCTAATCTAAAACAAACCGAGTGGTTACTAAGAATTACATTTGAGGACCAAGCGAGGCTGTGAGCATACGTAAAATGGAACGCGTTGAAGAGCCGGTTCGCACGTAATTGCCTTCGTACACGGGAATTTTTATTCAAAACAATAAAATTCCTAGCACGCTTGAAGTAGAAAATGTTTGGTTTAAAAAGCAACACGGTTGTAGTTTTTCCACAGCAACAACAAGTAATAAAAGTCGTAACTTTGGAAAGTGTTTTTTGTGTGATTTTTCCATTTCATATGCAATATGAATTTTTCTCGTTTCAAACTTTTACATCGTGAGTTTTATTTAAAATTGTAATTAACTAATGACAATTATGGTACATCATAAATACTAAATAAAAAATAATGAAACAAAAAAATTAAAACTAATTACAAAAAAAATAGACCGTCCAAAAGTTCTGCCTGCGGCATGGACCCCATGACGCTGGCGGCATTTCCCCTTTGGACCGCAAGGGCGATCCTTTGTGAAAGGTACGCGCCAGCTCTGGGGTCCCCTGAGGCGTGGACCAGCCGCGACGACAGGGTCCTCATGAAGGCCTTCATGTCGGCTGACCAGGGTCCCATCGTTTCAACTGCAAGCGCCGCAAACTCGTAGTTCTGAACTAGAGAAGAGTATTTGCGGCGCTTAAGTAATTGGGCCTGATCAGCCGCAGCGCCGGCCTGAGACCGTGTTGCCTGTATGTGGGACAGTGCGAACGTATCGACGCATGTTGCGTCCCACACCAGGGCCCTACCGAGTTTCCACGGTACCAAAGTTACTCCGTCCGGGCGCTTGCCATCGTCTCTCGTCATACCAGGAGGCTCTAGTGACGAAGGTATGGAGGCAGTGGCGAGCGCCCGACGCAGCAGGTCGTTTATAGTACCATGGCGGAACAGCGGCCGGCGCTTCTGTTACATGATAGGCCATGTCTACCCAGCCGGTCCACACCTTTGCCGCAGACACAAGTATGGGGAACACATATGTTGGATCCCAACCTTAAACAGATAGCTATTCTTAGCGTACCTGGGTCAAGAACTGTGCCTATGTTGCGTGAGGGAAGGGCATTAAGCCAGTGGCCTGACTCATGTGAGGAGACAGCCAAGAGCCGGGCACGTTCTGAGTCGTTTGGACTATTTTCGACTAAAGAACCGTGAATGGATTTGAGCCGAGGAGTGTCCCATACTTTCTGGATGTGTTTCATAACAGGGACGTCCGCTTCCGGGCACAAGGCGCACCAGGCTCTCTTGGCTTCCGCCAAGTTCGCGATCTCTACGACCGGTATCTGTTCAATGTTTAAAATAATACCGACGAGGGACAACGAACTGTACGCAGAAGACAGGAAAGCTGGTAGTGCCACATCGGAAGTGGCGCGAACACCCAGACCACCGAGTCTTACAGGTAGAACTGCTTGGGACCATGAAATCGAATCGAAAGTAACGTTTAGAATTTTGGATAAAGTTGTTTGAAGAGTATTATCGATTGACAAAAGTATAGAGGGGTATTTCCAGATCGGACAGCATCGGAGTAAATGCATGAATTTAGGTGTAAAGAGACAAAAACGGATAATAAAAAGTGCCATATGGGGGTTTATATCAAAAAGTAAGTCAGATGTACAGTTAAACAAGTCTAACTTGCAATTAATAACTGAACTGATCGCTTCATCAAAAATTGGAAACCCTAAAAGTGTGAGTGATGAAGTGGAATGAACGGAGATGTTGGGTAATATCGCATTAAAGTTAGTCAGTATTTCAATTTTTCTATCCGGGGGAAGGCGGTCAGGCAGAAAAATTTCACACTTCGTGAAATTAAGGGAAAGCCCTATTTCTGCAAATTTGTCCATTATCAATAGCAAGTCCTGCAAGACTGTTTCAGCGTCCCCACCGAGGGAACCGTCGTCTAGATACCAAAGATTAAATTTTGAATTTAGATTGTTTATGATTGGATGGATAGCCAAACTGAATATAGCAGGACCGAGCGGGTCTCCCTGCTGGCAACCAGTGTTTGAATCGATAATTTTGTCACCAAAAAGTAATTTTGATGGCGCCCCATAACATTGCCATAGATAACTATAGGCATCGGGGAGATGTTTTTTGACTTCTGCTAAAAGGGCACCACGATCAACCGAATTGAAAGCGTTTCTCACGTCGACTTTGACAAATACTTCATAGTCCGTGCGACTCAGAAACGTGCGCGCAGCGTGTACTGCAGCCTCACAGCCGCCCTTGACGCCAAAACCCAACTGTCGAGGCTTGAAAACTTTGGTGAGACTCTGATTGAATTTCCTACAGCAGAGTTTTGAAGACAGACGTCTAAAAGTGCAACCGACGGCGATCGGCCGAATGCCACCATCATTTTTAGCTAAGGCTACTAGATTGGCACCGTAGAGGATCGGGATGATTTCCACGTTTACATGACCAGTTAGCATAAGGTTGATCAAAGAGGTTAACTCTTGAAGTAACGCCGAACCTGTATCCCCAGAAGGTGAGGTGGTCAAATCCTTCAGGTGTTGCGGGGACAAACCATCTAACCCTCCCGCAGAGCCATTGGGGAAAGACATTAAAGCTGAAAGTACAGCGTCTTCTGAAACGGTTACACACTCGCCATCAGTGGAAGGAGGTTCTGGAAACTGAGTGATACCTAAGGGAACTGGATGTTTTTCCCTGAGTGCGGCGAAGGTTTCGGCGGAATGAGTAGCCAAGACATCATTAGAAAAAAGAAGGCGAGCAGCTCCACTCACATTACCCTCTGAGATTTTGTTTTCTATTGCATTTATTTTAGAAAAAATACGAGGGTTGAAATTTGAATTGATTACATCATTTTGTATCTTGTCAGGTGACACGAAAATCGAAGATGTATTGTCTTTTATCTGTTTCGTCAAAGAGTCTTTCTTGGACTTGTTTGCGTGTAGGACTGAGTAAGAGAATGTGAGCAGGCGCTGCCACGCTTGGACAGAATTCTCCTTGACGACTTTGGCGACACATTCCGCAAGACTGCTGGCTACAGCTCTGCGCGCACCGCGAGGTATTCTCTTGATTATAGGCACATTTCTCTTTAAAGTTCCCAATTTCTCTGCAAAGGAAGTCGAACTGTTAAAGTTATCAACTCTGACAGTTGAGGGCACAGGCTGTGAAGCGCTAGACACAGGCGGATCAATCGCTGCACGTATACCATGTTTGCGAGCGGTATGAATAGCTAGACCCCGGTTTCCCTTGTACAGTTTTTTATCTACGCAGAGACGACACTTCAAAAGTTCGACTGTTGCAAAACAGGGCTGCGAACTCATAATATATAAGGAAAACAATGCAGGCTTAAAAATACTTACAGACTATATAGTAAATAACTTCACAAAAACACCAAACACAATCAGTCCACTAATAAAAAAGGAAAAGACATGATTTTAAACAATATTTACAATAAAATGAAAAGATCAAAAAACTGACAACTAGCGACTGTCACTCAAGTTGAGGTGCCGCGCCGCGCCGCCCCGGGCGCATGCGAAACCGCTTTGCTTGTGCCGTGGAGTCTCATACGATTCAGCCGGACGGGCGGTCGCCACGCCAGCCACCGCATCCGCAGCCAACCGCCTGACCCATAATGATTCCAAGACTTCCTAAGTGTGCCGGCGATTTCGCTTCAAGACGGGCAGTCAACAGTCAACAGTTGAAGTCAAGGTTCAAGTTAATGTCGCTGGGGTCCTCGTGTAGGCCTGCAGAGGCCCGCGGCATGCCACGTGGAACTGCTCTCCCTCGCGGATCCAACTTCGACACCAATATCACACTCGCGCCTCGCGCGGACAAATATAACTCTGAACGCCAGATTAGGTTTCACTAAACAGATTCCACTTAAATTTTTTATTATTTTAAACTAGCTTTATACGTTGCTAATTAACCAAGGAAATGTGCTAATATTTTGGTGTACTGTATGATTATGTATGTACTCGTATGTATAAAATTGCGATATAGATGGTTCCTGAAATAAAGGATTCTAGTGTTTGACATATGTGGACGGGTTTCATTTTTACTAGTGTCATATCCTATTTTATTAGGTATATATACATGCAGTCTATTCTAAGACCACCGTCGTGGTTCCTAAGTATAAATTTAATCGTCTAATTTACTTTCTGATTAATATATTGCACTGTAATCTGTATAATATATAACAAAACAGCGGCGTGGAGCCATTTAGTACCTATTCATACTACTGGCTCGGACTACTTGCATGGAATCACGTAACATATTGGCCGCGCTTTGGGCTGATCCAACTGTCATTTTTCCATATAAAAATTGTCATTAAGATCTAACTGACGCGCGTACAATGCGTTACGTGATCGAGCGATTGCCGAGCACGTAGTCTGAGCCTTAGTACGCCTTTGTTTATATCTATCAAAAATTATCTTACCAACACATCCCTTTCTATGCTGCGTGGGCACCAAACCGATTCGGCACACGCAGGCGCCGCGAGCGCACCTCGCGCCGGGCAGCGCGGCGCAGTCGCCGTCCTCCGCGCACAGGTCGCCTAGCAACGCGCCCACCGCGCCCACCGTCGCCGTTGTCGCCGTTTGTGAACCTAACCAATGGATTTCATTGCCTTTTGGATCTGTATTTCAAAGTTGTTTTTCGTCCCCGAAAAACGTGGCCGATTGAACTTATAGTGGAAAACAGTGTTATGACATTTTTGAAAGAAATATAATTATATTATTAAAAAAACAACAACAATTTATAGACAGGTTTACATACATAATAAATGGGTCAAGCTAGATTTGATTAGGTATAATACATGTCCAACCGCACATTCTGCACAATCGTTTTATTCGGGTGCGAAAAGAGTTAAGGAAAAATGAGGTATCTAATGGGTCTTAAACCGATAAAGAAAATTTGTAGAAAATAATAATATCAACGAATGTTAAAAGCCAGCGATGAAATTCTACACATAATATTTAATACCGATTGGGTTTTGTCTCGAAATCCTGATTCCTGACGTCATGTTAGTGTTTTTATGTTATAAAGGTAGTTGCAAAAGCAGTAGGTGGCATTGTGCTTTATTTCCTACCACCGCACCCCATAATGTGGTAGCTATAATTGAATTACCAAAGTCTCCCTAGGATGACCTACGGTGATCTACTAGTAGACACTACCGACGCAGCAATTTAATAGATAACGCATATTTATTTTGTGATAATATTGCGTGCATTGAGCGTATTTTCACCTAAATAGAAATGTTGTTTTCTATTCGATAAGTAGATAATTATATAAGTAGCTTATAAATTCATTTTAATGAGTTATCACATAGCGTAAAATCTATATTAGACGTACAGCTTTGGTGTGACGACTGTTCTATCGATTTAAACAGTAATACTAGTTTTCGGTGAGTGAAGTAAAATCTAGTAAAATGGAATATAGAATTTACTTTAATAGTAATAGAACTCGGTCAAATTTGAATAAGGCCGAGGTCGATTTTGTTATTGCGTGTGTAACAAAAGTGGACGCCAATGGTCAGAATCAGAATTCCACACTAGTTCTCCATCTGTACTATTTAAATTAGTAGTAGAGTAGTACTCAGTTCCAAAACCTATATGAAGACAAAACACGTAACAGTCATTATAAATGTCCGTAAAATGCTTCCAACATAAACTTCTTTAATTGATTAAGGTTAAGCCAATAAACAGTGCGTAAAATTTAACTCACCTTTAAACTTTTGTCCGGTTAGCCCGCCATCGAAATCACTGGGCGTTTCTTTCTTCGGCCAATCGTATTTGTTGTAGTACTTGTCGGGGTTGAGCAAGTGCCTAGTGGACTTGGATGCGGCGCCGTCGTCTTGTTGCGTGAACTGTATCGGAGAGGACGGCCTTGGTGGGCCGGCCGTGCCAGCCACTTCTGACAACTTGCACGGCCCGAACGCTTGTACTACAATGTCGTCTTGCGTGCGACACGCTTGCAATTTCAGGTGACACTCTGATTCATAAGTTTTGCCGTCGCTCCCGCATACCTGTTGGTTTACTTGGCATTAAATTTTCTTCAAGTAGTTTGTTAGGTTGGGAATTTATAACAACGTTTCGTGAGCGTTTTAAGGTGCGCTCAAAAAGTTTACAGAGGAAAAGCTACCTATTTGCCCTCATAATATAAGCTTCAGAAATGCACTCTGAACTTAAAAGATTTTTATGCATTTCAGTTTTTACAGGTTCTTGAAATATTATTTTCTGCAACTACCTGTGGGTGGCGAGCTAAGTAGGTATGTAAGTACATAGTTATTATACCACGCTTAAGGCTAAGTTCAGATGAACGCGCGGCGACGCGCGGTTGGCTCGGCGCGCGGTTTAAGATTGTAACAAATCAATGTTGTTGTGTACATGACCGCGCGTCATGCCCGTGAACGCGCGGTCATGTACACAACAACATTGATTTGTGTGCGATCCAACCGCGCGTCACCGCGCGGTCATCTGAACTTCTTTACATGTAGGTCCTAATATATGATTTTAACTGCCTTACGTTTCTCTTAAATTATTTCAACTGGCACCAACAACACGAGCCATTATGTCCAAGCTTCTGGAACGCAGCCAAATATGTTCCTATCGCAACGTTTATGTCAAAATGTTCATTGTAAAGAAAGTATCAAGTTTTAATGAATCCAATTTTCACACGTAATGCTCACCGAGTTTCAGTTTTGTGAATGATTGGATCATAATACAATTTAGACACTTTTCTTTACATGCACAGGGCTAATGACAAAAGTTTTAAAGGGCATCAGAACATTTATTCATGTCAGCAATAATACCTAGGTTTCTTATTCCGTCTGAAGTTACTTAAGCTTATTCTTAGCTATTTAAATGCAGATATATTGATTGATATATACGTGCGTGTCCTTAACTATTGATACATACATGCAAGACGACCCACGTTTTTTCATGTTTGATAACAAAATTAAGAAATTTAGCAAGTTTCAGTGTGAATCACATATATATAAGTTTTGAATCGACCTGCTAAACATCTAGGTTTGACAGTGGCACCTTTACGTAACGCACGCTTTGGTCTCGTAAGGCTTAACATAAAAACTTATGCTAAGTTACTTTGTGTCTTGCTGTCTTTAGTTGCATATTAAATTGGAAAGAATTAATTTGTTTGAATAAACAACGAAACAAAGGAAATGGCACTTATTAACTTATGTGCTTTTTATATATGAAAAGTTCGAATCCCACTGAATCGGAGTATAAATTGCAATTCACATGAGGCTTTACGATGATTGTGCCTACTGAAGTATCTGCCCTTCACTCTGCGCAACACTTACCAACATATTGTTGTCGCTGTCGGGGCATGGCGCTGCAGCACATTCGCAGAGTGCGCCGCCCGTGCGCTCGGTGCACACAGCTCCAAAGTAGCACGACAGCTCGGCGCAAGACTGCGCCACACCGCCGCTCTCAGCTGCCAGTTACAAAATGGCGTCAACACTTTAGTAACTCACATTTAGCGACTCAATTATCTATTAAAATTATCTATTTGCATAGACACAGTACAAGAATGTTCAAATATATTAAGGTGATGTGTATCTAGTAAAATCTATCTAGTAAATATGTAGGTACAAGTCAAGTAATTTATCAAAAATAAAACAGAAATTAAAAGAACTACACAAAATAAGCATAAAAGCTATAAAATCACTGCTCCAAAAGCCAGTTTGTTAGAGTGCGTTTAAAGGCGTTTTCCCTCTATTATCTGTCGTAAATAACAATGCACATATTGTACCTACACATTTTTCTTGTAGATCATTCATTATTAGATATAGTAGTAGATCATTTCTAATATTTGTGTAAGATTGTTTTCTCTTGAGACAAGGCCAAGGAAGAATGTGATGCTGAAGTTTCGTCCCCCAATGAATTACTAATGACACTGACACGCTTTTTTGTATCGTGAAAATCCTGTCCACTTCCACTGTGTTTCTCCACAATATAAACCCATATCCAAGGACAGATGATACATAACCATGATAAACCGTTAATGCTGTTTCAGTTGACACAGTGTCTCTGCCTTTTGAGCGCAAATACAAAACAGCCTAGTTTGTCGCAGATTTTGTAGTCGACCGTAAAAATCGTAATCACTATATGATATCGCTAACACGGTCTGAAATGGCGGCATTTTCAGGAACCGGTTTAGGTGACCTTTGTGTGTGAACGGTTCACGTGTGCCCTGAGTCGAATCCGTGGATTCGTGCCACGGATTCGACTCAGGGCACACGTGTACTCTAGTAGGAGTTGGATACTTTAACCGATTTTCATACTAATATTATTATTTTCAGTAATTATCACTGTAACCCGTGATGTAATCTGTATTTCATCATTGAAAAGTTATTGATTTTTAAGCATTTACACTTCTGATAGATTGATTTAATACCGATTAGCCTTGAAGGTTGATAGCGTACCTTTTCAAAAGAGAATTAAGAAAACTGTAATTTTACCACACAATAAATGTCATAAAGATCTACGTTTCGTACGTACGAAACGTTACGCAGACGACCTACTCAGCGCTTTGTTAGACGTTACTCACGGTCAGCACAGCCGTTGGGACCTAGGCGGCGACGATGGTCAGCGCAAACGGTGCACTTCTGGCCCTGCACACCAGCCCGGCAGACGCAGCGGCCCGTCATCTGCTCGCAGTCCTCCCGCACCGACCCGAAAGCGGAGCATCCACATGCTTAATAACAAAATGAACGATTAATAACTACAACTTAAAAAAGTTTAAAACCCCCGACATTTTCGAAGATTTGGGATAAATTTATCTATGACACAAAAAAAACCGCATCCAAATCGGTCCATCCGTTTGGGAGCTACGATATTACAGACAGATACACAGACAAACACGTTAAACTTATAACACCCCTCTCTTTGCGTCGGGAGTAAAAATAAAAAAGGTTATGTTTGTGGAAAAGAATAATTCTATTTCACGGGCTACAGTCCAAATTGGCTAGTAGATTTTTTACATACCTATGATGTGTCTCTTAGTCAGAATGACATAAAAGGCTATAATATTTGTAATAAAACAGTCGAAAAAAAAACCATTCCTTGGAATGTGCACGCAATTGTGAATGTTTTAGATCTGTTTTGCTTATTTTGTCAAAAGAAAAAAAAACTTATTGTTTAACTTTGTACAATGCGATAGGGAGAAAGACCTGCTATCCATTATGAACTTCTTAAAATTACTTTGACAGTTTGTTCGAGTCGTTAATTAATTATTTCCCAAAAGTTACGTCAGGACTAAAATACCAATAAGCATTACGCTTTGGTGGAGGCACTATAATCAGTTAACATCAAGTTTGAACTTGGAGTGTCTTAAAGTCTCTAGTGCTTTTATAAAATAAAGACCCGCCTACGGCTGTTTTACACAGTTGGAAAAGTCTTTGATCAAATTAAGACAGTATCGAATTTCGTGGCAACCCGAAAACATGTCCGGTATCGAACAAACGAAAAGCCACAAACAAGGGATTTGAGTCTAAACAGTTTCATTTAATTTGTTGTGGTATACGTACGTATACATCCCGTGTGTCCGGAGCCGATCCGCGGCAGCCCCCAGTAGCCGGGTTCGCAACGGTCGCACTTGAGCCCGCCGACGCCCGGCCGGCACGCACACTGCCCGCTTTCGTCGCATCGATCTGACACCGATCCCAGCCGGTTGCAGCCGCAACTAGACCCCGTGATCGGACACCCCTCCTCGTTAGGACCCGACGCCGCTGTCACGCCGTCCGGACAACACCCAAACCCGCTCTCCAAGCAACCCCCTTTCTTATCTTCGTACTGCTTCGTGTCGTCTGTATAAAGTCATGAAAATAACTCAAATAGCTCGCATGTGTTTGCGGTGTCAACAAATAAAACACAAGAATGTATAAAGTCGGGGTGAAGGTTCAAAGCGGTAACAGTTAGCGTGATTGTACCCTATTTACTCGCATCGCCGGCGCCGTTAGTATTTTCACCCTGACAAATCACCAGATATAAATGCGGAAAAGCAATAAGTACTAGTTTCATGTGAAATAGTATTTATTGAAAACAGGGACAACATTTTGCGAAGTTGTAATGCACAGTATTTATTTCCTTTCTCTATTTCACATTTACCTAAACATGAGGACAATGGTTTTTATTCGATGTAGGTACAAAATTATCATCATCATCATATCAGCCGAAAGACGTCCACTGCTAGACAAAGGCCTCCCCCAAAGAGTGCCAAAGTGGCTGATCCTGTGCCACCCGCATCCAGCGGACTCCCGCGACAATATTTTGTGAAGCTATAATTTATAATGCATGTATTTATTCCCTTTAGCTATTCGACATTTAAACATAAAAAATAGTTTTATATTTACTTTTCGGGCAACATCTTGCTGCAGTTAAGGTAATATGGCAGTAGCTGCCGGCCGGACAATCTTGTCGGTGCGGTCCGTTACCGCAATCTATCTCAAGGCCCGTGGTTGGCTCGACCATCGCCTTACTGTTACCGCAAGGCCGGACCTCCATGCCTGCAATACAAGCCATAGTTAAAGTGACTGTTAATTTACTTGAAATAGATCTTAGCCGTAACGTGTTAGTTCAAATTAGTTTCAACGATTTTACAATTTATTAAACATGCAGACAAACCTTTGCATAAATCAAGCGGCCGCAGTCGTAGCTCGAGCTGTTTTTGGCATCCCTCTTTTCGCATCGCGCACAAACTAGGGTAAAGTCTGAAGTCGGAAGCGCAGACTGGGAAATATTCGTCATCTGGAGGGCACTCGAAGAGGCAGGAGCAACGCGGATACTGGTCAGCGCCGAGCTCACAGCTGGCGCCGAAGTCGCAGCGGATGTCGCGGCAAGCTGACGGATCCGCCGTCCCGAGCTGATCGGTCGCACCCGAGGAATCCGTCGACCCTTCGTCCGCCTCGGTCGTGGTCACCGCGGTCGTAGCTACCCACCCAAATATTTGCGTGTTAGTCGAGCGATAAAGCGGAAAGTTAGTTAATTGATCGAGGATGGGTCGCTTTATTGGAATTACTGCTAACAACTGGGTTGATGACGGTCCATGGTAAATATTTTGACTGCGCCCAACCGTGAGTCTTTGGATAATTCAGAGATTTTCGATTTAGTTAGTTTAGCATACATAATAGTGTACATAAAATTTATCATGCATGACTATCAAATGGTGAAAGAAAGAGTTACCACAGGCCCGCAGCATTACGTTGGTATAATATTAAAAAAGAAAAGATTACGTACTCATTGCAATCGGTGGTACGGCGGCTAGCCTGTCTTTGCAGTCTCCGTAGAATATGACATGAAGAGAAACGGCGGGAGTCAGTTGACAGGCGGCTTTTTGGAGCTCGCACTCATTGTAGTAAGTCTGCATATTGCTTCCGCAGACTGGCTCCCGCACAGCGCCGGTGCAGTCGCTGGGGCAGATGCACTCGCCGGCCGCGCAGCGGGCCCCGAATGAGCATTGGACGTTCTCACATAAAGCTATGGACAAATATTCCATTACGTAGGTAGTGACTCTGACTTTCTAAAGGTGGCGTAAATATCATTATACAAGCACCATCCTGTCATGTGAACTAGTATTTTTGTAACTTCTGTGACATACATTTAAAACTTTCTGTTATTGATTTACTTGAATGACACCAGGTTTGACGTTATTCATACCCTATCCCTATAATTTTAATTCTGGCTTTTTCGTATGTCATATAGGTACAGTCAAATATAAAGTATAATAATTTGACAAATTCCTCCTACACAGTCTTAATAAAAAAAACATTTTATAACTCTTGCGTCTCCGGGGTTATTACGACTCTTTAAACTCCCGGTCGTCTAAAACTTGGCCAACGAAAGTCCAACTGAAAGCAATATATTTTGTCGGGTAATTTTTAGCATATTATGCTACTCATTCTGGCTCGTAGAACAACCAACTCTTCTCTTTCTATAGCACAGCAGCTAAGGAAGACATCCGTGCAAATTTAATAACGATTGTTTACCACTTCCCGCAAAATGAAAGCCTTGAGAAAGCAGCCGATTAATACTCGGCGAGAAAATGAAAGTGATATTTTACCAGATATTTAAAGTACGATACTTGGTTCCGCTCGCTTGAAAAAATCTTCTGATTAGACAACCTACCTACAGAATGTTTTTTCCGTTTTCTGTCCATTCCTTAATTTTCTTAATCTTATACACGTTTAGGCTTACATTGAGTTTAGCGCTATAGGCACACAGAATATTTATTTGGGCACCAATACTTCTGATAAACCCGTACATACGTAATACTATACGTAATCAGACCCGTGCCCAGGATAAGTGCCACAAAGGTGATTTCGTTAACTTGGCTTCATTTCGGACATTCGCCAGCGATGGAGCATTTTAATCCGATATCGATCTCTAATCCCCCCAGTATAGTAAAATCGAGCAGGTTTTATAAGATTTCTAGTTCAAAAGAGATGCTTTTATTCAAATTAGATTGAAGACGTGAGCTGAAAGAACGTTGTTCTGTTTCTTTTTAATTTATCATGGACACGATGCTCGCAGAAATTTACAATTGAAGTACCTAATACCTCTTAATAAATGCAAAATTAAAATGATTCCTGCATTTCTTCATATTCTTGGTATACAATATATATACTTACATGTATATTTATATTCTTACTAGCTTAGTATTTTTCCTCAAACGCATTGTTATGGTGAATTAGAATCTTTCGCTTCCTCAGGACTCAAAATAAGCACTTGCAGCAAAAACAAACTGCTCTCTTGTTGCACAAATAACTATTTTTTCAAACATTAGTTTATAATAGCTTTTTTTTTGTTTGTTTTGATTTTCTTCTTTTTTTCAAATGTTATTGATGCCTTATCCAAGAATCCTACAAAATTTCCACCGGGAAGTAATTCTATAAAAATAAATGTCACATCCATTATGTTTTTTGTGTGATTTATTTATTATTCTTGAAAAGCTCCTGTAAATTAACCAAAACAAACATTTAAATATCTATTAATATTTTTCCTCTTTTTTCAGGAATTGGTTGAATACCTATCGTTTTTTTTGATGACTAATATTTTGGTGGATTCTGAGTCTACGTAATTACTAAGATGTTAATATATCAGTTACACACAAAAAAGCTGCTGTTATGAATTATTTCCAAATGTCCATATTTTTCCATACTAATGAAAATAAAATGCTTGGGCTACATGTGGTAAAGTGAAAAGGAAATGTGTAAATGTTCATATGGCTTGGCGAGGTACTGAATTGAAATTGGTTAAAACATTGTTTTCAAAGTAAATTATATTACTTATCACTGTGGATAAGACATACGTCTTACAATAGGGGTGCGAAAGCGACTTATTATATCTACAGCTTCTTACTTACTTATTACTTATTATATCTACAACAATTGATGAAATGGCAACTATCGTATAGCCTCAGCTTTCGGTTCCTAAAGGCTCCGCTGTCTGTCTGCCCGTCTGTCACAAGCCTGAGGTATATTTCGAGTCGTTAAGCAAATAGGTGGAATTTCCACTAAGCGTGTTACATTACATCCGATATCATCTTTATTCCTTGTAACAACAGAACTAATGTAGAAAAAAGTTGCAAATTCCTTTTTTTATAGGAGCAATCCTGGTGGAGACCGACTCTTACTTGGCCATTTTTTAAATTACATACTTACTTACTTCCTTTTATTACAGTTGCAAGGAATGGTGTTAAACATTGAGGAAAATGACGACTAATTAAATTTAAGCCAATTTTTTCGACTTCTGAAATAACGAACGGGTTGTTTTAATAATAAAGCTACTTTGTTTTTTGTTTCCCGCGAACCGGAAAAAAACCAAGTAGGTTTTCCGATAATTAACGGAAAGAGGGATCTTTTAACGAGTGCCCATTGAGATCGAGAAAATCTTGTGTTTGGCAGCCATTATAGGGAAAGGAAGCTCGTTAATAAAAACAAAATTAGCTACTCAAACCCTTTTTTAAGGGGAAGTATTTATGAAAGTCATTCAGTGTTTACCCACCGGGATTTTTTTTAAATATTTTAGTACTCAATTCTGTGAAATAGATTGAATGGTACATTGTAACGTTTATATAAAAAATACTCATTGCGAAAAACTGTTTCATACTAGTATTATGAAAATAATGAACTACCTAGAAATGTCTGTTGAACTAAATTACCACTTTATATTTCTTAACTTCGAATTTTCTCTTGTCCGGATTTATGAATAGGTAAGCACAGTAGGGCAAAAATACATTCAAATTACCTGTCGTCAAAAAAAAAACCTTTTTTTCTTCCCTGATTACGTCAATATCAATACTCGTCAGAACCTTCGTAATGGGAGTTATAATTTATTTAGCTTTAGGCCGATCTGGATAATGTGCTCACAAATGCGATAATGTAGTCACACTTATTGCACAGCCAACAAAATGATAACGTCTATAAACTGTCAAAAGCAATACGAGTAAATCGTTTGTTTTGCGCACCGAAAGCGATTCACGTAAATATCGTCGAATAGGTTGTCAGCCGATAATGGTTTCAAAGGGATCAAGCGGTCGTTTTGTTCTAAACTTTGAATAAGTTGTCAAGTCAAAGTGGATTCCAAGTTGCTGGAAGTATAAATGATCTTTGATTTAACGGTTCGAAGCCACCCCCGGACCTATTATAAGTGTACAAGTTGACCCCGGACGTAATCAAATCGAACATGAGTTTCATCTTATTATTGATCGCCATTGCAATAATACAAACGATTTTTGGGGTTCCGTAGTTAGCAAGGAACCCGAAACTGTAATTCGGCATGGGTATATAAATCAATCATGCCAACAAAACGGAACAATAAAATCTTGATATTTTTTTTTCAACAAATCAGCTTATAGTCTCGCGACTGATCGCCGATTAACCAAGAGGAAAAAAAAAAAAATTTTTTCTTGTTAATCCCATGGTGTGGTATCGTTGGATAGCTTGTTTAAAAATATTCGTTAGCGTGATATTGGGCTTTAAAGCCCTAATTTTTGTTCGAGTCATGTCCCCCCTCCCTGCCGGCTAAATGGCTACACTACTGGAGATTTCAAAAAAATCGTGATTTTATATAAAA
Source organism: Epinotia demarniana (assembly GCA_945867215.1). NCBI lineage: Eukaryota > Metazoa > Arthropoda > Insecta > Lepidoptera > Tortricidae > Epinotia > Epinotia demarniana. The sequence goes on from OX244263.1 coordinate 13,450,951, forward strand.
TATAATGAATTTAAGAGGAAAACTGTCATGGCCAAGTAGACATAAGTAGTTACCGAGTAAAGTTCGACCAACTTAATGTGTACTTGGAAAGGCCAACTTCCGTACAAATTCGGCCGACGCAACCATTTAGTTGGCACGCGCATGTAGATGTAACTAAGAAAGACAGGCAACTACGGATCCCCACACTGCACGTGGCCGGACACGCACTTCGCCGATATTTTTTTACATTTGCCTATTATCTTACCTACGTAAGTTCTATTTAACATTGCAATACAAAAACTTAATACTCAAATGATGGCCACCCTTTTTTGTAGCTAAAGACAAATGCTGTGCGGGGAATGTACTTTTTTCCGATATAATACTAACGACCACTTGGTTTACGATTGTCTTCGCATCTTTGAATCACGTCGTGTTACTTATGAATACGTCTCTCGGATCAACCTCTGTAGGTCTATACCTATATATAACATGGGTATGGGGTGAAGTTTTTATGTTGTGGTTGTATTTTATAGGTTAGAAAATAAATAGCTGTACTTACCACAATCACCTTTGTACGCAACCCGCAGATTGGTTTGTTCGCGGCACGCCATGGAGTCCAATTCACATTGCGATAGGTACGTCTGCCCATCGGTTCCGCATACCAGACTTTTGTCCTGTTGAGTTATGAGTGTTAGTACTAAGCGAAACATATTTTTTTATTCCTGACAAGACTTTTATATGATTTAAACAAGATGTAAAAAAAACGCGAAATAACAAAACATTCGAAAACATGTGAAAACCAGAGTATCAGTTTTCGTTACGCTATCACTTGTATTCTGTATCGACCGTTCAATCCAGGAAGAATCACCGCACTCATTTACATTGCGAGCAGGTTATTTTATTCTGCACAGCTAAGTCAGGGCGTACCTTCGTGCATTTAACAGTTGATATACTTTAATAATTCCGTTGAACAAAGTAAACATTGATTCCCAGCTTCAGTATTTTATTGATTTACACAACCTGTTGCGGTTCGTGCATGTGTCCTACGGATTCCAATGACAATTTATCCATTGTAAAGTATTATTAATTACCTGCGCATCGGTGCAGTTGTGGTTGCACCGGCATTCGGGGCGACCCGTGTCCGGGTTCAGGCCACAGTCGCCACCACCCTGACATGCCATGTCCGCGCAAGTTTCTGGTCGAAACAATAGTACATTACTACAGAGGTCGGGAAGTAAGGGGTTGCCGGCCGAGTACATATAGACGGCCGAGCGTAGCGAAGTCGGATAGTAATGAGGCTTGCAACCCCTTTTCACGCCGAGGTATGTATAGTGCTTTTCTCAAACATGCAATGAAATCAATAAAAAAAAACTCCAAGACATCAAACTGTAATTTTCATGGCTGAACGCCTTGTTCCTGTGCCACAAATTGTGGAATGTAAATTAAAAAAGACCAATTGCAGGTCTAGGCCTCCAATTTTGTATGAAATGCCATTACGGGTCTCTCGTCTCGCTGCGCCCGAAACGTGACACTTCGAAGCCCATTATGAAGAACACAACATCTATATTTTATTGCATGTTTGAGAAAACAATATTATTGACGAAAACACATATCAAGACCTCAACTTATTTTTTTTTATCCCAAGATAGGATAACCTTTCTTTATTTTTTGCTAAAGGAAATTAAAGAGTTGCCGAGGATATTAGGCATCTGCCGTGGAAATATGAATCGAAACTGTATTCATTATGAATATCATCAACTTGGCAAATAATATTTTCTGAACATTTCTATGAAATTGGGTTCTTCGACAAAAGTCCTCCGAGAAACGTTTCAATATTCAATATGCTGGTCTTTTTGAAAATAATATTATTATTCCTTACTCGGCGTTCATCAATCCGTGTCTGGTTCAATTTATCATTGGAGCTGTTTTAATCCGTTTAATTGACATTTCAGCTCGTTACGTAAACGATAGATTCCATGCAATTAATATCAGTCTCTCGGTAAACAGAATAAATGACGGATGCTTCCATACGGCAGAGGAAATGGAAAATGTTAAAATGATGTTTAAAAAAGCTCCAATATGTTTTTAATGGCAAATAACGAAGTCGAATAAGGTAGTCGATCACTATACCTACTTAATAATAAGTAAGACCTAAGTATACATTTGCATAAACACGCTGGCAGGGCGGGGCGCTACTTGCATGTCAGGATCTTGAGGATTATATACACACTCATTTTCTTACCGAAAAATTTCCCATGAAATTATTTTTTCCATCATGAAAGATTTCAGTATCCATGATAGAATTTTCCGAGCTCCTCCACGGTCACGATAAAATCCTTTCCAATTACTGTAACTTACTTACGCCTACCTACGAGTATCTTAAAGAATACGAAATATTGAAACAACATTTCTTTGTTAAAGTAGCTTACGACAAAGGAATCTCGGGCGCCTTTTGATTGACGATTTTCTAAGAGGGAAAGATTTTCATCGCAGGAAATTAGAAGTTGGACAATTTCTCTCCAGAGGGAATTTTTAATATCCCCATGTATTAAGATTTACCTCCGCATTGCCGGTGCGGCAACGTGACTCGAATAACGTTTAGCGGATTAATTTAATCTATTCTTAACCTATATTTATTCCTCGGTACTATTATTAAATCATAATATTATCTGCCATACATAAAATTAATGAAGAAGTAATTTGTTCTCACGGCAAGTTCCGTTATAGAGGGCTCTTAGTTGGCCTTCTTGTATGCCCTCCTGGCAAGCGTGCATCCTCATTTTGCACTCGCTGCCGTGCGTGTTGTGGTCCGAAGCACAGATCGGCGCAAGCGCCGCGTCGCAGACCGGGCATGCGCACTGCGCGGCCCCGCCGCGGGAGACGCACGCGCCGCCCCAGGGACAAGATGCTCGTGCGCACGGGTTTCCCTCACCTAGGAAGACCGATATTGTAACCGCTATAGCACGTGATTGCAACTAGCGAATTATAGCAGACAAAGGATGAAAGTTTCAATGTGGGTACAGTCAGCAGCAGAAGCAGATATGGGTGTAAAAAAATCTAAGATTATGAGGCAGTAGGTAAGAGCTTGTACCTATAGAAAATTTGAAGCACTAACTAAACTCGCATTATGGCCACGTGTGAGGTAAATTATATTACATAATATTGAATATTATCATAACCGACTGCGAAAAGTTGGATTCGAAAATGAACTCTTACCACATGGTCCCATGTAAGCCGTCCTGACATCTCTATTATCACGGCACGCCGTTCGGTCCAAGAGGCAAGGGCTGTCGTAGGTTCGTCCATCAGTCCCGCACACAGGCCGTACGGCGGACTCGCACTCCGGCCCGCAGCCGCACACAGCGACGCCGCGCGAGTCCAATGAGCAGTATTCGCGGACACCGCACTTAACTGAGTCGCAGGGGTGTTGAGCTGTTCCAAAACATCGTTTATGAAAAATTATCAGTAATAATCAGTAATCGCGCTACGCTCGTAGCCGATCCCTTGGTTTTCCTCGTATGTAGCGGAAAGCGACTACGGCGCTCTGACGCATATGTGTCGTCATTGGCCCGGAATGGGTGAAGTGGCCGTGCCGCCTCGGCCGTGTCCTTGGGGTCTGTTACCTACCTAGCAACTTGTATTTTTCTATATAACTATGTAGCAACAAACCATCACAAAAGAGGTTGACATTCAGCTACAGAGTTGATTGGCCTTGCTGGCGTGTACCTTGCTTGTTAGTGATTTTACCGAACGCCCTTTCGGCACGCTGAGGTCGCAATGGGACTGAACTAATTAATTTACGGGCAAAAAATCAATTAGCGAATCGTGCCAGAAAAGGAAATAACTGATGAAGCATTTGAAAGCTATTATTACGGTATTATTGTGACAGTGGGCTATCTGTTCCAATATTTGGAATGACATCTGTTTTAAATCCTTTCTGAATATTCAGGGTTTCTAATCTTTCTTGGCCTTTCCATGTTGACTAGAATTCAAAAGCTTCGAAACTCATGATTGTACTTTGTAAAGAAAGTTCGTAATAAATTAACTCATGACTTTGGAATTAACTTGAGCATTAACTTACCTTTAGATTAAAATTGGTTTAGGTGTTTAAGACTGCAATTATTTAATTTCATTAGTACTTATTTTATATCGAAGCATTTTTTTTGTGTGTACCTATAATATCTTAATTCATTTTTAGCGGTCAACGATGACCTTAGATACTCATGTTCCTACCTTAATATAGTTCCTGCACGAAATGTATTTGTAATAAGCAAGACTCCTGAATAAGTAGGCACTATTCGTATATTATGTATAATGTCAATATGTCTACCTATAGCAGTAAATATTCAAAGAGAACTTGAACATATTATTATTATACGAGAACTTCATTATTCACATAAATTATGTTTTCCGGGAAAAACTACAAAGTAATTGATATCGAAAATAATAGCGTACTTAGGAGGAACACATAAATAGAGTTCACTAATTATATTCTAATGGCTTTCACAAATTTCTGACGAAAGTTCAGAAAACAATTGTGTAATTTGCCGCTGTTTGAGCACAATATTTAACCGCACATAAGTATAGTACCATAGATTTTGTTTTATTTTTATGTCGCAAGTATGCTTACAGAGTCTAGTGGTGGTTGGCAGTATGTAATATTTCCTTTGTCAGTTTAATATTAGTCGCAAATTTAAAAAGTTAGAGTAGCGGACAATAATGTTTTTAGTTAGGGTTTTCATACATTACTTCTTGGCGTAAGGCCAAGAAGTAATGTAGGGAGCCTGAAACAAGAAACTTCTGGTCTTCATTTCGTGATATTAACGTATACATTTCAGAGCATATTTGAGAAAAAGTTATTACTGTACAGTTTTAGCGGCCAGGAAAGTGTATGAAATTCCTTTACTGTGTATTACTGCGACTCCGTCCGTCTGTCTGTCTGTCACAAAGTGAAATATCTCACGAACTACTTAAGGTATCAATTTGAAATTTGGAATGATTTTAAATGAGTCATCCACGTGCATGGAAGATGAAAAATTTTAATATATATTTTAATTTTCCATGAAATCTTACGAATACGAGGAGGGGGCTAAAAAAATTTAACTATTGGGTCAAGTGGGGAATCATTTGAAAGGGCTTGAGTTGCACATTTCAAATCAGTTTTTCTTTTTTTTCTACACGGGGAAAATTTTGATCTATGAAGGAAAATGTAAAAAAAATACCATTCCCCCCCTTATCTCCGAAGTTATTCAACCGAAAAATTTGAAATAATTACTTGTGATTAAGATAAACATAAATATTACGGGAAATGTTTTTTTTTCTGTATTACATACATATTTTTTGTTTTATTTACAAAAATCATTTCCTAGTTAAGTTTGTAATTTAATCAACTTTATAAGTATTTTTTTGTTTTGAAATTCCTATAAGACTGTAATAGAAATACCCTGATTTCAAATAAAAAAAAAATAATCGAGATCGGTACACGTGATAAACAATAATCGCTAAAACACCAACATACATACTAAGCTGATTGCCCTTGCACGTTAGTACCAAATGGGGCCGATAGACGGCGCTGACCCCCTTCGCGTTGTTAAGAATTTTCTAGAATGAATGGAGTTGGGACGGGTATATTTCAATAGCAGGTGAAAAAAAATCGCGATTCAATTGTCTTGGTAGTTTGATGGTGTTGGTGTAAAAGTTACTCGTTGTTTAAAATTGAATTCTGATGTGTTTGGTTAAAATCTTAAAATAAGTAAATAATTTAACAAATATTGGGACATTTACCTTTACCTTGAGTTAATTGCTAGTTTGTACGGAACCCTCGGTGCGCGAGTCGGACTCGCACTTGACCGGTTTTTTTTTAATGGACAAAACGCGTACTTTCGAAAGTGATCGAAGTGACGTTTTTAAATATGTCTCAAATAGTAATAAATAAAGAAATAAAAATATTTATCGAAATAAAAAGCACAACGAACTGAAATGCATTTAGATTGCAATCCCGTTTAATCTTAAATACTTTTAATTGTATAAAACATTTAAAATTGTGACCGGTTCTCATGGTTTATTTTATATGTATGCCAATTGAAACTGGCACTATGAGTTGTGCCGTATACATACTATTAAAAAATAAGTTGGGCGGGAACTTGATAGGTTTATTATGGAAAATATTATTTGATTTCCTCACATTTTCTCACATCTGCCTTGGCGCGAACGGCAATTCGTGGATTCGTCTCTATTGTCGGATTCAGCTTCGCTTCATCCGACAAAACCAACTCATCCACGAATTGCTACTTCCTGGCCGCTGCAATAATGTACTATTACGCTTCCACCAAAACAACTAAATTTTTACATAGTCTATTGAGCCTGAATTAACTTTTCACCCTATTAAATTCTCATTTTAATAACTTATTTAATCCCCAATTCTAATTCTAATAAATTCTACATCTTTTTATGTATGTCAATATTAATTATATTTCTTAAGATCTATCTATATCATATAAATACTTATAAATATTTTACGGACATGCACAAAAAGTACAAATCCATTGTATAAAGTAATTAGTAATGTAGCCTAACGCAACATTAAGTGTCGTTGATTATACATACCTACGCTCTACATACTCGTAGTAGAGGGCAATTAAAGAGAATGTTTCCATAACCCCTATTAGTAGAATAATAATTATATAATTTACGTAGGTTGGTTTGACGCAAGGAAAATTTGCAAGAGTAAATACAACGCTATAGTATACCTATATAGGTGCTCTATGGCTAGTCACGCGCATGCGTTCGCATAGCTGCACAAAACATCGTGTGTAACCGTTCTAAGACAAATGAACATACCTGAAGCACATTTCCCTCTATATGCAATCGTAAGTTGCTGTCGTATGCGACAGGACTCCCGCCTGAGCGCGCACTCACTGGGGTAGTCTTTGTAGTCAGACCCGCAGACAGCCGACCCCGACCTCACAATCAGTTCGCAGGGCGGGCCGCATCGGCACACAGGAGCGCGGGCCTCGTTGAGTTGGCAAATACCGCCATCCGCGCACTCGTGGTCGGAGCAGGGATCTACAAAAAAAGTTGATTTGAAATACTGATTTAATACACGGGTTATAATATTATTAATCTAACTCTTTTATATGGAAGTCGTAAACTAACGTGGTACAATGTCAAAGCGGACCCCGGGCTCCTTTAGGGGCATTACCGGGAATAACGCTATGAGTATGATGATTCACTAAAGTAATTATAACTTGCACCATTTATTAACACTCACTGCCAGGAACGCCGTAGCCGCTTTTCGCTACATACAGGGAAAACCACGGGATCAGCTACGAGCGTAGCGCGTAGCGTTTGTTGGTAATAAATGTGTGAAAGTTCGGTCAGTAAAATATTATGTTCACTTGGGTCGAAGCTCTAGCTATGATTTGATTAGATTTTATTCTCTGGATATCAAAAAAGAACTTTCTTCTATTCAATTTTGTAAGAATCGTGTGGCATTTTGAAATTTCTTCCTTACGCAGTGGTAATGAAATGTAAGAAATCCGGATGACAGCGCGGGTCAAAATGGGAAAGGGGTCTATATCCAGAAGGGAGGCAAAGTCCGAGCCGAAACAAGACGTAATTGAATAAAAGCACAAAAGCGAGCTAGTAAAGTAAACAGAACCTCACAAAGGACGTCGGAATGTGCGGGCATTCGGTCTTGAACAAATTTAGTTCAGATCGAATGCTCTGGGACAAGGTTATTGAGAAGGGTTGGCGATGGTACGTTGTTGATGAACTAAATCCATATTAAATTACTTCAATAAATATCCTATGCGTTTGACCGGGTGTTATGACCTATTGGAATTTTCGGCATCGTTTCCTAATCGGATATCATTTCCAATTTTTTTTGTCTAGTTCACTTAGTAGTATAAGGTCGAGTAATTATTCATTCATGGTCCATTTGCTTGATTAAAGCGAAGGATACAATTTTGTACGATAATTCTACAGTTTATTCAGGCTGGTCAAACTATTAAATGGTACCCTAATAATGGCATTACTTTTAAGTAATCATTATTATTATATGACTTACTAATGACAGTATTGAAATTATTGAAAATGATTACCGACCGAAGGAACGACAGTATTGTTTATGTCATTATAACCGAGTGTCCGGGTCGCATATAAATATAACGCAACGACTACAAAAACAACACGGTGACGATAATGAAGAGTAACACGGCCGTCAGGTAGCACGTTTCCTTTCAATAAAGGACAAATGACGGTAGGTGTGCCGTGTCACCTTCCCCGCGCCCGATTTCATTCCCACATGCCGCGTCATCTCCACGAGTCATGAAATATTGACCGCGTACGAGTATTGTTACCCCTATTCTAATAAAGCTGACCTTTCACGAATTCTTTTCAAGCCGCGGCTCCCACACCAACTCATTAGGAGGTAATTTTCCTCATTCGTAATAATTAATTTCGCTCATTAAAATGAGCCGGGTTTGTATCACTGTTGGCTCAGAAAATTGTTTCTTTAAATTAAAGAAGAATTTAAAAAAAGGTACGGGAATGTTAATGACTTGTGGTTGGTTGGTTCATTTGTTTTATCTCATTGTTTTTTTTTTATAATCTCACTTTGTTATGACTGCTTTTTTGTGGTCGATACTCAGGCCAAATCGATATTTTTATTCCACATAACATTGACGTTCGACGTTACATTTACTTGCATTGATTTATTACGGGCTGAATGAGAATGCAAACCATTTACCTCCCGCTCCGGCCCATTCGGTTCACCGCAAAAATTTAAACGTAAATTACTTACCGTGAATCATGTATAAATTTACCGCACACATTGTAGGCTCAAAATATCTTGTTAGTATTAATTAGGTAATGGAAATAGAGTCTACGTGGCACTGTTTCCGTATTTAATTTTAAAGTATATCTCTGTTAATATTACGGTACCTGAGGGTAATTAAAAATATAGTTTCATTTCGACGGATTTAAGAGCAGTGCAGCCGAGTATATTTAGTGCCCATGCTTAAAAAGATAGACATATCTAAATGGGGAGATGTATGTTCTTTGTCCGCTTCCGTCAAATATCATGGATGATATATTTCGTGGATCTCAATGGATTAAGGAACATTCCGTTCGCTTCACCGCTTTTACTTTGAGCTCCTGATACGACATTATAAATAATAATAAACCATTTATTTCAGGCATCTAAGGCCCATAGTTTAAAATATCTTAATGGCTAGTATTATACATATACATACAGTACAGTTTAAAAAAACGTATTTTTGGCGACGAAACAGCATAGTTCCGTTGTGTGTGTGTGTGTATGAGTCCGGGGTGTAGAACCACCAATATACATCACCTTTCGGCCAGAAACCAGGCCACGCGATGATCTACACCATCGGCCGTGGTGTGCGCACCAAAAACAAGCTGAAGTGCACGTAGTGGCACAAGACGCAGCAGCAAACCAAGTCAAAAAAAGTCTATAGAGAACTCACCGCATTTCCCATGGTATTTAACAGTGATGTTCAGTTGACTGTCACATGCATGTTTGTCCAAGTGACACGCGGAGGGGTATTCCTTGCCGTCAGTGCCGCACACAGTCTTCCTTCTTTGGCAACTACGAGGGCACCGACACTCGGCTTGTCCAAAGTTGACCGCACATCTCGACCCCGTGGGGCACGACACGCCTGTACAGGGGTCCCCGGCCTCTGTTAAAAATTTATTTACTATTAATAACCTCATACCAAGAAAAAAAGATAGAGGGAGCATGTCGTACATCCTAGTGAAGCCAGTTTTCAACCAAGCCCAATAAGTTTAGCACGCACACATAAACCAAATAAAACTCACAAAACTCGAAACAGATGATAATGACAACATTGCGACACGTTCTATAGAATTTTGTGCAGCGTTTCATGCGTGAGTACGTTACTTCGTCTAAGCCGTAGCACTGCAGGATAAATTTGTAGCTCGGCTACAGTTTCGCCCTGATCATAGGCGCTCGAGGTTGTTTGAATATGTTGATATCTGTTACTCTTTTGCACAAAATCAATTTAACGGATACTAGAAAATAACCTATAATAAAGTATTATACACTTTTCAAGTATATAGTTGTGGGTGGAAACTGGTAACCTTTATGTGACAATGTCGTTTACGTAGATAATCTTCCAAAATGATAAGACGTTATCTATACCTCTATACTACTATTATAAAGAGGAAAGATTTGTATTTTTGTGTGTGTGTGTGTATGTTTGTAATGAATAAACTCAAAAACTACTGTACCGATTCCAAAAATTCATTCACCATTGGAAAGCTACATTCACCCTGAGTGACATAGCGGGAAAATGCTTAATTCCTACGGGAAAATGGGTAGTCCGTGCGAAGCCGGGCCGGGCAGCTAGTTAAAAATAATGATAGTGTCGGAAACGAGTAACCTTTATATAATAATGACTTTTAAGTACGTAGACAATTATCCAAAGTGATTGGACATTAATAATAATAATTCCAAAGTTTCTAGTAGCATATTAATCACTCAGGGCTCAGCTTTAATAGAATAAGGTAATTTAAGTGAATTTTAAATTAGAGAAAAAAAATTAAAATGAAATGCTTTGATCCCTGTCCGATTCGAGACAGATTGTTCTGATATCTCAGTTGGTTAGTAGCGACGGGCCATGAATGCCTGTGGTCGCCGGGTCGAATCCGACTCGAGACATATTTTTTTTTAATGTTTCCTTTTATTTAAAATTAGCGTTACTGCTTAATACAAAATTCATTTAATTTAAGTGTTTGACATGAACGGAAGCTCAATTCCAGAACGTGCTTCTAATGTATACCTAATAGTAGAAATCGTTATGGTTTCTCTTTTGCACTCATATACTTTTCACTGTTAGTACTTTTATAAAACGACACTTACCACATTCACCGTCATGCTTGACGCGTAAGTTCAGTCTACGTTCACAGGCTTCCTTACGCAAGTAGCAATTGTTGCGGTATGTGCGGCCGGCAGTCGAGCACACGGGGGCGGCCGCGGACGGACAGCTAACCGGGCACGCGCAGTGCGCCCGCCCGTCGCCGAGCGACACGCACTCGGCACCCCAGCGACAAAACGTCTTTTCACACGCTTCTGAAAAGTATAATGCCGTTAGATGCACGTCACAAGTCACGTGTTCCTCACTGTGGGTATACACGCAACGACAATAGTCGCCAACAGCTTGCAGCGCGCTGCTCAATGTTCAGATGGCACCAAGTTTGCTCCGAAGGGCATCCTTTGCATGATAAATTGGACATTGACGCGCTACACTGATGTCACGCAGCGCGCTGCAGCTACTATTGTTGTATGGACACACAATTAAATACGATAGAGCAAGAAGTAACTCTGACTCGCCATATTGCGTACAAATATGATATCGATGCGTTGCGCATACTCGCTTACGCGCCGAGTTAAATGTCAGAACGAGCATGTGCGATAAATTAACATCATATTACTATGCACTATATCGAGTCACAGCCATGAAAGATTGTTGTCTCCCTTCTTGGCATCACTGCTTGTATAGTCTGTATATATTATATATACATAGATTTTCTGTTAGGTCAGGAATGGGAACAAACAAAGTTTAAAATTACGCCTAACCAAAATATGGAACATTTTGCATTATCATATTACTTTCACAAATACGGGCTGTTGTCCCACCAGTAAAATTAGTACTTGGTAATTTATACTGGTGGGCAAAGGTTACTTTCCCTGTGTAAATCGTCTGTGTTTTTGTATAAAAATCTAGAAATTTTTGTATAAAAGTCAGAGTTATTTCGAATTCTTTCAAATGACTAAATGTTTGATAGACATGCTCGTGCCTAATTGAAGAGCTTCAAAGAGTGACACAATTTCCAATTTTCTACCTGGGGAGCGCGGGCCGTGACTAAATTATTAAGAAGGACTAAAATATGATTCGAAAATCCGCTTTGGCTTCGGCATTGTGTTAACTTGTGCTTCAGGGAGTGCCGATCTCGATGGTCTAGTTAAAATTCCAGGCAGATTGTCGGGCGTGAAGTCACACGGTGGTTTGGCAAAGTTAATTCACAATTTTCTTCCCAATTCACAGTTACAAGTGGTATCTGAGGATGTAAATTAAGGTTTTTACGCAGCCTACTCGTAGAGAGCAACTCAATAAATGTATTTTTAAATAGCACTTCATGAATTGAATAATTGTAATCATTTTTAAAACTTACAGAATACATGAATTGCTGCCATTGCAATTCATGTAACTCCAAACATAAGTCAAGAATTGAATTACAAACAATTTCCAGGATCAGGATTACGCAATAAGGCCCTGGTCATAATGTATGTTCGATCCAGAGCCATTTGTGTCGGGCAATTAGGCCCGAAATGGGCATTGCCAAACAAATAACAATCTACAATATTACTAGGTGCTCGACTAAATAATTAGATTTATAGTTTGTAATTGCTTTCGGGTACGCATGTATGTTTAACGCCTATGGCGAGCATTAAATGTAGAAAATGGACGTAATATTTGTGATACTGATGTAAGTTTCAACATGTTAGTTTCAAGAAAACTTCATATTTAAAATATTTGAGGGAAAGGTAGACAAGCAGCGTTTTCCTCGAGAGAAAACCTCAAATAAACTACATAGGGCAACTCAAAACGAGAGTTAATATTAGGTCATACCAAGACGTCAAAGAGGCTGCGTGGGATCAGAGTAGATGAAGAGCCTACTTTGTACTACACCGAAAAGAGCTTCGCTCTTAAATAGAAGAAGAAGATGTAAGTTTGTAGGTACTAAAAACCTGACTGAGAGTTTTTTTAATATACTACTCCTACTACTACATGCACGTTCCCGATTTTTAAATAAAAACAGAGAGAGAATAGTGTTATATGCATATGTTGCACTTATAATAACGAACATGCACATACCAAGGGATTCAATTGAACTTCATTTATTGCTTAATATGAACCGAAAAAAGATAAACAAAGATAAACAATTAAACAACATATGTATATGTCTGTAATGGTTACTTAAGTCAGTAAGTTATTAACGTTACTTTAAGTGAAACAAACTATGCTTACCTACCTATAAAATTTAATAATAATTTGTGAAAAGAAACTCTACGTGCAAGCGTTATCGCCAAATCACCTCTATTAGATTCAATCTGATCATACGAGATAAGTAAAGAAGGGTCCGTATGATATATTGTATAAAAGTTCCAGTCGTTTCAAGTTGTTCAATATAATCAAAAACACTTTTTTATACTCGTCGACCTTAATGTTTGAATTAAGACTTCGTACACCAAACTTAAATCTCATACTTTTTACTATGGAGCTACCAACTCAACATTTCATAACTGTTGAGAGAACTGTAATGAAATTGACCAATCACGTGGCGCTTTTACTGAACTATAATGGATTTGACCAATAGGACGCCGTCATGAGAAAGTCAAAAGGTAAATAGGCATCAACGCACAAAAATGAAAAAGTCGTTGGTTGCACTTCGTTTTCAATAGATACCAAGTTTGTTTAATTAGTTCAGTTGACTCGTAGAAAAAGTATTGTTCACAATAGTGTCATAATCAATCTTTTTAATCTCGTACCTTACTTAGGCCACTCAGCAAGCTTCGTGGCCTAAACACGGTACTCGACTAAAAAGCTCTCTATTATAACACGATTGAGAAAAATACTATAAACTTTCCCCTTCCAGAAATTTGAAATGATTATGTTTGAACAACATATGTTAATAATTTTCCAAACGTGAACAGATGTTTTACTTTAATAACAGAAACCTTACATCAGACGTAGGTATTAACCCCACATAAATTCTAGGTTATCGCCTAACAAAATATCGTATGGGCTTATATAATAAAGCAATTTTGATCAAAAGCGAAAACCATCACGTTTCTGAGATTTCGTTACAAATTCCTTGATGCGATACATTAACCAACCGCGGCGGCAAAGAAGGCGACAAATTGTGTTTATTATTACATTTGTCTTCGCTGAAAAAGAGGTCAAGCGTCAGGATTCAGCCGCGAACTCATTTCCTTGACTTTTATTTAAAGGCCGTAGACGAATCCGCTTTAAGAAAAGAAAGCAGTAGGAAATAACAATTTTGTAAGAGACAAATAAAATGTTAGAGCGCGCATCCCTGTAAGAGAAGCCCGAGATAAATGGAGACAGGAGGGGAGATAAAAATGATGGCGGATGCTTCGTGAATGGAAGAAAATTAGGAAATTCACCGCCGCGCTTTTGCAGGGCCGCAAGACCTGTTTAAATTATATCTAAATATAACTCCGTACTTATGCGGGCCAAACATCTCAAAAGAGACAACGGAGCAGCCTCCATATGAGCGTTTATTAAATTCAATAAAGATCACTGGATACGGTTCGTGTTTAATATACCTCGTTCTAAAATTAAACCGATAAATTTAACCATACAAAATATTTTAATGTACAAAATTTACATGTTTTTGGAGATAAATTATTGTGAATGTTTTTTTATATTAAGAAGGAAGGAGTTAGGAAAATTAGTCGTTTCCTAGTGTCCCTTTGATAAAATGGAAATAACAACCCTTAAGGTTCGAACGAACCGACCATACAAAACGTCTTTTGACATTCGCAGGCTACAGGCGTGATATTTTAAGAAACTTATGTAACAGTCTGTCATAAATTGCCTTTCCATTTCCGCGAAATTCCCCATTTCCTAGAATAAACTCGTATACACACGGTTTTAATCTAATTATCGAGTAAAAACAGAAATCCCGCTAGCAAAAAGTCTTTTCTCTATACAAATGTCATAAAGTGGTAAAGTTTGTAAGTTTGTGAAATGTAAGTTTGGGTCGGAAACTACTCATCTGATTTATCTTATTTCACAATTCTGACTCATTCATTCAATCATCTGGTTTAAAAAAAAATGGCGCCTCCTGGGTTCACTGTAATACGCGGGCGAAACCCCACCGGTCAGCTAGTTTTACAGTAAAAATCGATTTATAATATGTTGACGACCGCTTTAGCCTAGTTGGTAGTGACCCTGCCTACGAAGCAAGAGGTCCTGGGTTCGAATCCCGGTAAGGGTATTTATTTGTGTGATGCGAGCACGCATATTTGTTCCTGAGTCATGGATGTTTTTTATGTATTTAAGTATTTATTTATCTTTATAAGTATGTTTATCGTCGTCTAGTACCCATAGTACCAGCTTTGCTTAGTTTGGGACTAGGTCGATTTGTGTAGGATAGTCCCCTAATATAATATATATACTATATATATGTCTGACAAGTTTCCCTGTTTATAAGTTGTAGTCACAAGTGAAATAGATTTATGACTACTAATAATAGTAAAATACCATGACGTAGCCAGTTCCAACGTAACAAGTCTAGTAACTCATACTCGCGGACTCTAGACCTATTTGATTCACGCATCACCACGAGATGACGGATTTTCAGAGAAATAAGCCAGAAATAATAACAAAACAACTGTACAGAAGGCGTAGAGTTTGCCCACGTAATGCGGGGAGCGTCCTTGTGAGACTCGGGACAAAGCAATTTTGTTGGCTCGAGCCGCCGACGGAGTTGGCATGTCACCCGCACCGCACACATGCGAACCACTGATAAGGTTCTTGTTTTACTACTATAAGGATATAATATAACATAAAACGGGCACAGATGCTTCAGATTTTAAATACGACCACAGGTGCGGTGTGTTCGCTTGAACTTAATACAATTATTAACGAACCACTTTTGAGAAATAACGTAGTGTTTACCTATGTAGTTGGCTTCAATGCGTTAAGTAAAGGATGATTCCTATTACCATTATTAACGATACCCAGTATTTCAACTATATGCACATCCTATCCTATCGTACTAAAA
Organism: Epinotia demarniana; assembly: GCA_945867215.1. Classification (NCBI taxonomy): domain Eukaryota; kingdom Metazoa; phylum Arthropoda; class Insecta; order Lepidoptera; family Tortricidae; genus Epinotia; species Epinotia demarniana. The sequence continues at coordinate 13,466,791 of OX244263.1, forward strand.
TTATAAATGCGAAAATTTGGATGTTTAAATCTTTGTATGCTTGTTGCGCAATCACGCTTTATCGGCTCAAGCGATTTTGGATGAAATTTTTGCACGAATCTAGTTTATAGCCTGAATTGAAATATATGGTAGTTTATATCCCAGGTCCACGCAGACATAGTCGCGGGCGGAAGTTAGCTCAGTTATAGTTACTTACACAATTGTTTACTGTTCTATTTATCGGAATTGGTTTGGAGACTTTGTTAGGTACAGCCAAGGATTTTAACTGCTAGCCATTTTGAGCACACTTTATACTATACACCAAAGCTTCTATCAAAAACCAAAATTAGTTCACGCCTAAATAGCCTAACAATTAAAGACCTTGATCTTACCTGGTATATAATATGACATCCTTATTATAACGAAAGGACGACACGGTTATAATGTGTAGTATTCAAGACCATAATTTTAATATTATTGCAAATAAAGCAGGACAGTATAATAAGCATTCATTTTTTAACTCAGTTTAAGTACTACTCGGAAAATACTACTAGTTAGTGCTAATAATTACAAGTTTGAAGTCACGTATTAAATTTCACTACAACGGGCGATATGTTAGAAAAGTTGAAAAACCACCGATATTTTCATTTCAAAATTCAATATTCTAAAAAACGGCTGAACAGATTTTTATGAAACATGGCTAAGAATACTCGGGATAAAATCATCTATGACCGCATTCAAATCGGTCCATGCGTCAGGGAGCTACGATACCACAGACAGATACACAGTGGGACACGTTAAACTTATAACACCCCACTTTTTGCATCGGGGGTGTAAAATTACCATGCTATTACGGGGCGCGCGGCGATCGGAGCGGGCGACCACGGTGATTGAAGCGACAACATTCATCCTGAAGAAGAACTCCCGATGAGTTCAAAAAATATCGCGTGTGACGTGAGTTAAACCGTGTAATTATTAGCATTATTTCAACATGTCTCACAAAAGTTTAAATTTCATAATACGGGTTATCATAATAATTATATGCATTTCATGTTCATACACTAACTGCGTATTATTATGAAGTCAGACATAATTATTTACTCACCCTCTGGAGCAGGTGGTCGTGGTTGATAATGTAAATCTGAAACAATAATAGTTCGATTATTACACACGTATCATAAAAACACTATACACATAAACTTATATTTAATCGTTCGTTGTTTCTGTCAAATCAATATAATTTATTTTTTATACTTGCGTTTTATAATCTGTGAGTTAAAACATTACTAACTATAAGGCAACGACATACTTTTCAGTTATGGGCTAAAAGTCTATACTCTATGGTACTCGCTACTGATCTAAAATATTTAATTTCATAGCTGCAGATAGAACTAAAATGTTATTCAAATAAAGAATGCGGTATTTTTGTCTTCTTAAACACGTAGCTGTATTTCCGTACCAAATTGTCGAACATAACGTCTACTTAAACACGCTGGTTACTCGCTATTGGTTGAAATTGTTTGTCAGAGTTGTTTGTGATTGGCCAAATTGATCTTTTTTAATTTATATTTTGTCTATAATGTCTATTCATAACCCTTCCGCCCTTTTTTCAATCAAATTTCTGTTCTGTTTGCGTTTTGTTTTGGTGTTCGTGGTGTTTGTACTGTTTGTCTATTTACTGTAATATATTGAAAATGAGTGATGTTGATGAAGATTCCGATTTATCTAGTACTCCTCAAGAAATTCGCAATATAGCAAAAAGTGTTACCGAAAGTTTGTTGTCAAACAAGTCAAAAAAATTGTACATGAAAAGTTATGATAACTTCATGCAATGGCGGGAAACGAAGAACATTACATCCTTTTCGGAAAATGTGTTATTAGCGTACTTTCAAGCTATGAGCGCAAAATTTGCCCCGTCGACATTGTGGGCCGAATTTTCTATGGTAAAAGCGACTTTAAATGTGTACCAGCAGACTGATATATCCGAATATAAAAAGCTTACTGCTTTTTTAAAACGCCAATCACAAGGCTATAAGGCAAAAAAGGCGAAAACATTCTCGCCGAGCGAGATTGACAGTTTCGTGAATGAAGCGCCTGACGAAATTTACCTATTAACTAAGGTGAGTCTTACAATTATCAACACTGATAGTATAATTTACTTACTCATCCTAAGTGTATCTTTAGTTAATCAATTAATGTTTCGAAACATTATTAATTATATGCTAATTTGGTAGGTAAATTCTTGTATTACATGCAATGTATTATTGGTTTACAGGTTGCAGTTATATTTGGAGTGCTGGGTGCCTGTCGTAGACAGGAATTACACACGCTTCAACTGGAAAAATGTTCAAACTTTCAATGAGACCATTGTGGTTCAAATTATGAACACGAAAACGAGAATAGACCGTACATTCACCATCACTGGCAATTACTTCAATATTGTTAAAAAATATTTGGACTTAAGGCCAGCCCTATGCAAAAATACAAACTTCTTCATTAAGTATTACAATCAAAAATGTTCAGCCCAAAATGTTGGTATAAATACATTCGGAAATATGGGCAAGACTGTAGCCAACTTTTTGAAACTCGAAAATCCTGATTTATACACAAGTCACTGTTTTCGCAGGACTTCTGCAACTTTATTGATTGATGCCGGAGGTGACATAACTGCATTAAAACGTCATGGTGGATGGAAATCCACAGGTGTAGCGGAGAGTTATATAGATAACTCCATAGAAAGTAAAATAAAAAATTCCAAAATTATACTGAATTCCATAGAACAAAGTACTTCAATGTCAAATAACAACTCCGCCTCACACACTGTGGTACAGCCGGAACTGAGTGTGCCATCAACATCAAAATATCCTCTACACATTTTGAAAAGCACAGAAGAGCCTGAAGTGAATGTCATCTTCATCTACTCATTTTAGCCACGTCTTAGAAAACATAGAAGAGCCCATTGTAAATGTCCCGACTACTTCAAGCAACCATCACCCAACAGATTCAGAAAACAAAAATGATGTTTTAACTCCAACCTCAACTATTACACCTAACGAAATTAACCTGTCGCAAATTCTGAAGCAACACAATGCTCCCGTTATAATTACAAAGAACAATATTCAAAATTTGCATATTCATATTTAGAAATAAATGTTATTCTTAATAGGTATTGTTTGTGTTTCATTATTGTAGTTTAGTTGTAGTTAACTCGTAGAAAAAGTATTGTATACAATAGTTATATAATTAGCTTTTTAAGTCTCTTACCTTAATTAGGCCACTCAGCAAGCTTCGTGGCCTAAACGTGGTACTCGACTGAAAAAGCATACATTATATAACGATTGTATAAAATACTATTTCAAATCCTCTCTTATCCTACTAATATTATAAACGCGAAAGATACGTTAAGTTAGTAAGAAACGATGATAGTTCATGGTCTGGATTTAAATATATTAAAGTGTAAAATTACGAAAAATTACACATTAAACAGACGCCGATAAGCATAACCCTGCGATGGGTCAAGTTTCGAGACCTTTTCAAGAAACGAAAGTTATTTTGTGTATTGAAATGTATGAAAAAGCACAATCTAACCAGTTATATAAGACATCTTACAATTTCGTTATTATTGAATTTGTATTTTTTTTATTTACTTTGTTAGACATATTGATTGGTAGTTGGTGAGTCAAATTTGATACATTATACCCAGTAGATCATCATCATCGTCATCATCGTCATATCAGCCAAAAGACGCCCACTGCTAGACATAGGCCTGCCCAGAGTGCCACAATGACCAACCGTGCCACCCGCATCCAGCGGACTCCCGCGACCTTTACCAGGTCATCAGTCTACTTTGTGGTAGATCTACCCACGCTGTGCCTTCCGGTACGTCGTCACCACTCTTAAACCTTTCCGCCCCATCGGCCGTCGGTTCTACGTGCCCCGCCCACTAGATAAAAGTAGATTTTATAATAATATTTCACATCACCATTTTATAAAACTTCTTTTACCAAGGACCTAATAATTTGGTAATGAATCATGCATGGGTCTGTGTGTACGTGCCATTTAAATCATTGCCACTGAATAATCGTTTTACCGTACGGTAGTGTTGAATTATTTGAACCATTCACCAACGTAATTAATGTAGCTAATTATGAAACCAAACTCGGTCCGCGCCTGACCATTGCGTTTCACAACGGATTTAATTGTACCGTGGAAGTAGTTTCATTTAGAGGAGTATTTCTCTTCTTGCGGTATTCTTTAATTTGTCGCCGAAAATTGTATTGCCGATTATATTTAACAAACACCCCACTTTTATTTTAACCTAACTTAGGTTAGGTTAGGTCAGCGTGTCGCCGTCATCCCGCTACGCGGGGTGCCTATTTCCGCTCTAAGGTACACAAGCTAACCCTAACCTAACCTACAAATAATACCACTGTTACGATTATTTGTTGTTTTTGTTTGTTGGGGGCTTCGCCCCCGAGCCCCCCTTTTAGCGCACTTCTTCCCTCTATCCCACCTTCCGTCCTTGTTTCTTATATACACGTTGAATAAAAGTCTGACTATGTATTGTTCTTTGAAATAAAAAGTTGGCTAATGTAAGAAAAGGGAACTGTGGCACTGACGAAACGTTATTCGGTTAATAGTTGTTTGTCCAACTGAAAGATTTGCCAAATGATAGGAATGCTAAAAATTTGAAGTCATTGTAATGATCGCCTTTACAGTAGTAATTCTACCAAATGAAACGTTGTCGTACAAAAAATTGCAATTGAAAAGTTGGTTGGCAAGTGAAATTCGGACATAACAAATTCGGAGAAAAAGCAGAACCCCCTTGCGACTACGCTAAAATACTCTTAGGAGACCTGTACCAACTTTTCTTAAGTGATGGCAATTCACAGATTTTTGATAAAATGTACAGTCAGCGACAGATTTGACTAGTTTTTTTTATTCCCAATCGGTCCCATTTCTATCAAGGATTAAAATACTATTTGGGACCAGCTAAGGTTAGAGTACTAGAACACCTACAAATCTAAGAAAACTTTTTCCATACAGTTCGTGGGGTAATTACAAAGGGAAAATTTCATGTTGTTTTGTACGCTTTTGAGTCATTTGCGCTTAAGGCGGTGCATTGGAAATTATCGCGTGCTTTGAAACGCCGTTCCGGCTACATTAAGAAACAATAAGGTCTGATTTTCAGTTATATGATTGTTTATCTGATTTGATCGATAAGTACATGATTGCTTAAAATTTCCTCTATAGAAAAAAAAACCAAAGTTGGGTCTGTATTTTCCTTTTTTTACTCAGCCTTCTCAAAATATATATTATTTTACGACACAGTCAAGTTAATACTATAGTATTTTATCTCATCTAAATTCTCCCTTGATGAAATAAAACTGCACTAAGTTAGGTATTTATCGAAATTTGTCCAAAAAAGCCATTCCCGTAGAGTGTTACATCTCTTTTTCTCGTGCACGGAAGGCATAAGGGTGAAGATCAAAAAATATGCTACATATAAAATACCCATGTAAAGTGTATGGGTAATTGTCGTTACGAAAATGAGAAAGTTAAAGCGTGGATTAAATTAAGGGCTTAACTATGTAGCATATTTTTTGATATTCACCTATAAGCGTGTCTTTATCTATGGGGCGTGTTCGACTCAAATCAAGGCATCCCCTTAAAGAACATTTTACATCATCTACATACGATAACTAAACGTTAGATTCATTCCATATTTTCATCTAGAGTCGTGATTAGTAGGATTTTTTTTTCATGAAGCTGCCACATTCGAAGAGGGTTTACAAGACATTATCTATAACTTTCCTTGTCGGGGTTACTCTCGTCGATATCTTATAGTGTATACCACGCAAAAGCTGATGACAAGATTTTATTATATATAAAATAGGTTTCTAACAAATCTAACTTCTCTTGATTTGAACCCATTCTTACACAGACTATTTAAAAAGAACGTTTCATAGAAAAAAGAAAATTCAAATAAAGCACCAGATCATCATCGTTATAATTTCAAAATTGAAATTTGGTATCTAATTGCATTTTTTTTATTATTAACCTGTTTGAAAATTATGAAATGTAAATTATTCGTAACTAACAAATATATATATCTCATACACACATATATAATACTATTCAATGATGTTTCATCCAGCTTTGTCTGTGTAGCAAGGGTTGTAGTAGCTGCCCTTACTGCCCGATTTCAACTTTACACCCTGTATGTTACTCAGCACAAATTAAGTACAAATTAGTTTTAACCAAAGTAAGTAAGTTTTAAAAGTTTGTAAGCAAATAATTAACTGTATAAACGGAAAAAATTGCATTTTAATTATTTAACAATAATTTTGGGAGAGAAAAAATTATTTGCCACTTGCTTTTATTTCCGTAGACTTCAATGTCAGCTATACTCGTATAAATTCAGCATTTTCAAGGAGTAAACGAGATCACGTATTGTGCCTTTGACCGTTGCCCGTCCATTTATTGGTATCACAAGTATTCATATTGCAAACGAAACAGACCATGTCTGGTTACTCGGTATACGTCTAAATTGCATACGTATGGTATATTTTCTTTTATTTCTTTAGGTTCGGAATATATTCAGGATGTCTGGAATATTTAAATAAATAGTAATCGTAAATATGGCAAAAGTGATAATGAATTAGCTATTATTAAATGTACCAATATAGGTACCTACTTGTTTTGTTTTCTTTCACAATACGGGTTGATCTAGTAACAAATACATTTTAGAATTGTTCTCAAATAACTAGATAATATTGTTTGTACAACAGTAATTACATTAGATAGGTACGTATTTACCCAACCTAAACCCTCGGAAAAAACATGCATGCTCACTGTACGAGAACCAAACCAAGTGCTTGAATTCTTACTATTTCTTATCTAGAATTTCATATCTTACACGAAATTAGTTTCCTTGAACGTTCGGCAAACTTAGAGTTATACCAAATTCACCAAAAACAAAGATGCCAACTAATGCAATTCTACAACTTCACCGGTTAGCAAAACCATTAAAATGTTGGCCTGTATTTGATGAGAGAGATGGGACATATTGTAAACAAAATGCTGTTGTTTTATCATTAACAATATGAACAAAACGGGTGTCTATATTTCTTTCATGACCGTCACTATGCCGTTATTTGCGTTAATTAAAGCTTGTTTGCTGAACTTAGCGAGTTACTGAAACATACGTATAAACAAGTGCTCAAAGGAATACCTTCCACTTTAAAATTAAAACGATACGATTACACCTAATTGAGACAGACGTAATTTAATATAAACAATAAAAGTAGGTACTATCAGAAACCTGACAATTGATTACAAAATGTTAGAGTTAACAACCGTAATTAATACAAAACATAGGTAAAACAATGTGTCTTATGTCTAATTTACACTTTGACTCAAAGCCATTAGGTTAGGTTAGAACAACGGAGAACGATAAAAATCAGCTTAAGAACAAAAAAAGTTTTGTCATCATCATCATTTGAAATCTGGAATTTTTCGATTCATTGATGCCATACTATCCATTCATCAATATCAATGGCAATCGTACTAACGTTTCACTATCAGTACAATTAGTTTCCAGCATTTCCGCGCTATATACGTAGAAGCTAATTCCGAATTTAAATTCCGAATTACGAGCTCATTCGGTCTAGTCCTACTGTATACTCGCTACTGTACGTACACGTATAAATACGCGGGTTTTTTACTAGTGTAATTAATTTCACCCGGGCTTAGCGGCAGGCGACTGGCTCCGCGAGTCACGATCAACTTTACCTTTTGAAGCGGAACGAGAATAGCTGATCGATTAATTTTCACGCCGTTTGAACAGAAAATCCTTATCCGGAATGCAGGGTCGAAATCCCGATTTTGAAACTTAGCTTGAATTGATTTCCGAGTTTTACGAAGCAGAGAGGTCTAGTTAGAAATATTACCGGCCTTTTTAGGGTTCCGTACCAAAAATGGTAACAAAGGAACCCTTATGGTGCGACTCCGTCCGTCTGTCTGTCTGTCACAAAGTGAAATATCTCACGAACTACTCAAGCTTTCAACTTGAAACTTGGAATGGTTATAAATGAGAGTTATCCGCGTACATGGAAAATGAAAAATTTAAATATACATTTAAAAATTTCTATAAAATCTTACGAATATGAGGAGGGGGCAAAAAAAATTCAAGTATAAGGTCAAAGTGGGGTATCATTCGAAAGAGCTTGAGTTGCACTTTTTGAAGCAGTTTTTCTTTTTTTTTCTACACTCAGAAAATTTTGATCTATGAAGGAAAATGTAAAAAAAAATACCATTCCCCCCCTTATCTCCAAAGTTATTCAAGCGAAAAATTTGAAAAAATTACTTGTGATTAAGATAAACATATATATTACGGGAAAAGTTTTTTTTTTCTGTATCTAGCATATTATTTGTTTTATTTTCAAAAATCATTTCCTAGTTAGATTTGCAATTTAATCAACTTTATAAGTATTTTTTTGTTTTGAAATTCCTATAAAACTATAAATAGAAGTACTCTCTATCAAATAAAACAATAATAATCGAGAGCAGTTCACGTGATAAACAATAATCGCTAAAAGACCAACATACATACTAAGCCGATTGCCCTTGCACGTTAGCACCAAATGGGGCCGATAGATGGCGCTGACCCCATTCGCGCTGTTAAGATTTTTCTAGAATTAATGGGGTTGGGATTGGGACGCGTATATTTATTTTCAATAGCAGGTCAAAAAAAGATCGCGATTCAATTGTCTTGGTGTAAAAGTTACTCGTTGTTTGAAATTGAATTCTATTGTGTTGGGTTAAAATAAGTAATTTAACAAATATATTGGGACTTTTACTTTACCTTGACTTAATTGTTAGTTTGCACGGAACCCTCGGTGCGCGAGTCAGACTCGCACTTGACCGGTTTTTTTTTAATAAAGACTAGCCTGGATACTAATGCTAACTCTTAACTTAAATATATATGTGTGAATACATTTTTAATATATAATACCTTTGTTTGAGAACAAAACGTCCAGTTTTGTATCGGAACTACAATAAATAGCAATGATAAATCAATCATAATGATGGCTTTACGAAGTCTTAAGAAGATCACGGGTCAATGATTCCCAATTAGGGTCCGGCCTTACTCATCCAATTAGACGTCTTATTTCGCTTCGTCAAGCTTAGAAATAAAGAAAATGTATTCAAAACCCTTATCAATTCACTAAAATTGAGACGTTACTAAAAGCTGATTATTTGGTAGCAAGTTATAGAATCCAATTCAGGCTGACTGAAAACGATTTATACGATGAACGAGTAGACTGTTGCAAAACCGCAACAAATTGAAATTGATACCATCGTTCAGCAAGGCGACCGGATATTACGGGTGTCGAGCGTAATCACGCACTGCCCATAAGCGGCCAGGCCACCTGGCCACGTCCCCTGCTTTGTTAGCTTATGTCTCCTTTCCAAGTTATCTGTTGTGATCATTATCTGTTAGAAGTTTCACGAAGGGCGAAGTTTCGGGAATGATGTGGCGCGACGTGCTAGTCGAGCTACACGTCCACTCAAAACAATGGACTCCAAGTTTTCTAAGCATTAGTACCTACTGACGAGATTTGTGATAGTTTTTTTGGGAGACGTTGTTAAAGTTTTGACTGATTAATAACAGGCATGCGGCTGTCAATCGGTGGTCGTGTCGTTAGCGAACGTAATCGCGGCCCACGTGGAATCAAGCGCACAAAACACTTTCAAATAAATTCTGAATGCAAACTCTACGTCTATGATTGACTGTGCTCCTAGTGTGTGTCCTATTTACCATCCTTCAATTTAGCAACATCAGGTGAAGTTATTTACTTTTATTGCGAATGGTTATTTAATAGTTCATTGTATACTCTTATATACACAATTCCCGGTTGTGCCCCGAAAAGAGCCCGGTGTCCGCTTTGACACCTAACCCCGAAGATTTGGCTAAGGCACTAGTTTTACGAAAGCGACTGCCATCTGACCTTCCAACCCAGAGGAAAAATTAAAGGCCTTATTGGGATTAGACCGGTTTCCTCACGATGTTTTCCTTCACCGAAAAGCTAACGGTAAATATTCAGTACATAAGTGCGAAGCCGGGATTTGAACCCACGACCGCCGCTTGACAGCCGCATGCCTGAACCATTAGGCTACCGTAGCTTCTACTTATATACACAATAGCATAAAAAAGAGAGGAATGAAAACAAGGCTATTCTGGACGTTACATGTGTGCCTCGCTCTAACAATGGATTTTGAGAAATGAAAGTTCAGTGTAGCCAGCCAAAAAGAAAAAGCCGCCGGAAAAGTGAAGGGGTAATTTTTCAGGACACAATAAACGATTTTAGGGTTCAACGGTCCTAACCTACTTTACGTCCACTAAACACATTACAGCTCATTAGCTTTTAACAGTAACAACTTTTACTCTCAATTCACGGTTAATATAAAACGGATGTGTACACAGTTTTGGCAGACTCAAGCATCAAAAATAACAAGAGTGGCTATGACAACAATTTATTTTTCTTTTGATATCACAAAGAGATATCTTATGATCTCTATCTCTATTATAAATAATATTTATTATGTATCCGATTTCATCAGCAGCATCAGCAATACATATATATAATTTAAAGTAAACGACAGTCCGCATTGAGTCGCGATTTCATTTATATTAGGTAATTGATAGTGTGTTGTAGTGCAGCGTAGTGTTGTTAAAGAAATTGGTATAGACAATATCAATCAAAATTGTTAATTATGGTTAATAATAACGTCATTTTAACGCTAACTAAGCATTAGGACCATATGCACCAAATATGCTACAAAAGTTACGATCACTGCATATAACATTTTGCATGTATCTGGCTAATTATGATATTCATGAAAGTTGGGACAACTATATGACAATGCCGTATAATGTCACATTATGAATTTCCAAACTGGCCTTTTACAAATGACTACTAACTATTAACTATTTTCAACATCGAATTGACGGCGATAAAGCATACAGAGATCAGAGAAAATAGGCCTTTTATAGTCACTTTATTTAATTTCATTACCCATTCAACGCCCGGGCCGTCGGTTTCCGCCGGTACATAATTCAATACCTTTTGTGCACATTTTTGTGACTGGGTGCTACTTATTAAGGTAAAAAGCTGCGTGTCAGGAAGCCGTTAGTCATATTCATTATCGTTGTAGGAATTATAGCTTCATACTCAATTATTGTATAGCAGCAGGACAACACGATCGCGCGCGGTGCGTGATTCATAAACTTTACTAACCCGCCGTTAACGGCTGATAATGATTGCGTACCCAAATCGATTTACTTGGCTAATTTATATTTGCCCGCTTAATTTGTTTTTTTTTAATGGGAATGATTATCAATATTGTCTTGTTGTCATAGTACCTATCTTGTGAAACTAGACACAGAAGAGACGCAATAGTTTTCAACAACATACGTGTATCCATGTATGTATGTATGTTAACTAAACAAAATAGGAACTCTGAAATACTAGTTGTTTAATTCTGAGTCCGAGTAACGTTTAAATTGAGCAAATAATTGCAAAAAATAGAACAAAAACTAACTCGTTCAGCAGTTCGGACGTGGAAAATCGCCTGCCATTTGCATAGCGACTACGATTTTTCCAAACCTTAGTTACGTGTCACGAGGGCCGTTCTCGATCTAACATTGTATGCAGCGATCGGATTCGTTTAACACGTGACTGGACACCGGGCGTCGTTTAATAGCCTCGTATATGTAAAGGACAGGCGCGGTCTACGTCCAACCAATTTGCAATAAAACAATATGGCGCACCGTCCCAGTACACCCGGCTTGCTCATCCTGCCAGCCTCTTCTTGTATTTTATATATAACTGGACCGCGGCCCCATTAGCCGCGACCCCGCTGTGTCACATTCCAAAATGTTATGTTTCTCCCACCTAAAGCAAAGTTAATCCGCGCAGACAGAAATGTTGTGCCTTTTGTTCTCCTGTTCAGCTTTTACGACACTCCACACCGAAATGAAACGTGGAGTTTCGCGTCACCGCAGAAGAATGCAAGTTCAACTAATTATGATGCAGTGAATTAGAACGGGATTAAAATAACTTTTAATGAACCCGCCCCTTTAATATTCATGAAAACGTAAATTTCTAATTATACCCCAGTGGGCATAATTTTCTTACTTGGAAATCATTTAAATAATCTAAAATCTGACGTTTCTACCAAGAAACGGAATACATTAGAGGCAAGGCACCCAAAATTAGAGGGATTATTTTTTGTTTGCTGTAATTTTGCCCTTTCAGGAATTAAAAACGACTATCCGTAATTATAAAGCTTTAAATATTAAAAGTGATTTTGTAGTCAAAGTCAAGTCAAAAGTTAAATGTTAATAAAGGAAAAAGTATACTAGAGTTAGGACACTAAAATTTATTAAGCTTACATGATACTCTAATCATAATAATAACACAAGTTTTTTTAATGGAAAGTATTTATTTTTGTGTTTTATTACATCAGCAGAGGTAAGTAGTGACTTGAACAAATAGTCAATACTATGTACAACAATTTTAAGCCTGTTAAATATTAAACTTTTATTGTGACAAAAGTACATACAAACCATTTGCACAACGTAGGTTTCGTCAATACATCCAAACAGCAAACATCTGCAACATGCTTCGTCATTCATCTACAAATTATAAATCCAGCGCAGGTTTCGTGACCTATATTTAACATGACAATAATAACAAAAATGTAAAAAATGTTTTATCACGACATTAAGTGCATGTAAAAGTAATTTAGTTCCGTTGCTAGAGGATTAAATATATCTCATAAAAAATAGCCCCGCTCTAATCAAGTTTACCTTTGGAAACAAAGTTCTTATTTTTTTCCAACCCCGAATTTGTCCCATGAATATTTAAAGCGGTTCCCTAATTCCAGTAGTTTCACCGCAATTTGAAAATCCAGCTCTGGGTGGCGGGCAGAGTGCCACTAAAATTAATGTTCTGCCAGAGAGAAAAACGAGCGAAGCCAACCTCGCTATAAACATACCGAGACACCTAAAACTCGACTCTTCTAAATAAAATCCCGATTTAAAGAACAAAAAAATTTTCTTAATCATTCTAGTGAGATCGCTTCCTCTCGCCACTTCGCAATTATGTCATTTAGTGAAGAGGAATTAAATTAAAATCAATTGCCGTGTTACCATTCTGCTGAGAACCTTCCAGCTACAGGATTTTCATTTTAATGCAATCAGTTCTTTATTTTTTATCGTCGGCCATTTGCCGAGTTTTTGAAATGTTGGATGTGGTAAAGCGAGTTATTGCAACTCCACGACTCAGCGTCTCGAATAAAGCACTAATTCTGTTTGTTTGCAAGAGATATATCTTTTGCTAAATTGTGAAAATGAAATTTGTGGCGGATTTTTCATAACGAATGCAAAAATATTGAACGTGGGGTTCGTAGCTGGCTTGAAAGACGCCAAATTAGTAATAGATGAAAATAAACAAATTAGAAATACAGTAATTTTTCATAAATAGCACCATTCAGTTATGATTTTAAAGCAATTATATAGTTTAAAGTCATCTTATATTACCCTTATGATATTTACACCTTATCATATCAATAATTGTTGTGTTAAAGGCAATTAACGAACTTATATTACTTCTTGTGTATATAGGTATTATGCACTTAATATTCAGACCTAATGAAGAAGTAAGGAAAGAATCTACTATAATAACGCTATAGACACCTATAGGTATAGTTTCAGACAGAACCTCGGCCTTTTCTTCTCCATACCTTGAAAAAACGACGAATATTTGTTTGTATGTGTGAAATATATATTTTAAGTTTGAGTTTCATTGTTGCTATTAAACACTTGCGTTCCATATTAATCTACTTTACACGTCGGATTGCGCACAACGCGCCAATAGCGGTGTTAATTCAATTAATCTCGCTCGGAACCGACGCACTTGCGCCACGCAAATCTGATTATTGGATTAAGCACCTATCTTAGCCTTGTCACATCCTTAATAATCCTTTATCGGAGCAATGGAATCCAATTATTTTTACTAATACCATACTAGTTGTTTCCCTGCATCTGTAGACTAAACATCGGTTCCGTTGAATATGTCAGTGTGTATGAGCTGGGCGACTGAGCTCTAATCTGGTGAAAATAGAGAAAACAAGGAGAAACCGAATTTTCCCAGACAATGTGAGCTTGATCGATTTTCGCCCCCTAAAAACCCCATATTCCAAATCTCATTCATATCGTTAGAACAGTTTTGGTGGTTTCAAATTTGTATAGGTATTCATAAACAAGTAAAGCACTGGAAATGGCTTGCCATATCATTGACGAGTATTTCGGTGGCCACAGGACATTGGCTCAGTCGCGCAAGTAATTTAATACAGCCCTTTATTATAATGTCATTATGCATATAAATTATTAATACATGAATAAATTGTATAGTGACTGAAAATAATGATATGATATTGACACGTAGGTAATGTGTAACTTTTTTTGTGTTTAAGACTTGTAAATTACAATATTTACCGTTATATAATACAATACAATACAATACAATATGAATATTGCTGGTAGGTATAGCTCACATTTAATTAATTTTGTTTCTATTCGATGACATATTTGAAAATAATATCGATGCAATTATGTAAGATGCATTAAGTTGGTTAAGGTAGGCAGGTGAGATTAAACATGAATCATAATGAACCTTCCAGAGACGTCAAATGAACATCGAATTAAATAGTGCGCCATAACGCGATTTCAATGATACAGTTAATTCGTTATAAGATACAACTAAAATAATTGGGTTAACATGGGAATAAAAAAAATCTAGTCCGTCAGTAATATTATCAAAAAATATTGGACAAGTTTTTTTTCATGTCAATTAAAACTAACAATATGTTAAAGTTCCGCGTGACGTCAAACAGAACTTTAAAATCGGTCTCATCATCTTTTTGTTTGATTGTTAATTGACAAAAAAAAACGTGTCTAATATTTTTTGTTAATCCAACTGACGGACTTAACTACTTAATATTTTTTTTTAGGAAAGAAGTCAATTATAATTAATGTTTACACGTAGCCTAACAATAAGATAAAAACATCAATCATCAATAGGACGACCAATAAAATTAAATTTTACATCAAAATCCGCGAATAAAAATCGAATCCATAAATCCGTGCACTTTGGTGAACACTTTCTCGAATTCATAAAAACCTGGTTTCCTGATTCACCGATCGTAGCACAAGGTAATATGATACAATACACTCACATTTCTGAACATAATTGAATTACCTACACTACATGCATGATTTCAATAATTAACGCCTCATTAAACTGATAAAATATTTAAAAGCTTTTAATTCATAATTAACAAGTATGATAAACCATCAAACAGTCCGATTAATTTTGTGGTGTACAATCTTCGTCGGAAAATCAATACCGGATTTGATTAGTTTAACATACTTATGCATAAACATGGTGTCAAACACAAACTGGCTAAAAAGTGAAAAAAGAATCAGCTTGTTCTAAGAAACCAATTTCAATTTCTACAGATGATATAAAACTAATGATGTAAAACTATATGTATTGAACTTGGTGAAAAAAATAATAATCGTGGGATAGGTACTCACAGTTATTTGTCAATAAGAACCCTGTTGACACGCCCAACAAGACTAGAAAAAACAGGAGCAAAAGGATAATTAAGGCTGGTCTACAGTAATGTATCCAGCAATAGTCCTCCGAGTCGGCAGGCGCGTCAGAAGTCCACACACAGCACTTGCCACAAGTATTCTCGTTTCCCACGGACGCCCGCACAACGGCACTGTTCCCTTGTTGATTCACTATCACTCCCTGCGCTGGAGCGTCACTGCTCTGCCCATATGCAGAGTTTTTCTCAGACAACCGCGCAAACCCGGAACTATCGTCATCCTGCGGATTCCCATACACTCCATACGACGCTACCATATCAACCCCGGACAACGATCTCGTTGTTTCTGCTCTGGCAATATCTGCCACATCATTATTGTCAGTGCTTGGCCAACATTCGCATGAGCAGCGGTCCTCTTTTCGTCTCTGTCGTGCCTGCGTTGCGTCAGCTCTTCTGATAGGAACGTCAGTTTTCTTTTCTTCTTCTTTCTTAACTTTGGCATCTTGTGGGGTTGTATCATGATTGATTTCGTAACTTGGTTGTAAGTTTTTATGGTTTTCTATGTACCAATGTCTTTCTTCAGCTCTGAGCGTGGTATCGTTATTGCCTTCATAAACATCAGCGTAGTTGGAAAGCGGATGCGAGGAAGGACTGTAGAGAGGACCGACGGTGAGCTGTCCATAGCCCCTATCGTACTGGGGAGGTCGATTGGTAGTCGGATAGTAGGTAGCTGTTGAAGGCACGGTATAATCGTAGCCCGGCCTGTTCATGTTTAGCGTTTAACCGCCTCATTTGAACTTATGTTTTATGACATTCTTCATTATTGCCACTGTGGGAATAGAAGCAATTTAATGTTATTAAATGATGCTATTTACGCTCAAGTTGAGTGATTTAAAAGTCTGTGTTGTTCAAAACAGCGTACGTGGAGCCAATAAATCATGCGTGAACTGTAACGTGCCGGGAGAGATTGTAAGTTTGCAGATAAACTTGGTTGATTTTGTTACGTGTTACATTCGCTAGCGGAAAGTTATAGAGTAGAATACACATCTGTTTATCTCAATTACCTCTCTTGTTCGAAGGCGGTATTTATCTTTTGTGTTACGACAAGCGCGCCTTCTCCGCCTGCGCGCGGCGTACACAAAGAAGTAGCAGTGTGAGTCAATAAACTCACCTAACTTAAATTAACCGTTCTTATTTTCCTGATTTTGACACGTGAGAGTTATATAACTCCATTATGGAACCCTAACAAAGCGAAGACAAAGAATAACGTATCAGGGAAAGTTTCGGATCCAATAATTGTCTTGATATGAGTTGCATACAAATACCTCTTTGTTATTTTAATTTATGGGATCATGATTCTTGATAATTTTCGCATAATTCAAAATTGTTGATTGTTTTTATAAATATAGTAAGAAACTTATTACTAAATAATTTACCACCGTGTCTTTATAATATGTGTCTAGTTTTATCTTTAAATCGATATCACAGAAAGTATGTTTTACGTTGTGTTTGTTCAAACTTTTTATATAAGTAAAACACAAGTACAACTAATCAATTGATAGCATATTGTGTACGCAATCACTTAGCCTGACGTTCAGAGATATTCAATTAAATTAGTAATTACCACAGAACAACGCTGATATACCTCTGTTTCGCAGGTAAATGAAAGTACAAAATAATTTTGAATCAACAGTGACAATACTAGTATAGTTAACAAAAACTATGAGTAGTGATTTGTTAACAATAAATATATTTCATTGTTTAATTTTCATGTATTCATATAATAGTCACATGAAATTCGTTCGCTGTAAATGTACTCGTATTATTAAAGGGTCGTTGACTTTTCGTTTAACCAGTGAATCCCCGCAATAAATGGGGTAATCCGTTCCAATTAATTAAATTAAAAACAAACAAAAGCCATTACTAGGAGTTAAGGGATGGCAAGTTTGGCCCGTGACGGGAGTCCACTCGAGGTGCCTTCAAAGAGCGGTACGAGTACCCCGAGAAGAGCTGGTAGCAGCTATTGTATATATAGTATTATCGTAGTAACGTATAGGTGGACAACACTAGCGACCTGTCACATCCCTATGGCGTCACGGCGGCTTTCAATACCTATCCAAGCTCTGTCTGCTAACAAGATCTGAATATACTAAATCATGTTATAATTGAATCTAGAGTGGTGCTTTTATGTCTAACAATAGGTAACTGTAATACCTATTTCATCTTTTCAAACCCTCAAAGTTATTAAATTCAATAGCTAGTCTGAATTAATATCAACCTTTTTGTGACATGTATAAAAAACACATTAAACACAATTTGTACTGTTCGGATGTCTGCCATGGCAGTCATATACGCAGAGAGGAAGGTAAAATAGGTAAACATACGTAATCGTGTAATGTTTGAATAAGATAACGTACCTTCTTATTTATTATTGAATCCAAAGACGACATTAAATCTGGGAGGAGGTAAAAACTAACGCTCTAGTAGGTACGTTAAGAGCGCAAAATAATTAGTGGAAATCGGAGTTACCCACTAGTTCGTGCCCAAGCCCGCTTCCCGTTCAAAAAGTTCATTCTTTTATCATCCTGATTGATTTCGGAGTTTTATAGAATGCCTAAGCCGGCCGAATCGCGCAAACCATGTTGACAGTTAATCCGATGGGCTTTACGAATAAGCCGTTTTATTAATGACTTGCCAAATATCAGATTTTTGTACCGATATTTTGGCAAATGGGGGTAAGCCGCCACTGGGTAGTATTACTTGAAAAAAATAAGGGTTAGTTATACTCCATGTAGTCATTTCAATGAAATGTTTGCAGGGGCTCGAGATTATTAGAAATAAATCATTTGGTCTTATGAAAATTGATTTTATGGATTGAAATTTCTTTAAAATGTACCAAAGTGACAAATGTCTGGATTGACGTTTAATCTGCAGTGCATAAATACCTCAATTCATTCGTTATTCGCTCGGTAAGTATATGGCGTATTTTTTAAACTTTCCAATTTACATTTCAGACGACTTTTTTTAACAATGTCTTTCAAATCAGTGAGTTTAAAGCTAAAAACTGGGCCGTGATTAGATTTGTAGTCATGAACAGTGAAAGGCTGTAACAATAAAATAAAATAAATAAATACACAGAAGGAGCGAGGGAGAGTTTATAGCCATTTTGATGTGAAAAGTGTCATCCTCAGTAGACAATAGGGATATACCCACCTTAATTTCTCTGTCTTTCAAGATGATATTGACCTAAAAAAGGGTCCAAAATGTTAAATACATTTTCCATTCCGTTACCACCATACAAGTTAGTATGTAAACGGTAACGGAATGGAATAAAAATCTTGGTACAGCCAAGTGCAAAAATATTTAACATAACATCCACTCATAAATAAGTGCCAAAGCCTTAATCCCCTGACATAAGAGTTATGTGACATATTTATGAGTAAGTTGTAGGTATGCTACCATATTTTAACAGTTGACTGCACTTTTTGCAGTCTCTCCTATAATATTCATTAAGTACTTGCGATTCGGAGTAGAAAAATCCGTATTTTATAAATAAACAAAAATTAAGAGTGTACGAATGGCCCATTCTACTGCTAAATCAATCTATTGTATTCCGCCATCAATAGGTACATCATTGTTTACTTTGTTTCTGAAGACATCATGAACGTTTCCATTTAATTAATACCCCTATAATTTTCAAAGACTTCGTCAAAAACGTCTCAACCGTCTCTCACTTATATAACAGAACTTATCTCAGTATTAAAGTATTATTTACGCGAAATCTTCGAGGAGTTAAATTGATCAAAGTTTATACTGGCTTTTAAACAAGAGTGATTAGACCGAGTATTACCCTGATATCCAAGTTTTGTTAAAATTTTGTTTAGTCGAGTAACAAATATTATCATTTCATTAAGTTATCAAGAGTTCAAAACAAAATAACTACTTAAGTATATATTGGTTGTTATAAGATTTGGGATGTCAGTTAGGTCGTATATCTAAGTAAGTATATTATTGTACGCCTTAGTATTTAGTCGATCAAATTGCTTCCACGGTAGGATATATAACACGATTATTTTTGATTCAATTATTTAAATTATTTTGTGTTCTGAGCAAAAATATATGTATAAACGTTCCCACCTGATGATAAATTTCAAAATTTCTTTAGTACGAGTATTAAATGACGTTATGTTAAGTACCATGTTACCACTAACTGGCATACAAAGTGAGTATTTAACACTTTCAGCCATTTCGTTTAACAATTTGTCATTGACGCCCCGCTTCTAATACTTCTTGATTTTCCTGTTTCCTTAAAGCATTATTTATATCTATAAACGAAACTTGTAATGAAGCCCATTGAAGAGATAGTAAGTACATAATAAAACCATGCAACTCTGTTAATTTAACCAACAGTAATTTTCATCCAATTTCAAGGATAGAAAAATACCTACGCTGGGTGCTTCCGTTTTCGAAGGAACGCTACAATTCCGATAAAGCACGTAATTTCCTGGCTGCGGGGGAGTTTATCAACCTCAGTATTATTAGGAACGTTTGTTTATCCAACTGTTGAAGTAGCCGTTTCGTTGTAAGCTCATCATCATTATCACCATATCGTTCATCATAAGGAATCCTCCCGACGCATATATTATGACCATTAACGCAAAAGGCCAATAAAAGCTCTAGGCCTTATTCGCGTAGTTCCAAATACGCAATATACCATATACGTGAATTACCAAATCCTTATTACACGTAATACCTAAATCGCAGATGACCTTATCTTAGTAAGCAATTTGCCATAATCGCAGAAAACCTAAACTTAAAAAATGCAGCAACATAATAATTTCTAGCAAAGCAGTCGATACCACAACATCCATTAAAGGACTACCTCGGTTACCTTTGATATTTCAACATTCCTCATTCTTGAATTGCACATTCAGTAGAATCTTTCTTTGAACCTTTAATTCTATTTATTATGTTTATATCCATCAGCGTTATAATAGCAGTAGGTACGGTATACATAAGGGAAGTTCACAAAAAATCCCGTTTCCTTTTATCTAGAATTTTCTGTGTCAGCGTTCGCGTTAGGGGCGGCGGTGGAGCCCACGCCACGCTGAAGCGAAGCGTTAACGTATCTTGCTCTGGTTTTACCGCTTTATATGGGGTACCTACTTGCCGTGAAACTTCTACGTAGGTACGGATAGCTTTTGGAGTCCTTTTGGAATACATTTTTTTACCTGTTCCGATCATTATTAGTCGCTTGGATCGAACTCTTCGTATAGGTACGACGGTAGCATCTATGACCTAATTCTACATCAAACTGCTTCATGTCAAGTGTTTATTAAGTTAGCTACTCATTATCCTTGTTGATTGAACAAGGCCTTAGGTCACATTTCGACTGTATCACTATCAAGAGCAATGCAAATGGGTCAATTTGCGTAAAATTTCCGTGCAAATTGAAAATCCGTGTAGAGTACATTTAGAATACATACACACACGTGTTAAACCTATTCAAGGAGGGCAATTAGACATTCTATTTCACAATCCAATTTGACTTCGACGTATTTCGATTGATGCTCTTCGTACGTTTAGTTATACGCTCGTGTAAGCGGCACATGCGAAGAATAACACGCTTCAAGCGTGGGTGAAGCACGCGAACCATTGATTGGCAACGAATGGGTCCGCATCAGTCAACTCATGTATTAAGCAAAGCACACAGTTTTCTACCCGCCGGTGCCCTCAAAAGTAGACCAGTTCAAATAGTGCTGTGTCATAACGATGTAATGAATTACCACATCAATTTGAATAGGACTAAGTTACAGGACTTAAATATCTGAAGTTTTTTAACAGTCACCAAACTTTTTGGTATGCCGTAATCATTGCCTTTTAAACCTTTAAAGATGATTTTAGAAGCGTCCATACTTGGCACTATTCATAATATCCTTCGTCCATCGTTGCTAGTACTATAGATAGATGGGCATCAACTTGACGGAAAGTTACCGTCTGCCTACTATAAAATGCATGGAAGAATGAACAAATCAAATAAATTTCTCCCAGAGGTTTCCACTTCCTGATAAAGTTATAACAGAAGTATACTATTTTTACAAAGTAAGTAAGATATAATGTAGAGATTAGGTATGAATACAAAAAAAAGAAATATTCTTTGCCGAAAGACTTGATAAAAATAGGTTAACTTGTTATAACTTTTAAAATAGAAGTTTTAGTTGGTATGTCACAAACATAATCAGTTTGAAACATCTATCAAGATTCGTTTCACCGCCTAAGTGAAGGAACCAGGCCGCCGGCGGACCGCTAGGATAAACGTAATTTAATTTATAGAAATCTTGCCAAATACACTTTGTTCGTCTCACAGTTTTAAGAAGCCTGCACACGATATTCACACCGATTGTGCAGATGTATTTAAAAAGAACGAGTCAGACTAGCCCACCGAGGGTTCCGTACTTTGAAGGTAGGTGGGTAAGGACCAAATTCTTGGCCAGTAGTTAGCCTGGTTACTCGGTAGTTATCCATAATTTGAAGAATTCAAAAAAGTTCCGTTGTGACACAAAAATTAATCATAGAATTGTATGGTTAATTTTCGTGTCACAACGGAAAACTTGCATAGAAAATTTAATTGAGGGAGTTAAGCTGGCCAAGCATTTGGTCCTTACCCAGGTACATATTTAATAAATAGTTCAGGAATCGAGACTCGCAGTTTTAACGAGTTTGTCCCGTCATTCAGTTTCCAAAACCTGTAGTTACTTAATTTTTTTTGTTTTATAAGTGAAATTGTGGTTATACAATCAGTTCATACCTAAATTAGTTAGGAGTAAGATACTTTTAAGTAGGTTGGTACCCATTTAGGATTGCATTTACCTACAAAATAAAAAAGCGGCCTAGTGCGTACCGGACCACGCACAAGAAAGTTTCCGTGCCTATTAAAAAGGTCGTATCGTTACTGAAATCTTATAGCACTTACGTCCCCTTTTTAAAGAAGCACACAGCAAACCACCACCAATATGGACAAAAACATTTGCTCAGTGGACGTGGCGCAAGCAACATCTCCTGCCAGCATTCTCCTGATGATGCCTCGTAGAGAGGCGAAACACGTGTCGAGGTTTTTGTCAATATTGGTGGTGGTTTGCTGTAATTTTTTGCATGTTTTTACGCAAATAGTTGCATCTTATCTTCACTAATAGACCAGCCCGTTTTTTAGCGGAATAGCAAAGAAATATTGTTCTTGTAATTTATTAAGCCATCCATGTTTTTTTTTCATATTTTTAAAATACACGGTTCAAAAATGAGAGGGGGGGGGGACACAATTTTAGTGACTTTCGGGGCGATTATCTCCTTCTCTATTACAACCTAATCTGCCACACGTGGGCGTGCAATGTTTTTTTTTGCACCCCTAATAATTTTTTTTGAAGTAATCTAATTACAAAACTATGTAGCGGCTAACAAAAGACACCTATGCTCAAATTTTTATTCAAATACTTTTCGAATAAAATGCCTGTGACATACGGACGGACAGACAGACAGACAGACAGACATGACGAATCCATAAGGGTTCCGCTTTTTGCCATTTGGCTACGGAACCCTAAAAACGATTAAGTAGGCCTGGCCTGTCTACACATAAGAGTGCAAACTAGTAGGTATTACATACACCAAAGATATTAGGTACCTGTACATATAAAACAGTGAAAAGGTATTTTCTCAAACATGCTCTGAAATGTATGCGTTAATATCACGAAATGAAGACAAGAAGTTTCTTGTTTATAGCTCCCTACATTACTTCTTGGCCTCGTCTACGACTCGGCCGTCTACCCCAAGCTCGTCCAGCAATCCCTTACTTCACGGCCTCTGCAGCAATGTACTATTATTGTTCATACTTCGTCATACACCGAAAACTATATATTTATCAAATAATTTATTGAATCAGGCGTTACTTTGCGTAAATCCATGATATATTACGAGAAATAGCGGAAAGAGAAATTAGCGAAATAGCAAAGAAATATTGTTCTCGTAATATAATATATATTTATCATAAAAATAATTCAAAATCTGTTTGAGCTTGTGCCAATGAAGCCCTAATACAATACGCCAGTATATTCAGATTTTGGCTACCCGTTCCTTGTGTAAAGGCCCTGTTTTTTGTGATCTATTTAAAATGTATATTTTTTAGACTTTCTCCTGTACTTGTCAATATCAGGATAAGACGATATTAGGTAGGTACTTGCCAAATTTCATAGATCTAGGTCAACGGTAAGTACCCTATAAATTTTGATTCCCTGGAGTGTCGAAATATACGTTTATTGCGGCATAAACGGCCGTATCTTTTTTTACGTTAACTTAGAAGTTTAAATTTTTCACAGCTTCAACGTACTGTAGACCTGTAGGTTGATCACTTAACGCATTGTACGCGCGTCAGGTAGATCTGAATTTCACTTTTATATGGAAAAATGACAGTTAAATTGTCCTAACGCGCGTTCGAAACGTTACGTGATTACCCCTCTGAGTATATGAGGTTTTAATTTTAACTCGATACCTCCAGGCGTTCCCGGGTCAAAGGGTCTTCATAGACGGACAACAAAGTGATCCTATAAGGGTTCCGTTTTTTCCTTTTGAGGTACGCAACCCTAAAAATCTTACGGCCCGATGTCACAAGCGCGTTGCCGATCTAGTCGGATCAAGATCTGTCATTTTTGGTATGGGTATAAGGACAGTATAGTTATCCTAACGCTTGGATGAAAACTTACGCATTTACCCCAGAGGACTACAACACCAAATACGTACGGACTTAGTAGTGGTGTTATTATGGCTGTGTTTTTCTGTAAGGTGGAGATAATTCCCCAGTTGGGCTGCTCCATAGGTTAATTATATTTTGAAATCACTTCAGTAACTGCAACAGGGTTAATATTTTGAAAAAGCCGATCTTGTGTTATTTTCCGGTATGTAGGCGCCCGCTAAGCATGTTCATGGCGGTAAAAATGTTAAAATAAACCAGGAGTGAGGCTTCGGACGGAACCAGTTCAGTCTTCTACTTACATCCCCAGAGGTTTATAAAGCAATTTGTAATCACAACACACATGCGTCAGAGGGCTAGCAGGGCTGCGGACTACGCCATAGCCCTACGAGCATACGAGTAGCTAAGTAGTGAATTAGTTAAAGGCTGTAGTTTTCTATAAGAAAACATAGGTAATGAGAGATAATGGTGGAGGTATAGATTCAGGGGGAACGCTATATATTTATCAATTTTTTTTTTTTTCTAAGTTGGGCCCCGAAGGGGCCCTTAACTAATTGCCAATGACACATATTTAATTAATAAGTTGAATAAGCATCGGTATGTGCTTATTGAGTTCCTTCTTTTTCCTTTTCCCCGAGATTTTATGTACATTTAGACTTTGTAACTTCACAGAGATTAATCATTATTAAATAGTCGGCTATTATTCGCATAACTTCTTTTCGAAACGGCTGACAAAACCTATAACAATATAACAAATGTGAATGGCTTTACACTACGGAATGCGGCAATATTTATTTAATGTGGCCCTTCGTTCACTTGCCGAAATAACAAAATAAGCCACATATCGTTTTCCGTACTGCGTTACCGATTAACAGTTTATTATGAAATTTTGCTTCGCAGAATTACTGTATTCATTTCCCTCGTTTATAAAGTAAATTCACATCATTTCCTTTAACTGCGCTTATAATAGACATTTATTTCAAAGAAATTTATTTAAAAATGCAGCTGCTTCATTGCTGGATGATTCATAATACAAATACAAGTACACTAGTGGCTCTAAGAATTTATTATTTTATTTAGCAGGTCGTCGCTGACAATGACAGATCCGTAATTTAATTTCAAACTTTATTGTGAAACTAAATAACTTAGAGGGTGCGCTGTGTATTATTTCAAGAAATAAATGTATCACAGCGACAATCTGGCAACTTTTAAATAGCAGTCACTGCATAAAAAGTTTTCTTGTCGCAACAGACGTTGATATTTTTGTTGATGTTTCAATAACCTCACTTGAGCGAAATAGCATCATACATATACATCTTGCCTCGCATTATATAGGTAGGTACTTATGTGGCCATTATTTTCAGACAACACAAACCGGTACGTTCTAATCATCGAAAGTAGGTGACAGACCACGTCAGGCGACGGGCCAGTGCACCCATATAAACGGAACTAACGCCTTCAACACGGAACATAAAACCACATCCACGCAGCACTGAACACATTATTAGGCCTGCACAGTCCCAACCAATTCATGTTTAGGTAGGTCAGTTCAAAATGTAAATAGTCAGTTGTACGCGATCGCGATAGGTTGGGGAGGTTAGTAAGGCTGGTGGGACGTGAGTCAGCCGGGAGCGCGCGACGCCGACTGGCACGGCTCACGGAGCCCCGCCCGCCCTCGCACCTCCGCCTCTGTCACCGCCACTCTTACCCAAATCCAGACGACTTTTCATTAATGTTGTTATCGGTGTAAAACTTTGCCCAAGTCAAACTTGGAGACTAGGTACGATTTTAATTAACTGCCGTAAAATACACAGATAATTAAATTTGTAATGGAATTACGGGTGATATGTCTACGAATGGCATTAACTTACATGAATAAAACCCTATTATATTCGTTACAGTTCTATTTTCTGCTTATATTATCACGTGTTCTCGAATGTGAATTTGTTACAATTATTAAGAATGCTTTCAGGTATACATTGTATACCTACACCGCTAAAAATACTAAGCGTGCGTAGCACTTACGCTGAACTCGTAGCCAGCTGTAGACGCCACGCTACGCCTCGCTCGTAAAAATCACATACGGCTAACAGGGACTGTATGAATAGTATAGTCATAGCTAAAGTAGTATAAATGTTTTAGGTTATATTATTTATTATATATTAAAACTATCATATCTAGTTGAAAGTATGTATGTATGTAAGCACTTTATTGTACACAATAACAGGTTAAGGAATATACATGTCACACAATAGATCAAAGTACAAAGGCGAACTTATCCCTATAAGGGATCTCTTCCAGCTAACCTTTGAGCAATTGAGAAAGTCACAACACAAGATAATTATTAGTAACTAGCTTCTGCCCGCGACTCCGTCTGCGTGGAACTCGTTTATATCGCAGCTCCATACAAACTTCCACCCCCCATTTTAGGGAAATGGGGGGTTAGAATGAGCCAAAAAGTAGCCTATGTCACTCTCCATCGCTTCAATTATCCCTACTTTAAATATCACGTCAATTCGTCGCTCCGTTTTGCCGTGAAAGACGGACAAACAAACACACACATACACTTTCTCATTTATAATCAGCGTTTATAATATTACTAGCTTCTGCCCGCGACTTCGTCCGCGTGGAACTGTTTTTAACCCCCGACGCAAAAAGAGGGGTGTTATAAGTTTACGTGTGTGTGTGTCTGTGGTAGCGTAGCTCCCTAACGGATGGACCGATTTGAATGCGGTTTCTTATGTGTCATAGATAATTTTATCCCGAGTGTGAAAGTAATGTTTCATGAAAATCTGATTAGCCGTTTTTGAGATATTGGACTTTGATATGAAAATGTCGGGGGTTTTTCAACTTTTCCAAGTTGTACCTATATCGTTGCTCCTTACAAACTTTTGCCACCTTAGACGATGATTCCCGGAATAAAAAGTATTATATACTCGTTAGTTAATCCAGGTTATACACTATTATATATATATGTATACCAAAATCAATTTTAATCCGTTAAGCCGTTTTTGCGTGAATGAGGGATACGACTCGCCTGACAGACTCTAAGTGTAAGCCCTGAGTGAACGCTCCGCTCACAGCCGGCGCCTGCGAGTCGGAAACGATAACGCAGGTTAAGCAAAGATGGCAGCGGTCAGTATTTGGATGGGTGACCGCCTGATGATGTTTGAGTGGTTGATATAAATGAGCGCTTCCGTGCTTTGGAAGGCATGCTAAGCAATTGATCCCAGCTGCTGTCTATGACAGTAATCGTTAAGCCGAATGAGAGGCTTTCGGGCGGCTTAAGAACTTCTACCAGTCGAGTTGCCCACTCACTTGACAAAGGGGGGACAACTCTTACTCGCGTCCTCACGAGCTACCAACCACAACCCTGCACGTGTCCCCTGGGTGGTACCTACTAAAGAGTGACAAACTTTAAAGGCCAAAAATAATGTATGCCGTACGATTAAATAGTTTAAAGAATGAGGTTTATTCTCGATTTTCGCTACGGTGATAGAATTGTGCTGAAGTTTACCAAAAACAGTGAAAATTTAATTGATAAATTATAAAGTAAAGGATAATCCTACTAACATTATAAGTGCGAAAGTTTGGATGGTTGGATATTTAGATGGTTAACAACCATGACGCTTAAACGGCTCAACCGATTTGAAAGAAATTTTACTCGAAGATAGTTTATAGCCTGGTTTAAAATATAGGATAGCTTTATCCTGGATCCACGCAGACGAATTTGCAGGCGAACGCTAGTATTCTATAAGTGTACAATTTTCAATATGACTCTGCTTATTTATTATAGCTACTGCCCGCGACTCCGTCCGCGTGGAACTCGTTTACATCGCAGCTCCATATAAACTTCCCCCCCTATTACACCCCCAAAGGAGATGATTTCAGGGATAAAACTATCCTATGTCACTCTCCATCCCTTCAACTATCTCCACTTAAACAATCACGTCAATTCGTCGCTCCGTGAAAGACGGACAAACAAACAAACACATACACTTTCCCATTTATAATATTAGTATGGATTACCGAGAAATAAACATGCGCGAAATGGTCCATAAAAACATTTATAATAATTAGATATTTAGAAAAAGATACATAGGGTGACTGAGGTGCGACTTCTCTGAGAGGTGAAGCGGTCTTCTTGTTGTGTACTCGTAAATGTTTCAGTAGCCCAAGAATTCCCTGTTAATCTTGTTTCACGTTCCATAATAGTCTTCGGAAGCTCGCGACAACGAATGGCGTTCACGATCGTGGCCGAGACGTGCTTCCATGTCTTCACTGTTTTCAAGCCCGGGAAGCTTCTTCGGACTCCTGAGATCTTGCCACTCGTTTTCTGGCGGCCTCTCTAGAAATTCGTGTCAGGTTCGATCTCTTTCTGGAGGGCATTTTGAGTAATAACGTTTTTGGGGACTTTTGACACATAATTTTGTGATTTGACAGAAGATTTGACAGAATAAAATAAACGTGAGTATCCACTCTACATTAAAAAAAACTATTTATATACAAAAACATGCTGAATTCAATCCCATTTTTTAACCTCCTTGCACCCCTTATCTTTATAATTTTTATAGCCTATTGCGTGGCCGAAGGTCCATTGAACGTTTTAGTGAAAGTTGCATATTAATCCATGCATGCATGCGCATGTGCTCTGCCTACCCCTTTTGGGAATAAAGGCGTGAATGTATGTATGTATGTATGTATGCATATTAATCCATTCGACAGTTTTCCCGTGATACCCGGACGGAAACAGACAAACAGATAGATGGCGCTGGTGCGCAAAGTTAATATTACTTTAACCAAATATTCTCAAATTTGGCCTGTGGGTCACCGTAACTCCATTAAACTTTTTTATACGTCTAATATGGTTTGTTGGAGTTCAGACGCCGACAGAAATCTGGAGAATGACCTTCTAAATGCGTGGAAATTGGTGAAGTTCTGCATCGCGCTATTGAAGTTTTTAATGTATGTTGTATAAATACAACTTCCTTCAAGCTCTACTTATTATGTCTCACTGACAACCTCAACAACTTTCACAATTATTATATGTAGAGATAAGTAGGTATATAAGTAAGTAAGTATGGATATCATGTTATTCATGTTTTAACGCCATGCACTTTTTCATTCTTACTTATTTAGTAGGTACACACAAAACCAAATTGTTTGTCTTTGACCTCTATTTTAAAAGTATCACCATTGTGTAAATCATTCTAAATGCGGATCAACGGCTTTCACTAATGAACTAACTTATTGAATTTAATTTGAGCATTTAGACCAAACGGTACCTATCCTATCGATTGAAAGGGCACAAATTGTAAGAATTATTGATATCGCGGCCGGTTCGTACAAAAAGTTTATAAAAAGGAAGTGGAGCGAACAAACTTTTATGCCGGGGACGCGACGCGAACGCGAACGTTACTTATCTGCCGCCGCGCGCTGACAGCTGCAGATGAAAAATTGAAATTGTGTGAGATAAAACTACCTAACTGCAGCGCCCGCGCTAGCCGAACAATGTGGTGACAACAACGCTTTATTTTTAATCTGAATTTACATAATGTTTTCGTTGGCAACACTGAGGTGGTTGACTTGCGCAATAATAATGTATATGTTCTTGGCACTATTATAGAATTATATACCGTTTGGTATAATGTAACTGCTTCGGTTTTCTGAAACAAAGTCGTGGAAAACTATGTGAAGCCAAATATTCTAGAACCATTTTGATGGTTGAACACCCTAATGTTGGGTCATGAATTGATACTGAAATAAAAGAAGGTCGCTTTGCAGACCTAGGCCTCAAATGTTGAATGGAATTACATTGAGGATCTCTCGTCTCGGTGCGCCAGAAACATAATACTTCTAAGTTGTTATAATACAGAACACAATGTCAATATTTCATTGCATGGTGAGAAAAGTAATTATCCTTTTAACGTTGCGGAAAATAATCAGCACACAGAGTCCCAATCAATACTGCCCATTTATAACGAACATTGTTGGTGTTGTAGCTGGATTTAGCAGCAGAAATTATAATAGGTACGGTAACTAAACAATTTCCAACCTATATTTAAACTTAATATTTCAGTACTCGATGGAAAGCTAAGAAATACAAATACGCTGAAAATGTGAAATATCTAGGCGTTTCATTAACGCTTGAATGAAACAACGAGGCCGATTTTCAGAACACAACAATGATCCCGAAGCAAGCAGAAAGTCGATATGTAAATACGAGTGTTTCCGCTTCCTATAACAATTCAGTACGGTCGATGGAAGTTGAATAGTGACATAGAAGCGGAACTGTAACATGCAATAATAACGAACCGTCGAAAACGTCAAGTCGTGACCCTTCTCTATTTATGGACGAACTCCAACGTTGAGGGCGCCACGTGAAAAGTCTCGCGTAAATCAAAGTCATAAATTCTCCTATCGTGAATGAACATTTCTCTTTCGCGTGGACGTCTGTGCCTGAATGGATAACGTCGGGCCGCCCTCGCAGGATCACCTCTACTGAGTCATTTGCTTTTGTTCGCAGGGCAATTAATAACGGACAGAAGGGCGTTTCATATCAGCGCAGATCTAGGAGCCACCAGCTATGCTAACCGGCAGTTGGCTCTCTATCGATCATATAATTTAATAAACTGCACATGTGAAATGGCTTGAAACGGAACTCCATCATCTGTTAGAGCCGTTTGTTCGTGAAAGGTCGTATACTTTATTAATTTCAACGCTGTGCTCCACTTCTAATATGGCTGAAACACCTATTATTTACTTTATGAAAACGTTTATGCTACCTGGAAATAAAAAATAACATTTCCAAACACCCAGTGTGCTTAGAAATAAATTTATAACATCTGTTTTGAAACGTTCATGACTTAAACAATTGAATAAATAAATTAAATAAGTTTTAATACTCGTCATGTTTAAGTTAAAAAATCGTACACCAAACTAAATTCACATATTTTTACTATGGAGCTCCCAACTCAACATTTTACAACTTTTTAGACAACTAAAATAAATTCGTCCAACTGAACTATAATTAATTTTACCAATAGAAGAAAAGAAAAGACATCAACGACAAAAAAGAGAACGCGTTTGGCTATGCTTCGTTTTTGGCAGTACTTAAGTGGATCTACAATATGATGGTGAGGCCCATATTATTATACGGTAGCCTGGTATGGTGGCTAAGGACTTTAATGAGCACATACAGGGATGCTCTGATGATGGTGCAGAGATCGGCATGCATGGCTATAACAGGGGCGTTTCGTACCACGCCTACAGCGGCGCTAGAAGTCTTAATGGACCTACCGCCACTTCACTTGGTGAATAAGTCAGAGGCGTGCAAATCGCTCTACAGATTAAGAACTCTTGGACTGTGGAGCGACAGTAAACCAAAGACTAAGCACACAAACATGGAAACTGATGGTTTTTTAGACAGAATAACAAACATGGGAAGCGACAAAATGCTACCTAAGTTTGTATTCCATAGAAACTACACTACAAAAGTTCCATCCAGGGCTGAATGGGCCGAAGGTCTAGAACCACCCAGGTCTGGTACACGGATGGATCAAAAATGGGATCCGGTACGGGAGCAGGCATTTATGCGAATGACTACAGTAGTAGTGTAAGCATGGGTAGTTTGGCAACCGTCTTCCAGGCGGAGACATACGCCATAATTGCCTGTGCACAGGAGAATATAGATAGGCAAACCAGAGGGCAGACTATCAATATACTCGGTGACAATCAAGCGGCCCTTAAAGCACTTACGGCACCGAAAGTGGAATCTAGACTAGTCTATAATGGCGTCCAGGCACTGCACAAGCTTGAAAAGCACAATAAGGTGCAACTAGTTTGGATACCAGGGCACGAGGGCTTCATCGAGAACGAAAGAGCGGATGAGCTTGCAAGAGGGGGGTCTACAAATCACTTTGTAGGTCCAGAACCGTTTGTGAGACTCTCGCAGGGAACCATAATTCCGCGGCCTTTAAAGCCTACGCCAAAACCAAACACGAACACAAGTGGAGGAATGAGCCAGGCTTAAGGCACTCTAAGCTCTTTATAGAAAGAGTGGACTCGGGCTGGACTAACAAACTCTGGAAATCCAGTAGGAAGCAGCTCAGATTCATATCAAGGGTGTTCACAGGTCACTTCGGGGTCAAGGATCTCTAGGCCAAGATGGGACTATCAGACAGTTTAGACTGTAGAATGTGTGGCGAGGAGGATGAGACTATGGAACACTTACTGTGTGAATGTCATGCCCTTGCCAGACAAAGAATGAATTACTTTGGTAACGGCTATCCGCAACCAAAGGAATTCAAGGTACTTCCACTGAGCTGCATCATCCGCTATCTGGAAATTATGCAGCGAAGTTGGGAGTAGACATAAGGAGAAGGCAAATGCACAAAAGATCCCACTGGGTCGAAGTGCATCCGAAAGGGCCCCCATCTAGATAAGATAAGATAAGATGCTTCGTTTTAGCAGGGCTTAGATTTTCAATAGATACCAAGTGTGTTTCATTAGTTCAGTTGACTCGTAGAAAAAGTGTTGCATAAAATACTATTTTGTAACTGATCAGATTGATCGTCATCATCATCATCGTCATTCTCAGCTGTTAATCGCCCACTGCTGACATAAATCTCTCTTCGAGTACGCCCATAAATCTGGCCCCGTACTACTGTGAGTGACTAGTCACAGCCAGGAATGACCTGCTATCCTTTTCATGTCGTCCGCCCATCGAGCTGGCAGAATACTGACAACACTTCTGTTATCTGTTATTGTGTATGTTTTTACCAAAATCAGTGAACATTATATATTTCTCGTTGATGAACTTTTATTATAATGTGACTCAACATCAATCACGTGCAAACTAAGTACTTGCATATCAGCATTTCAGCGAGGAAATGCCGCCAGCATCCTCGTTACAATGCCTCAAGGGCCTTTTTTAGATTTAAGTTACTTAGTTTTATTTTAACAATCATCTTGTTTATACAGTACTTACCTAACTGATAAAATCATGTATAAATCGTACGGGTACTTATAAGTTATTCTCAAGGCTAACTTTTAATACTCCGACAATATCTCAAATGTTTAAGTTCGCAGATGGAATAAAGTTCCACAACACGGCGCCACGCAAATTTTTCAAACAAAGATTTTTCCATTTTTCCTGTGACATTAGGCTCCGGCCAAACATTGGATAAGTTCCATATTGTTGTTTACGGGAAACTTGGAACTAACTAGGAGCAATTCACCTCATAAATTTCCTTGTAATAACAGCTCACAGTTTCCCTAGACACTTGTAAGAGGACCGCAATAAGCTACGACGGTATAAAGGTGCTGCTACACTAACTCGATGGAATAAGCTTTTGGTTTGAATATATTTTCGCATAAACCTTTTGTAGCTTTAACTTTCCTTTTAGCCTCAGCTTTTATTTTGCGTATTCGGCTATTTTAAGCACAATTAAAACGTCACGGCAGATTATCGTCCATAATCCGTTGCATTTTGCATTTACATACTATTTTCAGCTGCCTAATGGCGTTGAAAGTTAGAAATGCGAGTTGGAGTGCGGATTGTTTAAAATTGTGTTTAATTAAATTGTCCGGCAGTTTCAAATGCTTTTAAAAAATGATGTCTATTTTGTATGGAATGAATTTTCTACTCTCATCGATTAATAGTCGTATTTTGGTCAAGCCATTATTAGAACTAAACAAAACACACAAACGTTGCATGTTGTAAGAAATTGTTTTCTTTAACATCAACCGCAGCAAATACTACACACGTCGCTAGGTACTTATTTGAATATTTTAACCAGTTTATACAATACACAAACTCGCAAAACAATTCATATACATATAGGGTGGAAACTAAAGTAATATAGTGGGTCAAAACTTTCAACATACCCACATAGTAAGTGCTAATATAAAGACTATGTGGCCCGGCCTCCGCCTCAAGTATCGGTATGCATTGGTCACGTGTTTCCCGGGCCCTAACCTAACGTAAACCTTTACTGCGACGATTAACACCACGTGGCGACGGCCTATAGACGATGTTTCGAACCTAATATCCAGATCGGTATATATTGGATGTTGGCATTTAAGGAAATTTCGAGTATGAGACTATGTCAAGGTTTGGATGTTTGAATATTAATTTTGACTGGACTTTTATTTTCCTTTAAGCCCTTATCTGCGCATCTGGGAAATTAATCAAACTAATGAATGTATTTTTGAACCATAAAACTTATAAATTAGGAAAATATTGCTAACTACTAGATATTGACTTACTGATTCATAATCGTAGAACTATTATATAATCTGTGGCCTAGTGCCAAAATGATTGAACCAACCTAATACAGACGTACACTACTCCGCTACAGTAAAATGTAAAATTTACATCTTAAGTCACATCTACTGTACCCACAGTAGATGTCAAAGTAGACGAATGTAATTTACATCTCAACATTTTTGTTATAGAGCTAGATCATAATCATCTTTGACGCCAACCCTTCATAAATTTCAGAATAGAGTTTAGGCGTTTGCAAGCAAATAAGTAATGAAAGCATGATCAACAGTATAAAATAACAAATATTATCGCTTCCTTAAAGACTCAAACCTATACGTAAAATCACAACATAAAAAAATACTATCATAAATTCTTGAATAATTATAGTATTTTTTATTTCATAAAGACGACTCATGAATTTGATAATTTATTCGGACAAACTACCTCTTCAAAAGCCCGTGAATTTAAACGCCCACAATATTTTATGTAGTTAGTCTGGAAACTTAATTGCAGGTGACTTTACTAAAGGTAAATAGCCTATGTGACATTAAATATACGGCATTGTCATAGAGTTCACTTACTAGAGGTAACTTTAAAATGTTATATCCAGTGATCGTAACTTTTCTATCATTTTTGGTGCAAAGGCAGCGTAGTGTTGTTAACGGAATGGCTATAAAGAAATCCTAATGCTTAATTAGCGTTAATATTAAACTGTTTTAACAAATTGTTAGTAGTGTCTGCAGTCCATTAACGCTGTAAAGAAATCGAACTTCTTAGTTAACGTAAAAAAAGAAGCGGCCGCTTATGCCGCAAAAACGTATATTTATACCGTCGTTTTGAACGCGCGTTAGGTAGATCGAATTGTCATTTTTTATACATAAAAATGTCGAAGGAATAAACATGTATAAAATTGAAAAGGGTCAAATCTGCTCTTTATATTAATATCCTTATTGTAGAACTTACATGCCATATAACTATGACATTCGTGGAAATATGTAACATAATAACTGATTTCGCTAATATAATTTATGTTCATTGTAAAGAATGAACAAACGAGTAACGCATTAATTTTCAGTGTGCATGAATAGTAAGTACTTAAAGACTTGAATGATATAAAGTACGTTGATAACGATAATTACAATTGCAAGCAATAATAAATATTCATATTGCACAACAAACGTCCATCGCTTTTGTGTATTTCAGATTTTTTTAATAACGATAAGAATTCAAATGCGTTGGATTTTTTTATATCACGTCAATGTCGAAGTTATTCTTAAATAAATTTATTAGGGTACGAAGTCTGAAATGGATCTCGCCTAAGCCCTTCTGTCAATGTTTAGATAAGTGTTCCGATAACAGCCTTGGCAAGAGCGCCGATCGCGCAAAAAGTCCATCCAACCCGTATTGTTTGCCAAAACGTTTTCAAGTAATGTTTACGATTTTTACAGCAATTTATAGTAAAATACTTTCTCTAAATGAACGCTTATATACCTATGGTGTTATACTGTACCTACGGTATGGATAATCGTGTGACCTCTTTTACGGTTTTAAACACGGCGAATAGCAATACTCGCTACATATTTTTATTACATATTACCAAAAAGCGGTATCTTTGATGGAACCATTTAATCAAGCTCACAAGCAGTGCCCTGGGAATAAGATTAAGTTTAAAATTGAACGAAGGAAAAATAAAACAAGCGAGTATCGCGCGAACCGTCGATCGCGTTTACGAGACGACGACGTTCGATTGTTTCTGCTAGATACGAATATTCGATCGCTTTAGTCACACTAAAACTGACTTTTATGATGCTATCCGAGAACAGAGATAAGCAGATATCGAAGGGGCGTTAATTCAAATCCTTTGTGATAAAAAGTAAGCCAATTCCTACGGCGAATGCTAGCTTTACAAATATCCTACTTCCTACCTATTTTATAATTAACGCGAAGGTTTGGATGTTTGTCACTCAATCACGCTTAAACGGCTTAACCGATTTGGATGAACTTCCGGGTCCACGCAGACGAAGTTGCGGGCGGAAGATAGTAAGTTTTATTTAATTGTCAAGTTCTAGAGATAACGACGTTATTTTAAATCACGGTGAAGAGCCAACAATATAGGTAAATTATAACTTGCAGTTTTAAAGTTCGGTACAAACTAGGAATACAGACGTGTGTTTTTAGTTTTTGCATAACTTGTGAACTTCCGAACGTACGATTGCGACGCTGCTGAGAGATGCCGAAAGGAAAGATAATTTAATTTTCTTAATTATATAATTTATATCTATACCTGATACTAAATCTATATATGTAGTGATAACCTGCTCAGAAAATTTCACGAAAATCGGTTGATATATGCGACCTGCAGAGGACAATATGAGGACATACAAAAGAACTTCGGCTTAAGCTGATACACAGAACTTCGTTCGTTTCGCTTTCTCGTTAAATTCTGTGAGATCGTAGCTTTCTAATTTGTATGGTCGGGGTTTTTAATCTCCTGAACTAGTTACTCGTTTTTTTTCACCGTTGAACAAAATTTACTGACTTCATGGACATAGACTTTATTTTATCCCGTGGGTTCCCCGGCGTTCGTTGCATTACTCAAGCGAAGTTACGGGGACAGAAGCTGCTGGTAAAATGATGAACCGATGTGAGTGCGGTTTAATGGAAGCCTATCGGGATGGTTTTCAGGTATGCATGTTGTCGGATATTATTTAAAAATGTTAAGGTTTTTTTTTCAACTTTCTTTCTAAACGACAACTTTGTGTATCGACTCCTTCTTACAATACAAGAAAAAATATTTTAGGGTTTTGGAAAAACCCATGGTGCAAAGTTTGTATGGGCGAAACTCTTTTTTTGAGTTATACAAAATGAAAACTTTATGAATAGTTTGAGTCCCGGAGAAGAACGAGAGTTTGTCTCGGAAATCATCCCCGAAACGGGGTGAAATGAGGAGGTGAAAGTTTGTATGGAGCTACGATATAAACGAGTTCCACGCGGACAGAGCCGCGCTGGCAGAAGTTAGTATCATATAACTCTTTACTCCCGGTTGAATCGTTTGTGAGGTTACGTGTACATTGAATAATGTTTGTGTTGCGATTTATTAATGTTTGATTTCGCAGATCACGATTCGAACTTGGGCTTAAATAAAACAAAAATGCTTGTACATAGTCTAATTACTTACATTTCATACCAGTTTTGTTGGTGCAAATATGTACAATCTGCCGAGCACCGTCCATTGAAAATGTAAGCGAGATAGTATTTCGAGACGCAGTATCCAGCCGGGGTGTCATGGATCGGCCGCAGCGCTCTCCGAGCCACCCTCAACTTAATTAGCTAATATGACCAGCCAGGGTATGTGCGCTAACAACCTTTTCAGATACACCATGTTCACGTACATACCAAACGACTTTAATAGAATTACCTACTCCAGAAGTTTAAACTACCCTTTTGAAATATTTACGCTGTTTTAATATTTCTCATCCCACGTACAGTTGGTGTGAATATTTTTGACGGTTAGAAAAATGTACGCGAAAAGGCTTTTTGGATTTCCATTAGTTAGGTGGGCGGCGGATTCTTATCCGCAGGCTATTCTAACGTACAGGAATTACTTGCAATACTTAAAATATCGTGCTGAGAAAACCATCGTAAACGCAAAGAATGAGAATATATAAAATGGAAAAAACCTTATATCATATCCCGTAAATATAGAAACTGGATCATAATTTATATTTATAAATAAGAAATCGCATCATACGTAGAGCAGTAAAAGCTAAGAGAGGAGAGTATTAAAAGCTAAGCAGCTCTATATAGAAACCATTAACTGATTTTTTACTGAAACTTGATCTTTTATTATAACAACGAAGACCACTTAAATCTCATAAACCTCTTTTACAGCCATCGTTATTACATTATAACGTTCGACTTTATAAGTTCTAACGCTCTATAGAATATTTTGCGTAGGTTGATTGTTCCACACACTTTTACTTCAACAAATGGAGTTGGTGAATTAATATTTAAGCTAAACACTGGTGCCGCTCAAGTAAACGTTACGGCACTTTGCATTAATTGACGACACGGCGCCTGAAACTTGCTATAGGCTGCGTCAATAAATAACCAAGTTATCTTTAGTAAAAATTTCAACTAGTGGCGGGGTATTTAGTTTCTGCTCACGTCCGGGCAGGAAGCTGACCGTAATACTGGTTCGTGAAGTCTTGCTATAAATCATAACGCCATTTCAATTTACGGAGTCTAACACGGCAGTAATAGGCCAGCCGCTGCCCGATGCCCTCCCTCGTTGAAAGACCTAGATTTGTATTCAACCAACGATATGATCATTAGTTACTGCAATTTTCTTCGCATCCCGTACACGAATGCTATCGTCGAGTGTTATGGAAGGG
Organism: Epinotia demarniana; assembly: GCA_945867215.1. Lineage (NCBI taxonomy): Eukaryota > Metazoa > Arthropoda > Insecta > Lepidoptera > Tortricidae > Epinotia > Epinotia demarniana. The sequence continues at coordinate 13,505,852 of OX244263.1, forward strand.
ATGAATGATACTTTGTAATTACTTTTGGGATCTGACTTGGAAATTAAGTTGAACTGCCGGACTTTGATATTATGTAGGTATGGATATTCGAGGTTATGAAACTTTTATTTCGTAGGTAGTTATGTGGGTGGGGCAAAGTTGTTTGAAAACATTATTAATATAATAACATAATTGAAGCTATCCGTTTTAAAAAGTATTCCTATGCTTTATAATATCAGGCAAGTTGTGTTTATGCAAAATTTATACATCGAGTGTTTACGTGGTAAGTTTAAAGAATAAAACGCGGCGCACGTGGAAGCACCTTCGCACCCATGACGGCTTCTTAGTTACGGGCGTTGATGACGGCACTCAACAGGCCGGCTCCAGTCTCGAAGCGAGGCTTCAGGACGCACGTACATGTAATTTTATTGATTACAGGGTGCGGCGGTCCAGCCCGATTTGAATTTCCAATGAGCTCGTTAGAATCAGCCCGGACACGGGACTCGGACAGCCGATAAAAACTTCATTCCTTTTTAGCTGATTGTGCAAGCTCTCCTTGGAAGGATTGCGGGTCGGTGGAGCTTTAATCGATATTTGGAAACTTTCTTGCGGATCCTTAAAATGTGTCTGGAAAACTAAAAGCTACCTTGGGACCTTGTGGTTCAGTAGCTTCTGTGAAAATAAATGCAGACACGCCGTCGTAGGTCTTAAATTAGAATTCAGATGAAGTAAAATGGAAAAGTATTAGGTTTTCTTGAAACTTTAATAGCCATGTGATACAGCCCCTGGCTATAAAGAGCTGGCTTGTACGTAATAGCATAAAGTAACCAACATTTCTCCGCTTAGCTCCAATACGTAGCAATTGGAGTTTTGCACCGCTCTTAATTAAACGCTGGCGGCGAGCGCCTAGCGGCAAACTTCGATTGCGCTGTCAAAAATCCCAAGAATTATTCCAGTAGTAAAATAACTTGTACGATTTTAGGCTTTATCGTGCGAGTTCAGGCATATTAGCGAATTTATGCTGCACGGATGCAATATGCCGCGGGATCGCGCGCTGGTCGGACGCAGCTCTTTTATTAAAAACGGTTTTTATTTATTGACGATTCGAGGTAGCCGGGGATTTCTCTAGCGATACAATTCTGATTCTGGGTTGGCTATTGATTCTGTTTTTCAAACGGGCTGTGATGTTTATTAAATTTTATGGCAATAACAAATTTCCTTTCCACGCAATTTCCAAGATACTTAATACCTATGATATTTTATTTGGTTATGGAATTTTCTGGGAAACAGCAATAAATTTTCCATTCATTTAACACTTTCACTGCCAGGAATCGCTACGCGCTAAGCTCGTAGCTGATCTCGTAGTTTTCCTCGTATGTAACGGAAAGTGAGTAGATACGCTAGGCGGGTCCAGGGCAACGAAAGTGTTAATGTATCCAATGTATTAGAAGCAATACGCATAAATAAAGTTGGCCACGGCTATAAAACTAGTCATGTCCATCCTGAAGCTCACACGGATTTCTCTTTACATTATAACCGGCACATATTTTATTGGTCTCCACATGGTTTACCCCGCACGCACAGCCCCCCATTTTACAACTGTGACGTAACCATGTATTGAGACCCCTGTGTCTGCTTGAAATTACCCCCCGAAGGCCTAATTTCAACAGAGAATGGGCGGTAAGGTAGGTCATTATGTTTTGGTTCGTTCAACCACCCCTGCCCTACGGTAATTAGTGGCTCCAAGATTGTACCGCGGCACGGAAAGCAGTGAAAAACTTGTCGTTCACTAATCGATAAATCGCCATGTTTGTTACCGTTTTATTGATTAGTTTATTATGTTTCTGTGAATGTATATGTCTGCCGGTTTCAGTTATTAAAACATTCACTGCTACCTACGCATTTCATTTATTAACGTGGCTTATTATGATTTAGGACCGTCTATAATTTCATGGATTATGGTTCTGAATGTATATAGAAAATAGGTTTTATTTGAATACGAGTATATCAGATGAACCGTTATTTATCATTAGCTTGTCGGTGAAGGAAAAACATCGTGAGGAAACCTGCATACATCCACGAAGAAATTCAAAGGTGTATGTGGAGTCCCCAACCCGCACTTGAAGTCCCCAACCCGCACTGCGCCAGCGTGGGGACTACTGTCCGTTCCCTCTCATCTATGAGACGAGGCCTGTGCCCAGCAGTGGGACGTATATAGGCTGATTTATTTATATATCAGATGAAGACCAGGCTACAATATAAACAGGGCCTTTTAATAAATGATCCTCATTTCAAATGAAGGTAATGTAACGATGATGATAGCTTGAATTATTATAATTAATTTTATAGCCTAACGTTCCAGACCGAATTGTTTCATCTTCCTAAGTTATTGACGCGCGAAAAACTGGTTTGCATTAAATTTTAGCAAATCACTTTTTCATTGTAACGAACTTAACAATATTTGACATAGGAAAATATTAAGAAGCGGCAAAACATGTTCTCTTTTTGTATGGACGAGTATGGTATCTTCCGTGTTAAGCTCAAGTTAGGACTATGAGACGGTACAGTTAGTAATCGGTACAGTCAAGGCTAAAATTAAGTGAAGCCACATTGCACTTGCACCAACTGGACCAATTCCAGTTGGTGCAAGTTATTAAAATCGTTCACCATTTACGGTAAATGTCGCAGTCTAGTCTAATGCTGTTTAAGGATACACGGATTAAATATTGTGTTTACTTTACCCTCTATAAAAAAAACCACAAAGATCCGTTCAATCCGTAATTTTTTTTTTCTTAGTTTTAACTTGCAATGGTGATTTTGTACGCCTTGTACGGGTCAAATCTTGCATGTCATGTCATGAACAACTTCCCGAAGTCCAATCGTGTTGAAATTTTGTACACTTTAGGACATGTTTCATAAAAATACATTCGTCTAATTGCATTATTTTTTTTAATTTTTACTAAGTCATAGCGGTCATGTATAAAACGGGTTGGAACAATCTTCAATGAGAAGTAGGTAGTATTGTATGACTGTGAAAAAAAGGTACAGTCGGCAATAAAAGCTTGCGCCAAAAAGAGAGTTTTGAGAGAAATTTAGTGGATTATATATGGACACAATATAGTTTATACGGGAATAGAAGAGGACATGTAACCACCTGCGCATTTTGCGTGGGATCGCTTGCCATTCTCACCTGCGTATGGCTTAAACCCGCAGACAGGCCGTATACTAGAAACATGTGCATTTTACGGCCTAGCAGAACAGGCTCGCGACAGTCACGCCACATTCCTAGATAGTCGCCTCGCCGCCCACGACCAAACTACGAAGCCGCCCAAACTACAAACCCACATAAAGTACACGGTACAGTCAGCAACAGAACGCTACGTAAAACAACACATTCAAAAGATGATTAAGTACCATCGTTTGTCATCTATAACCCCCGACACCTTACGAGAGGTGTAATAAGTTAAAATGTGTATCTTTGACTGTTTGGAGCATCGCAGCTTCCAAACGGATGGTTTGAGTGCAGTTTTTTTTGTAAAAAAAACCATTCAAAATACAAAGTTTTAAAAAGGACGATGAGCAAATTTGTATGGACCAATAATAATAAGTGATAATGCCATCGGAAAGATCGTTTTATCATTATACTCCAATTTATTTGTATGGCGAGAATAGCTAAATCTCTTTTAAAAAAAAATAACACGAAAAGCATAAGAAAACGCATAAAAACTTAAAATATCATGAGACAAACTCATCGACGTTACAAAACCTTTACAATCTGCGACACAGGAAAGTAGTATCGGGAAAATATCTTTCATTTCAACTCACACTTATTTAATGCGGCGATAACTTTATTCACACACCACCTGCCATGGTAAAAGTTTAACAATCCGGTGACATATCGCTTGTCCTTATTGATCATAAGAGCCGATTAGCCCTTCATCCTTTGTAATTTATATAGTTATTGAGTTGAGTATTTGGTCTGCGTAGACCTTTGCTGCTGACAGTAACCGTATTCCTACCATATCAACATGTGTAGGGTTATGATGAGATGGATCGGCTAAATGTTCAACTAATTAGTTAGTAAATTTATAGCACTTTCTACGAATGCTCATAATATAATAATTTATACTTCACTACCTTAGTAATAGCGCGGGTCTAAACTATTTGTATAACCTTATTTCTCGTTGCACTCCTCAAACCTAAAAATGATTACTAGTAAACAATTTACTTTAACAGTAATTTCTATATATTGCCTAATGCATTCCAGAAATTAAATAGGTATTTTGTTTCAAACATGGGGCATTCAAAATTGTTATCCGTACACTACCCGTAAAGTGATCTGAGGGGCAATCAATAAACGTTTTGAATGCGCGTTAAGTAGATCCTATTAATTATAATTTTTCTATACAGAAATTGTCATTTAGATCTACCTAACGTACCTACGTACAATGCGTTACGTGATCGACCTGCTGAGCGTATTATGCAAGAATTCCCGTCCTCATTTTTACTACCCGAGCCCCTGGCCTAGGCCATAGCTCGTGTTGTTGACTCGGCATTCCGTAGCGGAAGGCAGAAGACAAATTTATTCCTTATGGCGGCCATATCTTTAGCCTAAAATTTCTGCAAATCTGCGGAACTGAATGAAAAAAATGTCCTGAAATCTCCATAATACTTCATTGCACTTTTGCATTATTACATTGTGGTTTTACGACCGATATGAGAGCCGCTTGTGGCTTAGCGGTCAAACCTTGTTCGGAGTAGGCTACTTAGTATTTTAGTGCGAGTCCATACATTTGCTGCAAGTACGAGTAGCATTTGTATGGACTCGCACTAATATACTAGCCTAGTCTGAACAAGGCTTTCGCGACTTTCAAACCACCACCATAGATTTTTTTTTTCAAAAAACTTATGTATGAAATATTTTTTGATATTGAACAGTGGGTTATCGGTGAAGGAAAACATCCTTAAGATACCTGTCTAATCCCAATAATGTCTAGTTTTTCTTTCCCTCTGGGTTGGATTTTTGGAGCTCAAACTCGTGGGGGTTAGGTGCTATAGTGGAACCCGGGCTCGTTTAGGGTACCGGGAAAAACATTAGAAAGATTAAAATTAAAATTCTAATTAATAGTACCATACGACAGAGGCCGAAATTATATTTCTCAAACATGCAATGAAATATTGACGACATTGTGTGCTTCATAATGGGCTTCGAAGTGTCACATTTCGGGCGCAGCGAGAAGAGAGATCCGTAATGGCATTTCATACAAAATTGGAGGCCTGGCAGCCTGCAAGATGGTCTTCTCGTCTGTCTGTCACCAGGCTGTATCTCAAGAACCGCGATAGCTAGACAGTTGAAATTTTCAACAAATTATGTATTTCTGTTGCCGCTATAACAACAAATACTAAAAACAAGACAAAATAAATATTTAAGGGGGGCTCCCATAGATCAAACGCGATTTTTCCCGTTTTTATAGATAATGGGGAACTATACCATTATCTATAAAAAGCGCGCGAGTCTGAGTCGCACTTGGCCGGTTTTTTAATTTCCATTACAAAATTGTTGTGACACAGCATCACGGCGTTCAGCCATAAATTAAAGTTTGTGTTCTTGGAGCTTTTTTATTTATTTCATTACATGTTTGAGAAAAGCACTATACTATACATAGTCTGTCTTATGTACTCGGCCGGCAACCCCTTACTTCGCGGCCTATGTAGTAATGTACTATTATTTGTGAAACACAGGTACGAGTATACAAAGGTATGGTAGGGTAAAGATGATGCCGTTGCTCTTGTTTTAAAAGTAATGAACCAGCTGGTCTCGAAATGAGGGAAGCAATTAGTCTCTCTAATCTTGCACACAGGTAACGTAAAGTTCCCAATAAAGTAAGTATTGTCATAAACCCTTCGAATGAGCTAAAAGTGGGTCTCTCTTGTGTTGGCGGCGAGCCCAGAGGGTGATTCGTTTAATTGTTAATGCCATAGTGATCTAAGTGGAGGCACCGGCTTATGTGGGTTAATGAGGTCGCTTCTAATTCATAGAGTCACTGAAGTGCCCTCCAGTTATGAAAACTCTACTTTAGTATTCAACGATAGTCATTTTGCTATTAAGTGACTAATTATTAATTATTAGTACAAGTAGCAGGTTATAAGAGTTGAAGAATTGCCGGTGCTCCACAATATTTAACAGAGGGGAATCCCCGACTTTGATGGTATTTGTCGACCACTTTAGCCTTGTTGGCAGTGACCCCGCCTACGAAACTAGAGATCCTGAGTTCGAATCTCGGCAAGGCGATTTATTTGTGTAAAGTGTAAGAATATTTGTTCCTGGGTCAAGGAACTCGGACGGGGACACAAGGAAGGGCTTTCTATGTATTTAAATATTTATTCATCCATTTAAGAAAGCATATTGAAGACTAATTTACACAGTTCTGTGTAAGATGTTCCCGAAATATGTATTTAGTTGTCATTATTATTCTGAAAGATACGTTGCCGTAGGGATATAATTGTGTGTCTTTCTATCAAATATCGCAGTTGGAATACCGGCCAAGAGGGTTGATGACGACGGTAAATAAGGTCACAAAGATATAATTGAGGCAATGACGCGTAGTTTCAGTGTCTCGGACATTTCCGCCCCAGTCCAAGTTGGCTCAGTTCGGGTTGCACAGGGCGGTTCCGCCATCTGGTTGGCTCCTGGACACTGCAACTATACGCGTCATTGCTCTGAATAAAAAGTTTTCTACTAACGAAAGTTCCGATCAAATGTATAAAATAAATAAATAAATAAATAAAATATAATATTGATCCGTGGAGCACAGCCACACGTGAACAGTATATAGTGATTTGGCAAAACGGTTGGTGGACGTCACCGGGGATAGGAGAGCTGGCAGCTTCCTCGCTCAACACATATTCAGCGAGGAAATGCTGCCAGCGTCATCGGTAACTTGCCACAGGGTCCCATTTTAGAATTCGATTTTTAGTTTTATTATTTATTATTTATTTATTTATTTATTTATTTATAAAAACAGTTTTATGACATTACAGTTATAAACCTATGCGTCACAAAATTTAGATAATAATAAAAGGTTCACAATAATAAATATCAAACAGCTTAATTTGGAACAGTTGAGCATCTAGCATCCATCGCCTCGCAGAATCTCAAGCATTCACTATACACTGCAGCCCATCGCCACGCAAACAAGTCGCACTCGGGTGTTGATGTCAGGAGCGCATTGAGAAGTGAGAGGGCGCGAGGCAACGGCGAGTTCCTGAGCGACACGGTGCTCGACGGCGGCACAGCCAATAAGTCGCGCTGTCGAGGTCTCAGGGCTATCCTCGGGACATCCGGGACAAACAATTGCACCAGACGCTCTACAAGTTCGGGACAGTCCGACTCGCCACGCAAGGCCTGACATGCCGAGATCATCAGCTGACAATTTCGCCTGACCTCCAAGGAGTTGTACCCAAGGGAACCGAGAAGGTACTTCGTTGGGTAAAGATACGGGTAATATCCGAAAGTTTTTTTATAAAGGAACCTTAAAAACGCTTTATGAACCTTCTCAAGAAGTAACGCATACGTTGATTCATAGGGGGGGGGGGGGGGGGGTTTATTTATTACTTACTACTTTTATTTATTTATATTTTAGGCTAGCTTAATTTTATTTATTTACATTTAATTTTCAATGTTTTGTCAGGCCTAGAAACATATATTCATTGTCTTCAAATATTTTTACACAGTCGGAGTTGGTTCTTTTTAATAAAGCATTAAACTATGCTTGTATTAAGACACTAAATTATTCGACGTTAATATGCCCTGATAGATAAAACATGTTATGACGTAGGTAAGTCATACATTAATTTGGTGAATGCAAAAAAAGACCTTGTAGTAATGTTTTTAGGTATATTTATCTCTCCAATATACAGTGTTGCTTCTTACATTGTTAATATTAACGCCTTCGCGACACGAAATGTCACGAAATAGAATCGAAATAGTCGAAAATTACGATAATCAGATGGAAGAACGCATGATGACATGCTTACGGACGATACATACGCGTCAACCCACCTGTGACCTATTTCATATTACCAACCTGACAGAAATAGTAGACTGTTAACCGAGGAATTACTGGTCCGTTCACTCCGTTCCCCATTTAATACGGAATCAATCAATAACCCGAGTGTGACATGGGTCTCTTTCATTTGAGTTAACCAGTTTGTTTTTCATTTCGAACAAGAGTACCACTTCCTCATTTGGCGTGGCAGTATCGGTATGCGGTAGGTATTTAATAATTTATCGAGGGTTTACTGATGTCGCCCAGTGGGGCTAGCACAGGTAGGCTAGCACAACTGACGCCGCGCCGCGACGCGAGTCGAGAAGGATCTAAGGTCCTCGTTCTAATTTGCACGATGCGAGTATGACAGGGGACGATCAGTCGCGCGACAAGCGGCTTGTCAGCAAGTTGTGCTAGACGTACAGCTGATGCCGCGCCGCGACGCGAGTCGAGAAAGATCTACCCAGCTCTTTCTAATTTGCTAACGAGTGAGACATGGACTAAGTAGCAATAGCAAGTTGTGATGGACGTACAGATGTCCCTTACTTATCGATATACTATCAGATTTGTATTTGGCGCAAACACGGCGAAAGGCAAGCATGCAGTACCGCGTTCCTGTGGCCCCGCTTTCGCGTTCCCACGCCAATTTAGAGCATTCATTTTAGTGTAGACCATCGAGTAAAGTAAGTATATGTGTAGACACACAATAAAAAAACTGACTTGACGGATGGTTGACACTGACAGCTGACAGTTTACGGATACCGTACCGAAAAGGGCAGGAAGTGGTCTAAGGAAAAATATGTGTATATATTTGCAATGATGTAACATAAAAACCGGCCAAGTGCGAGTCAGACTCGCGCACCAAGGGTTCCGTACAAACAAGCAAAAGTTGTAGTATTTTTATTATTATTACTAAATGATAAATGAAAATGGAATCCGTAACATTACAATGTGGAAAGCTGGGGGAGCATAAAATTAAACAGGGTCACTTTATCAATTTAGTAAACATCCTTTAGGCTTTGATTTCCTTGCGAGTAGTTGCGAACGCCATAATAAGTGGATTACTTAAAAAAAATGCTGTTTCTTTTTATTGTGTTGATATAAAACTGAGTTCACGGGAAAGCACCTTTAGGTTTTGATACCCTTGAGATTATCTATAATACTTATATAATATGTAATATAAATCAGCCTATATACGTCCCCTTGCTGGGCACAGGCCTTCTCCAATGGATGAGAGGGAACGGGCAGTAGTCCCCACGCTGGCCTAGTCCGGGTTGGGGACTTCACATACAACTTTTTCAGTTTTAAATGATGCTACTTATTATTGCTATTTCTTATGATTGTGTAGACATAAAACTTTCATTTTGCTACAGCTGAAAGGTATTTGATATGAATTTCAATTTAATACCTTATGGGAACCCTTCCGCAGGGGTCCGACCTTGGGGACCTTCTTTAAGTTAATTTTTATTTTATTAATTTTAGGTTACTTTTAGTCTATTTATTGTTAAAATATAAACATAATGTTATGTGTAAGAAGAATGTATATGTTGGTTTTGTACAGTTTATAGGTAGATACACAATAAGTAGATAAAAATTACTTTAATAATTTAAATTTTAATAAAAACTTACTGTTAACACATGTCAACATTGTCAACTATGTACCATACTGTCATTTAATACCTCTACGCGTTTACAAGGAAAAAGGTAGTAAGTTTAAAATTTTAAAAAATGGTTTTTTGTATGATTTTACAAAAATGTCTACACTATCGTAATTTTTCCTTTGTCTGTGCTATAGGAAGTTTCTTCGTGCCGAGTTTCAAGTTTCTGTGTTAACGGGAAGTACCCCGTAGGTTTTGCGAGTGTCGAAAAACTCTAAAATTTGCAGCATAAACGACTGTATCTTTTGATTGGGTTGACTTTTAAGTTTGATTTTTTCACAGGTCGAAGGGACAATAGACCTGAGTATTTGGTATAAATTTCAGCTTGATACCTCCACGCGTTCCTGAGAAAAATGGTCTTGACAGACAGACAGACAGACAGACAGACGGACAACAAAGTGATCCTATAAGGGTTCCGTTTTTTCCTTTAGAGGTACGGAACCCTAAAAAAGAGGTAGATATGTTGTCTATACGAAATACCCTCTTTAAAAATGGCCAGGCTTACATACACATGAAAACGCTGCGAATATTGCAATTAGACACTAATGATAAATATCAAATGAAAGCAGGACTGTATGATTATTTCCGGGAGCGAAGCAGAGACAACTAAATGTGTCGTAACGTACGATGCAGAGAAACACATACTTGTCTCTGTTTCGCTCCCAGAAATTATCATACCGTCTCCTGCTGTCACTTGACTTATGAACTGATTAAAAAATGTGGGTCCTAAAGTTAAGAAGTTGTTTGCCAAAGGTGGGAACTGAACCCTCGCTGCGTGATTCCGAATAGACCGAATTTTTATTTATAATTCGGTCCTGAGATCGAAAACCAACCATTACCTACATTAAAAACCGACTACTGCCTACTCTCAGAGTAACGGAAATGAAAAGTTAAAGCTCATCCTGTCTGATATTATCGATGCGAATTTAACTTCGATTTAACCCTCGACTTGTCAACCGAATGTTAGAAATAGCTGATAAAGTGCGATTTGCACTACTACTGCTTCACTTCACTGTCACCATAAGTATAGTATAAAACAAAGTCGCTTCCCGCTGTATGTCCCTATGTATGCTTAGATCTTTACAACTGCGCGACGGATTCAAGCAGTTTTTTTAATAGATAAAGTGAATCAAGAGGAAGTATATGTATATATATAGTACCCGTGCGAAGCCGGGGCGGCGGGTCGTTAGAACTACATTATATTAAATATCCACGGCTAGCAGAACTGCATGTAACACTCAAGTAATCCCCAATCAAATAAGCAACGTCGCGATACTAAGGTATGCTATATGTGTATGTTTTATACTTGAGATGGTTTGAATTGGCTGAACTGAATCTAAGTAATCCGTTCTAAAAGCAACTTTACCGCCCAAGGTAGAAGACGCCATGAGTTTACATTAACTAATTTTAAATTAAAAAAAATATGTCAGAAATTGTTTCAACAATTTTATTGTGAAGAATAACCCGGAATATTCTGCCGCCTCAAGGAGAAAAACCGTGACAAAAAAAGTAAGTTTGTAGATAAATCCAAAAGACTTCCGTTCAATTGGTTTTAATTCTAAGTACAAAGCTGAAACTTGCGTTTATAACTTAAGATAAATCGTAAAAATGTAATGGAACTCAATTTTGTTGATGATCTAACTTTGTATTTGAATTACATATTTAGAAAATAAAGGTACTGCTTCTTAAAAAAACGTCAGAAAATATAGTTTTGAAGAGAAGACCACGTCAAGTGCGCAAAAATGTTTTGCCTTAACTTTGCAGTATATTAGCATCTAAGAAAACAACACCACTACTCACAAATGCTTCTATTACTATTTGGTCTAGGAACTTGAAGAAGCATAAATGGGTTGCTACTTGTGGTTTATTTAATTGGTTATTTTTTTATTTATGTTTCATTTTAACTTAGTAATTTGGAAAAAATGAAAATTTCGTTTTTCTTCTTATGATTAAAACTATAGGCACACATCCAAGACAAAGATTTAAAAGCATAATAGGTACTTTATTGCCTATGAACATGAAATTATGACTTTTCTACTTCAAATAGGAAGTAAAGATAATAAAATGACGAACTTATGTATGTCTAAATCCTGGTTTATTAAAGCTATCCAAACCCGTGTGAAATAGAAAAATCTCATATTTCCTCTGAGTCCGAGACTTTAAAAACTAAATTTGACAAAAATTGACATTATTGTTTGTTTTTCTTAAGGCCGTATTGGCTGTTCAAAAATCAATCATATTTTATTACATCTAAAGCACCTAAAGTATATTTTCCGTCAGTCCCCAACATCGGATCAAGAGGCTTTAGTTTGGTCTAGTTCGTTGGAGAGCACTTCTCGTGGTCCTTACTATGATTACGAGTATATTAGGATCTCATCTCGAATGGCTCTCGTGCCATTGCATGCGAGTATATAAATCTCAGCGTCATAAATAGATACACATTGTTTTAAATTAATATTCGTTTAAAGACTGTACAGTCGAATTCATAAATACATGTACATTCCCAAAGGTTCAAAAATATGTGAGCAACTTTATGTTGAATTGCTTAGAATCTGTTGAAACTACTTTGTTGTTAAATAATACTAAGCACTTTATAATTTATAATATTGTATTTAAATTAAATTAGGTAATTTAATTAGAGTTCTGAATCTGTTGTGCTCCACATCCATGGACACAGAGGTACCTACATCGTACATCTGTGTCCATATTAAAGGAACTCCGAATTAACCAGAGATTCGACGATTCAGACGTCGATTGTTAGCTACGAATCTGAAAAAAATCCGCATCTGCACCAGGAAACTTCATTCTACGGAGTGTTTGGTGATCCACGGTGAAGTCGAAGGCAAACGCTCTCGGGCGCGATCTTCACAAAGACGCCTAGACTTCAAGAAATCAGTTACACAGAGCCCTGTAACAGAAAAGTGAAAACGTGTTCTTGGGATGGCATCAAGAATTTTTAATGAGTTGCGAAGCTGATGTCGAATGCTGAAATCACATACTGTTTAAAAATAATTTCTTGCTCTGTATAACTTGTGTTAGAATTTTTTTTTGTTTGTAAGTTTATGCTTCCAGATTGGTCCCATTCTTTTCAAAAATCCAGTTGGAAGATGGGGTTCATGAGGAATTGAGGGAACTCCTCAAATATATTAGGCACGCATGTAGTAATTTGTTTTTTTTTTATTATAACTCGTGTGCTTATCTACAAAACAAAATCACAAATGTGGTGAAGTGGAACTGATGATGAAGACCACAGATGTCTTTTAGAACCCCCAATGATGTACTGAAAACTATAAAAGTACGTCACAGCTTTTGATATGATTCCGTTGAAATAGCAACTAATGAAGTGCCAAAGGTCTCAGAATCACCTTTCTTGAAGAATCGACGGAACTCCTTAAATATTATCGGCCCGCATACAGCAATTTGGTTTTCTGTAATAATCAATGTTCATGTGGTGAAGTGCATAGGAAATGTGGATATGTTCATGTGGCTTGGCGGAGTATTGAATTCAAGTCGGTTAAAACGTTTGTATTTTAAAGACGATTATTGATATTCATATATATAACTAAAGACGTTATCATAAAAATATTATGGCATTCGGTAAATATAGGCATTAGAAGTTTTATATAAATAAAGTTATCAAATCGTGTTACGCACGTTCTACTGAATTTTACCCTCGGAAACGTGGAATAAAATTGTTTATAAAAAGACGCTGAAAGGGGTTTCATTTCGTAAATAGTCGACTAAACGTCGATTCCTGTCGCGCCGGGTGTGGCTGAAGCGAGTAAAACTGGTAACAAAGACGTACTCCAGGCGGATCAAACCGGCACGGACCCCATATAACAAAACTTGCTGTATTGTTTCCTGGATTTTGAGAAGTTTTGAAAGTGGTTTATACATATAAGATGATAAAAGAATTAGACGCAAAGTGTTGCTGATTCGTACAAAGTGCTAGCGTTGAAGTATAATAGATAATTAAACGCCTGGTAGCATCGTGATTTATTACAAGATGAAATGCTGGTAAAGTTAAGACTGGTAAATCAAATTGGGAAAATGCCACAATTCCTTAACTGTTTACGTTGGAACACGGAATATCGAACACAAAGGTGGTCTCTGCTTAATAAATCAATTAAAAATCACAAAGACAAATAACAGAACAAGCATACATGCGCGATTCACGCATATATTCAGTTTAAAATTGAATGGTAATTGGTAATGGAATAAATTGCAAATTATATTTCCACCTTTTTGATACAATGCTCGTTCGTAATTGTCAATCAATATCAAGTACCTTCATGTACTTGTACAATGCATAGAAACATGGGTTTCATTATCAATGGATTAAAAAAATATATGATTTGTCAGTCCACATTGTACTTGTCCCAATTTAATGAAAATCAACAGACATTACATAAATTTGTTTTGATAAATAACTTGTTTCAGTACGTTCATTTTTAAACATATTGTCATAATAAATCTCTCAATTTGAATGAACACATTAAATCGAAATAAATTAAATAATATCCTTTAATTTGACAAAAGTATCAATGGCTCGCCCATTCTCCCTCAATAAATAATATATTTCCTTATCCAATCTCATTTACTTTCATATCAAAGCTTTACATGATCCTCAAAACATGTTTAAGGCGAACCCATTTGTTCAGTACAGCGCGAAATAGATCTGTGAAACAATAATTTTCTATCAGCGAAAGAGGTTCAAAGCAACATTCCAATAAAATGTCATTTATCCTGGGCACCGCGAAGGCTCCGCCGCGATCATCTACTGAGAACAACGAGCGGCCATATGACGCAACACAAACATGTCAATTGTAAAATACCTCAACGAATTTACGGCTGACGCATTGCGCTTGTCGAACAACGAAAAGGCGTATGGCTCCGGAACTCCGCGGGCGACAAATATTGAGCGTTCACCTGCTACCTTCTGTTCCCCATGTGTTAAGTACCTACTTTTTGTATAGGTAAATGAAAAGTAAACGAAATTGTAATTCGGCAAGGCTAGGCTCGGTGTACGAAATTTAAATGTGTTCATAAGATAACAAAACGGATACAGTACTGTATTTTATGAGAACGTCAGTTTTTATTATTAGTCACCAAATCTAAGGTGGAGTCAATCAAATGTGAATGTCAATGTGGAGTCAACCAAAATGGCTTATTATGGAGTTGCAATATGATAACGAGAGATGCCACGATATCTACAAAAAATCACCCTCAGCCACCGCTTGTAAAAATCTTTTTTACTTAAATGCTTAATGGCGGTGCAGTCGACTTTAAACCTATACGATGTTTATTTCTGTCCATTGGATACTTAATTTTTGTTGTAATTAAATCGTAGATAGCATTGATTTCCTAAATTTGGATATAAAGAATATTCATGCAATATATGCCTTTTCAATGAATTCCGAAAACTATATTCCAGCATAAGTACTGATAAAAGTCAAACTTACTATTTTACGAATAACTATCGAATTAAAGCAAATTAACCTTCCTATGAATTAAGATTCGGTAAATTCAAATAAGCCGCAGTAGAAGGCGGTGGTGATAAAACACGAAGACAGCTAGTTTATTCGAAAAGGAAGCGTGGATAACCCTCGAAGACGGAAAACATTTCCTTAGACTATTAAAAACAGTCATCAGATACGGAGCAATAAGTAAATGACCGTGTGCTATCTGCTCTTTGGAGACGGTCAGGGATGTAGGGAAATCTAGACGGTTGAAATGTATAAAATCTGTTGAATGTCAAAATAAATGGGAGCGGTCTTGCTTCTTGCAACACAAAAGTGTAATTTTTTTTAATAATTTAATTTGTTAGGCAAATAATATACATGTATTTTTTGTAAAATGGATGAGTAATTTGGAACCTCAAATCAATAATTATTAATGTATGAGTAATGTTCATATTCATACTCATTTATTCATAGTATTATATAAATACTAGCTGTTGCCCGCGACTTCGTCCGCGTAGAACTTGTATCTTAGAAAAATGATTGGTATTAAATTATTGTAGGTGGAACCTTAATTATCGCCGACCCAAAGTTCTACCATCTTATGGGATTATTTCAGAGATAAAAACTATCCTATATCCTTCCAAGGGTGTCAAATTCAGCGTACGGAAAATTTCATCTAAATCCGTTCAGGGATTAAGCGTAAAAGGTAACAGTGAAATGAGTTCATTAGTTTAAATTGCTAAATTTAAATTGAAAACTCCGTTTTTAGAAATATAAATATCTTAAGAATCATCAACAGACATTTCTGCTATAATTGTATATTTTTTTATAATGTATTAATGAAAGCTACATTACTGGAAATGTTTGCCTAAATCCGTTCAGTAGTTCACGTTAGTCCGAGCTACCTGTATAGTTATGAAAACCTATCTAATGCTAAAAGACGTAGAACTTTCCATCTCCATCTGCTGTCCCCATTTAACGGTGTTGTTAGAGCATACATGATTTTGATTATCTAAAATAAACTTTATAAATTAACAAAATAATCCGCAGTTTAAATGAAACATTACCTTCTTTTCGGTTATGGGAACTGGAATCTGTTCGGTTCTGTAAGGGTCGTGGTTCTAATTTATCCTTGCCTACTTCTCTGCTACCAGTCGGATTATTTATTTTGGCTTACCATATAATTAGTATAAAAGACCTATGAATTCCCTTACTTCAAAAAATACTTATTCCTCATACATACTTCCAACCCTTTTTAACCTCCTTACAGGATGAATTTCAAGAAATGTTGTAATTAGTTACCTAGTCTTTTAGCGAAGTTCCAGGTCCCTTAATTAAAAATTGTCTTGTTCCCTGTACAAACATCCAACTCCTTTTAGCTCATTTTGGGGATGAGTGTTTTTAACCCCCTTATGGAATCCATTTCAAGCAGTCTAAATTATGTTGCCCGCATAGGGGATGAATTTCAAAATAATCAGTTTTGTGGTCTTTTAAGATAAAGGCTATAAGAACGAAGTTACAAATCTCTTACTATAATATTTTCTTGGTCTCCATCCCTTGAATGCCGTTTTAAACCCTTTAGGGGAGGATTTTTTCCAACACGCTGAAAGATCTTTTTTATTCTGATAATAATTGTTTATATTTTTATAATATTACAACGTTTTAAGTCTCCAGCTCAATAAAGAGTTTTGCTAATCCAAACCTTGCACCGCCTTTTAACCCCCTTAGGGATAGAATATTCTTAAACGCTGGAAGTACTTTTTTATTTGATAAGTAATCTTTCTACAACGTTTCAAGTATCTTACTAAAAAAAGCGTTTCCCATACAACCCTTGCCTTTTAACCCCCTTAGGGGTGGAATAGTCTAAAACGCAAAAAATCCTTTTTTTGTATTCTAATAAGTAATATTTCTAAGTTTTAAGTCTCTAGCTCAAAAACTAAGTTTCCCCCATATTCACTCTTAACCCCAATGTCACTCCCTTAGGGGTGGAGTTTTCTAAGTCACTGAAACGACTTTTTCTATATTTGAATTTGAATAAGTAATTTTTCTACAAAATTTTTACTCTACCTAAAAAACAAAGTTTCCCCCATACAAACATGTCACCCTTTTTAAAACCACTTAGGGGTGGATTTTTTCAAAACGCTTAAATTCTTTTTTTGTATACAAATAAGTAATCTGTCTACAAAGTTTAAAGTTTCTAGCTCAAAAGAAAAAGTTTTCATCATACAAACTTTGCACCCCTATTTAACCCCATTTAGGGTGCAATGTACTAAAACGCTGGAAGTTCTTTTTTTGTATCTTAATAAGTAATCTTTCTAGAAAGTTTCAAGTCTCTAGTTCAAAAAATAATGTTTCCCCCATACAAACTTCGCACCCCTATTTAACCCCCTTAGGGGCAGAATTTTCTAAAAAGCCGAAAGCACTTATTTTGTTTTATAATAAGTAATCAGCTGTCTATCAAACTTTGCACCCCTATTTAAACCCCTTAAGAGTGGAGTTTTATAAAACGCTAAAAGTTTTTTTTTTGTATCCTAATAGGTAATCTTCCTACAAAGTTTAAAGACTCTAGTTCAAAGAATAATGTTTCCCCCATACAAACATTGCACCCCTATTTAACCCCCTTAGGGGTAGAATTTTCTCAAACGCTGAAATTTTTTTTTTGTATTTTGATAAGTAATATTCGTACAAAGTTTCAAGTCTCTAGTACAAAAAATAATGTTTCTCCCATACAAACTTTGCACCCCTATTTAACCCCCTTAGGGATAGAATTTCTAAAAATCCCGTCTTATCCCTTGCCTACGTCATAAAGGAAGTTCTGGAAAAATTTCAAGTTTCTAGTCCCAGTAGTTTTGAATACAAACTTTGCACCCCTATTTAACCCCCTTAGGGGTGGAATTTTCTTAAACGCAGAAATTACTTTTACTGTATTTTAATGAGTAATCTTTCTACAAAGTTTTAAGTCTCTAGTTCATAATATAAAGTTTCCCCCATACAAACTTTGCACCCCCATTTAACCCTCTTAGGGATGGAATTTCCAAAAATCCCGTCTTATAGGTTGCCTACGTCATAAAAGGAAGTCCTGGTGTAAATTTCAAGTTTCTAGTCCCAGTAGTTTCGGCTGTGCGTTGATGGTAGATCAGGTATCCTTCTTTTATATATATAGATTACATTTCACATATTATAATCACAATTGGACATCATTGTCATGACCACTTTATATTTCTTGTACATATTATTCAATTATTATAATATTATAAAAATCATTCAAATTATAAAAGGCATGACGAATGAACCATTTTTAGGGTTTTTTTGGATTGTAGTTCTGGAGCGCCTCCTCGAATGACTACGCATGACGCATGACATGAATGGTGGCCTACCTCCTTAAGGGGTGCAAGTCTTTTCCTCTTGTAAGGCGTCTTGTCAGTAGGTAAGTTCGAGTGTTGAGTTTAAGAGTTTGTCGTTGTCTGTTTGTGTGTTCTTGTGGATTAAAATGGTGTGTGACGAGGCGGGAGCCGGAGAGCTCACCCTTTGAGCGCTGATGAGCCGGGAGACACGATTCTGATCGTCACTCTGCGTCTTATCCTTTTTGGCCTGTAAGGAAGGTTGGGACGGGGAGCCCATAGCCGAGAGTACCAGTGTCCTCGTACGAGTATGTAATTTGTGTCAGGATTTCTGGGTTATTAGTCAAGGACACATGAATGGATGGGCCCGAGGGCATACGGCTTGGGGGGGATTGCGAGCAGACCCCGTATTATGGCCGGCCTTCGTACAGTATTTGTACAATTTTATATTATGACATTATAGAAATATAAAAATTGTATACCAAACAAAAAATCTGCTCCCACACTAATTTCATCTGGCCTTTGTGATACCGTAAACAATAAACAAAACATCATTATTCCGGTTTAAACAGCACTTGTGTTAGGTCAGCTGTGTACGAGTAAGGCTACATTTTGCGTTTTCTTGCAGATAAGAATGCGTCCGTAATATGTTTATGTCAGGCAACAATTAATCTATAACCAACACAAACACATAACTGTGTCAATAGCAATAATTTTTTTTATGTTGTGGTACGAAAATTGTTAAATATAAAAAACAGTGATCTAAAACAATAAAGAGAAAAAAAAAAAAAAAAAACAGTGATGTGTTTTGGCCTGAGAAGGTAATTTTCACTGCTGTTTTGCATAGTTGGGTGGTGAAATAAGTAGGCTAGGTATATTCGAATCATAAAATTCCTCACGGTATATTTTTTAATTGCTTCCAAATCCCAATTTTGCTTCGTTTATGTGATGTAGGTGGTATTACACTTTTATGTTTCCATACAAATTAGGATCCAATTGTTTTTCGTTGTGTAACATTTTTGAGAATATTTATTTCCGTTACGTATAACTTTTTGCAATCCACACATATAAGAATGTTGATGTTGAAAACCCTGATTTAATTACATATAAAGAGCAGAAAGCAGCGTTGTAGCATTAATTTACTCAATAAAGTTATTTTATTTTATTTTTTATTTAGCAAATATTGTGCCACGCAGAAGAAACTTCAGGTGGGAAAACCTGAGATTTGCAAATAACTAGCCGTCTGGCCAATGATTGTGTGTTAGCACTATCCTAACACTTTTATCACAGTGTGGTGCCGTATGATAGCATCGTGCGCCCGACCGAATTCGATCCGCCGACGACTGCCCGCGCGATCTTGGCACGTCCCCGACACGGCCCGCCCAACCGTATTCCAGCGGGAAATGAAACAACCCCCTTATCTACACTTAAACATGCAAACTCGGCCGAGGATCACGACAATCAATTCAGTATTTCACTGAATGTGCCGATGTCGCTCGTGTGTATAAGTTATGCGTGAAATTATAATGACTGAAATGCAGTTGGCAGGCTGTAAGGTATCTGAGTAGATATTTAACATTTTAATTGTTTTGTTACATATATAATTAACAAAAATATGAAAACGGTATTATTTGAGAAGGAAAGCATTAGGTACACGTAGACTTTAAGTAAGTAAGTTAACTGGAATATAAAATTATATAAAATTCCATCAGAACCCGTATTCAATTTCGAGAACGGCCAATCAATACTATAATACCATAATATGCGACGATCCTGAATCGTGAGGTACTATTAAAATTTCATACTTTCATTATGAATAATTGTTCTCTATTTAATTCGACGCGAACGGCATCTCATAGCGAGCTGCTTCACAAAGGTAAGAAACCTATAAATTATTCACAAAAATTGTTATTTAGTTAATTGTTCAAGCCAGCTGAGCTCAGAAGGGTAATCACGTAACGTTTTGAACGGGCGTTAGGACAGTTTAAACGTCATTTCTTCATATAAGATATAGATCTACTTAAAGTACGTACAATGCGTTACGTGATCGACCTGCAGAGCCTAGTAAAATATAAAAGAAATTGACACAATTCCGTAGATATAGGTATATTTTTTCCATATTACTCGCTCGCGTTAAGTATAAAAGTGAAGTCTGTCTTTCTACACGTTTTCATGTAACCTATGTGGATATCATAATCCTCCTTCTCGGAACTAGTCTCTCGTGCTTAATGGAGCAAACAGGGGCAATGGTCCGACGGCAAACCTTGAGCTTGAACGTGTGAGCTTCATTCAATAGGTAGGTAACTTAGAGCATGTTGCGAAAGATTACATAATATATCGATCACTTTACTGCGCCTCACAAATTGAAATTTCGTTACGTATTTTCAATATTTTCAATACAGATTTCAGCCAGTCTTGATTAAATAACCTGAGGTTGTGTATGCAGCTGTATGACGGAAACGGCCATAATCTTGCCGCGTTATTTTGACGCAAAGCAGAGCATCCGACGAGGCGGAGAGGCGGTGGCGTCGGTCGGCTCCGCTTCCGCTTCCGTAACGTTAGCGTAAATTAATTCAATGATCGTCCGCATAATGACTTGCATGCGGCCACCCCTTGCGAGTGCGCCTCTAACTAACGTCCACTAATTTCCACCGCGTTAATGAAGGGAATTCTCCGCAGAGACGTTTTTGTTAGCCGACACACGGCGGAATAAGTAGACTTTTGGCACTGTCACCGCGTAGCGTTAAAACGTTTGGGCTATTAATCTTACCCCGAGTAAATTGCATTTAAAGTTTGTTTTAGAATTCCCTGCATTTTATCCCTGCCATATAACACTGTAACTAGAACTATGCCTATAGCTCTATTATGGTCTTTAATGAATGCTGAATGAAGGAATAATACAATATAATAGGGATTAATACATTAATCGTCATCATCATTGGATAAGAATCGAACTGATATGTACATCTGATTAGAATATAGTGGTGCATACTTGAACCAACGTTTTGTGCGTAACAAAACTTAATATTTTCATATTTCTGAGTAAAGGTACGTGTTGTCGCTACGACGCTGTCGCGCACACTACGCAATGAGTAAAATTGGTTCCAATAGGGAGTAAGCACGTACGTGCACGATTAAAAACCAATCTTAAGTTAATGGTGGTAAGGTATTATTTCGTTTACGTCAAGCGAATACTGCGATTCGAGCAGATCGAGCGTTTCAAGCGATTCATACCTTTTAGTGTATATAAAAACGGCGCACCGGGTAGACGTAGGCATTCTTTCTCTAGCGAGCTGTCGGATTGTAATTGACTCTGGGTCGAGCTTAAATTCGTAACGTAAACAATCGTAGATACACTATTGTTGTGGCGGGAAGGTTCAATATTGTGCGATTGCTTAGCGTAGTATTGAACTATTCCACCACTTATTAGATTCTGAGTTTTCTAAGGTTCAGTATTGTGCAAATATGTTGCATAGTAGTGAACTATTTCGCTTAGTTTTCTATTACATTTCGGGTTTATTTTAGATGATTTTATTATCATTTCGAACCAGATCAATGTCCTAGTTGCATGGTCAACTTAACGAAGTGCATTTCACCTAACGGTGTCAAGGAAGTACACTTCGGGATCCTGTTAGTAGTAGGTCCAGGTTTAAGAGAAGCCTGGCACCATCTTTTTACCTACACAGATGGTGTAGCCTATCTTTGATGGGCCTCTTACTGGTCTTAAGGTTGGCCACAGGCTGAAGCGAGAAGATCGCCATTTCCCATAAGTCGATCGCTAGGATTGTTATCCACTCGTTGATGTCTCGTGTGTGCTTAAGGCTTGGTCTTTTATTGAATATATATTTATATGTTATAAAAATAGGGCGTGCATTTCACAGAACCCTTTAGTCCACGGACATGTTGTGAAATGTACATTACACAGGCTCTAGGTTGCATTCTCGGACTAGCCTTCCGAACGTTGTACAGCTTAGGTCCCTAGCTAGAACATACACTACACAACACATAACGTTAATAAAGTAATGATGGGAGTTTTGCCTACAGTAGTTTAGAGTTTAGTGGTAGGTAGGCTTAGGTATAGAGTCAAACACAGTAATAGGGTAGTAGGAATACTATTCTTAGGGATGGAAAGTTAGAAGGTTTACAAATCAAATAGCGTTTATTTGAAGGTTTAATAGCAATTATGAGTAACTGTGTGAATAGGAATTAGTCATTGTGTGAGGATCAGTAGTATTGGGTTCCGTATATTATTATATATGAAATATTAAAGGTGTAACTATTATATATTGATTATCGTCATAAAGATTCCAGTTATGATTAGGATATCAGAATTGTTTCAAAAAGATGAAATGATTCTAGGCTAATGGCAAGCGGAGCAATCCATTATGTCTAATTTTAAGGTATCAAATTATCATGAGTGGAATATACTCATTACTTAGGGTAAACTTCAGGTTCAATATTTCATATTTAATGGACGGTTTACCTCAGTATTATAAATATCTTCACTATAACAGGGTTTACAGGTATCTAATGGATACATTAGTTTATATGTAAAGGGTGAATTAATGCCTTAATACATAATTTTCCTTGAATGAAATAATATTCAATTGTTAGGTCTGATAAGTTTGTTGAGTGCTTCTTCTCATCAGAAAATAGGTACGAAGCACAGGTAAATTCAAGATGTAGGAATACCTATTAGAAATAAAATATAATAAAATAGGTATTTAATTAGCTAGATGGCCAGTCCCACATCCAGACGGAAATGGTAGCATAGTATGGATGAAAGAGAATCTTCCATAGAATAATAATAATAAACAATTAGTTAGCTAGGTTGGTCTGTTATCTACTTTGATGATATGAATATAAATTGAGGCAATGTTGGTATATAAAGAAACCAAGGTTTTGATTTGAGGAAGTATTACATGTTAAGAAAATAATGATAAAGCTAGCTACCATTACGTTAACCGGCCACGGTAGGATCTGGTTGGGGTTTAGTAACCAAAAACAAATTTTATTTATTACTTGATTAATATTTTGAACTAGGATGTAGTAGGAGAACGTAGGGTTAAGTAGGTAGGGATGAGTCAAAGTCTAACTTGCTACACATAAAAGAATTTGGGTTGCTAGGAACACAACGTAGACACTAGACGATCTCATTGGCCAAATCAAGTTATTTTTAAGATTTAATTTCTTTAGGTTTATTTAGGTTATTTAGTTACATTTTGTTGCCGTGACGCGGGATGTAGTTTTAGTTAGGTACAACACGATTCGAAACGAGATCCTAGCCGAATAAAAACAAAGTTTCTCGTGCAATTGCGTGTAGTCCTCTCGACAGATTGCGGTGAAGTGGTCAAGCCGTGGGTCTACGCCGGATCGTACAACTCGTTATTTCTCATTATGCTGAAGGGATTTTCATAACAACGTTCGGCGAGTTGTAGTGGGACTGAGACTGCTTTGGGCTACTTAGAGAGCCATTTGCAGAGAGATTGGCTCGACCTACGAGGTAGATTGCGGAACTTTGTAGATAACTTCTCTAAACTTGGAACATTTTGACGCTGCAACACTCGGATAAGGTACCTAACGCGAAAGACCGGCTATGGGACGTTTAAACACAACTTATACTTGTATATTACGTAAACTTCACAAATAAAACGTTAATATTGCATTCCGTACATCATCATTGCATGTTTTGTTATGAATAACGACGTGTGTCTATATTCCCGTTTCCTAAAGCTTAGGCCTTCGTGAAATCAGACATTATGTCCTTGAAAGGTAGTAATAGCACATTATTGATACAGAGGCCGGGAAGTAAGGGTTTGCCGGCCGAGTATATATAGACGGCCGAGTGTAGCGAGGTCGGGTAGTTATGAGGACGGCAACACTTTTTCACGCCGAGGTATTTAATTGTATAGTGCTTTTCTCAGACACGCAATAAAATAAATTAAAAAAACTCCAAGAAAGCGAACTTTACCTACTCCAATTTTGTATGAAATGCCATTACGGGTCTCTCCTCTCGCTGCGCCCGAAACGTGACACTTCGAAGCCTATTATGAAGAACACAACGTCAATAATTCATTGCATGTTTGAGAAAATACAATTGCTATAGTCATTTTTGTGTTACAAACATTATCTTCGTTAACGCCTAAACCTGCGATCGTGTCTTAGACGCTGACATCGATTTGTTTAGTTTTTCATAAAACAACTACGTAATGCCAATATTCGTAGGAATGACAGTAAATAGCCGTCTATAAATCGAATTTTTAATTAGGCGAACAAACTTGACAGCTGAAAATGTTGTCAGACATAGGAAAAAATAAATAGTGATAGGTTTATGTCGATACAAATATGTCGATATAACGTTGTACCTACTATACATCTGATTCAAATTGTTCCTATTTTATCATGTAATCGTAAGTCGTGATATCTCTCACACTCAATCACACCATTATTTTTTCTGTCACTCAAGGCTCGACACTTTCGCTTACTTGGTGGTGATATTCTTGCGGTAGATGGCTGCGGCGTTTATTGGCGTCTCCTTGTGGAGTCTGGATCTTGGGGATCCATAATCCAGTTAGGGGTGACAAGTAAGAAGTTAGATAAAACTGAACGAAACGATGGAACGTTACAAGATTAACAGAAACAAATAATATCTATAGGTTTTAATTAAGATCTCTCCACGACTTGGATGCAATTATTCTCTAAAACCTCTTGAGTTTTACTTTTTTTCACAATTTTTTTTAAATATCGAGGATGGCGCCAAATCATAGTAAGAATGGAAAAGGTTTTATGCAATTACAAAATAATCATGTTTTAGACATCTTGTATACATTGTTGGATAATAAATCAATTTTATGTTGATAACTTTACCAGAATCTACATATTTATTTTTACAGTTTAATTAGGAATTTGAATTCATAAAGAGTAGGAACCTACCTTGCACAGTCCGTTCACCAACCGTGTCGGTAGTAGAAAAGTCGAAAATACAAACTCGTATGATCATAAACTATATATTTATATACTAAAACGAATGTAAGAAATAAATAGAATTAGTCTCTCAGCTGCCTTCCAGTGACGCGGATGGTGGATCAGACTATATAAAGATAAAGATGAAGATAACTTATTAATTCACACAAAAGTTTACAGTATAACACCAAATCACTTAAGTATATAAATCACTATATAAATCTTGTTTGCATTGGCAAATAAATAATAGCACAACGAACTTCTTAGAAACCAAATTCCTATCAAGCTATTATTAACATAACTTTTACACAAGTACAAAAATGATGACAACACTAGTATACAAACTGCTTTTACTAAACCTCTTGTATGAACTGGATTTTTAGAAATATCGACATTAACAGCACTAGCGAAACTGTAGCAACATTCGTGTGCAATGAACTGTCAAGTTAGTTCGCCTACTTAAAAATCCGAGAGGTACAACATACATATTTATAATGGAGGGTTATGTAACAAAATAGGGAGAAGACATAATAAGAAGTGCATGAAGGAAACTGTATTTATACGACATAATTTAAAAACTTCAATAGCGCGATGCAGAACATCACCAATTTCCGAGCATATTCTAGCCTTAGAAGGTCATTCTCCAGTTTTTTGTCGGCGTCTAAACTCCGTCAAACCATATGAAACGTTATAAAAAAGTATGATGGAGTTAAGGTGACCCGCAAACCAAATTTGAGATTAACCGATTGGATAAAGTCGTGTTTACGCAACAGCGCCATCTTTTGTTATCAAGTGAACGCCGCGTGCCGGCGATGCCAACCAGTATAATTTTGGAGGAAAATTCTAGCAAAAACTACTGAACCGATGTTGATGGCACTTTCTAATAGGACATAGCACGGCCTTTTTTTAGCTATAATTTCTTCATATGTAATAAGGTTTGAAAATTTGTATGGGAATTACTTTATTTTTTAAGATAGTGTCTTGAATCTTTATAAAAAAGTTCTTTAATAAAACACAAGAAAAGTGATTTCAGCGTTTTTGAAAACTAATACCTTAAGGGGGTCGAAAGTGGGTTGCAATTTTATATGGAAGTTATATATTTTTTCGAGCTAGGGACTTCAAACTTCGTAAAATGGTTCCATACAAAATAACAAGAAAAAGTAGTAGTATTAAAACCGAGAATAACTCAGTCCCAGGTAAAAACAAAGTTTAATAATTAAGAACTACATCGACGGTTGTAGATTTGAATGCGTTCATGCAGTCTTATCGTTTTTAATTTATGCCGATTTTAGTCCAACACAACCTTAACCTGACCCAAATTTAATTACAATACGGAATGATAAAGGT
This sequence comes from Epinotia demarniana, assembly GCA_945867215.1. NCBI lineage: Eukaryota > Metazoa > Arthropoda > Insecta > Lepidoptera > Tortricidae > Epinotia > Epinotia demarniana. The sequence continues at coordinate 13,532,650 of OX244263.1, forward strand.
TGACTGGTAGAGAATGCTTACGGCATTAAGTCCGCCTTTTGTACGATAAGTTGTTCTTTTGTGCAATAAAGATTAAATAAATAAATAAATAAAATGTTCTGTTTGCGGAGTTACGGAAATATTGTCTGACATTATACATACATTTAGGTAAAGTTAGATTTGTGTTTGTTTCAAAATTTTTGAATCAAATAAAACCCATATATATCAAAAGCTTAATATAAGCGGCATCTATCGAGCCGCAGTGGACTAAAATTAAGCTCGCTAGATGGCGCAAATCGACAACTAACAACAGCGACCTCTATCAAACTGAAATTGTACCTAAATTATGGTCGCTAGATGGTGTTATCATTATATAATTGTTCCTTTTTCATTGAATTTGTGACTCAGGCTATAAACTTCATCCAAACCGGTTGAGCCGTTTCAGCGTCGCAGAACCAAGGAAACCGATATAGTATAGCCCTCCGAATCGCTAAATTTAAGTGGCAGTGGGCGGGGCACATTGCACGTAGAACCGATGGCCGTTGGGGCGGAAAGGTTCTCGAGTGGCGATCACGTACCGGTAGGCGCGGTGTGGGTTCGCCCCCACAAGGTGGACTTATGGTAAAGGCTGCGGGAGTCCGCTGGATGCGGGTGGCGCAGGACCGGTCACTTTGGCACTCTTTGGGTTTACTTATAGTGTATGACCTGGATTATATATAGGTATTACTTTTTATTCCGGGAACCATCGCATCGTATAAGGGGCGAACGTTTGTAACGATATAAACGTGTTCCACGCGGACGGAGTCGCGGGCGGAAGCTAGTTACCTTTATTTTTGTTGATGTTATTACGGTTTCAAAGCAAACATATATGAATCATTATGGTCATTTTGAGTGTTTATTTCCCAAGTTTATTAAAAGTCGTGTAATCTGTTTTTATTGATAGAAGCGCTATGGGATCCTTAAATGTCAGCTTTGTATATGGTATTATCAAATAAACCCGTTTGTTATTTATAAGTAATTTAATGAATGATACCACACACATGTTTAATGATTTTGTTAGAACAAACCCGCTCATAACACAATCACCTTTTCACTGCCCGCGCAAAACATTTATTCCATTCCATCTTCCACTTGGCTTATGATGATATTTTGACATAAAATTACACGGCTGGCCGAGTTAAGGGCACTAGTACGTCGAAATGGTTCAAGTTTATTTTATAAGCTTTTTACGAGTCGCGGTAGTCAACAAACTCTTTAGCCGCGAATAATATTATGTCAGTACTTACACATGCATTAATTATATATGTAAGGTAATATAACTAACAGGATTGTATAACTTTACTAATATAGAAGTGTTTCTTTCAAAGTTCTTATGAAGTTATTTATTATTTTTGATTTAAATATTATAAATGAATCGCGTTTTGATACATTAGGAAACGCCTGCTGATCTAATGTTACACGTTTTCAGTGCGTTCTGAATTACCCCTGTCAAGCGTGTTCAAAATGTAAACGTAATCAAATTTTTAGGCGTGAATATGTCTGTAAGAACATGCATTAATACGAGAGCGACACATAAATTACACATTTTAATAGGTTTCGCAGTGTACATTAGAGGGGTGTGGCGTAGATACATGTATTTAATATTCATGGGCGGCCGTCTACAACCCCTTAGCTGGAAGACGGGTAGCTGATTGCTAGCGCTACTGAACCTTTTAGGGTCTTATGAAACTTTTACGTATAAGCCTTATACAAATATTGCAATCTTTTTCACTATAAGATTATTTTCCTATATAAGCTGGAAGATACAATACCTTCTTTTTTCTCTCTCAGGATAAATAAGCTGAAAATAAAAGGTGAACAAATACAACACGACTCTAGATTAAAATTTAAGTTGATGACGCCTTAATGATGGGGTAGGACATGTCGTGGCCCCGTAATGGTGCACAATTTCCGTGAAAGCATTGTATTAAGTCATTACTCCCCCGCCGCAATCAACCCGACCGGAGCACATCTGAGATAAGGCATTCTGCCATACGATTTCATAATGTATTCCGTTTTTTAACACAATGGGCTTTAAGTATGATTTGAAATTATGATTTTCATCATTAATCATAATGGTAGAAAGTGGCGTTGCCCCGGAGGTCTATGTTTCAGTGACTTACGATCCCATACACATGTGTATCGATTGCTCTCGGTCACACGCTCGCCAAGTAACATGTCACAAAGAGTGCGCGAATTATATTGAAATGTGAATGAAATGTAAAAGAGATTAATCTAATTGAGGGCAGGAAACACATCGCTTGTAGATTTTTCCGTCGTTCACCATTATTTCATGTGCCAAGATAACTTATAATAATGACTGGGGTAAAGTAATTTTACATTTGCATTGTCGCGGAACGATTCAGAAACGAGAGTAGTGTAAATCTAACAAGTAAATTGATAAAAATGTGTATTAGCAATAGAAAATTGTGTTTTGAGAAACGTAAATCTGAGTCTATTTTCTGCGAATACTTGTTATGTTCCCATTCCTAGAGATAAAAATATAAATTAAGAATAAAGGCTGTGAAGGCTCCCAAGGAAACGCCCAGTTCTCGACACAATGCTCGGCAGCGTATTGTAAAGCGTTTCGCGAAATCGCTTTCTCAAAAGCGAGGCTCGCCTTTTTGCAATTTAAAGCGTCTCTCATCTAGATTGCATGAATACGAGTATAATCATTGAGTACGAAACGTTTCTTTATTAAACTGGTCGGCTGAATAGACACATACATTTATACAATAGGTATTTTAGGGGTGTCCCTTGTTTTGTCGACAAACTTTTCATCGAATTTTATTTCATCGAAAACGTTTCAAGTAACATTTAGTTCACGAATTATTATTTGGTGTAATTTTATTTCATGACCAGATCATTCCAATTTTTATCATTCCATGGAATAACTGTTCAGGGAATATTATTAGGCAATTTATTCATTTTGTATAAATTTTAAATGGCAGAATAACAAAACAATAAATTTCATGAGTTCGAAATTTTATTACAATATTACAAAAACAAACAACAACTGATTACAGGGGTTTAACTAGAAAAAGGGTGCCAGAAAAAGGGGGCTCAGGGGCGAAGCCCCACGCAGTAAAAAAACAAACAACCGTAACAATTGCATTAAATAAATAAATAAATAAATAAATAAATAAATAAATATAAGGGGACAATCTTACACAAATCGACCTAGTCCCATAGTAAGCTCAGTAAGGCTTGTGTTATGGGTAGGTACTAGACGACGATATATATAATAGATATAAATACTTAAATACATAGAAAATATCCATGACTCAGAAACAAACATTCATGCTCATCACACAAATTTTTGCCCTTACCGGGATTCGAACCCAGGACCTCTAGCTTCGTAGGCAGGGTCACTACCAACTAGGCTACAGCGGTCGTGCATTATAAGTATATAGGTTAGGTTAGGGTTCACTTGTGCCCCTCAGAGCGGAAATAGGCACCCCGCGAAGCGGGGTGACGTCGACACGCTGGCGGTTTGGTAAGGTTTAGGTTAGGTTAAAATAATTGCCAGAGATAACTGTGTATTCCAACTATTTTAATTTTAAATAGTAATCCTTGTAATAATTTGTATGATAATGAAAATACTTTGAATAATGAATCATAAACGTTTTCCATGACATAATTCATCTATTTAATGAATCATCCGACAAGTAAAAATACACGATTTAAAATTACTTGTAATGACCATTCCACGAACTGAACTGTCGACGAAATGAAAATACATGAAACGTTGACTTTGAAGTGAAATTCGACGAAGTAAGTGTCGACAATTTGATGATAAACCGTATTTTAGAGAGATTATACTAACAAAATATTTGATTATTTTAATATCGCAGCGCGTTGCTGTGGGTACCTGTTTAATCGTAGACAGTAGGTAATTATAATGTATTCAGCGTTTTTTTTTTCTATTTCACCAATATAATGGGTTTTAAACCGTTTATTTATTTATACACTGCATTAATTAACTCATTTTTAATAGCAGTAATTTACTATTGTAAGGATGATATGGAGTGGACTGGCAACACTGGGTTGGTGTCAGATTGACGGATACTGAACTAGAGGATTGATTGATGCACGTGTTGAATAGATATCAGACAATAAACGATACTAATATAAACTTCTTATTTATTACTTATTTACATGGCGCAGTCGCGAAGTGAACCGGTAGTGAATTCGTTATGAAAACATGGAAACGTTGAAACAACCACCGCCATTGTCATTACAAGGAGATCCAGCTGAGAACTTTAAAAAATGGCTGCAAAGGTTCAAGATTTATTTTACTGCCTCGGGGGCAAAGGAGAGATTAGCTGAAGAAGGAAAAATAGCACTGTTTTTACACTGCATAGGTGAGGAGAGTCTGGAAATTTATAATAACTTCGACCAGGAAAAGGTTAAGACTTATGACGCTCTTGTAGAGCAATTCTCTACCTATTTTTTGCCTCTCAGCAACGAGAGCATTAATAGAAATGTTTTCTTTAAACGCAAGATAAATGAGTCCGAAACATTCGATGAATATGTCAACACGTTGAGAACATTAAGTGCAAATTGCAATTTTGGTCCACTGAGGGACAGTTTAATAAAAGATCAAATAATCAGAGGAATTAGAAAAAAAATTATCATGGAACGGTTGTTGAAGGAGCCAGATTTGGATCTGCCTAAATGTCTGATGATCTGTAAAAATTATGAACTGACAGAAAAGATAAAAGACTTCGAATTTGATGAGGAAGAGGAGACTATCAGCGTCGTAAAAAATCAAGAAAGAAGAAATTATAGTTTGCGAAACTCAACAGAGTCGTTTCAGCATGCACATGGGAGTCATGGATCGAGAACAGTACCAGAGTCACAGCAGCAGGCACATGGAAGTTGGCAAGGGCCAGCAAGAAGAACTCAATGTCAACGGTGTGGCTACATCCATGGATTCAAGTGCCCAGCGTTCAATCAGACCTGCAAAAAGTGTCATAAGTTTGGACATTACGGTAAGATGTGTCGAAATGTTAAAAGCATAAAAGCAGTGGATCAATCATCTGACGAAAGTGATATTGTATTGGGCATGGTGCAAGTCAATGCCATTAAAAAAGAACTGTGTGAATCCATGCAAATACAAGGTCATATTATAGATTTTAAGCTGGATACTGGAGCGGACTGTAATGTACTACCATTGAATTGTATACAAAAAATGGGACTAGAATCTAAAATGACTAAAGTTCAAAATAATCTGCATAATTATGATGGATCAAAATTAAACTGTGTGGGAAAAATCAAACTAACTGGCTGTTTTATGAATAATAAAAAAGTAAAATTGGAGTTCCATGTTATTGATACAGTTCATCCGATAGTGCCAATATTAGGTTACGCTGCCATATTAAAAGAAAAATTAATGGAGAGAAAATATCTAAATGTTATAAAAAATTACTATAGCAACCTAATGGAAAATTATAAAGAATTATTTGATGAGAAAATAATAGGAACTTTAAGCGGACCAGATTATAAAATAAGGTTAAAAGAAAATGCAGTAGGAAAAGTAGAAAACTGTAGGAAAGTGCCTGTGTCATTACATGAGAACTTAAAGAGAGAACTAGATAAAATGGAAAAATTGAATGTTATTGAAAAAATTACTGAACCAACTGAATTTGTCAGCAACATAGTTATTGTTAAAAAACCAAATGGAAAAATGAGAGTTTGTCTGGACCCATGTAATTTGAATAATTGTGTCATGCGTGAACATTTTCAACTGCCAACTTTTGAAGAAGTGTCAAGTAGAATGGCGGGTGCTAAAGTATTCAGTAAATTAGATGCCTCTACAGCATTCTTTCAAATAAAATTACATGAGGATAGTGCTAGATTGTGTACATTTTCAACACCGTTTCACCGTTTGGTAGATATTTTTTTAAGAGGTTACCTTATGGACTCTGCTCAGCCCCTGAGGTCTTCCATCGTAGGTATAAAGAAATATTTCAAAATGTTAATGGATGTGAAGTATTTGTAGATGATTTAGTGGTGTATGGAAAAAATCAAGCTGAACATGATGAGCGTTTACTGAAAGTGTTACAGATGGCTAAAGAAAATGGGGTACAATTTAATTTAAGTAAATGTGTATTTGGCCGATCAGAAATAGAATATTTAGGACATATGTTGACGAAGGATGGTATAAAACCAGATCCCACAAAAATAGAATCGATAATAAAAATGGAACAACCAAAAAATGTGAAAGAGTTGCAGAGATTACTAGGAATGATTACATATGTGGCAAAGTTTATACCATCCTTGTCTCAGGTTTGTAGTCCGCTAAGAAATTTAATAAAAAAAAATGTTGATTGGCTGTGGTCAAAAGAACATGATGATTCTTTTTGTGAACTTAAAAAAATACTGGTTTCAGATCCTGTGTTACAGTATTATGACGTCAGTAAACCTGTAAAATTATCAGTTGACGCCTCAAAAGATGCACTGGGAGCAGTTTTGCTTCAAAATGACTTGCCTGTAGCTTATGCGTCAAAGTCCATGACTAGTACTCAAACAATGTATGCTCAAATTGAAAAGGAAATGTTAGGAATTGTGTTTGGCTGTTCCCGCTATCATCAATATATTTATGGTAAACAAATTGAAGTAGAGACTGATCATAGACCGCTAGAGTCCATTTTTAGAAAATCCATGTGTGATACACCATTGAGACTACAACGTATGCGTTTACATTTACAGAAATATGACATAATTGTGAAGTACAAGCCTGGTAAAGAACTTTTGATTGCTGACACACTGTCACGACACAATATTAAAACTAGTGATAATCTCTTGGAACAAGAAATAGAAGCACAGGTAGGTATGGTGGTAACAACCTTGCCAGTAACAGATGAAAAACTAAAAAATTTTAAGGAAGAAACTAACAAAGACACTGAACTACAACAGTTAAAATACTATATCTTGAATGGATGGCCAGCTATCAAAGATATTCCAAGTAGCTTGAAACCTTTTTTACATTTACTGATCAATTGTATGTCTGTGAGGAACTGATTTTTAAAAATAATTGCATTGTAGTACCACAGTCTTTAAGATCTGATATGTTAGAACGCATACATTATAATCACATGGGTTTGGATAAGTGTAAGTCTAGAGCCAGATCATGCATGTTCTGGCCATTCATGGGCAGAGACATTGAGAATAAAGTATTAAATTGCAGTACATGTGACAGATTTAGAAAAAATAATAGTAAAGAACCAATGCAAATTAGAGAAATGCCAAATAAGCCTTGGTGGCATTTGGGAACTGATGTATTTCACTACAAGGGCAGAAATTATATCTTAGTTGTGGACTACTATAGTAAATACTTTGAAGTGTCCGAATTAAAAGACTTAAGACCTGAAACTACCATAGATATATTAAAGTCTATTTTTAGTAGATTTGGAATTCCGGAATATTTGTACAGTGATGGGGCTACCAATTATACCAGTTTTAAAATGAAGGAATTTGCTCAAAGCTGGGGCTTTATTCACAAAACCAGTAGCCCTACCCATTCTCAGTCTAATGGATTAGCGGAAAGATATATTCAGATAGCTAAAAATATGTTTAAAAAAGCAGATCATGAAGGCAAGGATAGATACTTAGCACTCTTAGAGTATAGAAACACACCAATTTCAAAAGAATTCAATTATAAAACTCCCTCAGAGTTGTTGTTAGGGAGAAAAATCAAGAGTTTATTACCTAATTTTGAGAAACCTAGTAAGGAAAACTGGAATATTCAAAAAACCTTGTATGACAATGCATGGAAACAGAAACTATATTATGATAAAGGGTCAAGGAACTTGTCAAATCTTAATGAAGGACAAAAAGTTGTATTAATTAATAATGATAAAAGAAAGCCTAACTACTATGCTGAGGTAGTAAGAAGGGATGTCAGACCCAATTCGTTTAAAATTAAGACCGAAACTGGTCAAGAAATATATAGAAATAGGAGATATTTAATAGACTGTAAGAACCAAGAAAAAATGAAAATAGTAACAGATAATCTGATAAATAGTGATGATGAAGGAGCACAAACTATGTTGAATGCAAGTAGAAGAAATAGTGTTAGTGGTAGGCCAGAGGATAGCTATGTTTCAAGACAAAGTGATGTTCAAAACAGCAGGGAAGAAAATCTGAACAGTAATATGAATGAAAATAGAGGTTTAGAAACTACAACTAGATCTGGTAGACTCATCAAGAAACCTAGCTATCTGTCTGATTATGAAACGAATTGAATCACATTATTACATAGTAGTAGCTTTGATTAATTGTTTGCAGTTGTAGCTTGAAGGAAAGGGGGATGTAAGGATGATATGGAGTGGACTGGCAACACTGGGTTGGTGTCAGATTGACGGATACTGAACTAGAGGATTGATTGATGCACGTGTTGAATAGATATCAGACAATAAACGATACTAATATAAACTTCTTATTTATTACTTATTTACAACTATATCTCCCGGTAGATTGATTATTTGAGAGCTCAAGCATTTGGTAAGGACATTTTGACTTTATCCTCTTCGCATAGAGTCTTAAGGGAAAATACGGGACTTGAGATATCCCTATTTGCAGAAAGGTTCGTTATCCTGTTCCCCCATATCTTTATGATTACGAGAATTGACATGATACGTGTCATGACGATAATTTCTGATTTTTGTTCATACACTTAGTAAGTAAAAAATATCATATTTAAGATGATGGCTTGGAAAAAAAATCAGATGTCACTTAAGAGAGTATATTTGTTAAAAGTAAGTTAGCAAATTTCTAGTCTCGTAGTAAAAAAAATATTGCAATTTATCTATTTTGATGCCTCGAAAATAAAAAAATTAAATCGGGTAATCTTTTTATAAATTCTAAAGGGGGTGTTAGAAGCGTGGGGGGGTATAGGAAAGAGCTAATAACACCTTCAACGCGACAGTAGATTTAATCTGTGATTTACACAGGGCAAAGTTCACTGAGTCCACGCTATCGAAAGTCTTTCAAAAGTGCATGTCGTTCATTGCTGGTCTCAATCCCGGGTACATCGACTCCAAGCCCGCTGTCTCTGCCACTGGGCCACCGATAACTACGACAATACGATGAATATGACGGCGTGTCACTATGGCAACCAAACTGTTATTGACCCCGCCGTCGTAACAATACAAATAAACCACTACTTATACAGTATATACATGTATATAATGATAAATATAAATAACAATATTTACTTATATACATATGGCATATACAAATATCTACAATATCGCATTTCAATAAAATTAATTACATTATAAATCTATACATATAATAAATATACTACACTATTATAAATAGCAATGTATAATATTAAAAGCACTAAATAAAATACTTACTAATAAACTTACATATAATAAATAGTTATATAAAATCATTCACTTTCATGATAAATAAATATGTATAAAAATACGTACATAAATGACATAAATAAAATGTACACATAAAACACGACACAAATAACACTTCAATATAGGTTCACCGTATCGGAGCCGGCGCCGATGGAAAAACCCACTAGGACCGGCCGGCCGCGGGATCCCTGCTGCCGATGACGTCACGCTGCGCTTGTGTGCGCGCGCGCTGCCCCGCCAGTCAGAATCTGTACTCGACGCGAGACCACGTCGCTTCGCCGCTCCGCTAGGCCTTTGTTCTATTACGTACGACTTGCCGCGATAATATTTAGCTACATATTTAATTTGTTTGCCGCTTGCTTTACGCCTCGCCTATGTATGATTGTTTAAGAGCTTGGATTATAAGCCTTGAAAGTGTTCGCTTGTTTGATTTGGAGTCGGAAACCAACGGACCCTACAGGCCGAACTAGCCGACTGCCTGAACTGCTGTTCAGGCTTGTGAATTGTATACAACTGGTTACCTAATGTTATTTAGACCATTTTTTTCTTACTATTACTTCTTTTTATTTCATATTGAAAGTTCGTCAACCAAATTGGTGCAATTGCATCTATGTAAAAAATAATCCTCATAAACGTTTAAACGTCGACCAAGAGTATTTTCTTGAAGCAAAGTAAAGATATTTTCAGCATAATAAATATGTACACTAGAGATGCAACGGATAGTTGTTTGGCCGGATACCGGATACCGGATATTCGGCCTGATCACCGGCCGGATATCCGGCATCCGGCCGCCGAATATTCGGCCGGCCAAACGATACCTACATTTTAGTTTGGCCGCGGCGGGCGCGTCGTGCAGGTTTCAACCTGTTAGGTATTGTAGGTTCGCGCGGACCGTTTTCTAGGCAAGAAACGAGTTTTATTAGGTCAGTGTACGGAACTGTTTCGTATGTATAAACGAATATTGATAATTTGTTGTTGTTTTCTTGCATACTAACCATTTTTCAAAGTTAAATAACAAACAGAATCACTATTCGGTATCCGGCCGGATAGTGCGCAACTATCCGGTATTCGGCCGGATAGTAAAATAATGGCCGGATAGGCCGGATACCGGATAGCAACCGGATATCCGTTGCATCTCTAATGTACACACAATATTAAAGAGTGTACGTAGTGGAGTTCTCCAATATTTACATAGACAACCTTTCAAAAAAAGCTGTACAGAGACTTTATTGTTACTGAAATAAGACAGTGTAGATTGGAGAACTCAACTGTACCTGTATAAAAATTAATAATTAGAACATATCAATAAAATGTATTATTTTTTTTGCCGATTCTCAGAACTTATTGAACATCCCTCTAAGTTACTTGCGCGTTGCGCGTGCATCATTTCATAAGCTGCTAAACGTATCATACAAAGATGCGTAAATGCATATAAATCTACGAGAATATAGAACTCCCTAATCCAACCATTAGATTCTAAGGTATCTAACAAAAGACAACCTAATTCAATTTAAATTCTCTAACTCCCGGTATGAAAATAATTCCCTCAATTACGTTAAGCTGTGATCTGTTTCTAAATTGATTGAAATGATTTGAATGGAGAATGGATCTTCGGAATGGATCTTAGGACATGGGCTATATTTTATCCCACAACTTCGCTTCCGTTCTTTGTAATGCGCAAGCGGAGCCACGCCGGCAGCAAGTTTTACATGTAGGAATTTGTATCCTTCTGATTACTGATACTTTGAAATTTTTTTGGAATCAACATCTAATCATCTCGGAGAAACAGGGTGCCGATGGATGTTATTGCACAGTTAGATTAATAGATCCCCGTGTGGTGTCGGGTTAGAATTTCACCACCCCCTTTCTTCCCGTGGGTGTCGTAAAAGTCGACTAAGGGACCAAGGTTGAAGTGTGTTGTGGGCGATGGGCTAGCAACCTATCACTGCATTATCACATTTTGTCGATCTTTTATACCCACATATTTATGCTAAAAGTGGCGCTGGAACATTCGTTTCATGTGCTCTGCCTACCCCTATTAGGAATAAAGGCGTGAATGTATGTATGTATGTATGTAGATTAATAGAGTAGTGGTCATTATTCTCTGAAGCCCCAAGCATACAAATTTCTACGTTTGGTGCATAACAAACAACGTTGCTGACTGTACATTTTATTAACCGCTTTGAGATATTTGATTTAGGCATTTAGATTTCACCATTTTAATCTCAGAGGCATATATATTTTGACGACCGGTTAGCCTAGTGGGTAGTGACGCTGCCTACGAAGTTGAAGGTGCTGGGTTCGAATCCCGGTAAGGGCAAATATTTATGTGATGACCATGAATATTTGTTCCTGAGTCATGGATATTTTCTATGTATTTATATCTATTGTATATATAGTCGCCTAGTATCCATAACACAAGCCTTACTGAGCTTACTATGGGACTACGTCGATTTGTGTAAGATTGTCCCCTTTTATTTATTTATTTATTATATGAATTTCTTAGATGATAATAGGCATCTTAAAGAAAAAATACCTAATTAATTTATTCCAAAAGGTTACGACTGAGTATTTTACTTCAAATATTCTCAAGCCCTTTAATAGGCGCCACCTATCTACTTTATATAGTATTCGACGTGTACAGTTTTAATGATACAGTATCTTTGACTGGTATCTGGCATTTGGCGCCACTCGAGACGCGTGGGCGGACTGGAGGCCGACTGCAAACCAATCGCCCAGGTCGGTGATTAACTGCCCAAGCATTGCGTGCGGACCTGACCAAAGATTAAATGCAATTGAAATTTATTTTATAAATAATCATCAAAGGCGTCAACTAGATTCTTGGGCTGACGTAGATGTCAGTAAGTATGTAAAAAAAAAGATTTTTAGTACCAGAATCGAACAGCAACAAACGAGCAAAAACAACAACGAATTCGACATTTATGCGATCATGGTGTATGTCCGTTTGTCACAGGCGGTTTTGTCAAAGACCAGTCGACATATAATTTTAATAAACAATCTGGCTGTTATTAAACTAAGTGTTTTTCTATTTTTTTTATTTGCATCATTTTTGTAACGGACACTTTCATTCTCATCCTATCTTATAATAAAAGCACCACATGCAAATTATGCCCTGACGCTATAACTATAAACGATAAGGACATTTCTATCATTTACAATAGGAGCATTAAAAACGCGTTTTGAATTGGGCCACCGTATATATTTACTGCGAAAGTATCACGTGTTGATCGTCGAATAAATTTAGTTCCCAGCACACGAGTTATCCGATAATTGACCAATAAATACTCGCTTTATCATATCCCGAATGACACTATAATAATTCTCTGAAATGACCATAAATTTTATTTCATCAACGTACCTATTTAAAGCTTGGCAAAAACTTTTTGTACAGTTTATATACTGTACTGGCTATATGATATAGGGATTTATGATACCTAATAATTGTGAATGCAAATTGAGTTACAATAAAAATTCCATATTTTCGATTATCAGGCTTTTGTAGCTAAAACAAAGATTTGCTAACGTAATCATACGTTATAATAATGACTTGACGAACCATTTTTACAGTTAATTTATACGCCTAGGTATTGCCACTGCAAGCATTAAATATCGACTCGTCCATTATTCATCTAAGTAGGTGTCGTGTACATTTTACCATTTACACAACCCAGATTCATTATATACATATATTTTATTTTATTTATTATATGTTCAGCCACAAATCTGGTAATTAAAACATAGAGTGCATTTACAATAAGATAAGACACGAATGAAATTACATTTTTGTTCACCGATATTTCAACTGTTTCAATGCCTCTCGTTATATAACAAACTATATATTTGGACCTAACAATACGAGAATGTATATTTTCCCGACCTAAATGCTAAGCGTGGGCTAACGTATTACAAATAATTTTCGTGTCGCGTGATTTATGAATGTTTTCATGTGTGAGAGTTAAGCTATTCTATTAAAATTTATTTTAGTAAGTACAATGACTTTATATTTTAAACCATCATTTGAATTTATTATCTTTGGTATATTTTCGTTCCTGATTTATATACATTTTGAAATATAATCTATATATTTAAAAATGAACCCCTATTTCTTCCAGACACGCTATAACTTGAGAACGGCTGTACCGATTTCATTTAAACGGTCGGTTTCATTTTAAGGTTCTTACGTTAAAAAAAATAAAAAATTCGCAGAAACTCAGAAAATTTAAGGACTACCTTTATTATAAACTTTTTAATGTAACCTTAGCCCCAGCGTTATATACTCTTTGCTAAGAACGATTGAAATAACTGTCAGTTGTTTGACAGTAAGAGATAGATTGACGAGGTCCTCGGAGCGGCCATTGACAGGCGTTCCCCTCTGCCAAAAGTATATGACCAGTGGTCATACACATTGTATGGACTGACGTTTATCTGACGTAGCTATTTTCACGTTACGCATACAATTGACGTTCCCCTCCCCCGCAAAAATCGGCAGACTTTTTATGTATAGAAAAAGAATGATGGCCGCTCCTGTTGGTTTAATGCTCTAAGACGAGGTCATTTTGATATTAATAATTACTTATTGAAGAACTTTGTATCGTATTGAAACTTCGTCTATTGTTGGAGCGTTAAATGTGTGTTCGTGTGTTCCAGCTGGTCGCTTATCCGCTGTGATCACGACTCTTGGCATACGCTCCAATGCAGTCTTGAACAGCACACACAATTATCTACATGAAACAGTTGCTGTAGATCTTGAAGAATTGCTCTTTTCATTGCTGTGTTGATCTCTTGACGCCGATCAAGTTGCTCCTCCATATAGCCTATTATATATTTAGTAGTGAGTATATTTGTAAGAATTTATTTATTTATATTATATATTTATTTGAGTCTGGCAACAAGGCCCATGTTTACAAATACCTTAGAGACTAACATACATAACAATATACGAAACTTATAACATAACACAATTACAGGTTAAGACGGCGACGCGCGATTTATGTTGTGCATATTCAAGGGGTGTCGAATACGTAAATTCGCGTATCAACATTAGGTATATGATCAAAGCGTGAGATTGCCCACATACTCGTATTATCCAAACCATTGCATTTTTACTGCAATTTATAATACGATTATATCGCGGAGATACAGTTCACAAATACAATACAAAGTTCTTCAATCATTAGCACAGTTTATATTTTATGAACTATTCAACAGTCCGAATCAGTTATCCCGTGCTTTACTCTTTTGACACACGCAGCGCGTCACTCGAGGGAAAGGAACGGATAAGGTACATTGGTATAGTATGTTGTGCGTAAATAGTAAAATACGATCAGAAACCTTGCGACCCAAGGTGTCGCTACAGTATAGATTAGAAAAAAACCGGCCAAGTGCGAGTCGGACTCGCGCACCGAGGGCTCCGTACAAAAATTTACGGTTTTCGCAATTTTTCCTCTATTTGTGCTATAAGACGTTGCTTCGTACCAAATTTCAAGATTCTGAGTTCACGGGAAGTGCCCTGTAGGTTTTGATTCCCTTGCGAGTTTCGCAAATTTGCGGCATAAACGGCTGTAGGTATCTTTTGATTGCGTTGGCTTAGAAGTTTCGCCATGTCCGTCCGTCTGTCTGTCTGTCTGTGCATCTGTCTGTCTGTCTGTCCGTCTTCGGGCTAGCTCAGTAACCCTTACAACTAGAAAACTGCAATTCGGCGTGGGTATACAAACCAATCACGCCGACAAAACAGTAGAATTTAATCCTGAAAAAAAAATGTTTTTAGGTTACCTACCTCCCTACCTGTTTTTTTTTCTCGGTAAACCTAGTGTGGGGATCGTTGGCTAGCTTGTTCAAAAATGTTATGGGTTTTCTAAAACTATTTTTCAACTCAGTTATGCGTTTGGGATTTAAAGCCCTAATTTTTGTTCGAGTCATATGCCCCCCCCCCTGCTGGCTAAATGGCTACTACTAGGGACGTGAAAAAATTCGTGGCAGTAGTACATATAATGAATTTAAAAGGAAAACTATCACAGTTACGTAGACATAACTAGTTATCGAGTAGTAGACATAACTAGTTAACTGGTAAGTAATGCACTTAATTTCAGGTGCATATACATTGTCATTGCAATTTGAACCTTTTACCGTGGACAGTAGAGTTGCTTTTTCACGGCACGTTATCTTCAATAGAAAAAAACCTTGTCCTTCAGGTGGTCGCTAACCGAAGGTGGTCACGTAACTGGCGAAACGACCCTATACATTGGTGGGTTATAAAAATAATCATATATACGATTATTTACGACGAAAAGCTATAATAAAAACCCCAAAAGCCCCTTTTAAGTCCGCATTCTGTGACAGACGGGCATCTACGGAACCCTACCCTGCGCGTGGCCCGACACACAATTGGCCGCTTTTTTACAGCTCCAAGGGACAGTAGACTTGAGTATTTGGTATTAATTTGAGCTTGATACCTCCACGCGTTCCTGAGAAAAAGAGTCTTGACAGACGGACAGACGGACGGACGGACGAACGGACAACAAAGTGATCCTAAAAGGTTTCCGTTTTTTCCTTTTGAGGTACGGAACCCTAAAAATGAAGTAATCCACGCGAATACATATAAGTAGTTGAATATTATTCATTTACGCGATGCATTTAGCACCGAAGGAGATGCAAATAACTTAAACTCAATACAATTAAAATATTTTTAGTAGGTAATTTTTTTGTGTAAGTAACGTACGAAAGTTATGAAAATTTTGATCGGTTGGCGACTTATCGATCAATCTGACGGCGAAGGCAAACGGCTGTTATTCGCTACGCTCTAAAGCGGCTCATCATATCCAAACTAGACCTCTACCTACGCTTAGTTACTACGCATCGCAGTGTCAAGATATATTTGATATTTACCACATTTTTCACAAAAATTTAAGCAATCTGCGGTTATTGTTTTACGTTCAGCACCACGTAACAGATTGTTACAACAACTAGGACATACATTTCGGTTGTCCTGCCGCTCGGGTGTGTAATCGGTATAATGGTATCGTAGCTCCCAAACCGACGGACCGATTTGAATGCGGTTTTTTTTTGTGTCATAGATAATTTTATCCTAAGTGTTCTTGGCCATGTTTTATCAAAATCTGTGTAGCCATTTTTAAGATATTGGAATTTGAAATGAAAATGTTGGGGGTTCTTTACTTTTCTAAGTTGTAGTTATTTCATGACATTTTGCGTTGTTAGTGAAAAAAAAGTGCAACTCAAACCCTTTCATACGATACCCTTCACCTTATAGTAGATTTTTTGGCACCCCCTCATATTCTTAATTTTTCATAGAAAATTAAAATGTATATATATTTCTCATTTTCCATGCACGTGGATAACTCTCATTGAAAACAATTCCAAGTTTCAAATTGATAGCTTAATTATTTCGTGAGATATTTCACTTTGTGACAAACAGACAGACCGACGGAGTCGCACCAAAAGGGTTCCTTTTTCAACTTTTTTGGTACGGAACCCTAAAAAGTAGGCACAATATTTGTTGACAAAAGAGTCCGTAATAGACTAACTGCATAAACCGTGACGTGCAAAGAAGAGACACTAATTTATAGTCATACGTAAGAGTTAAGAGTAGGTAGTAAAAGAAACAAAATTTAAACTTTACCGGACAACAATTAATGAATTTGATATTTATTTTGCATTAATTGTGTAATATAATAAAATCATAAATTAAGTTCAGTTAATCTCTAACACGATATTCATTGACTGTTAGAAAGGCGGTACGAAGTTCGCCTAGTCAGCAAGTGTCTATATAAATATTTATCGCAAATATATTGATATTCTATTTACTCAAGGCACAAAGCTTTATCAATTAAGTGAATATAAGTAAGTATACGAGTATATTCATTTAAACTTTCACGATTCTCACACATTATATGGACTTAATTGCATATAATATAATAAAAGTACCGTTTAGTAAATATAATATGTTATTACATTACAAGTATGTTCAAGTTTGACTAAGTATGTGGTATATTTTTAAGTATTTTTTGTATGAACTGGCATTTAAATAAAATATCCTTTTCAGCGCATTTAGTTTCCTCGTCAACATGATGTACATATACAGTGAAACCTAGTTGATTGGGACTTGGATAATTGAGAAACCTCTATAATTGCACCCAAATGGCCGGTCCCGGTCCCTTGGCATCAAAAGACCTTTGCAATTGAAATTTCAGGACCTCTATAGTTGACATTCGGATTTTAAAACTTTTTCTTAATCTCTGTAATCGAATGACTAAATCTGGGATCGAAGACTTTTATAGTTAAGACACAGATAAATTACTTGTATTTTATTTAATAAATGACCTCTGTAATTGGTACACGAGGCACCGAAGACCTCTATAATTGAAAAGCCGTTAAATCTCTTTTTTCTCTTAAAATGAAATGACCTCTGTAAATGTTACACGTGGCATCCAAGGCCTCTATAATTGAAAGGCCGTTAAATCACACAGATTTTGGAAGGTAGTTTTAGTGAAGGTAGTATTGTACTTACAAATACGATGCCTGTGTTTTAATTAAAACTGTGTTATTATCTTAATATAGCGATTTTCATGAAATCAACCCGAACCTAATCTTGAAGCAAAACTGATTAAAAATAATATAATTATTTTCAACACGATCTGTTCTCTCTTTAAAATTGAAAGAAATATTTACGTCTAGCAGATTTTTTCTATTAGTAGATTGAATTTCTATTATTTAGTGTTTTCATAAAATAAATTTGCAGTATTACGACCTCTGTTATGACCGAGGACCTCTATAAATGAGACCACAGTTTTTGAACCTGTTTAATTGGTACTACCTGGTCAGATGAGATACCTCTTTAATTGATACAAAATTACTGGCCCCTTGAGTTGTCAATTATCCAGGTTTTACTGTATTACAATATACCTTATCATACCATTTCTTACAAGCCGTGCCATAAAACTACCTAGGCATAAGTTGTACACTTTATCATTTAAATCGGTAGTAGTTTGTGGTACGAATAAGTGAAGGTGTTAGTATGAGTGTTGTTTTTAGGGTTCCGTACCAAAACTGGTAAAAAAGGAACCCTTATGGTGCGACTCCGTCCGTCTGTCTGTCTGTCTGTCACAAAGTGAAATATCTCACGAACTACTTAAGCTATCAATTTGAAATTTGAAATGATTATAACTGAGAGTTATCCACGTGCATGGAAAATGGAAAATTTAAATATACATTTAATTTTACTATGAAAAATTACGAATTTGAGCAGGGGGAAAAATAAAAAATCAACTGTTAGGTCAAGTGGGGTAGTAGTAGTAGGAAATACCATCCCCCCCCTCCCCCCCCTTAACTCCGAAGTATCAAAGCGAAAGTTTGAAATAATTACTTGTGATTAAGATAAACATAAATATTAATGGAAAAGTTTTTTTTTCTGTATCTAGCATATTTTTTGTTTTATTTACAGAAAATCATTACCTAGTTAAGTTTGCAATTTAATCAACTTTATAAGTATTCCTATAAGACTATAATAGAAATACTCTCTTTCAAATAAAACAAAAATAATAGAGATCGGTTCACGTGACAAACAATAATCGCTAAAAGACCAATATACATACTAAGCCGATTGCCCTTGCACGTTAGTACCAAATGGGGCCGGTAGATGGCGCTGACCCCATTCACGCTGTTAAGTTTTCTAGAATTAATGGGGTTGGGATTGGGACGCTTATATTTATTTTCAATAGCAGGTCAAAAAAAGATCGCGATTCAATTGTCTTGGTGTAAAAGTTACTCGTTGTTTGAAATTGAATTCTATTGTGTTGGGTTAAAATAAGTAATTTAACAAACATTGGGACATTTACTTTACCTTGAGTTAATTGTTAGTTTGTACGGAGCCCTCGGTGCGCGAGTCAGACTCGCACTTGACCGGTTTTTTTTTCTTCGGTGGCTACTGTGTTAGAGGACTTTGTGTTAGGTGGGTGGGTAGTTTTTTGACCACCGACGAATAAAGAGGGGTGTTATAAGTTTAACGTGTCTATCTGTGTATCTATCTGTGGTATCGTAGCTACCAAACAGATAGACCGATTTGAATGCGGTTTTCTGCGTCATAGATAATTTTATCCCGAGTGTTCTGAACCATGTTTCATCAAAATCTGATCAGCCGTTTTTGAGATATTGGACTTTGAAATGAAAATGAGGAGGGTTTTTCAACTTTTCTAAGTTGAAGTTTGTAAGAAACGGTGTACATTTTTTATCTGTAAATATTTCCAACAATATTTAAAACCGGCTAAAACAATAAAATAATCGTCACACCGAAGCTTAAAGTACCTACGCTAATGTCTCGATTACACGATGACGCGTCTATTGGGATACGATTTTAAAGCCTTCGCTGAAGCAGCTGTCATGCAATCTGTGATTTAAACAAAGCGCAGCTATACCATTAATCGATCTCGACTAAAACGGCGGTCTCGATGAATTTGGTTACATAAGTAGGCCAGGGGACAAAAAAACGATCTATGTTCATGTATGAAAAATATGTTTTTCACTTCTCATGCTCAAAAAGTGCATCATATTAGACTTGGCAAGCGGGGCTAAAATAGTACATTTAGCCCCTAGGGAAAATATGTATCCATATTTATGATTTATAAAACATTTTCATTTGACCACTCACAACAGTTCAATATTACATCCACCAATCACAACTCTTTAAAAAAACATTAGTATTTGCTATCTACTAACCAGAATACAGCTAGACATTAAAATCGACCAATCAGGAAACAGAATTCAATTCAAAAATTGGGTGGGGACGTTTGGATGGAGCTATAGTCGGTCAGAGGAGTTTATTTTTAAAATTATTGTAAATTAGGGAATGAAAAACTCCTAATGTTTGAATTGAATTCTGTTTCCTGATTGGTCGATTTTAATGTCTAGCCTGTATTCTGGTTAGTAGACAGCAAATACTAAATGTTATTTTAAAGAGTTGTGATTGGTGGATGTAATTACATGACATAAGCTATGAAGATTGAGCGGGATAGACTACGCCGCTATTAGACGGTCAGAGGCGTTTATTCGTCTTGTGAATATTTTGTATCTGTGTCAAAACAGTTTATTATATTATAAAGAATGGCGCCGATTTGAACAATCTTTTCGCCTTGGTATAATTGTTGATTGTGGATGGATAATCTTTGTTTTTTACTATTTTCTCGCAGTCGAAGTGAAAAGTAGAGTGTATAACTCTGGTCTAAAAGCCATATTACCCCTCGAACTATTTCCCCTCACTTCGTTCGGGAAAATATCCATCTCGTGGTAATATGGCTTACTTTAGACCCTTGTCATACAATCTACTATTATCTCTGCAAAACATGATAAACGCCAAGCCAAGTTCGTTCGCCCTGGCCATATTAAAAACCTGATATACTTAATAGATGCGTTAAGCTTCGTTGTGAACAATTCTTTATACGACAAGGAACTTTCGCTGGTAATAAGTACCAAGCGGGCCATGTCTCATACTGTTAGTGTTGTGATTACTTGTGTTACGGTAGCTCTGTAACTTTATCGTATCAGTCGCCGCAATCTGCACACGTCTTGCCGTATTACGTGTTTACGGGTACGGAGCACCTCAGAACATCGACTTGCACGGTGGCGGAATATCGGTATTACAACACTTTGGATGCAACATTATCGTAACTAGATTTAATAAGCTATAATTTGAATTTGTATAAAATTTGTGTTAAGATCGCTAAAACATATAATATCTTAGGTGAGTAGAAGTTACTTTTACGATTTTCACGCATTATTCAGCAAGACGGGTACGTTTCCAATACTTAATATATTTACATCTATTCTTCTGGACCGGTCACACCACCCTTTGACTATGAGGGTATCGATATCTTATAACGGGAACTCTTTTTAGTCAATATTTTACTTTGAAATAGAGAGGAGCAACTTTGTAAAAACGTGTGAAAAATAAATAAGTTATTGAATGCATATAATACTGATTGGTTTGATTCTGATACTATCAAAATAGACTAGAATAGAATAACATTTATTCATGACAATAACACATTCATGCACATAAATAAAAAAAAAACAAAATAGAAAACAACATTGCCACGAAACGGTTCCATCTCAGCGGCAAAATCGAACCATTTATTAAAGGTGATATTGAATATTTTAATATTGATACGATTAAACCTATTCCTGCTTGACCGGACGAACTATGTACCTATGAGCGTTATTGCTTTACCGAGAGCTTTTAGATGTCGTCAAGATTTCTTTACTTGCAGTATATTGTCAGTATACTGCCCAATATTATACTGGCGAGCCATGGAGGCACTAAATGAAATGCTGACGCACAGTAAGGAATCTGTAGCTTACTGCTATTCCACCGCCCATTCCACAACGCCAAGTGAGAAATTAACCTAATTGGAACAAAAGCGATATAATTCGAACAAATTATTCAATTCGCTTTCATTGCCACATAAGTAAATTTAGTTAAACGCAAACCAAAACGTCCCAATCCAATTTCACTACGTTCATAGCACGTTGTGAAATGAAGCCCCTGATCGGCAATTTCACGTAAGTATACTTAAGGATCTGCGCTCGTTTGGGATCATCGATACTGATTTATTTACCATCCTTGAACCCATTTTTCACTTCTCGAGAAAGCTATGAAGGTAATTTATCTTAAAGATTACTTTGCCATGCTACTGAGAAAACAGCAAACTCAACGAGGGATAAAGTTTAGAATTGACTTTAAGTTACGTTACGTGCACATCAGACATTCAGGCGCTGTTGTAGAGTTGTGATAGAATATTAGCATAGGCACAGAACTCTTTAATTTGATTATAAATAGTATTTAGTAGAATATGTACGAAGTGAGTTAAGCGAAGCGCGTGCGAAGTAAGTACCTCGAAATAATTAGTAGCTTGTAGCTAAGACTCATTAGATACGTGTCATGTGGTCGGCTAGCGTTGGTCGCAAGACCACACAATCAGCTGCTCCATGTGATTGACGCCAAGATAGTGTCTTATATTTGGCACAACTTATGCAATATATGGATTACTCGGCATTAACATTATCAATGAAATTGACATGGCAACTTGGATCTTTATTTATATTGTCATGATCACGGAAGAAACACGACACGAACACTGGCAAATTGTGTCCCCCACACAAAGATACGTTGAAAGTGTATTGGTACTATTGGTAGGACTTACGAGTACACCCGCATGGCTCTTACACAGCGATGCAGTAGTCTAGTAGTTCTTTTATGTAGTCTGTATGTAGCATTAGTTCGTTTTATCGCATTTAAACTTTAGATACCGGAGATGTAATTGTACACTAAAGGTTAGTATGAAACGGCAATGATAAAGTACTTGTTGTACTATACGAACAGCGTGTATGACTGTAGGGTCGGCTAGATATTATGATAATTGCTTTAATAAATAAAATAACAATAAAGATAACTGTTTCAGTAATAATAATAATAATAATAATATAATAATATGTGACGGCCCCATCGCCCACCAGATTTCTGGTGCAATCAGTCAACGTAAGGCAGCTTGTGGCGGGCTGTTAGGGAGTAGCGACCCTACGTACCTGAGTGCTCCTGGGGGTGTCCTGTGGTCAGGCTGAGCCGATCGGGTGGTTGGTTGGACAGGCCCTCCGCCTCTGGCTTGCCTTTATTGGCCGTCCAGAGTGGAGTCGCAAGAGCTGTTGCTCGAGGGTAGATGTGGACACCTAAGTGGCGAGTTGGCTATATGTTTAAAGTCCAGTGCCACCTCTCTACCCCCCAGCTCTCTGACCGGTGTTGCCCTTAGGCCATTTTTTAATGTCGCTATTAATAGGGGCCCATTTAGCAGTTAGCGAGTCACCGTCTGCCAGAGATAAAGATGGAAACAGTTTTATTAGGCAGGCGTCCGATGTTTCACCCAATAGCCCAGCCACTAGTCCATCATTTCAACCCAATAACCCGTTTTATTTAGATTCCATCAACCATCAACAGTCCCTATACACCCATGACACGGGCAGGGACAGCTACCGCTCGGTGTACTCCTTGCATTTCATTAAATTGTCAAAAGGGCCTCTACGTGTTGGCTCAGTTGGTACTTTGTAGGTACCTAGCTCCACGCACGCCTCCCAAAGGTCCGGGACATCATTGTCCCGTGAACGGGAAATACATACATAATAATAATAAGTAATAATTTTCTTTTATTTATTTGATGTACCTATGTCAAATTCTGATGTTAGTTTGACGGGAT
This sequence comes from Epinotia demarniana, assembly GCA_945867215.1. Taxonomy (NCBI): domain Eukaryota; kingdom Metazoa; phylum Arthropoda; class Insecta; order Lepidoptera; family Tortricidae; genus Epinotia; species Epinotia demarniana. The sequence goes on from OX244263.1 coordinate 13,556,318, forward strand.
CCACAATATTAGTCCGATTTGCGTTGTTATTAATAACTAGGTCACAAGATGATTGATACTACTCTACTCCTCAGTCATCCATGTTTTAATCTAACGAGCGAGCGAAGCGAACGAAGTATGCTTCGGCTTGGGCGAAAATTGTTTGTCCGTTGCCCAATGTCCCGCTGTCCGGCTGTTCTCCTCTACAGGTCGCATTTCTTAAGGTGCCGTAGGTTCATGGTCTTCTCTCACTGAGCATTAGCGTGAGGGAGATAGAAGTGCGTGCTCGGAAGCGCGGATATCATGTTTTTTAAATTAAATTTTTTAGCCGTTTAAATAAATAAAATATGAATCACTGAGTTCCCCTAAACATGATATTGCCCATTTTTACTAGCCATTTTAATATGTTTAGCTTTTGTGCATAATTTGTTACGAATATTTTATGTGTATTTTAGACCCTTTTAGATTTATGTTCGAGACAATTTTCAGCGAAAATTGCTTAATCATGTTTCGAATCACTGGTTTCGCTGCAGAAAAGCCTTAAGATTACTATTAGTATTTTTTTGAAACCATATTATTATAAACAGACGTATTATATTGTTTCAAAAACTCTGTGCGCTTAACTTCGCTGAACCTACGGGGCGCCTTAACCGATTCTCGTGAATGTTAGTGAGCAGGTACAATAATTATACAGTTTTTTTAATGACAAGCACGCGCCACATAGGCACTAGTAGGATAGTAGTATTAGATTTGCCAACAAAACTCTTTGAGAGTTAAGTGGGTTCACTTACTTTGTTTAGCGTTGCGAAATGTGTCATCTAATGCCGATGTTGGGTCCGAGAGTGATTGCTCACGTCTCACCTCTACCCTTTGTCGGCTGTGTGCATACTTGGGTACTCTGTATCCCAATCTGTTTTCACGAGCCCTGAGGATTACTCGTTTGATTAGGGCCTATTGTTTCCAGTAAGCCGGTAACTTATTACTGGTTAGTATCTACAATTAAAGACAACCGTGGAGTTAAGTATTTACATTTTTTTTAATTGGTTTTTTAACTCATTCCAAAATATTTTCTTTATGCGTATCATGTTTGCAAAATAGTAACTTTAATTAAAACCGCATATAAGCTATTCAGTTTTTATATTTGATAGACTTCAATAATCCTTGCCCTAATAAAATGTGTAGGTAAACATTATTGTACCTTATACCAAAAGTGTTTCACCATAACAAGCTATAACAACGCAGCATTGGTGTTGCGACACCCAACCGTCGAACTATACCTTTTATTTCAAAAAAATAAACGGGTATAAAATTCAACGTTGCGTTTTTAGTAACAAAGGGTAGGGCCCCTGTTGAACTTTGAGATACAAAGGTAATTTGACAACCAATGTGAAACTACTTAGTACATTTTAGTTCACAACCACTCCTACATGTAAACATACATACTAGTTTAAGTGTATTATATGTAAATATACATATAATATCATCATCATCGGTGGAGTAATCGCCACTCTGTTCTTCTCTCAGCCACTGTTTTGAGCTCTTGATACGACATTACATTTTTTTTTCTCTATCTGTTGTCTCTATGTATATATATATATATTAAAATTAATTGAAAAATATAGTCATAGGCAAAAATCAACGAAAAATAGTACTATAGTACATAGTAGTATATAGTACCTACTCAATTTAAAATCACTATAAGCACTGGCCATACACATAAAACAAACGAAGATCGAAAGCGCATTTTTTTAATGTCTTTACTTTAATAAAAAGAGTAAAAATCATGTAGGTACTTACTTACCTACAAAATACTTAGGAACAATAAAATCAAAAATTGAAAATACTTTTAATTTCACTACCTATTTGCGAATCAATTCAGTATCCACAGCTATATAACAACAAACGTTACAGAACATTGCTATTTTCCTTTCTGAGATCTGAGATATATGGTAATCCAATCCAACGCTGCACTCCGGAGTATTGTTGTCGGTATTTGGCGAGGTCTTGCACCGGAAAGGCTTATGCAACACGTCAATGAGATTGCTCTTTACATTCAAATTCACCTAAAACGCACTTGAATTCCATATTCATTTTTCCACTGTGTTTGCGGATCAAATATCACATTGCCTTCCGGTTTGGGTGTGCGGTGTGATCCGATATCCGACTACGAATAAAACTTCATTCGGAATAACGACTTTTTTTGTCAGCCAAGTTATTTTAGTATATACTATAATAGAATAAAATTATATTGGAACAGCAACAGGAATATATACTTATATATTCCACCACGTTAAATGACACTGATATTTCCGTACTAATATATTAAAAAGCAGTTTGTGTGGAAAAATGGGGGTAAAGAATGCTGCCTACGACACTTTTTTTTTGAGATTTATTTTACTATGTAGGTACATTGTTATAAGTGAAAAAAATGTAAATTGTTACACAAGTACGTACGTGCAAGTACATTGTTATAAGGTTTTTTATCCTACGCTTATTTCTAAAATGTATTTTAAAAATACTGCAGAACAGCTAATACGTTTAAGAGATTATTTTTCTCATCAAACTGATAAAAGATCTCAACATATCTAAATTTTCGTTTTGTATTTCACTTTGAAACGAAATAGATAATATTATTGTAAGTAATAATCATTAAACGTGTTTTTTTACCAGAAGTACGAGTGGATCGATTGCTTGGTGATGGATAAACAAGTTAAAGTTGTCGGTCCGCGCAGGAGGCGCCCGCGCCCGGCGCCGCAGAGGCAACAGCGGCGCACTGTCAACACGCGGGGCCGCGCGCGCGTAAACACAACTCCGCGAAAGCCAGCCGCAGCGCTCTAACTTATTATTTACTAAGCGAAGACTTTGCTTCAGACTAAACAAGCGAACTCCTGCCAGCGACGGTCGCATTCACGGGTGCATGCCTCTACTTACATTGTAATGTTCCGATCCAAAGGGCTTTCATTAGCGGCCTTCTTGAAACAGTCCACAAAGGAAGGCATTACTGCGTGGGATACCTCCAATCGGATTAATGTTCGCCAAGATCTGTTGCTTGAAATGGACTGAGACCAAACAGAATTATTGATTGAATTGGCATAGAAAGGAATGAATAGCCATGTGATACATCACCGAAGTATTTAATTGTCGTTTATTTCATTGTAAGTAGTTATATTTTAGTAGTAGCTTACGATGCACTAATACTAATACGACAAAATAGTAAGGTGTTTTTTCTCAATTTGTCGTTAATTGCACCCATCGACCATAAAAAAACAATAGTCCTCTAACAAAAAATGCACAAAAATACACCTAAGTAATAAAACAACCTTGTAAAATACCTGCATAATCCTTTATTAATGATTGTGACAAGGACCTTGGTCTCAGTTGAAAAAAAATACTTAGCCTCTATAAAGCAGACATTACCGTACCTGTAACAATAAAGAATAATAATTAGTAAACACCTCTATTACTTCATCATTTTGAACGTTACAATAATGAAGCCCCCGCAGCATTGTTACAAATAAATCATGTCCTACCCACAACTCAGTAGGCGTGGTACAAGGAACCTCCAGATCTTGACATCATTATAAGAAGAATAATAATATTATTCTTCTAATTATAGATGGCATCATTGAAGTTATTCGGCTACGTTACGAACGAAGGTTGCCGCGCATTTAAATTTTTCCTTCGTTATAGGTTGATAAACAAATGAAGCGCGTCTTGAAAAATGAAAAGAAGTATATTCTCTAATGTAATATTCTGAGTGAAATTTTCACCATACGTGGAGGGCTTTCGCGTAGTATGGCAATCGTAAACAAACACAAGTAAAAATATAATTTACTAAGTAAGGTTTATTTGGAAGAGATCGCATATTAGATTAGCGTTGGGTCCGTTGTTTAAGATGAAGATTAATTTGTTTTTTTTTGCCCCATGATTAATTGTCTCATTGCAAGGTGTACTGATGACCGGGAGTCCGCTGGATGCGGGTGGCGCAGGACCGGTAATTGTGGCACTCTTTTGGGGAGGCCTTTGTCCAGCAGTGGACGTCTTTCGGTTGATATGATGATAATAATGATGATGTACCTACCTACTATTTTGGAGAGTTATACACAATATTTAGTGAAAATACTACGCTTCGTCAAACAAAGGTGCCACCCATGCATTTTTGGAATAGAAAGCATCGTCACATTGCCCTTTGTTATGCAAATTGCAAAGACATTAAATATTAACACCCAATCGGATTCAATCCAACGGACTACACTAAACGGTCCACTTGCATCCGGAGACACGTGGGTAGCGTCTACAACAAAGCGTAGGAATGTCGGTCGATCTGTACCTGCCTACGATCCAATCACCTCTTAAATTAGAATTTTATTGAATAGGATTAAAGTTCAATCTTAAATGGCAAACAAGCATCACGGTGTTACCAAGATCGAGAGGAATGATAAAGAGTGTTTTAAAATTAAAACAAAACATTTGTCTTCGAAACACTGCGGCAAGTGATTGATATTCTTTTCCGATAGATATTATGTTTTTTTTTTATTTCCTGTTGTTTGTTTTTTTTTTCGTGTTGACGCAAATTACCGATTCATCACAAGAATACGAGTAGGAAACACAAATATCACATCCCAAATTAATCAAAAGCATAGACTGGGGAGCAATGTGACATATACGTTTCGCATTCCCATATTGTTCTTATTTGATTTGCACTAGGTATGTGTGCTTATGCAAGGGCGCGTAATATATTAGGAATCAAAATCAAATCAGGATCGATTACGTACTTCTTAAATCAACCCCTGTAGGCAAATATACGAGTAGAACTCTGAAGAAACAGATTGCTGAAAGTTATTTAATCTCTTTATTGATTTCACCGTAAACTTTCCAGTGGCGTGTACAACTGTACAGTGGAGTAAATTCGGATGCAATTCACTTAGCCACTGAAAACAGTGCGCGCAGCGTTTCAATTGAATTGAAGTTTTCTTAAAGCCAGGCAGGGGTTGTTCCGTTCAGTTTATGACAGCTGCACCCTGCGTCACCGTAACGTGGGTTTACGAGCACCACATCCCCCTTTCTGGCATATAGTTTCGAACTAAAACGGTTAAAGGTATTTCTTTATACCGTTACAGAGTCATGTCACCATAGTTATGAAGTTTAGGGTTTGTTTTTTATCCAAACATACCGAATTCTGATGAAAATATGACAACATTTTTTAAAATCATTTAACACGTTGAGTATTTTCAATAAGTACGTAGTAGGTACAACCGCAATAACGCTGTAAAGTGCCTTTATTGAAGTCGTAAAGCAGTGTTAAGGATTTCTTATTGCCATAGCACCTGGACCTAAATTTCGCACTAACAATTCCATTTCAATTTTATTACAATCCTATCACAATCACTGCACTGTGGTTACACATACTTAACTATGCGATGACCCAAGAGACAAAATATGATGTATGCTAATCTTAAAATGTATTCCTACACATTGAACTTGCAGATACTTTTAAAGCAAAGAAAGCTATACTTAAGTTCTACTAGTCGTTATTTCATATGTGAGATGAATATTATTCCATCACTATAATGTTCCATGAATTCATTTAATGAGCATCAATATAATAATCATTACTAGCACCTTTTTTTATCGTAAATCAAACGTTATTTTTTAAAGATTCAGTACTTATTTAATTGTTTATATTCTCCTTTCTCTATGTGGGTGTCGTAAGAGTCGACTAAGGGAACAAGATTGAAGTGTGTTGTGGGCGATGAGCTAGCAACCCATCACTGCAATATCACATTATGTCGATTTTCTATACCCACATTTGTTTTAAAAGTGGCACTATAACAACAAAGAAAAGAATTTATTGAATCAGGCGTTACTTTGCGGAAGTCCATGATATATTAGGAGAACAAATTTATAATATTTCTTTGCTATTCCGCCAAAAATAGCGGAATAACAAAGATATATTGTTCTCCTAATATAACAAAGAAAAGTGTTTGATGTGCTCTGTCTACCCCTTTTGGGAATAAAAGCGTGAATCAAATACTAGTGAAATTTAATACGTGAGTTTGACCGTGTAATTGTTTGTGTTATTTCACTTATTTGACAAGTCGTAATCAATATCATCGAGAATAATTTTAACCACGACGCATTTTTTATATAAGATTTGATACAGCAAATCTACAGGAAATGGACGCGCTCAGTTCATCCAAAAAAAATGTATTTGTGGACATTACTTAGTATTCTAGCGAAGGGATTATACCTATAATTCGAAATAAATCACTTTATATGTATAAGGTATGGCGTTAATGTACAGGCATAGAACGTGCTAATATTTTTGACGGATATGAGATAATTATTCGACCGACAATGCCCTATTGACTTTTGCCTAGTTTTTAACGGCCACACATATAATAAGATAAGATAAGATAGCCTTTATTTGCTGAGTTATTTTGTTACATTTCATTTACTACATGCATGCTTATTATATAACTTAAACTAATTTATTTTCCTAATTATTTTTTTTCCTTTTTCTATGCATATTTGTTTTATTTTATTTAACTTCAGCTTGCCTCTCGGACATAGGCCTCTTCCCAAGCTTTCCATTTTGTTCTATCTTTAGCCTCCCTTCTCCATATTTTTTCTGCTTTCTTTTTAATATCGTCCTCCCGTCTCATTATTGGTCTTCCTCGTTTTCTTTTTCCCTGTCTTGGATAACACTCTGTGATTTCCTTTGTCCACTTTTCCATTTTTTCCCTCATCATGTGTCCTGTCCACCTCCATTTCATCTTTTTAATGCACCGTGTGATATCCGCCACTTTGGTTTTTTTCCTAATTTTTGTTAGGGAGACCTTGTCCTTTCTTTTTATGTTAAGCATGCTGCGCTCCATGCTTTGTTGGCAGACTTTCAGCTTCTGGGTGTTTCTTTGTGTGAGGGCCCATGTTTGACTTCCATATGTGGCACAGGGAAGTATGCACATGTTGTATACTTTGCTTTTTAGTGTTTGTGGGAAATGCTTGTTTTCATTACCTCTTGGAGGGACCAATATCGCTTCCATGCACTTGTTACTCTTTGGTCTATTTCTTTTCTATTCGTCTGCAGTGTTGGGGAGATAATCTGTCCGAGATATGTGTATTCTTCTACATATTCGATCTCTTTGTTGTTTACTTCTATTCTGGTTTTTTCACTGTTAGTCATGATTTTTGTTTTTCCAGCATTCAGTGACAGTCCCACTTTTGTACTCTCTGTAGCTAGTTCCTGAACCATCGTCTCCAGCTCTATTGAATTATTTGAGATTATTATTAGGCCATCAGCAAACCTGAGATGGTTTAGTAATTTGCCATTTATGTTTATTCCGTAGTTGTCCCAATTTAATTCTCGGAATATTAGTTCGTGCACTGCCGAGAATAACTTTGGAGAAAGTGGGTCTCCCTGTCTTACTCCTTTTTTTATCTGGAATTCTTGGCCCTCCCTTTCCATCCTAATTCTTGCAGTGCTATTTCTATATATTTCCTTGATCACTCTTATATATTTGTATTCAATCCCTTGACTTTTGAGAGCGCTCCATACGGCACTATGTTTGATTGAGTCAAACGCTTTGTTGTAATCTATGAAGCCGAGGAAATATGTTTGATTGTATTCATTACATTTCTCTATCACTTGTTTTATAACGTGTATGTGATCAATCGTGGAGAAATTACTTCTAAACCCTGCTTGCTCTTTTGGTTGTGCTAGTTCGAGAGTTTTTGTCATTCTATTGAGAAGGATCTTTGAAAATACCTTGTATAAGTTAGACATGAGACTTATTGGTCTGTAGTTTTCAATTCTATTCTTATCACCTTTTTTGTGGAGTAGTATTGTGACCGATTCTGTCCATTGTTTCGGGATTGTCTCTGTGTCTAGTATATCGTTGAAGAGTTGTCTTAATATTTGAATTATTACCGTCTCAGTTCTTTTCAGGAGTTCGTTGCTAATTTTATCATCGCCAGGAGCTTTGTGGTTCTTCTGGGTTCTTATTGCGTTTCTTATTTCGCTCTCTATGATCGGGGCCACTATATCATCGTTAGTTCCCTCAAGGTGAATGTCTATGCTCTCTTCACAATTGTCATTATACAACTCCCTGTAAAATTCGGTGGCAACGGACATCATATCTTTTCTGTTCGTCTTAATTTTTCCGGTCCTGTTATCTTTCATACTTGGTATCCACGTCTTATATTCTCTAAGTTCTTTTTCCGCTTTTTTTATTCCTCCAGTTTTTTCGATGTGGGTCATTATTGTATCTGTTCTTTGTTTCTTCCTGTGCTTTTTTATGCTGTTGTTAATGTTTTTGCTTATTTCAGATATATCAGATTTGTTTACGTTTCCATTTACAATCATCTCTTTTCTGGCTTTGAGTAGCTCCCTGGCTTCTTCTCCTATAGGGTCCTTTTTTTTGAATGCAGGCTTCAATTTGTTTGATAGGTTTTTTAGCTCTGATTCGATGCAGTCATATCTTTCTTGAATATGTGTTGGTTGTATATTTTTTAGTTTATTTTCCAGACTATCTTCCAGTTCTTTTAAGGTGTCTTCCGGTAATTCCACTGGTAATCTGCACTCCCCTGGATTTATGTGTTTCCTTGACTTCTTAGCATCTTTGGAGGTTAATGTTGTTCGAAGCATGCGATGATCCGAGTTGAAGTTGAGGGATTTTAATACTTCGACGTTTTCGATTGTTTTTGGTTGATTCGTGAGGATGTAGTCCAATTCTTTTAGTGTCTTTCCGTCTGGAGATCTCCAAGTCCACCTAGTATTTCGTCTCTTTTTGAAGAAAGTGTTCATAATCGAGAGATTGTGTTCTATTGCAAAATTAAGTAGTCTTTCTCCGTTGTTGTTTCTTTTCCCGTAGCTGAATTTCCCGATAGCTTTGTTTTCATGTAGTTGTTGTTCGCCTAATTGGCTGTTGAAGTCACCCATGACGATGACATTCCCTTGTCTTTCCTGCATGGTTTCGGATAGCTGCTCATAGAATTGGTCCTTTTCCTCGTCTTCTTTCTCTTCGTGTGGGGCATATATTTGGATTATCGACCATTTCTTTGTGTATCCAGGTAGTTTAATAGTTAGCATTGCTATTCTGTCCGAGATTCCAGTAAACTCTTGTATGTGTTCTTTCAAGTTGGACTTTACCCAAAACCCGACTCCATTTTTGCCTTGTTTTTTTCCTGAATAGTAAAATATGTAGTTGTTGCTCTTTTCCACTATTGCTTCTCCCTCTCGTCTGATCTCGCTGAATCCAATGATGTCCCATTTTACTTCCTCGGTGGCATATTCTAGTTCGGTTATCCTTTCATTATTCATTAGTGTTCTTACGTTAAATGTGGCTATATTTAATTTATCTGGTTTAGATTGTGTTGACATTAACCTGGGAAGGTGTTGGTCTACATTGCCTTCACGGTGACCAGCCGGATTGAAGGTTGTTTTATTCGTTGTTTCCTGGTAGTATATTTGCATTCTTGTGTTATTTGTTGTCTCACTTTTGTATTCTTTGCTTTCCTTGTGTGTTTCATGAAGAAGAAGGGGCCCCTGTCCTTTATCCTATAATATGTTAGCGGCTGATGATGATGTGCTTGTCTGGGCACGGTGAAGTAATTCGAATGCATTCGTTTTAGTAATTTTATTCGGAGCGGTTCTTGTCCTGTTTTGTGTTTCAGTTGGGGATTTTGATGGAGATCTCTTCCTTTTATTGTCCTCTCCTATTGTTCTTCTATCTTTCACTATGAGCTTGTCATAGCGGATGAAGGCCACTTTTCCCTCTCTCTCCATCTCTTTTTTGCGATCCATTAATTCTCTCCTTATGTTCAACACCTCCTTTGGAAAGTCTTCCGTTACTCGTATTTCTTCCGCTAGATGCTTTTTGTTTTTTATTAATTCAATTTTCCGCCATGTTAATGTTACTGATAATAGTACTGGTCTTGGTTTAATACTGTTCATCTTCCCAATTCTGTATGCATTACTCACTGTGAGTAATGCCACACATAAAACCATATATTAATTGTAAAGAATATTATTTTGAATTGCTATAGACCCAAAGTTACCATAACAGCACTATAAACGGTTAAATTAGAAAAGGGACACCGAAGGTACACGTAGTTCAGGGTAAGGTCATAGTTTTCAACATGCGAGCGAGATGTTCTATTGGTTTGTTATATATAGGTTATGTGAGAACTTTCGGAATATTATACACTTTGTTACCTGAAAGGGGTTTCATAAAACTGAATTATAGTCATAACCTTAACTCGGTCTTGAGGAGGCTCGTAAAGTAGCATCTTGGGCTCTCACAGGACACGTGGAGTCGGGTGTTGTTAAATTTTATGGAAACTCCACTGGATACAATAGAAATATGTAAATTAAGCGGACGTCTAAAGTTACCGTACTCAGTGAGAAGCCTTTGAAATTGGCCAGTTAGAAAGGCATCTCGTAAACGGGATTGTCCATAACATTCGGGCGGAATAAGAATGTAACACGTACGGCAAACTGGGGAGCCGGAATAAAGAGTCCGTGGTCCATCGTTAAATTGGAATTCATGTTATGTTACCATCACAGCGCTCTATTCAGCTAAATGCAGGCAGGGAATACCGAGGCGTCATCAAGCGCACCGTATTGAACTCGCTTCTTAACAAGTGAGACCATTCCATTTTGTCGTGTAAGACCTACCTCCGTACTCTACGGAAAAGCACATTTTGAAAATTGTGAATCGTGACCGCAATCTAGTTGCATTTCAATATAACCCTACTGGCTTCCGTCCGCGTGGAACTCGTTTATATCGCAGCTCCATACAAACTATTACCCCCCATTTCACCCCCTTAAGGCTTAAGGGATGATTTCGGGGATAAAAACTATCCTATCATCCCTTCATCTATCTCCACTTAAAGAATCACGCATATTCGTCGCTCCGTTTTGCCGTGAAAGACGGACAAACAAACAAGCTTTAGCATTAGTATGGAAGTATGGATTCTCTAGCACGGAGCATCGCGACAAAGTTGATATAGGATTTAAAATAGGATATCTTCAAAGCACTTAGCTACACATGAGTGACGGTGTTGGAGTCGAGTCTCCAAACAATGCGTCAGCGAAATTGTCTTATTCTTAAGTCACGTCCCCTCATCCTCTAAGGAGATTATATTTATCACCCTTACCTGGCTCAGCCGAACGAAAACAAAAGGATGACGATGTCTCACGTCACACGGAAATTGATTTCAAAGGATTTTACTACCGAAATACCTACAAACTTTGTATAAAAACAAATGATTATGTCAACTTATGTAATAACAATAGTAAAAAGACGTGTATTCTTATTTAGCAGTGTGGGTGTACTATAAATTATAATAGATGTAATAAATGATCTTCGCCTATTTTTTGCTATGTATTAATCGATCCCGAAAACGGTATTTGTGTCAAATGAATAACCGCATTGAATTTATGTCATCGTAAAATTAATGTTTGTTTTTTAGGCATATATAAAACGCAAGTTGGCGACCCTCGGTTTTCTCCGGCATTGCGCCCACGCGGCGCCTTATCTGCCGTGTTCTCACATAGAAATTTACACGTGCTCGCGAGTGCCGGGGAACCGTAATAACGCAGTCGTCGCATTTTATCTGCTAGCCTGGCAGCTGCGACTAGTCCCGCCCGATATGCAGCGTCGCTTATGAACATCCAACAACACCCGCGGGACGTGGGCGACCTGCCGCAGCCGCCGCGTTTTATAACCTTTTTATTCCATTGTCACTCGGGCCAAGCGACGTAACCGAGGGAAAAATAAATTTTACTCTTTATCTAAATGTCAAATCGTTCGGTTTCGATCGAATCAGTTTCCAAATAGTTTTAATAAATCTCCTTTTACGGCTTTCGGAGCGGGCGGCAGGCGATATCAAGCGGGAACTAAGACAGAATCATGCCGCGACTTATCGTGTTCTATTCTGTTGTGACCGCTGCGCTTGTTCGTGGTAATAATGCTGAGTTTAATTGAAAGAGTGTCAATAAATTTGTTAGCGGCGCTCGCCGTCGTCGGTGGTCCCGATAAACTAAATCGTCCCCAGACGCACGACAAATCCCAAAGGATGGGACCCTTGTATCGAAGGACGATCGTTTGTTTTTATCTGCTGCCGACCTTGTCTTCATTATAATATTTAGTATATATTTCAAAGAATTTATATCTCTAAACAAATCTTTTAGTTATCTTGTCTTACTGCGCATTGATTTGAATTTTACTGTCACATTATGGACACAAGCTACTTTTCCCGATAGGAAGTGAATACATTTCATCAAATAGAAATAATGTGTTTGTCATGTTAGTTCACACTGTTCGGGATTTGTTTTCTCACGATATGACCCCGCCCACGGCCCGCTTTTACGAATACATTTCGGACTTAAGGAGTTCATGTTATTTTAAGAAGCACCTAACCTCTGGATGCGGTATGATAAAACTCAATATTTTAATACTAAGTTCAACCTCTTACACAACAATCGAAACCTGTCTATTATTTATTATCATTGTAATGTAATTACAAATACGATTTTAGGAAATACAACAGTGCCCCAATGAACGAATATATAACCATGTTTTTTCTAAGATTTCGTAATCTAACTACTAAAATAGAGATTTTAAATATTGAATATTTAGTTTATGAGCAGCCTTACTCGCAACGTCTCCGCCCATCACTATTTCATCTAGAATCCGGTCGTAAGTGTCATGTCCAAAAAACCATTTCGGGCTTAACGGTTGTACGAGTGCAGTCCAGCTTTGGGCCCAACAATTCACACCCGATAATCATCTTGGAGATAAGCGCCGCCGGTACATCACCGGGAAATTACACAGAAATACACACGGACGGCGTACAAATATACGTTTATTTATACAATGTACGGGTGGTAAAGGCAGCGATATGACGAAAATTAGTAGCGTATTTTCTTTCCATTGCAGTCAAGTTCAAAAATGTGTATCGATTTAGTCCTTTCGTAAATATGTACCGAAACCTTGTAGGTAATCTGCTGACAAAACAGTGATGCGATGGGACGTATAGACCCATATTTTTACTTACGCAATATTGTAGTCGCTAAACAGTTTCTTTTTCATATAAGAAATCACTTCAGTGAAATAACCGAAATAAGTTGTTCTTTTATAAAAAAAATTGGTAATTAATAATGTAAGTAAATAGTACATTATGATACAATTTAGGTATGTTGATAATTACATCAGAGGCGAAATTATATTTTTCAAATTAATGTAATTATCAAAGCTCACGCGTATCATACGACGTTTTTCAACACATTTTGCGAGGAAAAAATCATTTTCATACGATGAAAATGTTATAGGCCTGCCAAATTATTTTCTTTACATTAAGTAAATCATTGAGATGACAACAGGTTTTTACTCACAATTGCACATCGCCAAGAATTTCCAGTAGCGTCTATTCTATTTATCACTTTTATAGTCACCACGAGTCCACATTTTTGATAATAACCAAACACGCATAAACAAATTTTACAAATATTTGTGAAATAACCTATAATGGCGCGCAACAGTTTTTTTCCGTGAAGTTTGCACAGTGCGGGCTCAGAAATCTCTAAACAGCCACTACAAAATAAATTAATATTTTCGTTTTAAAATGTTATCTGTACTTATTTAATTCATGTAAAATGTTATCAAAAGTGAAAATTTTACTAATTTAAACGTTTCTATATCATATACAAAAAGAAATAGTCCATGAATTAACAAAAAGGATTTAATTTGTTTAGTCGAGTAAGAATCCATTTGCCGAGAATTTTAAAAAAAGCTGTACATTCTGTACGACCCGGTTAATTAAAGAATGCACCGTGTTCATGCATATATCTTGCTGCAAGGTGCCAACGTGACTTAATCGGGATATAACCATAACACACATGATATAAACCACGCGTGTTTAATATCCAGGATTATGAGCCTAAAAGCAACACAATAAGAGGTACATTACGAGCAATTGTGCTGAAAATAATTTTAGTTCCATATTTTCCTGTAATGTTAATTTTGGTAGAGCTAGCTCTTCAGATTCTCATTAGTAGTGCTAGGATAAAGTTTCATTGATGTACATGTTTTGCCCCATAATATGCAATATTTCCTGTACTACGACTCGATTCAATAATGCAGCAATGCTTAACGTCGTCCATTTTCCTGTCATACCAACAAGCCGCGTAATTAAAACTAGACGCTAGGTACAATATAGAAAATTTGGTCAGGATGGATTTTCAGCTGCCTATATATTTACCTACTTAATTCTGTTGCTGCTCGTGTTATAAAATACAGTCTGTAAAGTTGTAAACTGTTGAGTTAATGTAATTTTTTTATGGCTGAAGAAGTTACGATTTTTACCCAGTCGCTTCCTTCCTTACCTTTTATCAAAGCCTTTACTTGTCGTGCATGATCAAGATTAACGGGCACTGGGTCTATCAACAACTTGAAGGCAGCCGACGACTCATCACTTGTGAAAAGTAGCGCGGACCAACCTCGCGCGCCCGCGCACCCCCTCCTCCAAGCCCCACCCTCGGCCAAAACGTACGCACGATTCGTCGAGTTACTTGTCCTTGTCTCGAAGTTCAATATTTCACTCAACACACCAAGGTCACCCTTTAAAACTCGCCTTATCAACACTTTGAACACGTACAACTTTGCTTTCTTCACTTTTCTTTTGAAAACACTAGATATTTTCCCGGTCACGATATACCTCGATTCGGCAACAATCTGTTGCAAAGCATATTTGTTCTTGAAGATTGAGTTATTATAAAAACATGGTGGTGGGTCGCTGTGAATGTTTATTACGGTGTTACGTTTGTTGACTTTTCCTTTTATCAGAAACTCCGCGCGTACTGAAGCCACTATTACAGCTGCCGTTACAGCGATCGCAATGGCGAAAAAACTATGCGCAGTCATTTTGAGAACTTAATTTTCGAAATTGTAAACATTATGTTAACTACATTGTCACTTAAATATTTATTTCATATTTTAGGGCTCAGATAAAAAATCTCACTTTTGACACGTAAAGGTATTGTGTCTTAGAAGCGCGCGCGCCGGTCGCCGTACCAACATCGACTGAAGGCTGTATCGATGCAGCTTGCAGCCTGATGCCGTCGCTGCTTATCCCATCACATTAACACTTAATGCCATTGTCATTTTTAATATCCTCGTTTCTGTATGTATACATGTTGCAATTTAATTACGTGGGGCTTGAAGACAACATAAGAAATGACCGTTGTATGTCAGCTATTTGCTTCCTTTGAACCAACAGGCTGTAAATTTCACTATCGTAACTCTTGTACGTATTAAATTAGTAACGTAGTACGTTAATACACATTAATAATAAGGTTATATTTATTTAGCCACAGGCTGTACAATTCTCAGCGTAGGATAAAGCTCACAAACTGCTCGATTAAATGCCAATGAGAAACTTGTGATTGTGAGAGACAGTGGTGTAAAGTATTAAATTTTAATGGCGTGCCTATTTTACGAACAAGTCATAACAATTCAAGTGAAACAGATATGATATGAATTCGTGTTTAACCACCAGGCGAAGGTAACTAAAACAGGCTTATTATTAGTGAAAGCTAACGAGCGGCCACAGCGAACGGAACTGTTAAAGCTAAAGGTAGTTTGTCTTGAACCCCGAAAAGTTTTTAATAATTAGAGGGCCAATAAACTTGCTAACGTTGGCCGTGACTGGCCTGTTATATTAGTCTGTAACTCTCAACAACAGCCTAACATACACGTAGTTTTTGCACCATTTGGAGTATACACCATTCTAGCGTCCGGCCTCGGCCACGAATTGCAGTTACAGTTGGAAAACAAGGTAATAATGCCATCAAACGCTCGTATCGTGAAATCACGGATTGGTGGACAAACCACCGAGTTTACTGAGTGTATTAGGACATGAATACATTAGGTAGTAGTGGAAGCGGTACTTAACGAATATTATTTACATTCAGCGTCGAGACAACGGAGTATAGCACAACACATAAAGTTGGTTTGAACAAATATTCGCCGGTTTTTTTTCACAACGCAATTGCAGGGATTCTTTAATTTGACAAATTATGTATTGAAGCGTTTTTATATTTGAACTAGCTGTACCTGCGACTTCGTTTGCATGGTAATGTGGTGGGAGTTAACGAATTTCTTATTTTGGACATAGGACACATGCAGTTCTAATTTAACCTTTCAAGTAAAACGTTGAACAAACCTATTTTAGCTAAAATGCAATTAAAATTATTTTCTTTGATGTTTAAATTAGTAAGAAAGGAACAAAACTCGTTTTATGGGGTAATAGTTTAGTAGATGTTTGTGGCTATAGATCCAACAGGTAGGACACAGGCTGCAGCATTAAATGTTTATATATCTTCTTCTCTACATATTTATAATATAACACTGTTTTATATTAAATAAATACAAACGTGATGACTGAAATCATCTTGAGTCACTCCGACTCTCAGGTAAAGATGTGTATAGAATTAATAAATAGATTTAATAATCCTTTCGAGTACCCGGAGTAGGTACCCATTGACCGGTAAGTGTTTACGCGGAACAAAAGATCTCTTTTTTAACGTCTGAATTTATATTTTCCAAGGTATACCTAACCACTAAGTTCTAGAACCATAACGCGAGTCCCTTTCTATTAAAGATAATTAATGTAATCATTAGAAATATTAAAGTAATATGTTTATTTTTTCATATTGCAATGTTTCAGATCGCACTATCACATTCTGCCGATCTTCTGTATGTTCCCGCCATTGTCAACTTAAGGAATGTGTATTGCAGGCTTTATGATAAAAGTTTTATCTGTATGTTTGCCGATTCCTGTGTCTCTATATAGGCTGAATGTCAACTTGAAGGCGCGAAGTACGAAGTAAAATACCGCCTTAATACCTACTGACTGACGCGCTTGATAATTAATGTTTTTAAAAAAAGGGGCCGTTCTATACTGATTTAATATAGTTTTACTGTTTATTGCTGATGAATATAAATACTGACAAACCAGCACGGCTATCACAAGACGGCGCGCGAGCTCTCTCTATTTTTCTCGAATTATCCGTCTCTCTCGTAATAGACTACTTAGAAAAAGACGTATAGTGCGAGAAAAATCGAGAGAGCTCCCGCGCCATCTTGTGATAGCCGTTAAGTATCGTGACAAATACTCAGCGTGTAATCTTGCAGAAACTCATAAACCTAGACGTTTTGGCTGAACGTGAGACAACGCTAGGCCATGCCATTAAAAAAAAAGGAAAGCCAGACTTTTGACGTTATTTTGTTGAAATTTGTTGATACATTTATTGAAATTACGCCTCAATACGAATTTAGCGCGTATACGTTTCCATATCAGAATCGATTATTTTTTTATGCTTTAGAATTTAATATGCGTTTTGTGAAGGTCTATCACAACGCCGGATCGAAATTATTACTGTTAGTTAGATATGGCAAGTCCGCCATTTTGACGTCACTGACAGTTGACGGATATGGCGGCTATGATTTAAACAGAAGAACTGAATAATTTAATGAGGCCAAATGTTTCCGAAAATTAATTAACTGTCACAGTTGGATAAAAACTATCCTAAACGGAAGCTAGAGTAATAATGTACTTATGAAAAAATCTACATGTTTTTCCGTTTATGGGAAGCCGAGATCATTCGGGACACGTAAATGCTTAGTTTGATACTGGCTGATTCCATTTTCAAATTAGAGATTTATTATAAGTGAGAGATTATAAATAATGGCTAAAATGAGTTCATCCTGACCGACTAGCGACTACAAATGTACAATTTAAAATGTTGCAATTTCAAAACTTAATAAATATAAGTATGTGTTCGTGGGTTTACGTGCACTGCACGTGGAGGCGTGTGGGCGAACAAGTAGTTCAGCTCAGTCCGTGGTGCAAGCCCGGAGCAACGGACGGTGTCGCGACGTAAATAATTACAATCGAACAAAAGATAAACTATGCGATTACGAGAGACCAGGAATGCATTGAGGTCGTCGGAATATAAGAGTTCGTCGAGATATAGATGAAGTTAACATACAGATTAGCTCTAGCGACGGTGTTATTTTATTGCAATCTGCAACTGATAGCTATACGTTCGAGTAAAGCTGTTAAACTAATTCAAGAATGTAATAACGGTTAAAATTACATTTGATTAGATGAGGAAGCGCTGGGAACTTATTTATGATTTGGTATTAAACGGTATCCTGCGGACTCCTGTGCAGTTTGGGTGGCGCAGGACCGGTCACTTTGGCACTCTTTGAGGGAGGCGTAAGTCCAGCAGTGGTCGTCTTTAGGCAGATATAATGATGATGATGATGATGATGATTAAGCAGTAAACTTAAAATGAAATCTTAATTCTTTTTTAATTAGAAGATGATAATTTAAAACATTAAACACTACCTACGTCAAATTAAAAACTAAGTGTCGAATAACCCGCCCCACGTCACTCAATTGCAGGTGCAAAGGTGCCCATAACAGTAGCCGCATTGCCGAGTTGAATAGCTATGGGCTAACCTTACCAGAAATGACCCAGAGCGAGGATCGAGACCTTTCTCTTGTAAGCAGCCCCTCACTTCCCTAAAAACGGTTTTGGCCTCCGAGCACCAACACCCAGTAGCCTGCACCGCAAGAGGAACGAATAAATTTGAGAGGCCCGAGTACTTGTCCCTCTTCCGCACTGCCGCCAGCTCAGCCGCTGCCCCGGGCGCCCGCACGGTGCGAAGCAGCAAAAGAGCTGACATATGTAACGTCCCAGAGGACACATTTGCCAGGGCACCAAGATCAAGCCGTCGGGCCGACCGGCAAAGCCCAGGGCTTTGTTAATTCGTGCTGTCTTGCATTTGTCCATAGCCAAGTGTAGAATGACGATAAAACCTAAACAATACCTCGACTCATAAAATAAAGTTGACATACAGACAACAAAGTGTTAGTTTTTCGGTCTTGCATACTTCTACATACCCTAAAAACACGAACACGAAGTTGGTAATATCATTGGTTCATCAAACTTCAAATAAATACGGTAAATAAATAAATACTTCAATAATCTTGTCCAACGAGCAGTGGCAGACTACCCACTGCGCCAATGTTGTTGCCTCTGACATTTAAATATTTCCTTAAACTTGCCGTTTTTCCCGTCATATACTTAACTAAGTATCAATATTAAAATGAATATTTATCCTTAGACCAAAGTGAAAGTTTTATATTCTGTTTTTCCCATTTTATATGTATTTTCTATTCTGAGTATAATGATTCTAAGCTAAACTTACTCGATATTGTTTTAAATAAATGAGAAAAAGATTTACCAAGAAACCGACCAAGCTCAGCCAATGCATGTGAGTGACAGAGAATTAACTTTTCTAATTACAGGCACTACGAACATTTGCAAAGAGTGTATTATTCTATATTCTTTTTTGTACAGGAAGACGTATACTAACAATGTTGTACTAAATGTCCCGTAAATTAAAATAACACATTTACGCCATGTAAAAAAAAGTTGGCGCCACTTACCAGGCAATAAAATGGTAAAGTTTACGTTACGTTTGTTGGACCTAACTTCAGAAAATCGTTTAGTTCATAATATACTACTTACAACCTGTAATATCTCCTGCGACGTATAAATTAGAGGCAGAACTGACAGGTTTCAAGTTTTACCTTTCAATATAAAATAGCTATAATACGTAATTTGTGTAAATAAAGCAGTATACTTTACCAAAACCTTAATTGATATATAATGGTTGAGTTATACGAGCCTAATAAGAGCTTTTGAGTTAGCCGCAATCGCCCCTTTATCACCCCAGTAATGATGTTTCCTAGAAGCTGCAAATAATCTGAAATGAAGAGCAAGACCGGACGAAAATGCTCGGCTAGTTCCGTACATTAGGGTAAGAGTAAGAATGGCAGGTCCGCAGGCCGGGTCTCATACTTGGCTGCAGCATTGGAATGCAATTCGAGCATAGCTGCGGCAGACAGCGATCGATAATTGCATTTTGTGGTCGAGCCGCGCTCCACTTGGCGGCTAACACGCGCGATCGAACGAAACGCAAACAAACTTCGGTTTTCTTGCACAAATTCATTCTTATAAACACTCCGGTTAGACTGAGCTGCGAAATGCTTTCATGCTTTCGCGTATAGCAAATATCGGTACTATTGTTCTGTTTCAATTTGCTCTCAGCAATATTGGTAATGGACTCTGAGCTATACGTACCTACATAGTTACTTACACAGATTCGTTGGTACAATACAATGCATCCTTTAGTGATATTATTTAAAATCCTTTGTATACAAGGGTATATCGCTTAATGATTATTTACAGTTCTTGGTAGTACATAGGGAAAACTACGACCGTCTTATTTCTGTCTTACCATTAAAAAGTTAAATTTCCTGCTCCGCAGAAAGTTAAAACTTTTACAAGCCGTAATATATGTTGCGAATTGATCAAAACCGGAATCCTTACTAGGCGAGTCTTATTATTCTTTTTTTTTCTCTTTATTTTGGTAAAAACAGTCATTACTCATTACAAGGAATTTCATTTTATGAATAGCATTACATTCAATGCCTGCATTCAATATACAACTAACAAATAAAATTAACTATAGTTTTTCTTAAAACCAATTGGACGATAAAAGATGCATCTCTAAAACATTTTATTTGAAATGCCGTGCAAATTGGGGTGTGAGTTTAATTTCCTACAAGCACATTTAAGACTCTTAAACGTTTCAGGACCAATACGAAATTTAACTGTAAGCCGCGTTTTATTGTGATTCCTTGACGCAAAATACAAATTAAAAGGCGCCCGTTTTATTGCATCGTAATTCTGGTTATTTTCTTTAATAATACCTACTTAAAGTGCTATATATACCTACGATTAAGGGTTTACCTCGACCACTGAGTTGTAAAAAAATGTTATATAAGTAATTCTGATAATGTACTACAAGTAAATTAAATAAGTGAGTTCATTTTCATTACAACTAAATTAAATATAGAAATACCATCTACTTAGGTACTTTGTACCATAACCGATTATTATTGCCTATAATGGAATTGTTTGAGAGGGTTTGAAACGATGTAATAGGGTTGCAGATTGTAATGTGGCCTCAATATGTATTATTACTCCATAAGAAAGATCTCAATCAGATATCTCAAAACTAGAACCGATTTATTTTGTTGGTTAGACAGAAAAACCTCGGGGGTCATGACGTCACGGCACTCGAGCGAGATAGTAAATGAGAATCGTTTCATAGGGACAGAATTTATATTAAGAGGGGGTTATTTGTTATTTGTTTTGAGAGGGGGTTATCCCCCTTAAAACTTTGGACACATAAATTTGCGATTATTTCATTTTTTGCTTTCCTTTTTTCTCCATTTGACAAATTTAATCCTTGATCGAGAAAATTCAACATTATTGGTTATTTTATTTAGTGTCAAGACCCCTATTTTATTAAAATACTATGTTAAAAGGTATACATGTTCATTTATATTGAACCAGATTCAAATCAAATCTTTTTGGGTACCTCTCTCACTCGACAAAGTAGAAAATGATACCTATAATACCCATGTAGTGTTGATAACAGAAGAGGAGAAAATATTTACCAACTTTCGCCTTATATGCCTGTAAGTGTTCTCCCGAAAGCATCTACCGCATAATTTGTCTTAAGTAAGAGATTAGGCCAAGTGTGTAACATGTGTAAGTTTAGTGTTGTTTATGTAATAAATCGGGTGCCTCGGGCGCGCCGGGCGCAGCGCCGCGTAGTCAGGCGAACGCAATTTGTACACCATTTCTCTCGTATGCCCGGTGACACTTTTGCGGATTGCAGTGAAAGCATTGTATGGACATACTACATTCCTTCATATTATAAATTACAGACAAAGTTAACAAACTACGCAGCAAAAGATCAATTGCAAATTTTCATAAAACATCTTCCGCCCCAGCAAACACGAGATGCCAGAAGATAATTTCCCCGGTAGCTCCCTAACGAGCACTAAGTTTAACTGCAGTTTTCTTCATTTAAAAACTTCGCTACATTGTTAAGAATATTCCTAGGACCAAAAGGCTACTGGAGGAGCCGGTTTTGCATAAAATAACCATCGATGCAACCGAGCATTGTGTTCGAGCGTTGCAGTCGCGGGACGCAATTTGTCGGACATTTCTCTTGTGTGTCGCCGTAACAAAGCTACGAATCGAGCTGACGTGAAACTATCGATAATACTGTACGGAATTAGAGCCTTTGTTCTTATTATTTGCCGAGGTGCTTCTTTTTTACATGCTTGTATTGTATTCGGTTTCGCTATTGCATAGGATAATGTTGATGACAAGCACATTAATGTTTTATGAGGTATGACATCATATTCATTTGTATTCATTTTGTGAATGCCTAGTCGGTTTATATCTCTACTTCATAGGTAGTTTTGTTTGGAGAAGAGAAAGTTTATTTTTATAATACATGTTAACTAATTAAATTACCGTCTCTTCCTAGGTATACCAGGTAACTCTAATGATACAAAAGCCTAAATTAGGTCAGATCCTGAACCGTATTACGAAAGTTTCTGTCAAAAATGTCATTTTTGGTACCATCAATTAGGTACAAATTGAGACGATTCTAACGAGCCCAAACTCAACGGGGTTACGTCGGTTAAGTACTGAATTCCCATGGTCACCTTCCGTCTCCATCATCAGATCAGCTCGATGGTACCATACCGTTCGGTCACCGGGAAGTGGGTCAAATTTAACTTGCAAGATTTGATTACAGACAGACAGACAGACAACGGGACAGGTGAAACTAAATAAAAGCTTTAGAAGTCGATATACATTCGCATGCTTAATAATATAGATATCATCTAAGACATCACATCATACCTACATCAAATTACCGTGTTACAGAACCAACAGTTTGGCATTCAATGTCAATTAGTTATGCTAACAGCTTATTACAATATCGATAGAGGATGCTTGACCCCGGTTAATTCAGCTGAAATAAATCATTAGATTTTACGTGGAAACATCGCTCATACCTAATAATGCTTGCTACATACGAGTACAACATCAAAAAATACACACTGAAATAGCATGTCCAAATGTTACTCTATACGACATTCTAGTATTCCTGCTTTATGAAAACATTTCTCTCTTGAATAATTTCGCCCATTCAAAGTTTATTTTAATAGTGTTTGAATGCAGTCCAATATTTTTACGAATGTCGGAGGCAGACGCCGGGGACATCGTTTAATCTCGCCTCTGGGCGTGGGCATCTCATTCCTGCGGCAACCATGATGTTCATGCCAAACCCAACTGTGTCATAAGCCCACGGGGAGTATTAACATTACCGCTGTTGTTTACGGTACGGCGAAGGAAAAGTGCCAAAATCCGTTAGAAATGATGATCACATAACTACAACTTAGAAAAGTTGAAAAACCCCAGACATTTTCATTTCAATGTCCAATATCTCAAAAATGGCTGAACAGATTTTCATGAAACATGGCTAAGAACACTCGGGATAAAATAATCTACGACAAAAAAACCGTATTCAAATCGGTCCGTTAGGGAGCTACAATACCACAGACAGGTAGGTACACAGATACACAGACTTACACGTTATACTTATAACACCCCTCTTTTTGCGTCAGGGGTTAGAAAGGATAAGACTCTAAAAAAAGTACTGTATAGTTGTAGAATTAAAAAAAACCGGCCAAGTGCGAGTCGGACTCGCGCACCGAGGGTTCCGTACAAACCATAACAAGCAAAAGTTGTAGTATGTTTATTACTAAATGATAAATGAAAATGGAATCCGTAACATTACAATGTGCGAAGCTGGGGGAGCATAAATTTAAACAAGGTCTCTTTATCAATTTAGTCATCCTAAAAAAAAATAAAAAATTAAGAACCACATCATTTATCTCTCACTTATAATAAATCTCTAAATTAAAAAAAGAATCAGCCAGTATCAAACTAACCATTTTTGTGTCCCGAATGATCTCGGCTTCCCGTGAACGGAAATACTTTAAACTTTTTTTACAAGTACATTACTATTCTAGCTAGGACTTCGGATAGTTTTTATCCGACTGCGATGGTTAATACATTTTCGGAAACATTTGAATCTCATTAAATTATTCATTTCTTCTGCTTGAAATCGTAGCCGCCATATCTGCCAACTGTCAGTGGCGTCAAAATGGCGGCCTTGCCTTAACTATCCAACAGTACCTAATAATTTCGATCCGGTGTTGTGATAGACCTTCACAATATGCATATTAAATTCTAAAGCATAAAAAAATAATCGATTCCGATATGAAAACTTATATGCGCTAAATTCGTATTGAGGCGTAATTTCATTAAATGGTTCAACAAATTTCAACAAAATAACGTCAAACGTCAAAAGTCTGACCGACTTCCTTTTTTTTATGGCATGGAATATTTAGCACTGTCATCGGCTTATCGCGTTCAGCCATGAAGTTTATTTGAGTTTCTGCAAGATTACACGCGGAGTATTTTGTCACGATACGATACTTCACGGCTATCACAAGACGGCGCGCGAGCTCTCTCGATTTTTCTCGCACTATACGTCTCTTTCTAAGTTGTCTAATAAGAGAGTGACGGATAGTTCGAGAAAAATCGAGAGAGCTTGCGCGCCGTCTTGTGATAGCCATGCTGATTTGTCAGTATTTATATTTATCAGCAATAAACGTATGTATTCAATCAGTACAGAACGGGCCTTTTATAAACATTAATTATCAACCGCGTCTGTATTAAGGCGGTATTATAACTTCGTACTACGCGCCTTCAAGTTGACATGCAGCCAATATAGAGACCTATATTATATATATAGATACAGTTATCACTCTGCCTGACATCAAACATTTCAAAATGCAAGCATTCACAATGGCCGTTTGCAGCACCTGGGTTATTTAAAAAAAAAATATCTTGTACATGATGCATCTGGGATGGCATCCTTTAGATTGCGACGTACATAAGCGATAGATCCCCAACCTGGATTTGCTTTAGATATAGCTGGACTTTCTACTCTGCACACCTCATAAAAACCATCAAGTTTAAAAGTGTCTCTACTACATCCCAGTTTTAAATTATGCGACTTATATTGCTATTTCTTATGATTGCGTGGACATAAAAGTTTCATTTTGCTACAGCTGAAAGGTATTATAGACCTGAGTATTTGATATGAATTTCAATTAAATACCTCTACGCGTTTACGAGGAAAAAGGTAGTAAGTTTAAAATTTATAAAAATATATTTGTATGATTTTACTATAAATGTCTACTTTTCGTAATTTTTCCATTGTCTGTGCTATATGAAGTTTCTTCGTGCCAAGTTTCAAGTTTCTGTGTTAACGGGAAGTACCCTTTAGGTTTTGAGTTTCTTGCGAGTACCCAATTTCAAAATATGCTACTTAATTTGCTATTTCATTGATTCCGTTGACATAAAAGTTTGGGTTTGCTACATCTGAAAGGTCCTATAGACATGACTTATTTGACATGAATTTCAATTTAAAATCTCAACACGTTTACGAGGAAAAAGGAATAAGTTTAAAATTTTTAAAATCATTTTATTGTATGATTTTACTAAAAATGTATACTTTTCTGAATTTTTCCATTGTCTGTGCTATATGAAGTTTCTTCGTGCCAAGTTTCAAGTTTCTGTGTTAACGGGAAGTACCCTTTAGGTTTTGAGTTTCTTGCGAGTACCCAATTTCAAAATATGCGACTTAATTTGCTATTTCTTTTGATTGCGTTGACATAAAAGTTTGGGTTTGCTACATCTGAAAGGTCCTATAGACGTGACTTATTTGACATGAATTTCAATTTAAAATCTCAACACGTTTACGAGGAAAAAGGAATAAGTTTAAAAATTTCAAAATCATTTTTTTGTATGATTTTACTAAAAATGTCTACTTTTCTTAATTTTTCCATTGTCTGTGCTATATGAAGTTTCTTCGTGCCAAGTTTCAAGTTTCTGTGTTAACGGGAAGTACCCTTTAGGTTTTGAGTTTCTTGCGAGTACCCAATTTTAAAATATGCGACTTAATTTGCTATTTCTTTTGATTGCGTTGACATAAAAGTTTGGGTTTGCTACATCTGAAAGGTCCTATAGACATGACTTATTTGACATGAATTTCAATTTAAAATCTCAACACGTTTACGAGGAAAAAGGAATAAGTTTAAAGTTTTTAAAATCATTTTTTTGTATGATTTTACTAAAAATGTCTACTTTTCTTAATTTTTCCTTTGTCTGTGCTATATGAAGTTGCTTCGTGCCAAATTTCAAGTTTCTGAGTTCACGGGAAGTACCCCGTAGGTTTTGCGAGTGTCGAAAAACTCAATTTTTGCAGCATAAACGACTGTATCTTTTGATTGCGTTGGCTTTTAAGTTTGATTTCTTCTCAGCTCCAAGGGACAATAGACCTGAGTATTCGATATAAATTTCAGCTTGATACCTCCACGAGTTCCTGAGAAAAATGGTCTTGACAGACAGACAGACAGACAGACAGACAGACAGACGGACAACAAAGTGATCCTATAAGGGTTCCGTTTTTTCCTTTTGTGGTACGGAACCCTAAAAAGAGATTAAAAGCGAGTTAAAAAAGTATTGAAACTGGTACAAATAAAATTTTACATTTTCGAATGCAATCTAAAAACTAAAACATTCAGTAAATAACGAAAAAACAAACAAATGAGTGCAGTTCTTTCCGTAGCCAATTTACAAATTATGTTTTCCCCGTAACAGAATTGGACAAGCTAGACAAGGTTGTCATCGTAAACCCGGCTCTTAACAACTCGGTTCACCTTTGGAAACCCTGGCTAGTTTAGTAATGTAAAATTAAAGCTAATTGTGTCTGGAACGCTTCCAGTTGTAAAAGGGATCGTTTGGTTGTTGACTGTCTTTATAGTTACGCATCTATAGACTTGGCGCCAACGTTTGGCCGATGTTTGGTGACGCAACATTTGGATTGTAATTTTATATTACCTTGTACCTAAGTCTAAATTAAAATGAACTACTATGTGTAACTTCTATGTACCTTCTGACGTGTACTTAACAACTATGTGGACGCAATTTCCGTCGCGTAGTAAAAAAGTCAAAATTATACATTTAAAACCTTGTGTCTCCGAGGAAAACGCACATGACTCGAACTAAAAATTGTGCTTTAAAGCCCAATATCTCGCAAACGAATCACTAATTTTAAAAATCTTTTTAAAAAACCCATAAGTTGTTTGAACAAGCTGTTCAACGATATCACACACTATGGGTTTAACGTGAAAAAAAATACATCACCACTTTAGGTGTAGGGGAGGTATTTTTTTTCAAGTTTTTATTTTTCTGTTTTATCGACGTGATTGATTAATAAACCCATGCCGAATTACAGTTTTCCAGTAGTGATGGTTACTGAGCTAAGCCGAAGACGGACGGACGGACGGACGGACAGACGGACGAACGGATCGCCAGACGGACATGGCGAAACTACAAGGGTTCCCTGACTACGGAACTCTAAAAACGTAAGCTCATCTAACCTGGTTAGCTTCTCAAGGGCCCCTGAATATGAAACAGCCGCATGCGTTTAATGCTGTCACAATTTTTTATTACAATGTTTAGCTCGGGACTGAGGTGGGAATGGCCAGTACAATGGCCAACACGTTTTTACGCGCGGAATGTAACTCTCAGGACGCGTGTAAATTGCGAGCCGTGGCTCCTAAAAACCTTCACGTTGTCATGCAGGATGCGAGGTAGGATTTACGCATATTAAAAGATGGGTAAGGGTGACGAGAGCGCCGTGCATGATAGCTAGGTTCGCCTATCAATAGTCTTTTTTTTTTTATAAAATTGTGAAATAAAGTAAACAATTGGTTGTTTGTGGATTAACATCTAGCACATATTTGGTGCTTTTAAACGTTATCCACGACACGACAGACGATTCACTCGATGTAGACTGTCACCTGCAGCGATGACAAATATTTTATTAAAAACTAGATATCATTCTGTTTATTGCTAATCGTCGTCGGTTGTCTATAAAATTATATTAATCATTTAATTATCATTTATTGCATCCATGGCATATAGGATGTTACATATTTAATGAACTCATATAGATGATATGGATTCTGGTAAAGCAAATGAAATATTTACCTATCGACGCTTGACTTGAAATTTCGAACTATTTTGTAGGTACACTGTAAATATCTGTCTTGACGTAAATGGTATAAAAGATAAATTGTTCGGATTAGGTACCATGCGCCTAGCTGCTAGTGGGTATACAAAAATAATTAAACTTTATCTCACGTTAAACTCTTATTCAAATTCACTTACCTAAATCAATCTAAGTTCTTTCCTTTGGCTTCGGATAAAACAGCAACATTCAGCTTCATGTATAGCCGTTTGTACTTTTTCAACAACTGTTGTAGGTAATAAACGTTTTACTATAAACGGTTCATTGTTTAAAAAGGTTTGTATCACACACAAGTCACGGTTTGGTCACGTTTTGTGGTTTTTTCTACAGTTATTTCAAAATAGCGAACAGTAGAGTAAGTTACATTCAAATCCGGCATGCATTTGTTAGGAATTCAAATTTAATTTACCTACACGGGATTCTGCACGGTTAATTTGGAATTGGCACGAATACTGTTTAATTGCGAAATCTTACTAATATTATAAATGCTAAAGTTCAGATGTTTAGATGATTAGATAATTGGATGATTGTTACTCAATCACGCTTAAAACGGCTCAACCGATTTGCATGAAATTTAGCAGGAAGACAGTTTTTTAGAGTCTGGATTAAAATATAGGATAATTTTTATCCCAGGTCTAAGCAGGCGGAAGCTACTAATATGTGCAAAAACATACGCTGTTGTTTCAGAAAGATAATTATTTCCCACCTTGCAAAGATTTCTGAATAAACATTTTATCTCTTTCATTATACGCTTGCGTATTAAAAAGCACTTGTGCGGTGACCGCGACCGTTTTGTGTAAAATGTCAAAGCGAGGGTGAAATCAAGAGACGGGGCAAAATTGTGTTGACGCAGTGACCGCAGCGGCAGCGCGGAGCGACATGGCCCGACGTGACGGCGAGCGTGACGGCCAAGCCGCCATGCGCACGTGGCCAAGCGGTGGTCGTGG
This sequence comes from Epinotia demarniana, assembly GCA_945867215.1. Lineage (NCBI taxonomy): Eukaryota > Metazoa > Arthropoda > Insecta > Lepidoptera > Tortricidae > Epinotia > Epinotia demarniana. The sequence goes on from OX244263.1 coordinate 13,585,425, forward strand.
CCCGCTCAAGAACAGTTCTAGTGAAGCCGTCATCCGCGGGGATAAGCGGCTCATTATTCACTAAAAGCCCACGGCGTGCTCGCTCGGGTAATTGGAGGCTTTGTTCGTTTGCGCTCGGCTTTGACGCTCTCGTGAACTACGAGCGCCGCTCCCACAGATTATTATTCGCACAATCAACGACGCACGCAAAGCCGAGTAATCTGACATTTGAGTACGAAATATTTGAGGGCGACGCACTTTTTGCAACATCATTATTTTTTGTGTGCCCCGCGCGTTTTCCCGGTTACAAACAAAAACAAATCGAGTCTAAAAATCTTCCCGTCGTATGGTAATAAAGGATGAAATATTACACCATTGTCGAAACCAGTTTGTCGCGGCCTATACAGAACCATTTCAGTTTTGCATGAGCGTGGGAAATAAAGGTAGAAGAAGTCATAATCATTGGGTTCCGTGCATTAGAATGAAGTAATGGCTGCTCCGCCCGTACCCTAAGCCGATAAGTACCAAATATGTAATTTTCTTGTCCTAGTGCTTTTGAAAATGAAACTTATTTTTATCGTTATTAGTACGTTTTGAATGCAACACTTTTGAATAGTGTTGTTATGTTAATAAAACAAAAGAAGCCATTTCATTATTGCGTCTACAACGTGTAGGTACCTAATATTAAAATTCGTGATATCCGAATAAAAGTTAATTGCATTTTCTTCTCCAGAGATTTAATATTAACGATTTGAGGCACGCTGCCGGATTTCTTTATTTTTCCGACCGGAAACGCGACGTGGACCCATTTTTTAACTGTCCTTTGTTTTCTGCACCTAATCCGCAACAAAATTATTTCACAGAAATATAATTTCTATGTTTCAATTTCGACTATAATAAATTTATAACTGCACGTTTCTTCCAGCGTTAACTGCGTTGTATTTGTTTGCATGACTTATTAAACGAATCCCGTAAGAACATATTAATTGTCATATTCGTCTACAATAAATAACACTCATGTATGTCCTAGATCTAAACCCACGCTGTTTGGAAAGTAACGCAATCGCCCTGCCTGGGTTACAATGTTTAGACAAGTGCTTTTTTCCATTGCTCATTAAAACGGAAATGTAGAGAAACAACGAATTGAAACGACTTCTCTATCGTTTAATGAGTCGGAACAGTTAGTTACGCCTAAGTCTTTAACAGAACGAAGCAAATTCGTTAATCCCCAAAAGCGGCCACTTGGCATTCAAAAGCAACCGGGACAGGGCGCTGTAGTTTACCGAACAAATGCATATTGCGATCCAAGCACTAAGCCCATCCTTCACTTCGCTGGATATTGCAGTTATTGCACTGCTCAGTTAAGGTCTAATTAATTGTTACTAGCGAAGACATCGTCAGTTTAATTATAAGTTGCGGGCGGAACTCTCGTTACCATCAACTATTCCAGATAGACACTTGAACCATCATAAATAACTAACTAGTCGAGCGCTACCTCGATGGTTTGACTTACATACCTATATGTTGTTTACTAACATGTTTTCTAATTCATACGTTCCCCAGAACTTTGCCTACAGATTAGGGTGTGTGCCGACAGGTGAAGTTGAACAGGCATGAAAGTTTAACCTCGTTTGCACTGTTCAAGTTTGTACTTTTCTATATACATGTAATGTTTTAGTTATTCTGTAGTGGTTTTTCAATGAATATTATAATTCATGTGGAGGAACTTTTCAATAACGAAAGCAGTGAACGACTGTAGTAGGAAAATGTTTTGAGGGTATACTTGTATTACATGGACGAAACACAAATAAAAAACAGCAAAGTAGCAAATAAAGAGCAAAAAAACATTTCAGAGGCACTTCCCAAATATGATTTAAGAAAAAAATCTCAAAGGACGAATTAAGGAGTAAAATATTCAAGAACTAATTCTTTAAAGAGACGCACTCCACGTCGGTTTGTCGCGATCGCCGGCGCCCCGACTACGCAAGGGCTTGTTACAGGGAGCCCTGGGGCGCGACAACATATGCCCTGCACTTACCATGCTCAAATCACAACCAATTCTGAACCTAATATGATTCATATTAAGAACTGACAGCCAGTTTTGCGCAAGCTAGACTAACTTTGCACCGTTTATACCAGTCTTCCTCATTACGTCTGTCGGCGTTATTGCCATCTCGTCGCAACATCAGTAAACGCCGCTTGGAAAAATATTTACACATCTCTCATAAATATTGGAAGGAAAGGAAGCGCACACTTAAACATACGCTTACCTTTATACTAATCATACCGTTATTTTTGTAAGAGCAACTGCATTAACGCGCAGCTTTCTTTTTGGTACGCGAGTAGCACATTTTGCAGTTTAACGGTCTTCAGCTATCTTGTCCGCCGTAAATTATCCGTCTAGCCTGACTTTTAAATGGTTCTCCTAAAACTGTGAATATCATTTCGTGAAGTTTATATCATGACGTAATTTATAAACCAAAAGAAGACACATATAAAAAATTATCATAATATGAAAGAATCATGGAATATAAACGATATGATACAGAGAGAAATAATATAATGGAAAATAAAGTATCTTTGTCTGTAGCTGCAGGACTCGAACCTGCGATCATAAAATATGTTATATATTCATAGAATGTTATATAATCATAGAATATGTTATATGCGTGTAATAAGTCATCATCCAACTAGCGTTATTCCCGGTTATGCCCTAAAGGAGCCCGGGTCCTCTTTGACAATTGGCATAGGCACTAGTTTATGAAAGCGACTGCCATTTGCTCTACCAGAGGGAAAAATAAATCTTATTGGGATGAGGCCGGTTTTTTCATGATGTTTTCCTTCACCGAAAAACTAACTGTAAATATTCTGTACATAAGTTCCGAAAAACTCATTTCATACCTTTCATTCGGAAAAGTAAGTTTTGCTCCACGACGAGAGGGACCAAAACGCTACTTTTCTGTTCAAGCTACTTTTTTAATTTATACATTGGCATTGGAACATTTGTACGCAATGTGCCAATTGAACACAGATGTTAATAAAATAATCGATTGTAATTTCATCGTAGTCGATTCAAAACGAACATATTTCAAGTTTTAACTATAACAATGTTGTATAAAAATTTATAAATATTTCGTAATATTTATAAACTAGTAATAAAAATTAAGATAATTTAGATATATTTTAACAATAGCTTTTTTTAAATTTCCTCATAGTCGGTGTGAAAAATAGTATGTGTCACTCGGTAGCAAAATTATTTTCGTCTCGGGCGTAAACACTTGTATCCCTCACTACGCTCAGGATCCTACGTTAGAATCCCTCGCTACGCTCAGGATTCTATTGTAGGATCCCTCGCTACGTTCAGGATTCAATACACCGCCCTCGCCGTAAATATACTATTTTGCTCCCTTGTGACACAAATAACTATTAATTAGGTTAAGAGTGGAGAGAGACAGAAACAAAGAGAAATCCATCTAATTAATGAATTGAAAACTAACACGAATACTAGAATTAGGCCAATACTTTTCCAAATATATACAGTATATTTATAACAAGCCGATTGAGATATTATTAGAATTTAAAACTTTTGGTGCTTAGTAATTATGCTTAGTAATTACAACAGAGAATCTCAAAAACATTTACTTAATAACTTTCTATCACTGCTTACCATTCTTACTTGCTGTACCTTTTTAGTACTATCCTTTACGTAATCAAGAGCATTAAAAATAAAAAAAGAAGGAATTATTTATTAAGTGGCAATTTCCTGGTATTCAATTTCCATTGATTTTTTTTTAAAGCACAACACGTCACCACAATGTCTCGCGAGCACAATCCCGCCTCTCAGCTAACACTTTGGGGCCATAATCGTGATGAATGGAAATTACCCGTGACCCATAATAGCTATCAAGAACCGTGACGAATCCCACAAAGCTTTCTTAAAGGTCCTACATAGAATTAATTCCATTACACTATGACTCCGGCTCTCTGGGGAACAAAAGCGAGGTTAATCTTTTAAACAATACGACCGCACCTCAAGCCCTACTGACATGATTTAAAGCTGTGTAAAAGAATTGCAATTTTAATTAAATTATTGCTTTGTCGCATGCTATATATAAAGAAATATACATTTATGTTTATATTAAGGGCAACTTTTTTATGTAGTTTCGTTAGATTCAGTAATCATCAATTATACTTTGACAATGGTCTGCAAACTTTTGTGTTTTTTTTTTACTCTATAAATAATATGAAAAGACTAACAATATTTGAGTATTAATTGGCGTTTATAAAAATAACTAAGCGGACCCCGAGCTCCTGAAGGGCACAACCGGAAATAACGATAGGAGGATGATGAATTGGTGTTATTAAAATATTTTTCACCTCACCGGCCCGAAAAGGCTTGCTTTATCGCTCAAAATCTGCGCCCAAAAGTCCATTTTATCCGCTAGCGTGGAAAGAGTTTTTGAATTTGGAACGTGACGGTCAATCTCGAGATCAAACTTTTTTCTATACAGAATGAGAGGTGCGTTCAGAAACTGATGGTGTTATGCCAATAATTAATTGTTATTATTTAGACTGATTTATAAGGATAAAATACGAATAAATAATTTTAAAATGTAGGTTTATGTTTCAAAAAATTTCGCTTCTTTCAAATTTGGAACGCACCGTTTGAATAGTTACTTTAAGAAAAAACTCAACCAACATTTAATTTTGTTTTGTTCTAAAGCCACAGACAGTAAAACCAAAAAAATGGTGGTTATTTATAGATTTTAGTGCAGAAGATATACAGCTATATGCTCATAGCTAAAAGCATAAGCGAATTTGAGCCTTAGTTTACCCGTGAGTACCCAACATAACTTTGACTTTTTTGTGTAGGTAAGCGTGGGGTTTATTTAAAGATGCAAAAATATATATGTTACATTTAATAATTATAAAATGCTAGATCTTGATGAGATGTAAACAAACCTTTATTGAAAATAAATATAAGGCCCACATTACTTCCATTACCTACATTTACCTACAATTTTCCTCGCGGTGGTGAAGTGAAAAGTTGTGTGTTTCGCACGGCAGCAAAATTGTTTAGCGTCTCGTGCCTTGAAAGCCTCGCTATGCTCAGGATTGTACTTTCGAACCATTCGCTTCGCTCATGGTTCAATTTTACAATCCTTCGCTAGCTCGGCTTTCAATACAAGCACTTGCGCCAAACAACAACTTTGCAGCCTTGCATAACAAATAACTATTTCACACCTTTCATTCGGAAAAGTAAATTTTGCTCCACGACGATAGGGACCAAAACGCTACTTTTCTGTTCAAGCTACTTTTTAATTTATACATTGGCATTGGAGCATTTGTACGCAATGTGTCAATTGAACACAGATGTTAATAAAATAATCGATTGTAATTTCATCGTAGTCGATTCAAAACGAACATATTTCAAGTTTTAACTCTAACAACGTTGTATAAAAATTTATAAATATTTCGTAATATTTAGAAATTAGTAATAAAAATTAAGATAATTTAAATATATTTTAACAATAGCTTTTTTTTTAATTTCCTCATAGTCGGTGTGAAAAATAGTATGTGTCACTCGGTAGCAAAATTATTTTCGTCTCGGGCGTAAACACTTGTATCCCTCACTACGCTCAGGATTCAATACACCGCCCTCGCCGTAAATATACTATTTTGCTCCCTTGTGACACAAATAACTATTTCACTTCTCATGCTCAAAAAGTGCATCATATTAGACTTAGCAAGCGGGGCTAAAGTAGTACATTTAGCCCCTAGGGAAAATATGTATACATATTTATGATTAATAAAACATTTGAATTTGACCAATAACAACAGTTCAATATTACATCCACCAATCACAACTCTTTAAAAAAACATTAGTATTTGCTATCAACTAACCAGAATTCAGCTATATATTCAAATCGACCAATCAGGAAATAAAATTCAATTCAAACATTAGGTGTTTTTTATAGGGAATAAAAACACAATAATTAAAAAAATAAACGCCTCTCACCGACTATAGCTCCGTCCAAACTTTCAAGCGTGGGTGACTGCATACATGACATAAGCTATGAAGATTGAGCGGGATAGACTGCTGTCTATCTCGCCTTATCATATGCCCCGCGTATGCTGTCCGCCGTGCTCGGCCGTTTAGACGCTGCTATTAGACGGTCAGAGGCGTTTATTCGTGGTGTGAATATTTTGTATCTGTGTCAAAGCAGTTTATTAAAAAGAATGGCGCCAGATTGAACAACCTTTTCGCCTTGGTATAATTGTTGATTGTGGATGGATAATCTTTTGTTTTTACTATTTTCTCGCAGTCGAAGTGAAAAGTAGAGTATATAACTCTGGTCTAAAAGCCATATACCACGAGATGGATATTTACCCGAACGAATCTACAACGACGGTCGGTACCTACTCAATACTTATATGTAAGATTTTTAAAAGGTTTTTGTTATCTGTAATTGTAGAATAAGTGGTCTTTCATCTTTACGTTTGAATTCAAAGACAATCATAAAACTATGCATATTACGTTAATATTAATCAAAACACGCGCTCACGTAATCCAAACAGATAGATCTGATGGCGAGACAGGACGATGGCGCGGTGTAGGAGCCATAAGCAGTAATAATGTGTGAGTCACATACTACTTATAATGCCTTTCTCTTCTGAGCGTATACAGCCAGCCTGTCATAAGCCGTATATGATTCATTAATGTTATACCTGTTAATAAGGATCTTCCGTTATATTAACAAAGCATTCCTGTCTCCATATGACAAAAAAACTAAAAACTTAATATACCGTGAGTCTTGACAAAGCCCATAAATGCGTTTGTTTTATTTGGTACGTACTACAGTGGTAGCCATAAAATGTAGTATTCTTTTGATGAATTCATTGGAGCTCCGCGTATTTAATTTGAAATAAGTCTTCTTCAAATAAGTATGATACGGTAAATCAAGTGCTCATAAATCCATAATTCAAATATTCAACCCATTAAAAAAACTGTATCTAAATAGTTTCAGCGGTTTTGGAAATAAACAGGAACATTGATGCGCACGCACAATAAAACCAACAGCGCATATCCATTTAGGTTATATCATGGAACAACATGTATTTCAAGGCATGACTGTTTAACCCTAACTTTGTTCATAATTCATAATTCATAATTCATAATTTATTGCATAATAATCATGTCGTACATTGGGTCTTAAAATAATAATTAGGATCGAGACATGAACCCTGTAAGGGCACAGCAATTTACAGTTTGGTACGAGCTAATATTAACATGCTATAATAAATAATACAGAAGGCCATTTACATTACCAAATAAATAAAATTTACTAAAATACTATTTCAATTGATCATCACATATGAACTCCTCTATTGAGTAGTAGCATTTATCAAGTAATAATTCTCTTAATTTCCGTTTAAATACTTCAGGTTTCGATTCCTCCATTATATGTTCTGGTATTTTATTTGCTACTGTTATACATCGATAATAAGGTCCATTTTTGTACATAGCTAATTTAGTAGCTGGTAATTCTAATTTATTATAGTTTTTCCGTCTTTGCGATTTGACTACCCTTTTCGTAAATAAGTGCGGATTGTTCCTGACAAAAAGTGCTGCTTCCAAAATGTACAGTGAGGGTAACGTGAGAATTCTTAGCTGGGTATAATGTGGACGGCAGCTATCTGGGACTCTAGTATTTGATAGGATGCGGATACACTTCTTCTGCATCACAAAGAGTTGGTCGGCGTCGGTACTCGCCCCCCAAAGTATCACACCATACTGGAGCCATGAGTGTGCAAAAGCAAAGTAAGCTGACAAAGCGGTTTGTAAGTTAGTATGAGTGTAAGTGTTGTGGAGCATATTAGAACATTTCTACGATAACACTTCAATTTATTTCCACTTCAACGAAAAATATAGTTTAACGATTCGCTGAATTGAATGAGTCCGTTGAAAGGATTAGTTCCTAGAAGGAAGTCTTTGCACTCCATTACGCGATATCGATCAAACATTCAGAAGAGTTCTCTAGATACTTTTTGCATTAAACACGAAATCATAGGTCTTAAATCAACTTCTGTTTTCATATTGTAAGCACCGCTGAGGTAATTGACATCAGAGGGGTCATCGTCACGTACGTTTCGAACGCGCGTTATGACTATCATTGACTATAACTGTCATTTTCCGTATGATTTTTGACATTTACATCTACCTATATTGATATCCAATTTGTTTAACGCGCTCGATCTGTTCGTTGGTGCATGGAAGCGAACGCGCGAAACACATTGATGTTAAATGATGTCAAGCCGAAACGTGGCTCAGAGTAGTAGTATTGCCGTTTTTGTAATCAATCAAACGCGATCTAGATACTCAAGTATAGCCGGCAATTAGATCAACCAATCTTTTCAATTTAATTAATATGAATGTTCCGGATCATCTGGATTAAAAGACAAATGAACCTTTATGGATTGCTAAAGCCCATAGATCATGCTGGATGTATCCGAGTCCTTGTGATTAAATACCATATCTGCGATTTAATTCACATCATAAATTCATTGAAATTAGTGTTAGGCGCCACATACATGTTGATCCAAACTTGTAATGCAATAAGCTTATGATTATGTAATAAAGCATAAGCCACACGATGTGGTTTGTCGGCCTATCAACATAAAGTACTGTCCGCCGATCCTGTTGAGATTTGTTAGCCGTATTACAATGTAGCCACGCAATGAGGAACTGGCACAGGCTGTGGGGTTCCTTGGATTTCTATTTTCGGTCTGAGATAGCCATTGTCGTTGATATAATTTAATAGATAGATAGATAATGAAGCTAGCATTACATGGTATTGTTATCAAAATTGGATTAACGTATGTATGTGGGTAGTAGAAAATTATAAATAATATTATAAAAGTGAAGTCAAAGAAAGTGCAGTAATTGTTTATCGTTTTCATTAAACGATATTTTGATGTATTTTTTTATTTTAGCACTAAATTTTTCTTTATTGTTCTATGAAACTCTAGCAGGTACCTAATAAACTCGAAAAGAGATTAGAAACTCATTGTAGAATTGGTTCTTTAATCATTTCAATTCAACCTTGGTTGTCAAAGGTGCAAATTAAACCAAGTGTGTACTTCTCAATAAGTAGCTCAAAAAGTCAAACTAACATAAAGCCGTGAAGAGATTGCTTTATATTTTTCTGTAAAATAAGTTTATTTATAAGTGTAACGGAATTCCTCGTGACTTTAAAAAGTCACATTATGTGATGTAATTTAATACAATTTGATTATTTGACAGAGACGGTATCTAACCACAAAATAATTCAACATAACTACTTCGTACACCTGATAGTGAATGGTCTAAGGACAATAAACATCGGACGGCAACCGTGGACGCCGAACATAAAAATAAAGAAGTCACGAGTGGGTGGCACACGGATATCCACTCTATTGAAGTTAAAAGCAAAACGAGCGGCCGTAACTCAAAATATTAGTCACTATGTTCAACCGGAATAAAAAATCCGTTTTAGTAATAGGTGGGCCGGGGAGTTCACACACATTATTTAATTCCATTGCTGGTGAGCGTTAGATTCCATGCGAAGTTTTTGCGTCAGCAAAATTTGTAGTAAATATTATTTGGATACAATTACTTAGGTACGTTCAGAAAAGCCGATAAGTTAGTACTACGAGCCTAGATTCAAACCCGCAACAAATAGTTTACTAGTTTTATAATAGTAATTTAAAGTATTCATTCAATTTGTGAAACAGTCTTCAGGGTTCATTTTCACTGGTCGTTAGAGTCCACATTGCGTGTCTGTGGAGCTTGTGCTATCCTTGTTTTTGTTTAAGGGGAAGATAATAAGAGGTCCCTGTATGACGTAAGCGTGTTGTAACGACCAGTGAATACTATCGCAACTGAAAAAGTGCTTCACTAAAAACACTATGCCATGTGTGTTTGCCAGGACAAACGTTTGATGTTTTTAACGTACGTAACAGCCATTTCAAATTTCGATCAAACCACCGGCAGCTTTCAAAATACGACACGAGGAATAAATAACTGCAAAAACGGAATAAAAACCAGGGCGTATGGAGTTTTCAATAAAAACATTGGCGAGAGCGTTCCTGCAGTTCTTCTGCTGTGGATAATTGGCATGGATGCCGTCGACTGTACCTAACAGTTGGCTATTAACTAGCAAGAAGAAGAAATACATTGTACCTACAAAAACTTCCTCCTTCATATTAAATTGGATACTGATCTTATCAAACGCCAACCCACCGGCCACCGCTTAGTTCTCTATGATAACATCAATTAAAGCATTATTGTTTTTGAATTGGTTATTCTCCATATATTGAATCAATTATTATTATGACCGAAACAGGTTAATTAATTAGAAATTAATTACGTTTTTGAAGGCGCTACCGCCGCTAATACTGTACTGTATGTCATTTCCCAATCTGAGAACCGAATAAACATAAAAATATTGTAAAGTGGAAGCCGAGCCGAAACTTATGAAAGAGGACGGATTCTTTCGTTACTTGTGATGTAATAGTCACTTTCTCACGCATGAATACTGGAGACGTTTAGTCAATATTTAGTCAATATTTATTTAGAATTAGGGTAGCGATATAAGACTTACGTTATACAAAAATAAGGTGTCTTTAGCTTTAAGCACATATGTTAAGCTTAAAGAAAAACGTGGTAATAGACGACAGTATCATTGTCCTCCTAGTGTCACTCCCGATTGTGCCCTAAAGTAGCCCGGGGTCCGCTTTGATACGTAATCCCAATATTTAGCATGGGCACTAGTTTTACTACTAGAAAAACTAGACCTTATTAGGATTATACCGGATTCCCCACGATGTTTTCATTCATCGAAAAACTAACGGTAAATATTCCGTAGATAAGTTCCGAAAAACTCATTGGTACGAGCCGGAATTCAAACCCACGACACGACAGCCGCTTGAAAGCCGCATGCCTGAACCAGGGGGCATATTTTGAAATTTGGCGCCCCGCGGGCAAAGAAGTTTCGCCGCCCCAGAAGTTAATGAATGGCGCCAAAACCAAAGAAAATGCAACCGCCTCGCGGATTAGCGCCCCGGGCCGTCGCCCGGATGACCCTAGAGTAAATACGCCTCTGTCAGAACCACTAGGCTAACGCAGGCAGCTTCTAGTCTAAGATATATATTTAAACAATCCTATACACGACAATTATACATTCTTTAAATATTTAAATACTTACATAGAAAATATATCCGTGCTCGCAACACAATAGTACAATACGTCACTAGGGTGATGAATTCGTGAATGCCCCAGATCGCAGGTGTTTGTGGCCCGAACCGAAGATGAGGGCCATAAATATGCGCTCTGGGGCTTTACGAATTGCCGCCCGTGTTGAGTACAAAATTTTACGTCTTCACTTGGGCACAATGCGAGTTTTCCCATACGCGCAGCGTGCAGTAAAACTCGCATTATGGCCAAGTGTGACGTAAAGTAATTTGTTTGATAGGATTCGAACCCAGGACCTCCAACTTCGTTAGGCAGGTAGGTAAATAGAAAATGCCTAAAAGTTAATGTAAAGTTGCCTTATTGATATATTTTAATGCGATGGGTTGCGTGCGAGTGCACGGCTGCTGAAGTGTTAGGTTCGGTAGGTATTATACAGATTACCTCAATATTGTGAGGCAATAATTGTAACGTTGTCATAAAATTAAATTCTAGTGTAGGTATCTTAAAATCATACACTTAAGTAGGTACAGCTAGAATGTCATCTTTAGTATATTTACATAAATATGGTTCAAGATATTATTAATTAACAGTAGAAATAACAAGAGGCTGTTGAATTACAAAGGACGGAAATATTAAAGGCGACGGCAAGACCCACGTTTATTAAAACAGGATGAGACTGAAGTTTGTAATGACGGCGTTAAAACGCATGGTACCTACTCGGCCTTGTTGGGGCGGAAATATTGTGCTCAGCTTAAAGCTCATCACAACGATTAACATTCAGATTATTATTAGCTGTATTATACAAATTTCTTTAAAAAGTAACTAGTAACAGACAATAGATAAGTGGTGGATGGCATTAATCAACCAGGGCTAGTTATTGACACGATGGTCTTTATTACAGGTTTTATTATTTCACTAACACCGGCACCGTTAGTATCCAAATATGATAAAATAAAATAGGTACGTCATATTTAAGCGGTTCCAATTTTGCAAACCACTTTTCAACTACTTGCCGCTGGTATCCGTTTAAACTAAAATGACTGTGCAAAACCAAATGCAGTCGGCAATAAATGTTAATTATCTTGTTTGCCATTGTAAGACAAAAACAATTGAGACATTAATATATATTTAGTTCCATATCCTTCAAAATTATTAATTGGGTTACCTTTGATTACCAAAAAAATTTTGACAAATTATTACTTCCCAAAACATTTTTCGTAGAATTTCATTTGCCAAATAATCGTTTGCCAAATTAACACTCGACAAATAATTCTTACGCAAACCTTATGTTTGGCATATTCATGTTTAGACAATATCTCGTTTACCAACTGGTACTTTGACCAAATTTCATTCAGTCAAATATGTTAGTTGGCATAATATGTTTTAACCAAAACAAAATAAGGCAAATGATTTGTATCGTCAATATTCAATTGACCATTTCTATTCCGTCGGTTAATCAGCAGAGGAACTCTTCAATGACAAATCATTTGCATCTTTATTTCAATGGTGTATAAGATACACAATAAAATGACAACTTTTTTTGTTATGTGGGTAGGGAAAATTAATTTGTGTAGAGGTCGCAATTCTAACCTAACCGCCAGCGTGTCGACGTCACCCCGCTTCGCGGGGTGCCTATTTCCGCTCTAAGGGACACAAGCTAACCCTAACCTAACCTACCAAATAATTCAAAGGTTTGTTTTTTTACTACTAGGAGGCTTCGCCCCCCCAGCCCCCCTCTTTTGCCTGCCCTAACCTAATTTAACGCCTTTAGTTGCCTATCGACCTACTTAACCGTGCATTATTTTATTTAAGGGACCGTGCCGTTTTATCAATAGTATTTTGGTAAAATGTCACAACCCAAACAATTGTGATTTTTGTCTATTTATAGTTTGCCATAACATTAACTTGACGAAATGTTTATTGTCTAATGTTTTTTTGCCTTATTAAAGCATTTGCTAAAAGACCATATGCCATAATGTAATTTTTCGTAATAATATTTTGCTGAATGAAAATTTGACGTAATGAAAATATTCGCATTAAAATTGTGCCAATGTTTGCATTGGCAAACAAAATAGTTGCTAAAATTTGTTTGGGAAATGAAATTTGACCAAAATAAATTTGGTAAAACAACAGGATCCCTTATTAATTAGAAAGTCAAATTTTAATTCATCATCGGATGATAACAATGTCTATTTTTGATTTAGAGGGGCCCTCCCCAACTTTACTGTGAAGCGATATATCTATAAGAACCGTTATGAACTTAGGTAGCGTGACAAGCAAGGATACATTTTCTATGTTAACTTGCACCACACGACAAATATATACATATTTGTATATCGCTGCATCACGGCCCAGGGCACGCGACGCTGAATGCTCAAGGCTTAGCGGCATCGTGACTCCACAGATTCCGCTCCATTTCAGTTAAACTTGATTATCATAACCACTTACATAGCGCGCTATGTGCAGCTGATAATAGGACCTAATTATTGTCCTTTGTGTTCTTCAAACAGGGTTTCTTTAGGGTTCGTTAGAATATTTTAACTACCTAAAACTAGTAGCTACTTTATTTTATACCAACTAGTCATCACAGAATGTACGATTTATTGGGAATCACTTAAGGTGCAACGTCACTGACGAATTCCATACAATTTTCGTTCGGACTAGACGTCTAATCTATCGATGTCAGGAACTTGAAATTGTGATATTTAGATAATATATGACCCTCTTCTCCCGCAGTTTGAATAAATACACGCAAAAACCAGTAATATTCAAACAATAGCCATTTGAAATTCATAAAATTTTACTCCGAGCCTTGTATGTGTGCGTGAGTTAGACACTGTCCGTGTAAATGACATGGCCGCGTCACAATGACAGCACGTTGCCTAAAACCTTCACTAGATGTCTTTAATATCAAACAAGATTAGTTAGATAGCGGAGTGAATAGTAGTAATTATAATCACCAGACGGTGACACCATCGTACAAACACTTTTAGTTTGTGGTGAAAGAGATAGCATTATTTTTATCTTGCTACGCTGCTCATTTTGGTAATGACGTAAGAGCAATGTCATTTGTTTTTGATAGACTGAATTTCAAGCAACAATGAATGAATTTCAATGCTTTGCTCTTTAGCCGTGATAGACCTACTTAAAGTCCACGGAACGATAACTATGCATAGGTACATTTTGCGTCTTATTAGAAAGAAGTAAGATCCAATATTGAAACGTAATCTGTGCTACCGAACGTATACATATATAGGTTTTGATCAAATGACATACATACATACATACATACATTCACGCCTTTATTCCTAAAAGGGGTAGGCAGAACACCTGAAACGTATGTTCCAGCGCCACTTTTAGCATTAATGTTGGTAAAAATGTGATATTGCAGTGATAGGTTGCTAGCCCATCGCCCACATCACACTTCAACATTGGTCCTTTAGTCGACTTTTACGACACCCACGGGAAGAAAGGGGTGTTGTTGATCAAATGAACCGTTTGAATTTCCAACTTGCAGATTATAAGCAAGTTTCGATTGAGTGAATGTTACGTAATGTAGCATTAAATATAACAGACAATTATTAGGAGTGTAAGTACCTGATAAATTTAAACATTCGCTTTAGTCGACTGCACATCGATTGACAGTAAATTACCTACTGCAACCTATTTAGGAATCGACTGTTCAACTAGAATATTAGATTACCCCCAAAATGTAAATTAACTAAGTCACAATTTTTCTTCTTTACGAGTACAATGTTGTGAGGGTAGAATTATACACTCGTAGGCATTCTTCGGTGCAGGGACTGATGCCAGTTACGACCGGTGGTTAGGCAAAGTGGTTAGGGGACAGCATAACAGTGCCGCAACCAGTTAGAAATGTCCATTACCGGTATTTTTTAAAGCCTTGAAGTATCGAAATAATACCGGTTTCAAACCGGTATTATTTCGATACTTACTTAGATATTTTTTTGTTCTTAAGCGGGTCGACCTTGCCCTCCACGCCGAAGCCGAAATATCGGTTACCTTTGTAACTTTTATGAAACCGTATTTACGGTACCGAAAAAAATGACTAAATGACATTAAAAATGACGAAAAAAATAAGCTATGTCCCGGAGAAACCCGATATATTTAATTAATTATGCTATTATTAACATACTAGGTACAGATAGGGAATGCAAACCACCATCATGGAATCCCGAAATCCCGGAATCTCCTACCGATTTTTCCAATATTCTAATACCAGAATTTAAAAGGACCAATGTCGAAATAAGTGTATTATTATTATTTTTATCCTGCTAGTATTGTAAATGCGAAAGTTTAGATGTTTATATGTATAAATATTTGAATGTTTAGATGTTTGGATGTTCGTAACTCAATCACGCTTAAACTGCGCAACCTTATTGCCTGCCTAACCTCTTAAAGCCCATGGGCCTATTCATGGGACTTATTCTGTCGAAGGCATTTAAATTATATTCAACTGGAATAGAGCTGAATTTGTTTTGTTTCGGGCACTTTTCAAAACAAACGAAAGTCAACTCTATTTCCAACACAATGCGATTCCAATTCCAGTGCCAATTTGTAATATATGCTGAGCCTTAGGAGGAGCCTAGATTAAAATACAGGACATTTTTTTTATCCCAGGTTCATGCAGACGAAACCGTGAGTGGAATCTAGTTTTTAATAAAAAATTTTTTTACATGCATTTGTAAAAAAAAGGAACGCATAATCTAATGTAGTTAAATTTATTTGTTAGTTGTTATTGTCTGTCCTACGTAATTTTTCTACTGAAGAATAATCGCTTTTCCACTCTATTGTTGCTGGTGGTAGGAGCACTATTTGAACTGTTAGAAGGTAAAATAGGCTTCCGCTAGAATGGGTAACTTCTATGAATGAACGTAGAACACCGTAAATGGGGAATGAAGGAAAAAAATGTTTTTTTTTTCTGCTAAGTTTTTTCTTTTTTCTCAAAAAAACGTAGTTTTTAGGGTTGTTAACTGATTACACAAACGTTACCTGAAATAAAACTTGATTACTAAACCTTTGGTTGTAAACATGAATGTTAAAAAAATATTATGCATCTAAAAAAATATACTGTTACTACTTTCGGTTCAGGGAGGGCACTAATTCTATTGTATAGACAGTTTCCAAATTTACAATGACTCCCTGAACAGATAAAAGCAGTGGTCGAAAACAGCCCCATAGGTATTTTTAAGTAAATAGGTTGGTTTTGCTGTGAGTGTTTAATTTTATATTAGGTAATATACCACTAGTAATGTTTGGACAAAAAAATAAGGTGTAAAACTTCCAATAATGTAAATCCAAAACACAAAAACACAAATGGATTGTTTACACTTTTAATTTCAGACTTATTTTACAAGAAAAAGTGAACTTTATAGTGCTTTATTTTAGCATTAGAAAGAAGGATAAAGCACAAAGCACGAGGTCTTTTATATAAGACACTTTATGCCACACAGCTGTGTTGTTCCACATACAAGTGTTTTTTTTATTTATATCTAAATAGTACTTACAACAATCAATATATTTATTTTGAATGTTTTTATTATTTAACTCTATAATTTTAAATTTCGTTATTCAGTTCTCGAAAAGTTGCTTAAATAAAAAACCTAAAGAAGAAGAGGTTTGAAACGATCGCTTCGTATTTTTCGCTATCGAAATTGTCAAAATTGAAAATCGTATCACGTTCTTTTTCTTGTTTTCTTGCTAATCAACAAATTATTGAATTCAGATCACGAGATTATTAAACGAGTATCTATTTGTTAATTAATATTAAGATTTTATTTTTCGCTGTGTGTGGTGGTGTGCGGACTGGATGCTACCAGATGGAGTGGATCGGACTGGATCGATGGAGCTACCAGAGGCAGGCCTAAGTGGCTTGCAAAAAAAACCGACTCGTTCTCTCCCGAACGTTTTGCCTTCAACAAAAGCAAAGAGGCAGAAACAAAGTCCATTAACAACAAATGAGAAACGTTGGTGTTCAACATTTACAAGTTGGTGTGTGAACTTTGCAGCAATAATGAATTTCCGTGTAACAAACCGTGTCTGTTCAATATTTATCCCAAGCAGAAAAGGTTGACGACAACTTCATCTTTGTTTAGCGCATTTCTAATCCTAAAAAAATGCACTATAATTTGCAACCAAATCTTGATAGGTATTATTATCGAAGCCCCGGTAATCCCGGTATTGAGGTCCAATATCAAAATTCAATGCTACCAGCATTGAGGATCATCTGATATTGAAGGTATATATCTATTTCGTTTTTGACGATTATAATAATGACTTCGTGTAAATTGGCATAGTAAATAATATATCAGTTTATATTACGTTCCACTGCTGGGCACAGACCTCCTCTCATGGACGAGAATTAAATGAAAAAAATAACGGTATCATAATTATACCGGTTTGGAAAAGGAATAATAAAAGTTTCAGTAAAATTAAAAATAAATACCGGTAACCGATATGTATTTCTACACGGTTCCGGATCCGGTACCGTTACGTTGGCGGCGCGGCTAACCTTTACAATATAACGCTATTGTAATGGAATACCGATTCCATACCGGTATAACGTAACCGAAATCAGTCCATGCTTGTAAGTCAGCCTTTGAAAACAAAAGTGTTCGCCAATTGTTAAAAACTGAATCGATAACAATATCCATATACTTAATTGAACGAGCGAGCGAGACGAACGAAGATTTTCATTTCAGCTAGGCAATTATTCCAGATTTCCAGATTCGCGTTTAAAAGATCTTTACTTTACGCAAGTTGTTTGCTAGCAGAGCCGTAAATTTTTAGTGTTTCTGTTCTCGATCTTCGTCTGTTTATATTTATACATATATATTGTATGAAGGTATTTATATGTATTTTATTTATTTGTCTATTGTCGTTATTTATTATGTATGTATAACCACTGTGTGTTTATATCTGTAGTTGCACCGACCAAAATTTGTCTGCTTTGCCCGATTGTTGACTGGTAAATGCTTACGGCTTTAAGTCCGCCTTTTGTACGATAAGTTGTTCTTTTGTTCAAATCAAAGATTAAATAAATAAATATTCTTTCGTATGTCCGGCTGTCTAGACTTCTCCTCTATATGTCGTAGGTAGCTATATTTCTCAACCGATTCTCGGGAAATTTTGTGAGCTGATTTGAAGATTATACAGAGTGACATTCAATCCGAAACTATAAGGGACACGGAAATTTGCTCTAAGGAGTCACCCAGACCGATTTTAGAAAGAATAAAAACTGCATTTAACTTAGTACGCAGTCAAATCTGTCTAAAAATCCGAGTTCGTTTTTTGCGTATAAAGTTAGCTTAGGCATAGTAAGTATACCTAAGTATACTTACTATGCCTAAGCACGGCTATGTCCCCCCAGTAAGCATCACCAGTGAAAGATTTTTTATAATCGGATAAGTGGTTTCGGAGGTTATACCGTACATACAAACATACAAATAAATAACACTTTACAATAACCGTTCCGGTAGCATAGTGGTTCAGGCATGCGACTGTCAAACGGCGGTCGTGGGTTCGACAGATAAGTTTCATCTCATATTTACCTAAACAAGACATTCAATAATTTTTTAAGCAAATGCCCATAACCCAACCATTGAAGATTAGTAATGAATGAGTGAAAGCATCATAAACGTATAGAAACGTAAACGCGTGAAAAAGTTGAATTCGAATTTTGAATTTTGACGTTCATCGAAAACAGTACCATATTGTCAAATGATATATTTCTCTCTTTCTGATGCGGTCTAGGTCCAGATTCGAGAGACTGGCCACTAAGAGTTTTGATAATATATACAAACTCGCCAATTATTCACAAAGCTTACTAAATTCGTCCGTCCGGTAACGCAAAATTGTTACCAACTTTGAGGTCATTATTTTAGACGCGAGTCACGGGCGAATACAAAACATTTTGTGAATAATACGTAGCCTCTCTGATTGTAATTATGTAGTACCGCATCTGCGGGTGAATATGGATATAACAAATCAAAGTACCAATATACTTCCTAAGTATAGATACCTTATTCCTTATAATGTTAGATTTTTGTAAGGAAAAATACCTCTTTTATCTTCCTTTATAAATATTGTAGGTACTTACTAGTGTTATTTCGATTATTTAATGTGTTTCAAATGGAACAATGTAAAAATTTTTGTTTATCAAAATAGTTTTCATGACGCGAATGACTTGAAGATTTACGCACGATTTGTCTAATATCATGTGGAATAGGGTATAGAATAGATAAAGGTAGTACTTTGATTTTTCAACAGTAAACCTACGGATACTCTTGAATCATGATTTTCCAATTAAATGAAGGCGTAACATCTTTTTAAATGAAATACCTATGCATCATAATATTTACGTAGTATGTAACATGACAGAATAGGTCCGCCAAAAATATAGGGGGTTTTCTGGATAATCTAGATACAAATCATGCTTATCAAGAAAACTTAAACAAGTTAAATATGAAAAAAAAATTTTTTGCACATTACAAGTAAATCTAAGTTAGTTTAGACGGTCATATTGGTTTAGAAATCCAAATTGAAAAACGAAAAAGATGTACGTTCATCGGGATTTGAACCCGGTTCAACGATGGCATTACAGACAGATTTAAGCAAAAGTGTTTAACACTGCGCTACCGCATGACATTAGATAACGAGTGAAAAAGTCAGATGCATTCGTCGTACATTCTAGAGTGCCAGACACAAGTACATTTAGTTTCGCTATTTCCTAATAGAGGCGCTCCTGTAGATTTAGTTTTGCGCCCTCTAGTTTGATTTATGCAAAATGTTTGACAATGACAAACTTCGAAGTGACATTTAGCTACGTTAGTCTGCGTAAATTCACGAAAAAGCACTTTTATACGTAGCAAGCTCTTCGGCTTCCGCAGTTTGAAACACATGTTGGTACTCGTCACGGTTTTGCGTAAAACAATGAGCAACCATCGAAATTATATATCGCGACATCTGTTAGCAACAGCTCGACAGGAACCAGTGACGTTGAACCTTAACAGCATAAAACTTGATTGTTAATTAAAGAGCGCAAAGGAGCATCGTTCCACAAAGCTAAAATTGTTGACTTCAATCCCACTCACCTTTGGTCACTCTTAAAAGATAGTAGGTCACTAGCAATCAAATCATCTGGAAGTATACCCTAGTATAAATATAATTAAATAAATAAATGTTTGGGGATAATCACATACATCATAATGCTTGTGTGTGAATGTATGTGTCGTCGATACCTATAAACCCTAACTAAGCAAAGCTTGTACGATCGGTACAAAATAAGTACCAGTAAGTAAAACAGTACTTAAATAGGTACGTATATAGAAAACATCCATGACTTAGGAACAAATATTCGTGCTCATCACACAAATAAATACGCATAACGAGATTCGAACCCAGGAGCTCTAGCTTCGTAGACCCTGCCTACCAACTAGGCTAAAGTGGTTGTGAACGATTGTAACGACAAAGCAATAATAGCTCGTGATATTGCCAGTCCAGAAACATGACAGTCATCCGCGAGACAGCCTAACAGTTTGACAGTAAAGTTCATCGTCGACATTACCATCTCCCACATATGTGGCGTTTTCTAAGGCAAATCTGTAACAAAAGCATTGCATAGTGAGCCTGTTACTATCTACCTATATGATTCAAAGATTCTACGCTGGCATTCTATAATTTAACAAAGCAAGCATTCAGGAACTGTATTACAATTTCAGTGAAGCTAAATTCATTGTCAATAGACTGAACGTACAATATTAGGTACTATAGGCATGTATTTCAGTTTCTCTGTAGGATTTAATACCGAGAGATACAAAATGTGGAATGTTACATTATTAGGTATAGTGCAAGTAGGTATATGTCTCTTAAATAGTTCGGCGGAACCCGACCCGCGTTCGTGGTTATTTTTTATCAGGCTGTGTTTAAATCAAGCCACGTACGTACCGGTGCGGTCGAATTATTTGTAAGTATATATAAGTTATGAATAATTTATAATTGCGTAAATACATCGACAATGGATGCAGACCCCGTGATATTTAAGTACTATTTGTTGATACATGTAATGAAATACAAACAAAGTTAACCGTGCGAATCCAGGGGTTGTGGCAATTATCAATTAACTGATTGTTCAAGAAATTTATAGAAAATGAGGCGGCTGACCTTTTGAAATTACCTACAATATCAATAATTGATTCGACTAAGCAAAGATAATAAAACAAAGCTTAATTCCAAAAAATCTCGACGATTAATCTCAAGACGAGTAGTTAGTAATGAAAATGGTTAACAGTCGCAAATATTCGTAACCTTTTATCGACATGTGGTAATATTTAACATTTTAGTAACATTTTTGTCGCCGAAGGAATACATTAGACGCACCTCCTTCTCTCTCATAAATCTGGCCGGACCAGAATACGCCACATAAACTTGATTTATACTTGTGACTTACGTTAACTCTACTATTATATTCCATTTAGATCTGAAAACCTGCATCGTTCTTGAGATTATACAAAGGTAAAAGTCCCTTACCTTGGACACCTTAATTCCAAATAGTTGACACCTATTGTTTACGCTATCGCCACGTATAGGGCCTGTGAAAAGCACTGGGGCATTTATCTTACCAATGTGTATTGTGTATTTTGAAATTAAAACCATAAAAAATAGCCACAACACAATATAAACTTTCATAAGCATAAAAAATACTAATGAGTATATTACAAATGCTAAATGTAAAAACAATTACAAGACACATACATACATACACATACATTTATTTTAAAATACGTGAATAATTGTTTACTTACTAGGTATAAACCTAGTAAGTATCTAAAGCAGATTCTGTTTAAAAAGATATATAATATAATACGCAGACAGCCCATAATTCATACTTTTTCATGCGGAGCTTTTGAGATAAAATGTAGTAACCTTTTCATGGCTTATCTTGATTATATTTACCAATTATAAAAACTTATCGTAAATAAATAATAAAAATTGCTAATTCTTTATGGCCTCACAAATTTACTGGTGCATGGATAAATGAGAAAAGTACGTAAGTAGGTATATCCCGAAATAAAAAATGGTATACACTTAGGCACCAGTCGTTGACACCCAGTTTTGGCATGTACTCAACAGTGCCATATGCCTTGAAATACGGTAAAACTTGTGAATAATTGAGAGGGTGCCGCCAATAGGTAGATATAATTATCTTTACTTCTGTTAACTCTAAATCTGCGAAGCGAGAATATTTTTTCTGTTTTTTCCATACTAGTACCATAGCTTCTGCGTTCCATCATACAAGACGTTAAAACAGATTAATTTGTAATATATACCTAACGTTAGAGATAGTTGCTCAAGATAAATTTGAAAATCCCATTTCACTATGCTTCAGTGGGCAATAATGATTCTACTCGCACGTACCAAAATTTCCCGTTGAACTCCAGGGCACAGTAAAATTGGTTTATTTTTATTTTTATGGATATAGGATGGGACCTACGCTATTGCCGGTGATTAAGTGCCCACATAGGCTTCCTTGTCGTAATAAGAAATAAAAAGCGGTATGAGAGCCATAAACCTTTCAATTCCATCCAAAATTATACTTGCTTTGCATTTTACTACGTTGTAGTACAAGATACAAGAACTACAACTGCCCACTAGAAGCGGGAATTTATGTAAATACTAAACACTCTCATAGTAGTCGAGCCGGAATTTCTGCAGATAGAACTACAATATTGCCGTGTACGTACTTTCTTGGGCATTAGAATATAAGTTGGTCTTTAATAAACGCAGACGTTTTGAATTTCTGAAGGAAGCAAAAGTTGGCGCATCCTAAGAAGCGAAGGATAAAGCGGCTTCGTTAGGAGCTCCGAGTAAAAAAACTTAAGCAAAATTGTGTACTCTCGCTGCCTACGTAATATCCAAAAGGCAGTTACTAGCTTTTCTGTAGTGTCCGTGTGTCCCGCCTCCCGCTAAGAATGCACAAGTTTACGCGGAAGTTTACTGCCACTAATTAATTTAACTAGAACTAAGCAACATAAGAATGTGTTCAATCTCCTTAATAATTTTCGGGTATAAATAGTGGAGTTATTCCAGTAACTATTACGATGATTTATATAATTTCCGTCGCGTATTTAGAAGTCACATATTTATTTCAGAAGATATTAATTAATCTATCAAAGGTTAATTAATCAGTTCTGTTCAGACTCCATTAAGAGTAATAAAGACGTGTACAAGTGTAATCGACGTACCTATTAGTTGGAATCTTCGTCCTAAGATACCGCAATTAGCTAAAAGTACACTAACTATAACTAGTGAGATTGGGTCCATATTGGCTCATATAAACTTGATGTGTCTATTTTTTTTTTAAATACCGCTTTGTAATCATAATCATCTGCACTCTTCATAATTTATTCTTTCCTACATTTTATGTTCCTAAATTTCTGTAACTATCATCAGAACTCATAACGAACAGATTTCATAAAATGTTTCTTCATAATGTCATTACTTAGAAAAGACTTGAACTCATAGTTTGGTTTTTCATAACAGTGTCCTTCAGAATGGACATATATCATAATTTTGTTTTTCCGCACTTTTATTTAAAAAAATAACCTCGAAGACAAAAGCGGGAGCGAAGCTCCCGCTTCCGTCTTCTAACCTATCCGCGATCCGAGTCGGATTTAGCCACTAAGACCCTGTTCCCTACTGCCTACTTGAACTTATACACCACCATTTTGGCATTAATCGGATAAAACAAAAATGTGGTTGTTGTTTATTAATACAAAATTTAGCAATAACTACTAGTATGTATAGAAATAAATATGATATTAAACTATATTGCTAAAAATCGGTATGATATAAAAGCATATCAACATAGATAGTAGTAACAGAGATACTAATGTTGAATAACAATATGAATATAGACAATTCGAAGTTACGATAGTTATGAGCACAAATAATTGTATGAGAAAAAATTTCGGAACTCCAATAATCGAAGTTGCAATTTTATATGAACTTTGTCGCACCCGGTGAGATTATGTACCAAGTTAGTGGAAGCGTTCCATTAGTTAGTCAAGTTTAAAAATATGGATGCATACCTACAACTTGAGGTTTTGGTATATATTTATAACAGGATTCAATCGATACATATTTGGCGGTCCCAAGTAAAGCAGACACGTATTCAGATGCCACTAGACCACTCTTAGAACCAGATTACATCAGCAAAAAAAGTGAAAATTAAAGAATATTAGGATCATTAAATGCATAACGTAATATAAGTGAGAGCGTAAATTAAACGTAATCTTGAACCAATACCCACGCGTGGGATAGAGCGTTGGAAACGGTAATTGATATTGCTTAGTACCGAGAAGCTGGGATGAATATTCATACTGCTACCACAGGTACCGACTGGTCGTTCCCAGCCATTGAGACGTCTTCAATTCATTATTATGAGCTGCACCCACAATGGCGGGTGTTGCCTTTTAATAAGGATTTATCTTGAATTAACCCCAGAACGCTACAAGTCAGATTTAATCTTAATTGACTTTTCTAATTTGAATATGATTTGCAAATCATTGGAGTTAAACTTTTGCAGTGTGATTTTAATAAATGTAAATTTTTTGTACGGGGTCCTGCCACTTGACCTACTAACTTTTGCCCTAATATTTCATTAAACTTGATGTTTTACTACGCCAAATACGTGTTTCTTCAAAACTGTGCACATTTTGGGTTTTCATTAAATATAATAATCAAATATAGGTTAGGTTGCATTTATTATGCAATAATCATGTAAAGGTTCCTATGTAAGAAACATATGCATTAGGTCTAATGAAACATTAGGCCAAATGAAGCATTTAGGGCTAAAGTATTAGTTAGGTCTAAATAAAGGATGTCTTCTGCAACAATATTTTAAATACTGCGCGAGCTAGTGAATTTATTTATAATCAGTGATGGTAACTTTTGTAGCATTTTTGGTGCAGCGTAGTGTTGTTAACGGAATTGGTATAGACAATATCAATCAAAATCGTTAATTAAGGTTAATGCCTATTAACGTTATTAACGCTAATTAAGCACTAGGATTGAAATTCTATAAACCAATTCCATTAACAACACTACGCTGCACCAAAAATGCTACAATAGTTACAATCACTGTTTATAACAGATCAGAATTAGAATTAAATAATAAGTTTGAAGATCAGGAGACATAAGTATTAATGGTTCAATTAAAAAGAGTGCCTAAATACACCTTCGTCATTAAATAATTTGACTTCAAAAACCGCATAGTTTAATATTTTTTTAGCACGTAGTACCTACATTTTAACGGATCGTAAATTTAAAAGTGCAACGTAATTTGATTCAATATGATCATTTCCATACAAATAGTTATTATCAGTTCAAAAAGTATCAGTCTAAGAAACTATACAGAAGAGTCAAAAGATGATATTTGATCTCAAATTCGATTGGTGTCTAAATATATTACAAATAATGTGATGTAATACATTAGACTGATGCAAATTGAATCGTATGCAATTTAGCGCGGCGGACGGAGTCGGATGCGCTGGCCGCGTTTCACCGAGCTTTAACTGCCTACACCTAAATATGTAGTGATTCCTTAAAAAATATTCCGTAACTGCATTATAATTTGAGTAATAAGTTTCTAAGCCCCCTCTCATCTATAACACAGTCACCATTATTGTATTCTTCGTAGCAAGCTCGTCATGCAAAAAATATGTGCATAAACGGTAAACTATGTCCCTCTACTTCAACCTTAATGCTAAAAAAAATGTGTCTCAATACACTTGTCTAACAGGGAGTCATTTATTGGAATTTAGTGTGCTAAACATAAGACGTCTTGCTTGTCTGCGGTATAGGTGGAAAAATAAGATTGAAACCCAATTCACGCCTAGAAACTCTATGTTGGGTAAATAATTACGTTACTTATATAAATTACTTTGACTCGTATTAAACTGAATAATGAATCATCATCATCATTCAAAAAAAGACGTCCACTGCTGGACATGGCCCTCCCCTAAAGAGTGCCAAAGTGACCGGTCCTGCGCCACTTGCATCCAGCGGACTCCCGCAACCTTAATGAATACATTTCATAAAGCAAAGCAAGTTCAATCATGGGTATAGTATAATTTCGAACCCATGAAATTGCTCCTTATCATTCCGCCCCGATTAAAGATTCCTTTAACTTAACAAGCAAGTCAACAAACCAGGGCTCAATTAATTGGTACCTACATCCTTGATTAGTACTGTGACGGACTGCCCGCTAAAACACCCGTTAGTCAGACAAAGGGCCACGCCAACTCCCTATTTTATCACTCTCCGATTTATCCCTACGCAATTCGAGATTATGAACTTAATTTTACTCACAACAAGGTTACTTTTGCGATTGTACAAGTGGTCGGCATACGAGCTTAATTCAGTAACCAATAAATTCTGAACTAAATGATACGTCTAATTAATGGACGGAGATACCGGCCGCTGTGATCTAAGGGTGCGGTTCATGTGAAAGCGAAACTAATCGTCTAGATGACAGACTGGACCAAGAGGTGAATTTGCAGATATTGTTGCGTGATGGA
The DNA here is from genome assembly GCA_945867215.1 of Epinotia demarniana. Classification (NCBI taxonomy): domain Eukaryota; kingdom Metazoa; phylum Arthropoda; class Insecta; order Lepidoptera; family Tortricidae; genus Epinotia; species Epinotia demarniana. Next base: position 13,612,236 of record OX244263.1, read on the forward strand.
AGGTTTATTCATGCTACTTAATTCCTGTCACAAGAATAAAGCATGTAGGTGCCGCTGTACCTAAACTACTCGTACTGTGGAGAGTAGAGGAAGGTAGTTGTTGAACTTTGATTTGGGTATATTTGTTTGTCATCGTTGAACCATTGAACCAACTACCGATAGTAGATAAAAAAGACCGGGTTGCACTCCGGGAGTGCCGGCAGACGTAAAAATTTCAATATTATCATTAAAAATATATAAACAGTCCTTAGGGAGACTAGGGACAGGGACTTAAGATGATATTTCTAGATATGATATCTTTTGGCATTAAGCTCGCCTTTTGTATTTGTAACTTGTTGCTGTGCAGTAAAGTTAGATAAAACAAATAAATAAATTATTTCCATATAGGTATATCCCTCACTCGTGCGAGCGATTAAAACGGTAGCAAACTAAAGATCTATTTATACAAGCCAGAGTTAATCGAGGATTAATTAATAACACTCGCTAGCTGTGACGTAACATAAGCAAGATTAAGACTAACTGGTATCGACCAGGCTATGAGCTCCTGTGAGCCACATTATGAATACTTATTCGTTTCTGCAATACGTTATAATATACAAAAAACCTTTAGGAGACATACAGGGCTGCTGCTAGCCTTTCACTATTGAAATCACATATCGTTTCAAATTTTTCGTATCTAATTATCAGTGCGTGACACATACACTTTCATATGCGCTTATGCAAAATTGAATACATGTACCAAGACAATTCACACAAAGTTTCAACTAAGGTCTAAGGAATAATTGCAGCCGTTTCATTTGATGAACAAAAAAGACGCCCGATTTCTACAGGAGTTTATCGCTGGCTCTCTATGAACTTTACACAAAATTCACGACCACAAAAAATATAACTAACTTATCTCCTCAAGGAAATAAAAGAACTAGACTTACCGCAAGCAAAAATAAAATACTTGCTTTATACAACGACCGCGTCTGCAGTTTTTGAGTTGGATAGTGCCTATACCTATTAAGTAAGTAGGTATAGAAGCTTTTTGCTTATGTTTTAATGTTCTTGTCGTGTGTACCTACTTACCTAGCGATGCAAAAGTTTTTCAGATCGTAAAAAGTCCAGAACTATATTTTTAAATTTTTCAACGAATTTTGAAATTTTGATACATACTATCAGAATAATATGACCTTAGAGCTAATAAAACGCCTTCCGTGAGCTCAGTCCGACTGGGTCTATCAGCCTGTCAGTCAAATATCACCTTTTAACGTATCCTTGGCGTTTCTCCATCTGACGGCGGTAATACTGTTAATTATAGCGTACTGTGTGATGCCTGTATGGACTTCCCATTTGCAGTAACAGTATATTAAATTTTAAGTTTCTATAAAATGTTATTCCTATGTCGAGGTTTAATAGTGTTCGTAAGTAGAATTGTGCAAAAATCAATAATTAGTACACTTGAAAGTTATCGTCTCAATTTTACTAGAAATACAGATATCGAAAAAACACATAGTAAAACCTTAGGAACCATTTTATTAGGGTAAATAATAAGCAACTATACTCGAAAACCTAATTCAAGACGAACGTGGGTTGCCACTAAAATAAAATATGTTTACGGTGGTATATTTTTACTTTTTAAAGGGCCGCATCAAGAAAATTCATATATTGGTAGTTACCTACAATTTAAATAAACAAGTTAATTCAACTTATTTACAAAAATACAAGATGCTCTGTTAAATATTTAACCATTGAAGATTTTTGGTAGAAAAACTGTTATTGCACTTGTAATACTTCAGGTATTCATAACATTTGGTACGATTTATAAACAATGGTCGTGAACAACGTTAGATGTAATTTAAATATTATGCCATGCGTTTAGCTATTCGATGCACATGTGGTTGGATTGTTACATCTATACGACACACCCAATTATGACTTCGACATGTTGGCAAACTGAGGTAAAATCATATAATCTGTAGACCCCACCAGCCATGACCCCATGGATTAGTAATTGGCAAACTGTCATTTTATATCTAAATAGATTTATGAAATGTTTAACAAGTAATTTTTGTATTGGGATATTATACTTAATTGATTTGAACGATACCAGGTAGAAAAAACAATTACTTTTTAATAATGCGTATTGTTGTATGTAACTTTTTTGATATTGAAAATGTTGGCCATTATCCACGAATATTTACTATGAATTGATGATCAATGCAAAAAGGTTGGCTACATCTGACATCTTCGATTGACAATGACATAAGTGACATATCTGTCGTAGTTTTTTTGGTCTTGAATTAGATTCCGAGTATAGTGCAAAAAAGAATTTGTCGCTAAGTTTGAGTTCCACTGATGCAGCTTCATAATTCTGTTAGTATGTTTGCTAGATAAAATATAGGTACTCTTAATAATCTACATGAAATTTATTTGGCTAAAAGTTTTGACCAAACTCGCTTCAGTATTGAAACTGCTGTTAGTCGAAGGCAGATAAGTACCTACAACTCCTACGAGTACATATGTATACAGACGTTCCACTCTGTATCGGTCTTTCAAATCGTTCTAATAAGAGTAGATACATGCGACTGTGATCTTTTCACATTCTGTTATGTTATAGAGAACGTGTCTCTGAATAAGCTCAATCACAATGTCACTCGTCAATGTAATGTACGCTTTCTAGAATCAATACATCCCTTATAAGTAGGTAATTAAACAACGATTTGATGACTGCCAGTTAATACCTATCGTATCGTAAGCATTGCATTGTGTGTAGTTAACTTGACACTGGACAAAATACAAGTGTAATCGTATATAATAAAAAATGTCGTCTATGGACTATGTGCCGGACGACCACCATAGGGAATCGTAACTCGCTCCAATGACACCCAGTTGTAACGGACAAAGATTTATAATGATATTTGTAAATACCTATATTATAGCTAAATACCTAACTAGTTAAGTTTGTACGAAATAAACATTATAACATGGTGTACAATCATTACCCAAATAGGGCTAGACTTAGACACTTATTAACAGTCCAAGTCTAATAGGCAGGTCAGCCTCTAAGGCAAGCCATCTAGACTCAAGTCTAGAACATAACAATAGGTAGGTCAGCCCTTCAGGCAAAGGCTAGAACTAATCTAGACCTACACAAAACCTAAGTGCAACTTAGGTTAACAACATAAGCCCTAAACCAGCTATAGTTGTTATTTATTTAGGCCCTTAAGGCAAACACTCGTACACTGCCCATATGGCAAGTATAACAATGAGTCATATTTTAGGATACCTAGGAATATAAGTAATGACCTAGGATAGGCTAAAAAGCCAACAATGTATCCATATTATAAGCTAGAAAAATGTAAAGTATGCGATCGTACCGACCGTTTCAGCCAATCAGAGCGCGAGCTCATTTATACCGCCATTAGATAGCGGGCTATCAAGCCATATAAATACCCCCTTCTAGGGGCCCCAAATTCAGTCTAACTCAACGCTCCGGTACGAACGCACTCTCCACTTACTAGCCACAAGCGGCTATGTTTAGTATTTAAGAAGAAGTTATTTTGTGTTTGTTTATTTCAAGAAGTATTATTTTATTTTTCATTTTAAAGAAGTTAAAGTAAATTCAGTGAAACTATCTGCGTTCATCCTTTTTCCCACCAACCACTAGCTATCGAAGTGCCGAGCTCAAATACAGTCCACGGTTCGGCACATTGGACCCTCGAACCGTCTCTACGAAGGATTGGCCGTGCACACCAGGCAGTAGGAGGGATTGGACCCTCCACTCCGCATCGGTCAACCGTCAGTACGAAGGATTGGACCTTCGTACCATCAGGTAGTACGGGGGATTGGACCCTCGACTCCACCATGAGCAGCCGAGGTAGGCCCACCCAGGGGAAAAAGCTCAGCAGCGCGCCGCAAGGCGCCGTCACGCGTTCACGGAGCGGGCAGTCGGAGAGTGCAAGCCAAGCAACGCACACCACCTCCACGCCAGCCAACATCACGAAGTCATCCATCGAGCGCTCCACATCAGCGGAATCCGGACGAGATAGCAATAGGACTCTCGCCCGGCGCCAAAGGTATGACGAAAGCCGAACTAACCTAAACCTCAGTCAGGCTCCTCCTGGTGGCCCCACCAGGAGCAAGGTAGTGCACAACCCAGCGCACGCCCTCCAACAACAGTGCGCGCCGCACGCCCAGGCAGGGCGCACACCCCTGGAGTCAGCCGGCGCCCTCTCTCACGAGCATACACCGGCTGCGGCGGAGCCCTCATCGCCCGCCAACAACGTGCCAGTTGCACCTGAAGACGTCGCACTGCCGAATGGCCAGCCCCAGGGCACCCCAGCAGCGCCTTCAGCACCCCAGGGTCAGCAACCAGAAGCCAACGCGACCTCCACATCCTACAGAAGGCCCCGGTCGCGAGCAGGCTCCAGCACAGCATCACAGAAACGAGCCTACCGGCTCGCCAAGGCGCGCGAAGAGCTCGCCGCCGCCAAACTCGCCACCATCGAAGCCGAGGGGCCCTCCGACGATGAGGAGGACTCCATTTCTAGCAACAGCGAAGTCACTCAACGGGTCGAGAAATGGATCGATCGCAGCAAGCACCTGGCGGCCATCGATTTCCACGCGCACAACCCATCACCACCACAAGGTGATGTACCATTTATACCGGCGGGAGCACTGCAGCCTCCACCTCGCCCGCAAGCAGCAGGGGACAACCACCCCCCGGCACCCAGGCTTGCCTCCGCCGCTCCGCTCAACCACGCAGCGCCAGTCTTCACGCCACGCCCACCGGCGGGAGACGAATTCGCCATTCAGCCCTATACGCCAACAACAGATATAGCCCTCCTAACCGAGGCTATTCGAAACGCCATACTGGCCGGCAAGGACTCGCCTACACGCAGGCCGGCGGATCTCCCGAACTTCCAAGGCTCAAGGCGGCAATGGATATCGTTCAAAAAGGTATTCACGGACACGGCGCCCTTCTTCACAGCAGGAGAAAATACGGCGCGTCTTCAAGCAGCAACGCAGTCGTTAAGAAACACAGCCCTCGGTGAGTTCATATTAGCTGGGGCGGCGCCCGAGTTAATTATGGAAAAATTGGAGGAATCTTACGGCAACAAAGCTACGCTCGCAGCACTGGAGTACAGAAATCTTCGCGACCTTCCAAGACTGACGGACAACGCGCAAGATATATGTTCCTTTTCAATTAAACTAGGAACCATAATGTCAACACTACAATTAGTGGACCCCGACACCTCAAGGTACAACAGTGAAATATTACGGTCTTTACATGACAAACTAACCATTAATTTACAGAGCAAGTGGTACTCATTCTCAGCGGACAAACCGCGCCGCGAGAACGATGTAATGTTAATGGTCAATTTTATGCAGGAAGAAGCAAGACTACGCGAGCCCTACACCATCATGAATGATAATTATTATAAACCTAATATGCAAACCTCTCGCCAGCATTATTCACAGCCGCCGAAACAGCAATACAACGCACCCAAGCCCGCTTACGCCCAGGCGCGAGCGGCCATCTACACGCCGGTCGCGCGCACCGTAGCAGGCCCCGCCCACCAGCCGAAATATCAGAAAACGAACACGGCAGTGGGAACCCGAGAAAAGTGCCCGGTATGTGAAAGTGATACACACGTAAGTGGCGGAGAATGTGCTAAATTTATAGACATGTGCATAGACAAGCGGCGAGAGGTAGCGAAGCATAACAATATGTGTTTTAAATGTCTTTCTTACAGGCCGAAGAAACACACGTGCAAACGTGTAGTGTGCTCAGCTGTTAACTGCGGTAAGAATCATAATGTATTAGTGCACAGAGATAACAATATTTCAGATCACACAACCACTACCGAGAAGGTGACATGTGCATGGGCTGCGACAGCGCAGTCCTACCTGAAAATATTGCCGGTGGAGGTGTCGGGACCACTAGGGCGCCGCCCAGCATGGGCATTGCTCGACGACGGCTCGACGGTTAGTCTCATATCACAGGAACTCGCCGACGCTGTGGGAGCTCCGGGACCGATCGAACCCCTCCACATTGAAGCACTTACCTCAGGGACACTGGATTCCAGCACATCACGACGAGTACGCATAGAACTCGTTGGGGCGGACTCCGCCCACAAGATTGAAGCGAGAACCGTGAGTAAATTATCGCTGTCACCACAGGAAGTCTCCGAAGCAGTCATAGACAAATGCGAGCACCTACGCGACATAAAGCAACATTTGATATATAAGTCCGCCCGCCCTAACATTCTAATAGGACAAGACAATTACCAGTTGCTGCTAGCCGAGTCCGTCAGAAGAGGACAATGCGACCAGCCGGTCGCTTCCCGCTCTCCACTCGGCTGGGTGCTGCATGGAGCACAAACTAGAAGCCTGGGACACAGGGTAAATTTCATATCTACAGTCGAAGAAAAACTCGAACATTTTTTCAACGTAGACTCTCTAGCCATCGTACCCGCCCGCCCTACAAGCGACCCTGAGGAAAGAGCCGCCCGCATCTTACAACAAACTACGCAACGTGTGTCAGAAAGGGAATACGAAGTCGGCCTACTATGGGCCCAAGACAAGGTACATTTACCCTACAACTACAATACAGTGTTGAAACGGCTGCACAGTGTAGAAAAACGACTCGACAAAGATCCAGAGCTGCGGGCTAAATACGAGGCGGAAATGAACGCCTTAGTAGAAAAGGGCTATGCAGAGATAGTCCAGTCAACGGGTCCTCCACACAAAACCTTTTTTCTCCCACATTTTCCAGTACTAAACCCGATGAAACCTGGAAAGCTCAGGATTGTCCATGACGCAGCGGCAAGAGCACAGGGCACTAGTCTGAATGACAAGCTGCTAGCGGGCCCTGGATTGCTGCAATCTCTTCCCGGAGTACTATGTAAGTTCAGACAACATACTATAGCTATCTCTGCGGACATAAAGGAGATGTTCATGCGAGTACAAGTCAGACCGGAGGATCGCGACGTGTTAAGGTATCTGTGGCGGGGCGGGCAACGAGGGGACGTTCCACCAACCGAATACAGAATGACAAGGCTCATATTCGGTGCGACAAATAGCCCTGCCTGCGCTATCTACGTCAAGAACGAGAACGTCAAGAGGTACGAGAACACGGAGCCTACAGCGGTAAATGCGATAATAAAAAAGCATTACGTAGACGACTACCTAGACTCGTTCCCAGATCTAGCCCAGGCGATCGAGACTACAGTGAAGGTGCGGGACATACAGGCAGAAGGCAACTTCGAGCTGCGAGGGTGGAAATCAAATTCACCCGCCCTGATGACCGCCCTAGGAGAAAACGCCCCGCCCACAGATACTCCAGTCAATCTGGACGAGGGCCCCGGCGCGACTGAACGCGTCCTCGGCCTTATCTGGAGGCCATCCACGGACGAACTCACCTTCAACCTAGATCTCGCCCGCCTACCAGTCGACGTGCTACACAACAACCGCCCTACGAAAAGAGAAGCACTGAAAATTGTGATGTCACTCTACGACCCGCTCGGATACGCGGCGCCTGTTACGGTAAGAGCGAAATCTATACTGCAGGAGGCATGGAGACGCGGCCTCACTTGGGATCAGCGCTTTCCCGACGACCTCGCTGCAGTCTGGGCGGATTGGATGAAAAGCCTACTGGCTCTACGCAACGTAGCAATCCCGAGGTGCTACGCCGGCTTCACACATGCAGTAAATACTCAACTGCACGTTTTCACGGACGCCTCGCAGGAGGCGTATGCTGCAGCTCTCTACTGGCGCACCGCTACAAGCACAGGTGAAATACACGTGTCACTCATAATGGCCAAGGCGCGCGTATGCCCGTTAAAACTACACTCCGTTCCGAGACTCGAAATTTTAGGAGCCGTTATGGGAGCACGAATGGCCCAAGTCGTCAAAGAAGAGCACGAGAGACAGCCAGACTCACATCGCGACGCACCCGCGCCGCCCGCCGGCGCCGCCACGCCAGGCCCTCACGCGCCTGGCCCTCCCGGCGCATCCGCGCCGCCTGCCGGCGCCTCCACGCCAGGCCCTCACACGCCTGGCCCTCCCGGCGCATCCGCGCCGCCTGCCGGCGCCTCCACGCCAGGCCCTCACACGCCTGGCCCTCCCGGCGCATCCGCGCCGCCTGCCGGCGCCTCCACGCCAGGCCCTCACACGCCTGGCCCTCCCGGCGCATCCGCGCCGCCTGCCGGCGCCTCCACGCCAGGCCCTCACACGCCTGGCCCTCCCGGCGCATCCGCGCCGCCTGCCGGCGCATCCGCGCCGCCTGCCGGCGCCTCCACGCCAGGCCCTCACGCGCCTGGCCCTCCCGGCGCATCCGCGCCGCCTGCCGGCGCCTCCACGCCAGGCCCTCACACGCCTGGCCCTCCCGGCGCATCCGCGCCGCCTGCCGGCGCCTCCACGCCAGGCCCTCACACGCCTGGCCCTCCCGGCGCACCCGCGCCGCCCGCCGGCGCCCCCAAGCCCGGCCTTCCCGCGCCCGGCCCTCTCAGCGCATCCGCGCCCTCGGCCGGTGCCGCAGCCTCCAGACCACAGAGTGCACCCGCGCAGTCACAAAGCGCACACGCACTCACCACGCGCGCCCAAGCCGAGCCTGCAACCCAGCACTCAGCGCGCAATATCTCCGAGGCTGAGCCCGAGCATCGAACCTGCACAGCAAACCCGAGCATCGAGCACCACGTCCAGCACCCGAGTTCCAAGACCTGCGACTGATGGCGCAAGCGGCGGGAGAAATGTGCCGGACGACCACCATAGGGAATCGTAACTCGCTCCAATGACACCCAGTTGTAACGGACAAAGATTTATAATGATATTTGTAAATACCTATATTATAGCTAAATACCTAACTAGTTAAGTTTGTACGAAATAAACATTATAACATGGTGTACAATCATTACCCAAATAGGGCTAGACTTAGACACTTATTAACAGTCCAAGTCTAATAGGCAGGTCAGCCTCTAAGGCAAGCCATCTAGACTCAAGTCTAGAACATAACAATAGGTAGGTCAGCCCCTCAGGCAAAGGCTAGAACTAATCTAGACCTACACAAAACCTAAGTGCAACTTAGGTTAACAACATAAGCCCTAAACCAGCTATAGTTGTTATTTATTTAGGCCCTTAAGGCAAACACTCGTACACTGCCCATATGGCAAGTATAACAATGAGTCATATTTTAGGATACCTAGGAATATAAGTAATGACCTAGGATAGGCTAAAAAAGCCAACAATGTATCCATATTATAAGCTAGAAAAATGTAAAGTATGCGATCGTACCGACCGTTTCAGCCAATCAGAGCGCGAGCTCATTTATACCGCCATTAGATAGCGGGCTATCAAGCCATATAAATACCCCCTTCTAGGGGCCCCAAATTCAGTCCCTTTCGATCTCCTCGCTCCCTTAGAGCCGACTCACTTCCCTCATAACGTAGACCACCGACCTGACATACTCGACATAGCTCTACTAAAGAACGTAGCGTTAACTCTGCGTTCTATAGAAGTGCTACACGAACTAGACTCGGATCATAGGCCAGTCCTCTTGAGACTAGGCCCTCACCCCAATAGTACTCCTCGAACCAGGACACTCGTGGACTGGGACAAGGTACAATCAGGTCTCCTACAGACGGACTCCCCCCTGCTTAGAGATATCCCAGACAATATAACTACAACCGAACAGACAGACCAAGCGATCGATTCTTTCACCAACTACCTCAACGCTGTTCGAAGCGAAGCCTCAAGGGAGGTGTCGGCGGAGGACATCCGAAACCGACCTCTACCTACGGAACTGAGAGAGTTGGTGACAAGGAAAAATCGCGCCATACGTACCTATTCAAATCACCCTTCTGCCGAAAATCGGCAAATCCTGAGGGACTTGTCTAACGAGTCCAAACAGAGAATTGCCGAATTTCGGGAGAACTCGTTCAGGGATCTGATGGGGGAGATAACGCCTAGTCACCTGGCTTACTGGAAACTAGCGAGATCTCTCAAATCCGATGCCTGTTGGACCATCCCTCCCTTGGATCGACCGGATCACTCAACCCCCGCGTTCGAGGACAGTGAGAAAGCCGAATGCCTTGCGAGTAGTTTAGAGTCCCAATGTTCGCCCAACCTCCTCAACACCGACGAAGCCCACATTAGTAGGGTCGATTCCGAGGTGGACAGGAGATCGCGTCTCCCCGTAACTTCACCCATTTTACCGGTGTCGGTTAAGGAAGTCAGTGACCTTGTCAGACGTCTCCGTATTAGGAAGGCTCCGGGTGCGGATGGTCTATCCAATCGCATCCTGAAACTTCTCCCCGAAACCCTCCTCCTCCTTTTGGTCGGCATCTTCAATGCCGCACTGACCAATGCTCACTTTCCAGCCGCGTGGAAATGTGCAACGGTCATAGGGATAGCGAAGCCCGGCAAACCCCGGACCTCGCCTGCCTCTTATAGGCCGATCAGCTTACTTAGCTCCCTTGGAAAGCTATATGAGCGGATCCTTCTCACGAGAATTCTCAGATTTACGGCTGAGAATAACCTCCTCATCGATGAGCAGTTCGGTTTTAGATCCGGACACTCATGCGTCCAACAGGTGCACCGCGTCACGGAGCACGTGTTGGATGGTTTCTCTCGATTCCAGGGGCTCAAGACCGGTGCGATCTTTCTCGACGTAGCGAAAGCCTTCGACAAGGTCTGGCATAACGGGCTTGTATACAAGTTATACCAGCTCGGAATGCCGGACAGACTCGTACTCACAATACGAGATTTTCTCAGTGACCGAAGCTTTCGATACCGACTGGAGGGAACGTATTCGGACCCACACCCCATCCGGGCCGGAGTCCCGCAAGGCTCCGTGCTCTCTCCCACTCTCTACTCGTTATTCACAAACGACATTCCCAGGCACCCTAAGGTGCAACTGGGGTTGTTTGCGGATGACACCGCGCTCTTTACGACTCATTGTAAGTACGCTACTATCCGGCGATACCTCCAAGAGGCAATCTCCGACCTAGGTCGTTGGTTCAATCTTTGGCGTATCGAAGTCAACCCGGAGAAAAGCACTGCAATAGTCTTTCATCCGTCGGACTGCATTAGTACAGAAAGGCGGGTGGCTCCGATCCAGATGTTTGACCGACCCATCCCCTGGGTCAACGAGGCCAAATATCTTGGAGTGACCCTCGACAGGAGACTGACTTTCCGTAGCCACATCCGTAGGGTACGCAACCGCGCGTTGTTCGTGCTAGGAAGGCTAGGGCCGATGATCAACAAGTTTAGTAAAATGTCACTTAGGAATAAGCTGACACTCTACAAGACTTGTGTTCGTCCAATCATGACATATGCAAGTGTAGCATTCGCTCACGTGCCTATGTCATCGCTCAAGCCGCTTCAGGTCATTCAGAATCGTTTTCTCCGAAGGGCGACTGGTGCCCCGTGGTACCAATCGAACCTCAGCCTGCACCACGACATGGAGATTAGCACCATGTATGGTTTCTTTAAGCAGGCTGCCAGACGTTATTTTGATAACGCTCCCCACCATAGGAATCCGTTAGTTAGGAAGGCTGCTGACTACGTCCCCATCCCTCCCCCCTCTGTCGCTACTCGGCGCTCACTGATTAGGGGCCGCACGGTCCGGCGTCCTAGGCACACACTCACGGACCCGGACGACGAAATCACAGCGTCCATCGAAAGATGGAACGCTGCGCTTTCGGCGTCCAACACATCGCGTACACTTCAGCGTTCCCGCCGGCGGGGACGTCCACCGCGAGACAACACAGACACATACAGTCCGCTTTCGTCCCGGTACCGCCGCATACCGGGTAGAGTCAGTCCGACGCAAGTCGGGCCTAGCTGAGTTTCTTGCTGGACTCTTCTCAGCTAGGCTAGGTTTTAGCGAACCAGCGATAAAACTCCCAGTAGTTCGATACCACTCACACCCCAGATTCGGTTGATACCGTTCAACCAATCTCACTGGAGCGCAAACTCTTAGAGTATTCCAGTGTACAAACTCCCCCGCGTGGTCGTGCCGGAGGCTTCCCCTGGATTTTCCCCAGGCCACCCTCCAACCACGCAGTTCGACCGCTATATTGGGTCCGTCCTATTATAGCAACAGTCAGGGTCAAAAAAAAAAAAAAAAAAAACCCAAATTCAGTCTAACTCAACGCTCCGGTACGAACGCACTCTCCACTTACTAGCCACAAGCGGCTATGTTTAGTATTTAAGAAGAAGTTATTTTGTGTTTGTTTATTTCAAGAAGTATTATTTTATTTTTCATTTTAAAGAAGTTAAAGTAAATTCAGTGAAACTATCTGCGTTCATCCTTTTTCCCACCAACCACTAGCTATCGAAGTGCCGAGCTCAAATACAGTCCACGGTTCGGCACAGACTACGTGTGGCTAGGTTAAACTCAATGTCATAACGAGTTTGCCAGGGAAAACCTTTTCTCCCTTTATCTAGTTGTTCTCAGTTGTTTTCACGAATGCGCGGAGGTCATATTTGTATGGGGTCATGTAGGTGCAGTCAGGAAAGTTGAGAGGATAAGAATGAACACGAAGACAGCAGATAAAGGGTAATAGGAAGGCTTATGTGTGTATTTAAGTGTGTTTCAGCGTTTAAGACTAAACCGATTTCAATGAATGAGTATCAATCGATTCGAAATTATGCTCTGGGTAACAGTAGGCAGTAAGTTTTCCGTAGTCGTGATTCTCAGGATACATTTTTTTGAACTTTTTATGCATGTAGCTCTTGTCTCTATGACAATAGGGATACAATACTAATAATAATAAATACTCTTTTCTCAAACATGCTCTGAAATGTATGCGTTAATATAACGAAATGAAGACAAGAAGTCTCTTGTTTATGGCTCCCTACATTACTTCTTGGTCCGTAGGCCAAGAAGTGATGTACCAGATGTATGAAAACCCTAACTAAAAACATTATTGTCCGCTACTCTAACTTTTTAAATTTGCTTACTAATATTAAACTGACAAAGAGAAATTACATACTGCCAACCACCACTAGACTCTGTAAACAGACATGCGACATAAAAAAAAACAAAATGTATGGTACAATACTTATGTGCAGTTAAACATGGTGCTTGAACGTCTTGCTGAAATGGCATGTTTAAAAAATAAAAAACGCGGCAAATTACACAATTGTTTTTGATCTTTCGTTCCGAAGCTAGTATTTAATTGATTACCTTGTAGGTATTTATTTTTATTTTAATGTTTCCTCACATCGTTTGAGAAAAGCACTGACGATCCTCGGCCGGAACAGGGATTGCTGGACTCGTTGTATCCGTCTACGATTCGGCCGTCTACCCCAAAGCTCGTCCAGCAATCCCTTACTTCATGGCCTCTGCAGTAATGTACTATTATTGCACCACGACTTATCGTGGATGTTTCTCTCTTAAGAGAAACATCTTACAAAAAACAACAATGTAGGGTGTTTCAGCTTCATTTCCCGTGGTTCCATATAATGAGCTTTTTAACAGCCGATATTAGACAGCCGTCATTCCGGGATTATTATTATTATTATTAGAGAAATGGCAGCCTCTAGGGCCTTTGCCAAAAACAGTGTACAGAAATCAGAAATAAAAAAAAACATTTCACATTCATGATGTACGGTGTAAGGCCTTCACGATGCACTGAGTGATAGCTGGAGCAGTACAAAGTATAATGGCGGCCGCGACCACGAACCGCTGAATGATGCCCAAGAATTGGTTATTCGCATTTCCAGGAAAATTCTTCATAAACTGTAGCCGTCATGTTTGCCATTTATTGCATAATACGCTATCAAAACTATACATTAAACAGCAGGATGCAGAAAATGAAAAAAAATGTCTGGAGCACGATCCGCCATGTTCCAAGGATCATTCAAAAGTCCCATTCCGGGATTTCAAACACCGGTGCAATAAACGTGATGTCATAAATTGTACTGGAATGACAGCTGTCAAATATTAGATGTAAGGCCTGCAACACACTGGCGCGGCCTGCGGTGGCGGACAATAGAAAATTTGACACCGGCGGATAAGTTTACTAGTCCGCCGAGGCCAGGCTGCGCCAGTCTGTGAGAGGCCTTTTCACTTTTTAAAGGCATTTTCACTTTTGAGTGTTTGAGTGTGACACATGTCCATTCAGATCTTTTTCAGCTTCACGCACCTATCTTAGAGACAATATTAACGTGCAAATGAGATAATACCTGTATGCAATCACGAAAATAGCCATACGACATACATAGTTCGCCGTTTCGTAGGCAGTAATGAATATAGACAATAAGTTCCTATTAATGAAGTGCCGGATAGGATTTGTTGTGGTATACGAATAGCCGTGAATGGATATTTCGCTCAAAGTGAAATTGAATAATGAATAGACAAGAATGCATTTCACAAGGGCACTCTCATGAATTATATTTCCCGTAAGCTTACCACATTTATGTTATCCTACTGGTGATTACTACTACCTACCGTAAATAATTACCGGGTAATTAAGTGTAACGACTACGATAAAGTTTCGCTAGTTTGTGTCCTACATCACGCGAACTAATCATAAATGGTACCCGCACTTTCCGGTGTAATGGAATATTCTATTCGCACTGAATATACCGTTATTACGTTATGGTCAACGTTGGCCCGTAGCATTTTCCGCGAGACCACAGCGTTTCGGTTAACATAATACTTGTCATTACAAAAACTGTAGGTAATTAATTGTATTTAAAACTATCGGAGTACCTGGGATATCGCGAGATTTCCGGAGATGAAACCTATGTGGAGTTAGAACGATGTAGCCGAAGACGTCAGAGCCGTTTTAGAGTACCTATTTACAAACAAACAAATAGATAACTATTCAAAAAATGCCGTCGGATAGTGTTAATCATTTCAGTGAATTATAGATATTTTTAATATCTGCGTAATTAGCTACTTGACAAACAATACGGTGCCATTCGAGTCAGTTTTCTGGGTGGATCAAATGTTTGTATGTATAACTTCAATTAGAGCACGTTTTAAGACAATAAAGATGGTCAAAGACGGACAGCCGAAACGATTCAAATACAAATTGACATATTATTATGGATGGCGTCACAGCATTATCTTCATAATAACCGTTGTATAGAAAATCACGTAATTTCCGGTTTTGGTCGTGAAATACTGCGTTTAAGTACATAGTTTTAATTTACAATCGGGCAATAAATTGGCAATTGGCCATTGCTTGAGGAAAGTATCCAATTGACCAGTATTTACGTAACGTCGCACGTGTGCGCCAGAACAATAGCAGTATCAAATTAAAGAAAATGGGAATACGAGTATGTGTCATACTAAAACAATTCATAGCGACTTTGCTATGAAAACCATACTGAATTCGCGAATCGGTTTCTTTCGAATGCAATGGCGAGAGCGTACACATATTATCAACTGGGATAAATTTAAAATACGCTGCAATGTACTGACATCACACTACCATCATTCAAAAACTTGTTTCAGTAAGTATACGAAGTAAATACGAAACACTAGCTTCTACCCGCGACTCCGTCCGCGTGGAACTCGTTTATATCGTTGGTCCATCAAAACTTTCAAACCCCATTTGACCCCCTTAGGGGAGGATTATTGGGATAAAAACTATCCTATGTCCTAGATACTTAAATGCTAGTTTTTCACGGGTCTAAGTAACGTGAAAAACAATAATTTAAATAGGTGTAAAAGCGCGTTTTTAGAAGTTTAAAGAGTTTAAAGAAAACCACTTTTCAATCGGTTTAACCGTGAAGAGGTTACTAACATCCAAACTTTCGCATACATATATAATATAAGTAGGATTGGTGACGGGCATGTGGGTCAGGCAGTTGGTATCACTTAATGCTTCTGGGATCGTTCACGCAATCAACCGGCTGTGCGAATGCGGCCGATTTACTTTCGACAAGGATCACTCATGTGTTAAATTAACGTATCATTAATTGAAAATTGAGTTGCTTATAATTAATTTTAACTATATGAGGTTCTCAAAGCTGCCTTACTTGCGTGTACAACAATTCATTTACTCATGTATACGCTACACAGGTATTGGTGTTGCTCATTTTACGTTTCTAATATTTACAAAATTATATAAATGAAAGTAATGTCTGTATGTCCGTCTGTTACTAATTTACTATTATATTGGTAGTCGCTTAGACCCCATATTGAGATATGATTTTGTATGGAGATAGTTTTATGACGGGTACAAGATATGAGACATTCTTATCCCAAAAATATTGGAGAAATAGGCTGTTGCTATAAACGAGGTCCACATTGCGCTATGAGCAGTGCAAAAGTTTTATCAAATTTTTGTAAAAGTCTTTTTTGTGTACACTTAACTTTAAAAACTAAGTTTTAGCCGAATTCAATTTAGTACTCCGCCAACATTTTCACATTTATTTTCCAGTTTTGCCACATGAACTAATTATCGAAAGTAAATGCGTTGATTATTAGAGAAAAAATCGAATGTGGGCCGATAATATTTGAGGATTTCCGTCGATTCCACAAGATCATCACCTTTGGCACTTCATTAGTTGCCATTTTAACGGAATCTTATCAGAATCTGTGACGTACTTTTGCACTTTTAAGTACATAATTGAGGAATGCCATAAGTCATCTGTGGTCTACATCATCAATTCCACTCCACCAAATTTATGATTTCCGGGTTACAATAGAAAATACCGAAATCACTACACGCGTGCCTCAAATAATTGAGGAGTTCCCTCAATTCCTCATGGTTCCCATTAATCAACTGGTTTTTTTAATGGGACCATCCTGGAAGCTATACTTACAAACCGGAATAAATTGTATGAATCGGCTCATAAATGACGAAGTTCTGAATTAACAAAAAATGAAAAAAAAAACACGTGATTAAAACAAAAACAACAAAATTGAGAACCTCCTTTTTTTAATTACATACATACGTTCACGCCTTTATTCCCAAAAGGGATAGGCAGAGCACATGAAACGTATGTTCCAGCGCCACTTTTAGCATAAATGTGGGTATAAAATATAGACAAAATGTGATATTGCAGTGATAGGTTGCTAGCCCCTCGCCCACAACACACTTCAACCCTGGTCCCTTAGTCAACTTTTACGACACCCACGGGAAGAAAGGGGGTGGTGAAATTCTAACCCGACACCACACGGGCCGGGCCTTTTTTTTAGTCCGTTAAAAATCATTGAATTGCTAAAGAAAAATCTATACTGAAAATTTCGTCTTATTTCTATTGCGACAGAAGATATGACAATTTTAACTTGTTTTTCAATCATGATTAATCTATCAAAAAGTTTTTATTTTTCTTAATATCCTCAGGGGATTCTCTATCCCAATTTCAGTATTAATTGAGTTAGTTAGCTTTAATAACGTCGTATCGATATTTACGGTGGCATCATTAGCTTAATGATCGGCTTATTGTAGTTCGGGTGATTTAGTGCGCCTTGCGCGGTCGGCCCGCGTGCCCCAATTACCTCCAAACCATTTTTGTTGGGACTAATTATAACTTTATTAATTTATGGTTGCAATTATTGTGAGATAATTAGAGTTTATAATGAATTAACCCAGTATTGGCTGGTCTATTACACACCCCTATTAATAATTCAGCGTTTTTTTTTTTTTTAAAATGACAAATAATCTAATATTGCATATCGATATGAGTGTCTTACTCACATGCACATGCAGCGATGAACTTTGCAAGCCGAAGCACATGAACCAATACGATTCAATACATAATAAGATAGTCATGACACTGTGGCCGCATCCCGCTGCTACGGTCCGAAACATAGGTATGCCAGTACCTCATTTTATATGATACAAATTTCGCACTACACTGCACCGCACCGCGTCCGGCGAAGTTTGTACGCGGCTCGGTACGCTGCAGCGAGATTGGGCGGCAGTGTGTGGTGCGCGTTAACGCGTTCCGCAATCTAACCCCTGATTAGAGACGGAGGTACTTGCCAGTAGTATTGTTTTCGTACCTAAATATAAAATAGATACGTATACCTAAATAGGTAGGCATTTAATTGTAAATAAACGTATTATGCCGTTTTTTACCTACTACATTATTATACTAGTAGCTCTGCCAGCTGTAGGTTGTCACTTTATCAGAAACACTGAATTTACAAAAAAAAAAACAAATCAATATAAAACCTGCTCACAAATGTTCACATGAATTGGTTGAGGAGATACGAAAGCATTTTTGCCCAAGCAAAAAACAGAGAACTTTGTTCGCTTCGCTCGCTCGTTTCATATTATTGATATTATGTTGTGATTAAACCAGCTTAACATAATGTTTAACGTTCAGGAAAAAACTGCCATAGAGAATAAATAGGGTAATGCTTTACGGGCACATTACCATTAGGTACAACCAATCAACGATCGTAAACTTGTAATTTGCTAATATAAAGTAACTCAAGTAAGTAACGCAACGCTTCCTACGATTAGCGCAGAAACAATCAGGTAACAGCAGAGTGAAATAAGTAGTTCCTCTCCATACAAAATCAAGTTATAAGACGTCATGTATTCGTGAGGAGCTTACAGGTCACACGAAAAATAAAGCCTATTTGAATCAACATATTGGGATGACGCCTGACTAATATTATGTGTGAACGAGCGTGTGTCCCATATTCAAACGCAATATGCTATACGCATTTTTATATATTTTTTTAAATGTTTGTATAGATTCGATAGCCAACTAGTATTATTATATCCTCAAAATATAATCACTTTTGCAAAGAAAAAAAGGCATACAATTTGAATGATGTATATTCTCGCCGATATATTAAGAGCAGGCACATAGAAACGATAAGTGTGCATGTCCTTTGACAACAAACGTCCTTTGTTTCTGCTATACACCTGACGTCACTCACAAGATAAAACTGGCGTTCGGCGTTTTCGGTCAAGTGACATACAGATAATGATACTCGGAAGTTAATTTTAAAATAAAAAATTTATCTTGTGTTTCTCTAACAAAATAGTTTTCTATACATATTTCTCATGAAAAATTTAAATATAATTTAATTTTGATAGATGAAATACATTTTTGGGATATAAAATAAATTAACCGAATTGAGGCCTCCAGCCAGGGCTGGCAATGTGAGCATTCGCGCATTGGTACGTAGGTGCGCCAAATGGTTGAAGATGGTGCTACTTGTTTTCGTTTATACTATGTTACACTTTAAACTAGGTACTGGCTTTAGCACCGCTAACGCGTAACGATTTACCATCACCTGAGGCATAATTACACCAAATAATAAATAAACAAAATGAACGTGTTTAGAAATTAGGTCAATGAGACGAGATAAATAATGTGCTTATGGGGATGTCTCGATTTTTGTAAACCACGCCCCTGCGTAGGAGACACATTTGTGCCTTGCGGGCACGTGGTAACGAGATATCTACGAAACTCTTCGAGAAAGGCTTTTTGAACAAGTGTCGAAATATATCAAATTTTTTGAAGTTTTTATTAATATTTCCTCATGATATTTTATATTTGGGAAAATACCTATCGTCATATAAACTGTCAAAGTCGTTTAAAAAAGCATTGGTTGAGCTGGCCGACATAAACAAGGAAAATAAAGAGACTACTTTGGATTTTTATTCTGTTGGGAAAATTTTAAGCAATCGTGTTTTGACATTTGAAAAGCAATCAAGACACATATTTATCTTAAAATTTTAATTCATATCGTTTCGTAGCGAGCCCGTTTAATAATCACATCATTTTCCAATTAATGCTCTTAAATCGTATTTTTAAATGTAGTACTTTCGCGTTTGTGAATTTTGTATCAAATATTAAGTAAAAAGTCTTATAATAGATGAAACGATATAAAGTTGTAGGCAGCACAAACCTTTGTAACACAAATCATATAAAGTTGTAGACAGCACAAACCTTTCTAACACAAATCCCAGGGAAACCTATGTGAGTAAAGGGTATTTTCATTAAGAGCGCTCGAACTTTGTTTAATCAAATAATCTGTGTAGCTGATATCGTCACGATTTTTATATTATTTAAAGTAAGTACATTTGATGACATTATTTGTGAAATATAATCTCAGGCAAATGGCCGCCGAGACTCCGCTTTAGGTGATGCACCCTGTTGTACTAGTTTTGGGCGTCAATTGCGCATTAATTGGATTTAATTTCGTAAAAAACGCGGGTTATGTTGGCCTTCAGAGCAGCAATAATCCGTGGTGTGTCTGCATAGACAAGAGATTTGACGTAGCCCCACAAAGTACTCGAGCGGTGTTAATTCACACGATCTCGGGGGCCAGTTGATGTCGCCACCATGCGATATGACTATACCCCAGAAGGCGTAGTACGGTTGCCATTTTATCACTTATCGCTGTGGATAAGACATCCGTCACGTTCTGACAAGTATGCGAGTGCGAGAGTGACCAATGTCTTATCTACAACGATAAGTGATAAAATGGCCGCCTTCTCATTCAATAAATTGAATGTGTCCAAGTTAACAATTTCTACGCGTTGTTTCAGTGTATTTTCCATGATAAAATGTCACGACTAATTATATATTCCCCGCCATGACAGCTATCGCTTTTATAAGATGGCCTATTGAAAAAACCCTATATTTGGTCAAATATTTACTTTATTAGTATTAATTTATTAAAAACAATAATAATAGTTAAGTATAATTACATAGGTATTGAATCTACAACAGTTAATAAAATAACGCAAAACCTGAAACAGTTTGTTCAGAATCAAAGTACAATGTGAAAAAATAGGTTTTTTTTTTGACGAGTTTTTTTTAACCTTTGTATGGAGCGTTGGCCGACTGGGGCGACCTGCTCCATACAATTTTTTTCACATTCTACTCACGATTCTGAACAAACTGTTTAGAGGTTTTGCGTTATTTTATTAACGCGGTATATACCCAAAACAACTGTGCGGGGAAACTAAAAAAAACCTATTCACATTATATGCCGACATAATCCATGATATCATATTAGTCAGTTAGATGGGTGGCCGCTACACATCGGGTAGCCATAAAGAAAAGGACGACAAAGTTATCAAGCGCGTGGATTACCCAGCCGGCTTCCGAGCCTTTTAATTATTATAATGTACTTTAAAGACAGGCCACCATCAACGTCGGTTTGGGGCGGCCTCATTTACTGGGTGAGTTACGGGTTCACACATCGGGTCCGATCTCACTTACCAATGATTTATGTGCAACATCTCCTTTCCCAGTTGAGCGCATTATCGGGCCGAAGGCCTTATCGACTTGTGGATGTTACGCCCGATACTTTGCCATCGGGACCTTTTTACCGTTTCACCGCAAAGTCCAAACAGCAGAGGCTACGGTTTTGCAGAAGAGCTCCCATTTATACCTAACTATTGATTTCTTATCCTATCTCAATATCAGGGTAGGTACTAATACCCACTCAATCTTTGGCTTATACCCTAACGCAAAAGAAAGCGCGTCTAAGTAAGATTTTCGAAAATGGACCCGAATTCATTACGTAAAACGTATACTATTTTATTTATTAAATACTTTTTTAAATTGACATTATACTTACGTATTACTTTTTCATACATAGCAAACGAAAATGTACCTCTTTTGTATTAACATTTTTTCTGTTTTATAGCTCTGTCCTTCTCTAAGGTCAAGCATAATTATAATTGATATATCATGAACTCCCAAACCTCTCGCCAACGTTAAAACACGTTGTTCTTATAAATATAATATACTCGTTCACGACAATCCATAATAAGTGCACACTGAACTTTGGCAGCGAAACATTGCATTCATTAATCTCCTTGACAATAAATAAGAGGAATCAAGAGCAGGCCGAACCGTTAATGAAACTAACAGCACCAACTTGTTTCCTGACACACACGTAGAACACTTGCACGTTTTCAGGGCTCCAACCATACTCAGGCCTTAATTTGTTTCATATCTTTCACATTCTAATCACATTTTAATATTTCGCGTGCTCTTTCTAATACGCGTGTAATCGAGCGCGGAAAAGTGGATTGAATTGTTATTATGATTGCTACCGACTATGAGAAATAGACTCCCAGGACACTTTGGTATAATTTTGACGTTGGGTGCAACTTTGTTTAGCGAAGTATTCGTTTAAGAGCAAAAAAGGCTCCTCAAAGGGTTTCACACTTTGCTAGCCGAGCTCAATGGTCTATCAGGCTAGCCTAACAAGTAAGGTGTTAAGTATACTTTTCATCGAATGCGTTTACTCCTTACTCGTCGTTTTTAATTATTATTGGGTACATAATTAGCACATTCAATGCATTTGACATACATAATAATGCGTATACGTTTACACACGTTTATTGCTGAAGTGCGTAACCCAGGATTGAATGTGGATTGAGTGAATTCTCAGTGAATTCAAATGCAAAATTTGCCGGTGCCACTGCTAGTTTTGTCATAAAAAAATAGGATGTGCCTGAATACATTATATTGATATATTCAATGGTACCACAAACATCGATCTGCAGGGCGCATTCAATTTATGCATGTGCGCGTAAGCAAATTGTAGGAGTGAAAAGGGTGAAATGTTTGCAAATGCATGATTTAAAAGCTCTCATGGGTGTTGGAGGTGACAAACGGTTGGCGACGCTAACGAGACAGCAACTTTGAGGGCTCGAGGGCTGCCTGTGGGTAGGTACGCTCAAGCGCAACTCCTGACTTGGAGAAAAAGTTAATTAGTTTACCTACGAACCTTTCTCATTTTTATTATTCCTCAACACGACTGAAAAAGTATTTGTTAAAAATTACATTATTGATACCAGATTGTATTGCAGACTTACGTAATACTTACATACCAACCGTAGGTACACGTAAAAAACATAAGGTAACCAGCAATACGCAAATTATCAGTTCTCCGAATTTCCCTTTCAAATACAGCTGCTTTAATAGGAAAGCGTGAGAAAATAAAACGCAAAATTTTCGGAGTATCCTTTGCCACAAAATATTTATGTATGCGATTCATTACCTACACTTCTCTGCCGTTTCAACAACTATTCGCATTTAGCACTCGTAGTCGTGTATCAAGCAATACCTGGCTACAACAGTAATAAAATTAGCGTAAAAAAATTGCAAAACACTTGAACAATAAACCACTATGCTGGGGGGCGCTAATTGTTCCATTAATGCTGCAATAAAACCATCCAGATTTCACACTAGTAATTATCCAATGGCCCTCTTCTGTAGATTAATAGCTTACTGCAATAGCTGCTCCTTACAATGTTAGTTTTTATGGCACCCCATATTTCCTTACGCTCCGTTTTTACAACTGGCACTGAGCGTAAGAAGCATCAGTAGAGAGTAACTAAACGTATAACTGCCAAATCAAATTAACTTTGTAAACGTCATCGTGGGAAGAGTGGAAATGGTGGGAATCGCGGTATGCGCCACATTTCATCCTTGAACACAAACAAATAACTAAGACGAAAACATCTTCTTCCAGTTAGCACTTGACTCAGTAAGTAACGTTATATGTGTCTGCTTGGGTTAATTTCGGGTCAGACGAAAGCGTGAATTCAATCAGAAGCAACCACCCGAAGCAATCTTGTGGGCAATGAAAGCGATTGGGGACAAGTGCGCAGAGCGTCGAGTGACCGGCGGCCGGGCGCCGAGGGCCCTCACCTCACCTTGCAGACTACTCACCCAACAAATATTTCTCAAAAGTAGCGACAAATATTGGACTACTCGAAGCGATTTCATGGTTATAAGTGGACGTCGTTTGTTTGCCTAAGGGTTTATTTAAAGTGAGATTTTATTGTTTGCACGCAGAAATAAATTAGGTCGCTTACACGAAGGCTGTTGTCAAGCTAATGTTTCATAATGGTATTTGTAGTGTAGCTACATGTTATGTAAGTATAATTGGTTGTGGGGTATTTAATTAATTACAAAATAATTAATGTAGGTATGAAATTTTATTCCGTGAAATGTTCAATTTCGACGCAACTACAGAAAACTGATATTTTAAATCGTTATAACGAAGTTTTTACTAACTATAATAATAATAAGTAAAATTGGCAAGAAAATGTAAGCCATCGAGCTTTTTTAACAAATCATCGTACTTACTTAATTGGTCGTGCACCACCGCTCAGATGCTTTTTTAAACCACAAATTAGGAAAAGAGCGTTTGGTTTTTACGTAACAATAAAAAATACATCTTTAGTGAACATTTTAGAGCAATTCTTAAACGTTGCAGCGTCGGATTAAGAAGTAAGAATTTTAATTCCATTCTTTCTTAAATGTTGGAGGTAACCGAAATACAAAGGGAGTTATTTCTTTTTACGTAGTCCTCATTAGATTGCGGGGATGCCGTAGAAACGATATTATAATTTTCAATTTAAGTAGCGGCTACGATTTAAGTGAAACAGACAGCGGACTACTTAACCTTCGTCGTGAAACGTTGAACCCGCCTCGCAGTCGTAAGGGCGCAAGGTAGGAAAATAAAATTAGCATTGCTTTGTGTAATTAAATTATTATAAGGCTTTCAGCTGTAGCCAAAGGATATTTAGACGAGCCATAAGTAATTAACACGAGCCGCACCCACCTGTTTGCCAACCTTCTAGGAATAGATTGTTAGGTATTATTGTAATTAAAGAAAAAAAAGTTTACATGAATAAAATGCAATCATGATGAATTACACACACTTCCTTAGCTACTTATGTACACACACATTTATTTACCTACTTGCTTATTTATCACAGGCCGCATCCATTATCTAACCTGTGACGATAAGCACGGTAATAATTCCATTTATATCTACCTACTCTGTATAAAGATAATGCATTTCGTACCTAAAAATACAAACAAACATTAAATAGCTTATTTTACCTAATTTGCGCCGATTCGCTCACTTCTCATGTTGGGCATAATTTCAGAACGCGTATTTTCCATGAAATAGGTAAAATGTAAAGCTGTGAAAGCGCATATTCAAGCGTATGTTAGGATAATTTACTTCAAAAACAAAGTTTTAACCGATTTCAATTTAGTACTCCGCCAAGCCACGAGATTTCCTATTTTTTTTTACAATTTACCTCATGAACTGTTTTCCGAAAGCAAATGCGTTGATTACCTACTATAGAAAAAAACCGAATCGCTGTATGTGGGCCGATAATATTTGAGGACTTCCATCGATTCCCCAAGATCATCACCAATGGCATTCATTAGTTCCTATTTCAACAGAATCTTATCAGAACCTGTGACGTACTTTTGCACTTTTAAGTACATAATTAAGGAATTCGATAAGTCATCTGTGGTCTTCATCATCAATTCCTCGCCACCAAATTTATGATTCCGGATGTAAATTACACGAATTATAACAGAAAATACCAAAATCACTACACGCGTGCCTAATAAAATTGAGGAGTCCCCTCAATTCCTCATGGATCCCATCATCTAACTGAATTTTGAAAAAATGGGACCCACCTGGAATTATATACATACGAACAAAAAAAAATTTCGAATCGGCTCATCAATGACGGAGTTCTGAGGTAACTAACATTGAAAATAATAATAAAAAAAAAAATACAGCCGAATTGAGAACCTTCTTCTTTTTTTGAAGTCGGTTAAAAATACACTGATATTGATCTCAACAGATATATATTATTGTTATTGACAATTGACAATGCTAAGAAGGATAGTGACAACGAAAAACACGCCATACTCGTCCTTTCTTCTGTAAACTTTATCATAAGCATATTGATCTCTTATACGAGTAAGTTCGGTAGTTAGAAACGCATGCTTCATCTTTATTGAGCAATATATATATATACAGATAAATCGCTAGTGATATCTTGCTTAGTTCCTCAATAAATTGGCCAAGTCTGACAGAACACAGTGCACACTACAAGTGTCGCCCGGACATCAGGATCTGCAATCAAGTTTATTTTACTACGACTGAGGAACCAACATAACTTCCATTCATGTTGCAGAACATGCGTGTTTGTTGCTCTGCTCGTCATGTACTTATACCGTCGGCGTATCCTCCGTGCAGTCTGGTAAAAACGTGATTATTGAGGGATGGTTCCGTAACAATACAACAATAAAATCAGGAAAATAATAGTAGTAGTACCGTAGTTTTAGTATCCTACTAACAATTTCATTGCTTGATTTTTACTTCTAACAATCAAGACAAATGCAAACATATTTTTCAAATGAGGCTATTCCGCTTTAATTAAAATTTTCTACTGTTTCTAAATCTTTAAGCGATTTATTTACTGCTCTTTCGGGTAAAGAATGAAAATACATAATCGAAAACTCAATTGTTCACTTTTATAAATAATGATCCACGTTGATAAAAATGTATTTATACAAAATATCATATATAAGGGGACAATCTTACACAAATCGACGTGGTCCCAAATTAAGCAAAGCTTGTTCTATGGGTACTAGACGACGATAAACATACTTAAATAGACAAATAAATAGGTACATAGAAAACATCCATGAATCAGGAACAAATATTCGTGCTCATCACACAAATAAATGCCCTTACCGGGATTCGAACTCGGGACCTCTTGCTTCGTAGGCAGGGTCGCTACCAACTAGACTAAAGTGATCGTCAAATGGTCGTGGTCCGTCGTACCTATGCCGTTTTTTGCAAATTTCCGCAGCATATATTATCGAGCTAAATCGGACTTCGAAGCCTACCTAATTAATGTGTCAAAGAGCCACGCGCAAATACTATATTTTATTTTATTTATTGATAAAAAGGGGCTTGTCGACGCAAAAACTTAATGTGTGCTTCGAAATAAAGCAGAACGAACTCAATACGAAAGATAATAATCTTTATATGAACGCTTTTTAAGATTTGTTGGAACAGTAAAAACTTACACAGTTTAATGTAAGTATGTTAACATATCTGCCACACAGTGCGGGACCACCTACGGCATGCTTTTATTATCTTAACAAAGTGGCTCGACGCTCCGTAGAAGATGACGGGGAACTGGGTATAAGTGGCAACATGATTGAAACACTCGTAAAAGAAGGAATAAATAAATTGACTTTGATTTTTATCTGATCTGAGATTGTGCGGTTCTGATAATGTTAGTCTATTGTATTTAATGTGCTCTTTACTAGACTTAACATTTTACACTTACCTAATCATCGTCATCCGCCTATACTTCCCGCTGTTGTGCACAGGCCTAATCCCATGGATTACCACTATTACCAGACAACAATGTGTTCCTTTCCTGCATATGTTCCATTTTTTTTGAAGTACAAATTGAATATGCATTTTTGTAATGTCAAATTCTTTATTTAATAATTGCTTACAGTCATCAAGTATGATGATGTAGTAAGTGAGTAGTAACTCAATTATTGTCTACTCGATTTTTTTTCTAGGTCTGCTAGCAATATACAAAAGCATAATAAGGTTTAGGTATAATTAATCTAAGTTTGCTCGTCAAAGACGTAGGTACCTACATTCACTGTTACGAACATTTAGATCAGAAGCAACCACAACGGCTATAGTAATAATTAAGTACATAATATACTAAAACCTAGGTACATAGTGGTTGCTCTCCGCAACACACCACAGGGAAGTCAATAATAATCATGATCATTTGGTGTAATTAGTTACGCAACGAACTGCGTTTTCCCTCTATGTATACAAATGTGCACACACAACTCTTGACATCAAAATTCCAAGCGTTCTCGTTTAGAAATTTTGTGGAAAGTAAGTATTAGTGAGTAGATAATATACTTAGTATGGTTTACTTAAATTACCATGTTATTTGCTTGAAGATGAGAAATCCATATATTCTAGACTTATTTATGCGCAAGTAAATCTAGCGATTTGTTTGGTATCCTACTGATTTGGTTGGATATTGGACTTTAAATTACTGGGAAAACATTTTCTTTACTGGCAACCTGTCGACTACTACGACTGCTAAGGAAATGTCACAACTTCCGAGACGTGGAGTTTCTGGGCCTATTCCAAGTAAATTACTACTATTGGCTGGTCTATCGTTATATCAATTATAATGACTTTTGTCTTTTATAAGTATTTTATTTTATCACCTTCAACTTTAAAAGTGGACGAGTGAGAGACCTGGACTAATGGAAGGCGTTCCCTTCTACCTACTATTTTGTATCTTGCTTCCAATCTCAATTCTCAAACACACGTATTTACGTACTTAAATGTTATTTTAACTAACAAAGTTTCGAAAGGCGCGTATGCAATGTAGGCCGTTATATATTATGTAGTTCGCTACCAATTCAATGCGAAAGTAGCAGATCAGCATTTAATCAAATCTATCAAAAAACATACAATGCGGTTAGCTCCCGGGTATTTGTAAAATGTTAATGAAGGAAATTTGTGCCAGAAACGTTTTCGTTAGCACTAATATATGGAACTGACTCGTCGGGTTTCAGTTGGGAATGGGTTTAAACGTTTTGCACGTTAGCGTCATTAATCTTGCCCAGTTATCTTGGGGTGAACGCAATTTAGTCACACTAGTCATGGGTATTTACGTGGGGCGTCATATTTACGGCACACGCGGCGTCATCGACATGGCAACCGTGTCGTCTAAATGTCGTAAATATTTTGCTACAGTCAGAAGAAGGTTAGATTGCAGTCGCTTTCGTTAAACTAGTGCCTACTCCAAATCTTGGGATTAGATTCTAAAACAGAACCATGGGTTCCTTTAGGGTACAACCGCAAATCACCGTTCTAGCTAAATAATATTTGTTACCTAATAATATTATACCTTAAATTGAATTGTAAGCATACTAGCAGTTAAGTATGCGGGTAATCTCAGTTTATTGAACATTACTGACTATATCGTCTACACACCACAAGCCAAAGATCAAAGGCCGTCTTCGCGTGACACGCCATAAAAACTGATTACTCAAAAGCAATTATAACTGCGCTCTCCATTAGACGTTTCTTTATAGAGGCTGGAGGGTCCGTGAACGCGACACTGGTTATTTGTTTCTCACGGTCACACTCGCACCGCCCACCGCTCGGGCCGTGCTAACGAGGCTTAGGGTGAGATCAAACAGCCACGAGCTTCAATACTCGACGATCGGCTATGAAAATCATCACTATGTCGTGGAGAGATTTAGCGAATTCAGCAAATGAGATGTTAGAGTCTGTGATGTGAAATGTGAGAGAAGAACGCAATATAATCTTTTAGAAAAGCGATTAAATATTTATTGGTTCATATTAGTCATATAAACTCTAAGTATGTACACATTTTTCGACACGGATTAATAGAATAATCATAATTATTACAGAATCAAGTGTTTACATTTACCAGTAACAGATTGTCAATAGTTCGCTTCAACAACCCTGACTTCAGATAATTAAATCATCATATCAGCTGAAAGACGTCCACTGCTGGACATAGGCCTCCCCCAAAGATTGCCAAAGTGACTGATCCCGCGCCACCCGCATCCAGCGGACTCCCGCAACCTTTACCAGGTCATCAGTCCACCTTGTCGGGGGCCTACCCACGCTGCGCCTTCCGGTACGTGGTCGCCACTCGAGAACCTTTCCGCCCCAACGGCCATCGGTTTTACGTGCTATGTGAGATAATTAAATATATATCCTTAATCCTTGCTTCAGTAGAAACCAGTGCTCAGAGGGGCTACCGCGTAGTGAAAACGAACTTCGTTCGAATATCTCCGTCCTCGTCGCTCGAACTAGCAAGTGCGACAGAGTGGGAGATACACGAACGAAGTTCGTTTTTGTTTCGCGGTAGGCCCTCAGGCTTGCCTGCGTATGACGCTATAGAAGTGCTTGAAGGAAGGTGGTGCAAGACGTGTGTGGTAATGACGAACCTCAGCAATATGGAAACGACTATAATAAAGAAGATATCTTTGATAATCGGCACCTATGTTCTACACTACTAAACGAGCAACATTTGTATATGTATTTATTTCTTAATTTATTTATTTATTTAATGGGTTTGAGAACACGGTTCTTACGATTTTGATTAGATTACGGTCTTATTTCCAGGCAAAACATCGTCTTCAGAAAAACACGGAGGACACCCAAGCGAAGTCTGGTCTCACAGTCATGTAATCAACTCAATTCACGTGCTTTAGTTTTACAAAAACAAATAAATCTTACAATACTTCATTTTAAAAATTTGATCCAAATATAATAGGAGCACAATGACGTCTATTAAAGCAATTTTATACCCGTATTAAATCTACGAATTTCCAGCATTCATCAGAGAAGTTGAAGCACAGATTGTATTTCATTGCTCAGCAACGCAAATTGTATTTAGAGAGTCAATTTGATAAAACTCAATTTATTATGCACATCTGTTACAGCGACAAAATTCTAAATTAAATTTACATAACCAGCTATAGTAGTAGGTACCTATAATGCAAGTGGGCCCGACACGTGAGTGGCTGAGTGCCGATGCTGAGTGTTGGAGTTCACACTCCGAGGCGGTAGCAGCCGCGTTATATAGACACGTAATACTAATCACGATCGAGGCTTTGAAAAGGCGCCGACCAGAACGCTATAATTATGTTTGGGTGCCGCTTCATTTGTTAATAGAATACTGGCCAAGTAAGGCGCGAAGACGCCATAAGCGGTCGGCCACTTAGGGCACGCTAAAGCACTGGTAATAAATTGTGTCCCATTCGGTAAAAACTGTTAATAGCATCTCCCAACAACTAGACAGCATGTTAAATGAGGCGTAATCATTCAAAACTTCTGAATACGGACGAAATACGAAAAACAAGTAGAAAAACCAATAAAAGGCTTGAAGGCTTTTTAGAAGACCCTGAAAATAAATTCTTATCGCTAATGGTTTTTTTTTCCTTTTTTTCTTAGCGCCCCGCTTCTACTACACAGTAGGTACGTATAAACAATGAAAATAAACGATCAAATAAGGAAAGGCTTTGTTTGAGAGCTTGTTTATCAAAGTTTTCAAAGGGATGAGTTTAGGGAAACGTAGAGGATCAAATTAATCCGTTTTGCCGATAACAATATAATTAACAATCTGATATAGGCACATGCCTACGTTTGATTAAGAGATCATTGTTATTTAAACTGCCAATCAACGGTTCAACGTAGATTATAT
Source organism: Epinotia demarniana (assembly GCA_945867215.1). NCBI lineage: Eukaryota > Metazoa > Arthropoda > Insecta > Lepidoptera > Tortricidae > Epinotia > Epinotia demarniana. The sequence goes on from OX244263.1 coordinate 13,643,249, forward strand.
GGATGGTACATACATAATACGCTAAGCTCATTGTAATATGATACATAGCGACAATAGCTTTGATTCGATCTGGATCATCGTAACCTACTCTGCCCTATTAAGGCGGATTTAACCCGCCCTAATAATAACTGAGCATAAGGTTACTTGACTAAGACGTCACGATTTATTAAAATTAGCATATAGTACACTAAATGCATATGATTATGGGTTATATTATGTACAATATTAAAAGTTAACTTATCAGATACAAAAAAAAACAATAACTATAAAACCTGATCTGTCACAAAATAGGCCCTATGCTACGGCGAGATATCCCACAGAACACGAATTGCACACAGTAGTCCAATTTAGCATAAATAACGTGAAATATTCATGGTCTAACGAGTTTCTAATGAAATAAAATAAATCTATACTTAATATACTTAAACAACGTAATCTTAATTTCGATTAGCTGTTTAAGTCAAGTTATTTTTGAGCACGTATACTTCGATTTATTTAGTTATGAAAATCTCGTATAAGTCAACGTACAGTCAAGTATAAGGGGCTCATAATTATGTCCCATAAGTCTTGTATGTCAGCGGATTAAGGTTTTGGTACTTATTTATGAGAGGATGGTATCGATACATATTTTTGCACGTGACTGTACAAGTTATTATCCGAATACTATAAAAACGATATTAATTTCGTCCGAATTAAGTAAGGTCCATCAATTTCAATAATTATTGATACTCTACTTGGCACCTTTATTTGTATAATTTAAGATTGAACGTTTTACTTGGGACGGAATCGAGCACTAGGACATTTATCTTACTCATGATGTAAATAATTATAATTTAGGATATTCACAACCAAAAACAAAGCACTGCTGGACACACAACTGCTGGAGCGTAAAATGAAATTTTGTGTTTCCAGATGATTATGTACCTATTTAAATATTAATGAACTGTCAATACCTACATGTACCTAAGTATGCGAAATGGCATTGTTTACAACTTAATACCTCCATACTCGGATGCTATTTTTACGAACGCTATAGGGGGTCTGTTTATTGAACGCGAACATTTTATACGGGCCATTATTATTGGCCCCAGCGAATTGACCGATATTAATGGTTTTCCTTATACCTAGTCGGAATTGGAACAACTTAAGTAGCCAGCAAAGTATGTGTATTATTCATATGCATATTATTGCGAAATTAAATTTTGTTTCTTGGAACGCTCTTTTTAGTACAGTAATCGATATCACAGATCATATTCGATACTAAGGGAGAGTTGCACTAGCATAACATTACAAACTGACCAACGTTAATTTTGGCTCCGGCAGCTGTCATTCTGTAAACTTTCTACACATTCAGATTTTAACGAACACCGCTTACGATTACAGATGGTTTAGTGCAACCCACCCTAATTAGAAAATACTAAAAGCTTATACCAAACACTACAAGGTCTACAAGAGACACTCCAAATTTGATTATATAACTCAAAGGAAAATCACTCGACTTAATACGGTCATACTTAACAGGTAGGACTCAAACAGTAGTTTTAAATAGAACTAATTCAGCAGCATTACAAGTTAAAATCGGAGTACCACAAGGACAATATTGGGACCTCTCTTATTTCTGATATATGTTAACGACCTTCCATTTATGGCGGAACAACTATCTAAAATAGTGTTATTCGCAGATGACACATCACTCATATTCAAAGTAAATAGGATTACCCAGGACACACACAGTATAAACAATGCACTTCAACAGATACACGAATGGTTCACAGCTAATAATCTGGTACTAAACGCCATGAAAACCAAATGTATGCATTTTAAGCTACCTAATGTAAAAGGTACCTTACAAGGATTGAAAGTAGATAACAAAGATTTAGCTAGCGTCCCAAAGGCAGTTTTCTTGGGTATCACTGTTGACTCCAAGCTGCAATGGAGTCCTCATATTGCAGCACTGTCTAAAAGGCTCAGTTCTGCTGTATACGCTATAACAAAAAATAGACAGCTTACTGACGTGGCTACAGCAAGGCTCGTCTGTTTTAGTTATTTCCGTAGCATCATGTGCTACGGTATATTACTGTGGGGCAGAGCAGCTGACATTGACTCCATATTTATCCTGCAAAAACGAACAGTTCGTGCAATGTACGGACTAAAAAGCCGCGAATCACTCAGGGAACTATTTAAATCATTTAATATAATGACCTTGCCTTGTCAGAACATTTACGAAAACATAATGTATGTTACATAATGCAAGCTACGGTAGCCTAGTGGTTCAGGACAAGCTACGGTAGCCTAGTGGTTCAGGCATGCGGCTGTCAAGCGGCGGTCGTGGGTTCGAATCCCGGCTCGTACCAATGAGTTTTTCGGAACTTATGTACGGAATATTTACCGTTAGCTTTTCGGTGAAGGAAAACATCGTGAGGAAACCGGTCTAATCCCAATAAGGTCTAGTTCTCCCTCTGGGTTGGAAGGTCAGATGGCAGTCGCTTTCGTAAAACTAGTGCCTATGCCAAATCTTGGGATTAGGTGTCAAAGCGGACCCTGGGCTCCTTTAGGGGCACAACCGGGATTAACGCTAGGAGAATGATGAATGTATGTAAGTACACAACACATTACACAATTTCTTAAAATGTGATTTTCAGAAATACAATACAAGAAATAAAGCTTTATTGATAGCAGTAAGTACTAGTTTAAGAAAGTTTCAGAAGTCGTTTATGGGATTATGTACACATTATAACAATATAATAAGTTACCAAGTTCCATTACAAGTATGCCAGATAATATACATTTAAGGCCATTAAATTTTAAAACAAACATTAAGTAGTAGAGCGTACTATAAATTAGACGAATATTTGCAAGACAAACACATATGGACAGATGTCATACCTCCGGTCAGTGATCCCTAACACTTAAGTATAAATAAATAAGTATTTATAAATTACAATTAATGGATTAAGTATATTTAAATAAATGAGAGTTTTTTAATTATAGTTAATGGACTAATGTAACGACTCCACCTCTGGATGAATGTTATTTATAAGATTCTTGTTATATTAGACCTTCGAAAAGTATTCTGTAAGAATCTACTTTGAATAAAAATATTTTGACTGTGACTATGAATTATACATTGCATGGAGAGATTGTGATTCGTTCATTAATTGTAGCCGTATGTGGCGAAAATATATTATAGTTTCATTAAAAAGTTTCGCCATTGAGCGAGTTAAGTAAAAAAAACATGTTGATAGTAACTAACTTTTAATAAACGTATTCATACACTCGAATGCCTTCGAGACAATCGATGCATTTTTAAAAGCATATACATTATAGACGGTATAATTTGTGTGAGTCACGTTCGTGAGAAGAGCCGCGTGCGTGGGCGAACCAGTCGCGCTGCGCGGGCGCAGGCGTACTTACAAATTACGTTTACCTCCACGCCGAGCCTGCGAGTAAACTTTACGTATAGTAAACACTGGTCCGAGCCTCTATTTCGTTCATCTCTTTCACATCCCATATTATTTATATGTTACGCGCGCTCGTTCTAACGGGTAAAGCTCGGCTAGCGTGATACGAGAGAGCGAGTTAATATTGATATTCGATTGGTATGCGAAGCGGTGAACATAAATAGACCACCTGGTCTGTAGATTCTGCTATATTCTTATCTGACAGAATAAAGAACGTATAGGTACATTGCCAGGGGCCTCGGACTGCTGGCGTAAAATGTGGTGAACGAATTCAACAAACATATTCGATGGGCCACTTTCTGCTTTTAGTGTGGCGAAATCTGTGAATATCAATTGTGTTTGTATTGCGCGGAAGACAGATGGGATGGCATGCAGTAATCCTTTCATACCGCAATCATTCCTAAGCTGGCACACATTGAAATGAAGGCGCGCAGTAAAGGATCTGTACTGTCTTTACACTGGCCACTGACAGCTTACTGATACCGCGTCGACGTAGCATCGTCGAATGCAGTGCAAGTAAGTGGCCTGATTGCTACTCACTTGCTTGCGGCAACCACAGTTGCTGAATTGGCGCACCCCTAAGCTTGTAAGGCAATTACGTCAACTGTGGTTTCCAAGCGATGTACGGGTATGCTTTGATATAAAAAAGCCATTGGCTGCCATTTTTTAAACTCGGTTTTAAAAGCTCTACCATGAGGCAAAAAAAATCAAAACGACACCGACACGAAGTTATAAATTTGGAACAAATATGGTGTGGTTATGCGTTGATATTCAACACGAGAGAAAGTGATCAGTCTACTCACAGGAAAAATAAAATAACAAAAATGTAACCATAGCGAATTGTGAGTGCAGTACTCCAATTCAATGTTATTCTGTTATTGTCCGCAACGTTGTGTTCATCATATAGTATATATACATATATTGCTTTCCATTTTATAAGACTTTCAGCATAAATGTGTTATGGGTAATCTGGGTAAATTAATAAATATACCATATTAAATTAAACTTCTTATCTCTAAGCAAAATTGAGAATATCAGCTTCTCCTTTTATTTGCTAATTAATGTATGTATACCTAGTGTTTGTCTGTGCCTTCGTCAAGAGAAAGGTGAGAATGCACTATTGTTCCCCGAGGTGATACAAGATGTTAAATCGAATAATAAATTTCGTATTCTTAAATACTAGGTATTAGTGAAGCAATGTAACGATATACTTTATACCTACAAGATATCTCGTAAAACAAACATACTTTTATCCGATACCAAATAGTGATTAGCAGTACAGTACAATAGTAACTTACTGGTGTAAGGTACTATGACACGTCAGATAGGCAACGCATCTTAGGTTTTTTTTACATTAATCTAGACTGGACACTACCGCAGCCATGAAAAAATTTGCTATTAACTTATCAAGTTTACATGAACCACCTCTTACAAAGAAACATTAAATCTTCAAGCTGCCATTAAATATTACTTACCGAAGACTCTTGAGAATTTATTGCAATTAAATTTAAGAGCCTGATATCTTTTATAGGATCAATATTTTTAATACTTCTTAGACTGGATTATAAAACGCTCCATACCATTTATGACACTTTGCTTTTAATATAAAAGACTTAAGCCGCTGATAATAAACGATGACACTCCAGAATACACATAGAAAAAAAAAGTTTATACACGGCGGCAGTACCACCGTCAAGTTCGAAGAAAATGCCACGCAAGACTGCAATTTGTGTATTGGTATCTACCCTAGTTACACGATCCCTTTCTATAGGTTAGTTACAAAAATGATATTATACAAAACGCAATAAAAAATCTGGTCGGCACGACAATCTAATAGTTTAAACGTCAAAATCCGACACACGATAGCAATATTACATTCAGCTATGAATTTGAATAAACCACCACCGATTCCGAGAAAGAAACCTTTGTCAAGAGAAAAACCGGCGAAAGATCTTCTGTAAGGTTAATATATTTAACAGAACATTCGCTCCTCATCGCTGCCACTGCGGAGACGCTGTCGATCGTCTCGCCCACCACGGTCTCTCGTGCAGCAAGAGCGCGGGGCGCATACCGCGTCTTGCCAGCCTTAACGACATCATCCGTCGGGCCTTCGTCAGCGCCGCTGTCCCTGCAGTCCTCGAACCTACTGGTTTGACACGGAACGACGGAAAAAGCCCGATGGAATGACGCTCATTCCCTGGAAGATGGGTCGACCCCTGGTGTGGGACGCCACGTGCGTCGACACCCAAGCGTCGTCACATCTTCCGGGGACTTCGTGTGGGGCTGTTTCCGCTGCTGACTCAGCCGAGGGTCTCAAACGGCGCAAGTATGGAACCATCGACAGTGGCTTCATATTTGAGCCGTTCGGCGTAGAGACCCTCGGTCCGTGGGGACCAAGCGCGCACCGAATCTACAATGGATTGTGCAAGCGCTTGGTTGAGGCTTCACGTGTCCAGAAGACTGGCTTTTACCTCGCCCAGAGGATCAGCAGTCAACGCGGCAATGCTGCCAGCCTTCTGGGCACACTACCGCCTGGCAGCGACCTGGGGCATTTTTTTTACTTTTTGTTTTAGTTTTATTCGTAAACATGCAATGCTACTGTAGAGAATCTTTTTTTTGCGATAGACCCTATTGAAATACCAGGTATTTAAAAATATTACATTTTTACTTGTAGTAACAACAATTTAGAAATAGTTATTTACGATACAAGTGCCGAAAATAGGAATTTCACAGACACGAGTTGTGATTTACCCATTCGCACGTGTACCGTACAACGTTTTAGTGTACATGGCTCTTTAATGTTTCGACATATGCACGGAAAGTGTTCTTTTCCGCACCAGTGCGGGAAAGTAGCACCATATGTACTGTAAACGTGCATTTTGTTATTTTTTTTATTCTTTTCCGAGACCCGTTTTTAGGGTTCCGTAGTCGACTGTCCCTTATAGTTTCGCCATGTCTGTCCGCCCGTCTGCGTATAATCTCAGTAACCGTTAGCACTAGAAAGCTGGAATTTGGTACTTAATATATCAATCACGCCGACAAAGTGGTAAAATAAAAAATGGAAAATAGTAGATTGTTAACCAAGGGCTGAAAGGCACCCATTTCTGACGAGATATTTCTCGAACCATTGGCGCTCTCACTTCGTTCGAGCGCCAATGGTTCATGTTCAGGTGACATTCAATCTACTTTTCATATCGAATACGAGGCAAGTAAAAAAAACACAGACGGAAAATTAAACAATGTGTTTATTCAGAGTAGTTATAAAATTCAAAAATGGCAGCCGCCATTATCGTGACGTCATCCGAGCCGAAAGAATAGTCCCATCTAGTGATGTGCCGTTCCCGGGAATATTCCCCTACAGGGGAATATACGGGAATATTGAAATTGTGTATGTTTACACATCTTGCTACCTTTTTTACCAATACATTAACCAGTGTAATTTACCCGCAAAAGTAAATTCCCAATGTTCCTGGGAGCAATGGGAATATTCCCGGGAACAATGGGCATATTCCCAGTTATTGGGAATATTCCCCGAGCCAAAAAAAAAACAAATTTTACTAAAGTACTTCTGCAAGTAACAAAAACGATACAAAGTTAACGAAAAAATCAAAATTAAATGTGTACGAATACAAAATATGAAATTATTCACATATTTAATGGTAATCGAGATAAAAGTCAGCATTGGTACAATAATGTTTTTGGCGAATGGCACTTCATTTTATCGGGGCACTATTCATTTTAATTTGTACTTTTATTACAACTTTAATTTTCCTAATTTGCATTTCAATATTTCCCTGTTTGGGGAATATTCCCGGGAACAAGGGAATATTCCCGGGAAATTCCCATACGGGAATATTCCCGTTCCCGGGAATATTCCCCGGCACACCACTAGTCCCATCTCACTATTGTCCTAAAGAAAAACGCAAATATCTGTCTCGCTCGCGCTTATGGTTATATGTTGTAATACGGTCACGTGACATACAGATAATAACTACAATTTAATTTTGAAAATAAACGTTTTTATAACCAAATAGTCTCTAAGTTCGTATTTCCTAAATCAAAACTATATGAATAACATACTTTCATAATTTAATTGTGATAGACGAAAATAGCCTATTCAAATATTTTCATACCATTTGTATTTATTATTAGTATTAATTGAAGAGTGGCTGTATGCGTTTCTGCCTTAGCTCACATGCACAACTTTTAATTTAAAAAAACATTGTGGGTGTATTCCATTTGTCACCACCTCATAGACCCTAGTGGTTAGTTTAGCTAAAACAAAAGTGATGAATTTACAACATAAACTTATTTTATATTAAATAAAATAAATTCTATGAACTGGTAAGTATAAAAGTATTTTCCTTTGTCATTGGCGGGGTAAATATTAATATTTATTAGAATTAGTTCCCGGATAATGTTTATAAGGCGAGGACCAACTGGAATACACTAGGGTTTAGTTAAATCTATTTTTGATAATGTTCATATTTTCGGAGATAATCACTCCAGAAGTTAAAAAAGTGCCCTCCCCCTCCTCTTACTTTTGAACCATAAGTTTTAAAAATATGAAAAACAACTCAAAAATAAAACTTTATAGAAACTTTCTAGGAACATTATTTTGAACTTGATACGTTGAATAGTTTTTGAAAAAAATTACAGAACTAAGTTTGTAATTTAACCGTATAAGAAGGTGTTTTGTACCTGTAATATCTACATCACAATGAAATGACATGCTTTCAAATAAAGTAAAAAATAGTAGTGAAAATCGGTTCACGCAATAAATAATTATCCTATAAAAATCATCTTCCATACTTTAAGCTCGCGCGCAATAGTTTACTTAATTTTCCGATAGATGTTGCTGTATACGGAATGCTCATATCGTACATGGCGGTGGTCGTTCGTTGTCTAATAATAAAATTGTTCGCTAAGTATTGCTGCTATTGTTTTTTTTGACCTGTCCATGTGTAGTTGGAGTCTATAACTCTTTCTTTAGTTATCATTATCACCGTCCTTTGTGGGCCCGTTTTTAGGGTTTTAGGGTTCTGTACTTAATCAATGTAACAAATAGCCCATTTTTTTAACGCTTAAGTGGGGACACTCACTGTGACGGACGGAAAACTACGGAACCCTACACTGAGCGTGGCCCGACACGCTCTTGGCCGGTTATTTTTTCTCGTGGTACCTATATCTGAAGGAATTGCGTAACTTTCTAAAACTAAACAAGTCGACTGTCATTTAGATCTACTAGTATCCCATGTGCAATACACTTTTACACCTATCTCTAAGCAATAAGGTTCTAGAACCACCTAAAATGTATACATGTTTATGATGCTGATACTGACTATGAAACTGGCCTATGAAATTTTACGCAATGCACCAGCCATGTATAGTGCACCAAATACCTACATGAACAATATCTTTAAATTTCGCGATTTAAGTACTCATATCTTTACTTTATCATCAGAGTCCGACCTTTTTGTGGCGCTTATCGCTCCGCAATGTCAGCGTGATTTCAATATACCTACTTCTGAATTCAAAAACGTCAAAAATATCGTGGTGGTTCGCATTCTACTACCAATGCAATATTCTCCTGGGAATATTTAGATATACCTACCGTGTTTGTTGATCATTGTTACATACTATACTACTTAAAGCCCGTAGTACCTTTTAACAGAGTATTGTTTTTTTAATTATTTAAATTTTATTATATATTGGACATATATGGCCTGGCCATATATATCCGATTTATAATTCAGTATATTTTGTTCCAGATGACTTAGTTCAAACTAGTGCATTAGTAAGTACGCAGTTGTTTTTCGCCAAGGGCTCTGAAGATTCTTCTCTTTTCTTATCGGCACGACAATCTAATAGTTTAAACGTCAAAATCCGACACACGATAGCAATATTACATTCAGCTATGAATTTGAATAAACCACCACCGATTCCGAGAAAGAAACCTTTGTCAAGAGAAAAACCGGCGAAAGATCTTCTGTAAGGTTAATATATTTAACAGAACATTCGCTCCTCATCGCTGCCACTGCGGAGACGCTGTCGATCGTCTCGCCCACCACGGTCTCTCGTGCAGCAAGAGCGCGGGGCGCATACCGCGTCTTGCCAGCCTTAACGACATCATCCGTCGGGCCTTCGTCAGCGCCGCTGTCCCTGCAGTCCTCGAACCTACTGGTTTGACACGGAACGACGGAAAAAGCCCGATGGAATGACGCTCATTCCCTGGAAGATGGGTCGACCCCTGGTGTGGGACGCCACGTGCGTCGACACCCAAGCGTCGTCACATCTTCCGGGGACTTCGTGTGGGGCTGTTTCCGCTGCTGACTCAGCCGAGGGTCTCAAACGGCGCAAGTATGGAACCATCGACAGTGGCTTCATATTTGAGCCGTTCGGCGTGGCGTCATTTAGATCTACTAGTATCCCATGTGCAATACACTTTTACACCTATCTCAAAGCAATAAGGTTCTAGAACCACCTAAATGTATACATGTTTATGATGCTGATACTGACTATGAAACTGGCCTATGAAATTTTACGCAATGCACCAGCCATGTATAGTGCACCAAATACCTACATGAACAATATCTTTAAATTTCGCGATTTAAGTACTGATATCTTTACTTTATCATCAGAGTCCGACCTTTTTGTGGCGCTTATCGCTCCGCAATGTCAGCGTGATTTCAATATACCTACTTCTGAATTCAAAAACGTCAAAAATATCGTGGTGGTTCGCATTCTACTACCAATGCAATATTCTCCTGGGAATATTTAGATATACCTACCATGTTTGTTGATCATTTTTACATACTATACTACTTAAAGCCCGTAGTACCTTTTAACACAGTATTGTTTTTTTAATTATTTAAATTTTATTATATATTGGACATATATGGCCTGGCCATATATATCCGATTTATAATTCAGTATATTTTGTTCCAGATGACTTAGTTCAAACTAGTGCATTAGTAAGTACGCAGTTGTTTTTCGCCAAGGGCTCTGAAGATTCTTCTCTTTTCTGAGGATGAACGCTGACACATTCTGAAAGGCGCTCATGAAATACAGTTTTTTTACTAATTTCCCTTCCTCATTCCAAGCGCGATGAGTATATAGTATCCCACCAAAAACATAAATGTAACAAAGGAGAGCCAAGTTCAATACAAAAAATATGCTTAATTTCGATCATAGTGGAAAATTGAAAATATTTTTTTTTTTTTCAATTTTCCACTATGATCGAAATTTGGAATTTCGTTAGCGGACGTTTCTGCTTAATAAAACATTTAATGTTAAAAAATATGCTTGTTTGTGGGCTTCGCCACAAAAAGAATGGAGATCTAAATGAGTGCGAAGTTCTATGCAAAATCCGAATATGTATTTATAGAAACAAAATAACATTATGAACAAGTATTAAACTCTATTTCTTTGCTTTATTGGATACCTATAACAATTGCTGTTATTTAAAACTGTGAGATCTTAAAGTAGGTCAGATTTGACTTGGCCAGTTTTCATTACATCAGTCATTTTATAAAGTTATTCAACATATATATATATATATTTTAATTCTGATAAAAACTGGCCAAGTCAAATCTAACCTACTTTAAGATCTCACATTTTAAATAACAGCAATTGTTATAAGTATCCAATGAAGACACATACATATATTGGGATAGTTTCAAATATCTGCTTGTAACAGTTCCAACGCTACAAATAATACAAAATAAAATTGTATGGGGACCCCCCTATTTTTTAGCTTTTTATTATTTTTAGATTTTTTTCCTACGCTTATACACAATTACCGAGCTGGATTCCACATTTCATCCTTCTAGGTAACGTTTACGTTAAAGAGGTTTTGAGTTATAGAAGGGTCATAAGTGGCACCAAGTGGTTCGTGTAATATTACACTCGGCGCTGGCTAGCCAGTTCCTTTGCTTGAACTTGGCTTGACACGCTGCGGCGTGTCTAGATTCAAACGAGTGCGTACGACACATTCAAGATATACGAAATGTCGAACAAAGCCGCTGTATATTGATAAAAAGATGTTGTCATATTACGTCATATATTTGAAACGTGCCTTGCAGCCAGTATAAAGGAGCGCGTGACCTGCTGATGTTGTGTTGTGTCAACCAAAATAGAAAATGTTACCCGCCGCTAAAAGCTCACAAGGCATTATTTGCGGAGAACAGAAATTCAGCTTTCCGGCTCACATGAATTACGGAATTTATTTCATCGAAAAGATATTAAAGTTTAAAGACAAAAGAGCACTGGTAAGTAACATTGTAATATAGCATGTATACTGTTTTTCCTGCTTTTGTATAATTTTATAATGTGCAATGCTGTCTTTTAGTTTTCAAAAATTAATTTAGTTATTTGTGCGTTATAGGATCATAATTTCAAAGCCGACAATCAACTTGAGTTCGTGACATCAGTCACATCACTCTGCTGCACTATTCAAATAACTTTATTGTTCTTTTCAACTAACAATTTTATCAGTTAACTAAAGACATCTCCATCATCACCATTTACCATATATCACTAACATAATATCGAATTTCACCGAATATCGTTAACTAAGTAGTCTGCGTACTTATTAAGATGAATAAGTAGGCAATAACTACGTATTAACTAACCTTGGACGTTAATTTCCTTATGATTCTCCGAAGCGTAAACGGAAATGACATAAGAAAATTAATAATTTACAAACATTTGCCGCACTTGTACACACGCAAATGCACACAAAACACTACTTATAGCATTACTTTTTAGGGTTCCGTAGTCGACTAGGAACCCTTATAGTTTCGCCATGTCTGTCCATCCGTCCGCGGATAATCTCAGTAACCGTTAGCAATAGAAAGCTAAAATTTAGCACTAATATATATATCAATCACGCCGACAAAGCGGTAAAATAAAAAGTGGAAAAAATGTTTTATTAGGGTACCTCCCCTATACGTAAAGTGGGATTGAGTGATTTTCTTTTTCATTTCAACCCTGAAGTGTGATATAGTGTTAGATAGGTATTTAAAAATGAATAGGGGTTTAGTAAAATAATTTTTTGATAATGTTAATATTTTCGGAGGTAATCGCTACAAAAGTAAAAAATAATGTGTCCCCCCCCCCTCTAACTTTTGAACCATAAGTTTTAAAAATGTGAAAAAATCTCTAAAGTAGAACTTTATATAAAAACTTTCTAGGAAAATTATTTTGAACTTGATAGGTTGAATAGTTTTTGAAAAAAAATACAAAATGTTTTCTGAACTAAGTTTGTAATTTAACCGTATAAGCAGGTTGTTATTGTACCTGTAATTTCTACAAAATCACAATGAAATGACGTGCTTTCAAATAAAGTAAAAACGGTGAAAATCGGTTCACGCAATAAAGAATTATCCCATAAAAATCATCTTCCACACTTTAAGCTCGCGCGCAATAATTTACTTAATTTGCCGATAGGATAGATGTGGCTGTACGTGGAATACTCATATCGTACATAGCGGTGTTAAGATTTTTCCTCATTTAATGGGGTCGGAGCAGGTGCGCCCATACATTTAACATTAGGTCGAAAATTTGTCGTGCTCGAATTGTCTTAGTTGTCTTTGGTCGTTCGCTGTCGAATAATAAAATTGTTCGCTAAGTAGGTATTGCTTGTTTAACGCTTAAGTGGGGACACTTACTGTGACGGACGGAAAACTACGGAACCCTACACAGAGCGTGGCCGGACACGCTCTTGGCCGGTTTTAATATAAAAATATTTTCCTGCATTAGTTATTACTTAAAAGAGTTAAGGTCTAGTTTTCCCTATGGGAAGGAAGGTCAGATGGCAGTCGCTTTCGTAAAACTAGTGCCTATGCCAAATCTTGGGATTAGGTGTCAAAGCGGACCCTGGGCTTCTTTAGAGGCACAACCGGGAATAACGCTAGGAGGATGGAGTTATTACTTAAAAGAGTTAATTATGCAACGGTAACATTTGAGGTAAACGGAGCTACACACGAGAAACTGACATTTGGCGATATAATACGGCAAGTGACCAATGTCGCTGCGTCTCTCACGGATCTCGGAGTGAAGAGAGGCGAGGTGGTCGCCGTGGTCAGCGAGAACAGAAGCGAAGTCGTGACCGCGGGGATCGCCGCTTTATGCGCAGGCGCAGTCGTTACCTTCATCAACAGCGCTTTTTCCGCAGGTAAAACAGCGTCAAAAAATTCATTTGAAAGAAAGAAGACATTTATTCACTATACAAAAGACACTCAGAGGCAAAGGGAGCAGCATACCGAAAGCGATTATTAAAGTGTTTTTATGAAACGTTATTGATATATATGAATTCAGGGGATTCCTGAATAGTCGTTATAGTATTATAGTCAAACGATCTCACTCGTTAGAGATTTTAAATTTGGACATGTCTAAAGAGCCAATAATAATAACATTGAATTAGTTACTAATTGCAGTCTTTTGGGTATCAGCATTGGCGAAAATAACAATTGGCAGGCAAACATTGAAAAAAAAGAATCAACAAAACTGTCCCGTTTTGCTTACCCCAAAATATACAAGGTGGAAAGAACGAATGTTATATTAAGAGCAAATACATTATATATTGTAAATACTCCTATCTTTAAAAGCAATTGAATAAGAAAAAAATAGGAAAAACAGAAAACATCAACTGAATCATGGATTTTTGAAAACTAGTTTGCCTCATCAGGGATTCGCTTCATGTGGCGTTTGATCTGTTTACCGTGTATAATCTACTATAGATTGTGGCGTTTCATAACGTTTTTTTTTTATTTCAGGAGAATTGTTGCACGTAACTGACATATCAAAACCAAAGTATGTATTTTTGTCTCCAAACGCATATAAAAAACAATACGAAACATTGAAAAAACTGACGTGTGTAAGCAAGTTATGTGTCTTCGGCGAATCTCCGTCCAAAGAAATCTTAAATTACAATTATCTTGCTAAGAAACAAACAGATTATTCAACATTCATTGACTATTACGGTAAATCACTTTTCCATTGTCCAAATGTTAACATTAAATTGCTCCGAATATTTTATTCGCCGATCTATGCATTATTCCTTTAAGCATTTCAAACTGTAATGTTTTTTCCGCAGTTTTAAATATAGTTTTCGGTTATTTTGTAGATTTTATCGTCATTCTTACCAAAATAGCTATACTTAGTATATAATTTATTTATTTTAATGTACAAAAGGCGCCTACCCCGAAGCTTCCTATAGGTATATTTAACAATATGCAAGACGTCCCAATATAACTTTACTTTACTCGGGTAACATAAAATGGGCATTAAAAAATGAATTCCCAAGATATTCAAACACAAAATGTCTGCTTGGCCAAAAGTTGACTGGTAGAGAATGCTTACGGCATGAAGCCCGCCTTTTGTACGATAAATTGTTACTTTGTGCAATAGAATAAATAAAAGGTCCTTTTTATTTACACATATTTTTGATACTTTATGGAAAACAAGCACACGGACTGCCTGATATTAAGCAGACGCTGTAGCCTAGGGACCCTTGCGACTCGAACTGCCAACCCTTTATTGATTTGAGTAGGGGGCTCAATGTTTCCCGAGAATTCAAAGTTACCCATGGCCTGTATAAATGTTTATAATCTGGTTTACCGGTAGGTCGAGTGGAACCGGCCCTGTTACTGTATTCGTCGGGAACCACGGGGCTGCCCAAGGGCGCCAAGGTGACCCATGCGAACCTAATCGCCGCGGCTCAGCAGCACGAGTGAGTTAAACATGCATGACTTCACACTACACGAGGCAAGGTGGAGTTTCAACGATATAAATAAAATACGTGTTGAGTTAGCAATCACTGGCACGAAGATTAAAAGATCATCATACTCCAACATTTGGTTCCAGTGTCCCTCACTTTCAGGAATAGAAAGATATTTTCGCTGCACGACTTGCTGCTCAGTCGCTTCGCGCGCGATTTAGCGTCTCCTGTCTCATTCGCACAGTGCAAATTAGAAATAAAAGGGTATAGTTCATTCTCGACTCGCGTCGCGGAGCGGCGTCAGTTGCGCTAACGCCCCCCCCCCCCTGGCCGTGTATGTGCACCGTGCGCCTTCTTTGTTTAAGTACTAAATTTATTTCTACAAAATATGATATGGCGTCTTAAATAGCTTTGCACATAAGTCCATAATTTAGTACTTTTTACGTATTCAAATGTAACCATATGAGACTGTTTGTTTCTTAATAAAATAAATAAATAAATAAAGAACCTATTTTTAAGCATACAGAAGAGATAGGTATCATATAATCAGTGCTGGCTTTCATGACAAATTTTAGTGTCTACTTTCAGCAATTCCTAAGATACCCTGCCGGCCGTTGCCCTTTCGACTTGTATAACAATATAGCGTTTCTCTCACTAACTTGGCATATACAGATCAACATTAACGGAAACGTCCATTGTTTAGATGATATAAAATCCTTACTTAACGGTTCCACTGTTTTGAAAGGCCACGACTACAATGGAACGTACGTCCGTGCATGTTTCTTTACTTCAATAGTGAGCGTAAGCGAGGTAGTTCACAGATGCATTATCGTCAATAATTTCCGAAAGACACACTTGTACATACATCATGTCAGTTTCCAGTTTCCACGGAATAGTGTCGATTGTATTGTACCTTTAAATAAATACCTTGCATTATATTTACAGTATTCACCAACTGTAGGTATACGAATAATGAATTAACACGGATTAGGATAGCCATCTGAGATATATTTTCTCATGCCAATTTGATTTCCATTCCCTGCATTTCGCTCGACGGTTTTGACGCTGGTTCGGTTGATCAACAGTGCGTGAATAAACTCGTACCGATTAAGATTTTTTCGTGAGCGTCAGGATGGCGGGTGGACCTTGGGAATTTCAATGAAATGTTAACAGATATTTGGTAAAACGAGCTATATTGAAAATTAGGTCCACCCGCCATCCTGACGTCAGCATGAGAGGTGGACCAGTCTCGAAACTCTTCCATCGTAAAAAGTAGTGAGATATTTCGTAGTACCAAGTCTCAGGCATTCTTATTATTCTTTAACTTGGCAATCACGCAATACTACATAGTTTTAGGTATGCAAAAGTTGAGTTGTGTGATTGCCAAGTTGCAGAATTTTATTTAGCTAGCAAATAAAGAATAATAAGAATGCCTGAGACTTGGCTCTAAGAAATATCTTACAACTTTGTACGGTGGAAGAGTTTCGAGACTCGGCCTCTTTTTTACGTGGAACATTTTTTATGGGATTTATCCTTTTCTTCTATTCACAATTAACTTAGATACGTTACTTTGTGTACTAACAGCTGGTTTTTTGTATTATAATTGCAGTCCTTGTCCTGATATATCCATGCTTTCTATTGCACCTTGGTGCAATACTTTGGGTTTTATAACCATGATGAGAGCACTTCTGAATGGTAAAATGGTCGTGCATCTTTCTAGATTTGATGAAAAACAGTATCTTGAGACTATTCAAACATATAAGGTAAATTCAGGTTAACTATGTATAAACTATGTTTTGGCTAGTCTTTTCAATATTTTTTATAAAGATTTCAAACAAAATAAAACGCCTAAACCCCATGACACCAACATGACATCTAATAAATATGAAAATATATTTCAGGTCCAATCACTTTTAGTAGCTCCGCCATTGGTAGTTTTGCTGAGTAAGTCACGCATAATCGACAGTTATGACTTACGTTCTGTGGAAATAATCTATTCCGGTGGGGCACCTGTAGATGATAGTGTCATCCGGCAATTAAGGAACAGGTGAGGTCTTGCTTTAAAACGTAAAGGTCAGTGCACATTTGATTTAAAAAAAAAACAGTGAATTGGCCTGTCCTGTATGATGTTGACTACATAAACTTACTGTAAAAAAAAATAGTTTTTGAAGTGCACTTTAGATCTTAATACAATCACCTTAGCCCAGGCATTATTTGAGTGTATTTGTCTGTGTAGATTACCTAACGTCCGCGCTGTTTTGCAAGGCTATGGAATGACAGAATCTACTGGAGCCATTACAGAAGAAACAGTAACCGACATCAGACAAGGCAGTGTCGGGAAAATTGTCCACGGAAATATTATTAAGGTACTTTTATAAAACAGTTTAAGTTTTACCTTTCGATTGTGCACGGAACATGATTATTAAATCAATATTCACATGCGTAGGTAATAAAAAATACGTAGCATTTGATTAAAATATGACACGAAAGAATTTATATTACATACTTACCTGTTTCATGTTATTTGACTTGTCTTGACAGTAAATATTTGTTATATTTCAGTGATCAAAGTTAGCAATAAATAAGGCTTTGAACTTATAAGGGCTCCTTTGTACGGCTTTCTAGTTCCGGACTATGTTGTTGAAGTATTTATTACGCAGGTAACTGATGCTATAAAGTTGCTTGGCTAAACAATTTGCATAATTTCATCCTGTTAGACCGTGGTATTCGATATTAACATTCGTGCACAGTTAAGTGGGATAAGTGATCTTTCGAGTCTGCAAAAATCCAACAAATATAAATATTTTTTGCGGACAATATTTGCGGAAAATCTTACACAGATCAACCTAGTCCCAAACAAAGCAAAGCTTGTACTATGGGTACTAGACGACGATAAACATACTTACATAAAGATATAAATACTTAAATAAATGGAAAACATCCATGACTTAGGAACAAATATTCGTGTTCATTACGCAAATAAATACCCTTACCGGTTTTCGAACCCAGGACCTCTAGCTTCGTAGCCAAGGGACCAACTAAGCTAAAGCGGTCGTCGAAATTAATTGTGGGTAATCACATGTTCAGTTCGAGCCACCTTTATGTTTGAAAAACGACAAAGACTATTCGCCGTTAGTTGGTAGAAAAGAGAATTTTTGGTTAATGTATATTTTGTCTCAAATGAGCTAAAGTATATATTTACGGCGAGGGCAGTAGAGAATCCTGAGTGAAGGGAAAGATTCTACATTAGAATCTTGAGGGATTGAAGCGATTACGCCTGAGTTGGGAATAATTTTGCCACGAAGTGACACTACTGCTTTTCATACCTTCTATGAAAAAAATGCGTTGGATGCGAGTGGCGCAGGACTGTCACTTTCGGACTCTTTGGGAGAGGCCTATGTCCAGCAGTGGTCGTCTTTCGACTGATATGACGAAAATTTAATGAGTATTTTAGTCTCACTATGCAATGGAAGACAATATTTTACACGCGGCTTTTTCCCAGCATACACCATTACCATCATATATAACTTTAGAGGTAAGTTTTAAAATTATCAGCACTAGAACAAAGTACCTACTAAGTACTTTTTTTTCAGCACGCGCTATCCTTAGTTATGTGTTATAGATATGTAGCCGTAAGCGCGTGTTCAACGGTATATACTTATGTATGTATGTATCAATATTATTTTATTTACCTTTTTATACGTATAAATAAACTTTGGCATTTATATGGATAGTGTTATAAATTGTTATAATTATCTAAGGAATTTTGTTTTGTTAGTGTGTCTCTTGCACCCACCTTTTGAAAGCCTATGTTTGGCCCTTTGGTTGAATGGTAGAGAGAGAATGCCTTGAGGCATAAAGGAGGAGGAGGTGCAATAAATTTCAAATAAACAGATTTCTCTTCTTCTTGACATTAGGTGGTTGGCGTTGAATCCAGGCAGACCCTAGGCCCTGGACAGCCAGGGGAGGTGTGCATCAACGGGCCTGTACTGTTTGACGGGTACATCGGAAAACTCAAATCTGAACACTTCGATGATGATGGATTTTATAGAACTGGGGATATTGCTTATTACGACAAAGATGGTTATTATTTCATCGTTGATAGGCTGAAGGAACTTATCAAATATAAGGGGAGGCAAGTAAGTAGTTCAGTTTAATTCATCGATAAGCGAATTGTGTTTATCAACATTACTCGTCGTTACTGGTACTTTTCTTCTAGCTTCAAATTAGGTTTCTGGTAGGTAACTGCAGCTATTTCTATCCAACTGCTGGGCAAAGGCCCCTTGTTATTTTCTGCTACTCGTCTCGGTCCTGTGCAAGTTCCAGCCAATCTGTCAATGCGCATTGCTTTCTTTTATTTTAAAAATGTGCACAGGACTGCCTTCAGTATTTATAGTAAATAAAATGTTAACTCCGTGTCTCCGTCCAATTGATAGGCAGTTAAAGCTTACATTCATTGGTCCTGATCACTTTATATATTTTTTGCAGGTATCCCCTGCAGAAATAGAAGGAGTACTCCTTAAGCACCCAGCAGTGAGAGACGCTGGTGTGACAGGCGCTCCTGATTCTTTAGCTGGCGAGATTCCTACCGCTTTTGTAGTCACACAGCCGGGGATGAGTGTGACGGAGAAAGAGCTGGTCAAATTCGTATCTTCAGAGGTAAGTTTTAAAATAGATTTTTATCTGACGTAGTTTCAAATACTGGGTTGTGCCGTTTTGAAGGAGTGGGAATGTATCCTTCGTTGCGATTATTTCGATAATTAAAAAATCATAGCGCCGACTGCTCCGGCATAGCGAGCAAAACTCGTATGTAGAGAAAATTTTCGTATGCACACGCACGCAACCTCTACTTCTTTCAAACCAACCGATTGTAAATAATATTATAGATAGATACAAAATAATATTCTCTTGGAGCGCTTGGATAATTGTTGTTCTTGTCGAATGAGAAATCAGGCCGTCTAGAATTTAATGAAATGAAATGAAATGAAATGAAATGAAATGAAATGATGAAATGAAATGATTTATTCATGTATGTGGGACATGGGTTACAATTTGCAGTTCTAGTTGCATTACCTCTGGTGGACTTAGCATACCCTACCTTTTCAGGTGTACATACGTCTAATTCTACTTATATATTATTAAAACAAATGTCATGAAAGAGATTGATTAAAAAGGTAAAAGTTAAAAGCAATGTCAAAAAAAAAGATTACAAATCAAAATAAAAACAAAACAGAAATAAATGTCAGGAAAGAGATTACACTTAAAATGAATCATTCAGAAAGTCATTGATATTATAATAACATTTATATATGAGTAGATTCTTAACTAAATTCTTAAATAACTTTAATTTCTGACACTTAAAAGTATCGGGTATCTTATTGTAAATTGTGATACACATTATATAAGAATTTTTTGAGGTAAGTCCTAATTTGGCAGCAGGTTTATGTAACCTATATTTATATTGTAATCGAACATTACGGGTACTTAGCTGCTGTACTTCGATAAACTGCGTTTTGTATTTGTGAACAAAAACGGCAACCTCCAAAATATACAGACACGGGACGGTGAGTATGCCATTATCAATAAAGAACGGCCGGCATGATTCCCTTCGACCAATTACAAAGATTGCTCTTATGCAGCGTTTTTGAGCTAATAGTAATTGGTCTTTACCAGAACAATTACCCCACAAAACTATTCCATAACGGAAAATAGAATTTACATAACCGTGATATGCTACTAGCGCAGCTTGTATAGAAACTGTTTTCGCAATTCTTCTTAATGCATATATAAAGCTATTTACTCCGCTGCAGACACTTTCCACCTGGTCCCTCCATTTGCAGTGAGAATCAATGACTATCCCTAGGAAATTTGTGTGATTTAGTCCAGCCACTAGTAATAGGTCTCGTTCGCCCGCGATTTGTCGCGCTAAGCCAATCTTAAAAGGATCTTAGCACTGTGAGTGACAGGTGGCCGACCGCAGCTATACTATTCACAACTGGTTTCACATCACCTCACCATACTCTTATTATAGCTTGACGCTGCGATTCGTAATAACTACGCGTAATCGGAGGTCTGAGTTACGCTGTTCACCTGATTTTAGGCGTGGGTGCGTTGTGAATAAGGGCCCAGGTGCTGTCGCGGCCTGCAAGCCGAAGCAAGCACTTCGCGGCTCCACTTCAAATACCGCAATAGGCGGTGACATGGCGGTGTGTGCAAGCCTTAATGCTAGCATGTCAGATACGGGTATAGAATGCAGACACGTATAAAGTAAGACCGTGAACTACGTAAAAACATCATGTTTTCGGTTTTGAGATTTATTTATTTCATTCCATAATGATAAGAAGTACCTAAGGAAATTCAGTTCATAGGACTCGATATTTTCAACACCTGACACTACTCTCACGTGACAGCCGAACCACTTAGGTACCTAAGTTTTTTTTTATTGTATATTGGTCATACGAATTTGACTTAGCATATACCTATTATCTATCATATCATAGCACATAGAACCGATGGCCGTTGGGACGGAAAGGTTCTCGAGTGGCGACCACGTACCGGAAGGCGCAGCGTGGGTAGGCCCCGACAAGGTGGACTGATGACCTGGTAAGGGTTGTGGGAGTCCGCTGGATGCGGGTGGTGCGGGATCGGTCACTTTGGCACTCTTTGGGGGAGGCCTATGTCCAGCAGTGGACGTCTTTCGGCTGATATGATGATGATGATGATTGAAGCAGCTATTATGCTTAAGTAAGCATAATAGCTGCTTTATTATACCCGACAATTAATATATATGCAGGGTGACATTTTATTCAGTGTCCAAATACAAGTATAAAATTCTTCAGCAAAATTATAAAATACTTTTTTTTTGTTTGATATCACGCAGTAAAAAAAAATTTGTAGTTGCTGCTTAAAGTTATCCCAAAAAAAACCTTACTGCGCGGGCAGCTCAGCGGGTAGTAAGGTTTGCGCACGGCACGCCTCCCCTCCCTCGGCCCCGCCCCGTTCCGCGCGGTACTGAATGCCCAGTAGACACGCTGTACGGCTTCGGTGTATGAACCAGGCTTAAAAAAAAACACGCTGTACGCATAATTCTTTTGGGATAGACAAATTACAATTTAAAAAATACCTACCAATTATTTTTCAAAAAGGAGTCTATTAGCTATACCAAATTCCTACAAAAAATTTGGACACTGATTTAAATGTCACCCTGTATTTTTTAATTCGTTATCAGTCAAGGCTTTTTTAAAATTGACCAATCAGTTCCAGGAGATGTACTGTATTTTACAATATTTTTTATTTATTATTATGCAAACATCTACAATATAATGGCTAATGAAATACATAATCTACCGTTCAATTATTCACCTCTGTACTAGCCAATACCCTGTATTCACTGGTTTTTTTTTCAGGTCTCACCATGGAAACAGTTGCGTGGGGGTGTGAGGTTCATCAGTGAAATACCAAAGACGGGAAGCGGTAAAATACTTCGACGAGTGTTGCGCGACTCGCTTAAACCAAAAAGCAAGATGTAAATTCAATTTAGACAAATATTCTTTTACTTAATATTATTATACACAAGAACTGAGTATTATTTTTCTTAAACTTAAATGATTTTACACAATATTTAGTAGAACCGATTGAGTATATTTATTTTCATAGATGACTCGCAGGTGTTGCAAAATCTTTGTTCGTGGGAAAACCTGTCCTTTTCTCCTCTTTCCCAGAAAGTTCATGAAAAACACAATCATACAAACAAGCAACACGCATTTCTAGAAAACAGTCTTAAACATCATTCTGGGATAACTGGCTACTAATATATCGAGAAAACTGTATGTCCCGGGGAGTTTTATTTTAAGTTATCCTTGGATGGCTTTTAAAATGGTTCGTCATATAAAATGATATATGCACTGAGTTTAAACTGACGCCGTAAGAAGATATGCAAACTTAACGTCTTCCTTTACCTCACGCGGGCATTCTCCGGCGAAGATTAGTTTGTTCCTCATTTTAACTTAAGTTTGATGTTCTTTTGTTTCACTTTATATAAGTAACGAGATGATAATATAAAATTCAATTTTATGGCAGGTGCATGTAAATGACATTGTTTAAGCCTGGATGCCAAGATTTATTACAGTCAGTACATTATAACCAGACATTGTCAATTCCATGAGAATTGTACAGTCAGCCCCAGAGAAATATGATCAGAGGATCATGACACTGACCCTGACAGCACACTGCACAACAGAGGGCTGCGTAGAAGTGTGTACCTATGCAAAGGGTCGCGTTTCTATGCTGCTGACTGTACACTGGGTAAAGATGGAGGATGGACAGTATATTTAATTATCGATCAAGCTAGCTGTACACGTCGAATTGTCATTTTTCCGTGTCAAATTATCATGTCGGAGAAATATAACCGATTCTAAATAATAATTGTATAAGTAGTACTTAGTAATAAAATAATATAATCGACCAAGCGAGCGAAGCGTCTATGCTTCAGCTCGGACGAGAAATCGTTTTTCCTCATGTCCGGATGTATGGATTTCCGCCTGTTCTCGCCTGGAGCTCACATTTCTCAACCGATTCTCATAAAATTTTGTGAGTAGGTTCGGTAAGTATAAGTATACAGAATTTTTTGTCGAGTCAGCTTTTCGAAATTTTGAAAAATGGCGGAGATAGGTGTGTGTTGAAAACGTAAAAAATTACAAGAAAGGGGTACAAATGTTATGTTCCGTCCACTGTATCTTGAACTCCGATTAATTATAATGATGGTTTCCTATGTTCGAATTTCAAATAAATAATCTCTACAGCCACAATAGTAGATTATACACCAAGGGGATAAAGCACTGTTTTATGTCACGGGAGCGAATTGAATCCCGAACGTAACGAAGGGCTCATAATTTAACTCCTGAGCGTAGCGAGGGAGTTATAAGTTAATTCCTGAGCGAAGCGAGGGAATTAAGACTGAGTCCTGAGTGCAGTGAGGGGTTCAACCGCCCAAGACTAAAACAGTCTTATCCCCGAGGTGTATACTCTACTTTTCACACCTTATGCGAGACAGAAAAACAGGCTCAGTAGATAAATAATGTTTATTTAGCAAATTAAAAGTACATAGTAACATTAGACACGTTAGTCCAATTATGGAAAGATAAGGTAATGTTTTTATTTGGTACGTTTATTGAGGTTGAGTTGTCTAATTTGATAAACTCAGGAGTCAAAACACTTTCATCACTCGACATTTTCAATATTATTTTTGAAATTAAATCTTCTATAGGCACCTACAAGAACTCGATTTGTTCGTCACGCGTGAACAAATGAAGGCGCGCGACGTTCCAAATTCGAAAGCACAAGCCGTGGTCCTAGATTCGAAATTCGAATTTCGAACACCGCGCTCCTCCGGACCGGGGTTCACACGGAGGCAAACTTCATTTATTTTGTCAAATCAAGTAGGCCATGGCCTAGGACAAATTGTGTTTAGCAAAATTAAACTTTATGCATATAGTAATAAGAATTACGAAAAGTGAAATCATATTATTAACCAGCGGGTTATAATGAAATTCAGTACAACATTATAACCCGGCTAATACCAAGGGATTTAATGTCTTGCTTTCGGTAGGGTTTACATGACCTATAATTCGGCATTGTCGAGCATGTGGTGTGAAAATAAATTTTCGCTCCAGTTTTAAATTTCGAATATCTCAAAACTTTGGAATGTTCGTATTATTTGGATTTATCTAGGTAAATGATTTTGGCTTTTCTGGGAGGACTTTGGTGCTTACCTACTGGATGGAATATTTAACATATTCAGGGAACAGGGGTAATACGTAATTTGGTTAATTATCTGCTTCACAACATAAATTTCATATCAAAACGAGGGAAACTTAGTCAATTTTCTAACGTTTTCCGCCAACCGCAGCAGCAATGTTTCGGGATGGCTGTTGCAGCGGTAATTTACGGTACGTCTCGTGGCATTGATTTTGATAATTTTGATGTGGATGATTTACTTACACGACATGAACAGCTATGTTCTGACAATTTATTATATCTCCCATTGATATTTTAGGCAAGGTATTCAATGTAGAAAAATGTGATTTAGCGGATGAAATTACCAAGTCCTATGGAGATGGTACATTACAGAATTACCGGCAAGGAAGTGCAGACAAGGCACATTTTAGGGACATTCTGGATCGCTTTAGTGTTGGAAACTCAACTAAACGTGATTGGGAAACATTAATGTCACGAGGAAAGAGTAGAATATGTAAAATGGAACAACGGCTTTATTTCGATGCAATGAGACTGTACCCGGAAAATAGGAATGTAAGTTCGTATAATATTACCAAACTAAAGGACCTTCACAGACCCACGGCTAAGGTGACGGCTGATCACAATAACAAAGAAGCTGCACAGGCATGTGCAGATCAACAAGCACAAGGGTTAGAGAAAACTATCTACCTCTGTGTTCCGGGTCATGCTGAAAACAAATTTGTGGGGTAAGAAAGGTTTAGTAATTGGTTCTGTTGGCACTGTAACCGATTTGGTCTATCCACCTAATCATGCACCACCCACTGATGCCCTTTGGTAGTAATGGTCAGATTTAACAACTAAAATGGCCCTACCATAATGGAATCATAGCCTATCGCCGCTGTCACGAGAACTTGGCATTCCAAGGAGCTCACATGTTCCAGAACTCCGCTTATATTAGCATGGGCAGTCACCATTCATAAGTCGCAGGGCTTGACGTTACCAAGGGTAGTGGTTGACTTTGGGTCTAGAGAACTTGCTGCGGGTAACTCATATGTTGCACTTTCACGGGTTCAAAGACTGACAGACTTAATTCTGGAGCCCTTTAATTTTGATCGTTTAGAATCAGGGCCATGAAACTTCTTGTTTTACGAATTGGCGGATTACAGATTGGCGGAACAAACCAATCGAAACTAAGTATTGACCAAAGCCGGTCCGTTCCAGCTTGGCCCAAAATCCATCTTTCGTATGTTTGGATGTCCGAATGTCCCGCCGTTCTCGCCTACAAGCTGCAGTTCTCCACCGATTTTCGTGAAATTTTGTAAGCAGGTTCAATAATTTATGGGTACAATTATTTCTTTTTGTCACATCAATTTTCGTTTTTTTTAAAATGGCCACGATTTTCTCACATTATTATAAAAAAAGCGGACTTAATCGCGTTCAAAAAGGTGTTTATTTAATTACTTCGACATTTCGACGTTTTTTTGATAATGGCCACGATTTCAATTCAACCCCCATGGGTTAAAAGGTATAACATTACTAAATTCGACCGTTTTGAAACAAACCACGAGGTCTACAGCTCACAGACCCACTAGTTTGTAATTAATACCTAGGGATTAGTGTGCTTTTAATTACTTACTATATATTTGTACATTTTGGTTATCATTACTTACTGATGATTACATTTTAATTAGAGACCACAAAGAATGAGTAAACTACCTAAATAATTTAATAAGAAACAGTAGTTAATTATTCCCACTTAAAGAAAATACGGTCGGCAAATCAATTGGTTTATTTCCAAAACAACTAATTTATACCTCGATTCTAATGTATTTTGCAACTCAGTGATTCGTTCTCGTCATGTACTCGTACAGTGTGTCTGTTGTCTGAACTGCCAGTAACAGTGCACACTCCGTGTAGAAAATTGATATGTTACAAAATGAGGCAATCTGAAAGAGAAAGTAGAAAAAAACGTTACTTTAGATAAAAAATGTCTAGGCGTTAACCTGTATTCGAGGAATTCCTTCAATTCCTCACGGGTTTCATTCCGATTAATAAATAAAGGAGTGGCTAACGAAAACTTAAATCCTAATGAGAATTAGATTTATCTTTTGAAGCTGGACATTTTTTTTTTTGGTTTATCGAGCTAAGCCATTATATATACTCCATTGTTCCTTTTTGAAGAGGGGTCGAATTGATCGTTATCTGTATTTTTCTATAATTCATACAAAACGAAATCGTCTGCAGCGAAGCTATTTTCCTTAAAGGTGGACTGATAAGCAATATACTCGTAAGTAAAATCCCGAGTCAATAAAGAATGGCATCTTTTGTATCGATACAGTAAATATAATATTCTGTTTTCGGGAAGAAATTCATGCACAGTAGGTATTTAATTTAAGAATCTTTCTTATCCCTGTGAATCCAACGTGGGCTGCCCGTTTTTTCGTATCAGCTTAATGGATTTATTTATAATATTTTTCCTTATTTGCATTGTTATGCTGCCCCTACATAAGGCTCTTACGCTTTATTTGCGGGGAACAACGAGCCCACCCACCCGAGCAAAGCTGACCCATCTCATTTAATTATTGCTTCTCCGCGACCCGAGTTACGTATGCATGACGAAATTATTACGACCAAAATTCGAGTCTGGAGCCAGCAGAAAACCAGCCACGAAATGTTATCCCGTAATATACAATAACGTAATATTACTACCCTTTTCTATTTTATACCTGTGCCCCCGCGGTGACGCCTGCTGTGCGATCTAACCAAGTTTATCACCATTAAACTGATTTTTAAACACGCCTTTCGTGTTTTTATAGATATCGTTCCAGCAAATGACAAGCCCGCTACCGTTTTATCAATTTGAAATTAACTACATAATGTCCGTGTATCAAAGTTCCATGAAGTTGTATTCTAATCAAGTGCAAAGTAATTATATTGATCATGCATGAAATTTTAATGCATCCAAATGTACGGCGACACTGTAAGTTAACGGAACGGAACGGAACTTCCATATTATTCCCCTAATATTAATTTATGTAATAATATCAGCATGTAGAAAAACCAAATTATGGCAAAAACGTTATCGTTGATAACCTCAGAGAATATTTCCTATACAATTCTTGCAGGCGTAGTCCTAATTATGGCTCTCTCATAGAAACGTTTACCAACTTCACACTCTTAGGGGATGATTTTCGGAAAAAGAAGTATTATATTTCTGTGTGAGTCCCAGACTGTCTCCATAACAAATTTCATCTAAATCGGTTCTGCGGTTTGAGCGTCAAAATAACAGAGTTAATTTCGCATTTATAAAATTAAATTAAAATTCAGCGTCTGTAGTCTCACCCCGTCTCATGTTTTTCTTCGAAAAGGCGAGTAGATATGTTTTTTTTGGTCCGTGCGCGGGCAAAGAGCTCAGCATATCGAGCTAACATTAGCGAGCGACTGAAATGAAATTTTAAGGATTGCAGTCGCCTTAAGTGCTACCATTTCAAAGCGTTTTGAGACGGTAGGATAACATATCTTACGAATATACGCATAGCTATTGGTAACTGTTGACCAACATAGGTTTGACTACTTAAATACTTGGGTTTATAAAACTTTTGATATAATAAGTATATATTTAATTTTTAATCATATTCCTTTACAAGCGTTGCAATAATTTGCATTTTGATAACGGTTTAATACAAATCTTAAGCAGACAATAAACAGATAGTTTAAATAACATAGTCGCTTCACTATTCTTGGAAACGCTAAATTTATTCAAAGTGGGCACCTAATATACATATAGGCCGTAAGACATCGACTTTTTATGTTGTTGTCGAGTAAATTGCATGGGATACCTACCGGCCGGCGCCCACGCATATCCACGAGTACGGCGGCGCTAATAGCTGCGCACTGCCATTACAAAGCCCAGCCTATTGTTCGGTCATTTCAATGTCGAAAGCTAACTTTCCGTATACATTTTGACCATAAAAAACGTGACTAAATTACTCCAAGTCAATCTGAGTAAACCATTCCCCTTTGTGTGTAAAGCTTGTCAAGTACGAACCGAATAGATTGATATGTATTATATCTGTTTATTTACTGTAAAAACCAACTTTAGAATAACTCTGAAAAGTTAGTAAATTTTTCTGATATAAAGTGAACTGTGTAATTCAAAAGCTATTAGTCGCAGATCCATTATAAATAATACGTATGAATGTATGCAGGCAAATGTAAAACGGAAAATTGCCGTTGTAGATTGTCGTTGCGTTTTTGTTTGTTTTTTATTTGTGGTAAATGACTCACTATTATTTTACCTGGGGCGACGTTAATCTTGATCCTGATTGATGAAGGTGCAAGTTTTGCCGTCAATAACGAGAATTTTCAATGATTACAAGTTTAATCAAGTTTTATAATAAAACAAGAAACGAACACTGGAAGCAAATAACAAAACTGAATAAACTATTGATTTCTCTTGTGTTATGAATGACATAAATAAGTACATTATAAATATTATATCAGCAAAATGTATACTGATATATTATTTGTATTTATGAAACATAAGTAACACAATATGTTATTTTATTTCTATTTTATTATTTTCGAAAACTAACTTCCGAACTTTGCGTAAAATAATATGAAGAGGCTCGAAAATTGCTTAATATAAAAATATTTAACTTTTGAGCATTCAGTTGAATAGCGTTATATATTATTGTATTTTTAAATAATCTAGCTTGCGTAAGTACCTATACCTGCCCCTGCTGGGGCGACATAAGCTAGACCTCCTCCCATTCCTCCCAATTACGAAAGATGAAATAAATAAACAGGTTTTAAACCTAAGCAAAGTAAAGCAGGTGTTTGACTACTGCTTATTACCCTTTATACTTCAAACAGAATCATTTCGATGTAAATCTTTTCTGTAAGGCATACAACAACTAATACATTGTACCTATTTACGTGTCATTTTACAAAAGTAAATAAAGTAAGTATGCGCATATTTCAATACTCAGAAGAATGTCGAAACAGTTACAAATAACATAATGAGAACTAGCAAATAAGCGATGAGAGTTTTATAGCCTCCACGCTTGAACACGCCGACACCTTATTCGTACTTGACGACAAATATTTACCTTTCAAGGCGGCGTTTACTCTGTCCAAATCGTAAAGTGACAGTGGAAGAGGCTCGTTCAACAGGCGCAGTCGCGGCTCGTTCCCACTGTTGAAGCCTTTATAGAATCCGTCACTCAAAAATATTCCCGAGGAATGTCTGTACAGCTTGTAAGCGCACTTATTCGTCCGCAGCCAGTCCACAAACACAATTGCCCCATTCAAAGTGCGCGCGTCCCCTGAAAAGACGTGACTTTTTAACTCCACCGCGTCTCCTTTCATAAGTAAACGGACGTATAGTTTGTAAAACATAAACACTTTCGCATTAGGTTTCCTTCCATGCTTTATCTTCCTCACGCTTAAGACCCTAGCTGTGAAAATGTACTTCGACTCAGACACGGCAGACGACAGAATCTCGTAGTCATTAGTAATCGTCTCGTTTAAAACACATTTGGGAGCATTTATATTTTTCTTGCGGTGTATCGTGTCCCGCTTCTTTACAACTCCCCTTATACGGAACTGGGCATGAATTATCGTGATGATGCAAAGTAACATCACTAAAAAGTGTAGCTTCATTTTTATTGTGTGAGCTTTTTTGTGTGTTGGTACATATGGATGTAAATAAAACCCATTTTAGTGTTTCGACTTGGAATCTTTTGATTGAGATGGCTCGTAAACACGCGGCGAATACAAGGTTGCGCAAGAATCGGTGGCGCCGGCGAGACGCGTGCGCGAGAGCAGCCTCACGCGTAGACTGGAGACCTCGCAATTTGCTGCAACCTTCGGCAACGTAAACAAACGTGGACTTACCGTAAGCATTGTGGCAATCCTAATTAAGGAGTTTATTACGCCACCGGGTCATATAAGCACAACAGTGAATAGCGGAGATGGCACAGAGCTTTGTAAACTAATTTATTAGATTGCTGGTGGCCTGATTTGGGAAGTTAGCCTGAATATTGTAAGAGACTTGCCACAGACTAAATGGGTGCAAGTTAACAGTTATTGCTAAACGTGCCAGCTGACTGCGCGGCTGAATATTCATGTGAGCGGGAGTGCTCGGTGCAGCTGTACGAAGGGTGGATAAAAACTTTCCTAATGTTTAATGCTCTTTACATATTCTTAATTTTTGCATACTATGCCGAAGTTTCCGCTGATAGTACTCACTAAGCTTGAACGTCGTCAATTATTCAGGAGCAAATTAAAATGTCATGACAATTTAAAAGTGAGTAATAGAGAATGGCAGTTTAGTTAAATCTATCAAAAGCTTTATTTGGGCAATATCTGAGACTAAGTATTTTAGTTATTATATTAGCAATTTTAATTTTTATACCACGTTATTTTTTTTCTAACTTAATTAATAGCTGCGGGTAATGTACCTATTAAGTTCGTTAGTTTTTTTATTACTAACAAAACATCGCTCATGAACTACTTAATATTCTCGTTATATTCATTTACTCTCTATGAAATTGAATGCCTTTCAATTGAAAACCATTCGAGACATCGATCAAATAAAACTATAAATAAAGTTTATTTTATCCTTAAGATGTTCCCCTTTACTTTTTGCTATCGTCTCGTAAGTAAGTGATTGCAAGTTCTTACATGAGGAATTTGGAAAGCGGTGCGAGCGTGGGCGGGCAAGTCTCGCCGCTCGCCGCTTGCTGACGAATCTTCTATTCGATTCACAACCTGTGTAACTCACCTCAGCAATTATCCCTTTTATAACTGGACCCCATGATTTGTAACAGTTATACGTAATCGTAGGTCAGACTTTTACTAGTTTGCTTCATACGATTTATTTTGTGAATACCTGTCCTACCAACTCTTGGTTAACGCGACGCGCCGTAAAAATAACTCATTTGCTTTAATTTAACTGTATTTCTTAATACCACGAACGACTGAAGGTCATCTTATCAATATTCAATCTAATCAGAATAATATGGTAAACACAGTGTTTGTCCCATAAAAAACAGTTGAAACTGTTATTGTTTTAATCTTGTGACTTTTGATAAATTAAATAAAGTGGTAGAGTGAATGAATATTAAAATGCTGTCAAATTATGCAAGTCGGTTAAGCACTGATAAGGTTAACGCTGTCAAGGAAACAGCATATTTCATACTCATATTTTTCGAGTGTTTCTTTTATGGAGCTTTAAATTACTTGAGTAAAAATAAATTGTAAACTATGGTAAGTACCTACGATTTGAAAAAGCTCACCTGCAATTCGCCATTTCAATTTACGATGTATGTACGTAGAGATGCACGTGTGGATACTCGTAGTGGTATTTACGTACGGGTATATATTACGTCGGTATATGATCGTGACAAGCATCACACTTGCATGTCAGCGAAACTGCGAATTAAATGCTTTTTCTTCGTGTGCGGTAAAGTATTATCGCGATGGCAGAACTAAACCATTACTTTCCCTCCAGTCCACGCCTCCCTGAGATGTTAGGCGATGATATCATACAGGCACCAGGCACCACACATTTTACTAGTAAACTACCGATAAATCGATGCGGTAGGTAATAAAACTACCTATTACGGTTAATTATTCATCTAATTACAGGCTTTAACGTAATGACATATTGGTTCCTTATGGTTCCTTAAGTACCTGGTATTAAGAAATAATGAAGCTGGGAAATTATTGGTTTGAAAATTAGGTACTCATACCTCGTAGGAAAATAACGCAGTCGTTTATCCGCATATAAAGACGTGATATTTTAAACTATGTCGATATGATTCATTCTTATGTACAAAATTAAGCTTATGAAATTGTAGGTTATTTACATGGAAACAACAAGGCAAACCCTTCAAATCCG
This sequence comes from Epinotia demarniana, assembly GCA_945867215.1. NCBI lineage: Eukaryota > Metazoa > Arthropoda > Insecta > Lepidoptera > Tortricidae > Epinotia > Epinotia demarniana. Next base: position 13,676,073 of record OX244263.1, read on the forward strand.
TTACACAAATTAAGTCTTATCGAGAGCTTTATCCGTCTATTTAATGGTAGAAGTAGACCTTACCGTACAAAAGGCGGACTTAATGCCACGCATTTACTACTCAATCTATCGAAGATCTCTACTCTTCGAAGCCTTAAAATACTTAGCACATTGTTTTCTAAAGTTTTCATACTTGTATAGCGTCTCGCGTATTCTCTTAATCACGGCGCGCTCTGTCGCGAGCAAATCTTATTTATCTTCCCACTGTTCTGTGTGCATCTTGACTATGCAGTGCCTTGATGTCTAATGAAGCAGATTAAATCGCATACGTCTGGATCTGGTGGTTTATCTGCGGGGATTCTCACGCGGGCTCGGATGATACGCATCGCGGCGGCGGCGCCCAGCCCGCGAACAGATTAGTACCGAGACAAGAAACACAACAAATCACACAACCGGTTGAGTGAATGGGTCTCATATTTTATGAATAATATGTGATTTTTAACCTTAATATGTTTATAATCGATGGTGATGAACTTGCTGCCGTTTGTGCGAGTTTCTTTTTTTTTAAACTAATCCTAAAGTTTAGTTGAGAAGCTCAAAATTTTATCATAAAACATAAACAGTATCTTAATCATATAAACAGTATTTCTATAAAATATTGTATAGTTACGTAATGAACATCCAATGCTCGTAGATATTAATAATTGCACAATATAATGGTAACTTACGTTAAGAATACCTCGTTGTCTTTTTCAAAATCTATGCTTTATTTTATTATTATCGATATAAAATGAAAGCTCTGATGCAGAATCGAGTTCATTTTTAACCAGAACATCATATATAATATTTTCTCTTTTATGGATTATCCCAGACGAAGTAACTATAGAGATTACTCGTAGACCAACGCAAGAGGGCTGGACTACAAAGTTGAGACAGTGAGATAGAAATCTATTCGAGGTATTATCCCAGAGACGTGTGGATTATAGTCTTAATGGCTTTAGAAATATATATAGCTCCGTACTTTCACAAATTGAATATACCTAAATATACCTACTTTATAACTTTGGGGTTGTCACTCTTGCAAAGTCAAATGATAAAGCAACATTGACCTAATCAAATCTAATCTCACGTTAAGTCATTTAAGTAGTAGATTAATATTATCAGTTACTACGTTTTCAGTTTGGTTTACTTGCCGAAGCCCCGAGGTAAGTAGGTAAACATAGTTTAAGCCATTTACATAATGTTTACGTTCACCATTGTCGGCAAACACAAACGACGCAAACGCATTCGCTACATTAAGTTAACGAACAGTTGTCGAGATGTCGATCAAAATCACATCTTAATGCCTCCATAGTGTACCCTGAGGAGAGTGCATGCATCGCTTACACCCTTATGCCATTGGAATAAGATGCAGAAGTATTCGCTCTGTTGCCCAGGGTATGTGCTTTACGGCCACAACACCCACACTTCATTATAATGTATGATCTTGAACCAATGATTGTATGTCGTACCATTTTGCTCTGTTTTTTATTTCTGACGTTCTTCATTATCATGTCAGTTACTATTTATAAAGGGTAAAATAGGATATAGGTACTTACAATTATTACCGCTTACATTTTAAGTTAAACGCGAGTATGTAGATTAGTTTTCACTTCTCAAACTTAAACGTCAGTAATAGTTTAACGAGCGTAAGTCGTTAACTACTTGTCTAATTTAATGTCCTGTGCGTTAAGCGCTTTTGCTGTTAGTTGATGAATCATTCGGGTGATTGCATGAAACAGATTTACGCATGAGATGGTGCTATAAATTTAAGAGATTGTTCACGTCGCATTATTGTGACACACATATCGATATAATTTCTTATGTTGTGTACCTACCTACGCCGCGCCGGCCAGTCCCCTTTATCGTCATTAGTTTCGGTCACTGCCAGTAATACGTATCACCTAAAATACATTACGTAGATACGTAGTCTAGATTTCTTATAGTTGTTTCAACAAACCTGTCACAGCTGCATTGATTCTGTCAAGATGATAAAGACTCAGAGGCACTGGGTCAGTAAGCAGCTGCAGACGCGGTGTGGGTCCCCTGAAGACAGGGCTGTCACTCGTGTCGCTGAAGAAAATGGCCGACAACCGCGGTCTCGGCCCTGCCGCGCAGGACTCCCGCGCCCGGCGGCGTTCCACCATCAATGTTGAACCACTTAACGTTTCACCAGATCCTTCCAACTTCACAAACATCCGTAACTCACTCACATCTCCTTTAAGAACTCGCCGCAGATGCACTCTGTACAAGTTCGAACGTTTCCCATTATCCTGCACCGATCTGTACTTCTTCACATTTAAAACCTTACCGGTGAATATATACTTCGATTTCCCTATCGCTTCCATCAACGACCACTCGTTCTCGATAATCGTCTCATTAAAAGGACAAGGTGGTAGAATCGCGCGGTGCCGCCGGTGTGCGCTGGACCTTTTTCTCACTTTGCCGCGGATCCTGATCTCCGCCCCGACGATCGCCGCCGCGATAACATAAACAATAACCATCGAGAGCTTCATGTCGCACAATCGCTGGTTAAACACTCCTAAATGCGGGTGCTACAAATGTATCTGTCACATTATATATGTTATTTATGTCTGCCGAAGGGCGTAAAGTAGCGGCGGCGGTTTATTAAAGGGACGAGGCGTTGACATCTCACTAACAGAAAGTCGTCAAATCGAATATTTAATTTCTTGATGTAAGCTGTTTAAAATGCAAGTTAGTCTCAAGCAAGACTGGAAAGCATAGTGGTCGTGGAGGCGGCAGATCTCAGAGGGGATCGATGTTATCGTGATAGTAAACAATGGTAGGGCCCGATTGATGTCGAGAACGCGTGCGCTCGCGCAGCCACCCGGCGCCGACTGGAGCCGCGTTGTAGGCTATCGAGCGCAGCCTCCCGAGAATAAGCTCATCGGCCCACAAGTATTGTACCTAAACACTTAACTTCACTTTTATGTTAGCTCTGTTGATTGCTTTTATACAACTCCAACAACTTTATGGTCATGAATTGAAATGTGTAGTACCTACACTTTCAATAAACGTACTAATACGAATGCATATCATTTATATTACAGTTACATTTGAGCTCCCATGACAAATCGAGCCATCCTTCAACCATGTTCAACTGGGATAAGATCCTTCGGTTCCATAGTCACAAACCAATCGCGTCGATCTCTATGAGTCCCGTTGTGATTACACCACGGAACAGATAGGTGATAAGGGTGTGTTTTTATATAAATGTTGCAGTAAATAGCATAGTCTGAAACATCTATAAGTGACAATTAATATTTGAAACTTCGATACAAAGGTGTCAACTAGTAGATATTAAGGTGTCAAACATATCACGTTTACTTATTCGATTAGAACAATCTTGTTATAAATCTCATACATCTTCTCTTAGCTAAACTAGGTGAATTCGAATCTAATATAAATGTATCAGAACCGGCGCCCGGACTGTTATTCTTTACGCGCTCATACGTCTCACCCCACCCGTCACGCCTAACGAAACTAGACCTCTACCTACGCTTAGTCACTACGAATCGCGACGACAGATATATTTGTGTGAGCGTTGAGGTGAGCTTAAAACAAGTTACAGAATAGAATGGCTGCAGATGTACTTATGGCATATCGGTGACAGCGAGCGGAGCGACTGCGCGCGGCGGTAACGTGAAATGAAAGCGCGCACGCGTGGGCGGACCGGGCGCCTGCGCTGCATCGCGGTGCAAGGTTAAAGCTTACAGCATGTTTACACGCAAATACCGCTGGTTCTGTCATCAAACCCGCAATTACGTCATTTATTAATACCGTACATGTGTGAAGCGTTAAAGGGTTGTTTTAGAGGTTGTTGCAAAGATCTGTTAGTGTTGTGTTGTTGAGGCGACCTGAGTTACTAGCTAGAAAACTGCTTTTTTATAATGATGTTCGATAAAACCTAGAGATAAGAGATTTTGTTTCCGATAAAGAAGTGTGTTTACTTTATTGGTAACAACAAGTCAGCTGCATGGGTGGTGTGATACGATGACGATGATAAATTTATGTGAGTATAGGTTGGGTTAAGATTGAGGGACCAGTGTTCGTCTCTAGCTATAATAACAACTCCTCAAATCCGTAAAGAGTCGGCAACGCGCTGGTGATTCTTCTAAAATCGCAAGCGTCCATAGGCTAGGGTGTATTCTTTCCAGCAGACAGACAGTATGCTTGCTTGCTTGCTTGCTTGTCGTATTTTAAAATGTTTTTTTAGATCCAATTGCAGATCATATCATTTATTATACTGACTAGATTCATAAATTGTGATAAAGAAGTATGTTCTTTTCTGTTGTCCTAAATCAAGTCAAATACATCCGAACATACTTCTAGAGGATTCTACGAACAAACTTTGAGAGAATAATACCTGGGAGGTTATTTTAGGGAATGTATAACATTAGCTCCGATTTGGATGTAATTTTAATATTAATCTCAACTAAATAGCAGAGCGAGGTTATCGCCTGTATTTATTAACATCGAAGCCGCAGCCAACAAATCTGTAAAGGTGTAATTGCGGTGTACGCCGCAGTAACGGTGGCACACCGAACGGTAATAATATTATCACCGAGGTTAGGACTACATAATATAATATATATTCTACTAGTTGACTAAATCCATCCAAAAACTCGAGTATTGAATTAATAATAAATAATCAAAACGAGAGCCCAATTTGTGATTTTAAATTTAATACGTGAGGGATATGGAATAAAAGCGATATCATGTGGAAGGGGGCTCTCAATCCAGTAAAGTGAAATTAGTTTGATTTGTGATTTAAGGATAATTCCCACCAAACGGCTCAGATCGCATCGGATCGGAAAGGATACTAACGGATACGGCGACAGCCGATCGCTTTCCACCGAAAGGCTTGTATCGCATCGGATTGGAAAGGATATGAACGGCCAGCCGATCGCATCCGGCAGGATGCTGACGCATACGATCGGTTCCGCACCGTCGCTTGCGAACGTATCCGTTTCTGCGCCTAGTGAAATAGTTTCATAGTGACCCTGCCTACGAAGCAAGAGGTCCTGGGTTCGAATCCCGGTAAGGGCAAAAAATTGTGTGATGAGCATGAATATTTGTTTCTGAGTCATGGATATTTTCTATGTATTTAAGTATTTATATCTATTATACAGGGTGTCCCATATCGTCGTCTAGTACCCATAACACAAGCCTTACAGAGCTTACTATGAGACTAGGTCGATTTGTGTAAGATTGTCCCCTTATATTTATTTTTATTTATTGTATTAGAAGAAGAAGAAAATAATCATAAAACACAGAAGAAGAATAGAAAAATTTGGATATTGTATCACCCGCACCAAGTTATTTTGTGGTACGCACGCACACCGTGCAGCCTGGCAAGTAGCCCGGCAAGCAGCCCGGCAAGCAGCCCGGCTCGAGCACAGGCGCGGGCGCATGCACAAACAGGCTGTTCAGTGTTCACAAGCTCGTGCCCGTGCCCGTGCTCGTGAATGTCGCTTTCAACGCGTGCATGTGAACGTGGCAGAAAGCTCGATAGTCTGTGGGTGCCGCCCCGCCACGGCTTCGATCACACGCAACGACAGCCCAAAGGATCCGATCGGATACGTCGACAGGTGAACAGAGCCGAGTGCGAGTCAAGCTGATGTGCGCGGCTTGGGGATATATATGTACTTTGATTACTGTTTTAAAGCTACGGTAGCCTAGTGCGGCCTAGCATGCGGCTGTCAAGCGGCGGTCGTGGGTTTGAATCCCGGCTCGTACCAATGAGATTTTCGGAACTTATGTGCGGAATATCTACCGTTAGCTTTTCGGAGAAGGAAAACATCGTGAGGAAACCGGCCTAATCCCAATAAGGTCTAGTTTTCCCTCTGGGTTGGAAGGTCAGATAGCAGTCGCTTTCGTAAAACTAGTGCCTATGCCAAATCTTGGGATTAGGTGTCAAAGCGGACCCCGGGCTCCTTTAGGGGCATTACCGGGAATAACGCTAGAAGGATGATGATGATGATGATTACTGTTTTAAGATTGTAAAATCCGTTCCGGTCCGATGCGTTTCGTGCCGTTTGGTGGGAATTATCCTGTAATCACTTCATGATTATTTTGTTAGTGAAATTGACTTTCATTCAAAACCTGATATCAACCGTTGCATAAAACGAAATGAATGTTTTTCACACCGAAATATTATTCTTCAATAATAAATTAATAAGTTTTCACAATCCTTTCAGGAACAACAACAACTTATACATCCCACTGGCAGACGCATCAAGGACAAGTAAGAATACTAAATGCATTAATACCTTTAATATTTCGATAAATATGCTCTTCTTATTACCTACATAAAGATTCCAGTCCATCGTTACATGGACAACCTTCTGTGGATTTCGCTAATACATAAATGTCTAGTTCATGTACCTGTAGTAGCAGAGGCAAGATAATGAAATATGAATTAAGTAAATACCAATCCCACCAAAAATTGGCCAGTTTTCATTACATCAGTCATTTTGTAAAGTTATTCAACATTTTAATTCTGATGGATGATGAAAACTGGCCAAGTCAAATCTAACCTACTTTATGATCTCACATTTTTAAATAACAGCAATTGTTATAGGTAAACATCCAATAAAGCAAAGAAATAGAGTTTAATACTTGTTCATAATGTTATTTTGTTCCTATAAATACATATTTGGATTTTGCATAGAACTTGGCACTCAGCCTGGCAGCCAAACATAATTTTTATATTGAACTTGGCTCTCCTTTTTTACATTTATGTTTTTGGTGGGATATCATTACTTTTTGTAAAGAAAACTAGGCAGTGTATAATTAGTGGTGCCCCGCGCCGCCGACGACACACCGTTGGCCGGTTTTTTGTATGGGGACACCACTTATTATTTGACTCAACTTTATTTTTATATTTCTGTTATATAGCAAATATAATAATACTTATATTGGGATAGTTTCCAATATCTGCTTGTAACGGTTCCAAAGCTACAAATAAATAAATAAAAATTTGTATGGGGAGCCCCCCTATCATTTAACTTTTTTTTTATATTTAGATTTTTTCCTATGTTGACACACAATTACCGAGCTGGATTCCAAATTTCATCCTTCTAGGTCATCTGGAATTAGGTTAGGTTTTAAGTACTATATGTCAGTCAGTCAGTCAGTACTACAATTTACGACTTTTTGACCTTCATATCTTTATAACCGTTTGAGCTAGTTTCATGAAATTTGGGCTTCTAGATGACCTTATGGATATAATTAAACCCACGTAGTTTTATGTGTTTACGTTAAAGAGGTTATGAGTTATAGAAGGGTCAGAAGTGGCACCAAGTGGTTCGTGTAATATTACACTCGGCGCTGGCTAGCCAGTTCCTTTGCTTGAACTTGGCTTGACACGCTGCCGCGTGTCTAGATCTAAATATTCATAAGACAGGTATTTAATAGTAAGGGACCGAAACCGGATTAACACAATTGGAACGACCGTTGTTGGGTACCGTCACATCTAATCGTAACTTGCCGTGAAATTTACAGTAGGAGGTGAGAACCGAGGGTCAGTGTGTCACGTATGTTTCGCATTCCAATGTGATGTTGATGTGTTTCGCGTGCTCGTCTCCATGTGCCCGAGCTAACATGTCGGATCAGAATGAAACATGTGCGCCTTCTTATTGAACGTAACAATTACTAGAAAATAACGGTATTCAAAAATGTTACCGACATAAGAATCATTCAATTCGATTCAATCAATGTATTGATATAAATTACAAGTATTTTACATGCCATTGCCGGAATTCATGAATTTAGCTGAATTCAAGTACATACAATTCTAAGTCCATTCATAAATATTCGCATATTTGCCACTTTGCATTGTTTTAATTTCACCGAGCGTGAACTTTTCATGATTTGGTGAAACATCGCATAGAGCTCATAAGGTTAGGTTTTATTTTATGTATAAACATCGAAACAGATTTTTAATTTTAATTCTAAAAAAAGTTCGTTAACTATTGGGAAATAAAACTTAGCTGAAATAAATCATTTGCGAATAAATACATACATACACAGATTCCCCCATATTCGCAAAAGGGGTAGGCAGAGAATATGAAACTTAAGTTCCAGTGCAGTGCAGTGTTGGGAATAAATGTTATGCCAAAAGTGAATAAACCAAGTGTAAGTACAATACAGCTTATAATTATTGCACACGTATGACACATCTAATCTCACGGGAAAATTGTAACTGCAACTTGTAGTAACTGCAGCTGTAGGAAATCGTAGACATATTCAAACGCTGGAACAAGAGTGTCGTGAAACCATTATCAAAATTGCATAAAACAACTTTTGTTCCCAAACTTATCTCGCAGATACAAAGAGCATAAAGATAAATGGATATGTTCTAAAGCGCCATCCCACGCGAGTGCACGTATTATAACTGCATTATACGCCACTAAACAAGCAAGCTCGTCTCTCTTTCACATATGAATTTGTAAAGTTAACTTTAATGCCATTAGTATTAAGTTTACAATTCAAGTCTCCCATTAATTGTCGGAAGAGGTTGATGGAGTAGGCGTTTGTTATGTTCGCGAGGCTTGCTTGTATGGTTTTGTTTCGTGTACCTGCGTTAACGTTCTCGTATTTAATATGAACCATTTAAATTATGAGCATTTACATATGTCTGTAGAACAAGAACTTAAGAACTGACTCTGATTATAAGGACAATTACGTGCATTATGTTGTTCAGCACTGCACTGTAATAAGTATCATAGTCATTATAAACATAATTGTTAGCCTTGCTCAAATACTCGCAGTAACATTTATTTTCCCAGGAACATTATCTGATCAGAATAAATGTCTACTGTCCCAAGAGCTGATCGGGGTCATTAATGTTTAAGTAGGTATACATAATATCCCTAGTAATGTAAATACTTATATCTACTGGAATAAAAAAACACATATATAAGAAGTAAAAACCTATTTTGGCTAGTTTATAATACGAGTATAGGTACCAAAAACCTATATCGGAAAAAAATACTAAAAACTAAGATGAAAGCTACAAGACTTTAAGTAAGCTTTACATACGACTTATGCCATCAATTCCAAATCATTTTTTTAATTTATATCCAAAATCAGCCAGCATTAACATTGACATAGATTAATAATTCCCGAAACGAGTACACAGCACTTTCCCGCAATAATTCACGCTTCGGTCTCCCCCACTAATCCCGATTTACTGAAACGATCACGCCGCGATATTAAATCACTCTGTCAAACTACAACAAGCCGCTCATTAAGCCCGCCCCTAGTAAATACCGATACACCCCTATTATACTAGACTAACTCAATTAATGTACCAACGCGAGCACGCACAAAGTCTTAAGTATAACTAAAAACGCACATGCGAATATATTCCTTGGCTTCAATAATATTAAAGATTTTAATGCCACAAGTTAACTAAATTAAAAATGCAAATCTACGCCAACAGTAAGCTTTTTAAGATTACTTTCTTGTAAAGCATACTTTATAGAGCGGGCAACGGATAACCAGAGGCGTATCGTCAGTTAATGGGCGTTTTCAAAGGTAATTATCGTAAAACGATGTTGTCAATTTCCTTCCAGCTTCCTCTTCATAAAGTAATTTGTGGCTCGAATTAATGGGTGGGCGTCTTAAAACAATATTGACCAAATTAAAAGATGAAACATTGGGTAGGCAACCTAACAAGTTAACGACGATTATTATGAGAGCCTTTTTATTTCTTCTGGGCTGTCACAACATTACTTTATCTTGTATTTCTATGGTTTCATGACATTACTAAATACCTACCTAATTTTGATAACGCGGAATCGAGTTCAAGGAGGCATATATACAACACTACATTTAATAACATGGAGAGTCTCCCGTCGGAATAAGAGCTGAAACCGTCAGCCGCGTAAGCTTCTTTCGATTTATGCGCAGCGCCTGCAAAGCCTCGCTGAATCGACTGCAGGTACCAGGGCACCAGAACACTCGTAAAGTTCTCGTTGAACCGTCGCCCCTCTATGACTTTTAAGTGAGTTTGCCGCATTAGAACTGTCATGAGCAGAGAGTGACCCCGTTCTAAGCTTTGATATGTGATACCCAGATGTGTCGTTAAATATATTTGACACGCAAGAAACGTAATTGACACTTTTTACCTAGTATAGTCAAGGAATTTAATTGTTGAGGTATTTAGAGCTCACTTTATACTGCACAATTCAAAGCTACTATTAAAATACAAAATTACTTGACACCTAAATGGCCCAATGATTAAATTCCTTTACCGTCCATATCTGGCTCCAGTTTATGTAGTAACTTCTTGATACTTACAGTTATGTATGTAATAGCTTGCAGCGAGCTCCCACACCCACACAAGGATAGGGGGGCGATAGAGAGGCATAAACTAATTTACTAATTAGTCTAAGCTACAGACTCCGCTGCACTTTTGCTTAAATGGATGTTGAAATTTATATGTATAATGAACGTACTTTGACAAACCAGTGTCTTGCCCATCGAACAATGAGTAATACATGAATTCAGTAGCAAATTTATGGCGGCAAAGAGTTATTTAACTTAAAAGAGCGCTCGAGCAACTTGGTAGCAAACAGTTATGCAAAGAAAAAATTTGGTATGACTAATGTCATTCTTACCTTAATAATGTTATCAACATATGAACAATTATTTTACAAACTATATAACTCTACAAAATTCAATTTTAATAACAGTCTCTTCCGCATCTTGACACTAGCTAGTGAGTGCATGGAATCAATTCATCCTATCCATTTTCATTACGATAGCGCAATAATTGGCTTGATTATTCATGTTATTTACAATGCACACGAGGAAAAAATGGGTGCGTGATGTTTCATATAATGTCAGAAAAACTAACATACACTTGATATACATTAAATTGCCATAAAGTTATTTAGTTTAATGTAACGTTAGATATAACGGTTTTTTGCTATGTTTTCCTTGACTCTAATTATCAATTGATATATTAGGCAAAATTACATAATTTGCAAGTGGCATAATTATATTTTCGTACAACGCATTTATGACATAAATATGTTTAACATACATATTATTTAAAATAATTACGTATTCATATAACGCATTTATGACATAAATAATGTTTAACATACATATTATTTTAAATAATTGCACTTTCACATACCAATGTCTGCCAAGAAGTTGACAGAGCCCCGATTTCGTTTCTGGGACCGCCCTCCGCCGTAGACTTTTGTAAGTACTTACATAATATGTAATGTATTATATATAAAAAAATGTTCGGTTCTGGCGCTTCGCCGGCCGCTACCGCGGCACGCTCGCTTCGCTCGCTCGGCTCGCGCACTGTATGGTCGTAGTTCAACCTAACACTCCTCCTCGCTTCGCTCGTCGTCGTACCTACCTGAGACCTGCCTTGAGGTGGATTATGCTATATGTTTAAAGTGCAAAAGGTCTCGCTTATTTATTTTAGTATTCATTATAACATTATTTTTAATGATTTGTTTATGTCTAAAGTTATTTATTGTAAAATCCATTTAAATATCTTCTGCAATTTATAGCATTGACAAATTATGTCAAGTAAGTCATTATGATAAACAAGTTTTATATCAAGTGATATTTATAGTAAATGTCTTTTATACTAATTGTAATTATAGCCTTAAATCATTATATCACTTTTTACATTAGATCATTTGAAAATTATCTGAAACAATATTATACCATCCGTTACATTATAATAAGCAATGGTATATCAAACCAAAATAGATTAAGTGAAATTATATAAAACGTCGTGCACCCGGAAAAAATATAAGAAACATATTTTATTAAGAAAGTAAGCATAGGTTCCATCCTGAACCGTAACGCAAACTTTAGTTTTCGAGTTAGAATTCACTTTACTTAAGCTTCAGTTTGATTATTCACGCTTTAAGTTAAGTGTTAAAGCGTGATACGTGTATTAAAGTGATTATTATAATTAAGCTTAAATATTGCCGCGTGCTACTTATAGTATTACTTATAAGAACAATCATTTAAATACTGTTCGTCTTAGGGTTTTATGCTCAGATAATCATGGTGGTGGTGGTTATATTGTAATTAACATTCATTTAAATCCTTTCATAATTCATAATTCATTTATTGTGTATTACAGGTAGTTTATACAGATGTTACAAATAAATTACATAGTTCTCTGTAATATATCTTACGACGTACAATGATTTAGTTAGAGATGAAATACATGCAATTATAACATTTTATTAAAATACAGTTTATAGTATTAGGTGTCTATGTCAAAAAAAATATATAATAAAAAATGTTTTGTGATGTCACGTCTACGTCAAACAATATATCATTTATTTATACATCATTTATACTACCCCAAATTGACAAATATAATGTTCACATACCTATCGATCTTAAATGCTACTTATTTCAGACTAAATACACCAGTTAGATTAAATTGTCAAGGTGTCCATAAAGAATTCATTTAAATTATAATAGCATTTCTCTTTTAATAATTTACATAGTTTTACTTTAAATAATGTTAAATTTCCCTTTCAGTATATCTGGTAATTTGTTAAACATTTTTGGAGCCATTGTATATATGGCATTTTTGTAAAAACTAGTTTTAGATCCTGATGGAGGAAGAATTTTCAGCACATTTGTAGGCGGGCGAGGATGTGTATTCATTTTTACAGTGAATCTTTTAATGTGCTGCTTTACAAAAGAACATGAGTCATATATGTATATAGAGCATAGTGTTAACAGGTCTAGTTTCTTAAATAACGGTCTACAGCTTGTCTGTTGATTTACTTTACACTGTGCTCGTACAGTTTTCTTCTGGGCTTTAAATAGAGGCATGAGATCACAAGCAGCCGCATTGCCCCAATGTATAATTCCATATCTGAGATTCGAGGATACGTATGCGTGATATGCAATGAGAGCTGACTGCTGTGAGACTGTTTCTTTAAGTCTTTTTAAAACGTATACATATTGATAAATTTTTTACACAGATTATTTATGTGTTGTCTCTATCTGACATCATCTTCTATCTATATATATAAAACGCAAAGGTGACTGACTGATTGACTGATTGACTGACTGATCTATCAACGCACAGCCCAAACTACTGGACCGATCGGGCTGAAATTTGGCATGCTGATAGCCACTATGATGTAGGCATCCGCTAAGAAAGGATTTTTGAAAACTCACCCCCTAAGGGGGTAAAACGGGGGTCCAAAGTTTGTATGGTATGTAAAATAATGCTTCCCTTATTTTTTGAACTAGAGACTTAAAACTTTGTAGGATTACTTATTAAGATACAAAAAAAGCACTTTCAGCGTTTTACAAAATTCCACCCCAAAGGGGGTTAAATAGGGGTGCAAAGTTTGTATTCAAAACTACTGTGACTGCTAACTTGAAATTTATACCAGACCTTCCTTTTATGACGTAGGCAAGGGATAAGACGGGATTTTTGGAAATTCTGTCCCTAAGGGTGTTAAATAGGGGTGCAAAGTTTGTATGGGTGAAACATTATTTTTTGTACTAGAGACTTGAAACTTTGTAGAGATATTACTTATTAAGATACAAAAAAAGTTCTTCAGCGTTTTAGAAAATTCCACCCCTAAATGGGGTCAAATAGGGGTGCAATGTTTGTATAGGGTAAACATTATTTATTGAACTAGAGAATTGAAACTTTGTAGGAAGATTACTTATTAGGATACAAAAAAAAAATCTTCAGCGTTTTATAAAATTCCACCCCTAAGGGGATTAAATAGGGGTGCAAATTTTGTATTCAAAACTACTAGGACTAGGAACTTGAAAATTACATCAGAACTTCTTTTTATGACGTAGGCAGGGGATAGAACAGGATTTTTGGAAATGCTATCCCTAAGGGGGTGAAATGGGGGTCCAAAGTTTGTATGGGGAAACATTGTTTATTGAACTGGAGACTTAAAACTTTGTAGGAAGATAACTTATTGATACCAAAAAAGTACTTTCGGCGTTTTATAAAATTCGACCCCTAAGGGGGTTAAATAGGGGTGCAAAGTTTGAATTAAAAACTACTGGGACTACAAACTTGAAATTTACACCAGAACTTCCTTTTATGACGTAGGCAAGGGATAAGACGGGATTTTTGGAAATTCAATCCCTAAGGGTGTTAAATAGGGGTGCAAAGTTTGTATGGGAGAAACATTATTTTTTGTACTAGAGACTTGAAACTTTGTAGAGATATTACTTATTAAGATACAAAAAAAGTGCTTGCAGCGTTTTGGAAAATTCTACCCCTAAGAGGATCAAATAGGGGTGCAATGTTTGTATGAGGTAAACATTATTTATTGAACTAGAGACTTGAAACTTTGTAGGAAGATTACTTATTAGGATACAAATAAAAATATCCTTAGCGTTTTTAAAATTCCACCCCTAAGGAGATTGAATAGGGGTGCAAAGTTTGTATTCAAAACTACTGGGACTACAAACTTAAAATTTACACCAGAACGTCCTTTTATGACGTAGGCAAGGGATAAGACCGGACTTTTGGAAATCCAATCCCAAAGGGGGTTAAAAAGGGGTGCAAAGTTTGTATGAGAGAAATATGTTTTTTTATACTAGAGACTTGAAACTTTGTAGGGATATTACTTATAAAGATACAAAAAAAATTCTTTCAGCGTTTTAGAAAATTCTACCCCTAAGGGGGTTTATTAGGGGTGCAATGTTTGTATAAGGGAAACATTATTTATTGAACTAGAGACTTGAAACTTGGTAGGAATTGTACTTGTTAGAATACAAAAAAAAGTGTTTTCAGCGTTATATAAAATTCCACCCCTAAGGGGGTAAAATAGGGGTGCAAATTTCGTATTCAAAGCTACTGGGACTAGAAACTTGAAATTTACATCAGAACTTCCTTTTATGACGTAGGCAAGGGATAAGACGGGATTTTTGGAAATTCTATCCCTAAGGGTGTTAAATAGGGGTGCAAAGTTTGTATGGGAGAAACATTATTTTTTGTACTAGAGACTTGAAACTTTGTAGAGATATTACTTATTAAGATACAAAAAAAGTGCTTTCAGCGTTTTGGAAAATTCTACCCCTAAGGGGGTTTATTAGGGGTGCAATGTTTGTATAAGGGAAACATTATTTATTGAACTAGAGACTTGAAACTTGGTAGGAATTGTACTTATTAGAATACAAAAAAAAGTGTTTTCAGCGTTATATAAAATTCCACCCCTAAGGGGGTAAAATAGGGGTGCAAATTTCGTATTCAAAGCTACTGGGACTAGAAACTTGAAATTTACACCAGAACGTCCTTTTATGACGTAGGCAAGGGATAAGACCGGACTTTTGGAAATCCTATCCCAAAGGGGGTTAAAAAGGGGTGCAAAGTTTGTATGGGAGAAATATGTTTTTTATACTAGAGACTTGAAACTTTGTAGGGATATTACTTATAAAGATACAAAAAAAGTTCTTTCAGCGTTTTAGAAAATTCTACCCCTAAGGGGGTTTATTAGGGGTGCAATGTTTGTATAAGGGAAACATTATTTTTTGAACTAGAGACTTGAAACTTGGTAGGAATTATACTTATTAGAATACAAAAAAAAGTATTTTCAGCGTTATATAAAATTCCACCCCTAAGGGGGTAAAATAGGGGTGCAAAGTTCGTATTCAAAGCTACTGGGACTAGAAACTTGAAATTTACATCAGAACTTCATTTTATGACGTAGGCAAGGGATAAGACGGGATTTTCCCAAACCATCCTTTTCATCCTATCCCAAAGGGGGTTAAGTAGGGGTGCAAAGTTTGTATGGGAGAAACATATTTTTTTGTACTAGAGATTTGAAACTTTGTAGGAATATTATTATTAAGATACAAAAAAGCACTTTCAGCGTTTTATAAAAATCTTCCCCTAAGGGGGTTAAATAGGTATGCAATGTTTGTGGGGGGGAAACATTATTTATTGAACTAGAGAATTGAGACTTGATAGGAAAGATAACTTATTAGGATACAAAAAAAGCAATTTCAGCGTTTTATAAAATTCCACCCCTAAGGGGGTTAAATGAGGGTCCAAATTTTGTATAAGGGAAACTTAGTTTTAGCTACTACGTACTTAAAACTTTGTGGACAGATTACTTATTCATTTACAATTAAAGTGCTTTCAGCGTTTTGGAAATAATTACACCTTAAGGGGTTAAAAAGGAGGTCCAAAGTTTGTATGGAGAAAAAAGATTAGTTAGACAATTTTATTCGAGAATTCACAGGATAATTCCTAACGATAAATGAGTAAACAAGTATTTCCGGTTTTTTGAGAATTCAACCCCTAAAAGGAGACATGTGGTGACAAAATCTGAAAATCAACATCGGCATCTATTGTTTCTATGGTTTATCGGGTCGCTAATTAGGAAAACAACAACGATTTTACATTCCAACGTGGCGTCTAAATATAAATATGGGCGTTGTTATTACGGTTTTCTGGGACGTTAATAACGAAAATCACATAGATTTTGAAATGTAATGTTGTGGACATGAAAATTCATGAAAATATTTGTGCCAAATTGCAATTCAATCGGTCCAGTTTTTTCGTAGCTAATC
The DNA here is from genome assembly GCA_945867215.1 of Epinotia demarniana. Classification (NCBI taxonomy): domain Eukaryota; kingdom Metazoa; phylum Arthropoda; class Insecta; order Lepidoptera; family Tortricidae; genus Epinotia; species Epinotia demarniana. The sequence continues at coordinate 13,692,678 of OX244263.1, forward strand.
GGTTGTAACAGACGGACTGACAGACAGCCACACGTGATCCTATAAATAAGGGTTCTATTTTTGCTTTTGAGGTATGGAACGAGACCCGCGTTATATAGGGTTATAGGCTTTAAAGTTTGTATTTGGTGCCATCTCGATCGTCAGCAATCGGTACCTAGGCGAGTGCGGGCGGCGCGGCGGGACGGGAGGGTAGGGGACATTGGGAAAGTGCCTGCATCCGTAATAAGTACATTCAAGGTGCTGCACGAAGATCTGCTTACTTTTTATAAGTTAAGCATTTTGGCCGCCGTTAAATTAAAACAAATTTTTGGGTATTTATGTTAAATACTGCTTCGAAAAGCATGGAAAAAAAATCTTAGGAAACTAGCCTATAGCAATGTCCAGGCCACATATTTGACTTGACATTCGTGGAGATATTTTGGTATTTCAACATTATCATGAACATAAAGTAGCTTTTATTCCAGAGGACAGATTCTCATTAATCATGACTGTAAATTTAATAACAGAAATACGTACATACATACATACATTCACGCCTTTATTCCCAAAAGGGGCAGGCAGAGCACATGAACTTTATGTTCCAGCGCCACTTTTAGCATAAATGTGGGTATAAAAGATCGACAAAAAGTGATATTGCTTAGGTTGTTAGCCCATAACCCACAACACACTTCAACCCTGCTCTCTTAATCGACTTTTACGACACACACGGGAAGAAAGAGGGTAGTGAAATTCTAACCCGCCACCACACGGGCATAAAAATAATAGTAAATAAAAATTAATTTACCATAATGGGTTATGACGAAGGGTTATTCGTAGGGAAAGTTAGTAGTAGTAGGTTAGTAGGCGGCGTAGCAATTCAACAATTATTGGAAAATTACTTTTACTACGCGGGCGAAGCCGCGAGCAAAAGCTAGTTACTATCTATTTGTATACCTAGATATCTTATTTCGTTTACATTCTCTACAATTTTTCCATTATATTTTACTATGTTATCTAAAGGTGTCTTTCGAAGATTAAATTGTATGCATTTCGTTTTGTCTAAGTAAATCATTAAATTATTCTCATTCATCCATTCAATTACATGTTTGAGTGCTGTATTAGTTAAGTTTTCATAAGTCTCTAGTACTTTTACCTTTAATTACTAAAGTGGAGTCGTCAGCAAATAGGACCATCTGCTCATTTACAACCTGAGGTAGGTCATTTATGTATAATATAAATAAAAGGGGCCCAAGAATGCTTCCTTGGGGAACCCCATATTTTATAACCTGTAACTGAGAACTTGCCTTTTTTTCTACTCTTTGTTCGTTAATGTAAGGGATTTCAGTATAGTCTGTTCGTCAAATACGACTCGATAAGAGCGTATGCTGGACCTCTAATTCCATAGGCAAATAATTTCTGTAGAAGTTTTTTGTGACAGACGAAGTCAAATGCCTTTGACATGTCCATAAACACAGAAATGACAGGTATTCTTTTATTGAGGCACTCTGCCTCAATAAAAGAATACGGGCGTTACGGTTTTCATTAAATCATAAATGGCTAAATTAGTAGTTCGTCTTTTTCGAAACCCAAATTGTTCGTCAGTTAGGATCTGATATTTTTCTATAAATCTATATATAATGTTATGGATTACTCTCTCAAATATTTTCGAGATGACCGGAAGCAGAGCAACAGGCCTATAGTTTTCACAAAGTAGTTGATCTCCTTTTTTGAACAGTGGCTTTACGAGTGAGTGATTTTTCAGGAAAAATACCATCGTTAAGCGATAAATTTATTATATGACTGAGGGGTTTCGCTAGTAGGAATGAACAGTGTTTCAGAACTATAGTTGGAATGTTGTCATAACCTGTGCTGTTTGTTGATTTTAGTTTCATTGTTTTTTTATGGATATCAATCGGCGTAGTTGGTGTCACATAAACAGAGTGTAATGTTTTATTTATTCTATTAACTTTAAGAGAACTGTTGGTAAATTGATGTTTTTGTACTTGATCTATGTATGAATTATTAAATGCATTAGCGATGTCAGTAGGTTTTGTGACAATTTTTCCGTTACATTTTACTTTTGAGATGCTTTTAGGTGTCATGTACTTATTCTTGTTTATTATTTTCCATGCTGTTTTTGTTTTATTGACAGCATTGTACATAGATTTGCTATTTTGTAGCCTTTGTGATTTATCAATTACCTTTTTAAATATGGTACAGTAACATTTATAATAGAATAGAATAGAATAGAATAGAATAGAAAGGTGTTTATTTCTCTAGTTCATATGTTACATTATGTCCATCATGCCGGTTGTGTGTTCGGCCTGCGGGTGTGTCAGCTACTTACAATCTACCTATGTCTGTCTGAAAGATCTGTATAAGTGTCATGTTGTTTGTGCTGTGTGCTTGTTAGTGTGTGCGTACAGAATAAATTTATATAAATTTAAAAGTTGTTTCATTTTGTCCTGTCTTACTACTATTCTTACAACTAATTTCCTATAATCTATGGGGACGTGGAGCGGTCGCTCGCTTGCTGAGCTGCCGGCTCCTGTTGTTTTTTGGTACATAGTCAATTTCTCCTAATCTAGTGTTGGTTAGTAGTGGGTTGTGCTGCCTGTGTCCGATGTAGGCGTTACCAGGGGTATCTAGATCCTCAATGTGCATTTCCCTGAATCGGCGCAGCATGTCTTCATTTAGGTCTTGAGCGCGGAGGTGCCATGGATCCCAGTCGAGCATCTCCCAGAGTAGTGTAGTTTCTAGGCGTTTTGGGAACTGTCCACTAGTCTTGAGAGCCATTCGATATTGGCGTTCAATTCTGAGTAGGTTGCTGTTACTGTAACGTGAGAGTAATTGTACCACGCCATAATCCAATATTGGAAGTAGACAGGCCTGAATGACAGCCAGTTTCACCGTCAGATCCGTCTTAGCGTGCCAGCCTATGATGGAGGCTAGAGCACCGCGCGCCCGTCGTACTTTCTGCACTACGTAGTCCGTCTGTTTACCCATGGTCATGGTCTTGTCTAGGTGTACACCCAAATATTTTATGCTGTTTTTATATTCCATTACCTCGTTTTTGATGCGAATGGTTCTGCGGTACTTTCTCTTGTGAGTGAACATAGCACACTCGGTTTTTGCTATGTTGCACTTCAATCCCCAGCGATGGTAGTAATCGATGACAGTTTCGGCGGCCCAGCCCGCACGACTCGTCGCGCTGTTCGGTTCCGGAGATCTGTTGAGTATGCACAGGTCATCAGCGTATTGAGAAAGCTTTAGTCCGCGGATCCGGTTTCGTTGGTCCCAAACGTCATGTACATACATGTTGAAGATGATTGGCCCCAGAATAGAGCCCTGTGGGACTCCGTGTGGCACCGCTTTCTCTTCGCCGTTGGTGGTTCTGAAACGTCCATAGGTTTTTCGACCGTTCAGGTAATTTTCTATTATTTTGATAATGTTATTTGGAACGTCGGCTGTTTGAAGTTTCTTTGTTAGACCCTCGTGATTTATAGAGTCGAAGGCTTTCGAAAGATCAGTCGATACCAGGGCCACGCTCTCCTTTGCTTCTAGGGCATCCGTTATGAACTTTCCGGTGCGAAGTATTTGCGTGCCTGTTCCTCTATTCTTAGTAAAGCCATGCTGGAATGGCGGTTGGAGTCTGTCAGTCGTCTGTCGCAGGCGCGAAAGAAGCAAGCGCTCGTGTAATTTGCCCATGATGTTTAGAAGGGTAATGGGTCGATACGATTTGGCGTCGCGGTGATTCTTCCCTGCTTTATGTAAGAAGATGCATTCTCCGATTTTCCATCTATTGGGATAGTAGCCTGTAAGTAATAGGTAGTCGGCTATAACTTTGTACCGGATGAGAAAGGGGTTGCCTCCGTAACAGTAACATTTATAAGCTGACAACTGTTTCTCACACTTTGATTTTCTGCTTGACATATAAAATTTTCGCTTGTTTTTACTGGATATTCTAATACCGATTGTAAGCCATGTAATTTTCTGTTTTGATGAGATTCCTATTTTCTTTAATGGTAAACAAATATGATGGTAACACTCTATATAATCAAAAAAAATATTGTATGCTTCATTTACATTCAAACAACTATAAACGTCGTTGAAAGACGTTTTCTCTACTAACGATTTGAAAGTGTCTAAATTCTCACTATTATAAGTTCATTTGAAAATATACCAGTGCCTCATATCAAATTGTCTCTTTATGGGAAATCTTAATAATTGTGCTAGATGGTCTGATAGATTTAGGTTTAATACCTTGCTACTTCGGTTATAAATATTATGGGCAATGTTATCTAGACACGAACCACTTTGAGTTCTGGTGACTAGTCTTATTTCCAAACGAAGATTATGACTAAGCAGTGCATTTTCAAAATCTTGTGATAATCTAGAATCTTTTAAAACATCTATATTCAAGTCACCACATAAGATATTTTTTTTATTTTTTGAAGTGGTTAACTTTGTCAATAATTCATTAAGTTTTTCCATAAAACAATCAACATTATTGATGTTTGGTGTTTTATAAATGCAAACCACTATTAGTTTATGTTGTGCTACTTCTATAGCGCTACACTCAAAGATACTTTTGACAGAAAGCTTCTTTACAGATGTCAATTCCTTACATTCAAGATGTTTTTTTGTGAGAATACATGATCCTCCTCTTTTTTCTCGTCTGCAGTAATATGATGATAATTTGTAGTTCATCAGTAGAATGTTACTTACGTCTTCTTCGTGTACAAAATGTTCAGTCGAACAGATAGCATCGACAGGACTATTGTTTTCAGCCAGATCTAATAGAGAAATTTCAAGTTCATCTTTTTTTTTTAAGAAACTTGCAATATTTTGATGGATTATTGTGAACTCCGTGTTTGGATTTGTATTCAAAAACGTATCCGGAATGTGTTTATTATAGTACATTACGTAACTAGGGCGGTGAATTCGTGAATGCCCCAGATCGCAGGTATTTGTGGCCCGAACCGAAGGTGAGGGTCATAATTATGCGCTCTGGGGCTTTACGAATTACCGCCCGTGTTGAGTACAAAATTTTACGTCTTCACCTGGCCACAATGCGAGTTTTCCCGAACGCGCAGCGTGCAGTAAAAATCGCATTATGGCCAGGTGTGACGTAAAGATTGTTATCGTGAGCATTTGTTGGTATTGTATTATCATTATTAATGTAACAATCATTTAATATTAACTTGTTATTTAGTCATAATATTAGTTTCTGTATATTTTGTAATATATTTTTCATACCCCAATTGTTCAGCTTACCTGACCAGTCAGAGGACATGTCATATGTAAGATCTGCATTTGAGTCAAAAAAGATTGAATATTTATTTACAAATATGTTATTATGTAATAAAAGTCTCTACTCTTGTGTTGTATATTGGACTGCCACACACATAGGTTGGATATGAAATAATGATGTTCGTATTAGTTATAGTTTCTAAGACACTTTTCATTTCTTTCACGAGTAATTCATAGTCCTCCGTGTCTTGGAAGTCTCTTTCACCCACTAGGATTACGCAGTAGTCTTCCTTTGTTAACCCCGTCACCTGAGTTTGTAGGCTCTTGATGAGCTCTCTTACTCCACGTCCCGGAAGTATATAGTGACAATAGTCGAAATTTTGTAATTGATCTTGCCCATGCAATATTTTAAGAATTTTGTTTTTGCTGTTGTTACTAAATATGTAGATTTTTTTCTTATGTTGCGGGCTCTCTTTATTGACATCATTTATTGACGATGTTGAGTGTGTTATGTGCGGAATATTATTTGCTGGCTCAGATGAGGTTGCAACCCTATCTTCTAGCATCGCTTTCATTAGAGGAGGATGTGTTCTTCTCTACTTCAGTTTCAAGGGATATGTTATTCTTAAGTTTGGCTCCCTTGTTTTGTTTCCTGGTCTTAAATGTAGGCGTTTTAAAAGGGGATCCCTCAGCTTTCCTCTGCAGGAGGTTTCGATAAATATCGCACCTTTTTTGCGATTCTCTTAAGGAGTCTTAAAATACTGCGATTTTTGTCCAAATATTTTTTTTTATATATATATTTGTATAGGGATTGTGAAAAACATCTAAACCAATAAAAATCACTGAATATGCGTCGGGAGTAACTGTATATTTTAACTGCATATTTTTCATTTCGCATAATTTACATGCCCCATACAATGAAACCGTTACCTTTTCGTGACTTTTTTAAAATCATCTCATACAGAGAGCCCATTACCCATAGTTTGCTTATAACAATCGCGAACGTTTTAATATTTCAGGAATCTCTCGTAAAGGAATATGTAAGGGAAGTAAAACTTAGGGGAAATTACTCAATTGGGAAAAAACGTTAAGCCAGTAATGTCAGTAAACCTCTTAGGTGCTCCATCTTTAGCTTTCCACTTGACAAGTCACAACTGTACAGTCGAGTTATCCAATATCGATGCAGAAAACCGTTTAAAAATATCTTCACTCTACGTGTCTTGACTATGTCAGTAACAATTAAGTCTGTGTATATAGATATTTTTGAAAGGTTGTCTGTATAGATTTTGAAGGACTCGACTGAACCCTGAATAAATGTGCTTATATTAAATGTATACTGTAGATGTTGTATCGATTGGATATTTTTCAAATATGAAATTCCCTAATCAGATATTATTTTTTACCTAACGTGATACAACACGCCTACATTCATTCTATTTCAATATGGGAAAAAATCCAGTTACACAATGTCCACCTCCCACCGCTATGCTACGACAATTATTTTTAGAGAATGCGTAACATGCATGACGTTTAATTAACATTTCCCAAACTCATTTTTAAATTAAGCTATATTTGCAACTTCACTGGAGTATAACGGATCGGCTAGCGGCCCGGCGTGATCAATGTCTCAATTTCCCGTCCGAATATGGAGCGATGAGGAAAATCCATACAAATTCGGTCGGGTAAATTTACTCGTAGCTACCGTTCAGTAACGAGATGTTTGTTGACCGTTGAGACCCATATCAAATAAATAAGCTGGCATCATTTTTATTCCACGTTACATTATCTAACACTTTTTAACTCGATTTTCACCACCAACATCAAATATTCTCCTATCGCAGTAAATAAAATGTACAAAAAAAACAGTCGGCCTTTCAAGGGTCGTTCGACTGGAACGCTCGGCTTTATATTAGTTCTGCAACTCACAAGGGATAAAAGTACTCACTGCATAGACTGGGAACGGAAATTGGGGACATCATTAGTGTCTTCCAGATTTCAGGCACGAAGTGTTCAAAGCACAAAGGTGTCAACTCGCAACCGGACGGAACTACACCCAGACCGCTTGAGAGGCGGCCATGCGTCAACATCGTGTCCTGGCAAAAGAGCTATGTGTGTTTCGAACTTGTATTTTTGAAATCCAGTTCTCATTGCGGTACAAACCGTTCCAATTTTTGCTCGTTTCAAGTCTCAAGTAGAATAAAGTCGATTGAGTGCTTTGTGCCCCGATTTTCAATTACAACTGAGATTTAATTAACAATGTATAAGTAGTGCAAATACATACTTCATTTAATAGTGAATAATATTTATTCCGTAGGTAATAATAATATTCATTGTATAACTAAAAAATTACGATGGTAAGTAAATCAAACAAATATAAATTAGAAATACATGTTACCAGTGGTTATTTAGATGTGTACTAACAATTATCACGATTTATGGGTAAGCTGAAACAGCATTCCCAAGAAATCGTTTCGTTTATCACGTATAATAAACACGATCATACACAGTGTGCAGTACATATACGCCTTCAGATTGTACTCAATATATAGCTGAACGTGATAAAACTACAGCACAGCCATTTATTTACATTACTACCGTATAAGTATAAAGCATTGTAGCCATTATTATTTATATTGGCGTATATTGTGTCCCACTGCTAGGCAAAGGCCTCATCTTTTTTCCACCGTTCGTCTCATAGGCATAATAAATAAATGAAATAATAGATTATATAACACGGGTCTAAAATAAGCCATAATTACCACGAGATAGTTATTTTCCCGAACAAAGTGGAGGAAAATTGTTTGAGTGAAATTCTAAAAGCCATATTTTAGACCAGGCAGTAATGCACTCCACTTTTCACATAGACTGCGAGAAATTTGTAAAAACTACGATTATATGTAAAAACAACATACACACATAAACTACAAACAACAATAATAAACTACAAGGCGAAAACGGTTTTGACATAGATACAAAATATTGACACCACGAATAAGCCCTACTGACCGTCTATCTAGGCGCCTCCAAACGGCCGAGCTTGGCGGACAGCATACGATGCATAAGAAAAAGCGAGATGGACAGCAGTCTATCCCGTTCAATCTCATAAGTCAACCACGCTTTGACGCTCACATTGCTAAAGTATAATAAATTGTTCGCTTCTGTCATAGTCAATTTTCAATGGTACTGAGCAGTGCTAAGACATACGAAAGGTTAAGGAATAATAAACCCTTAAAGTTAAGTAAAGGTTTGAAATGGAGTAAACGGGTTTCAAAATGGATGTGTGGTCTCCACCCCACTTCAACTTGGCTGCCTTCCTAACAACGTCGACTATATGAGTTTTGGAGCGCAGCGTGGTGTTCCGGATGCGGTCTATCAATTTTACTCCTAATATGCTGCGCTCCAGGAACCAAGTTTGTGCACAGTACATATGAGGGCTGGAAGTATGCACATGTCCAGGAGTTTCCGCTTGAGGCTTGAGTGACAGTGGGAGGTCACCTTTCATCAAATGTTTCATGGGCCAATAGCTCCTCCAGGCGTTATCAGTCCGTCTTTCGACCTCCTTCTCCTGTCGCACCTTGAAGGACTAGTTGGCCGGAATAAAGATACTCATGGGCATATCCAATCGATTCTCGATATATCTCAATCCTACGTGCGGTACTATTAGTCATAAGCGTAGTCTTTGTCATATTCATCGCCAGTCCAAATATCGAGGCTAGCGTTGCTCAGGTCTTGGAAGTTGGAGCATAAGTCGCAGTTCGGAAGATGTTGAGGAAAATAGGACAATTTTGTCGAAAAAACGAAGATTGGTCAATCTTCTATTACCAACGACTAATATAATTATAATTCTATCCAACTCGGCTCAAGTTTTCGGAAGAAGTGTTCCAGAGTGCTAGTGAAAAGCTTCGGCGACAACGGATCTCCTTACTTGAGTCTTTTTTAACCGACTTCAAAAAGAAGGAGGAGTTTCTCAATTCGGCTGTATTTTTATTTTTTTATTTTTTTTTCAATGTTTGTTACCTCAGAACTCCGTCATTGATGAGCCGATTCAAAAAAAAAAATTTTGTTCGTATGGGAACCCACCTGGAAGTATATAACTTCCAGGTGGGTCCCATTTTTTTCAAAATTCTGTTAGATAATGGGATCCATGAAGAATTGAGGGGACTCCTCAATTTTATTAGGCACGCGTGTAGTGATTTTGGTATTTTCTGTTATAACTCGTGTATCTACATCCGGAATCATAAATTTGGTGGCGAGACCACAGATGACTTATCGAATTCCTCAATTATGTACTTAAAAGTGCAAAAGTACGTCACATGTTCTGGTAAGATTCCGTTGAAGTAGGAACTAATGAAGTGCCATTGGTGATGATCTTGGGGAATCGACGGAATTCCTGAAATATTATCGGCCCATATACAGCGATTCGGTTTTTTTCTATAGTAATCAACGCATTAGCTATCGGAAATCAGTTCATGTGGTAAATTGTAAAAAAATAGGAAATGTTCTCGTGGCTTGACGGAGAACTAAATTGAAGTCGGTTAAAACGTTGTTTTTAAAGTAAATTATTGAATATTGAAAGATGCGCCAGATGACTGTAACTAAATTGCGGCTGTGCTATTTTTATAAATAGCTGTGATCAGATGAATATAGCTTTGGTCGATATCCTAATTGCGTAAAACTGTACAGATGGGCACATGAGACAGGCTGTCGAATGCTTTCGAATATTGCGAATATATTTTCGAGTATTGCGAAATTCTTAAAATGAAACGACCGTTAACGTGGTTTTCTAAAGACAGACTTTTTTTTTATACCAGAGACACAATATACACAGATATAATATGTTTGGAAGGTGTGCCAATAGGTGGCGCTACAGAGGCGATTGTTTTGATATTAAATCAATATCCCTACTATATCAAAATAATCCAAACACTATACTTAAAAAAATACAAATTTTATTATTACTTAATTATGGCTGCATACCCATCAACAACATGAAATTATAATGTTTTACAGAGCTTAATGCCTTTGTTAATAAATCAGCTGGCATATTTGCTGTTGACAAATATTCAACCTTAACTATATGATTACTAACACATTCTCTACAAAAATGGTATTTTATATCTATGTGTTTTGATCGGTTATGAAATACGGGATTGAGTAACAGTTTATGGGCACTTTGATTGTCATTAAAAATAACAATGCTATACAATTCACTAGTTATTTCTTTATGCAAATTTCTTAGATAAATTGCCTCCTTACAACTTTCAGATATCCCTACATACTCGGCTTCTGTAGAAGAAAGACTGACACTTTTTTGTTTTTTACTTGCCCAGGAAATGACACCCCCTGACAAATTAAAACAATACCCTGTGTATGATTTTCTATCTATGCAGTCACTGCCCCAGTCTGCATCAACATATCCCACAATCTCTTTATTATCATCTTTTCCACTATACCGAATACAATAGTCTTTTGTTTTCTTAAGTCCGTCATATCCGATGAGTCTTCATACTCACTAGGAACATACTCGCTCGATGAGTCTGATGCTGACTCATCTATCAGTGTCGATTCTGTGGCTTCTTCTCCCTCTGAATCCTGCAGTGTCTGGTTCTTTGCTTCATCTTCATCTGTGTGTTTCACTTCTATGACATTTTCAGAAACTTCCATCACACTAGCTGAGTTTGATTCTTTTTCCATTATGATGACATCTCTGCTAGTTGATATTTTATTAGTTGCAGGATCATATATCCTGTACCCCTTAACGTTCTCAGGATATCCCACTAAGATGCACTCGCGTGATTTCTTATCCCATTACGAAATGGGATCTCTTCTGTTTATCTATGTGTACCATTACCGGTGAACCAAAGATTCTCAAGTTGCTTAAATCTGGTTTCACTCCTGTCCACAACTCATATGGCGTTTTACCATTAAGTACTGATGATACAGTTCGGTTGTGTAGATAAATAGCTGCATGACAGGCCTCAGCCCAAAACTTCTTGCCGAGCTTGGCATCATACATCATACACTTTGCTTTCTCGATGATAGAGCGATTTTTACGTTCGCATAACCCGTTCTGTTGAGGTGTGTAAGGGTTATTCTTTTTATGTAGTATACCTTTTTCTTTTAAATATGCATCAAAGTTTGAGTTACAAAATTCTTTGCCATTGTCGCTGCGAAGAATTTTCAAGTTTCTGTTTGTTTGATTTTCTGCCAAAGCTAAGAACTGCTTGAAACATTTTAGAGCTTCATTTTTGTGCTTCAAAAAATATATAAATGTCATTCGGCTAAAATCATCTACAAATAACTGAAAGTAGAACGAACCTCCAAGTGATGCCACCTCCATCTGGCCACATAGATCAGTATGCACCAGGTTCAGTAGTTCACTGCTTCGATTACCTACGTGATTGAAAGGTAACCGGCACTGCTTGCCTTCGCAACAAGTCTTACATGATGATTTGCTAATTTCGACTTTTTCATTCAAGTCCATTCCTTCCACTGCATTCTTTGTTTTCATCAAGCAATCACTGTTCGCGTGTCCTAATCTGCGATGCCATATTTCGCCTGACGTAGTCGCCGCCGCGGCCAGTCGCTCAGGAGCTGTATTCAATTTATAAACACCGTTCATTAATGACGCTGTTGCCACTAAATCGCCATTTCTGTTGAAAATTTGACAACCACTTTTTGTAAAGTTCACTTTATTCCCTTTTTCAATTAGTTTACTGACCGAAAGAAGGTTTGTTGTCAAATTTGGTACACACAGTACATCCTCGATGTTTATCTCATATTCACAGCCATTCACTGAAGTTACGACCTCGATATCACCAGAACACGTAACTGAAACAGTTTCTTGGTTTGCAACCATAATTTCTTCGTTAGATACACGATAATTACTGCTTATCCAATGTTTATTTGCCGTAAGGTGAACCGACGCACCCGAATCAACGTAGAAATCATTTTTACTGAAACTGCCATTTAAGAACACAGCTGAGAATGCATTTGTCTGTTTGCGGTCTTCATTTTTACTGCTTTTGGAATTCAACGGGCACTGTGTACGATAATGTCCCATTTGTTTACAACGATAGCACTTGACAACCTTCGACTTGACTCCATCTTTTCTTCCGACATTTCCGGCGGCCATTTGCCTATTTCGGTGTTGCCAGTTTTTAGACGCGGCAAATGCGCTATCCCCTTCACTATCGTTGACAAAAGTTCCGGTTTCCATGTCGAGAAGTTTGCTTTTTATGACGTCCGCAGTCACTTGAATTCCCGAATGTTCTATGGCCATAATCATAGGTGAGAACTTCTCTGGTAATCCAGCTAGAAGTAACAAACCAATCCACTCGTCGTTAATTGCAAATCCTGTTCCACACAACTTCTGTCCTGTTTCAATAATTTGTGTAACATACGATGTCATGGAACTGCAATTATCCAATCGAACTGAGATCAAACTTCTTAAAAGACTTATTCTTCTCGTGAAGCCAGAGTCATCGAAAAGCGACTTAAGCTTCTCCCACAGTGCTTTAGAACTCTCCACGGTCTTGATATGAACGTACAATGACGAGTCAATGGTCAGAATTAATTTCGCCTTTGTCTTAGCATCTTCTGCGGCCGCCACAGGTATCTCTTTACCTCCTGCATCTCTTTCTGGCTTGATGCACTTCACCATTCCTTCCAGAATTAAGAAATTTTCTGCCGCGAACACCCACTCGTAGTTCTCTCTGCCCTTTAGTTTCGGCACATTGACTATATAGTTCGCTGCCATTATTTTTGCACAGTCACTCGCTATATATTACAGTCAATCGAAGAGATTACTAACACTTTTACACGTTCGTAACAAGTCTATTAATTCTATTATGCGCAGTTTTCGTAGAAGGGCACATAACCTCTTAAAATGAAACGACCGTTAACGTGGTTTTCTAAAGACAGACTTTTTTTTTTATACCAGAGACACAATATACACAGATATAATATGTTTGGAAGGTGTGCCAATAGGTGGCGCTACAGAGGCGATTGTTTTGATATTAAATCAATAGAAATAATTCAATACAAATTCGTGCAAAATGTTATCAAAAGTAAATAGTTTTACAAAATGAAACGTTTCTATATCATATCCTAGAAGAAATAATTCAGTCAAATCACAAAAAATATTTAATTTGTTTAGTCGCATAAGAATCCATTTGGCGATTATTTTTTTAAAATCTGTACAAGTGTACTACCCGGACAGTTAAAGAATGCACCGTGTTCATACCTTCACCTTGCTGCAAGGTGGTGCCAACGTGTCTTAATCGGGATTTAACCATAAAACACGAATGCAGTCGATTGCATGTCGCCTTTGTCTACCCAGGTAGGTGTACAGCTTTCGTTTGTGCAAAAGTTCGCGTTTACGCTATTTGGGCAAAAGCAAATCAAATGTGACGTACCGACATTCCGTCTGACTTACTAATATCATGAATATAAATTGAAACATCATGGATATTTATGCGGGGTGCCCGCGGATATTGCTCACGCCGCCGCTACGGGCAGGTGTTCAGACAATGCGCCCGCTGGCAATAGATTCCTGATACCGATATTTATGCCTATTACCGACCGACCCGTTTAGAAGAAATACAATACCGTAACTTCAAACCAGTGATATTCATGACCATCCCGAATATTCCGTAGCCTTTCCATTATACCAGGCACCAGCGTAATCGGTCACCTTCTCGCGCGCCGCGGGTACCTACATACTAATTTGAATAACGTAGTTATTCCATGTGTTATGAGCTAATTTAATTCTAACTGATACCTAAATATATACTGTAGGGCAGGTTGCATAAACTACATTTCACAGATCGGTTAATTTTAGTATGATACTCTCAAACTCCCCTTAGGTAGGTATAAGTTGTATCGGAACTTAACGGGCGTAGGTAACTTACGATTACCGATTGTTGGAAAAAACCAGCCATCCGCCCTCGTACATAATTATAGTCATAAGTACATTAAGATAATCTACCTTCAAACTTACGAACTTACTTGCACACATAGAAAACTGTAATAAAATATGCGTTCCAACTTCAACCCTCTTAAAAGAAGAAACGGGCGGCCTTGTTAATGACAATTATACATCAATGTATTAAAGTATCCTGTTTAAAGAGACCTTTGTATAAAATTCTACACTAATAAAATTCTCGTACCTGATGCCATAACACTGATGTCGAAGTGACGAACATATATTTTGACTTAATGCCATACCTAAGTGATGTGTTACTACTAACATGACTGAACTAATCCTGACTAATAATTCCGCAGGAATAACTCTAACTATTGGTATTAATCGAATCAAGCATAACTAGAGGCTTTATTATCTGTTGAGGATAAAATAGACTGCAAGCCGCATTAAATTTTCTATTATGAATGAGCTTAGCGTCAAATAAAGACTTTCGTCGATTGTGCGAGTGCGCATTCAACTGTTTGGTCATAAACCGCAACAAAAGGTTGATCGGGCGATTACTAATAGTGCTAACGATAGTAGAAAGGCAACATCAAACTCAGCCACCTACAACATGGAAAAACTTCATAAAATCGACGACCAAATGGTCCTTGACGGAGTGTGCAAACTGTGGTACAAATAGAAAAAAGGTGGAAAAATCTCGCAAAAGCCACAACCAAAATGAAATCAGACAATTCATAACCAAGATCAAACGACTCTCACAGGAGTGCACGACTCAGAAGAGGATTCAATCCCGAAACAAAAAGAGTTAACTGCAATGAGCTGGGAGATCCCAACCGCAGCTCATACAGAAAATAGCATTCCAGTAACATCGATTATGCAGGTACCTAATGTAGGCGGTGCCTTAGCGGTAGAAAGTGCGCTAATTCTGGTGTACGCTTGGAGTAAGCTTTGGTATCGATACAATACCTACTCTTTAAATATATGTGTCTTTGTATTTGTTGCTAACCACTTTATACTGTCAGAACGGATTGGACTCGATAAGAATGTATTTGGTAAGTCTAACGGATCAATCTCTCATGTGGAACGGACTTTAGGTACCCGAGTAGGTACTGTCGCAATATTACGTGGTTTCATGGCAGATAGATCATAACATCATGACACCACTGAAATGACAGGGGCAATTAATTGATAGATAGAATTGATAGATATTCGGCCAACTGTAGACAAAGTAGTGATCAAATGGACGGTGACCTCTGCAGTTTGTCGTGCACCAGCAAATGTTATAAACCCAACGAACCATTTACCAGGGTAAGCGTACGCTCAGAAATCACAGGCAGTCTCTCGAGACGGAATATCGAGCGCATAATAGAACCCCAGGCGATAACTGCGTCCAGTTGAGGTTTCGATCAAACCACCCGTTCGGAGTAGACTATTAGACAGAAGCGTGAAGCGTATGCGGTTGGCTTCGTCCCGCCTGAATACAGACATTCCATTAATTAAACACCCAACTTAGATCCGTTCGGCAACTGACCGACCGCAAGCATCAGAACAGCGCTGATCCGTCCGATCCGCATATATTATATTTCATCACTTTATTGAGTTTAGTCGGAAATTAAAATAACACAAGCGATGGCTAAAGTTTCATTATTAATGGCTCAATGATTTCACCGATTTCCATAAAATTTTGAATGCAGATCGAGCTTGTAGAAGAAATTATGCTGAGTTTATCCCAGTTAAATAGAGGCATCCTACATTATTTAGGTAGGTACTTATTTGCTAAAATTGCAGGAAAAGCCTTGTTTTCATGTTTTTCTAGTTTTTCTAGATTTTTTTTCTAGTGATTCCCTCTGGAATTTCAGCGAATTACAGGTACACATAGTAAACTTGAGCTATGCAATAATAATAGATTACGACAAGAAACGATCAAGCGTTGTTTTAAATACTTCTAGATTTAATTGGACACTCGTCATTACGTCACATCAGTAATTGTGAAGAAACTAATATGTATTTCCCTACAAACTTCATACTAAATTATCGTTTTTGACGTTTCATAAAAGTTTCTGATTAGGCAATTAGTCAAATACCGTATTAAATACCAAAAACATTCATACCTACGAGTAGCTACTTATAGCGTACCTTGTTAACATACTTATGTGTAGTCAAAGACAAGCATTCCCGTAAACATGTATTTGTCCCGTGCAAATACTGCTAACCATCACTAATGTGATTTTTAACGGCGTACATTTGTTGACGCGCACATATTTTACTTTCGCCTGTTTAGCAGACGCGTCAGTTCCTCATTATGTTAATTGAAGAGCGGGATATATTATGCTGTTAAAAACCTGTATCAACTCACCTCACCACTCGCTATTATATCTTGACCCCCACGATTCATAGCAAGTCCGCGTAATCTACAGATCGATACTGGTTTGCGTCTAGCCAGTTGTCTGTATGCGTTTTGAATACTATGGCTGCATTTCTCTCGGCGTGGTATCACTGAGTTGGCCCCACTGGACCTTGACTTCTAATAATGTGCAATTTGGAGCATAATCATTCGGAATACACTTTTTTTTGGTAAGATATTAATTTTTATATTATTTTATACGTGCAAATTAACTTTCACTTAGAGCTTAAACACTTGTTACCCTAGTTACGTACAACATACGCACTTTTGCACAAAGCCTTACATTGGAGCTACGCCTACGCTCCGTAACGAACGATGAAAAACGGTTAAACAGTGAAATACTTCACAAGTTAACAAATACTTCCAATTTGCTACCAACCGAAACATTAAAAAATTCCACTATGTTGAAACATAGCTTTTACAGTGCATTATTTTCAACGGAAATTTTACGGTACCATAGCTTTACGAGGTTGAATGAGTTTGCACGAATAGTGTTTTACGCTACTAAAGGATTATTGGAAATTTAAGCCTATACAAAGTGTTCGCACTGTTTCAATTTTAATGACATATTCAATATAGCAAATTATGTATCTACGAAACGGGCGAATTACGGTAATATATTATGTTATTTTTACATAATAATTGATTATGCATAAGGCTAGAATGTAATAAAATAAGCATTTACTCGTGCCAATAACAAAATATGGATATACGTCAGCATATAAAAATCAGTGCATATTTAAATGCCAAGATACGGCTCCATCTCAGAAATATTATAATGTAAACCATTTATTTCAGGCATCTAAGTCCCATAGTAACAAATACCGTAATAATACATATATATACGATACAAAATAATTATAAAATTAAGAAAACTATTTCCTTATAAATAATCACAAGCAAAACGAATTACTAGTGGCTCTGTGAGCTGAAGAATTCGCGAGCCTGTCTTATTACATTTCCATTTTTGATGACTAAAAAGTGACTTGACATAAAACTATATAATTAACAAACCAGCTAACAAGATTTCACGCGAATCGGTTGAGAAATTCGACCTGTAGAAGAGAACAGCGGGACAGCGGGACATCCGGACATACAAACGATTCTCGGCCCAAGCTGAAGCATAGAATTTCGTTCACGTCGCTCGATCGTTCAATAGATATAAATGTGCGGCGTACCGGCCAGTGCTGATCTACTAATAGGATTGAGTGAACCACGTCAGAGAAAACGAGCGAGAACAAAGATCAATACAATAAAATGATCTTATCATAAAACTACGCGATACATGGTATAATTATAATTAGTAATCAAAATATGTACGATACAAAACTAATTGACATTTAGGCACAGTATGCATTTTTGATATTGACTGGTTGCATTGTATATATACATGTATAATTGGGAAACGACCACTAGCGCCAGTGAAGTGACACTACCCAGGTGGATATTTGCGGAAATTATATTTATTTATTGTCGTCTTGTGGCATTATCGTCGTTCCATTTTACTATAGTCGGGGATCCAAAGAAGGTATTACGATTACCTTATTCTTCATTCCATCAGACCAATTTCGAGTTGCAGTTTAAAAACGAAATATATTACTCAGTCAAAAATTGAATTTCAGAACAACTTTTGTACTTATCGTCTGAACACTGGCAATTAAAATCTCCAAATGCATATTATATTATCGCAAATTACGTCAATACTTTTTCATTTATTTCAATTGTTTCGTATTTATTATTCGAAACTTCTATAAATATTTTATTTTATTAAACTCTTCTTCTTGGGTTCCGTACCAAAAATGGTAAAAAAGGAACACTTATGGTGCGACTCCGTCCGTCTGTCTGTCTGTCACAAAGTGAAATATCTCACGAACTACTTAAGCTATCAATTTGAGATTTGGAATTGCTATAATGAGAGCTATCCGCGTGCATGGAAAATGAAAAATTTCAATATACATTTAAATTTAGTATGAAAAATTACGAATTTGAGGAGGGGGCAAAAAAAAATATTCAACTATTAGGTCAAGTGGGGTATCATTTGAAAGGGCTTGAGTTGAACTTTTCGAAGCAGTTTTTATTTTGTTTCTACATTGGTAAAATTTCGATTTATGAAGGAAAATGTAAAAAAATACCATTCCCCCCCCCCCCCCCCTTATCTCCGAAGTTATCAAAGCGAAAAATTTGAAATAATTACTTGATAAAATAATCAAGATAAACATAAATATTACTGGAAAAGTATTTTTTTCTTTCTAGCATATTTTTTGTTTTATTTACAAAAATTATTTCCTAGTAAAGTTTGCAATTTAATCAACTTAATGAGTAATTTTTCGTTTACAAATTCCTATAAGACTATAATTGAAATAGTCTCTTCCAAATAAAACAAAAATAATAGAGATCGGTTCACGTGATAAACAATAATCGCTATAAGACCAACATACACTGAGCCGATTGCCCTTGCACGTTAGTACCAAATGGGGCCGATAGATGGCGCTGACCCCATTCGCGCTGTTAAGATTTTGCTAGAATTAATGGGGTTGGGATTGGGTCGCGTATATTTATTTTCAATAGCAGGTCAAAAAAGATCGCTTTTCAATTGTCTTGGTGAAAAAGTTACTCGTTTGAAATTGAATTGTATTGTGTTGGGTTAAAATAAGTAATTTAACAAATATTGGGACATATACTTTACCTTGAGTTAATTGTTAGTTTGTACGGAACCCTCGGTGCGCGAGTCAGACTCGCACTTGACCGGTTTTTTTACAAAACCAAACCTCACTCATTTTATAGACCATAATAATAATTAAGCATGGAAATCACGCAGATCGTAAATATTCACCATTTGACGGTGCAGTAAAAAATGCAAATAAAAAGTGCATTCAGTCGTAAAAGTTAACTCAACTTCAACGGCGTTCCATTACGAATACTAACTCGAGTAATTGTTATTTATTGCCAAATGGAACATCTTTTTATGTCCTATATAATAGATTCCAGACTGTCTATCGGACAAGGGCTTTAATCGTTCGGGATCTGAAAAGCCCTCGTTGGGGTTATTGTTATATTTCAGTTTTATGGAGTTGGTCAAACGAGCGGCCATTGTGCCGTTTAAGACTGGATGGCTATCGATTTACAGGCCGCATTGTGTGTTACCCGTCCACAATTTGCAGCCAAAGGCTCCGTAACATGGAAAATCGGACCGAAATATGATTGCACTTACTATGGTTTTACTGTGAAGTCCGTTTCATGGCACAGCCAAAGCGTTTGCCTATATCATCGTTTCGTATGCTGTATGTAGACTTTATAGAATTGCCTAGTTCAGAAACTATATCTCACATATATAATGTATTTATAAGATGCGAATCGCGATTAAATCCGTTTACTTAATAAGTTTTATTTAATTAAATGATATGATACAGAGAGAAATAATAAAATGGAAAAATAGACCATCTTCGTCTGTAGCCCCCGACAGGATTCGAACCTGCGACTTTTCTAGACTGCTCTGACCAACTTAGCTACGAGGACAGTGAGGAAAGTTGTAGGTATACTTTTTTTAGCGCCCTCTCTGTATCCTGTTGAAAGACTCATTCACAGCAAAATATTGTCATCCTGTCGCTGTCGGGGGCTACACACGAAGATTGTTTATTTTTCCATGATATTCTTTATCTCTGTATCATATCATTAAAAATAATCGGCCAACTGAGTGTCGGACCACGCACAACGAAGGGTTCCGTACCAATTAAAAAGGTCGTATCGTTACTAAAATCTTATGGCACTTCACGTCCTTTTCTTTAAGGAAGGCAGTTTTTTTAGAAATAGCTCGAAAATCTTTGAGCCGATCTTGTTCAAAACAATTTTCGCTGAAAGAATTTAATAAGCCCTACGTCCATGATTCTTTTCATGTTTCTAAAATACACGGTTCAAAAGTTAGAGGGGGGGACACACAATTTTAGTGACTTTCGGGGCGATTATCTCTGACACTATTCACTAAATCAAAAAAAATGCTGAGAAACCTGATATTTATTTCGAAAGGCCTATTGATTGATGTGCCACATGTGGGCTGGCAAAGATTTTTTTTTTTACTTTCAGTTTTTTGTATGGAGTGCACCCCTGAAAAATTTTTTTTGAAGTTAAATTACAAAACTATGTAGCGGCTAACAAAATACTTCTCAAAATTGTATTCAAACACACCTTGTAATTTTCGAGTAAAATGCCTGTGACATACGGACGGACAGACAGACAGACATGATGAATCCATAAGGGTTCCGTTTTTTGCCATTAGGTTACGGAACCCTAAAAAAGATCGGGGCAACTTCCTCGTTAAAAACAATACAAAACAAAATATTTAATTAAAATAATTTGTTTCGTTATAAAAATATAAGTTTTATTTAATTTGTAATACGGAATCATGGAAAACAAAGTCCCAAAGTCTTATAGTATACCAAATAGCTGTGTACACGAGGGAAAACCTGTTGTTGTATGCGAGACGAGGTGATGGCTGTCCCACGAGCTCCGTAAGACTACTAAGACAGTCCATGTTGCGGGTCCAGTGGTCTTCAATAAGTTACCACCATCTATAGGTGCGGCGGTGAGCCTCCCAACATTTAAAATTAAATTAAAAAAGTAGCTTATTGAGCAATGCTTCTATAGCTTTATAATAAAACTAGCTTCGTGGAACTCGTTTATATCGCAGCTCCATACAAACTTTTACCCCCCATTTCACCCCTCTTAGGGGATGATTTCGGGGATACCAACTATCCTTTGTCACTCTCCATCCCTTCAACTATCTCCACTTAAAAAACCCCGTCAATTCGTCGCTCCGTTTTGCCGTGAAAGACGGACAAACAAACAAACACACACATACACTTTCCCATTTACAATGTTAGTATGGATAATTTTAGTACTATGTAACACGAAATTTGTACCATATAATCGAATTATGTGAATTTTTGTATTGTGTTGTAGATGAATTTTAATAATTTTTGACTTGTAATGTGTGTCTACCAATAAAGTATGTCTACGTATATGTCTATATCTCTCTTTTCAGTAACTACCTGAGTAATTATTTCCACTTGTAAAAAAACATGGGGTATAATGATATACTTTGCTTAAAAGGCAATGGAAGCATGTTAATCTTGACCGAGAATATTGATGCTTGCTGTAATGATATCTTATTACTAAATTCACGAGGTATTCAATGGCTATTTTGAATAAATTTCGGGTTATACCAGCCTATCGACAATGTCGGGCCGGGCCGGTGTCGCCAGCCGAAACATGCAAATGAAGACATGACGTCGAGGTCCGATGTTTATGCCTCGGCTCGGAAGGCCCCAGATGTTAACACTAGTGTCGTGTTATCGCTCTCACCACCATCTTAAACGCGTTTTACGTAACGCCGAGCACTTGATAGCTATCTACATAAATTTGCGGTTATTTGTAGTCTCATAACGGCGTAATTTGCGGGAACACCGTTTAAGTGCTCACACTCCTATTCGTTTGATGTTTCTGTAATAATATTAGCGGCGTACGTATTTAATGGCTCGGGAATATTTTTAATATGGTATTGAATAGTAACTTTGATATTAGAATTTTTGATAGGATTTAAATGATTTTTCAAAAAACATAACTGCTTTTTTCTAATATTATAACCTATGTCAATCCCACGATTAAGAGGAACGTTACCCAACGAACTCCTCATATGTCGAAATCCGTCAAGCTGTTTAGGCTGCAGGGGGCGTAAGACATACAAACATACATCCATGCATAAATACATACATACCAAATACATACATATATACATAGGTACATACAAACATACATACATACAGACGTAAAAGTTGACTAAGGGAGTAGGGTTCTAGTGTGTTGTGGGCGATGGGCTAGCATCCTATCACATACCGTCGATCTTTATGTACCTACATTTATTATGCTAAAAGTTGCACTAGTTAGAAATAAGTTTCATGTACTCTGCCTATCCCTTTTGGGAATAAAGGCGTGAATGTATGAATGAATGAATACATACATCAATTTTTCAAATAAATAAATAAATAAATATTTTTTTTACCAATAATCTTAGCGAAGTGTTTATAGAAACCGAGAATATAACGCAAGCAAATAAAACATATTGAAGCGAATAACCAAGGTTAAGAAAATACTTTAATATTCTAATAGCTAAGCCACCAACACATCAACTTTGTCACACGAAGTTAACGGCCATTTTAAACCTTTTAACCGATATTTCAACGGCGCTGTGTCAGCCGCAGTTGCGAGATAAAATATCGGCAAAATAAATAATTTCTCCCTCCACCCTGAACAAAGGACGGCTTAATACTATTAATATATTGAAAATCAGCAAACGTAAGCTCTGAATATATTATGGAAAATTGGAGAGGTGTCAACCGAATTGCTCAAGTGGTTGCCCGGAAAAGTTCACGTACCTACATAGCGATAAATTTTACTTTCAGTCTGCATTTCTGTAACAACGGACAATATTTATTTCCATTGGTTGTAATATTTATTTTAACTCTAATCGTATTTTACGTTCTATAACGTTTTATTAGAAAGAATGATTATTTTCTATATAACAGTAGATAATGTCCTGGTACTCCTGGTAGTTTTGTTTGACAGTTCATAAGTTCAACGACTATTACAATAACGAAACCTAGACTCTCAGTTCACGTATATGAAAAGACTTAAGAGTTTAATTAATGCATTAAAGTAGAGAGAATTCAGCTTAGTCGCAAATGACGTTTGCATCACACGAACCATTAAGCCATTGTCTTAAAGTGTAATTAAGTCGAGTGGTTCGTAATGCCCACGCGCACCATTAGGCCCCTTTCCCTTCGGCCCCGACGCCGTGAAATAAGTGGCAGAGGCTAGCAATTTGTCTCATTGATCCCTTTGCATACGTCTCAGTCAATGCACGACGGCTTTACCTAATCTCATAACCATTCGACCATGACCGAAGAGATTGTATACTACATCCTATTCACACACACACATTTCTTCGTAGGGATCGGTGAGACGGCGTTATTTCTCTTTACAATTGTGCTGCAGTGAGATTGTGAATCGGACAGGACGCTGCTAAAATAGATTTACGAGGATTTTGAAGTACTAGCACCCGGGAGAGGACATCGTAACGTTTTTCTCGAATTATTTAGGCATAGTGAAAAATGGACTTGTAACTTAAGTGCTATGTTGTGCATTATACACATACTTCTTACGTAGGTACTCTTAGTACTTAGCCAAAGTAAATAAATGCACTTAGATGTAAGTAAATAAATTATGTATATGTTATTATCTTTATTCTATGTTATCTGATGTTGAACAATTAGTATAACACTCATAGAACCTTTTAATAATTTGGGTTAAGGCAATAAGATACATTTACAGAATGTATATTTATTGTTTAACCTTCAGGAGAACAGAAAAACATGTAAGTATTTACATACTTAATCATAGTATCATCATATACATTTGCTGTACGCATTTTTTCACAAACATGTTCTTTTAGTTTTATTCATCATCATCATCATCATATCAGCCGAAAGACGTTCACTGCTGGATATAGGCCTCCCCCAAAGAGTGCCAAAGTGACCGGTCCTGTGCCATCCGCATCCAGCGTACTGTCTTTTCCAAGATCTCACGGTTCTAAATACTGATTTGCCATACGATAAATAAATAGCGATAAATAATTAGTTTTATTCACTTGTCTATGTATTTCATTTCATGTACTCAAATACCGATGCATGATACTTATTTACACTATCAACATATCATACAACGTAAACATATACATATATACTTAATTAAAAAAACATATATTTAAAAAAAATGCATTTATTTCAGACCAATGTTGTCCATATTTTGTTAGTAGGTGCCTTAAAATAAAAACTAATACTGAGGTTAACTTAAATAATATCCTTAGGTATATGCTAAGCGTAAATGCAGAGAGGAACAGTGCCGTGTCAGGCCACTGTCCCATCTGTCGGCCACAACAGTCAGGAGACTGTGGCGGCTGTCGCGCACTCTGCAGAGCGTCGCGGCGCAGCGCTTGCGCAGCGTCGCGTGGAAACCGTCCACGTGCGCGTCCGCGAACATGCCCGACGCGCTGCAGTAGCGAGGCAGCCGCAACTGAACGCATCATTGTACTGTACACGCATGGCGTTAATAGCCCGCTGCGTGTACCTAGTCCACAAGCTTTTGAGCTTAATCTCTCACTTATAATAGATCTCTAAATTAAAAAAGAATCAGCCAGTATCAAAGTAACCATTTTTGTGTCCCCTGATGATTTCAGATTCCCATGAACGGAAAAATATGTAACTTTTTTCATAAGCACATTATTACTCTAGCTTCCGTTTAGGATAGTTTTTATCCGACTGTGACGATTAATTAATTTTCGGAAACATTCGACCTCATTTAATTATTAATTTCTTCTACTTGAAATCGTAGCCGCCATATCTGTCAACTGTCAGTGACGTCAAAATGGCGGGCTTGCCATAACCATCGAATATTAATAATTTCGATCCGGTGTTGTGATGATACTTGATGTTGATTGTGATGACCTTCACAAAACGCATATTAAATTCTAAAGCGTAAAAAAATAATCGATTCTGATATGGAAACTTATATGCGATAAATTCGTATTGAGGCGTAATTTCAATAAATGTATCAACAAATTTCAACAAAATAACGTCAAACGTCAAAAGTCTGACTCTCTTCCTTTTTTTTTTAATGGCATGGCGATAGCGCTGTTCTTGCGTTCAGCCAAAGTCTATTTGAGTTTCTGCAAGATTGAATCACACGCTGAGTATTTAATTGTCACGATACTGCACGGCTATCACAAGATGGCGCGCGAGCTCTCTCGATTTTTCTCGCACTATATGTCTCTTTCTAAGTTATCTGATAAGAGAGAGACGGATGGTTAGAGAAAAATCGAGAGAGCTCGCGCGCCGTTTTGTGATAGCCGCGCTGGTTTGTCAGTATTTATAATTATCAGCAATAAACAGTATGTATGAAATCAGTATAGAACGGGCCTTTTATAAACATTAATTATGAAGCACGTCAGTATTAGGCCTGCATCACACTGGCGCGGCCTGGCCGCGGCGGAAAATAGTAAACTTATCCGCCGCTATCAAATTTAATATTGTCCGCCACCGCAGGCCGCGCCAGTGTGGCTGTGCCTTAAGGCGGCTTCAAGTTGACATTCAGCCAATAAAGATACCACAATAGAGTCACAGAAATTGGCTAACATACAGGAAAATACTTTTATCATAAAGCCTGCAACACACATTATATTGGCAAGGGCGGGAACATAAACTGCATACACAAGATTTTCCAGAATGTGATAGTGCAATCTGAAACATTGCGATATGAAAAAAATAAACATATTGCTTTAACATTTTTAATAATTTCCTTTATTAGAAAGGGACTCGGACTCGCGTTATAGTTGTAGAACTACCTAGTGGTTAGGTATAGTTTGGAAAATATAAATTGGCCGTCTGTTGTCAAATTAAAAAGAGATATTTTGTTCCACGTAAACACTTACCGGTCAATGGGTACTCGAAAGGATTATTATTAATTCCTTAACACATCTTTACCTGAGAGTCGGAGTGACTCAAGAACTCAAGATCATTTCAGTCATCCATCACTTTTTTATAATATAACATAACTTTTCTACATATTTTTAACAGTGTTAAAAATATGTAGAAAAGAAGATCAATAAACATTTAATATTGCAGCGTGTGTCCTACCTGTTAGATCTATTGCCACAGACATCTACTAAACTTTTACCCCATTATTCATAAAACTTTAAATACCTCTGATAAATAACACGTGTTTAGTCCCTTTCTTAATAATTTAATAATCAGAGTGACAGGTTTTAACGTAATTTTAACTAAAATATATAGGTTTATTGAAAGTTTTACATGAGAATAGGTTAAAATTAGAACTGCATGTGTCCTATTCCCAAGAGAAGAAATGCGTTAACTCCTATATTAACATGCAAACGAAGTCGCAGGTACAGCTAGTATTTTATAAATGACTGGTTAAAATAAAAGTAACCATATAGTACCTATCGCTTCTTTTATTTGGGAGATCTCTGTAAGAAGTAAAACAGCCCGTAATGTTTTTCCAAAAATCATGTACCTATACATACCTACTTCTTTTTTGAAATCTTATAGTTTTGATATATAACAGTGGCTTATCGGTGAAGGAAAACATCTTGAGGAAACCGGTCCAATCCCAATAAGGTCTAGTTTTCCCTCTGGGTTGGCTTTCGTAAAACTAGTGCCTATGCTAAATCATGGCATTGAGCTGCCAAAGTGGACCCCATGCTACTGAATAACGCTAGGAGGATGAAGTAGTTATATGTGCCTGCAGAATAGCATCACCCCCTTTTTTCCAGTGGAGTTCGTCTACGGAAATAGGGTTGAAGTATGCTGT
The DNA here is from genome assembly GCA_945867215.1 of Epinotia demarniana. NCBI lineage: Eukaryota > Metazoa > Arthropoda > Insecta > Lepidoptera > Tortricidae > Epinotia > Epinotia demarniana. The sequence continues at coordinate 13,719,677 of OX244263.1, forward strand.
AGGCGATGGACTTACAACCTGTCACTACTACGAGTATATGACATTTTCTCCATCTCACTTTTACTGCCAGAAAACCACCTAGCGGGCGCCTACGCCGTAACCGCTTTCCGCTACTTAGCGGTAAAACCACGGGATCGGCTACGAGCGTAGCGCGTAGCGATTCCCAGCAGTGAATGTGTGCAACCAGCAATTGCTAGGACTAGTACTAAATTTCATGTGTGCCTACCCCTTTTGGCATACGCGCAAATGTATGATTATGTTATGTGGAAATACTGTACACCCTCACCAAAATTAGCCCACTTGGGACACCTGTAAGAAGATTAGGTTTAAAATGAAGTTTGCTCGGTCAAGCGGTAGTTAAACGAAGATTAGTGCACCGCCGTAGTTGTTTAAACTTTAGCCCATTAAAAGAGCATCGGGGAAGTGCGCCGGGCGCTGGTGATCCAAACTGCATGGCCCGTGGCCGCTTGATCGTGAGTAGGTACCTTGAAAATGTATTTCATTGTTAATTTAATGGTTTTTGTTTCTAATATACTACCGTGGAAACTAGAGGTGCAGTTTCTACTAATTTATGGATTAAAGGAATGGATAAATAATAAGTTGTAAGTTCAGAAAGTCCACCCTCTTGGTGCACTAAACCTACTTTAAACGTAAGCGGTGTAAATTTCTGATTGTATGGAAAGTTTGACAAGTTCCAAGAAATGTGGCTGCCGACGCCATATTGTACCTTGATGGGTCTGTAATCGTAAGTTGGTACAACCCGCCCTAAATGTAGTTAGCTGTTGAATTTACGCAATAAATAATACGAGAATTAGACACTTAACAATCCCACCAAAAAGGTGGCTTTATAGCTCTTAACTTTTGCATTTACACAGGAAAAACTCGAACCTAAATCTCTAGATGGGATTTATAAAGTTGTATTTTTAATCTCTTTCGTATGCTTACAATCTATAGCAGTTGCAGTATACAGATATTTAGCTTCGAGTTTTCCCTGTGTAAATTGCCAAATTAAGAGCTATAAAGCCTAATTTATGTGGGAGTCTCGTATTGTGTGCGAGCGAGAAGTAGTTGTATTGTCATGGAACTCATGGGATTGGAATGAAATTATTAGTTGCAAAACGGACCTATCCAAAACGTATGAGTAGTAGGTATACAAACCGGAGGGTACTTATTTACGGCGTCGCTGGCGCACGCGAAGCTCTCGTTAGGCAAACAATCCAACCCTCAATAATAAATATGTTACACGCACAAGAAACCACGGCAAATAGTAGTCAATTTTCTCGCATTGTTAATATTTTAATAGGTGCTAATGACACCTACGTTTTGGACGGAAATACTTATTATTGTTGTTTACAAAGACGGTCATTGTTGTATCGACAATACCTTATATGAGGTCGGTGGCGAACAAGCGTACGACCCGCCTGATAATTGACCAACTAACTAAAGTCCCTAACGCTTTAAAACACTAGTGGCTCTGTGAGTTATATAACTCCCGAATGTGAGCAATAAAGCATTTTTTTGTTACAATTATCGCTAATAGACAGCAATAAATATTGCTATTGTAACTTTTCATGGACTTCTGCAAAGTAACGTCTGATTCAATCAAATTTGTTGCGCAGGAAGGTTCCCACGTCACCACGCCCTTGATGATATTGTTCGGAGGGCGCTTGTGTCAGCGAATGTGCCGTGTATAATGGAACCTCCAGGCCTTAGCCGATCTGACGGCAAAAGGCCTGACGGTTTGATCTCGGTGCCCTGGCAGAAAGGCAAGTGTCTGCACTGGCACGCGACATGTGTCAGAACTTTTGGTGCTTCGCACATTAGCTGAGCTAGCGGAAATGCGGAAGAGGGACAAATACTTGGTCCTATCCAATTATTTATTCGTCCCGCTTGCTGTTGAGACGACTGGGTGTTGGTGCTCGGAGGCCAAAACATTTTTAAGGGAAGTGGGGCGTCGATTGCAGGAAAGAGGCCTGGATCGGGGATCCCCTTTCAGGGCAATTTTTGGTGCAAAAGCACCACCATATGGCTCACCATAGCTGTGCAGCGACGCAATGCGTGATGGGACCTTTGCACCTGGAGCGGCGCGGGGGCGGTTATTTGATACATAGTTTTAGTTCAGATTAGTAGTGATAGGTAGTTTAGGTTTCTAATGTAATTTAATGTTTTGACTGTTTTTCTTTAATAAATTATTGTATTACATAATCAGTAAGAAACATCCCTTGTGGATAATCACCCTAAGAATGCTACAATCAAGTAACCGTACTTTATTACGTACTTATATAGGACTACATTGACCGGGCTTTAAACGTAACCTCTGAAACATCTCACTTAAGTCTCGCCATGCCTTTCATAATGTAATTACAAGCACTTCGGATAGCTATGGCTATCTTAACTGCATCGGTTAAGAGGGGGCTCTACAGCAGTAATGTAATGAATTGAAATCGAGTTGGTATTTGTAGCGGGCTCCCATTCTGACTCGATTTGCTTGGCGCGTGTTGAAGCGAGTGTGAGAAATTAGATTCCAATTCAATAATTTAAGTCTAATTGGGCTCCTTATCTTACATAATTTATTACAATAACGTAGTTGTAATTTTGTAGCAACATGGCGAAGATGCTTCCAAAAATGTAATATTGATAGATAGTCCTCTTTAGGCTAGTTGGTATCAGTGCCTTCAAAGCTATAGAGGTTCTGGGTGCGAATACTGGTAAGAACAAATATTTGTGTGATAATGGCGATTATTTGTTCCTCAGTCTTGGGTTTCTATGTAATGTATGATGTAGTTATGTAAGTGTGTACTATCTATACAAGTTCGTATAGCATGGTCTTATACCTATAACACAAACCTTATGGAACTTACTGTGTATACGAAGATCGATTTGTAAAGGATTGTCCGGTCCTGTCCTGTGCCAGCCTCATCCAGCGGACTCCAGCGACCTTTACCAGATCATCAAGCTTCAACTCAAACCACCTTGTGGAGGGCTGGGCCTTGGGCAGGGTCACGTTTTGTTTTCCGGTACGTGCTCACCACTCGAAAACCTTTCCGCCCCAACGGCCATCGGTTCTATGTGCCATGTGCCCCGTTTATAGTGTAATATATATTATTTGTAGTGTCTAGTAATATAGCTCTTGATTAATCCATGTTTCAATTATATTAATAACAAAGCAAAATGCAAAATGGGAGATATACTTGCATAAATGCACTCGGTGAAATGTGCGCCTAATATAATTAATGAAATGAAATATGTATACTCTATTTACCTATTTATCCTGTTACATGTTTTGCTTTTCATAATTCCGTTTTTTTGTCATTGACAGACATCGAAATGGTGATATTGATATATCTACCCTTCTGTCAAATATCGTGGATGGACTTTTGTCCCTCCTGATCCATTGCGAACGTACCTTATGTAGATCTAAATCTATTTTTTTACATGGGAAAATATCAGTTAATTTTCCCTAACGCTCGTTCTAAAAGTCACATAATTACCCCTCTGTACTGCATTGTATTTGTCTGAAAATTATACCCGTCCTCACCGTCCCGGTATTATTGAATTCCTAAAGTTAAATTAGTCACAGGCGCTGGCACTGTTCATTATGATGTTGAGCATTTCACCGCGTTCATTGGTTTTACACTTTTGGAGTTAGTCGGGAGCGTGTTTCGGCGCATAAATTGAAAACAGCCAGTGTTATGGCGTTCCCGCACAGTGCACAGAAAGTAATATCAGTCGCCTAATCGTCCTAATTCACCTCGTACGTGTGCTAAAATATATTATTATTCAAAGATGAGTTTCTCGATTACCTACTAAAAGTTCAGGCTACATGCGTCATTTCGCTCACAAACAAATTACCGCGGTACCTTTGATTCCGCCGTAGAGCAGCGTCGCGCAGCTGAGCCCGAAGCGGCTGCCCTTTTGCACCGAGAGACGGCACCCTCGAAATATATATAGCATATGTTTGTTATCTTCACGCCGTTTTATTGTTTATAAAGTCTATGAGCCGATATATATTTTTTCACAGTAACTGACAGCCTCAGTCTAGTTCTTAGAATGAATTGTTTCTTTTTCAGTCATAAGGGCCGCGAGCAGCCGGTGCGAATAGAGTTCGTACATATTCAAGTTCTGTGTAAAATAACGCATTTTTAGCATATTTTTTCCAAGATATTCAATATGCATTTTTTTTATTACGAAATCTAAAGTATATTCCAGAGAAACATCAAGTGTGGCACTAAAAAATATTTTTTTTTTCTGATGGTATAGGCATTTGAAATCTGTATGCGCCGAAAACGCTCTATATTAAACGGGCATAGACTATAACGTTACAATACATATTCTCTTAGCCTTTACATACTTTGGAGGTAGTTATTAATTTGCAACTATCTTCTTAAAATTTGCGTTTAGGTACTTAAGTTGATACAAAGTATCATTTCTAATTTATAACATTCTGTCTAACTGTTATGCAATTTTATCGAAAAATCATCTTTGTCTGTAGAGTGTAGGCCCCGACATGACTATTAGCAGAAGCATTTTATTTTCTAATAGTATGGAAAAAAAATTAAATTTGGAAATAATTCATAACAGCAATTTTTTTGTGTGTAACTGATATATTATCATTTTAGTAATTACGTAGACTCAAAATCCTCCAAAATATTAGTTATCAAAAATTCGATATTTAAGATAAGGAAAAATATTGATAGATATTTTAATTTTTGTTTTGGTTAATTTACAGGAGCTCTTCAAGAATAATAAATAAATCACACAAAAAACATAATGGATGTGTCATTTATTTTTATATATTTACTTTCCGATGGAAATTTTGTAGGGTTCTTGGATAAGGCATCTTAGAATAACTTTTGAAACTTAAACAAACAGAAAAACGCTGTTATAAATTAATGCTTGAAAAAAACGTAATTTTCCTGGGGTATATAGCACCCTACCGGCTCTAAAGGGATCGCAGAGTCGTGTCTTGTCGGCTACAGACGAAGATGGTTTATTTCTCCATTATATTCTTTCTCTCTGTATCATAACGTTTAAAATATGATCGGGGTAACTTCCTCGTTAAAAATAACACGAAACAAAAATAATTAAATTAATAATTTGTTTCGTTGAGAAAGTATAATACAAGTGGACCCCGGGCTCCTTTAGGGGCATTACCGGGAATAACGCTAGGAGTAATACAATGTTTTTTTTTTGTATTTCTGTTGTATGATACAGTGAAATTTATTCAAAAATGATGTGACATCCATATTCATATCCTGAATGCGACATTCAGTCTCACAGAACGGAAGTAGGTGCCGTAGTTAGGACAATCTTGAATGAACGAGCAAAGCTAACGAAGTTCTCCGCTTCAGCTTGGGTAAAATGTTTTCGTATGTCTGACTGTCCGGGTTTCCGGCTGTTGTCCTCTACAGGTCGCATTTCTCAACCGATTCTAATCAAATTTTGTGAGCAGTTTTGGTAACATAAGGATTATTTTCGTCAAAACAGTTATTGGATAAAACATAATAAAACCAAGATAAGGACAAGTGCGAGTCGGACTCGCCCACCGAGGGTTCCGTTTAATGACTACGTTATTTTTTATAATTTCATTACAAATGCATAGTTTCCAGATTTCTTACTGAAAGGACCCTATAAATTATGATTCCCTTAAGAGTTCTTGAAATATATGAATTTTGCGGCATAAACGGCCGCATTTTTCTACGTCAACTTAGAACAGCTTCAAGGTACCGTAGACCTGACCGGTTTTAATTTTAACTCGATATCTCCATGCGTTCTCGAGATAAAGGGATTGACAGGCAGACATACGGACTACAAAGTGATCCTACAAGGGTTTCGTTGTTTCCTTATGAGGTACGGAATCCTAAAAGGCGTTCTCGCGAATTTAACACATCACAGAGCCGCTAGTTGTAGATAGGTACTACTATAGCATGCTCAGTTCAATAGAAGGTTTTAGTACATTACTTGCCAATAATAAACACGCAAGTAAGTAGTGGACATTTTCATCAGTGAGCCATTATGTAATTGGTCGGTTATACCAAACAAATGACCGAACGATCATTATGGCAAGAAAAGTTGACAGATTTTCAATTTCAATTCACAATTTTTCACAATTTAAATTTTTTGTAAAGCGCTGGTTCTAACCTACTGATTATAAGTCAGCTTCTGTGATCTCGTGTCCATTAAACCTTTACGATTGGTAGCGGGTCTCGTTTCGGCATTGCCGGCGACGCGTGCTGAATTATAGTTATTTTAATGTGTTTAATGCTGTGTTTTGTTTATCTACATTCTAAATTGTACTTGGCCCCTTTTCTGGAATTCCTAATTTTCATTTCAACATTTGCTAAGAACTGAATGAAACAAGTTTTGGTTACGCGACACTTCTTTGAAAATCATACCAATCGTACGTAGTTACGTTAAATGAGTACGAGTATACGCACGTATTGTTATAGATATAGGTACTAGATATAAGTATACATTGAATATCTATATTAGTAGCACACACTATACTCACACTTGGTTTTTGATCATCATTTATAATCAGCAAACAGCATCTCTACGTCACATAACTACTGGACACTCGTCTTCTAGACATTTATTGGCCTGCATAATATTAGAAGATAATTAATTAATACTTTAATAGAGAAATGTATAAAGAGAGAAATATATAAGTGTAAAAAGTCTGTTTTAATCTACCTTCAGCTAAAATTTACAATCAACTCACCTGCGGCGTTCGAACAGTAATTATAAGTTAACCTATGATAGCGACGTAATATTTCTAATCCTTCCTAAAATCGGATAATATCCCGACCCAAAATTGTTTATTACACGGGATAAATGACAAGGATTATGTCCGTCTCGTTCCAAACGTCATAAGTGACAAGGTCTGAACGTATCAGAGCAGTAAGTAGATGCCTAAAGGCCTCCACCCACCGAACGCGTGTCGTGCGCGGCGCGTGTGCTGCGCGGCACCCGCGCAAGTTGTGAAGCATTGAAACTACACTTCAAACACACATCGAACGCAGCCCGGCTGAGTATGATAGAGATAATAAGATACATATTAAATGTGTTGGTAGCGAGACAGGTATGACGCGCGGGCCCGCGCGACAGCCGCGCGGCACACGAGCAGCACACGCGTGGCACCCGCTCGGCAGCCGCGCGCCACACGCGTAGCACACGCGCGGCACACGCGCGTCAACGCGGCAGACGCGTTGTTAACGCGTCGCTGACGCGGCGGGCCCGCCGCGTCAGCGACGCGTTGCTGTACGCCGCCCGCTTGCGGTGTGCATATACCGATTCAACCGCGCCCGACGCGCGCCGCGCACGTCACGCGCCGCGCACGACACGCGTCCGGTGGGTGGAGGCCTTAAGTTAGTCGCATGTCGCATTTTTACTCCACAATTCCGGTCGGCTTGTTTCACGTTCCTGCTCTTTGCTACACCCTCGCTAATTAATTACTTAAACCACAATATAATTATTCCGCGATTTGGGAAAGCTGTATAAAATATTTTCAAGAGATTAATTATTCATTAATCATCGACAAATCCATTTAATAATTTGCCTCGTGGCTCCCGATGGTCTGGAATTAAACATTTATTTTATTAATTTAAGGTTTAGGTTTACATAAAAGTTACAAGTACGTTCGGATTTAACAATTTGTTATAGAACGTTCCATCCACGAGGAAGCTTATTTACTCGCTGGGGTACTGCTTAATTGAGATGGTGCGGGAATGTACCCAGTCACGACACAGGCACCATCTCTGTTAAACGGTCGGCCTATAGTTTTGGTTTTGTCCATAGTGTAGGTAGAAGAGGTTACCTACAGTTATAATACAGGCCCCTCTATTAATAACTAACTGTAGGTAACCTCATAGACATAACTCGTGTGGACATCACTCAAACTCCTCTCTGGAGTGTGGCGGAGGACACTGTACTCTGTGTCTGCGTATTTACATAGATGTAGAAACAAACATATTATTGTTACAAATATAGACTCAAGTTGAAATATTTCACGCCCGCTTTACACGGAGTAGGTACAATATGAGACGTCAACTTTTCACAGCCTGATGCCTAGATAAAAATACATTCTTCAGTTTTAAATAATGAAGCAGGATCTTGCGAAATAGCCCTGCTAGCAACCACGTAGGAAGTTGCTTGTGTGGTACAGTTCATAGCAGCTACAATATTCATAGTGTTGTTTTAGGACTAAGTCAACAGGGAGCACTGAACTCCTCCGACAACATTAATATGTTGAAAATGACCAACTCTTGTTACCTTCTCGCTTCCCTTAAAAATACAATGGCGTACATGTTAAACAGTTAAAAGTACCTAATTAAGCATTCGTCTAAGTAAAGTCAGCTGCAACACCAATTTCACCGTATTGGATAGAAACCTCTATGCAGCATTATGTCCATTTCAATTGATATGCGCCTTACACTAATTCATAAAAAGAATAAGTCTATAGATCAATTACATATTTATCATCTTTACCTAAAAACAATAATAATTGGCATAAATGTAGTTAGGAAAGTGGGCGGGTTAATACGGCATGATGACATTAGTAGCTGACATGAACTGTTTGTAGAAGCGTGAAATAGCTAATGGGAACGACGCTGCTCAGCTGCCGTAAGCACGTTCAGTAAACTTTGTACTGCGCTAATCGAATCGACCTATAACTTGCGACGGCGTCTCGTAAATAGGTACGGCCCACTTTATTACCTATCCCAGATTTAACAACGTTAGTTTATCCCATGTTCACCTCGAATAAATTTAAACCACCTTAACAATTGCGTAACACACAATTAATATTCGCGCCCGGCTTGCGGACACTTGTAACCCTCAATTTAACGGTACCTAACTTTTAAAAAGTGCGCCTGAAAATGTTTTCACAATACCGCTGCATGCACTCGCGTGGTATGACAGCTCGTTGTGTGTGGTGTTTTATGAAATTTTATGCCTTTGACTGGCCTCTGTCAGTTGCTGCTTTAATTGAATCGCGCGTCAGAGCCGTGATATACGAGAGGCGGTTCGCCGTCGGCGCGCCAGGCGACCGACCCACACCGGACAATTAATCCCACATAACCAATTTATATCAAGACCGATTTACATTCGATAAATTCGACGAATCAGACACCGAACCGTCACCTTTTTTTAATGAGGGACAACTTAATTACAATCAAGTCTTAATGTTTTACGATTCAATTCCGAAACACCCTCAGGTAATGTTATTCAATTTATTTAATAATTGAGTGAAATGATCACCCGGCCCCATAAGCATGTTTGCGACTCAGTGGAGTTTGAAGCCGGTGTTGTTTCCCCAAAGGATCCGAAGTTAGCCTAAGCTGAAGCGAACTCGATCATCAACTTTAACGACCTGCAAAGTTTAGACATTAAACTCTACTTTTACTTAGTTATCAATATTTTGATTACGTAACAGTAAAGTGTAAGTATTATTTTAGGCCGTGTTAAGTTCTAGATTATAAATTTAGAGTTGTAACTTGAATACAGAAATTTACTGACGATAAATTTAGCGGATCGCGTAACAAGCGATAATAAAGCTACTCTAACGTGGAGTTGATTTTAGCTTGTACAACTTTTACCGCAGTTGCGATGTTCATCGATGTTACCCGGCGTAACATGTTTACTTTATGTGTTAGATTACTGAAAGTTCACTGAAACCATCTTTCCAAATTCAATACAAGTACTAAACTAGCTTGCTCGAACCTTTGCACACTCATATGGCCACACTTATCCATTTATCCTTAAGTACCGCTTATATAAGTAAACCAGAAGTGTGAAAAATAGGACATAATAAACATCCAGTTATATGTCGTATAACCTAGCAAAATATGAGTCATTAGGCAGAGCTCGAGAGTTTATTCACCATGATGGAGTCGTAAAAACAAGCGAGCTCTACGCAACTGACTCGCTTTTATTGAAATCGAATGTTTTATTGTTGCCAAATCCTGCTTCCTTGCCAGTAACTCTCGAGACTGGTATTTTTGTCAATATTATGTCGTTTTTAGGGTTCCGTACCCAAAGGGTAATAAAAACGGGACCTAAGGCTCCGCTGTCCGTCCGTCCGTCTTCACCAGGCTGTATCTCATGAGCCGTGATAGTTAGACAGTTGAAATTTTCAAAGATGATGTATTCTGTTGCCGCTATAACATGAGCAGTTTAAGCGTGAAAAGGCAACAGATATACAGACACCTATACTGACTGAGTTACTTTTGCATTTATAACGTTAGTATGGATTCTGATGTTACCTATACTTTTTTTCAGAAATTTAAGTGTTTTCTGGTAGAAGTAAGTAGGTTTAAAAGCTAGTAGTCAAAATCATAAGGACTTCATCATAAGGTATACTTAAAGCGATATTCGTTTAAATTTTCCGTCAGGAAATGATCTTAAATTACCTACAGATAACTTTCCATATCGACATTTCACAGTTATAGAATAACCAAAGCAAGTACAGTTAAAGTTTGCTTATGACAGAGCATCAGCGAACGAAAAAAACCATAAACTGCGAGCTCCTTACAAATTTCTACCCAAACATGTGCCTAAAACCCGGTATGCGCATGTTCGAACTAACTAACGGCTGCCTGGCATCGTTTTGACACCCCGTCCCCATCGCCATTTTGGGGCGCTACTTAGACTTCTCTGGTTTTTCCGCTCGCTGCAGAGCATCTATAGATACAAAAAAACTTCAACGCACGGCACTAAGGAGATCGTGTTCTAAAATAAACTTTGTCATGCAGGATTAATAAAATTAATATCTCATGGCGCAGCAGTAAGGTAAACGAAACTTCAAAATGAGAACCAACTTCCTAGAGACATGAAACTAGAAAATTTAATATTCTACCGTGGCTTCTAGTTAGTAGTTACATACACGGAGTCAGTCGGACACAACTTGGTAAATATATATTATGCAGCAGGCATCGACCTGCTACGAGTAACACTATGCATACGAGTAATCCACCCTTTGCTGCATTGCCTGTTTTGGGCGAAAATTTTAAGTTTGATTATTTACCCGAATAATAATGCTCATTTTCGCCTGTAACGGTGTACGGGAGCTCTTAGAGAGCTCCGTGTTTAGTTTTGTCTTATTTTCCGGACGATGAAATTGTAGCACCAGCAGTCATTATTCCGTAGTAAACCTACTTGTGGCTTTGTTTGCAAAGATGTTTTAAATGTTCTAAAACTAAATCTACAAAAACCACACTATAATTTTATCATAGATAACCTGCTTACAAAATTTCACTGTTGAGAAATGCGACCTGTAAAGTGGCCATCAAAATTTGCTAATTAATGTTAACAAACCGCCATAGTGAAAGACAATTTCAATATGGCGGTTTGTTTACATAGTTAGCAAATTTTATTGACGGCCACTTTAGAGTAAAATAGCCGGACAGACAGGCGAAACAATTTTTCCCATGCTGAAAAGGAGAATTTCGTTCGCTTCGCTCACTCGTTCAATTATTTGTTTCCCATTTTTTAGGATTCCGTAGTCGACTAGGAACCCTTATAGTTTCGCTTTGTCTGTCCGTCCGTCCGCGGATAATCTCAGTAACCGTTAGCACTAGAAAGCTGTTTGGTACTAATATCAATCATGCCGACAAAGTGGTAAAATAAAAAGTGAAAAACATTTTTTTATTAGGGTACCTCCCCTACTATATACGTAACATGGGAAGTGTTTTTTTTTCATTTCAACTCTAACGTGTGATATATTGTTGGATAGGTATTTCAAAATGAATAGGGGTTTAGACAAATAATTTTTTGATAATGTTAATTTTTTTGGAGATAATATCTCCAGAAGTAAAAAAAGATGTGTCCCCCCCTCTAACTTTAGAACCATAAGTTTTCAAAATATGAAAAAAATCTCAAAAGTAGAACTTTTTATAAACTTTCTAGGAAAATTATTTTGAACATGATAGGTTAAAAGGTTTTTGAAAAAAATTACAAAATAATTTCTGAGAACGCTCACATTGTACATGGCGGTGTTAAGATTTTTCCTGATTTAATGGGGTCGGAGCAGGTGCGCCCATACATTAGGTCGAAAATTTGTCGTGCTCGAATTGTCATAGTTGTCTTTGGGCGTTCGTTGTCTAATAATAAAATTGTTCGCTAAGTATTGCTTGTATTGTGTCTGTCTATAATACATGGTCGATTCGTTTTGATTTGGGAATTTGAACTCTCTCATTCGGTTCATAATTCTAATGTAAGGGAAAATTGGCTTCGTAGTGTGTAAGTAGAGATGCGCAAAACGCTTCACTGAAATGAAAAGATTCATTCGGGATCCTGTTGTTTTACCAAATTTATTTTGGTCAAATTTCATTTCCCAAACAAATTTTAGCAACTGTTTTGTTTGCCAATGCAAACTTTGGCACAATTTTAATACGAATATTTTCATTACGTCAAATTTTCATTCAGCAAAATATTATTACGAAAAATTACATTATGGCATATGGTCTTTTAGCAAATGCTTTAATAAGGCAAAAAAACATTAGACAATAATCATTTCGTCAAGTTCATGTTATGGCAAACTATAAATAGACAAAAATCACAATTGTTTGGGTTATGACATTTTACCAAAATACTATTAATAAAACGGCACGGTCCCATAAATAAAATAATGCACGGTTAAGTAGGTAGGTAGGCAAAGGCGTTAAATTAGGTAAGGATTAGCTTGTGTCCCTTAGAGCGGAAATAGGCACCCCGCGAAGCGGGGTGACGTCGACACGCTGGCGGTTAGGTTAGAATTGTGACTTCTACACAAATTAATTTTCCCTACCCACATAACTAAAAAAGTTGTTATTTTATTGTGTATCTTATACACCATTGAAATAAAGATGCAAATGATTTGTCATTGAAGAGTTCCCCTGCTGATTAACCGACGGAATAGAAATGGTCAACTAAATATTGACGATACAAATCATTTGCCTTATTTTGTTTTGGTTAAAACATATTATGCCAACTAATATATTTGACTGAATGAAATTTGGTCAAAGTACCAGTTGGTAAACGAGATATTGCCTAAACATGAATATGCCAAACATAAGGTTTGCGTAAGAATTATTTGTCGAGTGTTAATTTGGCAAACGATTATTTGGCAAATGAAATTCTACGAAAAATGTTTTGGGAAGTGATAAAATGTCAATTTTTTTTGGTAAAACAAAGGTAACCCGATTCATTCATATCTTTTGTCTTATGTGGGGACACTTACTGTGACGGACGGAAAACTACGGAACCCTACACTGAGCGTGGCTCGACACGCTTATGCCCGATTTTTTATCCTACGAATGTGTAAGGGCCGTTTCTAGTTATAACAGTAACGTTGGGACTGAACCGAGGCGATGTGGCTTAAATTAGGACGAGGGGAGAGAACCACCCATCTTGTTTGTTCAAGTGGGCGATGCGGAGGTTCAACCTACCTAAAATATCGATCCTCGGTAGATCCGCTTGGTTTCCCGAACTCAAAAAGTAGCGTTTACTACCTGTCCAATCACGGGGGAGTAACTAACCGTAGGCAGAGGTCTAGTTTCGTGACGGGTGACCGGCGGGGTGAGCCGCATAGTGCGTAGCGAATAACAGCTCTGAAGTCGTCCGTCGTGCGTTCCCGTGGCGTGGAGTTCCCCTCTGCTCTCAGAGACTATTGTCTGTTCAACACCTCAGAGTCAAGTAGGTATATAATTAAGCATTGTGCATTATAATGTCATATTAACATTTTAATTTGTGTACCTATCGGCGAAACATAGCGCCATATAAATAGTATGTAGGTAAGTCTTACACCACTCCAATAAAGTAATGAGTACACTGTATCACTCTGTAACCTATGTTTACAAATAAAACACTTATTTACGGCGTGCAGCGCTTGATATCCATTCGGGTTGCGCGTGGATACAGGTAGGACCATGTCATTCGAAACGGGCACCATGTCAGCGCGATTTGTAGACCATGTCTGCGACAATATCTAGATTCTCGCAGACATGGTGTACACAAGAGTGTATTTGCGAGAAGCGGTGGAACACCGATTGAAGTGTGGCGACAGGAGCATCTTAACGCTATAGACAAGTGGATCGCCCGACTCCTACAGCCGCTACTTTACCCAATATCCACAAGCGCTTGGCTGTAGAGGAGCCTAGGGACCGTCACCTTTCGACTGACACAGGTGCTAACCGGACATGGCTGCTTCGGTAGGTGACTGCTTCGCAAGCAGCCTGCACAATGCCATCACCATGGGGGGGATCAGGCCTGCATGGGACCCCGAGAGATCGGGTCTGGTCGGTGTAGTTGGCACAAATTGATCCCTGCCAGTAATAATAACAAACATTCTGGTAGTGGACCCGGCGTGGAAAGCCATGGTCTTCTACTCCGCTGAACGAGCACTGGAGGGAGTGCATCCCTCTCGAAGAAGAAAACTTCGAGGACGTTAAAAGAATTTAACCACCCACCAGAGGCCACCGCCGTAAACCATGTAGTCTCGGACAAGAATGGTCTACGGTCTCCCTGTACGTCTAGCATAACTTGCTGAAAAGCCGCTTGTCGCGCGACTGAGCGTCCCCTGTCACACTCGCACCGTGCAAATTAGAACGTGGACGGTAGATTCTTCTCGGCTCGCGTCGCGGCGCGGCGTCAGTTGTGCTAGCCCCCCTGGCCTGTCTTAGAGGGCGACTAATCGGGGTGGCAGTGTTCTGGCAGGGGCCGGGGCACACGCCTAAATACCCCAGGGAAGGCGATGAATATCTTTTTCGCCCTTGGACGAGCCAAATGTGGCGAGACGCGAGGGTGGATAGAAATACAACCCAGTCATCTCCCGATGATTGGGTAATTGGTACGCAGGTTTTCTCCAAGGAAAAGAAGGTTTACCAATCCTCAAGAGCAATGAAAACGGTTACAGTTCGTATATATTTTTTTTTTAACTAAAAGTGTAGAACGCACCCATTTTCTTTGTATATCCCGAAGCAATAATTTCCGTCATCGTCCGCTGACGGCCGCCCCGCCCCACGGCTAATTGCCGCCCACTTGTTTATTTACTTACGCACTTACATTAAAACCTGTACCCAGCTTTAACGGTAAAAAGGCGCATTTAAGTTTCATGAATAATATCGTAGTTCCTGCGCACTTTTTAGGGTTCGTAGTCAACAAGGAACCCTTATAGTTTCGCCATGTCCGTCCGTCTGTCTGTATGTCTGTCTGTCTGTCTGTCCGTCTTCGGGTTAGCTCAATAACCCTTACAACTAGAAAACTGCAATTCGGCGTGGGTATATAAACCAATCCTGGATCGCTAAGCTTAAGTGGCAGTGGGCGGGGCACATAGCACGTAGAACCGATGGCCGTTGGGGCGGAAAGGTTCTCGAGTGGCGACCACGTACCGGAAGGCGCAGCGTGGGTAGGCCCCCGACAAGGTGGACTGATGACCTGGTAAAGGTTGCGGGAGTCCGCTGGATGCGGGTGGCGCGGGATCGGTCACTTTGGCACTCTTTGGGGGAGGCCTATGTCCAGCAGTGGACGTCTTTCGGCTGATATGATGATGATGATGATGATATAAACTAATCACGCCGACAAAACAGTCAAATAAAATCTTGACAAAGATTTTTTTTAGGGTACCTCCCCTACATGTAAATTCGTGATGTATTTTTTTTTCTCGTTAAACCTATAGTGTGGGGTATCGTTGGATAGCTTGTTCAAAAATATTATGGGTGCATATACATTGTCATTGGAACTTGAACCTTTTACCTAGGGTGTGCTCTCGGGAAATACCGATTCTCAATTTCCCGGGAAATCCCGGGATTTATTTGGAATCCAAAGAACCGGTACCGAGCACCGAGTCCCGGTTTTTCCGGTTCCTTCCATAACTTCAAATATAAATTTATATTATCAGTAAATGTAACGCAACCGCAACGTCGCATTTGTCGTGAATCGTGAGAAGTGTGAAGCGTGATGTGCGGCGTTGCAAGATCGCTTGTCTCCACCGCCCCGCCCCTTCGACGGCAACTAGAATATGCCGCATGGTCGCATTGGAATTCAATTCCTTTTCATACATTAGCAAACTCTACATACATTAAGTAGACAGGTTTTAGAAAAAACGGGCAACAAGATTCCCAAGTCTAAAAACTCAATCAGAGAAGTTATTTTACAAGCAACACTACAAAGAAAAACAAGATGAGATAAAGAGGGAACTTAACAACCTAAAAAGTGAACATGAAAAATTTGCAATTTCGTTTGATGAGTATTCCTCAAGCAAAAATTGCAGAGATATAATTTTAAACTTGCATTCACTATCACTCAGTAGCCCCTTCAAATTTAAAAATGTGGGCCTTATAAGGGTCTACGGCTCATTACCCGCAAAAAAGTTTATTGAACAGATTCTACAAAAACTCGAAAATGTCGGTGTGTATTTAGAAACCGACATTGTCGCAGAAACGACTGATGCTGATGGTTGCAGTTTCATGGTCAAGATTGGAAAACTTCTCAGCAAATCTCAGGCTTCGTCGGATGTATTTTACAAAAAACCGACTACCGCATGTATACAGTGAATTAAGGGTGAAGACTGATTAAAGTGTTTAATGACTAAAACATTTTTATTATTCTTTCCCTATAACATTTTCCTAATTATTCTAACGATTTCTTTTTCAGTGTCATTAGAGTTACTTACACTTAAACTTAAATTATGTAATAAAGAAAAAAAAACGCATTCTGTGACAGACGGGGAACTACGGAACCCTACCCTGCGCGTGGCCCGACATGCACTTGGCCGCTATTTTTACATAAGAGGACAGACGGTCATAAACAAAATAGTACTATTGGATGGTACAATAAAACAATAACCACAATTATTTATAGTAAATTTTGTGTACTTGCCTTTTATAGCGGATTCGATTATCTCAAGATTTCGTAGCAGCAGCGGCACAGGTTCAACAACTAAATCGAGACAAGCTTTTCCGTTACCCGGTTTGCTTCTCTCTGTTAGGAATATAGCGTAAGTTCGGAATCTTAGCGGCGAGCACACAAATCGTCGGGAACTCTCCACTAAAACCGTAGCACCGCTGAACTGCAGCGCGCTCGCCGTGCCAAACCTAACCGTCACACCTACGTCGTTCATATCACCTTTTAACACTCTCCGAATCGTCACCTTATAAGTCCTGGTATCGTTATTACCAATTTTCACTCCGTAAACTTTCCCAGTGAATATATACTTCGACGCCAAAGTGATCCTTTAAATAAATATTTTATTGTATACAATGTTGTTACATGTGAGCGATGCCGACCGTTGTCGTCTGTGCACTCTTGCGCGCCTCGATAATTGCGCGTCCATATTTACGGTGGTAAATATGAGCGGCAGTAGTACAAACACTGCGACAGCCCGCATCTCGGTTAAACAAACAATGAAAAGCGGTTCAGAAGGTCAAAACATTGTGCGTGAAAATGATGGGCGCAAGGGTGCAGTGGAGAGCGTGACGCGCTCGAGCGCAACTCGCGCCGAATGCTGCGCGCGCGCCTGCGGCTGCACCCACTCACTCCAGATCGTTCACCTACCCCACATATTTCCATACTGATTAGACTCGCGTAAATAACACCACGCACCTTGTAATAGGACACGCGGCGATTGGATGCGACGTTTATCGCCGACACCATCTTGATTTGTCGCGGAACAGACTAACGCTTCCTTTTCCGCTTCTATACAGAACGTCCATTTGTTACCCAAATGTCTCTATAAACGTAATGTACTACGAAAGATATCAATAAATAAACTAGAGTTTATATTTTATAGGCATCTCACAACGAGTTTTCTCTTCGTATTCGGTATAATAAAACCTTCGTTTAAAGCACATGCTAAAAGTGTTATAAAAACATATCAACCCTAGCATGGAATCCAATTCTCATGTTTAATATGACTTATGTTTTGTGATTAAGTATTCAAAGGAAGGTAGGAAGACATTAATGTGGAATCAAAATTTCCCGTTTATCGTTTTCACTCAGGCTTTAAATCATAATCATGATTGCAGATTCCCGCCCACGAGGCTGGCGCGTAATGTGCGTGTGCCCCAGACGAACGTAAAGCTGATTGAATGAGCTTGATTATGGGCGTGTGCAGAGGAATAGAGGTTACACAGCAATTAAATGTGAACATGTAAACCTACTAAACGAACAATGAATAAATCGACGTATCATGTACGATTATCACATATTTATGAATCTAGTTAATACTATCCTGATATTCTGACACGACTTATTTAAATAAAATCATTTAAACGGATTATATCGCGCATGATGTCAACCTCACAATCACGAGCGCTCAAGGGGATTTATAAATTACACAATATACCTTCAGTATATTTATATAAATAATGGGATACATTAATAAACATAATTATCAGGGATAAGTAGTGAATTCATTTGCGGAAGCTATGTGGGTTATTGTGCGGACCTTGTATAAAAACGTTATTATGTATTATATTATTACCTCCGTACTCGTAACAATTATGGTATCGCAAGCGACATCAAAAATCAATTTATTTCTTGTCCCTCGCGTTCGCTGTTTACCGTTTTTGCGAAGAAACAAATATTTCCGAGGAATACAATTTGTAACAGTCAATTACAGAAGATTTGCTTAACCCAGATAGGCCTGAGCCGTGAAATGCGCTTACGCTTACAAGTCGTTTTACTAAATCAGAATTAGGATTATGTAGAACGATTTGAAACCACATTTTTCACAGATACTCTATGGGCACATTCTTGGACCGAGGGCAAGCTATAAATTAGGACTATCTGTTACCGCGCCAAGGCAGACCGACACCTGAGACTGGGATCCGGCACTGATCTTGTGCAATTTTACAAGGATTTACTATACTTAGTGTTATTGATCGAGAAGGTAACTAGGCTTTCGCCGCGTAGCGATCATATGAATATATATTGAACATTGAATTTAATTTCCAAAAATGCGAATTTATATTTATTTCGTCGCTGGCACATCAGCCCGTGTGTGTACGATGTCAACGTAAGCGTCAAATAATTAAAATTCATGGCTACAAAGGCGTCCTAGTGGAGTTGCAATTAATATGAAAATCTCTGGACAATATTTATGACACTGACACAGGCGAAATTATAGCTGAGTTTAATATTTACTGACGGCCATATTTTACGGACGAGGGGATTACGTGCGAAATATAAACGTAAGCTGCGTTATCCAAATTTAATGGTCGCTGTTTGACACTTGATCATTCGCCGCGCCGTACGACTCATTCCGTCTTAAGCGTAACAACCTCAGTTTATTATTGCCGCCGCTCTACTTGTCGACTGATGGTTTACCTGCCATTCGGTAGTCTTAGTGGTTAACGGCACTGAAAATAAACAGTAACAACGAGTACATAAATATCAAATGGAACAGCCGATCGAAGCAAACAGGGAAAGCGCGGGTCAGCTCTAATTTGTCAGTAGGTACGCCAGGACAATCGGGCTGAAATAAATCCGGAATCCATAATACATTCCGTCAGTGCATCGCAAACGAGCGCGCGGCTCGCGCAGCGGCCCGTCTACAATACGAACAGCCTACAGCGGGATAATTTCCGACATGTTTGCAGCGATTAGTTTCGCAACTGCCACCCAACCGCGCTGTGTGAAATATGACCGCACCTACGTTTACGTTTTCAAATAATCTTCTGTGCTCGCGAATAACCCGTGAATACATAAAAGGCGCGGCGAGCTGTAATTCCGCGAGGGAAGAGCCGTAAATAATTGTCGTGGCTTTAGCGTTAATTCCGTACCAAGAGTGAATCTATGAGATCACTTACGCGCTTTATTATGGAAATTGCAGACGTTTATTTGCTAGGTACATAATTTCGCTCTGCGAGCTTCCCACTCGGAACGAATTCTCGGTATTTGACGACTTTATTGTTCGTTGAAGCTATCTTGTTCGAAGGTATCAAAACCGTTACACTTTATAGGTTTGTACAGTCGATGAATCGGTCTCTTAAGAAATTGCACTTAAGTACCTACATCTACCGTAGGTAATTCTCAAAATACAGTTCAAATGACTACAATAACTTGTTTTTTACTTTATCGTTTTGAGCAGTCACCGATGTCTTTGAAACGCTACAAGTTTTAATAAAAATAACACAACTCATTACAAACCAACTTAGAATTTTGCAGACAAACACAGACTCAAACAAGCATAAGCTGTGACATTAGAGCAAGAATACAACCGCACCTGCAAGTTGGGTGCTGCGACCGTCTCCGCGTGTCACCTCGGTAATTAAACATTCCGCCTTGATATTAACCCGTTTGAAAATTCTAACAATGTCACCGACTAGGCGCTTCCTATGAAAATTCTCCACAATAAACTCCGCGATATATTATTATGCACGCACAGAGTTATTTCAAACGCTTTCATGTTTAAACGTTAAATTCCATTTACTTGTAATTGGTAAATAGTATTTCTGTAATGCTAATTTGATTTTATGCGGTTATGGTAAGTTCGTAATGGAATCCCGCTTGCGATTACCGGTGCGATAAATATGTCGGTTCATGATTCTTATATGGTACAAAACTCTCGTAATATACTTTTATGATATTTACGACCTTCCACCACAATCGTCATTAAACACCAGACTCCGGAAAAGATCTCTACGATAATAGTACATTGTGATACAAGCTTCAAAGGCGAAATTGTTCACGCGAACCGCAGGTGAGCGTGATTTAAGGAAGCCGAGGATGTAATTATCAAAGCTCACGCGTATCATACGACGTTTTTCAACACATTTTGCGAGGAAAAATCATCTCATAAGTTGAAAATGTTATAAGCCTGACAAATAATATTTTCAACAACACAAAATAAAATAATATTTTCGTTTCTAAACGTTATCTGTATTGATTCATGTAAGATGTTATCAAAAGTGAATAGTTTTACAAAATTAAACGTTTCTATAACATATACAAAAAGAAATAGTCAATTAATTAACAAAAAGGATTTAACTTGATTAGTCGAGTAAGAATCCATTTGCCGAGAATTTAAAAAAAGCTGTACATTCTGTACAACCCGGTTAATTTAAGAATGCACCGTGTTCATGCATATATCTTGCTGCAAGGTGCCAACGTGACTTAATCGGGATATAACCATAACACACAAGTGTTGTAATGTTACAAAACACGCGTGTTTAATATCCAGGATTATGAGCCTAAAAGCGACACAATAAGAGGTACGTTACGAGCAATTGTGTTGAAAAATTGTTGTCTTCACCTGGCCACAATGCGAGTTTTCCCGTACGCGCAGCGTACCTCTTATTGTGTCGCTTTTAGGCTCATAATCCTGGATATTAAAAACGCGTGTTTTATAACTTTACAACACTTGTGTGTTATGGTTATATCCCGATTAAGTCACGTTGGCACCTTGCAGCAAGATATATGCATGAACACGGTGCATTCTTAAATTGACCAGGTTGTACAAAATGTACAGCTTTTTTTTTAATTTTCGGCAAATGGATTCTTACTCGACTAAACAAATTAAATCCTTTTTGTTAATTAATTGACTATTTCTTTTTGTATATGATATGGAAACGTTTAATTTAGTAAAACTATTCACTTTTCATAACATTTTACATGAATTAAATACAGATAACATATTAAAATGTAAATATAATTTTATTTTGTATTGGCTGTTTAGAGATTTCTGTGCCCACACTGCGCAAACTTCACGAAAAAAAAACTGTTGGGTGCCAATATAGGTTATATTTTGAAAGGTTATTTATTTCACAAATATTTGTAAAATTTGTTTTGTTTATGCGTGTTTATTATCAAACTCGTGGTGACTAGAAAAGTGAAATATAGAATGGACGCCACTGGAAATTCTTGGCGATGTGCAATTGTGAGTAAAAACCTGTTGTCATCTTAATGATTTGCTTAATGTAAAGTAAATAATTTGGCAGGCCAATAACATTTTCATCTTATGAAAATGATTTTTTCCTCGCAAAATGTGTTGAAAAACGTCGTATGATACGCGTGAGCTTTGATAATTACATCCTCGGCTTCCTTATCACGCTCACCTGCGGTTCGCGTGAACAATTTCGCCTCTTATGTAATTATCAACCTACCTCACTTGTATCACAATGTACTATTTTCAAATCGGTCCAGTAGTTTCCGATTCCTATTCAATACAAACACACAAACAATCAAATCTTACCTCTTTATAATATTAGTGTATATTACGAGTATAACTATCATTTTGCGAATATATTTATCGCACCTGCCTTTCTACTTTCTCTCAATATGAATATCTGAAGTTACCTTTCACTTGAGTAATTTTTGGGTCTTTATTTGCAGATTCCATGCCCATAATACTCAGATGTGTTTTTGTTCTCACAATTATTTAGAAATAAACATCCAAACATCTGAACTTTCGCATTTATAATATTAGTAAAGTTAGTAGGATAACAACACTAGTAAAAGCCTTTTAACAATGCCTGCAAGAAAATAGGCAAAGCAATGTACAGATAAGCCCATAATCGCGACATCGCGCCTGCCCCAGTAACACCTCTTATAAACATCCCTTTGTTACACATACACCGGACCATTTCTGTAATTCGACCCATGACACCGACCCTTACCTTTTGTTGACTAAAGATACGCCTACTTATTGTTTCCCAGCTCGTTTGAAAACTACTTTAGAAGCACGCCAAATAAATACTTTGTTGTTAGTCATAAGCCAATGGACGAAGAACACTTGAAAGACAATCCTGTTGGGGCGACGAGACATTGAGATCCGTCTCAAGGATCTAGAAGAGGCAAAGTATTCAGAGTAATCGAAGAAAGTAAAAGGCGTAGGTACACTAAATTAGGTAAAAGGTACTTATGAGGTAATCGGTCAGTGTTTTATTAAAAAAACAAGTGCTAGTCTGTCGCGCGCACCGAGGATTCCGTAAAACTGTACGTACTGTTCATTCACGACCCCGCTTTATTTTGAAAAAATCTTAGCAATACGGTCAGTCCGTATGCCGACTCGCACACAGTTGCAGAAGTGATCGTCCAAAATACGATCATGCGCAGGACGGTAACGATAACCCACATTCCTTGAATTACAGGCACTAAGTATCCTATCTTTCTTTTAGTTTCTACGTCGAACAAGCGTTAGCGCGATTTGTCTTACAGGCAGCGACATCTAGCGTGTAATTGCGTAAACTTTTACGTGACGTGTATCGGATTACGACTGGTGCTACATTAAACTTGCAACCCTGTTATTACAATAAATAAATATTAGGGGACAATCTTACACAAACCGAAATAGCCGTATAATAACCTCAATTAGGCTTGACGATATATTTAATACATATAAATACTTAAAACATCCAAGACTCATTCATGCTCATCACACAATTATTTGCCCTTACCGGAATTCGAACCCGGGACCTTCAGCTTCGTAGGCAGTGTCACTACCCACTAGGCTAACCAGCCGTCTAAAATCGAGTCGTGTTATATTGCTTTTCTAGAGATGATTATCTAACAAGTGAACCAATTTCGATAAAAAAAATTACCACTATAAAAGAAAAACAAAATCTTTTTTAGAATGTGCAACTCAAGCCCTTTCATATAATACCTACCCCACTAGTCTACTAACTCGACATTATATTGTTCCGATAGCTCAATTGGTTAGAGCGATAGGTACATATCCCCAATTTCATGCGTCTGTTTTTAAAATTTATATTGGCAGAGACACTAATGTGGGAATAAAGTATCTGCGACTTCTCTGGTTTAACTGGTTTTAGGGTAGCAAAAGCAAAAGACAATGAAACGAAATTGAAGTGGGTAACGCAAAAAAATCCATATAAGTTGAAGATAAACTTACCGAGCTTTACTTAATATGAAACTAATGTAACAACTCGGATTTAGATGTGTAATGATAACGATGTGTTGTGTATATACCAATTGCAAATAACACTGCCATAGTTGCCTAGAACTCGGACTCATACCGGATATAAGTTCGCCGTCAACACAATAGGCGTGCTCAAGCTCCGATTCAACTCGAAATCGAATTCCTAGCACAGGAAACCTTACACCAAACATACCTAGCGTCCCACATAAGATGATATTGATCCGTAAGCCCCCGTGTACCCTCATATTTCACTCATTCCGCCTTATTTCGTCATTGAAATTCGGAGCTCGCAGACGGAATCGTCAAGCTAGTCCATTTCAGAAGCATCGGTTCAGCTCAGCGAACAAATCCGCCTATTTTTTACTGTGCATCCAGAAGCGACGACAAAAATATAATTTGGTAAACCGATGATTCCTATGCGAAATGGTTTTACAATTTACATTTCCTAGCCTAGATCTAATCCGAGTTACTTACTTAGTTGTTACCGTAAAACGCAGATACTTTAATTTAGGTCGGACTACATAACGATTTCCATCCGCTACTATAGTAGACTAAAAGTTCTTTAAAAAATCTCAGTTTAACCACGTTTAACTCAATCACACTTTTTTTATTCCCAGCAGAAAGAACAGTAAAACGTAATTAGTAGATTTAACTTTCATAACATTGCATGATGCCCGTTCTTTGCCGATGGCCGTTGGGGCGGAAAGGTTCTCGAGTGGCGACCACGTACCGGACGCGGACGGCGCGGCGTGGGTAGGCTCCCCACAAGGTGGACTGATGACCTGGTAAAGGTTGCTGGAGTCCGCTAGATGCGGGTGGCGCAGGAACGGTCACTTTGGCACTCGGACGTCTTTCGGCTGATATGATTTTTCACTTCTCATGCTCAAAAAGTGCATCATATTAGACTTGGCAAGCGGGGCTAAAGTAGTACATTTAGCCCCTAGGGAAAATATGTATACATATTTATGATTTATAAAACATTTTAATTTGACCACTCAGAACAGTTCAATATTATATCCACCAATCACAACTCTTTAAAAAAACATTAGTATTTGCTATCTATTAACCAGAATACAGCTAGACATTAAAATCGACCAATCAGGAAACAGAATTCAATTCAAACATTGGGTGTTTTTCAAGCGTGGTTAACTGCATACATGACTCATGTATGCAGTTAACCACGCTTGAACGTTTCGATGGAGCTATAGTCGGTCAGAGGCGTTTATTTTTTTAATTATTGTAAATTAGGGAATGAAAAACTCCTAGTTTGAATTGAATTGACATTGCTGATTAGTAGACAGCAAATACTAATGTTATTTTAAAGAGTTGTGATTGGTGGATGTAATTGCATGACATAAGCTATGAAGATTGAGGGGGATAGACTACGCCGCTATTAGACGGTCAGAGGCGTTTATTCGTCTTCTGAATATTTTGTATTGTATCTGTGTCAAAACAGTTTATTAAAAAGAATGGCGCCAAATTGAACAATCTTTTCGCCTTGGTATAATTGTTGATTGTGGATGGATAATCTTTGTTTTTACTATTTTCTCGCAGTCGAAGTGAAAAGTAGAGTGTATAACTCTGGTCTAAAAGCCATATTACCCCTCGAACTATTTCCCCTCACTTCGTTCGGGAAAATATCCATCTCGTGGTAATATGGCTTACTTTAGACCCTTGTCATACAATCTACTATTTTAGCATCATCCAATATTATGTCAAACTTTATTAAATAAATTGATCAAAGTTTATGCGGTATTTTTTGTTTGATAGAATTAGGAAATCTTGTGAAGATGAAGAGGAACTACAGCAACATCGTGTTCTCCAAAACGGCTCTAAACGATTTCGATAAGATTTACAGTAGGTAGGTACACAGTACGCGAAACATCGATCAAAGTTTTATTAGTACCAGACGACCGAGCTCAGCTCGGGTGAAAATATCTGAAACGATTTTTCCCAGATATGAGACAGCTAGATCGATTTATCGCCACCGTAAGTTAGCTCCTAGATTGGGAGTTTCATCGATCTAGTTAGACCCGTCGTCGAGAACATGATTACAAATATATGATTCCTTATATACAAATATTCCTCGTGTTACCTATCTCAGACTAATACTGAGTTAGAAAAAATCAAGACTCATTTTTACGAACTCCATTCTCTCTCTGGCCACGAGATTCAAATTATCACAAGAAAAAGTTTACAAACTACTAACTTAACAGCAGCTATTTATTAGCCCACTTGTGCTACCGCCAATTTTCACCCGATTTGAAATTCAAAATCTCGCACCCCAATTTTCATCTCATTTCGGTTAGAAAAAGTCTCCGGTAACGACAAGAGCGTTCACAGCGACGTAGGGGAGCGACGTGAATGGTGGCTTTTAGCGATATTACTGCGTGGCAGGCGATTAAGCAAACGACTGTTATGACAAAATTAATGCCTCAGGCCTAAGTGAGTGCTCATGCTCACATGGCTGCAGGCGCGGGTGAGCTATAGGTATCTGCTGTTATAGCCAACACACGACTGTTTTTTGTTCGTAAACTAAGTCAGTTCTCACCAACAGACGGTCGAAATGGAGCCTGATGCCTGCTGATGCCTGATGAGATGTGGTGTGACGCGATAGAACAATATCAGTTTCATTCATTTAGTACGGCTAGATATTAGATTATACCATAACATACTCATACTCATCTGATGATGATGATGCATCAGAGAGCGTCACGACAGATCAGTATAAAACCAGCTTAGGGTGGTTTTCCACTTGGCCAAGATCTTTGCCCAATGTGCATTGCGTCTCATTCACTCTTTAAGATAAATGTGAGACCATGTGAGACGCAAAAACACATTACACAAGTCTATCGACAAGAGCGGGGCGAGAAATATCTACGACCGAAGTATTGACCGAAGGTAGGTACCTACAATTACCAACATTCGATACTTATGGCCGCTACGTAACGACGGAGCGCGACCTGTTATTATATTATCATTTCATTATTGATAAGGAAAAAACTGTAAAAAAAAACTTTTTACGACTTGATTTCAGTTGTTCGTCTAACGGAATAATGGCTTTAAATTTAAAGTCCTTGGCTTTTATGAAGTAGACAGCGATAAGAGGGATTATAAAGGAAAGAGGGGCCGAAATGTAGATAAGAAAATAATGGGCAGCCGACGACGATGAAAACAGAGCGAAACGACTAGAAATTTATCTACTTAGTCTATTATTACGTATCAACACTGCGTAAATTACAAGTTGACTTGTAAAATGTAATAAAAGTTTGAATGCCCGCCCCAACTCGTAAAACTGTATCTGGCTGGTGACTGTAAAAGCTGGTCGAAATAAAACAGCCTATACTCAGGACTAGATAGGTTTAGTTAAGGACTCATAACCGTAGTTACGATAATTACTTGCCATTATTAAAACAATATTAGTTATGTAGTAAGTAACAGTATGTATAGGTCAGTAGATAAAAAACGATAACTTTACATTTGTTTTCTTAAACATGATCGGAAAGCATCGCATTTTGATTGAAACACGAACACGCGCAGTAGGTAGGTAGGTAGGTACATATTTATCCTCTTAAATTGAAAAAGTTAAAACTCTTCCCTGCCTAGGAGTAGGTATGATAAACCATCGGGAGGAGAGATCCCCACATAACCCCCCACTATGGCCTTCCCCGGGCCGGGGGGTATGTGTAATGCATTTCTCCAGCGTCAAAAAAAAAATACAAAACCCATTACTTCCCTTGCTGTATTACTCGTACACTTTTTAAAATCCTGATAAGTACTTACCTACCTACTAAATTAAGACTACGGAAAAATCACATTCAGCCCAAGAAAACCACCCGCGAACCGAGCGGGTTTTTTAGGGTTCCGTACCAAAAATTTATTTATTTATTTATTTATTTAGCTTACTTAAACTATACATTGGTGGTTACAAAATGGTAACAAAGGAACCCTTATGGTGCGACTCCGTCCGTCTGTCTGTCTGTCACAAAGTGAAATATCTCACGAACTACTCAAGCTTGAAACTTGGAATGGTTATAAATGAGAGTTATCCGTGTGCCTGGAAAATGAAAAATTTAAATATACATTTAATTTTTCTATAAAAACTTACTTATATGAAGAGGGGGCAAAAAAAAATTCAACTATAGGGTCAAGTGGGGTATCATTCGAAAGGGCTTCAGTTGCACTTTTTAAAGCAGTTTTTCTTTTTTTTTCTACACTCGGAAAATTTTGATCCATGAAGGAAAATGTAAAAAAAATACCATTCCCCCCCCCCCCTTATCTCCGAAGTTATTCAAGCGAAAAATTTGAAATATTTCCTAGTTAGATTTGCAATTTAATCAACTTTATAAGTTTTTTTTGTTTTGAAATTCCTATTAAACTATAAATAGAAGTACTCTCTATCAAATAAAACAATAATAATCGAGATCAGTTCACGTGATAAACAATAATCGCTAAAAGACCAACATACATACTAAGCCGATTGCCCTTGCACGTTAGTACCAAATGGGGCCGATAGATGGCACTGACCCCATTCGCGCTGTTAAGATTTTTCTGTAATTAATGGGGTTGGGATTGGGACGCGTATATTTATTTTCAATAGCAGGTCAAAAAAAGATCGCGATTCAATTGTCTTGGTGTAAAAGTTACTCGTTGTTTGAAATTGAATTCTATTGTGTTGGGTTAAAATAAGTAATTTAACAAATATATTGGGACTTTTACTTTCCCTTGAGTTAATTGTTAGTTTGCACGGAACCCTCGGTGCGCGAGTCAGACTGGCACTTGACCGGTTTTTTTATAATTTATTTATTCTTATCATTATTACACAATATACGGCCAGGCAGCGGACAAAACCCGGCAGGGTTTAAATGCCACTGCATTCACCCAATTGATATATACAGGGTGGCCCATTTAGATCGGTCAATATGGGAAAGTCTGAAACTATGAGACATACTTAGGGACCTACGAATATCTGTTCTTAGGAACCATGTCATTGATTTTAATTTAAAAAAACTGCATTCATACATTTAATAAAAACCTGTACTCAGCTTGGGAATCGAACCCGGACGTATTGAAATTAAAACTATTTATATTTAGATATTGATGGTGGTTCGATTTCCATACAAAACGTTATATTTTATTTTTATTATATATTAATGATCTTCCGGACATTACAGAATACAAATCTATATTATTTGCCGATGACATCTCCTTAATAATATCCTGTAATAATCTTAACACTTACAACAACGACATCAATAATGAATTGTATAAAATAATTAAGTGGCTGGAAGAAAATAATTTAAATGTAAATCTCAGCAAAACAAAGTATGTACAATTTTGTAATAGAAAAGAAAGTGCTGAATTGACTATAAAGTATGCAGATACAGTGATACATGAAACGGACGTTGTAAAGTTTTTAGGTATAGTTATAGATAAAAATTGTTCATGGAAACCACAAGTGGAAAAAAAATGTAAAATGATAAATAGTTTCGTTTATCCTCTTCGTAGACTTGCAACATGCGTAAATAAGGCAACAGCTCTCCTTGCCTACCAAGGCTATGTGGGATCTGTGCTTACGTATGGGCTGCAAGAAACTGCAGCGAAATCGAAAGACTATTTATAAGCCAAAAGAAATGTCTTAGAGCCATTTGTAATAAGTTGCCACGAACATCGTGTAGGGAACTGATGAGCTGAAGTTACTTACCATCACTATATATAATGGAAGTTACTAAATTTGTTAAGTTAAATCCCTCTTTATTCCAAATATTAAAAAAATGCATGTAAATGTAACACAACTGGTAAAACCAAAAACGTTCACTCAACTCTGCAACAAAAATAGTTATTGCATGGCAGTTAAAATATTTAATCATGTCGCAAAAGACATAACATGCTTGCCATATAAGCAGTGTAAATCAAAGCTGCATAATTGGCTTCTTCAAAAAAAAAAACTATAGTATTAAGGAATTCTTGACATTACGGATGACTTACAGTGTTCGAGATTTGGAACTGGTCTTTTGACACATCGCTGCACCCATATAACGTAAATTGGCACTGCTCATCGAAATAATAAAAAAAGTTTCAATAGCTTCCGAGTTACAAAACAAAGTTCAATCTCCATGCACGCTCTTTTTAGCACTTATAAAATTATTGTCATATTTTTTACGGCTTATTTGTATAGATATTAGCATTGAAAACTCGGTATGCAAACCATTACGTCCTACGACTTTTTATTTTTAAATTTAGTGATATACTGCTTTAATAGTTTGGAGTCTGTCAATTTAGAAATAAATCGATATGAATCAAATAATTGTGAATAGGAAATAACAATGTATTATTTAATTACTGTTACGATATTACGAAATAAAATCACATGGATCGAAACCGACATATTTGATTATGCAAAATGTTGCCTTTGAAAATATGGCATTGATTTCTGCACGGCGGGCGAGCTCTCTCAATTTTTCTCGCACTATCAGTCTCTCTCTTTACTTACAGGTTCACTTGTGTTAGCAGACGATAGTGTATAGGCTATCTATTTGATTTCCTAAAAGTAATTATTACACAGTAATCAATCGATACCTTTTATTAGCCATCATCAATCGTAATCGGATATTATGACAATCGATTTACTCTAGCCACATCACTCTTTACGTCATATTGGAACTGTCCAAAGACCAGTCCCAAATCTCGTACACTGTAGCATGGACATATTTCACACTGTTTTTAATAATTATATAATTTATATTATTGTATTTCCTTTGTCAATCATGTTGACAGTATTGTAAAAATTCAACAATGTAATGGTCTTAAGTTAATGATTAATAATGTTTTGTAATGTAATATATATCTTTCATAATGTGACATGATCTCCATTGACATTTGCATGTCTTAAAGGCAAAATAGTTTGAGCTAAATTGTATCTGTGACCTGTGACCATCTTATTGTACACTATTTTATGCAAATAAATTACTTACTTACTAATGACATTCGCACAGGCTAACCATTTTTCTCAAATTATTCTGGTTGATACAAGTTTATTCAAGGAAAGAGGGAATTTCGCGCAAATTGAAAGCCAATTTATGAAAGTTATTTAAATACGTTTCTTAAAAAACCACGCCGTTAGCCTGTGAATGTCAAATAACGCTAAGCATGATGTCAAAAATGAAATAAAAACATTGTTTTCATATTCTGTACTTGCATTGTAGGTGGTACCTACATCTGTGACGTCCTCTAGGTTAGAAAATTAAATATTATACAAATTACCTTAAAAATACACAATAGTTATTTGTGTCACAAGGGAGCAAAATAGTATATTTACGGCGAGGGCGGTGTATTGAATCCTGAACGTAGCGAGGGATCCTACAATAGAATCCTGAGTGTAGCGAGGGATTCTAACGTAGGATCCTGAGCGTAGTGAGGGATACAAGTGTTTACGCCCGAGACGAAAATAATTTTGCTACCGAGTGACACATACTATTTTTCACACCGACTATGAGGAAATTTAAAAAAAGCTATTGTTAAAATATATCTAAATTATCTTAATTTTTATTACTAATTTTTAAATATTACGAAATATTTATAATTTTTTATACAACATTGTTATACTTAAAACTTGAAATATGTTCGTTTTGAATCGACTACGATGAAATTACAATCGATTATTTTATTAACATCTGTGTTCAATTGGCACATTGCGTACAAATGTTCCAATGCCAATGTATAAATTAAAAAAGTAGCTTGAACAGAAAAGTAGCGTTTTGGTCCCTCTCGTCGTGGAGCAAAACTTACTTTTCCGAATGAAAAGTGTGAAAATCATTATTACCTACCCTGTAACACTAATTTTTTTGTCCATCTATTATTATCCATCCTGCATACATGTCCGGCCCATTTCCATTTTAGTAATCTTATAGTTTCAGTAACATCCCTTAAAGAATAACGGAATGGAATCCAAGAGAAGAAACAAGACAGAGAGGGCGACCAAGAAAGAGATGGGCAGATATATTCGTGGATAGAGCAGGACCAGACTGGATGACAAAAGCTAGAAACAGGAAAATATGGAGGGAAATGGGGGAGGCCTACGCCCTAGAGGCGACTACTACAAGGAAAGAAGAAGAACCAAATTAAGATAAATAAATAAATGTATAATAAGTATAATTTAACAACAATACCATAAATTAGTATAATACTGTAATCTTTCCAGTCAAATAAATAACAAATAATTAAATATTAATGCAATGTTACGAAGTTAATACAATAAAAAATACGATAATATTAAGAGATTAAGATTAATTAATTACTAATCAATAACTCTAACTATCAATCTGTATACTACTCTTTCAATTAAAAGATTAAATTAGAAAGGATTAAATATAATGAAAATATAAAGAATCTTAAATAAATGTTAAATATGAAAATAATAAAAATGTGTAACTATAAACTGCATGTAGGTAAGGTACCTAATATGTAACTATAGAAAAAGAAGTATAATAATAATGCATGATATATAAATAATAATACTTACAAAAAAAAATGTTTTACATAGATTTGTTAATCGCCTTACTAAAACTACAATCGCATGTAATAACTAGAATGTAAGAAAAATGTATACGTAGTAGAGAATAAAGGCTTTATTACTTACTTACTTATTACTTACTGTAACACTAATTACAAAAACATAAGAAAAATAAGTAACGTGGATAAATCTCAAACGGCCTCCCAATAGGTACAGGCATTGTTTGCTTACCGGGCGGTCCACGCATCCCTTATATCATAAATGTATATTGTTGATTATGGAAATCAAGAATTTATGTATTTACTTGTATTTATGATTAAGAGAATAACAAAAAATACTCGATATAAGTATAAGAGAACAGAATGTCGCCCGCCGCGCGCCCAAGTCTCGAGCCCCTCCCCTTCCAAACAGGGGCGACAATCTGTTGCTCGCGTCCGCAGTATTTACATACCACAACCCTGCACGTGTCCCTTGGAAATAGACGCTCCTATAAAAATATCACATGGACATTCGCCTATTCGACAGATCGCCATACGATTAAATAAACAATTCTAAACGGCTTTGTTGGGTCGGTTCCGGATGCGGACTTGAATACCAATAAATCGAGTGAGCATAAAATTGCATAAATATTTGGATTGTGTTTTAGGCGTAACTAGAAAGCGAAGTATGCCAAAATAACCTATTCCTATGTATTATACTTACCAACTAAAAAACGTACGTTTTTTTAGTGTGTTCTGTTTTACGATCCTTGCTGTTTTTCGTCGATGTCCTGGCGTCTGTTCTCCACTGTAAGTCGGACATGTGTGTGTTTATTTAATTAATTAATTTAGTCCGATAGACTGGACAAAATTTGTGCACGATTATATATTCGAGCGCATCAATGCATCAATTCAATGGCTCCATCTATGAGCGCAATTAAAAAGCTCCGGTAAATACTTAGATGAAGCTGTGCGCGGTTACAGTTCCATACATTTCGTATATTTCAACCTTTTACGTCACTAAAATGTATAAGTTAACCAGACCCCCTAGCACCAGGTTTTATGTCCGACGTAGGTAAAGTATTTGTCCCTCTTGGCGATTTCAATAAAAAAGCTCACCTTTTACTTTTTTTCGGAGAAAAGATTGGGTTTTCTTGATAGGTTTCTGATGAAGAAAAAAGCGCCCCAATGGCTTTGTACCAGGGACCTGCCCACCCCTTCCCAGAAAAAAGCCTTTGAACGGCTTAGTCGTTCGTTTAATAGCCCAAATCACTTACTGTCCTTTATTGATTGAAAAATCGTTCATTAAACTTAGCCGGGTTTCCCTTACGGGGCGCTACTACTACTGATAGAAAAACCCTTTCGAAAGGCTTTTTAAGCGGTTTTTAAAGGGTTGAAGCGCTTCCTCGTGTTGAATACCCATTCATTGTGCTTTAAAAGCCAATCGGCTTTGGTAAGCAAACCCTTTCAAAAACCCTTTGAAGGGGATACCGTTATTGGAGCGCTGTAATAGCCAAATGAATGGGTTTTCATGAGCATCGGCTTTGGTAAGCAAAGCATTACGAAAAACCCTTTGAAAAATCCTCGAAGGGGATACCGAGCACCCCTGCTTTGTACGGGCACTCATTAAAATTTCGCAACTATTACAATCAATAGCAAGTAAATCCAATTTAAACATTTAAATGAAAATGAAATGTCTGTTTGTTTTGGGATAAGATATAAGGGAATTTTGTAAAATGTGTCTTATGTATATGTATCTGTAGTATCCTTGTTAGATTTACAATATTACTCAGGTACTTATTAGATTTTCGACTTAGGTACCTATATTATTACTATAGCTCTTGTAGCAAAGATGAGGATGTATATGTATATGAATTTTTTCATAAAGTGTGATGAAAGACTATGAAATAAAAGTACTGTAGGATATTCGTATATTTTAGATCGATCGCCATTGCATTTTAGTAAGTATCTACAAAAATAATGTTCTAACAAGGAAATAGGAAGACTTAAGGACATCTGCCGGTTGGTATAGAATACATTCAACCTCATAAACACCTGTATTCTCTCTATATTTTTTTTGGCAACATCTCATGTTGGCTGTAGAGATATATATATATGGAAGGAAGGTTATGTCCATATTAGGTCGCCATAGGTAGGTAGTGTTCATGCATGAACAAACAAATATAATTAAAGTCAATAACGAGATACTTTATTAAAAATGCACACAGTATTAGATATGTTATAGAAAATAGTGATACGATAATTTACAAGAATCGAAAATCTTTATCACATTTTGCATTACATAGGTAGATATATATACTTAAAGAGAGATATCTATCTATAAAGAGTAGTAGGTATTAATATTGTTATGCTTATTGCTTAACTTCGACAGTCATTTAATTATTTAAGATTTAAAGTAGAAGCCAGTAAACTTCTAAACCTTTATAATCCATCTTATACCATATTTCAAAACGTTTAGAAAAAATGTTAGACCCTTTTGGCACCTCAATAACAATTCCGGTCCCTAATTTCCTTACCTGTAGATAATTAAAAGAATTATTTAATTAATGATTTCATTAAGGTCTCGTAATCACTAGCATACATTTAGCATACATCTTTCAATTTGTTTATACAGAACTCCTTCTATTAATGTATAACGCGCGCAGATAAAGAATGGATCTGAAAATAGCGTCCGCTCGCATGCTATCTCGCTCACACTCTATCGCTGTCTATACTCACACTTTAACTGTGTTCAGATCCATCCTTGGCCATGAATGGGTTAATCTGCACGTGTTATAGCTGTATTCAATACCTATTGTATATTATTACTGCTGAGCAAAGACCGGCCTTAGATTGGGTAGTTTTTCTTTTCTATAAAATTTATGTAGGTAGTAGGTGTCTTCACCCCGAGGCTCTTTAGTCGATACATGTTATTGGCGGTACTTGCTATTATCTACACCTTTATTTATAACCCTCAAGAAACCTCTGTTAACCAAAATGTGTTTTTCCTTTCTAACACACAAACGATTTTAACGGCATTTTAGCAACATTAGGTTTGATGAACGTTTATGAACAAGGCAATCGGTATCGTAATGTAAGTCTGAAGTTTGCCAGTTCTGGGTGAAATTACAGCTGTCGGTGCCTATTTAACGTGTATCGGTTAAAAACTGATCGATGCACCAACTTACAGACCGATCAAAGTTCAATATGGCACGTAATCCCATAAAAACATGTAAATTTAAAATCAGATTTTACGGAACACTGCTTACGATTACAGGTTTGGTGCAATCGACCCTAAACCGTTCTATACACCTATCAATTTGTCACAACAACCGCCTTCAAAGTGAAAGCTTGTTGTCTCTTTCCATCTTATCCTCGTGGCGCCCACGCGCCTTTTGATAAACCAAAATAAACATGGCGACTCCAGCCCAGAACATTTTTCAACAAACTTTCATATTTCTGCTCATAATTATAACCTGAAAGTTTCACTTCAAAGTGTCTTCAAACCAGTAACTCTAACACATACAAATTTCAATTTATAATCTTGGGCGGATATGACTGACTATTATGTCCTATAAGAAAGCCAAAGATGAGCCAAAAAATCTTTGGGCACCACGAGGTTATAGCTGGATCTCTAGATTGTGACAATTTTCTAGGTGTATAAATAACCTGGCTATAAAAGCTAAGGGCACACGATCTGCGCGATGTTGTGCGGGGTGCAGGCGCGCAAGCCCTGCCCACGCAGGCGCAGGCCGCGCGCCGGGGGAATCACGTCGCGGCCACTCACGCGCAGGCGATGCACGCAGCCCACGAACCCGGACAGTGACGGGGCACCTGGCAGCCTGCCCGAAACATGATAAGTAAGTTGAGCGAATAGGGTAGTAGACTCATAATTTATATTACTCCAAAATATGCATAGTGATGAAAATCCAGATATCTCAAAAAATTACGAAGCTAGAATCATTTTAATATCGCTTGTTGGGAAGAGATAACGCTTGGATATCGTGAGGTCCCGACACTCGAGCGTCATAGTAGATGACAATCGTCTTGCAGAAAGGGACAGAATATACCTACTCTAAAACTTTGGATAATTATAACTTTGTGATTATTTAATCTCCTGCTTTACCTACTGTTTTCTCCATTAAACAATATTTTTAATCCTTTTTCCAGAAAATCATCACAATTGCTTATTTTTTTTACTGTTTTCTCCATTACACTATATTTTTAATCTTTTTTCCAGAAAATCATCATTATTATAGTATTTTATGCAACTGCTGTATAAGTAGGGTCTTAAAACGCGAATGTCGTGAGTTGCGATGCGAGCCTTGGCGAGCATCGCAATTCAAGACGCCACGAGCGTTTTAAGACCAAGTTATACACCGTTGCATACAATACTTTTTCTACGACTAATTTTAAATAAATAGCATTTGACTTTTCAGGCAGTAAGTTTTCCGTTAGTTCTATTACTACTCACGCAATTTCCTTAGCGGTGCAGTTATTTTCTTCTTAGTCCATTTTAAAAGGAACGTACACATTTTTCTTCACTTCACAAACACGAATCAAATCTTAAGTAAGTTATTATGTTATTAATAACGAATAGTTATCACATTTCGTCTTTTAATTTTGAACTGGAACTTTGGTGGGAAATTAGAAATATGACACATTGACACCTCTTGTTTATGGTCTGTTTTGTTTTTAATTTCCTTGCACTTGTCATCCGAACCAAACTGAATCCGGATCCGAACCGAATCGGATCGGTTTATATTTATAAATAATACCAATAATTGGTAAAATATGTATATTAACACACAATACATGATCATTTATTTTTATTATAGTAAATAATTTATGTTTTACAAATGTTTGATGGTAATTAAAACTTCTTTATTTCGAAAATTTTGCTTATGAAGTTGGCACCACTGCAATATAGTGGCTGATTAAAAAAAGTTAGATGATTTGACATCGTGGTAAACAGTGCTTTTATGGAAAATGTATGAACCAAAAAAGTACACTAAAGTGTGCGTTTATGGGCCATAGAGCATAGAGTTTTTCGACGACTTATTATCGGTGTCATTGTATTTGAGCTAAAGCCTATATAAATGACAGATAACGGTACAGGAGTAGAAAAATACTTTTAATGACACGGTTCAACTCACGTATCACGAAAGCTTAAATTCGATCATCATTATTGCTTATTTTTTTTCTGTTTGCGTGAGCACCCCGTGAGGGGTCCCTTTGTTTCCCATAAACTTATTGTTCCGAATTTCGATAGTCAGAAATTGATATCCATATAATTTATAGACATAAACATCAATAGTCATAATCTTTGTTAAGTATAACGTTTTGTAGTTCTAACATTAATGACCCATAATATTAAGTATTACAATCACAAAAGTCTGAAATTGATGTCCATAACGATCAAAGGTCTATCGATAATTATTCATAAATATTCTAAGGCATATATTTCAACGTACTAATGATTGTTATTCATATCGCTTTAATGCCTAAAGTGAATTACGTCTAAGAGACCAAATCTATAACATCCAAAGTCATATAGATAATTACTCAGAAACATTTGTAGACATACATTTGAAAGGGGTATTATTAGGTACTACTGCGCGGTGGGTTTATGACTGTTTCGTAAAGAATACGTTTAAATAAGCATGTTTTATTAGAAACTTTTTGTGCAAAATTAAAAATGGCCAAGATATTGGACTTCTAAGGCAGGTCGGTGTAGGTACGACGACGAGCGAAGCGAGGAGGAGTGTTAGTTGTACCGTGACCCTAAGCGTGCGAGCCGAGCGACCGAAGCGAGCGTGCCGCGGCAGCGGCCGGCGGAGCGCCAGGACCAATGATGACACAACATCCATCGAAATGTTGACAAGTTTATATTTTTCCTAACTTTCGAGTCAAATATTTAAGCCATTTTTGATTTTAGAGAAAAAAGTTTCAAAACAAAACATACTTATTTTAACGTATTCTGACCACTAAACAAAACAGTGAGCGGAATAAATATCTTTCAATCGCATAACTCTTTATTTTTGCCCAAGTGCCCACATTAATTATATTGAATGGGTATGTGGGTATGTTATAAAGCAGTCTGGAAGAACGCGTTCAGTAACGTTCGGTAGTAAAAAAAATATGTATTTTATTATTTTTCTGGGAGTGTGTTTATGGGCTTTAACATTATGAAGAGTGACACCACTGTGAAATTGAATGATATGACTAACTAATCAGATGACTACCAATCATTATGACTTGCGAAAAAATACCTAACAACAATTATTACAAAATAGATTATTGCCTGTAACATTATTTAATTGCATACCACCGGGACATTGAACGTTATGGCTAACCAATTTTATGACTAACAATAATGATTACCAGCAAAAATTGGAACTCCAAAATATATTGTTAAATTGTATGACTTTAGACAATATGACTAGAAAAAAATATGGTGGAAAACGTTATGGACTGTAAAAATCGGATCTTAAATTTTATGGGAAACAATAGAGACCCGTTTGCTCAC
Organism: Epinotia demarniana; assembly: GCA_945867215.1. Taxonomy (NCBI): domain Eukaryota; kingdom Metazoa; phylum Arthropoda; class Insecta; order Lepidoptera; family Tortricidae; genus Epinotia; species Epinotia demarniana. Next base: position 13,758,550 of record OX244263.1, read on the forward strand.
ATATTACACAATATTTTAAATCCTTTTTCCAGAAAATCATCATTATTGCTTATTTTATTTGATGTCTACACCCCTCTTTGATTTAGCATTGTATAGTTTCTTCATCCGAGTATCAAATAACATGTTTTTCTCATATGGATAACTAACTGCTAGTGAGATGACGGAATTTGTTTTTGAATTCTCTTACCTTTTCGTAATATTCTCCGGCGGTCGGCCGATGTAGATGAACGGGTCGACGTCCAGAGACCTCATGCGCCCCGGCGTGGAACCTCTCGCCGTGGACTTGCCCATCCGCAGCATTCCATCCTTCTTATACCTTCTAGCGGAAATCTTCGACCGGCCGTCGTATCTTATTTTCCCGGATCGCAGTTCCACCGGCCCGCTGCCAGCGTTCCAACGCAATATAGCTTTGTTTTCCCCGAATCCGAGCCACAGATTATCCCTCGGTCCAGCCGCGCTCAGAAGCGTCCCTTCGTCGCAAACTGCAGAAACTTCCGCCCAGATATCAAAACGCTCCGCGGGAAGCCTCGTTCGAGCCATCATTCTCGCGTAACCATCAAACAACGGCATCCTATATATTTCTTCGACGTCCTCGAACTCATCATAAATAGAATATTCCCCTATTTCATTGGTCAACTGTTCCTCCACCTCTTCCGTTACCGTCTCGCCCATATTCGGAACGCACTGGGGCGGGACTTCGTTAGTTTGCAAAGGAGCATCAACGTTCTTTTCTGCAAATTTAATCAATCGATACGTTGTAAGATTAGATAGGTTTATAGGTGCGTCTAGCGAATCGTACTAAATGAATAGGTTGTGCGAGTAATGGTATGGGCTAGCTGGTCTAACGATATCCAACGGGCGGAAGGACGTCGAGGCAGGCGAGCGCTGGCTCGGGCTCGGGCTCGGGGCTGTCGGGCTTGCCGCTGTCGGTGGTGTCGGCGGAGTCGCGGGGCGCTAGCGATGAGGCGGGTGCGGTGCGGGGGGCGAGGCGCGTGGAGGCGAGGCGCGTGGAGGCGAGGCGCGTGAGAGCGAGCCGGCCGGCGGCGGCGGAGCGACTACCTCGCCTGACGTGCGGCGCGCGCCCGGCGTCGCAGGGGCCGAAGGCTTGCACGACGACGTCGGACTGCGTCCTACAGGCGTGCGTGCGGAGGTGGCAAGCGGAGAGGTAGGTGCGTCCGTCGCTACCGCAGACTGAGGGCGCCTCGGCGGGGCCGCACTCGCCGCCGCCGCACTCGCACTGCGCCAGCCCGCTGCGCACCACGCAGTATGCGCCGAAGTAGCACGCCATGTGCTCGCAGCTCGTCGCCGGCAGTTGCGTCGACTCCGCTGTATTGCATAAATAAGTTTGTGACATTTTTGTTGGTATAGTCAACAGAAGAAGTAAGTTGACACTTTGGCACCTAATTCCATCATCATCATCATCATATCAGCCTAAAGAAGTCTACTGCTGGACATAGGCCTCCCCGAAAGAATGCCAAAGTGACCGGTCCTGCGCCACCCGTATCCAGCGGACTCCCGCGACCTTTATTCCCTTGTGATAATATAAAAACCTAGCTTTTATTCTTTACTTTTTAGGGTTCCGTAGCCAAATGGCAAGAAACGGAACCCTTATAGATTCGTCATGTCTGTCTGTCTGTCTGTCTGTCTGTCTGTCCGTCAGTATGTCACAGGCATTTTACTCTACAACCATAAGGTGTATTTGAATAAAAAATTGAGGATAGGGTGTATTTTGTTAACCGCTACATAGTTTTGTAATGAAATTACTAAAAAAGATTTTTTTAGGGGTATTTTTAGGGGGATACATACATAAAACTGAAAGTCAAAAATTATTTTTTCATTGCAAGCCCACTTGTGGTACATCAATCGACAGGCCTTTCAAAATAAATATAAGGTTTGTAAGCAATTTTTTGGATTAAGTGAATAGAGTCGGAGATAATCGCCCCGAAAGTGACTAAAATTGTGTCCCCCTCCCTCTAATTTTTGAACCGTGTATTTTAAAAATATGAAAAAAATCATGCTCATAGGGATTATAAAATTCTACCAGCGAAATTTGTTTTCAACAAGATCGGTTCAAAGGTTTTCGAGATATTTATAAAAAATGCGTTGCTTAAAGAAAAGGACGTAAGTGCCATAAGTATTCAGTAACGATATGACCTTTTTCATGTCAGACCCATCATACCCCTAGCAATACCCCTGGGTGTAGGGTGGGACTGAACCATACCACCGTAGTGCTGTGCACTATATTATGCTTTATAATATCTATCCCAAAAGTCCTATTACCGTTATCAGTATCACGCAGTGTAGTTGAAAAAGTTAGACTACCGATCTGTACGAGTAGGTAACCTTTGATTTAGTATGTAGATGCACAATGTCAAACAAATATGCCAAGAAATATGCCCCAGAACATGAACGAAGAATACTCTGGACAGGCTATGGTAATAATAATACCACGTGCGAGCGAGCTGGTAGCATACAAATCTCTATAAGTGTGACAGAAAGGGGAATATCATTCACTGTCATTGTCATCGTTCCACTTTTTTTTTTTTTTTTTCTTTTTTTCTTTTTTTTTATTGTATTTGCAAGAATACTTATTTCTAGTTACAGGGTGTTCTTGTGAGTAGTAGTACAGTATTCTATCGTAATTAACGACATGCAAATATTATAATAAATCGTAGCGCGCTCATGCAATTACTCATTTAACATTTCATCTAAATACCCTCCACAAATTTTCTATTTCTTTTAAAAAAAAATGTCCATGCTGTTTATTTTTTTTGGTATATTCCTTAACGCTATAAAAACAATGATCTAATAAATAGGTTTATAAATTTCTCCTAAAATCAGTTGATGTCATTACTTTAATATGATCAGTTAAACTATTATATAAAACTGTGCACATATTATAAGAATTTTTCCTATAAATTGCTGATCGACATCGAGGCTGATGTAATAGATTTTGATATTGCGCTCTTTGTTTCAATGTATGAACTTCCGATCTCATTTGAAATAATCCTGGGCGGTCTTTTACGAGTAAGCAGACTTTTCTTATATACATGCATGCCAATGGCAGAATTCGTAATTTTTTAAAGAGTGGTCGACAACTATCCATTACCCACGCCTTAGATATGGCTCGGATACACTTTTTTTGCAATAAAAATACCCTATCTATGTCCGCAGAATTTCCCCACAGTAACAATCCATAATTTAGAACCGACGACACATAACCGTGATAGGCCGTGATCGCCGCCTCCAAGTTAATGGTGTTTCTCAGTCTCCTCAACGCAAATACGAACCTATCTAGCCTAGCGCAAACGTAATTTATATGTCCTAATTTATTATCCTTCCAGCTTAGATGCTGATCAATATATACTCCTAAAAACTTAATATGTTCTTGCCACACAATTTTGCCACACAATCAGCCATTTTAGGACCGGTTCTTAATTTAGCTGCATAAGAGCTTTTCCGTCCCTCACCGTGGCAACACGTACAGCCCGTCCATAGTATTATTAGTTCGTCCATAGTTTATTGTGACATATAATGTGACTTGACTGCTGACGTCAAAACTTTAGCGTTTAGCGAATGAATGGTCGCGTTATAAATTTTATTTATTTCAACAGAAAGCACAAATACATCTGGTTTCTTTATTTTACAAGTGGGGAATAAACAGTTTCAAATATTTGTACAAATATTATATACAAAACAATTGTTGAGATTTCCGTAAGTACATATAATACAGCTGACAGAGTCCATAAAAAGAAATCATTTCAGTTTCCTTGAAATAGATTCAGTTTGTTAAATAATTGTATTTTCGACCTGCCTTTACTTTAAATACTTTCTTTTTTGCAATGTAATGTAAGCGTACAGTCAAGTAGCGATCAGCTGTCGATTTTATTAAAACGGTCCTGGGTTTTGAACGTCACTCTCATGATCACCCGACATCTATAAAACAAGTATTACGAGATATAAGGTCAAAATAAATGATGATGAAAATTGGCAACAATTAGCGCATTTCCAAATGATGTGTTGGGATTGTAGTATAGAATTTTATTATAGTTCATTAATGCTATTAATTACCTTTTGCAAGGTCATGTCTGTCTGTCTGTCTGTCTGTCCGTCCGTATGTCACAGGCATTTTACTCGAAAACTATAGGGTGTATTTGAATACAATTTTGAGGATAGGTGTATTTTTTTAACTGCTACATAGTTATGTAATGAAATTACAAAAAAAGTTTCTTTAGGCGTGCACTCCTCTCCTCCATACATAAAATTGAAACTCAAAAAAAAAAAATTGCGTGCCCACTGTGGCACATCAATCGATAGGCCTTCCAAAATAAATATAAGGTTTCTAAGCAAATTTTTTGATTAAGTGAGTAGAGTCGGAGATAATCGCCCCGAAAGTCACTAAAATTGTGTCCCCCTCCCCTCTAACTTTTGAACCGTGTATTTCAAAAATATAAAAAAAATCATGCAAATTGTTTTGAACAAGATCGGTTCAAAGGTTTTCGAGATATTTCTAAAAAACCGCCTTACTTAAAGAAAAGGATGTAAGTGCCATATGATTTCAGTAAGGATACGACCTTTTAATAGGCACGGAACCCTTGTTGTGCGTGGTCCGACACGCACTTGGCCGCTTTTTATTCTTTGAGAGGGTTCCAATGAGCCTAAACACGACGAGTTTATCCTGTGTAATATAAAAGATGCTATGGCCACCTTTCGTCTCCATCACCAGACCAACTTTATGCTATCTATCAATATTCTGCATTGACATCTGACTTACACTACTACTAAATTTCAACTTGATTGGACTACGGGGAGTTGGTCAAATGTGATTTGCAAGATTCTCTTTTTACACTACGACGGTGGCCAACAAGCATACGGTCTGCCTGATGATAAGCAGACACAGTCCTCATTCTCAACACGTCACATCTAACAAAGGAACTAACAAGACAAGTTACTCTACGTACGGTCGAAGCAGCCGTTGGGCCCGAGCGTGTGTTCGTGGTTGGAGCACACGGTGCACTTCTGTCCCTGGATGCCGGGTTTACACACGCAGCGCCCCGTCATCTGCTCGCAGTCCTCGCGCACTGAGCCGAACGCTGAGCACCCGCAAGCTGAAATCAAATAATAATCAATCAATATGTATGGTAATTAAGTCATAAGTTCCAATCCTCCATCCGTCTGGTCATTCCTGTTCTATCTCCTGAATCACCCCAAAGTTACGAGTTTTTCTTAACTCCCTGCACCTCCACCATGTACAAACATCGGGATACTGGTTGAAGCGGTGGCAGGCGCATTGCGACGGGCAGCCGCTGCCGTATATACTCACGGATGCATCCCATATGGCCGGTCCCGATCCGCGGCAGCCCCCAGTAGCCGGGCTCGCAGCGGTCGCACTTGAGTCCGCCGACGCCCGGGCGGCACGCGCACTGGCCGCTCTCGTCGCAGCGCTCCTCGACGGCGCCGAGGCGGTGGCAGGCGCACTGCGACGGGCAGCCGCTGCCGTATATACTCACGGATGCATCCCATATGGCCGGTCCCGATCCGCGGCAGCCCCCAGTAGCCGGGCTCGCAGCGGTCGCACTTGAGTCCGCCGACGCCCGGGCGGCACGCGCACTGGCCGCTCTCGTCGCAGCGCTCCTCGACGGCGCCGAGGCGGTGGCAGGCGCACTGCGACGGGCAGCCGCTGCCGTATATACTCACGGATGCATCCCATATGGCCGGTCCCGATCCGCGGCAGCCCCCAGTAGCCGGGCTCGCAGCGGTCGCACTTGAGTCCGCCGACGCCCGGGCGGCACGCGCACTGGCCGCTCTCGTCGCAGCGCTCCTCGACGGCGCCGAGGCGGTGGCAGGCGCACTGCGACGGGCAGCCGCTGCCGTATATACTCACGGATGCATCCCATATGGCCGGTCCCGATCCGCGGCAGCCCCCAGTAGCCGGGCTCGCAGCGGTCGCACTTGAGTCCGCCGACGCCCGGGCGGCACGCGCACTGGCCGCTCTCGTCGCAGCGCTCCTCGACGGCGCCGAGGCGGTGGCAGGCGCACTGCGACGGGCAGCCGCTGCCGTATATACTCACGGATGCATCCCATATGGCCGGTCCCGATCCGCGGCAGCCCCCAGTAGCCGGGCTCGCAGCGGTCGCACTTGAGTCCGCCGACGCCCGGGCGGCACGCGCACTGGCCGCTCTCGTCGCAGCGCTCCTCGACGGCGCCGAGGCGGTGGCAGGCGCATTGCGACGGGCAGCCGCTGCCGTATATACTCACGGATGCATCCCATATGGCCGGTCCCGATCCGCGGCAGCCCCCAGTAGCCGGGCTCGCAGCGGTCGCACTTGAGTCCGCCGACGCCCGGGCGGCACGCGCACTGGCCGCTCTCGTCGCAGCGCTCCTCGACGGCGCCGAGGCGGTGGCAGGCGCACTGCGACGGGCAGCCGCTGCCGTATATACTCACGGATGCATCCCATATGGCCGGTCCCGATCCGCGGCAGCCCCCAGTAGCCGGGCTCGCAGCGGTCGCACTTGAGTCCGCCGACGCCCGGGCGGCACGCGCACTGGCCGCTCTCGTCGCAGCGCTCCTCGACGGCGCCGAGGCGGTGGCAGGCGCACTGCGACGGGCAGCCGCTGCCGTATATACTCACGGATGCATCCCATATGGCCGGTCCCGATCCGCGGCAGCCCCCAGTAGCCGGGCTCGCAGCGGTCGCACTTGAGTCCGCCGACGCCCGGGCGGCACGCGCACTGGCCGCTCTTGTCGCAGCGCTCCTCGACGGCGCCGAGGCGGTGGCAGGCGCACTGCGACGGGCAGCCGCTGCCGTATATACTCACGGATGCATCCCATATGGCCGGTCCCGATCCGCGGCAGCCCCCAGTAGCCGGGCTCGCAGCGGTCGCACTTGAGTCCGCCGACGCCCGGGCGGCACGCGCACTGGCCGCTCTCGTCGCAGCGCTCCTCGACGGCGCCGAGGCGGTGGCAGGCGCACTGCGACGGGCAGCCGCTGCCGTATATACTCACGGATGCATCCCATATGGCCGGTCCCGATCCGCGGCAGCCCCCAGTAGCCGGGCTCGCAGCGGTCGCACTTGAGTCCGCCGACGCCTGGGCGGCACGCGCACTGGCCGCTCTCGTCGCAGCGCTCCTCGACGGCGCCGAGGCGGTGGCAGGCGTACTGCGACGGGCAGCCGCTGCCGTATATACTCACGGATGCATCCCATATGGCCGGTCCCGATCCGCGGCAGCCCCCAGTAGCCGGGCTCGCAGCGGTCGCACTTGAGTCCGCCGACGCCCGGGCGGCACGCGCACTGGCCGCTCTCGTCGCAGCGCTCCTCGACGGCGCCGAGGCGGTGGCAGGCGCACTGCGACGGGCAGCCGCTGCCGTATATACTAACGGATGCATCCCATATGGCCGGTCCCGATCCGCGGCAGCCCCCAGTAGCCGGGCTCGCAGCGGTCGCACTTGAGTCCGCCGACGCCCGGGCGGCACGCGCACTGGCCGCTCTCGTCGCAGCGCTCCTCGACGGCGCCGAGGCGGTGGCAGGCGCACTGCGACGGGCAGCTGCTGCCGTATATACTCACGGATGCATCCCATATGGCCGGTCCCGATCCGCGGCAGCCCCCAGTAGCCGGGCTCGCAGCGGTCGCACTTGAGTCCGCCGACGCCCGGGCGGCACGCGCACTGGCCGCTCTCGTCGCAGCGCTCCTCGACGGCGCCGAGGCGGTGGCAGGCGCACTGCGACGGGCAGCCGCTGCCGTATATACTCACGGATGCATCCCATATGGCCGGTCCCGATCCGCGGCAGCCCCCAGTAGCCGGGCTCGCAGCGGTCGCACTTGAGTCCGCCGACGCCCGGGCGGCACGCGCACTGGCCGCTCTCGTCGCAGCGCTCCTCGACGGCGCCGAGGCGGTGGCAGGCGCACTGCGACGGGCAGCCGCTGCCGTATATACTCACGGATGCATCCCATATGGCCGGTCCCGATCCGCGGCAGCCCCCAGTAGCCGCGCTCGCAGCGGTCGCACTTGAGTCCGCCGACGCCCGGGCGGCACGCGCACTGGCCGCTCTCGTCGCAGCGCTCCTCGACGGCGCCGAGGCGGTGGCAGGCGCACTGCGACGGGCAGCCGCTGCCGTATATACTCACGGATGCATCCCATATGGCCGGTCCCGATCCGCGGCAGCCCCCAGTAGCCGGGCTCGCAGCGGTCGCACTTGAGTCCGCCGACGCCCGGGCGGCACGCGCACTGGCCGCTCTCGTCGCAGCGCTCCTCGACGGCGCCGAGGCGGTGGCAGGCGCACTGCGACGGGCAGCCGCTGCCGTATATACTCACGGATGCATCCCATATGGCCGGTCCCGATCCGCGGCAGCCCCCAGTAGCCGGGCTCGCAGCGGTCGCACTTGAGTCCGCCGACGCCCGGGCGGCACGCGCACTGGCCGCTCTCGTCGCAGCGCTCCTCGACGGCGCCGAGGCGGTGGCAGGCGCACTGCGACGGGCAGCCGCTGCCGTATATACTCACGGATGCATCCCATATGGCCGGTCCCGATCCGCGGCAGCCCCCAGTAGCCGGGCTCGCAGCGGTCGCACTTGAGTCCGCCGACGCCCGGGCGGCACGCGCACTGGCCGCTCTCGTCGCAGCGCTCCTCGACGGCGCCGAGGCGGTGGCAGGCGCACTGCGACGGGCAGCCGCTGCCGTATATACTCACGGATGCATCCCATATGGCCGGTCCCGATCCGCGGCAGCCCCCAGTAGCCGCGCTCGCAGCGGTCGCACTTGAGTCCGCCGACGCCCGGGCGGCACGCGCACTGGCCGCTCTCGTCGCAGCGCTCCTCGACGGCGCCGAGGCGGTGGCAGGCGCACTGCGACGGGCAGCCGCTGCCGTATATACTCACGGATGCATCCCATATGGCCGGTCCCGATCCGCGGCAGCCCCCAGTAGCCGCGCTCGCAGCGGTCGCACTTGAGTCCGCCGACGCCCGGGCGGCACGCGCACTGGCCGCTCTCGTCGCAGCGCTCCTCGACGGCGCCGAGGCGGTGGCAGGCGCACTGCGACGGGCAGCCGCTGCCGTATATACTCACGGATGCATCCCATATGGCCGGTCCCGATCCGCGGCAGCCCCCAGTAGCCGGGCTCGCAGCGGTCGCACTTGAGTCCGCCGACGCCCGGGCGGCACGCGCACTGGCCGCTCTCGTCGCAGCGCTCCTCGACGGCGCCGAGGCGGTGGCAGGCGCACTGCGACGGGCAGCCGCTGCCGTATGTACTCACGGATGCATCCCATATGGCCGGTCCCGATCCGCGGCAGCCCCCAGTAGCCGGGCTCGCAGCGGTCGCACTTGAGTCCGCCGACGCCCGGGCGGCACGCGCACTGGCCGCTCTCGTCGCAGCGCTCCTCGACGGCGCCGAGGCGGTGGCAGGCGCACTGCGACGGGCAGCCGCTGCTGTATATACTCACGGATGCATCCCATATGGCCGGTCCCGATCCGCGGCAGCCCCCAGTAGCCGGGCTCGCAGCGGTCGCACTTGAGTCCGCCGACGCCCGGGCGGCACGCGCACTGGCCGCTCTCGTCGCAGCGCTCCTCGACGGCGCCGAGGCGGTGGCAGGCGCACTGCGACGGGCAGCCGCTGCCGTATATACTCACGGATGCATCCCATATGGCCGGTCCCGATCCGCGGCAGCCCCCAGTAGCCGGGCTCGCAGCGGTCGCACTTGAGTCCGCCGACGCCCGGGCGGCACGCGCACTGGCCGCTCTCGTCGCAGCGCTCCTCGACGGCGCCGAGGCGGTGGCAGGCGCACTGCGACGGGCAGCCGCTGCCGTATATACTCACGGATGCATCCCATATGGCCGGTCCCGATCCGCGGCAGCCCCCAGTAGCCGGGCTCGCAGCGGTCGCACTTGAGTCCGCCGACGCCCGGGCGGCACGCGCACTGGCCGCTCTCGTCGCAGCGCTCCTCGACGGCGCCGAGGCGGTGGCAGGCGCACTGCGACGGGCAGCCGCCGCCGCCGGGCCCGCGCGCGGCCGTCACGCCGTCCGCGCAGCAGCCGTGCCAGGACTCTTGGCAGCCCTTCTTCTCGGTTTGATTTTTGTCTGGGAGGCGGAAACGATTCGGTCATTTATTATCAATCGCGACGTTCAAGGCGTCGCGACAAATGGCACAAGATTGCGACAAGTGGCCACAACTCTCGTCGGAGGCCAAAACTAGCTTGTGGGTCGGCGAGTCATTAATAGTACATTATTGTCGAAGCAAGGGAAGCAATTGCTGGGTGAGTATTAATTTTGAACGGACGACCTTGGGAGACCGTTTAATTTAATACGAAGCCAGCAATTTCCATTCCGGCTGAAACAAAAATAGTGATTTTCACAAAAATTGTGCAAGAAAACAAAAATATACTATTACAGTACATAAATGGTGCTACTTTCCCGCACTAGTGCGGAAAAGAGCGCTTTCCGTGCATATGTCGAAACTTTAAAGAGCCATATGTACATAAACGTTATACGATACACGTGCGAATAGGTAATTCGCAACTCGTGTCGTTTTAAAACACTCCCTTCGGTCGTGTTTTAATTTATCACCACTCGTTTCAAATTCCTTACTTTGTTGCTTTTCTTATTTTTTCGTAACTGTATTAAAACACGTCGTTCGATACACGTGCAGAAATGTCATTCTTGACTTGTCCCGAGTCTTGAGATATCTCCGAGATATCTCGGTACTCGTGACATTATGGTTATGACATACATTCCTCACTCTAGCATAGAAATGTACTATTACAATGCATGTGCTCGAAAAGAGCGTTTTCCAAGCACCCAAATCGTGCGGAAAGTGCCAATTTTCGCGCTAGTGCTTTTTACTTTTCTGCTTTTTATTTATTTTTAAGTCCGTCGTCAGCCTGAAGTTTTTATAACTCCAGTAAAGTTTTACAAATATTTTAATTACACGTTTTCTTTCATATAAAAGTTACATAAATACTAATAATATATAAAATGATTTATTAATCTTTATGTATGTTGAATCTGGTCAATAAGTTAATTTATTTTAAATATGTGTTTGGATGAACTCATATCTTTCTACTGCCTTTTGCAATACGACGGTATGGCGACTTGCACAAGTGCATATATTGACCGCGCATGTATTTATAGTATTTTATGCAATTGTTGTATAAGTAGGGTCTTAAAACGCGAATGTCGTGAGTTGCGATGCGAGCCTTGGCGAGCATCACAATCAAAGACGCCACGAGCGTTTTAAGACCAAGTTATACAGCGTTGCATACAATACTTTTTCTACGACTAATTTTGAATAAATAGCATTTGACTTTTCAGGCAGTAAGTTTTCCGTTGGTTCTATTACTACTCACGCAAATTCTTCAGCGGTGCAGTTATTTTCTTCTTCGTCCATTTTAAAAGGAACGTACACATTTTTCTTCACTTCACAAACACGAATAAATTTTTAAGAAGTTATTAAGTAACGAATAGTTACCATATTTCGTCTTTTAATGTTGAACTGGAACTTTGGTGGGAAATTAGAAATATGACACATTGACACCTCTTGTTTATGGTCTGTTTTGTTTTAATTTCCTTGCACTTGCCATCCGAACAAAACTGAATCCGGATCCGATCCGAACCGAAGGTTTAAATTTAAAGTAAAATATGTATATTAACACACAATACATGATAATAATATACTTTTATCTTGGTAAATAATTTATGTTTTACAAATATTTGATAGTAAATAAAAACTCTTTATTCCGAAAAATTGCTTATGAAGTTGGTACCACTGCAATATTGTGGCTGTTTAAAAAAAAGTTAGATGATTTTGACATCGTGGTAAACAGTGCTTTTATGGAAAATGTATGAACCATAAAAGTACACTAAAGAGTGAGTTTATGGGCCATAGGGCATAGAGTTTTTCGACGACTAATTATCGGTGTCATTGTATTTGAGCTAAAGCCTATATAAATGACAGATGATAAGATAACTGTACAGGAGTAGAAATGTTGTGATTGTTGTTTACTTTGGAGTTGTTTTATATGTAAATATGTTAAAAATGTCGATTGAATGTGACTAATCAATAAAAGTGATGATTTATTGCGTTTCAATAATGTCAGTATGTTTCCTAAAACTACGTCGGTACAGCGTCGCTTTGTTCTGGAATATATTGAGTTACTTACTCAAAATTAATTGTGTTCCAAAACCACAATTAGGGATTGCAATCCGGTATGATTTTCAATCCGGCCGGATCCGGCCGGATTGGTATTACGCTACTGCGTATATTAAAAAATTAACATTTTATCAAGTTTGATGGCAAATAAAGCTGGGCTGGTGTAAGTAATATTGGTTTAAATACTAATAAAACAGTAATTCCAAATGTAAAAAAACTACTACCTACTTTTGAAAGTTTAGTGAAACTCGTTTGTCTATTTGAAGTTTGAGACCAAATCTTCCTTTGAGATTTGAGACCCTCTATTCAAACTCAACTATAATTGAACTCATCTTTGTACGCGGCTCACAAGTAAACGTAACGAAATTCTATAATCAATAATCAACGTATGTAAGTAAACACTACGAAATTATATAATCAATAATCAGCATACGGAAACATAAGTAATCAACAAAATAAACGTCTTAGTGGGGCAGAGTGCTCGAACAAATTGTCGTAAATGTGGACACGCTGGACAAACGAACCATTTTGTTTTCAGGCACTGGTTAGGTCCACAGCTTTAAGTTTTTGATAGGAGCCAACTCGTCCGTCCGCCATATTTATTTAGCCGTACTATCTTATTCGAGATCGAAATTATCGAGATTCAAGGAAAATATTACGATTAACATTATCACGAAATTAAGTATAACATCACATAAAATTATTCTTTTTACTATTATTCCTATTATTATTCCTTAAATCGAGAGGGGAGGCCTTTGCCCAGCAGTGGGACACACTATAGGCTAGGAATAATAATTCTTTTTACAATTAACTAAAATAGATTGGTTCGTGAAATCATCTGGAATGTCTGGATTTATGTTACTAAAATAATATAACCACCGTAAACATAACGATTAAACAAAATTAACTTCTAATTCGAGATTCAAGGCAACTAGCATGAAATTGGGATTGGGAATAGTAAGATTTGTAAAGCAAGAGTAATTGAAGTGCTGCGTTATGGTCCATATTGGCTGCCATAAAATTCGCTGTCCTATTTTTTTGTATACTAACATATTGTAGTCATAATCATCGCTAGTCCTAATTTCTTTCGTCCTAACTTGTTTGTTCCTTTTGTGTAACTATCATTGGAAGTCATAATGATCAGTTGTCCTAAAAATTTTCTTTATAATATCAGTACTAAGAACTTGTTTGGAGTCATAATTTTGTTAGTCATAACAGTTTTCTTCATAACGGACATAAATCATAATTTCGTTATTCCTAATATCGTAACTAAGAACATACGACATCAAGTCCTAATTTTTTTTCTCTCTTAATGAATAAGCGCTTTCGCTAAGTAAATTAAAAGAAATAGGTTCTGGCGCTTCGCCGGCCGCTGCCGCGGCACGCTCGCTTCGCTCGCTCGGCTCGCGCGCGTAGGTTCGCGGTACACCTAACACTCCTCCTCGCTTCGCTCGTCATCGTACCTACACGGACCTGCCATAGAAAGGCGGCTTGCTTAGCGTCTAGCTAGTCTTGTGGCCTCGCCTCGCGCCTTGTGACAAAATCATACACGTTTAATTACTTCAATAACAACAAGTAACATTATTGATGAAAAAAAATATGAATAAGAACTTTAGGATTAAAAATGTACGACTAATGTAATTATGAATTTAAATAAAACGGACAAGTGAGTGTTATGATTAAAAAAACCTATGAAAATAAATATTAGGATATGAGAAATTTATGATTATTGTCATTATGACTTCGAGTGGTTATGACTTACGATCGTTAGGAATAAGAATTATTAGGACTAACGATTATTATAGCGTGAATATTTTTGAAGAACATTTTCGGACTTCCGATAATAGGACTTAAAAAATTAGGTGAACAAAAGCGCCCCCGCTGCGTTTAAACAATATTTTTGAGTCTACCGGATCCGGTGAAATATTACCGGATCCGGTGGCTATCAAAATATACCGGATCCGCCGGACCGGATTGCAATCCCTAACCACAATACAATGGTTTTAACTTTTAAGTGAATACGCTTGACAGCAAAAGATGTGGAGGTGTTAAATGCAGTTCCAGATAATAAGTATGTAGACTATGTAGAGATACCTGACAATCTACGTTCTTTAATTATAAACTACCTATCTATTTTAAACTGGCATTTCAACATATAATCTATTTCCTCATACAAGGCATAGCAAAACGTTGTATGATACACGCGCGTAAAGATGATTTCCGATTCGTGTCGAATTATACATTCGCTCGCTTCACTCGATCATGTATAAAAATTACACTCGTCGGAAATCACCTACTTTCCACACTTGTAGCATAAATAACTATCCCGAAAATGATAATGATAAGGCATGCTTTTCTTCTCGCCACTTCATGAAATTGTCGTACGCCTATAGATATTTGTCTTTTGGCTTTGCAGGGAACAAATTATCAATAAACTGAGCTTGCTTGGTAATGGAATTTGTATGCAACATTGTAGTCGAGGGTTTTTTTTAAGCGATATCTGCTTTTGTTTTGCGTGTAACACAAATTACTAGTCAAAATTCTACCAGCGTTTCTAAGACCACTGTTAAGAAACACCGAAACAGTCATTTTTTGCCATTGCCATATTTTGGAAAAATTACAGATATTAGTACAGTGCCGTATTAGGTACCTTTTCTACAGCATCTAGCAGCTTTAGTGGTGTGGTGGCAGTAGCTGCCGACGGGGCAGTCCTTGCGGCGCGGCCCGCCGCCGCAGTCCACGGGCCGCCCCTCGAGGTCAACCACTGCCTCGTCATCACCACAAGGTCTGAACTGTAACATAATATGTAAATATTCTCGTGGAATAATCTGTAACTTACTGCGTGTAAATATAGTGTCAACGCGCACCAAATTATGATTGGCCAAATTACAAGTCTTCGATATATCACTATCACTAACAATAGCACATTACTGCAGCCGCCGGGAAAGAAGGGCTTGCCGGGTGAGTAGGTATAGACGGCCGAACGTAGGGAGGCCGGATAGTGATACGAAGCCGACAAGACCTTTTCACGGCTAGGCATGTATAGTGCTTTTCTCAAACATATGCAATGAAATAAGAAATATCACCACTCAAAAACCAGCCTGTATTTATGTACTTGTCCTTCGATTTTGGCGGCAACAAGTTATTCATTGCTAATTCGCCCTCAATTCCGGCAGAGTACAATTAGTTTCTTCGTCGCTGTTATCATCGGAACTCATTTTGAAATTTTATTTATAAATATCAACCTCAAATATAAAATCCAGCTACATGACAAATGACTTTTAATTTTCCCTCCAATCCCTCCATGTTTTTTTTACGGAAGTCGTCCATATTACGCGTGTGTAGTGTTCGAATAGACCTTATTAGGGCCATTATACACTAACTGATAATGAGAATCTTAATTTCTATAATAATTAAAATAAATGCAGAGGATATAAATAAAATAAATGCAGAGGATTTTAAATATTGCCTATGGTCTCTGGTGACTTCGAAAAGACAATATTTTAAATTTATTCATTAACACATTGAATCATACCGAATTTCTATTCTTAAATCAGTTCGTGTGTAATAGGCATTAACGCGGATATTTTTGGTCCGATAACCATTCAGCCACTAGAAAAAAATAAAAATAAAATAATTCAGTTGTTTAGCCTGTTCATAAACACAGACGCCATATTTATTTTAAAATTAAAAAAAATACTTCCCGGCCTAGGCCTTCAATTTTGTATGAAATTCCTTTGCAGTTCTCTGGAATTGTTCCGCCCGAAATGTGATACTTCGAAGCTTGTTATGACGCACGTAACGACATTTCATTGCATGTTTGAGAAAAAGAGGCTTCCTGCCGTCTGTCTGTCCCTATATTAGCTTAGATCTTTAAAACTTCGCAACGTTTTTATTAAGGCCTTACCAAGCGACAACATTAGGTATTTTAAGCCACGCCCTAACACCCGCCCGCGCCCTGCACCCCGCATTAAAATTCTCGTATTTATACATGTTACACACACAAACACCAGCGTTCCGCTCACGTCGCGTCACCTAGCGTAACAGTACAGAACGAGGTACTATGATTGCACGATGCACAGGAAATTTATACAAAAATAAGATAGATGGCGTGCATTCTTCAACACGAGTAAAATAGAAAGTGATTCTAATTTAGCTTGTAAGGACATACCTACTGAGATACATACGTTGCAAGTTAAATAAAAGCGTTTAAAAATATGGTTATCTTGATAAGATAACTGGTTTATATAGTCAAGGGCATACATATATGTACGTTTCCAAGGCGTCAAAAATATCTGTACAGTTGATTAGCCAGAAATAACTGTACGGTAAACCGGTCAATAATTAGATCAATTTATTAGTCAAAAAGTTCTAGACATTTACATGGCCATAAATAAATGTACAATGTCAGTCAAATACACGTAGGCAAAAAGAAGGACATAAATATCTGCCCACGTATGTCATAATCATAAACATTTGTACAAAACAGCGGTCAAAAATATGTAAACAGAAATGTCATAAATATCCACACAGAAATCAATATTCAAATTTGACGCTCATCGAGAAGAGATCAGTAATGTCATGGGACACATTCGTCCCTTTCATTTCGGTCCCGACGTCATGGAGTTGTCATGTGTTCATTTGAAAATCGCTTTTTACACATTTCTATATATTTAGACTACTAGACCAGGTGTAGAGTAAGTTGTGACAGATAATTCAATGTATGTCCCAAAATAATGAAATATTCGCTGAATGTTATGTGACATTATTAGCATGAAATGAGCGTCGTAGCGACGCCGCAGTTCAGTTCGTTTTCTCACATGAAAATAAAAACTAGAGGGTAGTATGGATGTGGAGTAAGATTATGTGTTTACAGCGGCAGCCCAAAAGTTGCCATAGAACCTCGGAAATTAAAGCATGTCCCACTTTTTATATGGACTTGTTTAAATTATTCTTGTGTATTGAAATATCCAAAGAAAAATACTAAGCCACACGCGCAGTCTACAATTTATCACAACTTGTGGGTAAATTTAAATATTCCTAATTTATCTGACTGCTCTGTTATATAAGCTGTGATATTTTGTAGAACAAATTTGACACTTAAATTTATGCATTTAAAACGGCCAGTATTTTTCAATCACAACACCCGATAGAAACATTTTCAGCAATAAGTTTTAATGTGAAGTAACATGTTTATGACAGGTGTATATACCGGGTGGAAAGGCACGACGATCCTTTCCGCAAAAGGGGGATTGTTTAGATTTTGTACTGTATTTCCTCTTAAGAAACTAGGCTCATATTCATAAGCGTTCTAAAGTTATAGGCAGTTAACTTTTAATGCAAAATACTGCAAGTGACAACCCTCATTAGGTTCAGTAACATTTTAACAATAACACAAGGGTCAGTGACCTTTATCAATACGTATATACAATTATTAGTACGTAGTAATTGTAGGGTTGTCACTAAGAAGAACATTAATTAATTTTAATATTTTTACTAATTGTTCGTAAAAAAAAATTAAACATTACGAATCGATTCTCCATCACTTAAACTAATCCCCCTTTGCGGAAAGGATCGTCGTGCCTTTCCACCCGGTATATAAGCATCGCGGTATATGTATCGCGGCTGCATTACTTCGCCACGACTCGTGATGTGATGGAGTACGTTCGTCAGAAGACCGGCATCTCGCTGAGGGTGTTCCAGCTGCGTTCGCGCCACTGCGTGCACTTCAGCTCGTTTGTGGTGCGCGTGCCGCGGCCGCTGCAGGCTTGCTGCAGGAGACCGTCGCTGCTGCTGTGTGACTGTGCTGTGAATGTGCCGACTTCTGGCTGAAAGGTGTAGTGTTTCGACGGTTCCGGGGCAATCTGCCAAATCCTACACCGGAGACAACGATGCAACGGGGCCACGCCGTTTCGTCGCCTAAATAGTATTATTTGTGTGTATTTGTGATGTCACGTAAATGTATTTTTCAATAAACAAATAAATAAGTGTAAAAGGGCATAATTTAAACGATTAATGAACTAAAGACAATACCTATGCATAATTTTTACTAAAATAATAAACAAAAGGTAAACACTGGTAGACAACAGGAAAAATAGTACAAACTTATTCTTTTTGCTTTTTTCAAAAAAGATTTACAATATTTTTGAATAAACATAATAGGTGTAAGTGATAAATAATACATAGGAAAATAAAAGTTCTGTGTCATGTTTACATATTTCGTTTAAAAAATATATTCGAAATTTTCAATTCAAAAATATAAAAAACACATTCCGACCACGAGATTTGAACCCGATACAGAAGAACTCAGATTATTATTGACCACCCATCCACGGGACTACGAGAACGCTACCCAAGCCGTCGAAAATTATAAGTGCTTAGTACACATTATGCATTTATTGCGCATGTGTGAGTGCGATTCTAGGAGCGCTCACGCCCATTACAAAAAGACCTCCGGCACGTTTCGTCTTGAATGGCGCCGTATGCCTAAATATACTGGTGTATAATTATAATTCGTAAGTAATTTTGCGGCGCTAAGTGACGTAGATCCTGCTTCGATCACGGCTGACGGCCGAATGGACTCCGCGCGTAAGAAACAAACTTATGCCACTAACGTTTGACAGACAAGGAAACAACATCCTCAGAAAGGGGCGTTTGCTTTCAAAAACCCGAAATCAGTAATGATGGGATTATTATAAATATTATTATGAAGGGAGTATATTTTATAAAATGAGATTCAAGACGAGTATAGATCATCATTTCAACTAAGTTTCGCCGCTTGATTTCATGTTGTTCACTCACACTGGTTAAAAATCTAAAAACTAGGACGAAACTTTGGATTTTTTTCTATAGAGGAAATTTCAAGCAATCGCGTATCGATCTAGTTGGAGGAACAAACATATAATCAAGAATCATATATCTGAAAATCAGGCCTCATTGTCTCCTAGAATGGTCAGAATGGCGTGTCAAACAACTCGATATTTTTCAATACAGCCCCTTAAGGCGCCGTAGGTTCAGCGAAAAATATCGTCTCAGGGGGTGCGGCCCCCGCGCGCGGGGATGCTCCGCCCGCACGTCTCCCGCCGTCGCGCATAGTGGAAACACACAGTACAGAGTAAACAGTACCGCAACGAAGCGGCTAATTCATATTCTAGTTTAGACGCGCACTAGTGTAACGTTATTAATCAGTTAATAACAGACGAACAAAATTACGCTCTGCGCTGTGATAATTGCAGCGCCTAGCAACCAGTTTAAGTGGCGACCGCGCTCCATATATGGTAGGAGCGTGAGCTAGCGGCTATGATTGGTCGCGCATTCAGCGGGCCCGTTATCCGTCGAGCTAAGCGGTCCGCGACCAGCGATTCTACAATGGTACTCACAGATCTCTGGCCGCGTTAACTTTACGCGGTGTCCGTGCTAAATTACAATACTAGTACTTGCATATCAGTCTCTCAACGCCTTGAATGACTGCATTTGGCCAGCGTGCATCGCAACTAAGTTAATCCGCTTCTATGAAGTGCAATAATATTGTGTTTGTGATTTTCCCCTCTTTTGGGAACTTGGTATCGGCACGGGACTCCGCAGGCAGCGGTCACCTGTGTCTGGGCGTTTCGGGAATTTCCCTATTGGCGAGAAGTGTCTACAACACTCATAGCCGCTTATCTTTCACCGCCGTGACTGCATCGCATCGAGAACGTCTACCGCCGTGCCGCGCGCTCAATAAACAAGGGAAGTGTCGTTTGCGGAATCCCAAGTAGTTTATTAGATAATTAAGGTTTTAGTTAGGATTACCTTCATTAAACGTACTGTTCATCTAGTGGTCGGGTAACTCCACGACCCATTTACCTTCAAAACCTTTGATTTAGTATTTAGTTGTTTACACATGAATAAAGTACCTTGTAAAAAAATAATAATAATTAAGTGTTGCACTTATTTAAATTCCAATCTAGGGAAAAAGTAAAACGCGACAGTGGCGCCTAACGTGGAAGTTGAACAGTACAAAATTCTTTCTCTTTCTTTTACTTGCTTGGGATTCGCGCTTGGTTGTGTTGTGAGCGTTGTGGAATTTTGTGAAGTTGTATTCACGTGCTTTTAATTTTTGTTGCAATCAACTACCTTTCTGTGAGTAGCGTATAGAGTGTTTTTTCTTTTTATTTTATTTTTGCCATCATCGACAGAACCTATTGAAGTTCACATTGGCAAAGGCGAACACTCTGTACACTATTAATTTGCTTTTCTCTTTCTGCAGTTTATGTAAATTTTTATTGCGTTTCATCATCTGCATGGTATTATCCTTTCGCATTCAATGTTTTTCCATACTTACGCGTAAATACAGCTCAGTAACTTGTAATAGGTATATAAATAACATTGTAACAGAACGGAGTCTCGTATTTACACTTACCCAAACGTCGATAACTTCACAGATCTTTTAATTACTATTCCTGGCACATGTATACATGGTTTTAGTAAAATGTCGGAAATAAAGTTTCTTTCTTTGCAAAAGCCGGAACTAACTTATGAGGTAGCGATTCGTGGGGAAACACCTGCTATCACGGTCGAGGGTTTGCGCAAGCAAATAGTTAAACTCGCGCCCTTGCTGCCTTCAGATGATATCCTAGAGTCACCATTTGACGCTCAGGTCGATATTACTGGGGTTGAGGAATCGATAGTGAAATTAGATGACCTCATTAAACAAATTTCGATCGCGTTTGATAAAAATAAACTCGCACGCGCAAAAAACTTGCACAAACACGTAACGATTAGGCTAGCCCGTATTGATACTACAACATGCTCTGACCTACTCGAGAGACTTAATAGATGTGTTCGTAAGTCTGACTCTCTTAGCTCCAGCCTTAACAGGTTAGAGCCACCTTCGCAAACACTGTCGATGGATAGCGCAGCCACGGAATCCACCTCTTTAGACGGAAAAACAATTAATGTTTCTTGTGACAAAGGTTTCGTATCGGAGCTCCCAAAGTTGAAATACAACGGCAAGACTTGTGCTCGAGCTTTTATAAAAAGAGTTGATGAATTTACGATGGCCCGTTGTATACCCAGCGCCAAGATACTCTCCTTTGCCACAGAAATTTTCTACGATGACGCTCTTCATTGGTTTCGTGGCATTAGGGAACAGGTATCCTCATGGGAAGACATTTGCAGGCGCCTTAAAGAGGATTTTAGTCAATCTGATTACGATTACCGTTTCTTATCGGAAATACGAGCCCGAACACAAGGCGAGCGTGAGAACATCACAATATATCTGGCTATCATGGCTGGTATGTTTTCACAGTTGGACAGGCAACCATCAGAGG